>JAXRKN010000045.1:22500-2422500 GCA_038502055.1 Tanytarsus gracilentus | reverse complement strand
TCACTTCGGCAATCGAAAGCACATTTCCACTCGTTAGAACAAGTTGACGAAGTTGTTCCAAGCACGATGCAACGGGGCGTGTCTGAAGATCAATATCGTTCTTGATGTGCTGAAAAATAAAATTAAAATTTTAACTTTAGAGCATAAAAATTCAAATCCTAGGATTTATAATTAAAACCAGAGATTTAATTATATCGAGATTAAAATTTAATTTCACCTTCAAGACATTAATTTGAGTCTGCAACTCTTCAATGTGCTCTTGAGGTCCTCCAATCTTCGACAATCTCTGTTCGATGTCATTAATCCACTTTAATAAAATCGAAATGTTCTCCTCACATAATGCAAATCGTTCGACGACTGCTTGCTGTTAAAAAGAGAGTGAAACATAAAATAAAAAAATTAAATTCCTGCTCAGTGATGTCATGAAAATTACAAAATCATGCTAAGAAATAAATTAACAACTAATGAGATTCTTTTTGTTGGACACATTTGAATCAATTATAATTTGATTTTTTCAAACGTCCTGAAATGTGAAATAAAAATTAAGAAATCAAAATATTCATAAAAAGATATTTTAGGTAACTAAAATGTCCAAAAGATGGTAAAAAAAATAAAATTTTGACACCCCAAAATATCTTAAAATTTTCACTCATTTTCATTCATTCAAGTCACACACAAAAAATCACTCAAAGCACATATTTATAGCTGATAGAGGAACAGCAGCATTCCGAAGAGTTTTTCTCCTAGAAAATAGTTTTCAAGTTAATTTCCACAAAGTTGTTAATGAAGTTGTAAATTATTTCGAATTTGTTAATGAAGCTGTTAATTATTAAAACGTGCAACATGTGTCAACCCTGGATTAAAAAGATTTTAAATCTTACCCGCTTGCCAGCTGGAACTAATAAACCAAGTTCCATGGCTTTGGCAAAATTAATTTTCTCAATTTGTTCATTTTCGGGGTTTTTGATAAGAATGTGACCACTAATTGGGTCAATGAGGCCAGATGAAATGGCACTGGCGATTGTTACGATTTCACTGTCGTTCGTTGAACGAACCATTGTGTTTGAGGGGTTGATGAGACCTTTGGCAATGCCTTCCTCGAAAGTGACAAGAGCTTTTTGTTTATCGGCGTGCGAAAATGGATCGACAAAGTTTCCACTTGTGACATCATAAAGTTTATATTGGATGGCTTCGAGTAGGTCAAACTGCTTCTTGGGTGTCTTCAGTAAACCTTCTTGGATGGCATTTTCTAAGCTCACCAATTTAGATGTTGCCGTATCAACGACATGCGATCGCTCCGAATCAACTAATCCCTTCTTAAGAGCTTCACTGAGAGGCACCAATTCATTTTTGGCACTATCTTTCACCACAATCGTATCGGGGTCTAAAAAGCCGCTCTCAATGGCTTCTTGTATTGTGCACACGCGCTTATCTTGATCGGTGATTTTACCAGTCGCCAAATTCAATTCATTCGACTCAATAACGTCGTCGAGAGATTTCGGTTCGCGAGTATAAATTACAAAGCCCGGACTGAACACAAAGAATGGCGAATTTGGATCGACAATGGCTCTTTGTGACGCGGGATTAATTTGATATTTTTCAATGTAAAGTCGCAATAGAATAAATTTGCCAGTTTCGGGGTCTTTAATGAATGCACTATCGAGATTTATTATGTTTGAATTTAAAACTTCGTCGAGAGACATTTCACGAGGTGTTTTTGTGGACTCAACTTGAGTGACTTTAATTGAAGGAATTTCTTCTTCCTTTTTGGGGGTTTCAATCGCACCACGTGGTACACTGAACAAGAGTCCTCTTTCGAATGCAATTTCATAATTAAAAGATTGACCTGATTTTTGATCAAAAACTCTACCCTTAGGTACGTTAATGTCACCATCTGTGATGGCATCTTGAAGCGATTTAGTTTTTTTCGTGAGTAAATTTCTGAATTTTGTTGAACTCTCATCAACCACACCCGCATCAATTGCTGTTTTAAGATCATAATAAGTGTTTGTCGTGGGATCGCCAAATTTACCATTGTCCATTCTATAAAGACGCATTCTAAAAGCATTTTGAAGTGAAAAAGGTTTTTCATCTGAAACTATTAAACCCTTTTCAATTGCCTCGTCTAACGGAATTGTTTGTGTGTCAGTAAGACAATAAAGATTTCTATCCCCATCAATGATCGCCAAATTTAAGGCTTCATCGAGCGTGATATATTTTCCATTACGATTTTTAACGAGCGATGACAGAGGATCAACTAGTTCCTGTTCGACAGCTTGATTGAGTGATAACCATCGATTTGTCACCGGGTGAATTAACTTACCCGTCTCGTAGTTGATTAAGCCATAATTTAGAATTTTATAAAGCGACAAATTTCCACTTTCAATGTCAATGATCCAACCCAACTTCATTGCTTCGGGCAGAGTTAATTTTTCACCCGAATACGGAATAATAAAATTACCCTGATAGCGATCAATCAACTTATGCTTGCATGTCTCGTTAAGCGAATACAAAACCTCTTTTTCCTCGTCGAAATAGCAAGGCAAATGAGGATTTACGACATATTTTCTGATTGCTTCGTGAATCGTTATCTTTTTATCGCTAAACGGATCAGAAATTCTGCCAAGTTTTTCATCAAATGTTCCTTGATGGACTGTCCTCTGAATACTAACTGGGCCTTTGCTATCGATTAAAATTCCCAAGTCAAAAGCTTCTTTTAGTGAATAACTTTTATTGTCATGATTAACGCGACCTGTCTTGGGGTTAATTAACCCGGTTTGTATTGCGAAATTAATTGAAATTGGAAGGTAAGATTTGCTTCCTGGATCTTGGATTTGAATGGAATTCGGATCGATTAAACTTTCTTGAATGCTCTCTTGAATATTAATTTTTCTCCTTGTTTCGGGATCGACAAAAAGTCCGCATGATTCATCATAAAGATTTTTAATGAGTGCCTCATGCAAACGAACAGGTTTCACGATCGTATTGAGAACGCCTTGATTAAATGCTTCGATTAAATTTAAATCTTCACCCGAGTCAGTTTTAATGGTGGCTTTTTGAGGATCAACCACACCCTGCTCGATTGCTTGCTCAAAGTCATATGTGACATTATTGAAACTGACGATGGTCGATTTAACATCAACAACATTTCTGTTTATTGCCAAGTCAAGAGGCAATTTTTCATCATTCGAAGAGACATTGGCAAAGGAGGCATCTTGAGGATCATAAAGACCCTCGAAAACTGCATCGCGTAAATTGACATCGGAGCGTGATTTAACCAATAGACCCTGCTCCATTGCGTCATCAATTAGAGTCTCAGTATTATTTATTGAATCGACAATTACACTCTCAATTGGATCTAAGAAGCCGGCAGTGATTGCTTCATTAAGTGTCGAAAGTTTATTACGATTGGGCTCATAAAGAACGAGTTCATTGCCTGCAATTTTATTCTGTTCAATTGCCTCACTTAAATTCATCTCGCGATCATCGAAATTATATTTTCGAGTTTCTGGGTCGAAGAAATTGCATTGGAGGGCACTTGGCAGTGAGAGTGGGCCATTAAAGGTGATTAAAATTCTCTGAAGAAGTGCCTTGTCAAGTGTCATTTTTGGTCGTGTAATTAAACCTCTTTGATCGTCCAATAAATTATTAGTAATCGCCTCTTCAACATCATAAACGCGATCATAAAGAATGTCATAAATTCTAATGTGATAAATGTTGATAATTTTCAACTGAATTGCTTCCCTTAAAGTTATGTATTTATTTGTGTACGGATTTAAAATTTTTCCACTTTCCGGATCGTAATAATTTTTAGCGATAATTTCTGCAAGATCAATTGGCTCAAATTTATCGACAATTAATTTTTCCTTAACTGCCTTGCTCAAAGGAACCGAAGATTTTTTATTTCTTATCATACTCGCCTTAGGATCGACTAGATTGAACTCAATGGCTTGTTGCAACGGAACAAGTGAATTATTTTTAGTGTCTTTAACGTCCGTAAATTTGGGATCAATTAATCCAAATTCTATTGCCTCGGAGAGAGAAACGAGTTGCTTATTAACTTTAAACTTATTGCTGTTTTTATCATAAATGTCATTCGACGCAATTGCCGCATTTAACGAAATCGGTTGCAATTTTCCAATCAATAAAATTCGCCTTCGATACGCTTCGATTAAAGTGATTTCTTCCAATGTCACAGTGTTGATTATTAAGCCACGCGACACGTCAACTATGCCACGATCAACGGCATATTTATAGCCAAACACATCACAACTCGCCGGATCACGTATCGAGATGTGATTGGTGTCAATCACTCCCTTTCGCAGTGCCTCGCACAAAGTCAAGTTTTC
Organism: Tanytarsus gracilentus; assembly: GCA_038502055.1. NCBI lineage: Eukaryota > Metazoa > Arthropoda > Insecta > Diptera > Chironomidae > Tanytarsus > Tanytarsus gracilentus. The sequence continues at coordinate 2,418,151 of JAXRKN010000045.1, read as the reverse complement.
ATTGCCCACAATGACTTCATCATTCGCAAAGTTTATGTTGCCATTCTCGATAAGATCTGTCATTGTTGGCGGACGCTTTACGATGCGTAGTTCGCGCGGTGCTTTTTGAATTATTAATTTGCGGTCAACTGCCTCGAAAATGGGAATTTTACTCTCATTTCTTGTGTCGACAACTGTGCCATGTTGGGGATCAATTAAATTTTCATTGAGTGCTTGTTGGATTGGAATGTATCGGCCTCTCTTACTATCCTTAACATGAATCGATGGATCGAGAACATCAAGATTAAAAATTAAATACTCAAACGAGATTTGTTTGCCCGTCCATGGATCAATGAAGGAAGGAATTCTGCTGTCATAGAGACCGATCTCATTAAGTATTGGCTCGCTAAATTTATCGTTCAAGTTGAGAAGATAAGCTTTCGGTTGATTTGGAATTAACACAATGACGTGACTTGAAATGACCTGAACGGGATCAGTTGGTGACAATTGTTTGGCCTCGAGTGCATCATTAACCGTTAAAGGCAGTTCATTTCCATTCAATACAACTCGACAAATTTTAGGCTCAATTTTGTTTTGCTTAATTGCGTCGCGAATTGAAATAATTTCAATTTCGTTATCAGCAACTGAAAACTGTTTAACTTTTGATATCGTGGGTGTTTTTGGTGGCGACTGTTCTCTCGATGTGGTCGTTTCATAGCGTTGACTATCGATAAACATTTGAGAGGGATCAATTGATTTTGTGACGGTCGGAATTGTTGAATCTGTCGAAAATTCTTTTGGTTCTTCAACTTGAATTTTTTCAGGCTCATCGGCAATTATTGGAGTTTGCACTTCTTTTACCTCCTCGCTCGCATCTGCAGGTTTTATTTTTTCTTGTGCCAGTGCAAGAGTCGAATTAACGATTTCTTCAATGTGTTTTGTCTTTTCCATCTCATCGTCTTGTGGAATGTCTGTGATGTCACTTTTTACAGTCGTGACGATGATCGTTTTGAATATTTTCTCGCTATCTGATTCCAAAGGAATTTCTTCGACTTGTTTGGGCAGATTTTCTTCTTCTTCCTTCACACTTTCGGGTATGGATGTCTTCTTCTTGCGCGGTGCCGGCACTGGAACTACATTGCGGTCGCGTTCTCCATCAAGGAATTGCATTGTGATGTCAGAGATATTTTTAGATGCATCTTTTTCGAGCTCAGGAATTTTTTCTTCCTCTGCTGTGATTGATTTTACGCTCGAGATGATTTGTGGTTCTTGTTGTTCCTCGGTTATTTCAAGGTCGTGTTTAGAAATTTCTTCTGGAATGCTCTCAATAATTTCAGTAATTTTAGTTTGTTCTTCTTCATTTGGAATTTCTGTAATTTCAACTTGACTTGGCTCGGATGAGTCTTCGAGCGTAGATGAAATTATTTGAGTTGTTTTAGTAATTACCGTCGTCATTGTTTTGTAGGATGTTTCGGACATTTCTTTTTGCACATCGAACTCAATATTTGCTTTTTCTGTTTCAAGAAATTGAGATGTTAAATCAACGATTTTTTTGGATTGTTCGTCATCGATAATCTCTTCAGTTTTGTATGGTTCTTTGATTTCAGTCGGAGATGAAATTAAATTTGATTTTTCTTCACTCTTAGGTGCAACGACTTTTTGTGGTGTGCTTTCAATTATTGCACTGTCCACTGAATCTGCAATTTGAGGTTCTTGCAATTTATTTTCCTCCATTTTTTCAACATTTTCAGGTTTACTTTCAATTGATTTTTCTTGAGAAATATCTTCAGGGAAATTTTCTTCTTGTGGTTCAGAAGATCCTTCGATTGTGGCCGATATTATTTTTGTTGTTGTGGTGACAATCGTTTCTATTTTGTGTGCACTTTCATCTGTTGATTTTAAATCTTTTTGAACATCAACATTTTCTTTTTCCGTTTCAATGAAGCGAGATGTGAGTTGTGAAATGTCTACTTTTTCTTGATCATCAATTTCAGATGGCTTCTTATTATCAGATGCAGTTGTGATAATTTCAACATCGGGTGAAATAATTTGTTGTGAAGTTCTTTCGGTAGAAGTTTCTTGTGGTGTTTCTTCTTCATTTGAACCTTCAATCGTGGAGGAAATTATTCTTGTTGTTTTAGTAATTGTTGTTGTGATGGTTTTTTGACTTTCGTTAGAAGTTTCAAATACTTCTGTTTGGAAATTTGACTCTTCATTTTCATTTTCTGTCTCCATAAATCGAGATGCAAGCTGCTTAATGTCCACTTTTTGTTTATCATCAATTTCAGAAGGTTCGTAACTTTCGGTTGTAACTGTAGTAGTACCAAATGTTTTCTGATCACTGTCGGGTGCAATTTTTTCTTGAGCTTCGTTTGAACCTTCAATTGTAGAAGAAATAATTCTTGTTGTTTTAGTAATTGTTGTTGTGATGGTATTATGAGTTTCATCAGAAGTGTCAGATATTTCTTTTTTGACATCAACCTCAACATTTTTCTTTTCTGTTTCGATGAAACGTGATGTTAAGTCAATGACGTCTGTGTCATCCTTTTCCGATGGCTTTTGAACATCACTTGCAGAAATTAAGATAATTTCAGGTGCGATAATTTCTTGTGGAAAATCTTGTTCAACTTTTTGAGCAGAAATTTTTTTATCTTGTGGTTTTTCTTTTAATACATTTGCAGTGGAAATTTCTTGAGGTTCAATTGTAGACGAAATTATTTTTGTAGTTTTAGTGACCATTGTTGCTATTTTGTGTGCACTCTCATCATGTGCTTGAGAATCTTCTTTTTGAACATCAACATTATCTTTTTCGGTTTCAATGAAGCGAGATGTAAGTTGTGAAATGTCCACTTTTTGCTGATCAATATTTTCCGATGGCTTTTGAACATCACTTGGGGAAATCAAAATAATTTCTGGTGCAATAATTTCTTGCAGAGTCCTATCAATAGGAGGAGAAATTTGTTGTGGCTTTTCCTCTGACAGATTTTCAGTGAAAATTTCTTGAGCTTCATTTGAACCTCCAATCGTGGATGAAATTATTTTTGTAGTTTTAGTAACAATTGTAGCCAAGTTCTTTTGGATTTCATCAGAAAATTCTTTTACTTGTTTTTGGACATCAACCTCAACATTTTTCTTTTCTGTTTCGATGAAACGTGATGTTAAGTCAATGACGTCTGTGTCATCCTTTTCCGATGGCTTTTGAACATCGCTTGGAAAAATTGAAATAATTTCAGGTGCGATAATTTCTTGCGGAAAATCTTGTTCAACTTTTGTAGCTTCGGGTAATTTTTCTTTGTCATCTTCAAATCTTTCAGTAACAGGTTTAATCGTAGAAAGAATGATTGTCTTTGATTTAGGCTCACTCTCTGGCAACTCACTGTTTTCATTTTGAGATTTTTCACTCAGAGAAATGGCTTGACTTTCAACTTCAGTTGGATGTTCAACAATTTCGAAGTCATCATCACTGCTTGAAACTTTTGAGCTTTCAATTTTTTCAGCTACGGTTTTTAATGTTGAATTGACGACACTTTCAATTTGAGTTTTATTATCCTCTGTGATAACTAGAGGAACTTCGTTGTTTTGAGGTTCATTATTTAATTCCACCTTATTAACTTTTTCATCCTCGACTGGTGTCATTTTATCGCTGCTGTCTGTGGGCTTCTTTCCAAATCTCTCTGTAAACGATTTTATGGTCGAAACAATTACAGTTTTTATTTTTGATCCTCCTTCACTTTCATCACTTGTATTTGACGGTGTGCCTTCTGTGGTGTTTGAAATATCGATTGGAGTTTCAGTCTCTTTAGGGGCTTCTTGCTCTTCTAAATTAGTTTCGCTGGTAATTAATTTTGTCGTTTTAATTACGATTGTTTTACTGCTTGATGTTTTTTGGAAATTTTCTTCAGATATTTCTTGAGGGGTGTCTTTTAATTGCTGAGCAGCGATGAATTGAATTTCATCTTGAGGTTGTTTTGCACCTATAACAAGATCTTGCGAATTTGAGTCTCCCTCTGGTTTTTCAGTGACTGACTGTATTGTAGAAATTATTACAGTTTTAATTTTCTTTCCATCAAACTCTTCGGGAACTTCTTTGACAACTTTATCATGAGGAATTTCCTTTACAACCTTTGTTTCAGAAATTTTCGGTGATTTTTCCTTAACTTTTTCAGGAGATTTTTCCTTCTTGGCTCTTACGGGTTTTTCAGGTTTTGATAGAATATTTCGTTCCATTTCGAGGAATTGAGATGTCATATCTGAAACATTTTTGCGAGGCTCCGGTTTTGGCTCTTCATCAAATTTTTCTGTGTAAGCTTTAATTGTTGAAATAATGACAGTTTTTGTTTTTGGCGAAGCTTCCAAATCCTCTTGTTCGTGAATGATGTCAGCTGTAGAAATTTGATTTTCTTCTTGCCCTGGAATTGTGACAAATTTAGTTGTTTTTGTAAAAGTTGTCGTGACTGTTTCGTGAGTTTCGTCTGTAATAACTTGAGGTTCACCTGTCTCTTTTGGTTTAGGACTTTCTTCCTTGATGTAATCAATTATTTCAAATTCCATCGCTTCTTCACCTTCATCAATGCTTTCATCAAAAGGTGGCTCTCGAATAATTTTTGTCTCATTTTTAATCACGTTGTACTCTTTAACAATTTTAGTTGTAACAGTTTCATTATTTGACGATTGAGTTACAATTTCTTCTTGCTCAAATTCAGGATTGTCTTGCTTAAATTGGGCAAACATTTCATCGAACTCTCTGTCATCGGTTGGAGCGCTGGTTACATAAACATCCGGATCTCTCTCGAATGACTCGGTCATAATTTCCTTTCCGTTTTCATCGAATTTAATTTCTTTAACAATTGTAATTTTCTTAATTGTTGTCACATTTTGTGAATTTTCACTCGAATCGACGATTTCATTTTTCTCAGGCTCAGCATGATCGTCTTCAAGTTCCGCAGTTGAAAATTGATTGACCTCAACCCTCTCAATTGCAATTCCTTGCTCTTTCGCTTCATTCAAAGTGAATGTTTCGCCCGTTTTATTATTAAGAATCGCATTTGCCGAAATCATCGTAAAGCCATCGAGAATGTCGATACTTTTAGTTTTAATTGTGTGCGAAACATTTTTAACTTCCTTTGTAATTTGAGTGGCTTTGAGTGCCTCATGGTCTATCATTGCATGCAATGGTTTTGCAATTAAAAAGCCTTTATTGTACGCATCTTCAAGTGACATGACCTCGCCCGTTTGAGGACATGTAAATGTTTGAGCATTTACATCAATGAGTCGTTGATCGAGTGCATCTGAAATTTTTACTTCATATGCATTTGGCATGCACGGCACAGACATTATGTAATTGCTTTCGATGGCATCTACAAGATTTAATTTTTTATTGGAAATTTTATTTAAAACTTCTCGAGATTTCTCGACAAAAAGACCGCGCCTAACCACCACAGGGAAGGTCTGACCAATTAACGGAATATTCTTGGAAACTTCTGATTTATCTTTTTGTTTTTCGACTTCAAATAAGCCACGTTCAATTGCCTGTCTTGCGCTCAACTCGCCTTTCTTAGATTTTATAACGAGTTTTGCATGGCCATCGATGTAATTATTTTTGATCGCCTCTTTTAGAGTAATTTTATGTTTCTTGTCATTTCGAATTAGCGAATGTTTGTCAACAATATCACATGCAATTGCTTCGTTTAGTGTTAATAAATCTCCCGTTTCGGGATGAATAATCATTTGAGTGTCTTCATCGAATAGATCACGCTCAATGAGCTGAGAAATTGTGAGGCTCTTGCAGAATGGAATGTAAAATTTCGTAATATTATTTGGATTTAAAATTTCACGCTCAATTGCCTCCTCGAGTGTGAGATTTATGCCCGATTGAGGATCTTTAAGTTTATACTTTTTGCTCTTTAAGAACGTGTCGGGATTGTTAGTAAAACTGACATTATTTTCGAGGAGCTCATAAGTCTCTTCGTTAATTAAGCCCATGTGCTTGGCGTCGCTCAGACTAATCACTTTTTTCTGCATTTTTCGGAGAATTTTAATCAAAGGCTTTTGCTGTTCAACAGTGATTGTTTTAGTGACTTTAGATTGCTGCTGTTGAGGTGCAGCCTTACCATTAACAACAGATGGTAGGAAAGTTTTTTTAATAATTGTCAAAGTTCCTGTTTTACCGCCATTTAATTTTTCAGTATCAGCTAAAACTCTTTCATTATTGAGGGCGTCTTGAACGAGATAAAATTTCTTCTCTTCAGCCTGGTGGTAAGTTTGTTCGTCAATGCTAATGAGACCCTTTTGAACGGCTTCGGAAAATGAAGGATTCTCAACTTCTTGAATGTCTTTTTCTTTAATTGTCACAAAGCGTTTGATAGTTTTCGTGACTGTCTCAGTTGTGAGTGTAATGTTGAGTAAACTACTCAATAAGAGAGCACCTGGTGCTGTAATAATTTGAAGTTCAATTGCACTATCGAGTGGCAACTTTTCGCTTGTCTTAGGATGCAACAAGTATCCACTAACTGGGTCAATAAGCTTATAGAAAACTAAATCAATAACTCTCAACTCATTTCTATGCTCGTCAAAAACACCAATGTGTCGTGTTAACATGGAATAAACTTCCGGTCTAATAAAACCCCCCTCGACACCCTCATCGAGCGTTAAAAATCTATTACCGCTCGCGATTAAAACGAAATGCTGATCATCACGTCGCAAAATGCGTTTTTGTAAGGCAACATTAAAAGACACAAAAGCTTCTTCCTTGGGATCTTTAAAGCCATCAATATTAAAAATAGATTTTTGCGATACCGACGAAATGAGGCCGCGATCAACGGCACTTTTTATGGAAATTATTTCGCCGGTATTTGAATCTGTATAGGTGCCATCTAGGGAGATGATTCCACCTTCTATCGCTTCTTTTAAATTAACAAGAGTTCCTCGCTCTTGTGTGATACATTTGAAATTGTCATAGTCCAAAACACCCGCGTCAATGGCCTCTGGAATTGTAAGCCAAGTCGAGAAAGTCGGCGACAGCACTAAACAATCGTCTTTTATTAATGTCTGATCATAAATGTCTTTAAAGGTTTGTGGTTTGCAAATTAAATGACTATTGTGTGCAAAATTGAATGTGCACTTTTCATTCGATAGTGAATTCTTAAAGAGACCGGCTTTTGAATCGAGAAGACCGATTTCGAGTGCCCTTTTAACTGTGACCTTAATGTCATCCTTTGTGTCGATTATTTCGCGTAAATTATCAACGATTAAACCGTTCGCGATAGCCGAATGCAACTGATATTTGTCGCCGGAATTTCTGTCGACCATAAAGCCCTTCTCATCGAAAAGTCCGCGTGCGAGGGCATCGGAGAAACTGATTGGCGTTGATTTGATCTTAACAGTTTCATTTTTGATTAAATAACCATAATTTAATGCTTCCGCAATGGTGATAAATGATCCATCGTTAAGACGAAATAGACCTGAAGCCGTATCGACAAGTCCATCGTCGATTGCTTCGGCGACACTTTTTGCGCCGTTTCGATTAAATTGAATTACCTTGATTCGTTTCTCAGACGGTCCATCGAAATCTTCGTCGTCACCCTCCGTCTTGATTTCATATTTCTTAGAAAGTTCACGAATATTCTTTAGATTGTCATAGAACTGTGGATCAATGAGACCACGTTTCAGAGCTTCATCAATACTTATCGGATTCTCTTCGCCTTCAACCTTTATTGTGCCCGCCTCGAGATCTAAAATTTTAGATCTGATGGCATCATGAACTGATAGAGCATTTCCGGAATTAGGATCTTTAATGCCCAGCAAATTTAATATCTTCCATAGTTGCTGTCTCTCTTGTGCACGCGGATCGTTTGCTCTGTGAATTGAAAAACAATTTTTAAATTGCATAATTTTTACGAACCTCTTGTCAAAAAAAAATCATTAGGATCCCCTATAATTATGATTTCACACAAAACTAAATCTCACCTTGCCACTTCGTCTTGCTGCAGGTCCTCAACCACAATCTCTTGTGTCGAATTTTGCCTGAATGTTTTGACAGGTCGACGCAAGCTTTCTGCATAACGCTATAATAATAAATAGAGGATAATTAATTAGTTACAGCAAGTCATACACGAAATTGTTTCATGGTCAAAGGCGACTTTCGATGAAAATGTTAATAGTGACTAACCCTGAATTCGTACGCGAAATTATACTCATTTTTCTTCTCCATCGCCGCTCACTCAATATTGACGGCAAAATTGCGTGTAAGAAATTCTTTCTGTTATTTATTATCACACTTTGTTATACACACACAGTCGCTTGGCTTTTGCATGAATTTCTTATTATTTGCCTTATAATACCCGAGATTTTTATTTTTTTCTCTATATTTTTAGCCAAAATGACATAAACGTTTCTCTCACTTTTTTCTATGATCGCACTGCGAGGCGACGACGTCGAATAAAAAATTGATTTCTCTTCCTCTTTTTTTCTTCACTCTCCTAACCTCTGAATTTATATCTTTCAAGCAGCTGCTGCTTAATTTAACACAAAAGAAAACGATTGTATTACAAATTCAATCGCATGTAAAGCACTTTGTAGATGATTTTGCTAGCCGAAATAAAAAAAATAGTCATAAAAACACGCAAATTCCTAATTTTCCTCTGAATTTTAAGTTTGTGCGATTAGTCACTCAGTCGGTTAATTTACACTCTATGCTGATAACAACCGTGCAAATGTGTGTAATCATCAATAAAAAAACTACTTGAATTGAAACATTTTACGACACAAATCGTCTGACACGTCTACTTTTCTTTTCAGTCTGAAATTTTTCATGAAAAAAGTATCATATGATTTTCAATTTTCCACATGCGTCGCTCTCCGAGAGAGATAAAGAAAATTGAGCGAAAAACATTCCGGAGAGTCCGGGAGAGAAGAAAAAGCCGGCATAAAAATATTTCGTGTACGTATTTTGCCGCATGTCATGAGTATGAAATCAAAACAAAACTGAATGAATATATCAGCCACTTATCAATTGCCCGCGACCTTCAATACAAACTGACGTCTACCTACATGCTTTATATTTATTTATGAGAGTCTTTAAGTGTTCAAAAAAGTAAATGGAATTTTATTGTAAAAGACCGATGGAATGTTACTTCGCAAAGCATTGAAAAATAAATTATTTTTAAATTGATTTTCATTAAAATTTATTATTTTATGCTCTCGATTAAATGGAATTTTAAAAATAACTCAACCAATTTTTACGAATTTATAATTATGATTTTAATAAATATCTAAAACTCGATAAAAATTAAATTGCAATTTTTTTAAAATATTTCCGGAAACTTTTTCATTCGACTCATAAAAATCCATTTCATATTATTTTGTAAAATTTAATTTGTCATCCCTAGATTTTTATGCATGTGGGAAGAAGAAATTCTTTTTATCGATCTTTGACCTCAATATAATCGTCTCATTAAATTTTAAAAGAGGTATTAATTGAATTCTATTGCTACCGATTATAATAAGATTATCCGTGATATATTTTCTTTAAACATAAGAGCACACAATTATTACCTCATCTCTTAAATGCGATGATTAACGAGCATCTTTTGAATAAAAATTGCTCTTGGGATTATCTCAGTTTTTATTTCTGAGAAATTTTTTTAATTATTGCAAAAAAAGAAGAAACTTGAAATGGAAAAAATTGTTAATTTGTGTTAATGAGTTCTCTCATCGCTTTATATGAGAAATCTGACTCATAAAAGGCATAGAATGGCGATTGTTGTTAAAATTAGAAGCATCAAAAAGAGAAGAAAAAACTTTTTTGGAAATAAAATGTCACGGTCAATCTAATAAAAGATTCTTTGAAGAGAATTTGCATTCAGAAAACTCGTTTTTGTTATTGGGGAACACAGAGTGGTCGTTTTGGGATTAAATACAGTCGAGTCTGGATGAATTTCAAAATAAATAAAGAAAAATTCAATTTTAAAACTGACAGCATCAACTGTAGTGACTTTGATGTCTCTTCAAGTCATATTTCATACAATTTACGACAAATGACCCTCCGAGATCTCGACAGAAAATCCTCTTCGATCTATTTTCGATCCCATCGGAAAAAAGCAAATATTTTTTCCCGTCAAATACTCGCAAAATATTTTTTTTGTTTACGTGCAAACTTATCGCACATTCTTCCAGTCACACACTTCCTTGAGTTGCTGTATTGATGGCTTAAATAGATAAATTTTATTCTCGCCTAAAAATAACAATGATCGCATAGCGGTGGCAAAAAGTGTCATTAATGCAAGTGATGAAAAATATACATAAAAAATCACGCTCATAAATTATTGTGATCTCATGCATGAACATTTTTCTCGTCCCGATTGTATTGAGCGTTACTTTATCGAGCTCATCGAAATGGAACGTCAAAAGTCAATAATGTCGCACTGTCAAGTGTATTCGAAAAAATAAAATTAATTTCAACCTCTTGATCTTTTTATTTTTCATAAATTTTTCGGCCCTTTTGGGTCCTTGAACGCTAATCTATGGTGCATTAAATGATAACGCGATTGAAAATGTGTCGTAAATATCACTTAAGACACGATTGTATGTTATATTTTTGTACAATTATGTCATTGCTCAATTGTGTCATTCCTTGTAATTTTTTATAACATTAAACAATTTGCAAAACATTAAATTTACACGATTTTTTTAAAATAAATTTAAATCTTTTTTTAAATGATTGTTTCATTGACCCAATGAGCGATAAATGAGATCACAAAATAATTTCGACAATTAGTCTATCAGCTCCGCACAGGAATTAAATTTTTTTGCACATTTTTATGATTATTTTTTCTTCTTGCCGGCAAAACAAATTTCTCTCTCAATGTAAGACTCTTACACTCAAAAAAGCACAGTATTAAAAAAAATAAAGCGTCTTCACGATTGGCAGTTTTGCGTCTAGCACGTTAAGAATTCACTTGCAAACTGAAAAATATGAAAACACTCTCGCGCGAGGCTCTCAACAGAAAAAAAACTTATTTTTTATGTGCTGTGTATTTGTATATACTTAATAAACACAAGAATTTTCGCCTCATGGTGTGTAAAAATTCTCTCGATTCCACAAAGACATCCATAGCCGGAAAAGACACGCAATTTAAAACAATCTTTTTTTTGGAGATTGAAAAATTGTTTAATAAAAATTTCAACTCATATTTTTTTATGGCACTTAATTACATGGAAGTCGTGTGTCGCCAAAATACTTTTTTCCATTTGGGAAAATCCTACGCGATAAGTCAACCTTTTATTGTTGATGTTATTTTTTCGCGGTCATTGCAATGCATTCAAGTTATACGGCATGACATCATCGCTTGTGTAATAAAAATGCGTAAAAGAGATTTTGAGAATGAATGACTAAAGCAATGACGATATGTCTATATGTGAGAGCGGAGCAGTCATTGAAGAGAGCGGTTATTTTGAATAGTAATGAACTCAATTGACCAAGTGTTATTCTCAATTCAATTGAAAAGACTTAGACAGCCAATTTATCATTAGGATGGTTAATTTTTTTGTTGCTCACCGATGATGGCATTTTACAGCTAACAGCAACGGAAGCAACTTCTGTTTGCTTTAAAATTTATCGACCAATTAACACTAATAAAATTTGTGTTTTTCAGTTCAAATGGTGATCTTGGAAGATTTTAGAACATTGCAAGGTTAATGATGAAAATAATTTAGAACATTTTGAAAAATTTTTAATCTTTAAGAAATGAATGAAATTTTTCAGTGGTATCAAGAAATAATTTTCAAAAATTAAACTTTAATTTTAGAAATTTTGAAAGATTTTAAAAAAATATATTAAAAATTTAATATGACCATCCTTTGCTTTAACACACTTTTCTTTCTAAATCGATTAAAATTATCGCAAAGCATTTTTTAATTTGCCCGATAACTTCAATAATAATCGATAATTTCAATTCGTAAAAGGCATTCCACAATGTGTTACTTGATGACTATTAATAGATGATAGATGAACAATGTACATTTATAAAAGGAGAAAATAACTCTGCCTGTTTCATCTCTATTGATATTTATGAATTTTGACAGCACGGTGGTGCAAACATTTATGGAATAGCCGTCATAATAATGATGAGAGGAACCACAAAAATTTTTAATACTTTTTTGTGTATGAATTTTTATTATTTGATGCTAATGAAAGACTGTGGTACTTTCAAGGGGTGGAAATAAAATTTATTTTTTTGGAAAATTTAAATTTTTACTTTCAAAAAAAATTTAATTTCCTTTTTAAATTTTGCTTGAAAATTTCTTCTTAGTGACCCCTCCGTAAAAATTGTGGTTAAATTTAAATATCGACTCATTCATTCACGAGTTTCAATGTCAACCAAACACTCGAATGCGGCAGCAAGAAGCACACACATATATTAACATCGCATATGGTATGATGTCATTTTCTTAAACTGCCTCGCATTTCTTCTTCATAACATCTTTTTATTGTTTCATCATATCGTATAATAATTTACTCTCATTCTCTTTTGAAAAATTGATGCGCAACAAGCATCAAAAGAAAATATTTAAATTTATTAGAGTATGGATGCTGTGAACATATATTTAGATTGTTGTGGGCATGAAAATTTTTGCTCCCACATCGTATTTAAATCATTTATTGCGCAATAATGCATCATGATACATAATCTGATATCAACGCGATGATTATAATGTTGGACACCTACTGTGTAGTCACGATTTAGCATCACTGTAATAATGATTGACATTTTACTAAATTGCACCACTTTTGTACTCCTAAATTATAGAGTTAGTATGGCCGCTGATCTTCGTGTCTCTCAAACGCTAATTCTTAAGCATGCAATAATGTATTTATTTAAAGACCGACGCGCGCAAAGACTTAATTGACTTCGCTCGTTTATTTGCAAAAAAAATGAAGCCATTTTTGGAATATTTTTATTATAGTTCGAGTGACAATGGAGAATTGTTCAGTATAAACTTCACTCGCGATTAAAGAGCTTGCAATTCAAGGCTAATTTCACGCTTTGACCATGAACGATTGGTTGCATGCAAACAATAATTAAATTAGGTGACTCACCTCTTTATCAGCATCGTCATCGGGAAGAGTGGCAAGATGTTGTTGGAAGAGAGACAGCAGGCGATCGTATTTGGCATTAAGATCGTCGAGGAGAGTGCCATAGACCTCCTTAATCTCAGGCTCAGCATGTTGTAGCAACACAATTTCAGGGGCAAGGACAGGCTCATCGACTAGAGAATCTTTGAACTCATTACACTTCAATTTGTAGCTCTATTAAATTGTGAAATTTATATAGCTCCCCGCTCATAAAGTGACATACACACAACACATACCTCCGAAACGTGTATCAATTTTCCACCACAGTGATTAGTATCGCTTATTTGATTATTGCCTCTTGTGACCGTTTCCGTCAAAAGACTCTGATTGTGATAAATAATTAATTAATTGTGGTTATTATTTTGCTTTTGTGTGACATTACCAGTGGGGGTAGAAAAATTAATTTTGTTTATTTTTAGAATTTTTAGTACTGATAAATTTGGGGAGATTTGTCTGGAGTTCATTAATAAGAAAAATGATAAGAATTTAACGGCTAATTTTAAATTAAATAAAATTTTCAAAAATCTATTTCTTTAACATGACCAAAACCTCCAAATCAAACCCTCCCAAATTTAAATTTCCAAACACTTTGGGCATGTTCGTCGAGGGAGTGCGAGACACACCAAATATAATTTATTATAATGTGATGATTAGATTTTGTGAATATTAAATAAATCAGTCGGTTACACTTTTAATTAAGTTTGCTTTTACCTATTCCGGTGATCGCGATTAAAAATTACAAATGAGAAACTTTTATAAATTGATTAGTAATTTAATTATTTCCTCCTGTTTGTGATGAATAAAATCTTCTACTAATTTTTTTAAATCGACAAATAAAGTATTTTTACCTGACATTTAACAGCGATTAAGATCGCTTTAATATATAAAATATTATTTACTCGTGTAGGCTTAAGATGAAGGGAAAAACTTGTTTCATTAATTGCTACTCGCGAGTGACATTGTAGCGATATAGACGAGGAAGTATTTTCATTCATTGATTCACTCGCAGTTCATTCATAAAAACTCGCATAAATTTTGAATGGGGTTTGTGTGGAAATTAAGTCCGATTAAAAATTTAAATATAACTTTTTGACATTTTGAAATTTTTTTAAAAATATTTCAAAACTTTATTTAAGTTCAAAGCTCTAATTACCTCACATACCCCACTTTATCTTCATCAAAAGCTCATCAAACACACACATCATACATTTTCAATAAAGAACCGAAAAAAATAAATAATCCAATTTAACGCAAAGTATAACGACAAAGTAAAATTAAATATCAATGATGAATTAATTCAAAATCAATCAAATTGTCATGAAAAGACTCACATCTAAGTCAAGAGAGTGGCTGACAGTTGGCAGTAGTTTTAATTTTTGTGTTTGTGTCTCAACCCACGTTTCCTCCAGAATAAGCGACGTCTGTAAGTTCTTCAATAAGCCGATTGCCGTTTCAACACTTTGAATTCTAAATTTTGAGATTAGATTAAAAATTCGTTGATGAAGATCGTGTGCTGTGCTTTTTTATGGTAGCTAACTTACCTGTCAGCAAGCTGTAAATTAACGTGATTCCAACGCGAATTTAATCGTTCAACACGCAAATGAAGATGTTTAAGATCATCTATAATTTTAGTTGGAACGCCCATGCGTCCGAGTTGATTGGCCGCGTTATTTGTCTTATCCATGGATGACTGATTCTCAATGATGATCTCCTGCAAGGCTGATAATTGCTTCAAGAGTTCGCGAAGACCCTCAACGGTCGACGGCATAATGATGTGCGAAGCGAGAACATTTTCCAAATCTTTAATGATATCACCGTTCTTTTCGAGACCATTAAGGGCGAGTTCGAGATGATTCAATCTCTCCTTATGTAAGTTAGCTTGTGTCACTAGCTCCGTGTAGAGGACATTTAAATTATCTAAACTCTTCTTTTGAGACGAAGATTTAAGTGAAATTGCTCGGAATGTCTCACGTAAATTCTTAAGATCAGAATCGAAAAATCCGAGACGTCGATTAAAGTCGAGGATAATTTCCAAGGCAGCTTCAGAAGCAACGCGATCTTGTGGCAAATGTGCAAGAATGATGCCATCGAGCTCCTTGGCAAGACTCTCGAGTCGAGATGAGAGAAGAAGGCACTTTTCATTAAACACTTGACCCGTCTGTTTGTTTTCTTCTGTTGGTTGAGTAAATTTAAAATTAGAAATTTATTTAAAAGAATTTTGATTTTTTTGATTATGCAACTTTAGATTTTACACGTTTCAAATATTTTTTGAGTATTAAACTTTTAAAAATATGGTTCAAAATATTTTTAATCAGTTAAAACTGTTTAAAGATTAATTTTAGGATTTTTAATAAACTATTTTTCATAAACTTAGTCATAAAATTTTACACATAAATTATTCACTGTACCACGAAATGATCTAAACCGCTTCATAATTCCTCTAAAAATATTTTTTTCCTCTTTTTACAAAGCAAAAGTTAGACTGACACAATCCAGATAAATTTCTATCTCTTCACGATCCAATAGACACGAATGTTGGCGATAAACTAATTCAGAGAAAAGTTTTTCGTGAGCATCTCAAGATGATCTTAATTTAATTGCATGTCAATTATCTAATTTAAAATCGCATTTATAAATCCTCAATTTGGACTTCCATAATCGGTAAAATTTGTTTGTGTGGAGACGAGAGAGCATGAAATTTGTCACAATGATGTGGATTTTTTTGGCGATCAAGATCACGATAATTTGGATGCTTTTGTATTGAGAAATAAAGAAGATGCATGCAAGGGAAGAAAACTTTTAATTTCAAATATTTTAAAATTTAAACTTTATTTAAATAGCAAAGCATTCAAATCATTAACTTTGTGCCAAAGTCATCACCCACAAAAGACAAAGAGTGAACATACCAATAAAAATAAATCAGCCCACAATCAATTATCAAACAAGATTGCGCACATATAAATTCATCTATAAATGGACCTTTCAAATCGAATAAAATAAAATAAGTTTATGAAATTTTTAAACAACATTCTCAACTTTAAATGCATATGGGAAATATTTCTTTCCGCTCTTCCATTTAAAGAAAAAAGATGTGAATAGAAAAAAAGAGACGTTAATTGACTAATTGCTAATTGGAAGTAATTATGCGCGAGCGGAGCCAACATTCCATAAAAAAGTAAATAAATAACCGATCGTGATGTGTGCAATGTTCCATAAATGAAAAATTGATCTCTTTCGAAGTATCATGAATATTGAGATGAAGGCAGGGCATGAACGAGTCATTTTTAAGAGCATATTTTAAAACTTTTTATGGTTTAAAATTCTAATTAAATTATTTTTTTAAATCTTGTTTAAAATCAGGGGCTAGAAACTTTTAGATAAGTTTTTAAAATTAATGTTTTCAACCCCAGCTAAGAAGAATGTGATAATTAATTGCAAGAAAATAAAAAGTGCAAAAACTTGTCGCGCAATCAAACAGTTAATTAGATTCAACAGTTCTCGTACTCACCATTCGCATTGGCACGTTTCTCAAAGTCGTCAAACAATCGATTTACTTCAATCACTTCATGTTTGAGTCGAACAATTTGTGGGTCAGTTAGATCGGCTTCGGCGAGTACTTTGTCAGAGTCTTCGTTAAGAGCACGTCGTATGGCACTTCTCTGTTCAAAGCCCAATGCCAAAAAGTGCTCAAAAGTCCACTCTTTAACGACACGTATTGTTGCCAAAATCATGTTTCGTCTCAGTTGAACTTGTTTGCGCTGCCAAAGTTCAATCATTTTCTCTTGCGAAAGTCGAAGTTTATTGACGAGTTCAATTGCTTCGTCGTTCGGCGGTGGCATCATCAGACATGCGCTTGGAATTTCTTTCTCACCACCTTTTGATGTTACAATGCGCCAATAGACTTGCTGTGTGATGTCAAGAAGTTCAGCAGTTTCACCTTTCTCGAGAATAATTTTGTCATCCTGTTTGTATGTGCACAAGCTCTGCACAGAATACTGCTTTCCTTGCACCAAATATTTACGCTCTTTAAGCGGCAAAA
Source organism: Tanytarsus gracilentus (assembly GCA_038502055.1). NCBI lineage: Eukaryota > Metazoa > Arthropoda > Insecta > Diptera > Chironomidae > Tanytarsus > Tanytarsus gracilentus. Next base: position 2,401,001 of record JAXRKN010000045.1, on the reverse strand, counting down.
TTGACTCTGATCGTTTCGCTAATTTATCGACTATCGCACTAAATTGATTTAATTCATCTAAAATTGTTTGCATGCCACGCAATAAAATGTCACCGCGATCGAGACTGAAAGTGTTGTCGGAGTATTTTGTCTCAAGGAGCTCTTTCTTCGAGACGAGCCACTCTTTTTGTTCGCTAATGTCATGATAGAAATTTTGAAATTCAGCGAGATGCTTGAAGTGCACTTCAAAGCAATGAATCAGCTGATAAATCCACGATCTCTGCTCCTGGATCTCTTGCATGTAACTCGAGACGAGTTTCGATGCTGGATGTTGTGCAACGAGACCTTCGCCCTTCTCCATAGCCACTCGAATATGCTGATCTCTCGAATTAAATTCATTCACCAGCCGCTTGTAGTTCTCGTTCAGCTGCGATAATTCCATTGATGTATCCGACCAATCACGATTGAGTTCAATATTTTCGTGGCTCGAGAGCCAATTCAACTCATCACTTGCCACGCTGATGAAGTCATGTAAGGCGTGAAGGTCACAGAGACGCTTTGTTGATAGACTCAAGAGCTCTGCATAAACTTTCTTGAGTTGATTTAATTTCTGTTGATAGAGTTGACCCTCATCAACTCCCGAAACATTCACTTGCTGTCGTTCGGCCTGTACCACTTTGGAGTGATATTGATCGATGGTTTTGTGCTCAACTTGGTGGGCATCGAGTTCAGATGTGATTGAGCGGAGATCGGAACCCCATGTGGCTTGGAGGATTTTCGCCTTGAAAAATTAATTCAAAATTTTGTCAGTTAAAATTTTAAAATTATTTTTAAAACCTACCAATCTCTCTTGGCACCATTGAATAAGTTGGTCGATATCACGAATGTATGGATTTGTTTCGAAAGCCTTTCCATTTGTCATGTGGGACGTTTTTGATAGCATTTGAACGTGGAAATTTGTTCGAAGCTGAGAATATTTTTGACTAATTTTTGTTGCACTGGAAGTGAAAATTTATTGAATAAAATAATTAGCAAAAAAATATTTCTTAACTAACTTTGTGTATAAATCTTTAGCCTTAACATGATTTTCATTAATTAACGTGTGACAATCTTGAGTCATTTGATCAATTGGCTTTTCAAGTAATGCAATTTCAGTTTCGATTGACTCAACAATAGTTCGAGCATCGCGTCGATGAATTTTATCAATACGTTTGCTATCATTTGAGATTCTGAACGATATGTCTGTGATTTTCTGGTCAAACTGCTCCATTTCCTTTGCAACTTTATCCGCCAACATTTCGAGTGCTTGCAATTGCTGAATGTGGAGGTGTAACTCGTGTTCCTTGTCGGCGAGTGCCGTTATAAGGCGATACCAAAATAACTCCAATGACTCGGGACGAAGGTCAAGTTCGAGAGAGGTTTCACCGACAGATTGAAAATAGCGTTCGAGTTGACTATAGAGAACGACTAAACGTGACTTTTCCTTTTGTCTCTCAGGCACATCATGGTTGCGTAATCGCTTAATGTCTTCCAATAACTTCTTCAATGACGGAATATTTCGATCTAACTTTCTCTCTTGCAGCATTGTCGTCTTCTCACGACACCATATGAGAAGCTTTTGTGCTGCCGACCTGTACTCTTGCGATTGAGTTTGTGAATCGCCATCGATCAGTGGATGATTTTTTTGTGGCCTCGGGAACACATGATAAATAGAGCTGATGTAGGTAATCATTGACTTTTCATCCGGCTCATTTGTGTCAACGTCTTGTGGATCGAGCAGCTTATTTACGTTATATTCACGCTCCATGGTACTAAAGACCCGCTCAAGTCGCTCACGAGTATTGACATCGCGAATATTACGCCAATCGACAAGATCGGGACGGTTGCGATGTAAAACAGCTGAAAATGCCATTCCATCGCGCCATGATGATGTAAAGTTTTTGATCTCGACGCCTGGATATCTATCTGTGGTATTACGAGCCCATCTAAGCAGTGCTTCACGTGCTGATACATTCTCATCGTTACCGAGCATAATGTCGGAAATCTATTTGATGGAAGAAATTTTAAAGTGAAATGGGAGTTAGAGTCAGGGTTGTGAACACGTTAATTTTTATTAAATGATAAATCTGGGAAAAACTAAAAATCGATTTAAATCCAGTAAAAAAAGTGAAAACTTTAAATTAATAAAGCTCTACAACTCTGGAGAAAATCGCATTAGAAAATCACGATAAATAATATAATGAAATTTCAATTGAATAGAGCGAACATTAGCATGGCTATGGCAATGGCATTAGACATAACCAATGGGGGAGATTAAGATGAATTATTTATTAGGCATGACGAACTTTTTTCGAATTTAGATTTTTTTTAACAGAAGAAATGAAAAATATAATTTTGCTAAATATGGCCATTGGGTGAGACATTCACATACACCGATGGTCGCGCCGTAAAAATTCATCAAATTAAATTGCCATGTGATTTTGTAATAAACCCAGTGTACATTAATCAGATCCCAATAATGTTTACACACGTATAAATTCAGCGAATTTGTTGTCGGAGGTCATGAAAAATCATATTCGCATATTAGGTGGGCTCGCTTCGAAATTTTTGTTTATTTTTTTTTTCGTTCGTTATTAGATAATTAGCGAAGCAGAAGAACGAGAAATTCCTGTCGACAGAAATCTCATTGGTTGATCTTCTTTTACTACTTTTATACGTCTAAAAATGTCCATCATTATTATTTTCATGGTAGAAACGGAACATTTATGGACATGAATGCTGCTGACAATTTAGACTAAAAGCGACACTATAAGCATATAAATCTAAATTGGCAATTTTAACGAGATGTTGATCAAAAGTTCTGGGATGGTTTTGGGAATTGTATGTTAATTTTATTGGAAATGACCATATGGCATAAACCTAAAAAAGTTTTAAAATTATTACTAAAATCCAGGAAAATTTCTTAACAAAAGTTCTAAACCACCTGTTTATACCTGTTAAAAAATATGAAAATATTCTTTAATTCAACCTCAAAAATTATAAATTTGAATTGTTTAAAGTTTAAGAAACTCAGTAAAAGTTCAAAATTCCTCTTCTTCACTCAATTACATAAAGAATTGTGCATCTCATTTCTCATATGTACTTAATGACTATTACAAGCTTCTATAGAATTCTCGTGACTCAAATAAGCTAATAATTCCTTATAGCATCAGCCCACACATTCATTCATTCATAAATTGCCGTGAAATTGTTATTCTTTGAGCGCGAAAAGATAAATTCTTGTAAACGGTGTAGTCGAGTGAGTGAGAGAAAAGAACAATTGGAAGTAGTCAGTGTACATATGCCAACTATTAATGTAAAAGAGAGACTTTTTGGATGTCGCGTGCAATTTTCTTCCGTTTATGGAAGTCCGAAGACGCAGAGAGCGTATACACGACAAAAATGTGTGGGTGGTCATCGAAAGGTATTTTCATATATTAGAGACACTCTGCATGTGGGTCGATCGCGTACATACACTTGAAAAAATTTATAAAAATTGTTATATAGTGTCGCTTTTGTCCTTGATCCAATTCAACGATTTTTATAAATGGGCTTTCAATGTTAGACGCCGAGGCCCTCGCACCCAAGTACCTTTGACTTTATGCTAGAATTTCTCTCGCCAAATGGATATTCTGTGACATATGTCTTCGATTTGCGAGAACTTCCAACATTGTCGACTTCATCGAAACTCGATTCCTCGAATTTCATCGACTTTCGTGTTAAATGACTCGGCGATTCATCGAGATTATATTTGACGGCGTATTCCATTGTCTTTTTTGTCACTTGATGACCATTTGAGGTCGTCGTTGTGGACGATGATGAAGCCACATTATAAAAATCACCAACGTCCTTTTCATCTTCCGTCGTGCATTTCGGTGCACATTGCAATTTCATCAATGCACGCTTACGGTGCTTTTTATCGTTCAACTTAAACATTTTTCAACAATCTTTATTTCACACGTGATGGCATTCGAATAATTTTAATTGATTAATCACTTTGCTCTTTTCACCGACGCGTACACGATCGTCAATCAATCTGACTCGGGAACGTGCGAAATACAAAATTGAAATAATTTTCTTTCTTTTATTACTTTTAAATAAAATTCTTCTTCTTATTAAGGAGCGAAAGATGAAGTGCAAAATGACAATAAAAAAAATAACGCGCGCGACTCTTAAACGATCCGTCTCCACTGAAATTCGATCAACAATTGAGAAAAACTCACAGCACACTCAGCAGCGTGTCGATCGAATAACAACAGTGGAGATGATGATGGTGTCGGTGTTACCAATATGTAAGTTTCAATATTATTCGGTCTCGAAAATAAAAATTAATAACTCGCTTTGACCGTAGTTGGATGCAAAAGGTTTTTATACACATTTTTTCGTATATTTTTTTTATTTTTATCAAAGCTCTTTGTGGTGACGAAAAATAAGAGGCATGTAAGTGGGTAAGTGGGCAAACAAACTCTTTCTCTCCTCGAGAGTGTTTGGTGAATTTAAGATCGCGATGCCTGTTAAAAAATATTCATCTTGGTGTTATGTAAATTTGTTTCTCTCATTAATTGATTCTTTTTTCATCTCACTCGGCTCGCACCAAAACACTCTTTTGTCGACTCCCTTTTATGGACGATCATGGATGGAAATATGCTAAAAATTTTCTCTTTACAATTTTTTTTAATGAGAGAAATTATCAAATACATCGATTGATGTTGAGTTAGCGCCGAATAGAAAATTGCGTGAATTAAAATTACTTTTTTAAATTTAACGGAAAAATTTATTTATTTTTTGACATATCTTTTAAATTTCCACTCAAAACTACCGCAAAACCATTTTCCAACTTTGATATTTTTTAATGAAATTCAATCCGCCAAAGCGGTGATTTTACGCTATTGACTTTTTCGATCAACACATACATCGCACCGCCAAGTCAACAACAACTATCTCAACAAAGTTATCAAAAATAGAGAAGCATAAAAAATTATAAATCTAAGTGACTTAGATAGTGAACGCACATTTTATGGTCAATTAGACCTTTTTCGATAAATGATAAAAATGATCTCAAGGGAATATGCAAGTAGAGCCGGCATTCACATTTGATCGCCTCGTTGTACAGTTTAATAAAATAAATATGTGCGCATTAACCACGCAACTCTCCTCCCTCTCAACAGCGTGAGAGAGCATGCAAAATGTGCATATGAAATCTTACAATTTTTAACTAAAAGCACATACTTGGAGTTTAATTGACGATTTCAATATTTTTTTGAGATCTCCCCGCATGTGCGCTCATGAAAATGAAGCAATAAACTTGATTGTTCAAAAAAGAAATTAAAATTCATTTCATTGACATGACACCCGATTTCGCCGCTTTTGATTGCCATAACAAATTTTAATTATGTATGAAAAGGTAATGCCAAGTGCTGCCGCATTTGTGTTTTCTATTAAAAATCCAATTTTATGATTGTCATCGTTATTGTTTACGTCGCATGCAATGTGCAATATTGAAATCTTATGAATTGATTTTTATTTCATTTAAGTGCTTCTCCCTTATGGGATGAGGAATAAAGTTTTTGATTATTGACAAATTCAAGGAATGGAATTTTTTTAACAATTTATGAAAATGAAGTTAGAATTTTTTTTTAAAGTTTAAAATTATTTACTAAAAAATCATTCAATTTATTTATTTTTCCATTTTTACCTTAATTGAAAATATTGAAATTAAACAGATTGAGAAAACAAAAACCTCAACATTGAAATATTTTTAAATGAAAATCATTGTATGACAAAACGATGACGAAGTTACAAGTGCTGCCGCACATAAGCCATGCCAATGTACGTTCGAGTAAAAAAAGTCATACTCACTTGAAAGTGTAAAATTATCGTCCAAATTAATCCTAGACACAGCTTTGGATTGCCATCGTGAATGTCGACAGGTCGAATGTTGACAAGCTTAACATTTTTCTTCTCGAGAAAATTGAGTGACGTCTCAATATTTTGAAGCATATGAAATCGCATTTTGCCTTTCTCACGCGGCAGCTTCTCATTCGAGAGCAATTCCAGTAGCGTTAGGAGATTATGTCCATCTCTAAGACCCTCAAACAGATCATCAACATGACCTCCAGCCTTTCGAAGGTGATTGTTGATCCATTTTGTAAATGTTTTCTTTTGTATCGCATCTCGTTCATCTGGAAAGACAGAGGAAACAATAGTCAAGTGTGATATCATCATGAGTATGCTAACATAGCATTAAAATGTTCAAATACATTCTTTCATGACTATCAATGGGAGGTAAAATTTTACTTAGAATTTTACAAGGGAATTTAATGTTTTAATAAAAAAGTGTTCTAAAGTTTTAAATAAAATATTTTCTTTTGTCAAAGACCACAATGTCCACCTCTTGTTTAATGTTTGCTTGAAATGAGCGATAATTGGGTGCGGGTTAAAAAATTTCATGGTTAGTTATTGTCCTTGACAAGGTGCTAAAAGAACTTCTATCTAACTAATTGAGATTCTTTTTGTGATTAATTTCACTCGCGTGACAGGAGAATAAATTCACTTTTTTATGCTCGCATAACTTAAATTATGTAACAATGGGCTTGTTTTTTTACGTGCCATAATTTACACCACCATAAAAAGTTTACCTTTAACATCTTTCAATGCACTCTCGTAGGTGAAAACAGATGACGTAGAAGATGATGGCGATGGTTTGCAAGCTTTAAATTTTTTATGTGACGGTGACTCAAAGTCATCGTCGTCCGGGTTATTTTGAAAAAGATCGTCGACTTCATTTATTAACTCGTCCGGATCGAAGCCGAGGCGATCTTTCATGTATGAATGATTAGCCATAGCTTTTTTCTCTTGTTTGTTTTTTGCGTGTACTTTTCTTACGGCAATTAGGCACTTTATGGAATCACTTTCATGTCTCTTTACTTTTCACTTCCCTCGAAATTTATGCGCTAAAATAAATTTTTTTCACTTGTCTAGCTCGAGTGTGTGTCAAGGTTATAATCATTCATAAGCAAAGAATGGTAGCTCAAATGCGTAATTTTTAATTTAAATTTTAAGGTGTTCCACCCTTTTTATAAAATAGTGCGTATATTTATGATAAAAGTGTTGACAAAAACTATCGCAAACATGCTTCGTTATCATCAATCATTGTTAAGTCTATTGCACTGATTCTACTCAAATTTTTTTTTATCAAAATGATTTGCCTTTTTTTTCGGAGAAATAAGAACTCAATTAGTCACAAACACAATTGTGCTTGCACAAGCACTTTAGTGATAAGTGAATAAACAAAATTTCTCTCATATATAAAATTAAAAACATCAAGACTTAAGCGCTGAAATGATTTATTATGTCAACAAAATTTTCTCTGCCAATCAACCATCAAAAATGATAATTTCGTTTAATTGAATTTGTTACAAAGAATTTTCTCTTCATTAGAAAAATAAATCAGCAAATAGTGTGAATAATCGATTATGAAGACATTAAAGTCGGTGACATGTTAATTAAGACTATTTTAAATTGACATGTAAAAAAAATGTGAACTAAAATTTTCACGATTCTCGGAAGTTCAAGTCTATCTTTAGCAAAATTCGCGAATGATTAACAAAAGAAATTTAAATTGAATTATTTTTTTTATTGCCCCTCATTAAATGTAAAGTTTTTCGTGATGATGATGATGGGAATTCTTAATTGCCTTCAATTGTTCAACTAAAATTATTACATTTTCTCCCACGATTTATCAAACACACACTTACAACATAGTTTTGCATATTTTTTAAGGCAACGTCATAAATTTATGCAAATAATGAAGTTTTGCAATTAATAAAATAAAATTTAAGCGTAGGAATTAAAAATCTAGTTCAATGCGTTCGTCTGGTGCTTGCAATTCTCGATTTACAGTTCTAACCGAACTTGATTTTTTTCCTCTCTTATTTTGAGCCAAACATGTGACATTGTTTATCATTCATTTTCTCTCTCTGTCTGTTTCTTACGCCCTGCTTTATTTAAACTTTGATATGACCATAAAATAACTCAAGTCAATGAGACACACACACAAATCACTGATTATTTTTAATTCACTCAACATTCAATGAGATATTAATATCCATTAAAGTTGAATTAATTCATGCCATTGACATCATAAAGAAGCTGTTTTTTTTCGAGGGAGATGTGAACCGGTTGGATTATGTGCGGAAATAAACAAAAACTACTGTGAGTCGAAAGATCGACGATGACAAAAACAATGTAGACACAATTGGTGAGTTCATTAAAAAATCAAAAGTTTCCATCGCTTGCATTTGAGATTGCATTGAATAGAATTATTAACAATATATTTATTATTTCATGTCCCAAAGATAGCAGAAAATTTTTGCTCGACACCACTTTAACACCTTGCTAAATCATTTCGTGATCTCATCATTTTTTTTTCGGTGGCTTCTTTAAAATTTAGCAAGCACCGCTTAAATGATTTTTTATCTACTTTACCGATAAGACACCTCTTTGATCTAATTCACTTGCGAATATTTGAAAACATATTAACCAATTCTTTATCTTCTTTCAGTGTGCCGTTTTAACCGAATTTTAGTCGTGTCTTATCGGTTAAACTCTTTTATTAAATTAGACAGGATAAGTTTCGAGGAATGGAAACAAAATTTTGTAATTTTTAGAAACGTCTTTTAAAACTTCCATCCTTTGCAAATTAATTATTTTTATGTCATCAAACTTTGCATCACAATGGCACTTGATAATTTTTTTTCGATTTTTAAAATTATTCCGAGGGTAAGAAAAAATTCGGTAGCGCACATGAGCACCAATACAATTATGAATCGGACATTAGTTAACTTTATCATTACGCGACTTGATATGCGCCAATCGTAAGCAGTCGTAAGGCTTTATTTTAGATAGATGACTAATTTGATAAGGAAGTTGGGAAAAAGGAGAACATTGTACCGGAATTTATGGTAATACTCCACAAAACTTTTTACAATGACACACACTTGAACTCTATGTAATTGCTAATGACTGTAATCCTTCATAATTAACGACGTTGCACCTCTTCAAAAATTATTATCATCACTCAATCTAATGACGATCATCGTAATTTAAATTGATGATTTTTTAAAAAGACATCACAGTCGAAACCTCGCACTCGAACGAATATGTAAACGTTTAATTAACCGAGAAGGAAGAATTGTAAAAAAAAGAAGTTGAAAAATTATGTACGCGGTGCTCACAACAGTCGGAATGAAACTGAAAATCATTTGTTAAAGTTTGCTTTAAAGCTTTTTACTTTTCAAGTTGTGTGAGCAACACGAGAGCAACGATAGTCATGTACGTACACTCACTACAATCACATTTACTTGATAAACAATCAATGACGGAATCGATAAGTGAGAAGAGCTTCCACAAGAACCCATGCGGGAGTCGGTGAGTGTGTATAAATAATGCTAATGATGAGCATTCGAATGTAAGAAGTGAGAGAGGGAAAGATAAAAATCTCGCGGGGTTTTAATTGAATGTGTTTGTATGCGAGGAAATAAAATTATCGCTTATCAATATCGCTCTCAGTTTATAATTAACAAGTCTTTTAAAATTTTTCATTCCCGAAAATTGAGTGAGAGAAATTATAATCAAGTTTTTTATTAATTTTGTTTCTCTAAAAATTTATAAGTTTCATTTTACATAGGAATTTTTTTTTAATTTTATCAATATTTTCCATGGAAATGAATCAGTAGCTGTTGGAATGCGTAATAGTGACAGCAAATTGAATTTTAACGTGAATCGAGAAATTTAGTCACAAATTGCAGCTTTTTGTACCTGAGTCAACATTTGAGCAACTTAATCTTAAATGCCATTTAGCTGCTGGCTAAATTGAATCACATTGAGAAAAATTGCACCGACACAAAAATGCAAAAACAATGTTTAAACTTGAGAAAAGATAAATAAAACAACTTTATGGATTTCTGCACAGCGGAGAGTGTATTATGTGCGCTTACTCACTCCCCAGTGTTTTTAGACTACCATAGATGGATTGAAAATGATTAACACCAAGTGCAATGCGAGAGAGAGAGACTTTGTTTTTTCCCCGCACTATCTCAGTCAGTATGCGACAAAAAAGGAATGAGCTAATTGATAAATAAAGCAAACAATTAAAGAGAGCTATTTTGAATGCGAATGATGTACGATTTTATGGATAATAATTGACAACTATCGCGTTCCAAACCTCATATGGAGGTCAAAGAACTTGCGGTCGCAAAGAAATGTAACCAAACGTGTCTTTTTCAGGAAGAACAAAAGTAGGTAAAAAGTGTTGTTACAACATGTGAGCAAGATAAGAAAATTTGTTATGAGACTTTTTGTCTAGAGAAACTTGAATTGGGGTTAAACAAATTGATAAAGTTATTTTTTTGGGATTTTGACTTCAATGAAAAAATATTTTTGGCAATTTTTTTAACCTTTAAACATTTTTTCCTGGAATACCCATTATCACCTTAAAATTAGGTTAATTGAAGTCCACAGCGATTCACGTAGGGATCCTTAATTCACCGGTGAATGCGATTTCGGTGATCACCGGTGAATAAAATGCCGTCACCGGTGATCACCGGTACACCGGTGACGACTTTTGACCAACATTTCTAAAGAAAAAACTTTTCGGCCATTTGAAATGATGGACCAATTTTTAGATACTTTTTTTGCTTTCCATATAAATTATAAAGTTAACACTAAAAAAGTTAGGTTTTCTTGTTATTTGAGAATTTTTCTTTCTTATTAATTGATGAACAAACTTCAATTATCAAAAATCTCTATAATTTTTAAGATTTTTACAGTTTTTAAAGTTAAAATAAACTAACATCTTAATTTTGCTAACAAATCTTTTAAAAAATAAAAATGTTTCACTCATTTAAATTTTTAGTTTTTTGGTATGAAATTTTTTGATTATTTATCTAAAAAATAAAAAAAAAATTAAGTCAATTAAAATTTGTTAGCCATTAATTTATTTAAATAAGTTTTTAAATGTATTCTATAATTTTAATTAAATTTACTAGTTAAAAAATTTTAGGTTCAAAAAAATTCAAAAAGAAGAAAAATGAATTAAAAAAACGGGACACCGAAAATCGACCCGCACCAGAGAAAACTGAATGCAAAAAGCTTTCAAATCGAAAGGATTTTAAACGAGAATTTCACTCAAAAAAATGTGATATCATCCGCAAGTCACTTAAATTAATTAAAACTTGCTCATTTATGTAAGTCGGTCATTTGGACTCATTTGTAAAATTGAAGTCATTTATTATGATTAAGAAACTTGAAAATTCGATATTTGAGTCTAAATGACACTGAAAAATTTATGTAGATAACTTTTAATCAATAAAATGCAGATCAGTTTACTCATAAAGTTTACTTTTACCTCATAAAAACTTTTCAAACCTGAAATTCGAGATTTTTTGCAATTTTGAAAATTCTGAGGCGAAATAAAAATTAAATTGGTTTGGCGACATATGGAGATTTTTATGTTTATTTCACAATCGCAAACAGTAATGTTAAATTTATTAGCACTTTGCAAATAATATTTCGTGTGCATTTAAGTGCACCCCATTCCGTTGCTTTTTACTCACTTTAAATCTGCTGTTGCTGCTTTATTTAAAGATCAATAAACTTTTTTTGATTGACTGTCATACATGCGTGTGTGTGTGTGCGGTTAGTAAACATCACGAGTTGGGGACAGCAAGGTGTCGCACATGAAATCAACACAATTCAAATGAATCAAGTCATTCATGAATGGCTCGCATTAATTAATTTTTTTACTCACGACCACACCACCGAAGGAATTATGAAATTCGAATTGTGATGATGACTTCACAAAAAAAGATTTCTTCTTTTCATGACAAAATGCCATAAAAAATTTTCATAACGAATTTTTCCATTTTCTCACACACAAATCTTCACGGAAGGCTCGCTGATGATGACTGACCGAGTAATTAGAAAAATCCCTTTTCTCTCGCTCCACAACCATTCGCTCACATCACAACACATTCGTAAAACTCGAACAATTTTCTTTTTCCTACAGTTCCTTTCGACATATGATTAAAAGTGAAATTAAGGGGTCGGTAAAAAATTAATTTAATTTAAAAACTAGAATTTTAAATTTTAAAAATTTAAAAATTAAATTATTTGCATAACTTTAAGGGGTAAATTTTCCTACCCCTTCATTATAAACGAACTGGAGTGAGCTCGACCTCGTGGAAAGCTGGCGAAAGGCGCGGAACCATCGTCGTTTTCAAAGGAATGCCATTAAATATTATTTAGCGATGATGATGGTGAGCGCGGGGGTTGAGAGTGGTGAATCAGGGTGTGTTTAAAGACACAATATAATATTTTTTTCGTACCGACTCGCCATATATACAGACAACAATATGAATCAATGTAGATATCGTTGAGCATTTTGTAAAAAGTTCTCTTTGCAGGGCTGCGAGGAGTGAGAATTACTTAATGGGTTATCGAGGATGTTCACTCTATTGACTCCTCTGACAAAAAAACTGGAAAATATCTGGGTGTTGGTCTTTTCGCGGTGCGGAGAGAAAACTCGAAAGTGTTGTATAACAACAATTTTCCCTCTATTATTATGTGCAACAATCCTTTCGGAGCGGAGAGCGTGTGTATGTGTGTAGGCAGAGCGAAGTTCCCTCACTAATAGAGTCACTTCGACGAGTCATTGTTTCTCCATCCTTTGTCGAGTGTAGATCCTTCCGCGAGAACTTAGTATGTAGTACGTCAGTGGTGTTTGATTAAGTGTCAAGTTTCTAGTTGTGTCAATCTCAAGTTGTGATGCAAAAAGTGCAATAAAAAAATATTTACTAAAAATGAAGGATAAGGACTCATTGGATGTGCGAAAACGGAGCATTTTTAGCTCCAGTGCCGAGTCCTTGGAGTCGTACGATGACTCAATGTCAATTACGACACAGGAGCAATTATATGATAACATTCGTTTGCATAAAGAAATTATTCAATCCGTAAAATTACAGCCGTGGAGTCTTTCGAAGAAATATAAAATTGTTCAGAAGGCGAAGCAATATGTGGCACGTCACGAGGACACTCTTCAAGAGAGATTTGCACAGTCAGGAAATACCAAAGATCTTTATGCTCGCTTCACTATTTTGCTTGCCGATGTGAGAACCCCAAAAAAAATCATAATAATTTTCCAATTAATAGTTGATAGCTCCTCCCTGATTTTTTCCTCTGCTCCACTTTCACTTTTTCCAATTTTCTCTATCTCGATAGAAATTCAAATATTTAAAGCGTGAATTCTTCAACTTTTGTGCCTTATTGATTCCATGGGAGATTCGCATCAAGGAAATTGAATCACGCTTCGGATCGGTGGTAGCTTCATACTTTATTTTTCTCCGATGGCTCTTTTGGGTGAATATCGTAATTGCGAACATTTTCATTCTATTTGTCATCGTACCAGAGGTGAGTAAGTAATTGTTGTGCGAAATAAGAAGGGGGCGTTATGGGTGGGGATTGTAATTGGTTAAATGGGAATTTTATCAGTTTCGTCTAATATTCTTAATAATGGGAGTAATTAACAACTTTTTAATTCAAGAGGTGCGAAATTAAAGTTCGAAGAAAATAGAACATTAAACCACTAATAAATTTCAACTGTTAATAAAAATATTCTAATTTTCGCTTAAGATCATGACAGCTGATCGCACCTCAATGGAAGAGATGAGATCAAACCCTGAACTCTTCGAACGAAAGGTCATGCTACCAGAAGAAAGCGAACAAGCCCCTAAATTTGTGACAGTATGGGATTTCGAAGGATATTTGAAATATTCGCCACTGTTTTACGGGTAAAATTTTTTCGTGATGAAATTTTCATGGTAATAAAATATTTTTTGATGTCTTTCAGCTACTATTCGAGATCGAATGTGGGTTGGAAATATAAACTGCCAATCGCATATTTCTTGGCTGGCGTTATCGTCTATATCTACTCATTTTCTGCCACACTACGAAAGTAATAATTTAACAATGAAATGGCTCTGTTATTAATAAAAATTTCTTCATTAGAATGGCTGAAAATTCAAGACATTCAAAATTGGGCAGTAAACAGGAGGAGTGTGTGTTCTCATTAAAACTTTTTACGGGTTGGGATTACATGATTGGTCATTCTGAAACGGCAGCGAATAGAGTCGCGTCTGTGGTGCTGGGATTTAAAGAAGCATTACTAGAAGAGGCTGAAAAGCAGAGAGATAAGAAGAAGTGAGTGGAGAAATTCAAAATTTAGTCGCTAAATTTTTTTGAATATATTTTATAGTTGGAAGACAATTGTGTTGAGAATTATTGCCAACATCAATGTGATTATTCTTCTGGTTATTTCTGCCTACGCAGTCATAACTGTCGTCCAACGATCAGAAGAACAGCACAATGGCGATTGGTGGCGTCGCAATGAGACCACGATTGTTATGTCGCTCATTTCATTTATTTTTCCAATGCTCTTTGAGCTTGTCGGATTAATAGAGTATTATCATCCGAGAATGCAATTGAGGCTGCAATTAGCGAGGATTATGATTTTGAATCTTCTTAACCTTTATTCGCTCATATGGGCGCAGTTTAGTAAAATCGCAGGCATGTTGGAGAGGATGCAAGTTATTCTGGAAGATCTGGGTAACAAGACAAAAACTTCAACCACACCAGTGACTTTAACAACCTCATTTATGCCGTCATCGACAACGCCACAAAGTGTTCAAGTTTCCTCGGAAGCTCCCATTAGAACTACAGAATTTTTATCAACCACAGCATCAACCATAAAAACAATGACTGAAATGTTAGTGACTAAATTTGCAGACTTGATCACTTCCACAGAATCTTCTAGTGCTTCAACTCTCTCCAGTTCAACAGAAAGTTTTACAGAAATTCCAGAATATTCAGACTTAACTGATCCCGACTATTTTGAAGTTGAAAATGTCACATTTACTCAGAACTCAACACAATTCAATGACAGTGGAATTTTTTACGATGAATTTGGAAATTGGACATCAAACCTGATCACAAACGTAACCGGAGATTTATTTGCTAATTTAAACATATCCGACATTGTGACGAATCTCACAACACTTATTGCATCGACGTCGACTGCTGCATCATTCTCATCAACCCAAGATAGTGATTTTGCATATTACGATCAGTATGATTCATCAGAAAACGAAACACTTCAAAATAGCATGATTCAGAGTAAATTGGAGCATGATTTACCAGATTTTCGATTGAGCTTAAATAAAGCGAATGAAACTCTTCAGAAAGAACTGAGGACGCTTTGTTGGGAGACGATGTTTGGTCAAGGTAAATTTACCTTCAAGAGTTTAAAATATAAATCTTAGTAAAATTATCAAATTTTTAATTAAAAATCTTTTTCCAGAATTGGTCAAGTTGACAGTGATGGATTTGGTAAGCAAAATTCTAATAAAATCAGCATGCATCCGTAGCCAACCATAAAATTTCTAATTTATTCCTCAAATTCCTCTTTTCTTTCAGCTCCTAACTGTAATGCAAATTCTGATGTTTGATTTTTTCCGTGCGCTTTTTGTTCGCTACGTGAACGGCTGTTGGTGTTGGGATTTGGAGAAGAGATTCCCAAAGGTTGAATTAGGCTCAATTAAGCTCGATAAAAATGTCTAACCGCATAATTATTCATTTTAGTATGGCGATTTCAAAATTGCCGAAAATATTTTGCATTTGGTTAACAATCAGGGCATGGTGTGGATGGTGAGTTTACACATGGGATATCAAGAATTTTTATTTTACGATATCTTATTTTTTTAGGGTATGTTCTTCTCGCCAGGCCTGGCAATTATCAATCTCATTAAGCTCATATTAATCATGTATTTGAGATCGTGGGCTGTTTTAACCTGCAATGTTCCTCACGAAGTGGTTTTTAGGTAAAATTTAAATTTTAAATTGAGTATTGACACTGATAGAAAAATAATTCTAGAGCATCACGATCGAATAATTTTTATCTCACACTTTTGTTAACGATGCTCTTTTTGTGTGTTTTGCCGGTATCTTACGCGATAGTTTGGATTGAACCTTCGCATCACTGTGGTCCGTTTTCAGGCAAAAAGCGAATTTACTATTTATTCACTGATTCCATCGAAGAAATGATGCCGGATTTTGTTAATAAATTTTTGAACTATTTTGTAAGCCCAGCGGCTATTATTCCTCTCCTGCTTCTCCTCATTCTTGTCATTTACTATCTTGTGTCGCTTACGGGAGCACTTCGCGAAGCTAATCAAGATTTAAAGATGCAATTGCACAAAGAAAGAACGGAAGAGAGGAAGAAGATGATGAAACTGATGGAGGATAAAATTTTGCAAGCAAGCATGGCAAATAGACTTTCAAATCGATGGAAAAAAGTGCTTGACATATCTAAATCGAATTCTTTAGTTCAATCACCAATGGCAGCGACACTCACACCTGAGGAAGCTGCTGATCGCAAGAAAATTCTTCTTGCTCGTGCAATGAAGAACATTTTACGAAAAAAGTACTCGCATGAGGACGATGGAATACCAAAAATAACTACAGAACTGGCTGAGCCATAAAAAAATAAGATTCAATGCCAAGGGATGAGAGTTTTTATAAAATAATTGAAAAAAGTTGAACTTTTTGTAACTTTAGCACATGACAAAATTTAAATTAAAGTTTTCATTCCTTTCATCTCCAACAATGGCATTCCTTATAGCATGAAAATATTTTAATTGAATTTTATGCATTTTGTTAATTGATAATGGAAATATAGTTGGAATCTCAATTGATATAAATGTTGTTGTTAGTCGATGTCGATAATGGAAAAATATAAAATAAAATGCAGTAAAGAATGTGTGTAAAATGTTTCTTAAGGGACTTTGTCTTTTGCAGGGTGAAGAAACTTTCTTGACTTCGTTAATCAAAATTTGAAAATGTTTATTAAATTACATTCACATTGACTTAATTCTCACACATGCTTGACATTGACCGTGAGTGGGTTCTTTTGTATTCACAATCTGAGATTGAAAGCTGATTGTATGCAAAATTATTCCGAGTTGATAATAATCAACATCAATTTTTAACTTGATTAATGGAATTTTAAGTGAAAAGAAGAATTTAGTGAGTAACGTGGGTTGACACCAAAAATTCTTCATTATCTGCTTGTAAATCGTGCTAATTGCTCCCTATATACATTTATTATTCAAATTTGAATTTTTAATGAAATTCTCAAAGTTATCTCAATTAATTTATTCACCGGCTTTGATAATTTAATTTAATTATAACGCTCTCATGCTTGCTGTTGCGATCAAGTTCAAGTGTTTTAATAATCAAAAGTGCAAAGGCAAAAATCTCGCATGTTGACATGACTTTTTCTATCGCATAGCGTTTTGTGTCTTCATTAATTATTTGAGATAAAATGTATGAATGCGACCTTGAAAAATCTTCCTCATTTTAATTTCAATTTATAACTAGAGCAAAGATGAGATAGCTTGAAGAAAAAAAAATTGATAAATTTCATCAACTCAATTGACTTGAAGGTTCAGACTTATTAGAATATTTTTAAAGTTTTGTCTCCCACAAATTTATATGATTGATGAGAGAGGGTGGTGATGACCCAATGACTCATTTTAAAGTGGTTTAGAAAAATAAAATTCTTTTGCTGCAAGCTCATGGAACTTTTCAAATTTTGCTCAAATTTAATTTGTTTAATAGCCAATGATTTTTAGTTGCAAATTTATTTATTTAATCAATGACTCATACTTTATTTCTTTAGTTTTACAACAAAATCAAGAATGGCTAATTACCACTTGAATTTAAAATGAGAAGTGGCATCAGAGAGTTCGTTTAAATCACTTGTCATCGTGTCTTAGTAAAAAATATCTCACACTCAAAAATTCAAGTATTCTTCCCTTGTGGCTATAAAAATTAATTCTGACCACATAATTCATCTAGACAATAATTTTCTTTATGAGTACCAAAAGAGCGGGAGTCGCACGCGTTGTTTATCATAATCATGAATGACATATAAAAAAAAGTTCCATTCTCTCAATGAAGACAATAAACGCCTTTGACACTCATCAACATCCTCGTTTACTTTTTTGACTATGAAAAATTATGCCAGTGGACATGAAAGTTTATAACCTTATTCAACGTTATGCAATAGCCATATTTATTTAAGAACATCGTCACAGCATGTTTAATTACATTAAAAATATTTTCAAGGCCGACGAGCGTAAGATGCAAATTGATTGAGAAACTGGATCATCGAACGCGGTCTTTAACATTTTAATTTTATTTTGTTACAAAAACAGCGTTCAATTTTACTCACGAGAGCAAATCGTGAGAAAGTCTTCTTCTTTAAATTCTTTCAAACTATTTTTACGATCGAATGCATTCTAATCTATTTGAAGTGCAAATGCTCTAATCCCATTAGTAGGTTTTTAGGCAAACTTTCAAGGGTGACAAATTTTTTCTTCGCAAGCTATTTTTATTTTCTTATTTTAAATTTGTAAAATTTTCCACTCCCTGGATTTTTAAGTAATTATCGTAAATTAACTGGCGTGAACATGCTTACCTGCAATTTTTACGACATGTCTGTCAACAAAATCCAATTGTAAAAAATTCAACTCGTCATGCTGCCACGGCTTCTCTTTTAATCCTCTCGAATTCCGAAATACTCGATTAAATCCACCAGCATAATGTTTTCTATCCATTTTTTATTTAAAACTTGTCACTTAATGCACTCAATGATTGCTTTTCACCATATTTTTCCTCAATTTTTTTCTTCTTATTTTCTGCAAATTTTTTCACTGTCTTAAATCAAGTGTAAAGAGAAAATAAAATTAAATTCAAATGCTTGAATGCGAACTCAACAGACGGCCGGCTTCTTTCAGACTGAAACTGTTGATTAGCGAGCGTATTTTTGTTCGCGTTCATTTCATCTCCTTTCGTGTGTTTTTCATTTATAACATAAGAAAACGTAAAAATGTGCGAGAAACGTAGGGAAAGGTTGTCGTGTGTATTTTATGCTCGTTTTACATTGAAAAGACATCATTTCGTGATAATGACAATGAGGAAAACATGAAATGCCAAAAGAGAGGGAAAATTTTATGTAAATTGAAAGGGGAGGAAAATTTGAAATTAAAAAAGTATTGAAATTTAGATAAAAATGCATTTTTATTTGGTATTTATTAAGTATTTAACACTTTAAAATTGTCATTCTTTATTTTAACAAAAATTTTCAATTTATTTTTCACCCCTTGAAAAAAAAATCACGAAAAAGCATGAACATTGCATTGCAAGCGATAGGCTATGATTAAAAGTATGTTGAATATTTTAATAGAATTATTTTTCTTCCCCTTCAATGCGTGCCCACCCTAACGTATTCACCAATACACCGTATAGAATTTATCGATATTTTATTAATAATTCTAGATTTATGCTCACTTATGGTTTTATCATGGGTGAAATTCTTTAAATATGTCACATTTCCACATCATTTATTGACATATAATGTAATTAGCAACGCGAGTCATCACGTTGAGCACTTTTTATCTGAATTCTATTCTATATCTTCTCTTTAAACTAATTTTTTTAACAAATTTCCACGAGATAAATTTTTACAACAACTCAAAAATGTTGAGATGTGACTATGAGTCATGAAGTGTGTACACAGAAACGAGAGACAGGATGATAAGAATTTTCTCCAACTTGGAGAGTTTTTCCGTTCTCGCAAACATGCGCAGATTGAAATTTTTTCCCGCGCTAAGAAAAGCACGTGAAAATTCAACTTATTTGTGTTCGTGTGATTTACATAAAAAAATGTTTCAAAACCCACACGTGGGTGTTGCCGTGTAACCCACTTGTAACAGATCAGTATTGAAAGTCATTTTGGGGAAGCCTTTTAGGGGAAACCTGGGGAAGGGGGAAGCCTTAGAGACATTTTAGAGAGTATTCCATATGCCATTTTCCATCATTCCATTTCCATCATTCCATTCCATCATTCCATCCATCATGTTCCATTTTCCATTATGTTCCATTTCCTTCTTTTCATATGTTCATTTTCCACCATGTTCCATTTTCCATTATGTTCCATTTTCCATCATGTTCCATTTTCCATTATGTTCTATTTTCCATCATGTTCGATTTTCCATCATGTTCCATTTTCCATCATGTTCCATTTTCCACCATGTTCCATTTTCCATCATGTTCCATTTTCCATTATGTTCCATTTTCCATCATGTTCCATTTTCCACCATGTTCCATTTTCCATTATGTTCCATTTTCCATCATGTTCCATTTTCCATTATTTTCCACTTTCCACCATTTCCACTAGCAACCAATTCCTGGTCCAATCCCGAGTTCAACCATACCCATGAAGCCATATAAGTGCAATTTTGTATGAAAAATGGACATTATGGCTGCCGTGGCACGACCTATGGTCATGACCCAAAAATTCCTAAAATGGGCTAAACTAGAACCACAGAGCTACCATTTGCGAAAACCCGAAGTCTCTAGCTGGCTAGGGGCTGAGATCTCGATGGAACAGACGGACAGACGACAGACGACAGACGACAGACGACGGAAATGCGAGCATAAAGCGTACCACACTAGTGTGGGTTACACTAAAAAGAGGGTCAAAAGAAGTGAATGTGTTACCAAAAACTAACAAATATTTCAGTTCAACTAAATTTTAAAATCCAACATTTTATTTAAATCTCATAATTTTTTTTAAATATCCATAAACTTTTCTCTCGACAACATTTCAGCATCTGCATTGACTGTCAAAATTCGATCTTCGGAAATAACTGGAAATGATTCTTCGGACATTGAATCTTCGACTTCATTAAAGTTGTCGAGGTGACATAGAAAAGAATCGTCCTCAAAGGTGGGAAAGAAAAATTCTGGTTTGTCATAAAGCTTTTCATTGCAGATGAGGTGATTTTGCATCGATAAGTGATTAAGAAGATCATCAACTTTCTCAAAACTATCATCGCAACATAAGCACTGCTTTAAATGCATTTTTCTCCTGATAAAATTCACAATTTTAACTCTTTGATAGAAATTAACATTTTCCGTTAAATTTTCGAAATCAAAATTGTGACTTTCAGCCATGTGACTAAGTATCGCGTTAAAAATTCCATCCTTATGAGAGCAAAAAAGGCAAGTGATTGGCAATTCTTTACCATTTTCACTCCATTCTGACCACTCTGAGTCATCATTCTCAAACATTTCCTCGTCCCTATTTTCATTTCTTTCTCGTTTGTCACATTTGAGTTCCTGCCTAGGATTAAAGTATTTCCTTTCATGCATCATTTTGCTTTCTTCTTTTATTTTGTAGTTTACCATGTAAAATCTATCGTAAGCTTTACTTTCCGGATTTATTTTCTTATGACCCTTTTTCCTCATGTGCTCTTTGAGCGTTGCTCTATCCTTGAAAATTTTCTCGCAGTAAAAGCAAATGAGATTTGTGAGCTTTTGCTCAAGAAGGTCAATGAGCTCATCTATGAAGACGAGATTTTCAGGTTTGCCTAGTTGAAGGAAATGTTTGCCATATAGATGTTCAACAAATCCATATCGAGTTGTGGGCTCAACATCATGTCTGCAATACAGACAGCCACGCTTGAAATTAATGTCACCTCTTTCGAACTGATGTCGAGCTAAAGCCTTTTCTATCATTTTAGTTTTCAATCGTAGACGAATATCTTTATCTTTTGGTACAATGTCACTGAGTAAAAAGTACGTTTCATCCTCTTCAGTTGGCGTTCCATCAGGTTTCTGTTTCCATAGCATTGTCGTGCAATATTCAGCTGGATGTTGATCTGAAAAATTTAAATTTGGTTAGCATTCAACTGGATCATCAAATTGTCTTTGTATTACCTTTAAAATAACCTTTCCAATATTCTAGATACTCTTTAAGATCAGCTACTTCGTCTGAATCGGAAATTACAATGCGATGAATAAAATAAAGGTGCTGCAATATTTTTTTCTCATTATTTTCTTCGAAGTCGCAGATTAGACACTTGAATTTTACATCCTTCTCTTCCTTACTGCTTGTTGAACATTCTTCGTTAAGTGTCAATGGCTGTAGTATTGTTGATTTTATTATTTCACCCATTTTAATTTACTTTGTTGAAAAAATTTAAATTTTTTTGTTTACGTTTTATTGCGTTTATTTTCCCCCTTTTGTTTACGAATTGAAAAAAATATTTTAAAAAAAATATTAATTGAAATTAGTTGAAATTCAATTAAAATCATAATGATTCGACTTTTAATTGATAAGATTAGATTACCAAGTGTAGTGTCAACTGTAGCCAAATCAAAGAACATCGTTTCATCGGGTTTAAAGAGAGGTTTTTCAGAAGTTGCTGTGAAACCGGCTGAAAATCTAGCGAAAGATATTATAGTTTATAAATATGAGAATCCTCGCAAATTCAAGCTGCTCAATTTTTTCGCTATCAGTCAACTATTTTTCTGGTGTTACTTGGGACATTGGAGCTATACGGGTATGAGAAATACAAAAGTAAGTGATTTTATTCAATGGATCTCGCTAACATTCACAAGTCTGTTAAAAATTAAGGTCGATATGGAAAAAATCAACGAAGATTCGCCGTGGTATAAAAAAATTAACTTGGGAGAGGGGAAATTCAAAAATTCGTTAGCTGGTGTATGCATTGTAATAGGTTCGAACTCAATTGCTCTATTTTCACTGTAACTAATATCATCTTCATTTAGGTTACATCGTAGTCTTCGCTGGATGGACTTTTACATTACGCTCTGTGCGTTATCTAATTCTTAAAAAGAATGGCAAAACCGTTTCCTTCGTTACATACACGCCGTTTGGTCAAAACAGGATTTTGGATGTTCCCCTCACCAGCATATCAGCTCAAGAGTCAAGGGGATCTGCGAGAAATTTCCTACCCTTAAAAGTTCAAAACAGACGCTTTTATTACATCCTAGATATGGGCGGAGAATTTAAAAACACAAGAATTTTTGACGGAGTCATTGGACTTAGAAGAAAAATGGTAAAATAAATGTAGGTTTTTATTAGTTCAAGTTAAATTTATGCATTGGAAGTGTTTGAATCATTTTGTGAATTTTCATTCGCGATTGCTGGAAATCGGAATATTTTTAGGAAAGTGCTTTCTATTTTTGGGATCATACACTCGTCTTTATAGCCACGCTTCAAACTAACTTCGTTAGTAACGGCTGTGCATATATCCATTAAGTGTTGATTTTCATGCAATTCCTGGATTTTCTTCACAAGTGTTTGAACAAACCAACTTCCATTTTCTGTGTGTCGAATGCTCGCAAATCCTTCAATGGTCGACCAAAAAAGAAGGAAATCGGCTCTAGTTGAACCAGAAACCATATCAGATTGCGTTGGTCCATCATACTCGATATTCATAAAAGGCCGTGTCACTGTTTTCTGCAATGTTGCACCTTGACATGCTTGAATGATTAGAATTTTGGGCTTATTGAGTAAACCACGAGAAGCCATGCTCTCTTTAATATCTTTAATTTGAACTGGAATTGAATTGCTTCCGAAAATTAGTCCCTCATAGCCATGTGATAAAATTGATATAATCAAGCCATCGTAATGTGAACTTTTCTTTGTGACATCATTGATAGCTTGTAAAATTTCAATGTGCGTCAAATCTTCACGTTCAATTATGTCGTAGCGAAACGCTCTAAAGAGAACCAAGAGAGCCTCTAAATCTCTTGTAGTGCCTTTTCGCTCCCTCAGTTCATGTTCTGGTAAGAGCTCTTTGAGCAATGGATTCTGATCGTGATGAAATTTCTGTTGATTAATTATCAGAACTAACATCCGCTTGGTGTTGTAAATTCCAAGAATGGAGCGTTGATCATTATTACTCGATTGAGAAATATTTACTTCAAAATTTATGCCATTGGAATTGTTATCAAGTGCATTTGGACGTGTCGGAAGCTCCTGTAGAATTTTTTCGATCTCTTCTGACTTTGAATTGTTTTTAAAAAAATTTGTTACAATCGAAAACTCGCAAGCATCAATTTTTATCACTTTACTAACGATGCAGTGAAGAAAATAAATTTCGAGTTCACTTTCATCCGTTTGCCTCGCATCATAGCAGTTTTCTTTTAAATACAATATAAATTTCAGTGTCAACTCCTTCGTGCACATTTCACAAATCCGATAAAGAAGTTTGACAGCTTGATTAATGAATGATCGAGTCCTCACGTGCTCGCGAGCTTCCACAATTGAAACACCGAGATTTTTAATGCATTCAAAGGCTCTTATTGTGGCAAGCGCTTCAATAATTGACGATTTCCAGTTTTTTGTGTTGAGTGCAAACTTTCTAAGAAAATCAAAATCAGAATTTTTGTCCAAAAGCTTTGAAAGTGCAAAGCTTGATTGATCGGTGGATCCATAAAGTAGAAAAACCATTCCAACAAGTTCCTCGCGTGTTAAATCACTCTCGAGATATTTTAAATCTTCGATTTCAAATAATTTTGATTCCATTGCTATAATTTAAATAATCTAGATGCAATGTCCAAAATTTTGAGTCAAAGTTAAGTTTCAATTAAAACAACTTGAATTCACTAAATTCCTAATTTCACTTTTGCAAAAAATCTACCTTAAAAAATGGTTTATCAACCTCTAAAAGATATGCGAGCTATCATATCTCGGGTTCTGAGAAAAATTTAATAAAAAATCACCAAAGTTATCGCTCGTCATATAAATACATTTAACGCAATCTAAGCTCAGTGTAAGAATGACACAAGTCCATAACTTAGAATAAGTTTCAAGAGATGGCAATGCTGAAAAGATCGCGACGATTTGGTAATAAATTATCTTCATTTTTTGGCATCAAATTTAACTTCATTTTACGGATTTTTTAATTTTAAAGATTTCATGTAGATAAAGTCATTAATTAATTATAAAGAGTTTATTTTTATAATTTTTGATGACGCACGTGGACGTTTTAATTTCAGAAATATTGTGTCCAGGAATTATGAAAAATAAACTGAACAATTTAATTTTTTACAACTGAATAAAATGTGCGACAGCTGTCAAAATTAGGAATTAAATTAAATTATTCATTAATTTTATCATCGATGAAAATTAAATTCTGCAATACAACATTTTCTAACGGTCAAATTTTTTTCAAACTACAGTCAAACCTGCCACAGCCTAAAACTTTCGTTTTCGTTCGTTCGTCTTCGACAAGTTTCGCATTTTCATAGCAACCAAGAAGTAAAAAAATCATCGGAATTAACTCACATCGTGAAAAATGTTAAATATTGAAGTTTTAGGAGAAAATGGTGCCTGGTACAAGGTAAATATCGTCAACATCCATCGTAATACACATTTTCCGCACAAATTTTACCCAATTTGTGCAGTATTTAAAGCACATTTTTCATACCGAAATTTTTTTCTCTCGAGAAAGAATTGTGAAAAAGACAAAAGTCTTTTTCATTGCACCACCATCCCATTTCATAATTTTATCACAGCTTAACATAATCGCTTGCTGCTAATTAAGTGAATGTACGGTGATGGATGTTAAAATGCATAGATTTATCACAAGAAAATTCGTCATGAGAGAGAAAAAAATCAATGAAAGAAAATTTGTGAGGAAGAAAAATTCTCGCCTTTATGTTGCTCAAACTTTCCGACTACTGGATCCTGTCTATTTTTAATCATCCACTATATGCTATTTTATTTCTTTTATAGGGCACGGTGAATGATTTATCGGATGATGGAGTGATAGTATCATTTGAAAATGAGTAAGTATGATATCATATCGGGAAGTGCCTAGACAAATTCAATTAGCTATTCCACAATCTCGGATGCACTTGGGAAGTTCATTGGATCTCGTAATTCTAATAATTTTGATGAAATTGTAAATCCCGCTAAATCAGTTTCAAGTTTAGATAAATTTTTGGGCATTTTATTTTATTAGTGGATTCACTTCACTATCAGTCTCAATGACAATCTTTAAAACTCCATAGAAACTAACACAAAGTGCAGTGGTGATTTAATTTTTTTCTTCGGATTATTCGTCTATCGATATTTCGTTGTAAAAGCTGATGTCATTGAACCAATAAAAATCATACATTCTGTCATAATAATTTTTACGACTGGGTCTCTCAAGTAAATGGATTTTTGAACTTTTTTTTATAAATGCGAGCGATAGTTTATTATGAAAAATCACTAACTATTTAATTTTTTAGTTGGCAACCAGAATCAAAGTTCCTTTTCAATCAAATTCGGCTGCCACCAGAACCCGTGCAAGGAGCAACAGCACCAACCTTTACCGAAGGATTGGAAGTCGAAGTCTATTCACGATCAAATGAGCGAGAGTCATGCGGATGGTGGCGAGCGGCGATTAAAATGATGAAAGGCGACTTCTTCGTTGTGGAGTATCTCGGATGGGATAATAGTTACACGGAAATTGTCTCACAGGATCGTCTACGTTTGAAGAACACCAACAGCACAATAAATAATACAACTTTCTTCCGTTTCGAGATACAAGTGCCCGAAGACCTGCGCGAATATGCAAAAGTTGAGGGTATCCACAAGGAGTTTCAGAAGTCGTGTGGCTCTGGAGAATGTCGCTACGACGCTCAGAAGGGAACTCTCATCTTGATTTCACGTACTGAAGCAGCGCATAAGCGTGCGAGTATGATGCACGACATGCATTTCCGTAACTTGGCACAGAAAGCATTTTTGCTGAAGAAAACCGAGGAAGCTGCCCGCCAATTAGAATCGACAAAACTACACATCGTCGGAGGGTGAGTATTTCCTTTATAATCTCGGGTTACGTCTCTTTAAATTTACTTTGGGATTGTGTTTCTAAATCCTTTTCGCATGCTCTGAAATTTAAATGCTGTACAGCTTTCAATCATGGGATTTTCCTTCCATACACACACTCATACACATTTTTAATGCAAGCACAGTAAAATTGAGCTTTTATGCTTGCTTCTCTCGGTAATCGGAAGAATATGCGAAAAAATAGTGAAAACAAACCCATGACTGTGAATGTAATTCTTTAACACGCATTCATCACCTTATAAACTTCTTAAGCGAAAGTCTTTATTAACTTTAACACCATTTTCTCACCAAAACAACATATATAAAATATAAATAATCAGTGCATCAACCTCAAATCATCGTAGTGGCAAAACTGAATACGGCGGACGTGTAAGGTACGCGAGAAAATCTTAATTTATTACCTCTTGAGTTGCATGCTTTAGTTATAAATTTATGCTAATGAGTAAAAAATGAAGTTTTACGTTTTTGTTTCGTTAAAATAATTTTACTGTAATCAGGTGTGGATGGTTGGAAAATTCTAATTTATTTTTCATCCTCTTGGATATTAATTAAAGTACATTTTAGTAACATATGAATTAAATTTTCTAGATTCTCCGATGAATTTATAGTACGTGAAGATCTGATGGGACTTGCTATTGGTGCACATGGATCAAATATTCAATTCGCTCGAAAGCTCGACGGCGTCACGAACATTGAATTAGAAGAAAATACCTGCACATTTAAAATCACTGGAGAGGTAAATTAAAATGATATATATTTTAAATAAAAATCAACAAAACTTAATTTTCTTTTAGTCCGCGGAAGCTGTTCAAAAAGCTCGATCGATGCTGGAGTATGGCGAGGAGACAGTTCATGTTCCTCGCTATCTTGTCGGTAAAGTTATTGGAAAGAACGGACGAATAATTCAGGAGATTGTCGACAAGTCCGGCGTTGTTCGAGTAAAAATTGAGGGCGATAACGAGCCTGAACCAGTAACGCCGCGGGAGGAAGGGCAAGTTCCATTTGTGTTCGTGGGGACAATCGAAAATATTGGCAATGCTAAGATTCTCCTCGAGTATCATCTCAGTCATTTGAAGGTTAGCACAGAGTTTAATGATTTACAAATTTAATGTAAACGAACTTAATTGCAGGAAGTTGAACAGCTGCGTCAAGAGAAGCAAGAAATTGATCAACAATTACGTGCAATTCAAGGCACTAATATGGGCTCAATGCAGACTTTCCCAAATCGTCGTTCCGATAGAGCTTACAGTACTGATTATGACTCGCGATCATCTCGCGGTGGATCTGGTCGAGGTGGGCCGAGAGGAAGTGGACGTTCTCGAGGCGACGGTCGAAATAGCATGAGTGGAAATCCACGATATAGCAATCGTCGCGATCATAGAGGAGGCGATGACACAGAAGAAGAATATCATACAAGAGGCGGTCATTTTACGAATAGTGGCAAGTATCAAGGGAGTCGTCCGGGTGGCCATCTTCGTGGCGGTGGTGGTGGAAGCGGAGCAAATAAACAGGGAAAAGGAAATGAATATCGTCGTGGTGGAAATCTTGGTGGAAACAAAGAAGATCAGTTGCATCGCGATACAAGTTCCATCGATAGAGGTAAATTTTTTTAAAAATTTCATTAAGTTATTTCTAAGTTTATTATCTTAATTACAGAAAGTCAATCGTCCACTGAAAACATGAATAGACGCCGTCGACGCAATAAGAATCCGACGCATTCAAGTGAGCTCAATTATTGCAATCAATTATTTACAATTTTTCTAAACGTCTGTAATTTTCATAGCTAATGGCAACTATGGTGGAAGCAATAATGCAGCAACGAATAACACAACAAATAGTAGCAGCACTGTGAATCCACCATCGTCCTCAGTGGATGTAAATGCAAATGAGAAATCGACAACTCAGCCACAGCAGCAAAATTCATCACAACAAGGTAAACTAATTAAATTAATGGGAAAGTAAAGAAAAAATTAATGAGATTAATTAACAGCACAACAACCGACATCCACATCTACAACAACGACTTCAGGCATTACCCAATCATCAACAAATGGACCGCCACCACCGAAAGGACAGCGAGAACGCCGAGGAGGCAACTCTGGTGGCAGTTTTATGCGTAATAGTAACAGCAACAATAAGAAGCCATCAAGCGATAGTAAGCCAACAAATGATAAACTTGTTAACGGATCGTCTTAAGTAAGCAAAACATGTGCTCCCTATTTTTCGTGTGTGTTCCTCATCCAAACATCAACAACAAACAATCATCCTCCAAACATTAATCTATTTCCTCTACTATTATATTCTCCTTAGAATCTTCGGATCATGTTGAAAATCTTCCCTTATTCTATTTTAAAATGATTTCTTTTTTTTTCTTTGTGCTCCTTATATATTATTAATTAATTGCCGTTCAACATGACAAAAAAAGAATAAATAAAAAATATATATACATATTGATAACAATCAAAATCAATAACTGATGAAAATATGCAAGAGAAATCTTAGATATGATTTAAAAATTTACTAATTAGACGATTTAAAAATTAAAGGTGTGTGATTTCTCTCTAAAATCATTGAGACTTTGAAGAAAATTTCGCCATATATTTTGTTTGCATATTTTTTTTAATTCTCGCCCACCAGTGCACACGTTATAATCTTTTGATAATGAGAGAGAAAAATGCACCCGAAGAACGTTTGAGTCACAGGTTTATGAGAAAAACATACATAATTTAGCAACACGATGATGAGCATATGAAAAACGAGAGAAGAAACACTAGCACGTACTGTATAAAAATTTCTTGAGATTACGGAAAAGGAAAACCATTTGAAAATTTTCTCATGATGTACTAGCATAAAATTAATTTTTTAATTACTATTTTATTATTTTTATGTTTTGTTTTCCTCCCTCCAAAAAAAAAAGAAAAACTAAGAAGAAAAGTATCTAAGTCTCTTTGATGATCACAAAATTGCTTTACTCTATATTTAAAGTTTATTATTATTTACAATTAATTATGCTAGGAACAAATAATAAAAAAAAACAATGAGAACATCCCTTGGTGGATTGCGATTAAATAAAATGAAACTTACACGATGATGTAAAAGATGGACACATAATAAAATGATGAAAATTGTTATATAGAAATTTGTCACGAGGATGACTCTCAAATAAATAACAACATAAATTTCATAAACAAAAAAGAAACTTTATCGACAATGAAATAACGATGAAAACTAAAAAAATCAATGTTGTACTTTTTTATAAATTTTTCATACAGTTTTGCTTATTTTATATAAATTCTAATGAAATTTTCACCCAAACGTGAGGAAAACTTTTGCATATACATATTAAAATTTGTTTTCTCAGACTGAAAATGCAGAGAAAAAATCTAAGGATAAGGTCACGTAGATAGAGAAAGACCGTTTTTTATTAAATTGATTTTTATATATCGGGCAATAATTTGAAATTAATTTTGTAAAATTACTAACAAAAGTCGAATAATTTGATTTTAATGAAAATTAATTTAAAAAAAATAATTAAAAATCAAATAGCGATTTTTGGTGACGTTTTTGACTTTTACATATAACCTCACGCATATTTTAATTTTAGTTAAGAAGTTTATAGAAAAAAAACTGGAAAGTGTAAAAAATACATCAAGGGAAGGAAATTTGTTGCAGACCGTGGGTTTGTAAACTTTTTTCGCCCTTGATAAATGAAACTTAAAAAAGAAATACATCAATTAATGACGAAATATTTACTGACGAGTGAAAAAAAAAATAAAAAAGGGATGCAGCAGAAAAATATTTAAAATATCCTTAAGGAGTTATCACATCCCTTAATCATAGTTGATTGATTAAATAATTAATTGAGAAATTAATACTAATTGATTAATTAATTAAATATTTAATCATAGAGAATTATCTCCCTTAAAAAAATTAACCTGGATTAAGTCGCTTCACGAATTATGTGGTAAAAAAATGAATGAAAAAAATTCTAAGTGGAAAAAAATTGTGCGATAGCGAAAGAAAGTAAGAAATTTGCCTTTTAGTATTGTGTAAAAAATATTTAAGTCATACACACACATATTTTCATCAAAGTGGTGCATTTTAATGCATTCATAAAATTTAAATCGAAAAAAATAATTGTAAAATTTCAACTCACATTTTTAATGGTGAATGGAAATTTTGAGTGAATTTTTTTACATTTCCTTTCTTTTCTCCTCTCACACGTCATTCTCCTTTCAATTGAATCATTTTATTGCTCTAAATTATTTTCACACAGAAAAAAAACACTAATTATTATTTTATAATAGATTTTAATATCTCATCGTCGTCGTGCGCGAGATTAATTTAAATTTAAGATTTTTTTGCCTTTTAAAAATGTCCTTGAAATGTGCACGCTAAGAGCAAGCTGGAAAATATTGGAAATGATGTGAATTTAAAAATGTAAAAAATGTAACCTCTTTTTTGTACTCTCACTCACATAAATATAAGCATTTTAAAAAGAAAAATATTGTTTTTGTATCAAACTGCGGTGATGATGAAAAGGGCGATAGAGAGAAAATATTGTCACTTGCGGGAAATCATCGTTTCCATGCGTTTCAAGTCATTTGAATGAGGAAGAAAATTCTTAAATTTTTTTTAGAAATCTCGTTATGAAAATTTAAAAACATAAAATAATTTATGAAGTAAAGAATTGAAAATAAAAAATGAGAAAAACTTAATAAAAACTTTTAAGCGTCTTTATTTCAGATTTTTTCAAGGATTTCGATTTTGAAGGACTTTTATTTTTCAGGAACAGCCTTAGAATAAATAAAAATTGTTGGGCTACGAAATTTTCAATCTTTTTATTAAAAAATGATGAAAATTTCTAAATTTAAACATCTTTAAACACTAAAAATGATCAACTGTCGCAACCTTTAATGACAATACCACTATAATGAATGCTTCAATCAACTTTGATTTTATTGTGAATAAAAATAACGGCTGGATATTTTTGTCACAATATAAAACGACATATTTTGATCACAATAAGACTATAATAAAACGTTAGATAAATAATTCGTTCCGTATGCGGGGAATGCATGAGTTTTAGACATTTCTAAATATAGAAGAAGAAATCAAATAAAATAAAAAGTAAATTAATAAATGAAAAACTATTTTTTAAAAAAAAAGTTGATTAGTGTCCTTCCATTTGAATTTTGACAGTTAACTATGCAACATTTAAAAAAATTATAAAAATAAACGCTTAAAGGTAAAAGGACGAAATTAAGCGTGTGTCATCGACTTTGGTCACAATGTTCGTTCGTTAGAGCCGAAAATGAAGAGAAAAGCTAACGTGAGAGCCGAGATATACACGAGAGGGAGAGTGGAAGAGAAAAGAAGAAGAACAAGAGCACATATATTTTATTTCTGTTGACTACTCGAGAGTACATACATCATATGCCTCACTACCTCACTATACACTCTATAATAATATATCTCTCTGGCAATAAGTGCTGTTCATTCACTCAATATATGTATAAAAATTCGCTTCACAGCTCGAAATCACATTAGTCTAGATCAGTTCGTCGTGCGAACTAGTTGAGAAGTTCTCAAAGCTCTCCTGCCCACCGGCAGTCTCCTATAAAGTTTCAAATTGTCAAAGAATCAAAAAGTTTTTGCTGATAGAAAAAAAAACTTCTTTAAAAATAAATTAAACGACAAAAAGTCAAGTTCAATGCTAAGATTTTTCTTTTAATAGCAATTAAAAAGTGCAATTTTTCAATTTATATCTCCGTGTGAGAAAATAAAGTGCAATTAAGACTAAACAAAGTTGTTAGGGGTGCAAATAAAATAATTTTCATATCAACCGACACTCATCGTCTAGTCAGGAAAGTTAAAAAAATTAAAAAAAGATGCAAAAAGCTCTCGTTATATTTTTTGCAGGTAAGAATAAATTTATTTTTGAATTTTTCGGAGGGGAAAAATATCTTTTTAAAAATGTCAATCAATATGTGTCGAGAAATCTTCAGTCACTGAATTTTAAAATTGTAAAGATGAAAAATTTTCGCAAATTAGTTTTTTAATTTTTTTTTCTAAAAAACCAAGAACGATTTTTCTCTCACGCAATTATTTTGAGGTAATTTTACCAAGAAAAATATTAAGTTTGTTTTTTGAATATTGACGCAAATTTTAACTAAAGCTGAAGTGAAAAAATTATATAGAAAAATTCGAATGGTTCTGACGCAAATTTGTTTTGGAATTTTTAATCCGTAATTTTTTAAACTTTTTTAAATAAATATTTCAAATAATTTTTTGACTAAAAATTTTACAACTTGATACATAAATTTGATTATTCAGAGCTAAAAAATTTAAAACACGTGTTGCAGAAAATTTCCTACATGGAAATTGATTTTACATTTATTATTTTTATTTTAATTCAATGTCAGCAATTTTCTAACCAAGTTAAATAATTTTTCTCGATTAATTTTCATTTCATAATTTATTGCATCGCAAACATAAATTTTTCTTGAAAACTGATCGCATTGTCATCGATTTAACTATTTGATGAAATCGAGTGATTGATAAAATCAAAATTAATTGTTTGCGCTGAATAATTCAAAAGTTAAGTGACAATACTGCAAGCTACATGCTTTTCACAAATTTCTATTTAATATTTATGAGAGTCAATGAGCATTAAGTATCGAGGAGTTGTTAAGTAGTATTTACGATTTTGGGTTTTACCAGGTGAAAAAATGAGATCATTAAAAATAAGACCAAAAATTATTTAATATAATTTTTTTACAAAATTTTAAAATTTTCTGTCTAGTTTGTGAAATCCGAACTTATCCACATCTAGTCATCAATTTGCCATAATTTGCAACCTCTCATCTCCTTGCTAATTTTTTCCGTGCCCTCTTCCCTTTTTATTATTCAATTTATCATCATAAGAATGCGAAATTTGCAAGCGACTCATTTAATGGAGCTTTGTATGAAGATAAAATTTTATTGCATAATGATCAGATTTTTTTTTGCATAGGAAATGGGAGAAAAAAATGGAAATTACTTTCGAGAATCTTTTACATACTTGCGAGGAAAAAATTAGAGGCTTTTGCGGGTAAAATGCATTGAAAACAGAAAATTAAAACAAGCTTGTGAAAAGTTGAGAATAAATTTAAATTTTACTTCACACAAATATTTGAAAAAATCGTTAAAAACCTGCAAATAAAAAACTGATAAAAATCCAGTTAAAAATTTTCCATAGTAAAAAGATTAACCAACTCCAATTTTTCCATTGACTCAATATTTTGAGTACTTTATAATAAACTTTTACGATTTTCTAAAAATACCACAACTTTATAACTTTTTAATTGATCCTCTTCACTTTTTTCAAACAACCGTTGCTTGATTTATGATCACGTTCTAAAATTAATTGCACAAAAGTTATCTTGACACCTTTTTTGTAATTGTCAAAATCATAAATTATATTTTTTGCATCTATCTTATCACTAATGTGCGGTAAAAGAATTCAATTCACAATGACAATTGAGAATGTTTCGAGATCTGCAGATAGTGACGTATAGTTTATTAGTGTTTTTTTATGATTTCAAATTGATGGCAGGTGTGGTGTGCGAATTCATCAGAACATAAAATTAATTAATTACCATCGAGCCGAAATTTTATGGTTTCATTAATTTAATTTTGCAGTTGCTAGGTAGAATTTGATGCAATAAAGTTTATTTGAATTTTATTATTTTTTTTACTGCAGAAAAAAATTCTTTCAATTTTGACAAATTTTCTGACATCAAAAAATTTAAATCACTTTGATCATCGAATTTCTAATAAATTGTCACCAAAGTAAAACAACTGAAAATTTTTTAAAAAATATTTTTAAAGCATAAACTGAGTTTCTTTATCACCGCCAATGTGTCACGAAAATCGTAAAATTTTAAGAAAAGTTCATCCGCTGTGACAATTGTTGAAGGAAAAAATCTTAAAAGATTTGACGTGTAAATTTTTTTAAATATTTAAAAATAAAATTATTTAATTCAATGATCACGAAGACTTTCTGTGAACCAGCAATATCCAGTTAAAAACTTCGCCTCAATTACTTCTTTGATTGCACCTTGGAATCTTGTAAGGCTCAAGTGATCAAATCCAATATTTGAGTGTTTAATTGAAGCGATGATTTTCAAAAAAAAATCGAATCTTATCATATCAAGTCATGTGCAATAAAATACGTAGAAAATCCAAAATATTAAAAGGGAACAACATCGAGCTATTGAGTGATTGATAACTGTAAGTATTTGGGTGGAAAAATTCATAGCCGTGACGATTGGACACGAGCCACTTGAGTGAGACAGTTGAGTGTTAAAAGGAATTTGAGGATTTTTATAATAAATCCAAAAGCTCCTTAAGCTGTTATTTAGCTAAACTAATTAAAAAACTATTTTAAAACTTAAATTAAAAATAAACACTGTTTGTGGCATTAAGTTTTTCCCACTTATGTCTCTCCACAAAAACCCCATAAAGTTTCTTAAAATAGTAGTTGCAAAAACTTTATTGAAAACATCATAAAGTAATTTACTGATCAATCATATCACTAACTATGTAATTTACAATATCTTTTAAAAATTGACACACGCCATCGTCACAAATTCCCCAATCAATCTTATCAACAAAACTTTAAAAAAAATTATTCTTACGTCTATGATTTATTACTTGCTACTTGAATTCATCAACAACTAAATTTGTCAAAATTAATGTCAAATTAAATGTCAATTACCGTCAACATGAACAACATTTTTTAGTGTAACCCACGAAGTGGTGTAACACTTATATGCGCCTATTTCCGTCCGTCCGTCTGTCCGTCCGTCTGTCTGTTCCATCGAGATCTCGGCTCCTGAGATAGCTAGAGACTTCTAGTTTTCGCCAAATGGTAGGTCTATGAATTTAGATTCGGCCATTTTAGGAATTATGAGGGTCATGACCACAGGTCGTGCCATGGACAGCCCTAAATGTCATTTTTCATACAAATTTCCTGTTATATGGCTTCATGTATGTCGTTGAACTCGTATTTGCATCAGGAATCGAAAGGCATTGATGATATTTGAGGAATGTCTATCATTGCCATCCAAGAGTGCCACCAATGTCCATCACGGCCGTCCAAGGAATGCCACTAATGTCCATTTTTTAAAAGTATGGCTTCATGTACCTCGTTGAACTCGTAATTGCATCAGGAATTGATTAGCATTGATGATTTTGAAGAATGACCGTCACGGCCGGCCAGGAGTGTCCAAGGAATGCCTCTAATGTCCATTTTTTAGAAGTATGGCTTCATGTACCTCATTGAACTCGTAATTGAAAATGGAACGCAATGGAAAATGGAACACAATGGAAAATGGAACACAATGGAAAATGGAACACAATGGAAAATGGAACACAATGGAAAATGAAACACAATGGAAAATGAAACACAATGGAAAATGGAACACAGTGGAAAATGAAACACAATGGAAAATGAAACACAATGGAAAATGGAACACAATGGAAAATGAAACACAATGGAAATTGAAACACAGTCGAAACACAGTGGGAAGCCATTTTGGGAAGCCATTTTGCGAAGCCATTTTTGAGAAGCCATTTTTGGGAAGCCATTTTGGGAAGCCATTTTAGGAAGCCAAAAGGGGAGGCCAGAAGGGGAAGCCAATACTGATCTGTTACAAGTGGGTTACACGGCAACACCCACGTGTGGGTTTTGAAACATTTTTTTACTCTTTATCAAAACCGCTTAGAGAAACAAATAATTTTGATAAATGAAAATGATTTCAAATTTATGTTCGATAAGCGTGTGGGAAATTCTGAAGTGAAAAAATCACGAGCGAGAATTGCGAGTGAAGAAGAAGAAAAATATCATTTTGATTGAATTGTAAATTAGAATTTGTCGCTAAATTGCAACATTTGCAGCTTGTTAGTAAATGTATTGTATTTTTCTCACATTCGTCTTAAATATGTGCAAACACTGAGACGCTGAGTGATAAAATTAGTTATGATCGACCATGACGATTTTTCCGGGAATCTAATGGTGATTTATGATTGAAGTTACTCGATGAGTTTAAATTTAATTTTTTATCTTCATTGAAAGTTTTTTCAACTCTTTGTCTGAGCAAAAAAAACCAAAAATTTCTTTTAATTTATTTTTAAATATTTTGTAATCGATTACATAAGGAAAAAAAAGCGGATGACAAAAAATTATTGCAATGAACTTGATTTTGAAACTCGAAGATACTTTATGTGAATTTTTTTGATGGTCAAGGTTGAAAATTTATTCGAAGTTTTTTTTACGACATGCTTGGAAAATGTCCAACTGTTTGATGTGCGGTGAATTTTTTAAGTAAAAATTATTTTATTAAATTTAAATTTCTGAAACACTGAAAATATTTTTTAAATTTTTGGAAAACTGCTGAAAATTTCTTCGATATTTTGAGTTTCTCGCCCTTTGATTTTTCACTTTTAAAAAACCAAGGAGGAACTCCAATAACTTTTCTCATCTAAATTCAAAATTAATCATTTTTTTTAAATTTATTATTTTACAAAAATTTTCAAAGTCCAACTTTAATAGATTGGCTACATCTACAACAATGTCAAGTTTGTGAGTTTGTTGTCAAGAACAATTAAGACAATTTAAAGGAGAATCAACGTAAAGTCAAAAATATAACAACGATAATAAATCTTTATTTTTGGCTCACGAAATTTTTTATTTTTGCATGTCTCTATTTATGTCACTCGCACTCGAGTGTCACACGCTTTGCAGGTGAATCAGCATCAAGATTCTTATGCTTGTTAGACATTCTAAAATTGGCGAATATTTCATGTTCTTGTTAGTGATGGCACGAATCGATGCATTCTATTGGGTGTCAATTTAAAATGCAAGGGATGAAAATTTATTTTATCAAAATTTTAATTTAACTCAGTTTGCAAACAATATTTGCAATTAGAAAAGTAAATGAAAAATCTTTAAAATAAAATTTAGTTGCCTTGAAAAGTACATGCAAAAAAAGTTAAAAAATTATTTCCTTGTTTTACGTGGGAAAAAAATCGTGTCTTGTAAAATTTTTTCGTTTAACTTTGAACTCGTTTTATGACAATTTAATAATTTTAAATAGATATATTTTCAGCATGCATAAGAATTAATATTTTTTTAAATTCACAGTGTTTTCAACTGCTGTCGTAAACTGCGATGTGTGGCACTATCCAAATGAGGAACCTAATGGAGTTCTTTCAAGTAAGTAAAACATTTTGTTTATTAATTTTTAAAACCTCTCAAGTATCGTAATGGGATGCCTCAAATTGAGTCTCAATTTTATAAAATTCAGCAAAAAATAATAAACGATAATGTGAGCGTTAAAAAGTTTTTGTAATGCGAATTTAATACTTTTCTAAACATGAATGATAATAGCTTTTCGAAACCTGATAATTGAGTCGTACTTGTGGGCATTATTAAAGTGCTATTTTTATTATATTTTATGCATTTATTGCTAATAAAGATAACGAGCTGAGTGTAAATCCTTTAAATAACTTAGTTGGAAGGAAATTTTGCAAAAATTTAAGAATTGTGTAAATTTCTAAGAAAACTTGTTGAAATTTATTTTACTTCCAAAAAAATGTCATTCAGCAGTTAAAAAATATCACATTTCATTCACTCTTGCATTTTTTTCTCGACTCATCACGAACTCACTTAACGTGATTAAATGAAGTTTGCTCATTTATTTTAAAATTAAATTGGCTTATAGAAGCTTCAAAGTTCATTGATAAAAGTCACATTCTATTTATAAATTTAACGTTGATTTCTTCTTCCTCGAGCTAGTTTTTACTTAGTCGGTCACAGATGCCCTCAATGCCTGTGTCGCTACTCTTTTTTCGTAGATGAATTGAAGTGTCATCGACATTCAAGTACATGCATCGAGAGTTTCTTTTGTGTGATGCTTTCCGTTGTGTTTGAACTAAAAAGTGCATGAAACTTCTTTAAACATTTATTAGAAATAAATTAAACTCGCACAACTTTAAAGTGGCAATTTTATTGCTCATTATATGAAGTGTGTCGCAAATTAATTAATGAAGCATTTGATGAGTCTCATCAATTAATTATATGGGATCTAAATTAAAGCTCTCGAGAGCTAAGTGAAGATTAAATTATATTTTGTCACGAATGAAATTCTTTCACTTTTTGACATTTAATTAATTTAATCTCGAGATTAAATTTAAAATGCGCACGCTTAATATTTTTTACAATCTCCTGAATATTTTAAAACTTTTGTATTACGTCAATAAAAAATAAAATTTATCAAACGAAAGAAAATGTGTCGTTGAAACACTTCCAAGTGGCAAACATGTCATTAAGAAAAATGAGTGCATTCTTTCATTGCCATCATGTGATGAGAGCAAAGACGCTGCAAAAAGCAGGTCATAAATTAGCCGGAAAAATGCCTAAATATATGACAAATAAATTTTTGTTATCACGCACTCAATTCAAGTTCGCATATATACAATTGAGTTATCCATATTGAGTGGGACACACATAATCATCAAATTTAAAGAACATTTTTGATAATTTATTTGATTTCATGCACGATCAACGTTGATGCGGCTTTTTGCTCTCACTTGAATTTAAACCAGACATGGACTGCATTTTTGAACTTTACGAACGGGGTTAAAGTGTTTGTCATGACAATTTTAATTTCTGTGTTGTTGTTTATTTTCAAATTAAAAGGAAGAAATGTTTTATTGAAATTGATAGCGGGTGACAGAGGGTTCAAATATGCAAAGTCGTCGTCCCAAAAACGTTAATTTCAATTCAGCTCGTTTTAAGTCCTTAAACGGCAAATTTTTATTTTCATTGAGAACTTTTTCATTGTTTTTCAATTGAAGCATAAAAAGTCAATTTTAAAATTACTGCACGAGCAATTTTATTCTTTAGAGTTTTTACTTTCTAGAATATCCGCTGAAATTATTAAAATAAATTTAGTTTTTATGATGCAAAGTGAAAAAAACGTCAACAAAATTTCACATAGAGTTTATTATTTTAATTTTAACATCGTTAAATTTTTAAAAATAGATTTACGATTTTTTTTAATATTTCAAACCAGTAGACACATTTAGGTTAAAAGAAAGCATAAAAATTTATTTTTTATCACTGATTTTATTTTCACAAAAAATGAATTTGAATTTTGAATTCTAGAAATACTTTTAACGCTCCAAACTAAACTAAAACTTTTATTAAATTAACCATAAAACTTTTAAGAAAAAAAAAATTAAAAATTATATAGAAAAATTACAAACAATAGCAATTCATCACATTTAATTTTAAGTCTAAAGCAAATTCGTTTAAATGCCTTTCATGATAGGTCAAAAACTTGATGAGAAGATCATAAATTTTATTTCAAGAACATAAGTCAAAGAAGAAGCAATAAAGCGAACAAAGATCTTTAAAGAAAATTTACGCATGTCAAGCCCACACGTGTTGAAGAAAATTGTTTCTTCGATTTAAAAATACTTCTGTACTAAAAAAAAGAGTGAAAGATTGAAAACCACCGAAAAGTGTCATCACGTCGATAGTGGAGTGACAAGAAATTAAATAAAAACAAAACTAGTTAGATATGAAGCTGTTAAAAAATATTTTTTTTAACACAAATGAGTTTTAATTTAATTATTCATGTTCAGTTAGTTTTTTTAATTTCGTAATTATTTTAAAATAATTAATCGTGAATTAGAATTCACTAAATTTCTAATATTTCAATACACTTTCATTATCGTCTATTATCATAAATTTATTTGATTGCAAAAACGTTAAAAAGTTATGATATTCACAAAATGTGACATTCGCGGAACAAATTTTCATATAAATGTAAATACGAGAAAATTAATGTGTGAGAAAAAACGCCGTTGTTCACCGCCAGCTGATTTATTATGAGAAAAAATTCTCTAGCAATTTTTCATGTGATCACGCGTGAGGTTTAAAAAAATTAGCAATTTTAAAAATTCAATAACTTTTTATTATTTTTTTAACAGGCAAGGAAGAATGGGGTGGAATGTGTAGCACGGGCCGTCGTCAGTCACCAGTTGACCTCGCCAAAGAAGCCTCTATTAATGGCAAATTCTCTAAATTTACCTTCGAAAGCTACGACACTCCATTGAAGTCACCAATAATTGTCAATAATGGCCATTCAAGTAAGTAGTTTCCACATGTCATCGACTTTTAATGAATGTCAGGGTGAATATTTGTTGTCAAAATCATTAGTAAACGATTGATAGTCATCCAAATAATTAAATATTAATATTAACTATTATTCGATCAAAATCATCAAACTTGGTTTAGTTTAATAAATTTTATGATGCCGATTAAATCCAACCATGACCATCAAAATTAAACAATAGCAATCCAGGAAAAATATTTATTTAATGTTGACGGTAATTTCTCTTTTTTTTAAATAATTATTTTATTAATAAAGTATCAGTTCGATAACAATGTCAAGGTTAGAAATTTTTTCATCGACTTCGTAAAATTCCCCAAATGTTTTCATGTTAAAATTTTTCTTTGCTCTATTTTAGTTACCGGCATGAAAAACTTAATTAAATTACCTTGCCTTCAAAAATTTTCATTATCACCACGAGAAATTTTTGCTGGGCATTTTTCAATAAAATTGTAATAAAAAATTTTCGGTCTATTTTTTACGTGACCAAGCACTTCGCACTAATTCACCCGCAAAACATTTAAAAGTCATAAAAATCCTTTGACGATTCGCCGGTCCTTCCGATTTAGAATTTTTTATTACCTTCGCAAGTTTTTGCTCTCTTTTTTATGCTCAACGCAACATTATTAAAGCCACGTGTAGATTTTACGCCTAGCTATAAAAAAGCTGTAAAATTTTCTTTTAGAATGATGTGAAATTTTTTTCCGCAGCGTGAATTTAAAAAAATTTTCGTGTCAGTTTTTTTTTATTAATTAAGTCAACAAATTTTTTACGATTGCTTCTTTTTACTCTTAACTCACATCAATCATAAAATAGCTTTGAATAATTCATGTCAGTACTGCCCATTTGTGTATTGAGCTACCTTTTATTAATTGGAGATAATTATCACCTGATTGTTACAGTTCAAGTTAACACGGTTCCCGGACCTTTCATGGTGAAGGGTGGAGGATTGCCGGGCACTTATATCTTCGATCAAATGCATTTCCATTGGGCATCGGAGCACACAATCGATGGAGTGAGGTAAAGTTTTAACAAAATATTTACAAATTTAATTTTAAAAAATATTTTTATCTCTGAACAGACTCGCACTTGAACTTCACATGGTTCATCATGATAAAAAGTATGACACTCTGAACAAAGCAGCTGAAGAAAAGAATGGAATTGCCGTGCTTGGAATTCTTTTCCACGTCACCGAAACACCAAATCCACAGATCGAAAAATTATTGGTCAACTCTGCAAAAATCTTCGAGTCTGCTGGCGGAAATATTACGTACACAGAAAAATTGTTTTTATCCGATTTTTTGCCGAAAGAGCAAGACGTTTTCTTCCGCTATGAAGGATCATTGACAACACCGTCCTGTGGTGAAGCGGTCGTGTGGACAGTCTTTGAGCGATCAATTGGAATTTCTGCCAATCAACTTGAGAGATTTAAGTCCGTTCACGATGCTGAGGGACATGAGTTGACCCACAATTATCGTCACATTCAACCACTCAACAGTCGCAGTTTGATTTATGTTCAAGGTTCAAACCAACAAAATTCTGGCGCTTTTACGCTTCACTTTTCATTTACATTAATTTTCGCTACTTTTGTTGCTGCCTTTTTAAATGCTGCACGCACCTCTTAGGTTCCTAAAAGTTCATAATTTCATAATCATAATTAAATTTTACAGTTGAAGAACCGTATCACTACGTCCGAACAAACAGCTATGCTCGCATTGGTCTCGTTGTCGACAACTCTGCTGGAACTAGAGGCTATTCATTATCTTTATTGATCATTTCATATTTCATTGTAGTTGTTAAATATTTGGAATAATTTTTGGATCTTAAAAAAAATTGCATTTAGAAATTTATTGATCAAAATTTTGCAAAACTACTCTGGTGGCACAAAAGTATAAAAATTTAAACCTTTTTATGAAACTTTTAAAATGTTTTCATTCGTCGCCATGAGGAAAATTTTGCAAACATATTTAAAATTTTAGTAAACTGCACAAAAATATCAAAATTTTGCATATTTCAGTTTTAAATGTTTAACTTAGAAATGATTAGAAAGTTTTTCAATGTGCCACAAAATTATCATCCAAAAATTGCATCCTAGTCACTTAAATGATGCGCAATTAAAAAAATAATCAAAAATGTACTCGCCTTGGCTTATAATCAATGATAAAAATTATATGCAGCTAATATTAGGAAATGCTTGCATTAGAAGTTAAATTCATTCGCAGGCTTTATTATAATTATTTCAAACATTATTAAAAAGTTAAGAACAAATTATTATTAACTGACAATCCAAAATAGCCAAAAAAATAATCCAGGAGTAGAAAATATGAATTTAATATTTTATAAACTACAAACTAATCAGTAACAATATTCGTCATCAAATTTATCAGTACTGTAAAGTTCAAAATTTACTAAAAATGTATTGTGTGCTCCTAGGGTTGAATCCCTGGCCTTCATCTGACAGTTCTAAAATTATTTTGCGTATTTTTAATCCTCTCTAAATGTTTCAAAACAACAAAATATTTCGCACATGATGACAGCGCACATGAAAAAAAGAATTAAGACACGGCAGTGAGGTCAAAAAATTTATTTTTAGTATAATTAACGTAAATTGTCATTTAGCTTTTAAGCCGCTGAGCAATTATAAACGAAGATGGACAAGATTTGTTACAGAACGTTGAGATTGAATGAAGAATAAAATTCTTTTTGCCTTTTATTGCTAATTTTGTGTTTAATTCATCGCAGATGGC
The DNA here is from genome assembly GCA_038502055.1 of Tanytarsus gracilentus. Classification (NCBI taxonomy): domain Eukaryota; kingdom Metazoa; phylum Arthropoda; class Insecta; order Diptera; family Chironomidae; genus Tanytarsus; species Tanytarsus gracilentus. The sequence continues at coordinate 2,357,181 of JAXRKN010000045.1, read as the reverse complement.
TTTTTAGTTTCAGAAATCAAAATTTTTGCAACATTTTCGGAAAATCTTCAAAAAGAAGCGAAAAAAACTAAATTTTCAGTTTTGCGAAACATCCAGAGAACAGTTTAAAGTAAAGTGCTGTCAAGCGTTGAATAAAATCAAAATTTTCATCTCCTAAAAATGGCGTGTTGCAATTCAGGAAAAAATCTTCCCGAACAAGCCGAGTTCAATTGTCTTCCAGTTCATCTCAGCTCATTTTGTCCACCAGAATGCAGATTGTGCAATCCATGTGCACCCAATTACTGTGACTGTCCCAATCTTCCCGACTGCAATCCCTGCAAATTGGATCCTTACGTCAAGCACTACGAAAAAGTTCGTTACGTACAACATTGCAATATCGAGTCGCCAAAATCGTGCTGTCCACCCTGCGATATCACACCAAAAAGACGAGAACCTTACAGGCCGATATTCACTTGCAAAACTCAAACGGTTCCAATGCACTACGACACAGTTTATAGAAGATCTTTCGATACTGAAACTTACAATCCACCACCATACTGATATTTTTGAATAAAAATTTTTTAAATTGGAATTCATTTAGAGATTTTTTTGAGGCTTTCAACGGCGCATGTTATTTTTAAAGAAGTTTGTAGCATGAATGAGTTCGTTGAATTTCCTCTACGAAAAAATTATTTGCAAATATCAGTTCCATTTAAACTAGTGCACAGCTGCATGCCCATAAATTTTTATTAAAATTTTTCTAAAAAAAATTCTCAATTTCTTTCCCGTTCACGCTTTAAAACTACAACATTGTTTCTCACGATAGTGTCAATAACCGTGGACAGTCTGTTTCGTACCTTTGTCAGTCTCATATGACTCGAGATTTTCCCCACAACGATATGCGTTTTGACATGTGGGAAATTTATGACATTTGAATTGAATTTATGACTGAATCGTTGATAAGATGATCTGGATGGAAATTGACACGCAACAGCTGAATCACTGCTGATAAGATAGAAGAACAAGGAGAAAAGTGTAATTCTAGGAGTTCAAGTGCAAGGCTCTCGAGAGTAAAACCATCGACTGCATCTTTAAGTGCTGAGTTAAATAAGGAAAACACTTAGCAATAGTAAGCGAGATTAAAGCTGTGATTATGGTCAAATTAAGAAAATACCTTGAGATGGGAGATTAAGCCACTTTAGTGTATGAGATTAAGCAATTGCGGACATTAATTGATCACATGAAGTGCTTAACATCTGGTCATAGATTTGATTGAGTTTAAAAAAGCTAAATTGATAAATAGACACCTTGCAGGTTGCTCTTCTTTGAAGCTTTTTGGACTACGTGACTTTACTAAAAAATAAACCACTTCAGGTAATCAGAAAAGATAATCAGTCCTTAATTCCTTCTGTTGAATTTTTATTGTCATTGTGAAACGCAAAATGTCTTCATTATTGGGTCGAAATGTTTTTGAACGATTTTTTTAGTTACAAAAGTTTCTGATAATTTTCAAATAAATCTTTAACGGTCAATTTTATTTCACAAAATTAAGAGGGAAAAATCCGTTAAATTATTAAAACTGTTCAATGTGCAAAAACTTAAATAGTTAAAAAAATTATAAATAGGAAATCAAAGCAAAAATTTCCATAAAAACATCACAATAAAATTCTCACTTCACAAACCCATAAAAAGATCGTAAACATTTGCAATTTTTTTATTGCCTCTATATTACTTAATCGCAATTATTAAATCGCCTCTCTTTAACGAGAAAAATCTTCTTTGGAGTTCATCGAGCAAATTTCATTAGAGTCTTATCACAAAGCCATTAATCAAGCTTTCAATTAATCTCGACGATGTTTACACGAACTCGTGATGAGCATTAGGTTCGTCTTTTTTTGATAACGACCGGCTTTGATTGAGATGCTCCAAATTTGTGATTTTGTGAGTTTAATTGAGCGGATCTCATTGGCGCTGTATGACAAGTCCATTCTTATCGTCTATACAATATTCATGTGACATTCGAGGGGCATGAAAATGATTAAAGTAAGTTGAGCTGATAATTAAAAATCCGACAGTTGTTGTGTGATGATTTTGATAGATGATTTGTCAAAATGAAATGTGGACTTGAAAGAGATTTTGATAAGAATAAAATTGACTTAATTTGTGTACAAATAAATCATTTTTTGTGATTCTTTCATTTATTTCGGTCGTGATTTTTATTTTTAAAACTTGAATGTCTTTTTAAATTTTAAATTTATTTTTTGCTTAATTGAGTCCAAATCCCATCATGACTCCAATCATTCGCTCAATTATAAAATTGTCTTTTCCATTTGACCCAACCGTTACGAAGCTGCTGACAATTTTATTGACAAAGTACGGATGAGAAATTCTTAGTTGAACCAGAATTGGTGTCGCAAAAATCAGCAGCAGATGGTAGATTGGAAACTTTTCAATTCCCTTTATGACGGTCGAAAGTTGATTTTTCTGTTCTGTAAGTTCTGCGACTGAATTTTTATAAATCATGGTGATTGCATTTGTAATTGCGAGGGTGAAAATTTCATATCGCGGAGAAAGGAAATAAGAAAATCCTGAGAGAAATGATGCGAGTGCACAATTTATCCTTGGTGAAAATAATTTGAAGTTGTTCAAGGAACAGAAAGCGACCTGAAAAATATTTTTAATTATTAATTTTTTTAAACTTTTTCTCACCTTAAATAAACCATTCATGCCAACTAAAAATCCCAGCAGACTAAAATCAAATTTCCTCAACAAAACTTTCGGTATCTCACTCGGTTTCCTAATTAATTTTCCTATTCTCGGTAAGAGAGCTTTGATTATGCAAATTCCTAGACCAAACTTAATTGTTTGGCTAATTTCCTAAAAAAAGAAGAAAAAATTGGGTTAAACTTCAAAAGTGTCGCATGTGATATGAATTTTAATGTCGTTGTGACATTCACCTTAACTAAATAGTTGCGGCAGGTCAATTTACTGTGAATACATTTACAAGCGTCTGTCTCGGTGTTTTTGTTGCAATGAAATTTTGAGAACCACAAATTTGGGCAGTTAGCTTTGAACATTCCGCACATGATGAGAATGTTGAGAAAGCTAAAGATTAAAGTTGCTGAAAATTTTGATTTTCTAATTTTTTGAATCAGTTCCGAAGGAGATTTTCGAATAAGAAACTCAAGGTACATGTTAAAGAGTGCAACTGACTCTGTTTTGAGGATTGGACGTGGGAGGTAAACGCTGAAGATTGTTCCACATAAGACTGGGAGAGCGATGAAAAATCTTGGGTTATAGCGACGTCCCATTAGATGACTTAAAAATTAATTAAAACTTTAGAGGTGTTTTTGAATATTAATTAAACTTACTATTCTGCACAAAGAACCACAAAAATTGATCCAATAAATCCATAGCCAAAAATTAAACTTCCTTTAACCATCTCAAAAAATTCCTTCCAAGTTTTTGATTTGTTCCATTTTGTGATATTGAGCAAGTGTGAAATCTAAAATGTATTTAAATTTGAATAACTTAAATTCCAAAATTTATAACGGATATTTAATTTTTTATCAATCTGTAAAATTTTGATTTTGTGCCACAAAAAAACTCACAACACAAACTGGAAGATAAAATTTTGCTGCACCAATTATTGCATGATGGAACAACATTTCTCTCCACCACTCGAGACATGTTGAATTTGGATGAATAACCTCTCGACATGAAATATTGTCAAATGCTAATGTGAAGTACTTACTGAATGTACCTGACATATTAACACTTTAATTTCTGAAAATAAACTGAAGTAAGTAAAAAGAGAAAATCAATTTTGAAGCTTAACCTGATTGAACTTTATTGAAATAATTGTACAGGGTAACTAATTTATACAGAAAACTTAATAACTAAGCTAATTTATTTAACCTAATTACATTGAGGGATATTTAGTTAATTGACTAGCATTCAATAATTTAAAATTTTTTTTTTAAATTTAATTTTAATAAATACAAATAAATTATTAGAATTAAATTTAATCAACTTCCTCAACGTTTGGACCACTTTGTGCCTGTTGACCAGGTGCAGCACCCTTGGTGGCGCCACCAGCATGCATTTTAGCCATGATCGGACCACAAACTCGTTGAGCTTCCTTCAAGCGATCCTCAAATTCTTCTTTTTCGGCGAGTGTGTTTGTGTCGAGCCAAGTCAATTCGGATTTACATTTGTCTTGCACAGTCTGCTTATCAGATTCTGTCAATTTTCCAGCTGGTGCATCTTCAACGGCTTGCTTGCAACTAAAGATGTAACCTTCGAGTTGATTTCGAGCTGCAATGCGTTGTTGATGTTTTTCATCTTCTTCTCGATATTTTTCAGCTTCTGCCAACATTTTTTCAATCTCAGCTTTCGACAAGCGACCCTTGTCATTTTTGATGGTGATCGTCTCTTGTTTGCCAGTCGAATTGTCTTTGGCACTCACATTAAGAATGCCGTTGGCATCGAGATCAAATGTAACTTCAATTTGAGGTACACCACGAGGTGCTGGTGGTATTCCAGTGAGATTGAAAGTACCAAGAAGATTGTTGTCCTTTGTCATTGCTCGCTCACCCTCAAAGACTTGAATTGTGACTGCTGGTTGGTTGTCTGAGTATGTGGTAAATGTTTTCTGTTGCTTACATGGAATTCTGGCATTTCTTTCAATTAATTTTGTCATCACACCACCGGCTGTTTCAATGCCAAGTGACAATGGTGTGACATCAACGAGGAGGACATCTTGAATTGTTGAGCTTGTATCGCCGGTTAAGATGGCAGCTTGAACTGAAGCGCCATACGCAACAGCTTCATCGGGATTGATTGAGAAATTCAATGCTTTGCCACAGAAGAAATCTTGAAGCATTTTTTGAACTTTTGGAATGCGAGTTGAACCACCAACGAGAACAACATCGTGAATTTGATTTTTGTCCATTTTTGCATCACGCAATGCTTTTTCAACTGGTTCGAGCGTGCTTCTAAAAAGATCCATGTTTAGCTCTTCAAAGCGAGCTCGTGTGATTTTTGAATAGAAGTCAACTCCATCAAGTAACGCATCAATTTCGATTGTAGCCTCTGTTGATGATGAAAGTGTGCGTTTTGCACGCTCACAAGCTGTTCTCAAGCGTCGCATGGCTCTTACATTGCTGCTGATATCTTTCTTATTCTTACGCTTGAACTCTTCCACAAAATGACTCACGAGTCGGTTATCAAAATCTTCACCACCCAAATGTGTGTCACCAGCCGTTGATCTGACCTCAAAAAGACTTCCCTCATCAATTGTGAGAATTGAGACATCAAAAGTTCCGCCACCGAGATCAAAAATTAGAACATTTCTTTCTCCTTTCAGATTCTTATCCAAACCGTATGCGAGAGCTGCGGCTGTTGGTTCATTAATAATTCGAAGGACATTTAAGCCTGCAATAGCTCCCGCATCTTTTGTCGCTTGACGTTGTGAGTCATTGAAATAGGCTGGAACTGTGATGACTGCATCGGTTACTTTCTCACCGAGATATGCCTCAGCAACTTCTCTCATCTTAACCAACACCATTGAACTAATTTCTTCTGGTGCAAATCTCTTTGTCTCTCCCTTAAATTCAACTTGGATCTTTGGTTTTCCACAGTCATTGTACAATTTGAATGGCCAATGTTTCATATCAGCCTGAATCTTTTCATCATCGAATTTGCGGCCAATTAAACGTTTTGCATCGAAGACGGTATTCTGTGCATTCATAGCGACCTGGTTCTTAGCGGCATCACCAATCAATCGTTCTGTGTCGTTAAATGCAACATAGCTTGGTGTCGTTCGATTACCCATCTCGTTTGCAATGATCTCAACCTTACCATGCTGGAATACACCGACACAGCTATAGGTTGTGCCAAGATCAATGCCAATGGCAGTTCCTTTTTTCTGTTTTGTAGGCATTTTTATTTTATTTTTTCTCTTTAACTTTCAAATATTTTATTTTTCACTTTCAGAACTTTTGTTTTAACTTTCACTTTGAAATAAATTCTTAGTTTCTCGCTTTTGAGTTTTCTCTTCTTTTCACTTTGCTTGCTTTTCAAATAATGATTGCTCTACGCTGCGTTTACGTCGAGTTTATATACCAAAACGTAGAGAAAAAGAAAGACCGAGAAAATTCTCGAAAAACTGCTAGAAAAACCGTGCAATTTCTAGAAACATTTAGATGGTTCTCAATTAGTTTGTTAGAAGAATTGCATAGAAAATGCTAGAAAAAACAGAGAAAGTTTTATTGAGAAAAGAAATGCAAGAAAAAAGAAGATTCGAGTAACATGTGGAACATTTAAAATAACGGAAGAATTTTCTAGAAGAATCAAGAGAAGATGTGTCATGAATTAAAAATAGATTTATAAGTCGAGTAAATAAACAATAAATTTTAATGATTCGTAAAAACTATATACAGTAAAAAAATACAGTTAAATTTTAATATAACAGATATCAGTTTTATATTATTTACATTTCATGTCATTTCCTTTTTATGAAACAAATATAAGTTTTGTAAGTTTTTAATTAAAAACCTCCAATTACGATTTTGCGACTTTTATACTCCTTTCTAGAATTTTCTCACTCAACTTTATTACACACTTCTAGAGAATTCTTCAATGATCAAAAGCAGATCACTTGCAATTTTCTCGCATTTTCTATGCAAGTCTTCTAACAAACTAATTGAGAACCATCTAAATGTTTCTAGAAATTGCACGGTTTTTCTAGCAGTTTTTCGAGAATTTTCTCGGTCTTTCTTTTTCTCTACGTTTTGGTATATAAACTCGACGTAAACGCAGCGTAGAGCAATCATTATTTGAAAAGCAAGCAAAGTGAAAAGAAGAGAAAACTCAAAAGCGAGAAACTAAGAATTTATTTCAAAGTGAAAGTTAAAACAAAAGTTCTGAAAGTGAAAAATAAAATATTTGAAAGTTAAAGAGAAAAAATAAAATAAAAATGCCTACAAAACAGAAAAAAGGAACTGCCATTGGCATTGATCTTGGCACAACCTATAGCTGTGTCGGTGTATTCCAGCATGGTAAGGTTGAGATCATTGCAAACGAGATGGGTAATCGAACGACACCAAGCTATGTTGCATTTAACGACACAGAACGATTGATTGGTGATGCCGCTAAGAACCAGGTCGCTATGAATGCACAGAATACCGTCTTCGATGCAAAACGTTTAATTGGCCGCAAATTCGATGATGAAAAGATTCAGGCTGATATGAAACATTGGCCATTCAAATTGTACAATGACTGTGGAAAACCAAAGATCCAAGTTGAATTTAAGGGAGAGACAAAGAGATTTGCACCAGAAGAAATTAGTTCAATGGTGTTGGTTAAGATGAGAGAAGTTGCTGAGGCATATCTCGGTGAGAAAGTAACCGATGCAGTCATCACAGTTCCAGCCTATTTCAATGACTCACAACGTCAAGCGACAAAAGATGCGGGAGCTATTGCAGGCTTAAATGTCCTTCGAATTATTAACGAACCAACAGCCGCAGCTCTCGCATACGGTTTGGATAAGAATCTGAAAGGAGAAAGAAATGTTCTAATTTTTGATCTCGGTGGCGGAACTTTTGATGTCTCAATTCTCACAATTGATGAGGGAAGTCTTTTTGAGGTCAGATCAACGGCTGGTGACACACATTTGGGTGGTGAAGATTTTGATAACCGACTCGTGAGTCATTTTGTGGAAGAGTTCAAGCGTAAGAATAAGAAAGATATCAGCAGCAATGTAAGAGCCATGCGACGCTTGAGAACAGCTTGTGAGCGTGCAAAACGCACACTTTCATCATCAACAGAGGCTACAATCGAAATTGATGCGTTACTTGATGGAGTTGACTTCTATTCAAAAATCACACGAGCTCGCTTTGAAGAGCTAAACATGGATCTTTTTAGAAGTACACTCGAACCAGTCGAGAAAGCATTGCGTGATGCAAAAATGGACAAAAATCAAATTCACGATGTTGTTCTCGTTGGTGGTTCTACTCGCATTCCAAAAGTTCAAAAAATGCTTCAAGATTTCTTCTGTGGCAAAGCATTAAATTTCTCAATCAATCCCGATGAAGCTGTTGCGTATGGCGCTTCAGTTCAAGCTGCCATCTTAACCGGCGATACAAGCTCAACAATTCAAGATGTCCTCCTCGTTGATGTCACACCATTGTCACTTGGCATTGAAACAGCCGGTGGTGTGATGACAAAATTAATTGAAAGAAATGCCAGAATTCCATGTAAGCAACAGAAAACATTTACCACATACTCAGACAACCAACCAGCAGTCACAATTCAAGTCTTTGAGGGTGAGCGAGCAATGACAAAGGACAACAATCTTCTTGGTACTTTCAATCTCACTGGAATACCACCAGCACCTCGTGGTGTACCTCAAATTGAAGTTACATTTGATCTCGATGCCAACGGCATTCTTAATGTGAGTGCCAAAGACAATTCGACTGGCAAACAAGAGACGATCACCATCAAAAATGACAAGGGTCGCTTGTCGAAAGCTGAGATTGAAAAAATGTTGGCAGAAGCTGAAAAATATCGAGAAGAAGATGAAAAACATCAACAACGCATTGCAGCTCGAAATCAACTCGAAGGTTACATCTTTAGTTGCAAGCAAGCCGTTGAAGATGCACCAGCTGGAAAATTGACAGAATCTGATAAGCAGACTGTGCAAGACAAATGTAAATCCGAATTGACTTGGCTCGACACAAACACACTCGCCGAAAAAGAAGAGTTTGAAGATCGCTTGAAGGAAGCTCAACGAGTTTGTGGTCCGATCATGGCTAAAATGCATGCTGGTGGCGCCACCAAGGGTGCTGCACCTGGTCAACAGGCACAAAGTGGTCCAAACGTTGAGGAAGTTGATTAAAAAGTAATTTTTAAGTTCAAAGATTAATTAATACATGTAGTTAAGATAAAGATATCAATAATTTTAAGTTTTAATTTAATTAAATTAAATTAATTTTAATGTTAAAAATTAATTAAAGTTTTGCTGTCAAAAACTCGAACCAAACTTTTTTGATGTTTTTTTATTTCAGCTCGTTTTAACTTTTTCAGTCATTACAAAATTTCATGAAATGAAATGGGACCTTCAAAGAGCAATAAAAACTGATTAAATATCAATCAAACTTTCCACGAAAATATTCGCGGCTTTTGACTACGCATCCGTGATGAATTTTAATTAAATCATTTCTGCAAATATATTTTTAAAATTAAGTTTTTACTTTGTAACTTTTTGCGTCGCTCGAAAATTAATCAAAAATCATATATTTGTTTTAGAGTGAATGGAAATATGAGAAAGGTCATGAAATCTGAGCGATATTAAAATTCAACAAATGAAATTGCTTTTTCATTTATTCTTGCTAAAGGCATAACAATTGATAAACTTTTGTATGTTTTTTCAAAGTCAAAAGTGGAAACTTTAGCATAAAAAAATTTGAAAAAATTTATGATTTTTAAAATATTTAGAGGTTCGAAAAGTGCGATAAAATTTTCTAAATAAAATTTATCTTCGTGTATTTTAAAAATTATAAAAATAAATCAAATTTAATTTCTGAGTGTCAACATTTTAATTAAAGCAATAAAGCTTAAAAAAATAATAAAATTTTCATTCGCTATAGCAACATTTTCACTCGTAAAAAACCTTTTTATTTAATTCATCGGTTCCGAAAAATTTCCTGCTTGCGTGGGAGCTTTTGTTAACTCTTTTTCCGTATCGACTCATTTTATTTCCGCATAATGCGTGAATATATGGATTGATATGCAAACAAGTTCTTCACTATGGCAAATGATACCAAGAAAATTATCACCACTTCATAATTATTTTTGCCGAAAGCTTTTTTATCAGTTTTTTTTTTGAGTTTTATCGCATGTTCATTTGATAAAATTTTGGCTCCAAATTAATTGATAAACGAGTGTATTTCTGTGAAGCGATTGTTGGCTAGGAGACATACAATAAATTTTAGTCTGGCAGAGTGTTTCATTTATTCGTTCATAAATTTAGCACATGATGTTGAATTTTTGTGAAATTTCAAAAAATCAGAGAAAATTCTAAACTGATATTTATTTGCATGTCATAGTGATGAATACTCAAGGATAAAAAATTCAATTTTTAAAATTGTATTATAATTTTAAAAAAAAAATAAATAAATAAATTTAAAAATATCTCTGATTTTTTCTTTTTACACAATAAACCAAATTTTTTCTAATTGAGTGTTCATCACTCTGACAAATTAATAAAATTCATATATGACTAACTTATCAATGAAAGTAATAAACTGGAAGAATTCTCTCTCGCTCTTTTTCGTTTGGCTTCCAATGAGGAACTTGTTGAGTTGAAGTAAATGAATGAGTTGAAGAAGAAAAGGGGTGAAATGGGAGGGAATGCGGTGTTACTACCGTAACCTTAAGGAATTCTATATTGAGAATTTTAAAGAAAAAATTAAAATTATTTTCCTAAATTACAAACAAAGAGAATAATTCAGGTATTTAAACAAGGGTTGGACATTTACATTAAAAAAAGTTTTATAACATAAAAAATATTAGTTAAATTCAAATTTTGTTTTTGAAACGTGAGTCGTAGATTTTAAAATTTTCTGTTTTGCTATCTTTTGGCATTCAATTGAAAATATTAGGAATTTTTTTATAAATTATAAAGTTTAATTAACTTATGCGTTTTTAATTAACTTAACTATTAACTTCCTAGTTGTTTATAATTTATTCGGCTTCAATTGATTAAAATTCCATTGCAGCATCTCCAACTCAAAAAAGGTTAAAATATGTTTTCTCAGCTGAGCTTGAAAGAAAAGTTTAAAATATTTGAATTAAAATTGTTGTATCGGGTGAGTTTCGAATTTTAATTAAAATATCTTCATCTTTATTTTCACGAATAATTTAAAGAATTTATTTGTTCTCAACTTTTAAAATCTCTTTTATTGCTTTACTAGCAACAGGTTGTTGTTAGAATTTTCCCTCACACCTCTCACTGAATTTTCATTTCAGAGCGAGAGAGAAACGCACTTTCCAGTGAGAGAAAATTATTTTTCCACTTTCATCATTCGCTTATAATATTCGAGGCAACAGAAAAATTTTCCTCAGTTCTCGTCGATCTTTTGAATTCGAATGATCAAATCCGGATAGAAAATTGAATCGCGAAAACTGTGAAAAAAAATTATCTGTTGAAAGGAGAAGAAAAATTTTATCCATTCAAGCGTTAAAGAGTGATTTATGTGGTCTCATATATAGAAACATTTTCATTGAATGATTAAAGCCATACGGATCGTGTTAGAGAGACAAACTTTATGGGTGCGAAAAAAATTGTTACTAAAATTTTTGTGTGACCGGAAAAAGCTTTTCAGCGAAGGAAAAAATTAGTTTTATGGCGAGCAGAAGAGTTTTTAAAAAAATGTTTATAAAAGCAAAATTGTGACTATTTGCGGATGCGGAATTCTGTATGGGTTTCTAACTTTCTCATATATTCACTTCAATCGTGATAATGCTTTAATGACTTCCGGAAAAAAGGGTTTTCAATTTATAGCGGAAAATTAACCACTTTTCCGCATATGCTTTTTTATTAACCGAGTGGAAATTATTTTTGTCATGATAAAAGTCGAGAAATTAATTTTTATTTTCCGTGATGAATTTTTACGTTTGCGAAAAAGTGCACTAGACTTTAATTGCACAATTATTTATTTTTAAAGGTGTCAATGAAATTAAAGTTTTAATGAGTTTGTTGGCTACAAATTGATGAGTCAGAAAATAATCATAAATTTAAAAAGTTTCCGTTGAAATTATAAAATTTTGTTAAAAACAAATTTAAAAATATAATTTTATGTTTTGAAAGTTTATATAATAAAAATTATAGTTCTTCATGTTTTGAACACTTGATTCTCACCTGACAAGCTTTTCAAATTGTTCTCCAACTTTTTCTGACATCATCCACGTGTCAACTCTTCTAACTTTGTAAATCAATTGTTCTCGTATTTCAATTCACGTTTTTCTCGATGGTCTACGTGCCTTAATGCACATAACAATTTATGAAAGTATTCTTTACAAATTTAATTTCATTGTGACGCTTCTTAGAAACACTTCATTCAAAATTGCCAGAAAAAATGGCTTTAAAAAAATTCAAACCACGTTTTTAAGGGTCTTAAATAAAAATTTCAATATAATTATGCAGAAAAAAAATATGTTAAAATTTTTCCTTAATAAACAGAACCCAATTATGAAACAATTTTACCGTAATTTAGTGTCTGGGAAAGTTTACCTTTCTTCATCTTTTTAAAGTCATCGTCCGTAGGGATGCGAGTCAATTTTGTATGAGTTCATTCACAATTATTTCCTCGTTGAAAATATTTTTTATCGTAAATTTTCTTAAAATGAGTTTATGAAAAAATTTGATGAAAAATTTCTGAATTTTGATATTTTAAATTTCGTTTTTACAAATTAGTAAAAATTCTAAAATTTAATTTTAATTGATTTTTTTAACGCGCAAATAAAATTAATCTGGAATTTATTCAATCAATTTAATATTTGAAAATTTTCAACCACTTAAGATTTAAAAGCTTTAAAACCATAAAAATTTTTGAAACTGCTTGTTCCCTTTTAAAAAGCCTTCAACAAGCATGAAATTAACGATAAAAATACGACAAAAGCCAGTCACTTCATTGAATATCTCTTTTTATCTGACCTTCAATTTTCAATTAGCTATCAGAGTGAGATTTGCCAAACATTTTTCACAGTTCGCTTATCGCTTCCAGCATTTTGTTTTATATTCACTTAATGCTCGCAATAATAATTAAGAGTGAACAAAAAGTTGCGTTGTGGAAAATGTTTTCAGCACTTTTAAAATAAATGACTTTTGTTCGCTGAAAAATTAAAATTATTAAATTAATGAAATTATCCACGAGCGAGTGAGCTTGGTGTTTTAATGGATAAATGGATAATCGATTTTCAATATTGGGTAAAAAGCATTATCATCAATGAACTTGTTGAGCCTGTTGAGGTTGACAATGAACAACTTTTTCGTGCTCGAAACAATTTAATGATTGAATTAAGTGGCGATTAATAAATTTATTGTTAAACAAAAAAATTAAAAAATAATAATAATAATTTCTCAAAAATATTTTAAGTTTTCATCCCTTGAGGCCAATTAAATTAGTTAGACATGGGTAAAACTTTTATGTTACTATCAGAAAGTGACTTAATAACTTTTCACATTTTAGCCTTACACTATTGAATTTAAGTGTTATCGTGAGGGTCATGATGTGATTAAATCTTTCCATAGTTTGGGAAAATTCATTCACAGATCGTTAAGTTTTTAAATCTCTTTGACAAAAAAAATACTTACATTGATGTAGGTTGAAGTTAGCAACTTTAAATATAATTTAACATCAAGAATTAAAGGATAAAAGTTACTCATTTACATTCAAAAATATTTAATTTAATTATGGAAATTGAAAATAAATTCTCTAAATTTTTCAGCATCCATTTGTCAATGAACCTCAACACATTAATTAAATTCTCTGTTTCTCTTTTAAAGATGAAAACATTGACGCTGTTATCGCATGTTGACAAAATTGTCGACGCACGATTCTAATAAAGTTTATGATTAATCGTTTCTTTCAATGAATTATTAAATTCACATTCACGCAATTTATATCCAGAAACACATGTGATGATTTTTTTATGACAAAATGAACGAGATTATTTACTTTCGTGGATGATATCTTCAATAACTTTTATTTTTCTTATTTTATTAAAGACGCTTCAAGACAGAAAACATCTTTAAGTGCTGTCATTTTTTCATCTCCTCGATTCTACGTGACAATCGACAATATCTCAAGAGAGTTTGTAAAAATCATTAGTTACAGTAATCGATTGAGTTACTCACTGAGTAGAGATGGAATTATCCTTGAGAATTAGGTCAAAAATATTGATGGAGAAAATTAAGTTTTTATGTCAAACAGAGGATCAAAAATTTATTCCTTAATTTTAAAAACTTTATCTTCTTCTTGAGTTGACAGAAATTGATAGAAACATCATTTCGATGTTAGTCAACTTTTTCAAAAGCTTCATAATGAAAAAAGTTTCCGTAAATCGTCTTTCTCACATTTTTTAGCTCTCTTTACTGCTGAAAACTTTTTCTTCTTTGTTGCTGTGTCCTTTTTATGCCATGCTGCTCTTTTACATGGCACCAAAAGTTTGTAAATAGTTTTAGAGTAAATTAATGTGGAGCAAAATAAAGGAAATTAGTAACAACAGTCCTCTTGATTATACACCTCGAGACATCTTCTTCACTTAATCCCATCTTTACATCGTAATTTAAATGTAAATTCAAATTTAATGCCTCTTCTGAATGAAAATGTCTTCTCGATGGCAGAAAATGTTGAAAAATATATTTTATGGCCTTTCAATAAATCAAGTGATAGAAGCAATTGGATCTAGATTTACATCACGAAAAGAGAAGAGAAAATTTTTTATCATCGGAACTTTTTCGCGAAAAAGCCATAAATTTTGAGAGGAATATTTAAATTTGTAGGAAAAACGTAAATTAGAATAATAAAATGAGAAAGCCATAAATTTGTGTTAAAAGCTTTTCTGCCCTAAAAAATTTTCTAAATCAGTTTTTAAAGTTTTTTGACATGGGTTTGAAATTTACCAAAAATTTATTAATGAACTTTTTAGAATTTATAAAAAATGTTTCCACCGCTTTCTTCCAACTTAACTAACGCAAAACATCGGAAAATTGCCATCAGCACTTAAAATGTAAAACTGAAAGCGAAAACTTTTCATTCCACACTTTGCATAACGTTAAAGTTTAAATTTCAATCAATTCTGTGGTTATTCGAGAATCAAAGTAATTAAACATCGAGTGCAAAACGATTGATGAAAAGTTCATTTCAAAATATAAATGTTTGGAGAGTTTAATTTAAAAGCGAATGCGAATTTATTGCATGAGAAAAAAATTTCAGGTTATTCACACTGAATATGTCGAGATCACAAAGGAAGCAATTTAAAATTGTCGGTTGAAAGTACTTTCGTCAATAGAAATTCAATTGTGCGGTGTGGAAAAATTGAATTGAGGTGAAATTGGCGTCTATTGGTGGTAAATTGACTTGAATTTATTTTTTATGCTCTTTTGGCTCTTTTTGTGACTCTTCTGAGAAGAATTTACCGAGAGTTAAGGAGATTTTGAGCAAGCAGATGGTGCTTTTTGAAATGATTTATCCATTCATTGATTCGGCAAAAAAATATATTGAAAAAGCTACTTTTATTGTCAACCGTTGATGGTTTGTGACAAGTTAGTGAGAATTTGGTAAACATTTTTAAAATTTGCTTCAGAATGATACAAAACACTTACAGACAAATAAATTACCGACTTCAGATAATTTCCACAAAAATTTCCTCCCCATTATAAATCACTTCCATAAAAGGCTTTTAAGACAGTAATTTAAAAATAATTTCCACACCCCTTAAGAACCTTTCTCGCCCCGGAAAAATAATTTCGAAATTAATTTCATAAATCATAAAAATAGAACCATAAAAATTATTTATTTCTGCTCGCCTTCCTCATTAATTTCTGGCAAATTAATAAATTCGCTCCAGAGCTCAAAAGCTTTTTCTTTCAGAAGGTTTTATTTGAAGTTTATTTTTTCTCTTTTTGTGATTCTAATTTTAAATTCAATTTCGTATTAAAGCCATTAACACTCCCCGAATGAGCATCGATATTGTTTAGACTAAAAAACACAAAAGAACGAGCGGTGTACATTGAAATTTACGATCAGCAAACACACTTTTTTCTTGCTTCGAGAGTAAAAGAAAGTAAATTATTAAAAAACTAAAAGAAGAAGAAACTCACATTGCATTGAGGACTTATAGCGTGTATATATTCAAGGTGAGAAATTGTGTGCGAAATGAAAAAAATTGCTCTGTAAACAGTCGGAAGAACTGCGAAGGAAACTTTGAACACGCTTAAAACGGAAGAGTGCTTTAAAATGAAATGAGTGCTTTACATGAAAAATAACCGTGAAGAGTAAACATCTTGCTCGAGACAAAGTAAAAGAGTCAATGTGTATCAATTATTCATAAGTGGAAGGGAAAAAAGTTCCTTTTGATATCACAAGAGCGTGAAAGAAAACTTTCCACATTTGCACACTTAAGTCATTATTTGGTTTGAAGGTTTTTCATAATTTATAGTTTTTGCGTGAAAAAGATTAAAAATCCAGTGAACCACAGTCTCTGGAGACACCTGGATGTTTTTATTGTAATCTTACCATAAATAAAAAAAAAAACAAATCCCCGAGTTTCTTTGATGTGAAATCTATAAATTTTTCAAAGCTGTGTCCTTACATTTTTTTGCTCGTTACCAAACGAAATTGCTCTTTAAAAATTTACCACAATTTTTCATGTCACCCAACCACTGATACTTTTTTCTAAAGCTTTTTCTCTCCCTTTTAGGTACTTTTGGATATAAATGCACAAAAGACCACTTTCTCACTTTGATATCAACTTCGAGTTCATACAAATAACATCATGAATAATCTGCGAGAACGAAGTGAGACGACGTATATACGCCAAATAACAAACATTAGCACAAACATTCATTGAATGATAAAATAAACATGAGAAGAGGAGAAAAAATCTCTCTCGCATCGACAATAATCCTCGTCATAGAAAAGAAAGCTGCAAACAGTTGTGAGTGAGATATAAAGAGAGAGAGAGAAATTGTGTGTGTGTGAGCTTGTGCAAATAAAAAAAGTGAAATAAAATACGAAAAGTCTAATAGTCGCTGTAGTGTCCATAATCGTTATTTAAAGGACACGAGCAGTGTACATAGTGGTATTGAAAAGGACACGCGAAGCGACATTAAGTAAAGATGGAACTTGGTACAACAATAGCGGGCGATTTTGCCGCAGACATTTATAACACAAGCTTATATTCAAATGTCAGTGCCACGAACACCACTGAGTTCAGTCTCGGCCTGCCAACAGACGATCCAATTCTTAAGCCATTATCACGCTTCATTTTCATATCGCTATACATCATCATCTTTGCACTGGGCTTATTTGGCAATTTTCTCGTGTGCTTTGTTGTCGCACGTCAACGCACGATGCAGACAGTGACAAATTTTTTCATTACCAACTTGGCGTTCGCCGACATTTTTCTTTGTCTCTTTTGTGTGCCACTCACGCCGACCTATACGTTCCTACAGCGATGGATTTTCGGCAAATTCCTCTGTCAATTTGTGGCATTTCTACAGTGCTGGTGTGTTTATCTCTCGACACTTACACTCACCAGTATCGCCATTGATAGATTTTTCATTATCATCTTTCCATTTCGACCGAGAATGAAGGTGACGACATGCCTGTTGATACTCTTGTCCATTTGGGTGATTGCTTTTGGCCTCACTTTTCCTTATGGATATTACATGACGCTTCATCATACGCACGAAACGATTTTGTGCGAGGAAGATTGGCCGGAAAATGTGAGGAGGGTTTTTGGCACGGTCACGTCCATCCTCCAATTTTTTCTGCCTTTTTGCATCATTCTCATCTGCTACTTGTGCATCTTCTGTAAGCTACAAAAAAATAAGAAACGTCTTGCGAAGGCCAAAAACTCCAAGAAGAAAAATAATTCCGAAAAAGTGTTGAAGAAAAAGACATCAACTAATCAGATGTTGGTGCTAATGGTGAGCATATTTGGCATTTGTTGGTTGCCACTGAACGTGATTAATATGGTCGATGACTACTATGTGGACTTACATCAGGAGCTGGAATATTTCAATTTTTACTTCTTCATTTCGCATCTAATCGCAATGTCGTCCGTCATCTATAATCCCATATTATACGGGCTGCTTAACGAGTGAGTAGACATTATCATTATCCTTGATAATAAGGTTAGATTATTGATTGCTTTGACTGGAATTGTGCGATAATTCTCGAGCAACTTTTAATTAGTCGTCTCGAGTCGAGACATGATTATTAGAGGATGTAGTTAAATATTAACTATCGTGTGAATTATTAACTATTTTCATAAATCGATGATCTAAGTTGAAGGTTGAAATTAATTACAAAAAGTTAAATAGTATTTGAGAAATCATCGAAACGATTAAATTTCTAAATTGCAATTTTCCCTACAAATTTTAAATGAGTGTTACAAAAATACAAATAAAATAAAAAGTGTCTTCATTCTGTCTGTAATTTATCTATTTAGAAATAAGTTCAAAAAACATTAGAATTCGGGAAATTCAAAACTAAACACGAGCACATAAATCGTAAATAAAACTAAACATTTTCTTCTAATTTATTTACAGAAATTTCAAAAAGGAATTCAAACAAATCGTGCCATGTCTTTTTGTGAAAATATCTACGCATCGCGACTTTAAGAATCCCAAGAATTTCCTCAACTCTCTCAACCATCGCAACAACGGCAAAACCGGCAACGATGAGAATCTCATTCGGAATGGCGAGAAGACAATGCAGGAAACAACACTCATTCAACCGAACAACGACAACATAGTTATTAGCATCGAAACGGACGTAAATGCTCCCGATGACAAAAATCATCACAATCAGCATCGAAATGAGCAGGAGAATGGTAATAAAGGTTATAATAAAAGAATTCGAATCAATGATAATAATTTGATGGTCATTAAGGGCTGTGATGAGATCACGTCGGATAACTCAGACAGGACATCGTCACGCACCAACGACACGTCAATTAGTTAAGCAAGCAAAAAATAATTTATGAAGAATTGAGAGATGAATGAAATTGGTGAGTAAATAAAAATTGAATGTTCATCCCTTGCCTTTTCTTTATTATTGTTTATCGATTGCCACATACTTTTTTATGGCGCTCTCCTCGTAATCTTGAACCCACACTTCATGTTTGCTTTTATGGCATTTCCTTGTTTCTTTTTTTTGCCGCTTCAATTCTTCATCTATAAATTTTGTGATGTGTCAACAGGCTCCGAAGTTATTTATTAATGTTGCTTCGGTCACGATGACATAAAATGGACATTTCCATGATTAACTTTTGTGTTTTCATCCCGGGTGATAATGGACAGGAATAGGATGTGCGTATTTGTTTAGGAAATAATTTTTTTACGTGTTTTTAGAAACAGTTGGGGAGGAAAAAATACGAAGAGGGAACACTTGAATGACATGGCAAAAAGTGATTCAAAGATTTGATCAAAATTTGATATAAAAATAGTCATGACAAATTTTAAATGATTTTTGGAATAAAATATTTTTTTATAAAATCGTTAATTTAAATTTTATTCCTCAATATAACCCAAATATATTTTAAATTAAAGATGACGCTTGATGACTTTCAGTCCTCATCAATCAATTTGTACATCGGTCACTCACTGATTAAATTGAAATCACCACATCAATTTCACCGCTTCTAGCTGCTTTCCAATTATTCACATGATAATTAAAATTTGAATAAATTTTCCACATTGTTTGATGTTGTGTGGAAAGTTTTTGTTCATTAAATATCACATTAATTTTAAATTTAAGCAATTGCAATTCCTGGTAATTAGCTTTGAACAGAATAGCAATATTAAATTATTCGCGGAAAGTTGATATTGTTTAGTTTTGACATGAACTCGTTAAAATTTTTATTGCCTCCAACTGAAATTGTTTTTGCAGTTGTTTCAAATCGATATCGCAATTTCCTCAAAGTTGCGTCATAACATGAAAGCGTTTAAGGAAAATTTTATAACAAGCTGCGTCAATAAAATGTTAAAAAAAGTTGTGACGGCGGTTTCCTTCCACGAAAAAGAAAAGAACAAAAGACTCTAAGGAAACAAGAAGGAGGCATATTGTAGGAGAATTCTGATATTGCCATTCAAGAAATGATCCCATCACTTTGAAAGCACTTCCTTGTGGTTCGGAATACAAGGGCTTTCTTTAAGATTTTCACGCTTTTGTTGGCTCTCAATTTCTTCTTTATACTTTCCCTTAAAAAAAAAAGATCTTTAAAATGCTTCGAAAGGTTGAATTGCTAACTGAGGTATGGTTGCATTTTTGCTCTCGACTTCCTGATAAAATCTTATGCATGAAGACATTTTTAATAAACTCAATTCAGTGAATTTATATTCAAAAAATATTTCAAATGCTTTCGGAGACAAATGAAATTCTGAGAGTTAATTTAAAAGGAATGTGAGAAAATTTTCTTGTTTTCTTATCAATTTATGGATATGAGTTTTGGCTATAAAAATTTTATCATCCATGCGTAGGTGATGAAGCAAGTCTTGTGACATCGTCAGATATTGCCGCATTAAATTTTAAAAACACGTTTGAACAGCAGGTCACAATCTTTCATTTATCGACTGACTTAAGGGATGTAAAATTTTACCTAATAATTGTGGGAGGAAAATATAGAAGAAATTTTATTTTATTTTACCGCTTTGAGTTTATGAAATTATTTTAGCTTTTATTTAAACTTAATTATTAATATTAAAAAAAGTGTCACTAAATCTTAAGTAAATCCCTAAATAGCTCCATCGATGTTTCAGACTTTATATGGAAAATATTTTGAGCGACTTGTTGTTGCCACTGTCGGATGTAATTAAGGATTTTAACGATTCAAATACATTTCTAGATAGAGAAGATTTATTCACCGTGATGAAACAAAAGGTTGGAATGAAATTTCGAATAGGAATTAAGGAATATTCATGAAATTTGTATAGCACTGTAATTAATTAAAAGGAGCTCAATAGGAAATTCTTTAGCTAAACCAAATTGATGAATTCATTTGAAAACAAGATAACAAGATATTGCAAATTTCTAGGTCTGAAAATACGAATCCTTTAAAAACTGACCTTAAAAATTTCTAGAAATTAAATTTTTAAATTTTCTAGTTTTAAAACGTTAAAAAATTGAAATTTTCTCAACCAAATTTTGTAAAATTTCGTAAATTTTAGAAAAGTAGAAGCTTTTCCTCAAATTCCATTCTAGCATGTTAAATCTCATGATGATACATCAAAATTCATTCATCTATCAAATTGTTTTCTTCTGCATCGCTTCTTGAATTATGACATTGCCTGTGTGTCTGTGTGTGTGATAAGTGTGTCATCGCATTGTCATCGCATGACATAAGCAAAGAAAGTTTATTTCCAACAAAATCTCGCAAGATTTAGGCGGAAGTAAAACATGGGATTACTGTCAAAGATGAGATATTTATTTAAAAAACTTTTTCGCGATTTGGTGTCAAATTAACTTAAGTTCTATCGATTTTACTGACATTTCGACCTTGAATCTGTTTCTTCTAGATAATAAAAGCGTGAGATGTTTTAATTTGATGGCAAAAACGTTTTATTGAAATGAGGAGTGGATGGTTCATTTTAAAGAACTAAGAGATAATGAAAGAAAAGAAGGATTTAATGTTTCGGTCCCGCATCATTATTCAAATAAAAGCGAGATATCTTAAAATTTGCTTTAATTTATTGTTTTTTGTTGTCAACAAATTTTATAACTTTACTAAAATTTAAAATTAAAGCTTTAAAATTTTATTGACAAAATTAAAAATTTTGATACCAACCGAAATAAATTAAATCTTAATGGGAATGGGTCACTCAGCCGACAGAAATTCTGCAGAAATTCTACAGAAATTCTGCAGAAAATCTACAGAAATTCTGCAGAAAATAAAGAAATTCTGCAGAAATTCTGATAATTTTTTTTGTAAATTTATTTCTACAGAAATTCTGCAGAATAAAATCTGCAGAAATTCTGCAGAAAAAATAATCTGCAGAAATTCTGCAGAAAAAATCTGCAGAAATTCTGCAGAAAAAATAATCTGCAGAAATTCTGCAGAAAAAATCTACAGAAATTCTGCAGAAAAAATAATATGATATAATTTTTTTTTTTTTCATACTTTTTTATTTTCTTAAGAATAAAAATTTAATTAAAAAGGTCGCTAGAATGAGAAAAAGAGTCAATGTTGAAAATAATGCATTGAACGTAATTAAAATGAATTCAAAAATTAAAATAATGGAAGTAGTCTTATATTGAGAGGACAAATAAATTCTCAAAATATTCAAAAATTTCAGCTCTTTCAGGTCCTAAAAAAAAAATATCGATTCAATGTTAAAATGAATATAATTGAACGAATTAAAAATCAACAACATGTATTAAATTTATTTTAATTTTTTATTTTTATATTGAGGAGGACAGTTGCTAATTTTCATATATTTTTTTCATTAAATCATCTTTAACCCATTAAAAGGGGTGAAAATGACTTAACTGGGTTCAAAAATTGCTTTTTATTAAGTCAATGAAATTTTTTTAAAAAAGTTTTAATCTTAAGAATTTTTGATGGCATGAAAAATAAAAAAAATAATATATTATTTTATTCTGCAGAAATTCTGCAGATTATTTATTCTACAAATTCAATTATTTAGAATTGAATTATTTTTTCTGAGAATTTTCAGATTTTATTCTGAGAATTTCTGCAGATTATTTTTTCTGCAGAATTTCGCAGATTTTATTCTGCAGAATTTCTGTAGAAATAAATTTAAAAAAATTTATAGAATTTTGAGAATTTTTATTTTTGCAATTTAGAATTTTTATTTTTGAGAATTTCTAAATTTTGAGAAATTTGTGGGTGACCTAACATCTTAATCGCTGTATTTAAATTACATTCTAAACAGCTTTAGAACCCATTAATGTTCTGACCCAAAAAATTCTATTCTCATTATCTAATTGGAATTTTATACAAATTTAATCTCAAACGCTGTTCACCTTCGAAAAATGTCTATTTGTGTCCTCGAAAAGAAATTCTAAATAAGACTGCTGATCCAGAACTCCACTTTTCAGATGCTAATTTGCATATCGCGAATAATTTTAGAAACGACATGTCCATCTTTAAAACAGGTTTTCGCGCGAGTCAAACGTGCAAAGAAAAGCGTGAGAGGATTTATGTTATAGTGTAAAATTTCAGTTTATTTCTTTCTTAATTTTGACACCAAAAGATTCACATCACATGAAATTATTATGAAATTTATTTCAAATTGGCGAATGATTAATTAATTGCAAACCAAATTTGACTTTTCTCTGTAGTCTTTAATCTTAGGGACGAGAACACTGAGTTGATCGCTAAGTTGATCCAAGAAGAGTGACTCGTCACCGTTGCATTTTGGTGGAAGGTAGGGTTCAACGCATTTTTTACATTCAGGACATTTTGTTCTATTAAAAAAATAAATTCAAATTAAATTTATTTAAAATTTTTAAAATTCACTTACTGTTCACATGGTGTTGAGATGACACTAAAAAAAATTCAATTAGTTTTATAAACCATAAAAATACATTTTTTCTTACGGTGGGCATCTAACTTGAGGTGGGCATTTGGGAGCTGGTGGAGCTCTAGAAGAAGAAAAATTAATAATGTCACAAAAAAATTCTAAATTATTTTTCTCACGGTGGGCATGGAGTTTTTTCAGTGATGTATTTAATTTTTTCAACCTCGACTGGTTTATCGACGTACACAATTACTTCGACGATTTTTTCAACTTCCACTGGTTTATCAACGTATTTAATCACGACTTTCTCTTGAATCACAGGTTTTTCAACGTATTTTATGACTTCCTTAATGACTGGCTTCTCGACAATCTTCTCAACAATTTTTTCCGTGTAAACTGGCTTTTCAATGATTTTCTCAATTGTCCTCTCCTTTTGATTACATGGTGGACATTCGTTGAAGCATCCGGTTGGAGCTAAATTTTGATATTAGATTTATTAATTTTTAAAAATATTTTTGAGCAAAATTAAAGTTTTAAAACTTGAAAGTTTCTAATCAAAAAGAGTACATACGTGAGTAGTTGTATCCCTTGCTTTTAAGGTGTGCAACATCAGCAAAAGCACTCTAAACAAGTTAAATAGAATTGGGTAGTAAAATTCTGGTGTACGATGCAAACTTTGTGTGGTTGTAAAATTTTAAGACTCATTTCAGCTTTTGCGGCTAAAAGTGTTTGAAATTTTTATTTACAGTGAACTTTTATGTCTTAAACTCTTTGTAATTTAGATTGAACTTTTTCCACTATAACTTTTTTAAACTTCTTCAAAACTCTTTTTACAAATTTTTCAAATAATTTAATATAAAAATAGATGGCTGAATTTTAAAATTTTAACACCACAATCTTTTTCCTTTTAATTCACAATTTAATACTTACTGCACAAAGCGCAAAAATAATTAAGAATTTCATGACTTTTTGCTCTCCTGATGTCACACTAACTGATAAACGGTTTGAACTGATTCGAGTCAAATGTTTTTTGGTTCTTTTATACTTCCAAAAATTATGGATTCAAACAAGAATATTTGAATGCCAAGGTCAACATGTAATTTTCTCTCAAGAGTTCTCTCAAGTTCATAGAACTCTTAATCATCTGAACAGATTCAGGTTGAATTTTTTTTATTAAGAAAGAATCTTTAAGCACAAATTTTGTTTTATAAATTCAAACAAAATGTTTTCGTTCTTTCTCGCGAGATAAAATTGCAACTATTAAAATCACATATGGAAATTTTGGTCATTTTATTTTACTTGGTTGATTCGTTGCTTCACTTAGTAAAACAAGTTTATTTGTTTAGCGTTTGCAATTTCCTGAAACATAAAATTTTGCATGTCAAGAAAATGCAGAGGAAGAAAGCGAAAGCTAAAGAGTTTTTTTTCGTCAAAGTCAAGAATAAAGATTTACGAGATTTATTTAAGACATTGATAGCGAATTACAATATTTTTCTCATGTTATTTTTCAAAACCAAAAGGAAGATGAATTTGTTGAGAAGGAAGCTGAATTTGTGGAGGAGGAAGATAACTCGGTTTTGGTGTACACGGAGGCAAATACTTGCGTTCTGTCTCGCACACGCATGGTGGTCTGAAAATTTTTAATTTAATTTTTTTTGCAAAACATTTCATAGAAAAATTATCCTACCGTGGTGGACAGTATTGCGGTGTTGTGCTACGAAAAAAAGCAAAAAAATCGTTAAAATTTAAAATATTTAAAATATTTTTTACCAAGATATGTAGACTAAACTTGTCAATGGGACACACGGTGGTGAAGGGGTTCTAAATGAATTAAATGTTAAAATTTTTTATTTATTACTTATTTTCCCTCACGTTGTACAAGGAATCCAAGTGGTATTCCATTCGGTTTTGATTATAGGCCTAAAATCATTTTAAATCAGTGAAAAATAATTTTTTGATAAATTATTTTCTTACGGTTGATTCACAATTATAGGCGGTGGACGTTCACAAAGTTGTGGTGGTTTTCTAATTGAATAAATTTAAAAATTATTTAACAATAAATTTTCTTAATTCTTACTGTGGACAATAAGGGGGTTGTGTGGTTGTGCATGTTCTTGGAGTTGTGCTGTAATTAAACAAGTTTTAAAAATTTAAAACTTTCAAAAGTTTAAAGATACTAACGTTGGACAGTCCTGACATGGTTTACATTTATATTTGCATGGTGGACACGTTGTACTTGGTGGAGCTTAAAAAGATTTTAAAATATTTCTTATAATTTTCAAAAGTACTTACTTGTATAAATGTATCCTTGATCTTCTTCGACATAATGAGAAAAAACATCAACCGTGCACTAAAAATTAATAGTTTTTAGACTTTTATATTAAATTGCAAAAATTTAACTAAACACTTACAACAGCACAAAAAGCAATGATGATAAAAATCTTCATGATTCAGATTGAACTCAACTCAGCCGGCAATGCCTTGTTACTAATTTTCTTTCAAAAACTTTCATTCTTTTTATACTTCCAAAAATTCTTTCGGGTTGGGGAAATTATTTTCAAAGTCAAGGCTGCAGTTTAAGCATTAAAATTATTTTTGTAGTATAAGTTTGATGACTGAAGATTTTTTGTGTGTGTGTTATATAACCAGAATTTACTTTTATTTTCATCAAACGAGGGGAAAAGAAAAATAATACATTTTTTCTTGCATTTTTATAATTTAGTAAAAAATCTTTTCCCCTTTTGGATACATCATAAATTAACAATGGTCCGAAGTTTACATGCAACATTGTAGTTTTAAGTGGTTTCAATTTGGATATTAAATCAAGCGAATAAAATAAAATTTAATAGCACTAAATAAATTCGTGCTAAAAGTTTAATCTAATTGTCTGTAAAATAAATAAAAACGCAAAAAGATTAGCTTAACTTAAGTTCAAAAAAAATCAGTTTTAAAAAATATCTCAAAACGCTTCAAACAAAATTAATACTGAAATAAAATTAATGATTTGAAAAGTTTTAACGTCTGCTTGTTATGAGTTTCAAAATATATATATGTAACTAAAAAACACGCCGCCCATTGTTCTATTTTGAATGCACTTCGATCACAAACCTAAAACCGTGGTGGCTGCACTGAAGCGCAATTATAATTTTATATAACTTAAGATTTTTTTCATAAACGGTCAAGCAATAAAAATTTATCTGAAATTTTTTTAAATTAGGAAAAAAATTAATTTTATTTAATAATTTTATTTCTTTCTAAAAATTTATTAAAGTTGTTCACAATAAAAATTTATTTGGAATAAAGCAAAATTTCTTTCCGATGAAATTTGCAATCTTTTCCCTTCTTTATTTTGAAATTATTGTGGTGGAAGGTAATTTGATGGAGGTGGTGGAAGGTAGATTGATCGAGGTGAAGCTGGGCATCTAGGAGCTGCCGGAGCTCTGGAAGAAAAAAATTAATAATGTCACAAAAAAGTTTTAAATTATATTTCTCACGGTGGGCATGGAGTTTTTTCAGTGATGTATTTAATTCTTTCAATCTCGACTGGTTTCTCGACAATTACTTCGACGACTTTTTCAACTACCACTGGTTTATCAACGTATTTAATCACGATTTTCTCTTCAATCACAGGTTTTTCAACGTATTTTATGACTTCCTTAATGACTGGCTTCTCGACAATTACTTCGACGATTTTTTCAACTACCACTGGTTTATCAACGTATTTAATCACGATTTTCTCTTCAATCACAGGTTTTTCAACGTATTTTATGACTTCCTTAATGACTGGCTTCTCGATAATCTTCTCAACAATTTTTTCAACTACCACTGGTTTATCAACGTATTTAACCACGATTTTCTCTTCAATCACAGGTTTTTCAATGTATTTAATGACTTCCTTAATAACTGGCTTCTCGACAATCTTTTCAACAATTTTTTCCGTGTAAACTGGCTTTTCAATGATTTTCTCAACTGTCCTCTCCTTTTGATTACATGGTGGACATTCGTTGAAGCAATCGTTGAAGCGTCCGGTTGGAGCTAAATTTTGATGTTAGATTTATTATTTTTCAAAAAAATTTTGAGCAAAAATTAAAGTTTTAAAACTTGAAAGCATCTAATCAAAAAGAATACATACGTGAGTAGTTGTATCCTTTGCCTTTAAGGTGTGCAACATCAGCAAAAGCACTCTAAACAAGTTAAAAGGAATTGGGTAGTAAAATTCTGGTGTAAACGATGCAAACTTTGTGTGGTTGTAAAATTTTAAGACTCATTTCAGATTTTGCGGCTAAAAGTGTTTGAAATTTTTATTTACAGTGAACTTTTATGTCTTACTAGAAAGTTTGTAGGCGATAAGCCTGCCGTAGCTCTATTTCGAGTAAAACTGCGATCATAGATCTAGACTGTGGAAGCTGTGCTAAAACGCAATCATTAAGCTTATTACTGGAACTATTTTGAAAGTTTCACTTTTTATTATTAATTTCAATATTAATTTTAAACAGTTCATAAAAGTTCCAAAATTTTCGGTTACTCTTAAATAAATCTCCTTTTAATAAGTTCCATTAAATTTTTCTTGTTTTAAATTTGAAGATTTAAGTCGATTTTATTTTCGAATATGTTTTATTAAAATTTTTAGCCCGCCTTCAAAATTCTGCATAAGCTTATCAAAACTTTTATTATTTTTAAAACAATAAGTGAAGATTAAAATTTCCCCTAAATTCTCATTGGATTCTTATTAGAGCATTACGAATACATTGCTACAAACGTGGAGTTTTATTATAAGTGGATGGAATTTAGATTGAACTTTTTAGCTCCACTATAACTTTTTTAACTCTTCAAAAATCTTTTTGGAAATTTTTTCAAATTATTTAATATAAAAATAGATGGCTGAATTTGAAAATTTTAACTCCACAATCTTTTTCCTTTTAATTCACAATTTAATACTTACTACACAAAGCGCAAAAATAATTAAGAATTTCATGACTATTTGCTCTCCTGATGTGACACAAACTGATAAACTGTTTGAACTGATTCGAGTCAAATGTTTTTTAAGTTCTTTTATACTTCCAAAAAATTTATGGATTCAAACGAGAATATTTGAATGCCAAGGTCAACATGTAATTTGCTCACAAGAGTTCTCTCAAGTTCAAAAAACTCTTAATCATCTGAATAGATTCAGGTTGAAATTTTCTAGTGTAACCCACCAAAGGTGAGGTAACACTTATATGCCCAGATTTTCGTCCGTCCGTCTGGCTGTCTGTATCATCGAGATCTCGGCCCCTAAATCAGCTAGAGACTTTTGTGCTTTCGCCAGATGGTAGATCTTAGGGTCGATATTAGCCCATTTTAGAAATATTTCCATCTCTCTCACTTTAAAGTTAGTTAAATTAACAAAAAAGTTTAAATATGGAAAATGTTGCAATATAAGTTTAAGGCGTAATTTTTAAGTCGTGCAGAAAAATTGTAAATCTACGTCAGATTCTGAACTCAATATTGATTCCTCTACTGGATGTTATTTCTTCCGCTGGAAGTTAATTAGAAAGGGGATGAAGATAAAGGGGAAGTTAAAAGGGATGCCAAAAGTGAAGTCAAGAGTGAAGTTGAAAGGGGAAGCCATTTTTGGAAGCAATTTTTGGGTAGCCATTTTTGGGAAGCCAATACTGATCTGTTACAAGTGGGTTACACGGCAACACCCACGTCTGGGTTTTGAAACATTTTTTATTAAGAAAGAATTTTTAGGCACAAATATTGTTTTTTAAATTTTAACAAAATATTTTCGTTCTTTCTCGCGAGATAAAATTTCAACTATTAAAGTCACATGGAAATGTTGGTCATTTTATTTATTGGTTGATTCGTTGCTTCACACAGTAAAACAAGTTTTTTTGTTTAGCGTTTGCAATTTCCTGAAACATCAAATTTTGCGTGTCAAGAAAATGCAGAGGAAGAAAGCGAAAGCTAAAGAGTTTTTTTTCGTCAAAGTCAAGAATAAAGATTTACGAGATTTTTTTAAAACATTGATAGCGAATTACAATATTTTTCTCATGTTATTTTTCAAAACCAAAAGGAAGATGAATTTGTTGAGAAGGAAGCTGAATTTGTGGAGGAGGAAGATAACTCGGTTTTGGTGTACACGGAGGCAAATACTTGCGTTCTGTCTTGCACACGCATTGTGGTCTGAAATTTTTTTAATTTAATTTTTTTGCAAAACATTTCATAGAAAAATTTTCCTACCGTGGTGGACAGTATTGCGGTGTTGTGCTACGAAAAAAAGCAAAAAAATCGTTAAAATTTAAAATATTTAAAATATTTTTTACCAATATATGTAGACTAAACTTGTCAATGGGACACACGGTGGTGAAGGGGTTCTAAATGTATAAAATGTTGAATTTTTTTATTTATTACTTATTTTCCCTCACGTTGTACAAGGAATCCAAGTGGTATTCCATTCGGTTTTGATTATAGGCCTAAAATCATTTTAAATCAGTGAAAAATAATTTTTTGATAAATTATTTTCTTACGGTTGATTCACAATTATAGGCGGTGGACGTTCACAAAGATGTGGTGGTTTTCTAATTGAATAAATTTGAAAATTTCTATTTTGAATGCACTGCGATCACAGATCTAAACTGTGGTGACTGCGCTGAAGCGCAATTATAATTTTATATAACTTAAAATTTTTTTTCATACACGTTCAAGCAATAAAAATTTATCTGAAATTTTTTAAATTAGGTAAAAAAGTTAATCTTTTTTCAAAAATTTTATTTCTTTCTGAAAATTTATTAAAGTTGTTCACAATAAAAATTTATTTGGAATAAAGCAAAATTTATTTCCATTAAAATTTGCAATCTTTTTCCTTCTTTATTTTGAAATTATTGTGGTGGAAGGTAGATTGATGGAGGTGAAGGTGGTGGAAGGTAGATTGGAGGGGGTCGAGTTGTGCAGGGTGGTGAGTAATCATATCCGCAGTCACAAGGTTCTCTGAAATTTTCAAATTGACATTTAAGTGTAACCATTCAAGATTAATCTTACGGTTTTGGACATGGTGGTGGATAAGCTGCTCTGTTGATTAAAAAGAAAAACATTTGATTTAAATTTACTTTTGAATTTTTTTCAAACTTACGGCTCGCATCTGTACTCGATAAGTGGTTTGCATGTGGTCGGTGGCATTCTAAATTTTGATTTAAATTATTTAAAAACTTTTAAAGTTAAAAAAGTCTTACTCTTCACATTCGTGGTAACGGGTTTGATTTCGAATTTGGGTTATTGTTCTGTAACAAATTTGTGTAAATTTTTTAATTTGACTCATAACTTAAATTCTTACATAGGTGGTATTGTAATAGTCTCAGGTTCTTGCGGGATACATGGAGGTGGTGGAAGCCTTATTTAATTAAAATTGGAAGTGATATTTTAAAAAAGTTTTTTATACAAAAAATATTCATCTTACGGTATGCAATAATCTGGCGACGTTGGACAAGGTTCGGGTGGATTGTATGTGCATGTTGGGCAGTAACAATCTATTTCCTTGTCGCAATACTTACATTCAGTCGGAGCTGTTTAAAATTAGTTGTTTAAAATAAAATTATACTTTTAAGTTACTCACGAAGATAATTTTTGGATCCTGCATTACTGAAAAAAATATCGGCATACTTTCCGGACACAAACTAGAGTTTGAATTATAAAGGAAAAAATTTAATACGTTTTTTAATTCAAAGTCTTACCGCAAAACATAAAACAGCGATAATAAAAATCTTCATGGCTACTCTCGAAAGAAACTCAACCGGCAATGATTCTCAACTAATTTTCTCCGGCAATTTTCTGTTCTTTTTATACTCCGGATAATTTTTGATTGTGTTGTTAGATATTTTCTAATACCCTTGAAAATTGTTTCAATGCCAAGGTCAAAATGTATTTTTTCGTAAAGAATTTCTAGATGCAACTTTTTGACTGTATGCACTTTTAAAGAGAGGGGATTGAAAATTTTATATTTTAGAGTATTTTGGGGATATTTAGATTGAAAGTGGGAGCATTCATTTGTTTTTCTAAATGTTGTAAAAGAAGAAAATAAAGAAATTCCAGTTCTATCTCCTTTAGATTTTAATATAGCTCATTTTATGGCATGACATCAAATTTTTGAAAAATAACCAATCAAACGCAAAAGAGTTTTTTTTGTTCAGAAATAATTTTAATTAGGAATTAATTTTATTCCTTCATGTGAAAATAAATTTAAAAATTTGATTAAACAGATTTTCCAAAAATTTCCCAAAACTTTTCTGAACATGTTCCGCATGACCATAAAGCAATAGCTTGTGTCACTCTTTATGTCACTTGATTTTTTTCGAAAAATCTTCATACAAATTAACACAAAATAAAATTTACTCGGTTCTGAACAAAATTCTCATCTCACAAGTTTTTGTCAACTTAATAAAAATGTCTGATTCAAAAATGTATTATTTTTTATAGGAGAAAAGATGCACAAAAAACGAAGAAGAGCATTCTTAATTGACACATATTAAAAAGTGACTTCTCTTGAATGACGTTAAAAATTTATTTTTAGATTTTCTTATAAAACTCTTATGATCATTTGGAATATTTTTTTCACATGCCATTGACATGTTGTGAACGTAATTGATTATAAGAGATTTACTTTGTTCAATAAAATGATTTATAAACGGGTCAATGACTACAATCGTTTGTCATTTCATGTGAAACTTCTTCATTAAAGTCAATATTGATTTTTGCTTTCTTCCTCTCCACCTACAGCACTGTCTCGCTTTCACTCTCGCTTTTTCGCTTGTCGACTTTGAATTTTATCAAATGTCTTCTTAGTTTTTCATCCTCTTTACTACTACAATTTTATCTCATTTTTGGTCATTTCTCAAAATGAAACTCTTGCTCACTTTTCATCTCGTTCTTTCGTCACTCCAAAAATGATGATTGATGGAAATTGTTCGCCTCATTTATTTAGGTTACTTGTAGTTTTGCGACTAATTCCGCAGGGATAAAGAAGATTTTTTTGGGTAAAATCGATTTTTCATTTCTACGCTTCTAGTCTTAAAGTTGTGTCGAAAGGGTTGTCAACTCTTGTTCATTAAAGTCAAAAATTGTGTTAGAAATTGTTCAATGATTAAATTCAAATTTTTTTAAATAACTTAATTTTTCCGCCTTCAAATTGAACAAAATTGAAATTTTCTCCATCTTCTAAAATATTCAAGATCATTTTCTTCTTTTTGCATTTTTTTTGTAGGAGTTGATTTAAATTAAATTTAACCCTTGAATACATAAAATTTATCAGCGTTCTCCTCTTTTTCGAGTGAGCAATTTCTCTGTATTAAAGTTTCTTAGTTGAAAGCATCATCAACCTCTTAAAAAACAATTTATCTTAAAAAGAAGTTTTGTGGCGATGAATGGATGAAAGGATGTGAGAGGTCATAAATGAAAGCAGAAAAGCTTTAAGTGGTTGTGTGGTTTTTTGGATTATTAATTTATTATGGCTGTATTTTTTTCCTTCATTTGAATTTTTAAACAAAATATGAGGTTATAAATTACGTTACACTTGAAGGTGATATGACAAAACTTTGTAACACTTTATTAAAATTTTAAAATGGTTATTTAAAAACAGAAAAGTTTATGTAAAAAATTGAAAATTTAGGTGACATAAATTAAGCATGACCTCTAAAAACTTAAATTAAAGTTTTGCCTTAAAATCATTTGAAAATAAACCTTTATGAAAATATTTATTTTATTCAAATTTATGAGAACGTCCCTTTGAGCTTCAAGTAAATTTGGACTTGCTTTGGTGATTTTTCCTGAAATGATTGCAAGTGACAGAAATCTTTGAGGCTAATTCGTATAAGGGTAGCATGGAGACAACTGAAGTAAAAAAGAAGATAAATTGAAACTGAAAATGATAGCAAGAATTTGTGAAAGCGTGTGTGTGAATAAATGTGCACACATGTTAGATGAGAAGATAATAAAGTGGCAAGCTTTAGGTTATAAATGGTAGATAATTTTAGTCTGCGAAAATCTTCTTCTCGACATGATTAGTCGTAATGATGATGAGGATGTTCAACAAGAGTAGTAATGGTGAATTTTAGTGTAGGCACTGATAGTCCGAGGAAAACTGTGGGCGAAATGATAACTTGAAGAGATTGTCAGCTTTTACTGCAAATCGAATCTTCGGCAAATCACGAACAATTTTTTCTAAATTTATTTCATCAAATCCTCAAAGAAGCTTTAAGGCGATTTCGATTAAGAATTTCTCTTGAGAGCTTTTGGAAATCACTTTATGGTTTGTGAATTAAATCTTTTCTTGTTAACATTTTCTAAGGATTTACTTTCAATGAACTTTTATAGCTTTCAAGTTAAAAAAGTTTTAAAGCTCCCGATAAAAATCTTTGAAGCGTTTATTAAAATTTTTTAAACGAGAAGCGTTTTTTCTTGATGAAAATAGTTCAGAAAAAATTAAAAAAGTTCTCTTTATGCAGCGTGAATTTATTGTGTCAAAACTTCAATTTGACACTCGTAATCTTAAAAGCTTGCTTAAAAGTAACATCATAAAATTGTAAGTTTTGTTTCAATGATGCAAAATTTATAGAAGTTATATGATGTCAAAGCTTTATGACTAAGATTGTTTGAAATTGTCACCTTGTAGCAAAATATGTATGTATGTATGTATGTATGTTGCGATGAGTAAGGCACTGCGATCTTGCGACCTATTGTACCATAACTCAGCTCATTCTAGTTGCCTAAAATGAACTTAGTAATGCCTGAGGCAACTGTAGCAAAATATGAGTTTGAGGTTAATTTCAGATTTTGTTCCCTATTTTTGAATTATAAGCTTGCACATTTAATTTATTAGATTTTTGCAATTTTAAATTTTTTTTAAATATTAGAAAATTATTGATTCTATTACGTGGCATAAGTTATGGATAGATTCAGCTTTGAAGATTTTATTCTGAAAATTATTGAACTGAGGAGATTAAAGAATTTTGTTGAATATTTGTAGCTAATTTTTTATCCTTTTACTACAATAATAATTATGGGTTCTCAACAATTTTAATTAAACTTAAATAAAATTCAAACGAGCTTTTTATTCTCTCTCAATAAATTAAGAAGCTCGAAAAAAGTTCCTCATGTGCATTCAACAGGAAATTGATTTTTCCACTTTATTAACTTCGAACTAGAAAATGTTTCCCGCAAATTCTTTTCATCAATTCATAACCTTTTGATTGAAATTCAATAGAAGCGTAGCTTAGGGTTGAAAATTCTCGGAGAAAATCAAGTTTAATTGAAACAATAATAAGCGAGAATGTTTGATTTCATATCAAAAGCTCAATGAATTGAAAAATTAATGTCTGTACGGAGTTTGAATGTTCACGTTAAATCAACAGAAAAATTCCTTGTTAGTTCAAAATATTTCAAATCCGTTCACTGAATTAATCGTGACAATGCTGTCGATTTTGAAAGTTGATCAGACTTTGAAGAAGAAAAAATGAGTGGAACTTGTGTAAACTTTTTTATGAGTTTTAAAATTTAAAAGTTGTCAAATTGTCTAGACTCAACTGTCATTTTTGTTATCATCAACAATGGCTGTAATTTATTGTTGGAACAAAATTCGTCATAAATTATTTCATATTGATGAAAATTACTTTCTAAGAGGAAAAATATTTGATGCGTCTGTAAGTGAAGAGCGCCATTGAACCGGCCTCGAAGTGGGTCTGATATTTTATGTCCAGAGCATCGGTTGGCGATAAAAGTTATTATAAATAAAATATAGCCGCAGGCGTATTGTCATGGTAAATGGTAACGACCAACACCACCAGCATCGTCTTCAACCTCGATTAAAGATTGATGATGTAATTTCTTGTACTTTTTTCATTTCCTTCCCTTCTTTATCGATTGTAGCTGAAGGAAAAATAATTTTTGTCGATTTATGCATTCATAACTGTTCAACACGCGCCTGCCAACCCTTTTCGATCTTGAAATCTGATTTCGAAATTTTTTTGTATTTCCCGATGTTACGTTATTGCAAGGCCTTTTATAGAAAAAGTTCAAGCAGATGGGTTTCAAGAGATATGTTCATAAAATAAGAAAAATAATCGTAAAAATTTATTTTAATGTATCGAAGGGTATTGTTGAGAGAGATTTCGATATTTCCAAATAAATATGGAGAAAATATTTTGGTTGTAAGTTCAACGAATTGACAGAAGGTTAGAAAAAATTGAATATATCAGAAAATAAGGTTTAAGAGCATGAGATCATTAGATGGGATATGAACAATTTTTATATCCTAGCAAAAGAGTCAAATCTCCGGAGAAAAAATGGTCGAAAAGTATTGTTGGAGCTCTTAAAGAGATTTTATAAAACAACTTTCAGATGAGCTTTTAGCCTAAAAGTTTTTAAAATCAAATTTAAGGTGAAAACAATTTAAAAAATTAAAGTTGTTTGAAGCTTAATGAATATTGAACATCTCCTGAACGTCATTAAAAAAATCTCAAATCAAATTTATCCTTATATCGATTTGATGATTGCATTTTTGACCTTCACCTTTCTAATTTTCTTCACAACCACATAAAATTCAACTTGTTGATTGAAAACTCCAGTTGCCATGGCGTGACTGAATGTATATTCAAATGACATGTTATCCAGTTTCATTTTTAATGAAAATAATCTATTTTTTGCTTGGCTTTGATCCCGATATCAAAATCCATTACGAAAAATCATCAACTGCGCCCATCAATTATTTTTTCGTTCTTCGATGAAGCATAATGGCATTCATATATGAAAATATTGTGTATGCGAACTTTATGTGTTTACAAATTAATATATGGATGATGAAATATGATGCGAAATCGATTGATGAAAAACTGCGATTATTTTGTGAAAGGCTGAAAAGTATTTTTAACTCAATTTATTAAACTCTGAAAAGACAAATTGAAATTAAAAAATTTTAAGTGGTTGAAAAAATATTTCTCAAATAATTAAATTGACATTTTTTATGGGACGACAATTATTTGTAAAACTTTAATTATTTTTCTCTCAGCATTAAATGCTAAATAAACTACCTAAATAGTTAAACAAAATCAAACAAAATTAAAACCCTCACTATGCTGAAAATAAAACTTTTTTCATTTCCTGCTCCTTTGTGCCACTCGAGAAGAGAGTAAAAAGTTTTTAATGAAGAGTTTTTTTTTATTTTAATGAACAACATTTGCTGGATAGAAATTAACACCGAACACGGACATCGTGAGACGAGTAAAAAGTTTTTTTCCCGTTGATTTAAAAATATAAAAGTGTTCAATTAATACGTAATTACGTATCAAATTTATTTAATGAGAAAGAGAAACAGTTTTAAAGAATTGAAAACTTTTTTAATTACTTTTTAATTCGAAACCATTGAGGTGTGATTGGTGATTTTGAAAGATTCATTTTAAATGTCAATTGGGAATAATTAAATGGAGACTTATTGAAATTACATTTTCCATCAATTAAGAGACAATTCAAAAAGTTGTTAAGCTCTTTAAAATATTTTAGGAAAGTAAAAACTTTTTTAATTAATTTAATTTGAAATCTTTGATTTAAATAATGAAAGCTCAATTACAATTTATAAAGGTTTTAAAAAGTGTCATATTTTTTATTTGAACCGACAACTTTTCTAAGTAATAAAATGACAAATCAATATCAATTTCTCATTTTCTTGGTATAAAATCCAATTTCTAACAAATGAGATTTCCACAACAATATCTCAGATGCCATTTGTTGATATCACACAAGTTACACACATAATGCTCCTTGCGGAACGTGCTATGTATTGTCATTGATCTTTGAATGTGAATACGTTTCTGCAGATACGTGCTGGCATGTGACCTTCTACCTCTAAACAATGTATACAATATGTTTAAGTTATGTCTTTAGTTTGTAAGGTGAAAAATAATTAATAAAATAAAATGAAATAAAAAAATTTAATTAAAACAAAACCTTAACAGTGAAAGTCCGAAAGATGTCTTATTGAGTCTCTCAAGTAAAGTCTTTGACTCATATAACTGATAAAAATTACTTTTTCTTTATTACCCTTTAAACTTCTTGCTATGCTTGATAAAAAACTCACACGCAAAACTTTTCGCATTTTGGACCAACTTCCAAAAGCTCATCAAGTTTAAAGCAGAAAGTTTTTTTCTTCACCCACCATCAATATTATGTATTCTTTTTACACTTCACAACCGTCGCATGCGAAAGGTGAAAAAGCACTTTTGGAAGATTATTTTTTTATGTTTACGGATTTATGGAGTTTCCAGCACAACACAGGTTCCCATTCTTCTTTTTATTCCTCACCAGCTTAACAATTGATCTCGTAAAATTTGTTTGTTTATTCAAACGCACCACTGAACAAATTTGATTTTGAAAAATCACATGAAAAAATCATAAAATTAGAATTCTGAATATTTTTTTTTCAAATTAAAGTATAAATTGAATTAGAGCTTTTTTTATGACCATCTTAACATAATTTAAGATTGAACAACGTGTTGGGGTTTAAAATGAAGTATGGTGCACTGAATGTTGCTTCAATTATTATTAATTTTTGCTCGTTCTGCAACTTTTTCGTGTCTTTCTACCCTCAAGGGTCGTGCGATAAAAAGAAAATTAATAAAGAAATTCTTCGGAGAAGCAATGCGGAGCAAAAAGGTCACTTAAAGCTTTTCCATTTATTTTTTTATCATTATTGTAAATAAATTTGCGTTAATATTTCTGAACAAAACTCTAGACCTAAAAAGTATTTTTGTGCACTCGTGGCTGAAATTTGTTTGAAGTCAAAATTTGAAAGAAAAAAATTTAATGATGAAAAAAGGTAAATGATATTAATTAGATTTGCCTTCAGTAATTGCGAAAAGCAATTAACAAAAAATAATTTAGTCATCGCGTGTTGAAAATCAAATAACTTTATAAAATTTAACCAAGATAAATTTCAACTCCTAAAGCTTTCATGAAATTATTTAAAAATCATCATTGATGTGCTTAATACTCGGCTCACGATATTTGCATCTCATCCCTCTCGGTCCACTGAAAGATGATACTAAGCATACGCGATACACACAAGTAAACAACAAACAAACAACGACCAACTTTGTTGACAACGATAATGGATCGGAATGGTTTTTATTTGGTGTGGGGTGATGGTAATTTTCAACGCTCTCTCGAGTGCTAAAAACGCCGAATTGTTTGATATTCCTCCGCTATTCTGTCCCTGTTTATCGCTATTGGGCGACTACACTTTATTATTGTTCATGAAAATTGATGCGCAAAATTTCTATTTTTATGTTGAATTATATTTTTTTTTGCTGTGAGCTTTTTTCTTCCATTTGTGCGTTATGAGCTGTAAAAAGTGCTTGTGAAAAAAATTCCATTGCTCTTGTCATAAATGGCCTTAAGGAGGTAAAATTTTTTTGTTGGTTTCGCTTTGCTGAGGTTTCTTGCCTCTGTTGATGATGATAATGACGAAATTGAGTGAATTTAAAGCAATGTCACTGGGTCAATTATCCACTGTCTAGGCGGCGTATGATGGACTGCTTTTAATATAAAAATAATACTTTTACTGTCACTTTTATTTAAATTTTTAGCTTAAAGTTTTTTATTAAATTGTTAGAGGTTTTTGATCTAAAGTGAGCTTTCAAATGAGCTTTTGAGAAAAAAAGCTCTCAAAATTATTTTTTCAGCCAATCTTTCTTAAGAGTTTGAATTTGTGATGAAGAATGTTGAAGTAGAAATAATTTTTTTAATAATAATTTATCAATAAATTTTTTACGTCCGTCGTTAATTTTCAATTAAAATTTTATTATTTTTTTTTCTCTTTTCAGATGACTCATTGACGCCTAGCATGATTTCATCCATCTCATGTAATAAAAGTTTCGCATAATAAGACTGAAATTTTTAATTCTTTGAATGGATCCATGAATGTTTTTGTTGGACATTATCCTGGAGCCGCAAAAAAAGATTATTGTTGAAACGAGACGAAGATGGATTAAAATTTAGGATTAAACTATTCTCGTTAGGATATTGTAAGTTAATACTGTAAAATTTTAATGAACTAAATAATTTTTTTTTGATAAAAATCTTTTTTGTAAAAAACTTTCAAAATTTAATGGATAAGCCAAAAATATTTGATAATTTTATGTAAAGATAAACTAAAATTGTGTGCTTGTACAAGCTTTAATAAATTTATTAGAAGATGTTTGGAAAGTTTTGTGAGAAATCTTAAAACATCGCAAATGAGAAACTTTTCACTCATATCATAAATTCTAGAATGGAAAAAGTTTTATCGCGCGTGGTGAAAATGGAAAAGTTCAAAATAAAAAATTACATGCAAATAATTTCAGCGAAAATTTAATAAAACATTCATTTTCCGCCTTAATTTTCCTAAGTAAAAATTTTCTCATTAGAAAAATTTCTTTCAACTTTTTTAATCAGCACGAGTAGAATGAAATTCAATTTGATGTCTCACACATGCAGCAATGAGAACAAAGAGATTTACAAAAACCACATCACGACATGAGCATTTGTCAAACCAATGAGAGTGGCGTTGGATGCAACATGAAATTTTTTAAAACTATGTCTTCAATAATAATTTTCCTTGCAAATTAAACAAAAATTAATTACAAACTCCGACAACGTTTCTGCCACAAACCCAAGTGACCAGAGATGGGCAATTACATGTAATCCAGTGAAAAATTACATTACATTACAAAAAATTACATGTAATTAATTACATTTTCATACAAAAATCATGTAATTTTCCAAAATTAAATTACATTACATGTAATTTTTTTTTGTAATTTGTAATTTTGCCCATCTCTGCAAGTGACCACATGTGGATGAGAATTCTGTAATTTTTTTATGAAAGCATTCATTTGCAGACAAGAGTTTAGTGCTTTTGATCTTTCACGCTCAACCCATGGATAAAAATGAATATAAAAAATTTAAATTTAATTTCCATATAAATAGATTGTGTTATGTGATATTAACCTCGCCATCCAGCGACACCATCAGCAAGCTAAATAGATTTTCCTCATTAACTTTTCTCATGAAACGTGTCATGTGAAAGTGACATGGTGGCAGATTAGGTTACATCTTTTATCTCTCATATCAAACAAAAGCATATAACGCAATTTTTTCCATAACCTCGAATGATTTTACTAAAAAAATGTTCATGTATGTCGTGGGATACTTTTAATTATTTCATATGAGACATGCGGGTTCGATAATTTCAAGTTCAGCTTTTTCCTCACATTTAACCTTCACGTGCGAGAAAAATAAAATTGTTGTAACGAATTTATAAAGGTGACACGACAAAATGAGCACTAATTGTAAGAAATTAACGTTAATTAATTTATGATAATGTTAGGCGATAAAAGCGAGTCCTTTTTTGTCAAACACATAAATTTACTGAAGCTTGCTGTTAAATAAAAAAGAAAGTGATATTATGATACTGTTTTTATTATGCCTTCCTAAGTTTGAGGTGTTTTTTAAGGAAATATCACAGTAAAATATTTAACAATTTATTAAGTTTAATAATGTTATAAAATATTTGGATGCACCCCGCATCCATCCTACATCATACTTAACTTCGGATCCATAACAGCAGAAAGATTCAATAAATTTTCCACATTTACGTCGCAAACTGCTGAAATTCAATATTACATTCACACTCCATGTTCTGGTGGCTTTATGACGAAAGTGGAAGAATCAAAAGCTTATGTTCAGCCATGTTGGTATGAAGAGAGATGAAATGGTGATAAGAAACGTTGCTATGCAGGACAATGATAGTTTTATGGATGGGGGTGAGTGAGTAAGTGATGTAACAGTTTCTAAATTTTATTTGAAGTCTCAATTAATTTGTAAACTTTTCTGAAACTTTTAAATTAATTTTAAATAATTGTAAGTTTCATTATTTTGTCTCTCACCCTCCAATCCAAAACCCTAATACCATAATTCTCTTTCTTTTTTACCACTTTCAAAGCCAAGAAAAAAGCTGAGTTTTAATTTTTCATTTTCTGCAACAAAAGAGAGAAAAAACTTTTTTCTGCATGTACAATAAAATCATATAGCGCAGTAGTTCCTAAGAATAATAAACGAATGAGAGAGAAAAGTAGCTTTAAGATGATGAAAACATTTTTTTCCTTGTGAAATGCATTAAAATGTTTATTGTTGTTTGTTGAGAGCATAAAAGCTCTCTCTTGTGCCACCAATCAAATAATCTCTAAAGGATTGCAGTTATATAAAAATGAACACGCTAACAAGACATAAAATATCAAGCAACGAAGGATAAAAGAGATTTTTTATTGAGCCCCCAAAAAAATGTTGTAGAAAAAAAAATACAAAAAGTTCTCTTTATTAACTCTCGAGCAGCGCTATGAGCGGAAAAATCCAACATTGATGACGCCGACGAGTGATGAGAGGGAAGGGCAAGCGAGAGTACTTAAGGATATGAAAAGCAGTTAAAAATTGAGTTTTTTAATTACAGATTTTTCTTATCGTGATTAAGTAAACCCAACTTTGCGGTTGATGTTGATCTTTCTCGCATCTTTCGTAGTCTTTAACCCGTTTTATGGTTCTTTTGAAGAAAAGTGATTTAAAAAAGTTAATTAAGAAAATTGAAAAGTAAAATTAAGACAAAAAGTTTTTTACAATTAATTTAATTTTCATTTTTTATAATCGAGCTATTTAATAAAGAGCTTTCATCATTGAATAAAACCACTCTCGCTTGCCCTGAGGACTTAAAAGATCTCCTCTATCCACGATCTCATCGCTCCCTCACCAACAATATCGTTTACCTTATTATATCAGCTGCTAAAACTGTTCAATTCTTTAGGCTTTATTTGATATTGATGGCTTTTTCTCCGGCAACCTACTCCATCCTCCAAATGTTTCTCTCTCACTAGAGAATAAAAAATGTGTATAATTGTGAATGTTTTTTTGCTTAAACATGAAGTCTTTATATAAGAAATTAAAATAATAATTAATTAGTGATGTGATGAATGAATGAAAATGTTGTATAATCTGAAATAATGAATAAACATGTTGAAAAAAACAACATTTCTTTGTGACATTCATGAGTTGTTCTTTTCCAGGAAATTTTAATATTTTGAGACAACAATGATAAACTTACAGAAAATGTGTGAGCTCGTGTAAGCTCTTCAAAGTTAAATAAACTTTTGTGTGAATAACTCACGTACAAGGAAGTAAATAATTTGACATGCATGAGAATTTGAGGAAATATTTCGTAAAATTCAAATTACATCTAAACATGATATTTAAGAAAAAGAACTGCAAAATTAACTTTCATCCTAATGTGGACACAGAACAACTGTTTAAGTTGCAAAATGCGTTAGGGTCAATAAATCAAAAAATTTTAGCTAGAAAAAAGATCAAATATCAATAAAAGTAATAAAAGTTTTCTTTATACTTCATAAGCTTTCCCACTTTGCTTGAGTGTCCTTCAAAATTTACTTCATCATCTTCCTGCTTTTAACATAAATTCAAGTCCCTTTTATTTATTTTTATTAAACCTTAAACACACACGCACACAATGAACAGGTAAGTGGATTGGTAAAAGTCACGGCATGGGGATAAAACTTGATGACAACTTAACCAACATGAGAGTTTATTTTCGCTCGGTCTTTTCTTGTTTTCTTTCCACATATATGACTTTTAACAACTTTTCATATCGTTTTCAGACACAAAAGGTATGAAAAGGTTTTTTAGAGAAGAAGAACTTTTAGTTTTTGTTCTACCCTAACACATGACTTTTTTGGACAGTTATCGAAAGTTTTTTGTTTGTCTTCAGGTCCAAGGCGTGGAAACTCAGCGCACCACAGTGTTGAGGGCTTGAATGTGCAATGCCGTGCGATGTAGTGCGATAATGTGTGATGGTGAGTGGAAAAGTGCGATCGAGTGCGGGAAAGCGCAAAAAGTTGCTTTGTGCGATGTCTTGCGATGATGTGTGATGTAAAACGGTTGAGTGCAGTTTGGTGCGAAAAAGTGCAGAGAACAACGATATAGTGCAGGGATCAACGATGGAGTGCGATTTAGAGTAACAAAGTGAAGAAAAAAGTTTTTCTGTGAAGACGAGATTGTTTAAAATCGATCAAGTGCAGGGATCTTCAGTGGAGTGATCAAAAAAACGAGAGAGTGAAGAATAGTGTTTCATTTTGCGAAAAATCAACTTTAATTTTAAACTTTAAAAATTACTAGTTTTTTTTCAGTCACAAAACTTATTTTATGACATCCCAATGTTAAAATCCTTTAAAAATTTACCAAAAACTCAAAAAAAATTATCGTCTCACGATCGATTTTTATCACACCACATCGCACTCAACTGCACTCCATCGATAATCCCTACACTTTATCGTTTCTCATCGCACATCACCGCACTAAAAACCTATTACTCTTATCGATTTTCATTCACAAAAAGCTCGATTACCTATAATTCATGACATACCACAAAAGCTTTTATCACCATTCTGCACAATTTGTCTCAACATTAATATAATTAATTTTTACATAAATGACACTTAAAAACTTTTATTTAACAAATTAGAGCAATATGAATACATATTACAAAAAAAAAAAAAAAAAACAATTTTTTTTGATTGAACTCGATTTAATTTTTCAAATAATAGTTTGTAAGTTCATTGGATGTCAAAATAATTATATTAATGTTTGACGAAATTGTGCAGAGATGTATGATAAAAAGCTTAGTCATGATGCGATGAAACGATAAAGTGTAGGGATTATCGATGGAGTGCAGGGATCAACGATGGAGTGCGATCGAGTGCGATATAGAGTGATAAAATGATTAAATTTTCGGGGATCAGCGCTGGAGTGCAATAAAAAAGCGAAAAAAAGCGGCTGAGAGGAGCTTGTGCGCTGAGTTTCCACGCCTTGTTCAGGTCAAAGCTGAATTTGAATTTTAACTTTTTAATGAGTTTTAAATGGATTTTTTGTCAAATTTGAAAGTTTTAAAAAAATTATTCAAGAAACCTTTTTAAAGCTTTAATGTCAACTAATTTTAGATTAAATTTTTTTCTTCTCACCTTGACGATCAAAAAGGTTTAATTTTTCTAACTTATTCCGTCGACCCTCCGCAAAGTCAATATTATTAATTTTTTTGCTCAGACAAACCTCTTCAAGTCCCATCAAATCTCATATTAAAATATTTTGTCTGGAAATTTGCATAAAAATTGAATTTCAAGTAGGCGAAGGACGTGGAATTGGATCATCGTTATGATAGATTGTGTGCGTACTGGTTAATGTTATTCAATGGAGAATTTCAATAAAAGGGTGGAACATTTTTGAATATTTTTATCAATAAACTTTACTGCAGTTAAAATAAAAATTTTATATAAATTGTCTCTTCATTGAAATAACAAATTCTGCTTACAAATCAAAAACATTCCTGTAGTT
Source organism: Tanytarsus gracilentus (assembly GCA_038502055.1). Lineage (NCBI taxonomy): Eukaryota > Metazoa > Arthropoda > Insecta > Diptera > Chironomidae > Tanytarsus > Tanytarsus gracilentus. The sequence continues at coordinate 2,312,477 of JAXRKN010000045.1, read as the reverse complement.
TTGTAATCATCACCGTCACGTGGAGTTAGCAAGAAAAATGCTTGATAATCTTTTTTATCAACTTCAAGCGCTGGTAGCTAACACAAAATTTAAAAAATTTACAGAATTTGTGACGCAAACTCAATAAGTCTCGAAAATTGACTTCAAAACTTTTTTGTGGTAATAAAATTGAATTTCAGCATTTCAGTACCATTGAAATAATTTTTTTCATCATTATTATTATTATGCGAGAGCAGGATGAGACGTTAGATAAAATCCGAGGAGATGACGACAGAAAACTTTTTGCGCCTTTTGCCGAAACAATTTATGGAAATAGCCATGGAATTTTTTTTATGCGAAAGAGAATAAAATAAAGAATTCCTTTGAGGTGCAAAATTGGATGATGTTCGAGCGAGAAAAAAAAGTTGTCACGGGCGGGACGGCTAAAGTCCCCCAATCTTTTATTCCATGAATGAAATTAAATTTCAAATTCGTGCTTATGGCGAGAAAATTGAAACAATAAATTTATTTAGTGAGAAATTTTTATGGAAATACGTTTAAATTGGATTGGAACTTGTGTAATAAAGTCGAAGAGTCCAGAATAAGAATTAATGAGGGTTGTAAGTCGATGAAAAATCAATTTATAACATTTGAGCTTTTTTATGACGATATAAAGGAGGGCTCGAGTATTGTCACTGGGGAATGTTAATAAAACCCATCTCAAAGGACGCTCATCTGAAATTTTTATGCAAAACATAATAAATAAATAAATTTAAGGATAAAAATTTTAAGTTATTCATTAATTCGCTTTCCTTTGTTAAAAAAAAATTTTGACCACGCGAATGGATAAATGCCATGCATAAATAAGTCAACGAAATTGGAAAAGTTTGAAGTGACAAAAATTGTCATAAAGCGAAAGAATAAAAAGTAAATTTTTTTACAGAAGAATTTGAACTTTTTAGAAAGTTATTTTTCGCTTATAAATTTCATTAAGTCCACATTTTATATTAAAAGTTTTTTGAATAAACCGCAACATATCTGTGCTTTTGTAATTTTAACCTTTGACATTATGCAGCATATAAAAGCATTCATCAAACTTTCATCTCGTATTTAATTCACTTTTGAGTACGTGCACAAAGCTACGGGTGTTTGAAGCTAAAATAAAGAGAATGTTAATCACAACAATTAACCTCTGTTAAATATAAAAACATAAAAGTTTAGGATATTAATTAAATATACTAATGCATTCACCGACAAACGTTCTAAAAAATTTTAATTTTTAATTTTCAAAATTTTCATTCAATGTCTGCCAAAGTTTTTGGATCTTTCATTTTTCGAATCTATTTCTGTTTATTGTTTAAGTGTCACATTTGCTATCGCAATTGAATCATCTTGCAACTCCATTCACAAATCACCATAACACATTTCTTTTTTTATACAACAGCAAATCGATAAATATGACAAAAATAACTTAACAAAAGTATTTTGTTTTTTCTCAAGGTATACAAAAAATTATAAGTGGCATTAGACATGCAAATCTGAGTTGCAATGGCCAAAAAATATAATTAATATTGGATTCAAAATAAAATTTTGTGAGATATATGAGATTTTAACCTTTTTTAGGTCAGTAAACAAAAAGGAGATAAACGTGGGTTTTTTTATCAAACGGTAAATCTAAATTACAAACCTTTTTCTATCAAGAACATTAACCATGTCCATTTTCACATTCATTATCTCTTAATTTCATCTAAATAGCTCATTTAAACCTCCTCGCCCACCCAAATCAATCAAAATGAATGCTCAACCTAAAATGCGATAGTATCCCAATACATTATGAAGTGTGACACGTGTTCCGATCACATAATTCATGGATTATCTTTTTTGTGCTTCCATGATGCCAACTATAAATAATTTTCGGTTTAGTTCTGATCAAAAAATGAGCACGTTTTTTTGTTTGTACACAAAAAATATTATGAAATATTTTCTCGCTTGTTAAAGTCAAACAAAACCTGAACGTGAAGGCTATAAATAGACTCTAAAGTTAAAGGAACTCTCCATTAGAAAGGTTTCTCGTTTGAAAGTGCGCACTTCAGCGTATCTAATGATCCTTCAACAAAGTATTTGATGACATAAAAACAAACTTTTTCAGAGAAGGCACTGAGAGGCTTAAAATTAATTGCAGATTTAATTTAAAACATAAAAAAGAAATGAAAAGGAAGTGGAAAAATTAGGGTTGTTTAAAAATTTAAAATTATTTAAGTTTTTAATCATCAATTTTTTTATAATTTTTTTTAACTTTTTAAGAAGTAAAATTTTAAAAAATCTCCTAAATTTTTTTGACATTCCTCAGAAATGTTCACAAATTTCTTTCTGTGATCAATGAAGATGAAAAATTGCGCAACAATCTTTCACACGACATCCTCAGCCAATTGAGAGAAATGAGCAAATTAATGTTACAAAATAATTCTTTTGCTTGAAACGAGAACACGAAAAATTATTCCATCAATTTTCGAATCAGGAATGATTGAAGAAGCTTAAAAAATCTCATTCGCACAGATGTCGGTGTCGTTTGCACTCTCACATGAAACTCACCTACGCCTACTCAATGCTTGATGATGACAAATGAAGAAAATTAAATCAAAATTGTATTTTCCATTGTCATAACTCATTCAAATAACATGTGACATCGCAATATAATGTGCTTAACTTAATATGCTATGTCACTCATATTTTTCGACATGTGAATTGAATGAATGAGGCGAAAATTTTAAAATTATCCTGGATAATAATACTCTGGATAATGTATGGGAAGACGTGCACATGTCTAAGTGAAATAATTTTTGTTAGGGAATGAAACATCTTAATACTTTTTGATAAATTAAAGAATCCCGAAAAAATATAGAAATAATTTTTATAGTCTAATAATCCCTTAATCATTTTGGACAAGTCTGCAAAAATTTAAGATCTTATCGACATTTGTAAACTTCATCCTCGATTAAACCGATTCCGGTTGAATAACCAACGACTTTAATAAAGCCTATCTCTGGAGCCCAAGCAAATGTCATCTATACTTTTATCCTTCCAATTATTTCCGATCGTTTGATGGCGAATGAAATTTTCTCGATTTGTACGTGCTTATGGCAGTCCATTTTTCTTATCTTGCGACATTTTTGTGTGTCGTAAAAAGTGATTTTGAACGTGTAATTTATCGAATCATCACTCATCTAAAAATCTCGTAAAGTTTGAGAAACAAATTTAATGAACTTTAAAACAAATTTACAAACGACCTCAGAAATTGCGTCAAACATTTAAATTGAAAAAGTTTTTCTTCTTTTCTGAGTGACAACTCAAAATAGCGTTAAAAGTGCATTTAATTCAAGTGATTTATATTCTCGAGAGATTCTCTAATGAATTTTTTATGAGATGAAAAAGAAAAATATTAAAAGTAAAAGCAAAAAGGATAAAAAAATTTGAGTTAAAATGCCATCAGAGAACAAAAGGAAAGGAAATTTATCGCGTGAGACTTTTGACTTCTTTTTTGTTGTTGAAGACTGATTGTCATGCCACCAAGACGCAAGGTATAATAAATCGGAAAATTGTGGAATTAGGTTTATTTTAAAAGGTGTCATGACATTTTGAGGAACTTGAAAAAACAAATTCAAAAATGAATTTTTATTTAAAAACGTTGCCTAGCATTTTTTAAAAAGCTTTTTTGTCTTTACATCCTAAATAAATGGCAAAATAAAGAGCATCCTTTCGATTTTCCTCTCCTTGCATATCTAGGCAACATAATAAAAGCTTGAGAACATAAATAGAGATTTATAGTTGTCTGCTTTATGATTTGTCAAAAAGATTGTGAACACGAGTAAAATTTATGATGAAATAAAAGAAAATAAACGGGAAATATGACAAGAAAAATTTGGTGGAAATGATTTGAAGTATAAAAAGAAATTTATTTGAATGTAAATTATGGAGTCAAAGACTTTGAGCAATTATTACAAACCAAGGAAATTACAAGCTTTTGATTTTATCACGTTAAAGAAAAAGGCAGTAGTTATTAAGGTAGAATCTCCAATGAAAATGAAGTTAGTAATTCCAAAAGTTTGTGTTTGTGATAATTAGTAGTAAACAACCGCAAAACTTTAGCCTCAAATTAAAGAAAGAATGAGAATATAAAATTTATTAAATTTCACAAAAAAAAATTAACCGAAAATTGTTTGTACCTCAACCATAAAATAAATATTAAATTGTAAAATTCTTCTTTCATTCACTACACTGGAAAATATTGAACTCTAATAAAATATCAATAAGTTGAAGATCACGATACATTTTAGGTTCTTCAGCTTGATAATTTATATTCAAATAAATACCTAATGTAGAAATCAAACTTAATTTTCATAAAAGACACAAAATCAAATTTCAGTAAGTAGAATTTTCTGGGTTTTTGATTAAACTTTCTGTTTTGAGAGTTAATAAAAGCTGAAGATATTTTTTAGCATTAATATTAAAAATGTTTAAAACAAAAAAATTACTTTTTAATATCAAATAATTTATTATTTAAATTTTTATCCCTCTTCATGCTTCAACTTAGAAAATTATTTCGACACTTAAAATTCAATGAAATTCCCTTCTAACTCACTTCGTAAACAAAACACTTCACATCGAAGCAAAAAAGCGGAATTTAATCGTGTGGGTCGATAATTTAACAGCTAATTGAATTTTCTTCTTTAACAACATAATCAAGTTGAGCTCGAGTAATTTAATGTTTTATACTAAATCAATTAAATTAAACTTTTCATGTCTCGAAAAGTGTCAATGTCACAGCAAAAAATTTTCAGGGTGTTTAACAAAGAGTGAAGAAAATGAAGAAACGTGTAATTATGAAATCATGAGGCGGAAACAAACAAGATACACAAGATGTTTATGTATGGCTTGAGGATTGTGGTATGAATTTGGGAAAACATGATGAAGTCAAGAAGCGGTGAAAAAGTCTTTAAACTTATTCAAGGGGAAAACTTTACAAAAAGTTTAAAAAAGCTTGAAGGAGTTAATAATAATTTTTTCCATTAATTTTATACTTTTGTTTTGCTTTGATTTAAAAAATAAAGGAATAAATTTTTCTTCCCTTGCATCTTTTCTCTAGAGCCATACATTAACTTTCTAACATGCAACATTAATCGTGGAGCATCATAATTTTTACTTTAATAGCACAGCGTGCATGCATTTACTCCTTCTAGAATAATTGCCTTCTCCGTAACACGTAAAACATTATTTGACTATCAAGAAAATGAGCATGCATAAAGAAGGAAGACATAAGAGAGCACATATGGCTGTATTTTCTATCGAGTAAAACAAAAGGATTGAGACGAAAGAGAAAATTTAAAATATATGAGAGGTTTATGAAAAATATAGAGAAAAAAAAACAAGAAAAGGGTTCAAGCAAAGCATGGTACGAATAAAATATTGGATTTATTATTTCAAAGGGATTTCATTTATCTCCAGACTGACGCCTTCAAACCCCCCGTTGCGTGTTCAATCGAATGGGAAAATAGAAAAAAGTTGGCTTGCGGATTTTTTATCCTCATGGTGACAAGAAAGATATTTGCACAGAAATTTACGTGCGAATTCTTGAGTGGATGAAGACGTGAAGCGGAAAAGAGGTGAGAAAAAATATTCAAGAGCTTTTTTACATGAGACTTAAATTTGTAAAAAAATCATTTTAAAACGCCAACATCCATCAAAACCTCTTAAACACAACAAATCACTCTCGATGACTTTTAAAAATCATGAAAAATACTTTAAAATTTCATTAATTTTTTTCTAGCATCACTAAACGACTTTTTTCTACCATATCAAAGCCCACATCAGAGCTCGACAATAAGCTCCGGAAAACCATCAATTTTGCTTCAACACTTCCACATCCTTATCGCTCCCTTATGTAATTCACAAAATTTCATTGAAAAACTCTTTTGAACCTTAAACCATCAGCTAAAAAGATTAGAGCTGTCATAAGACGATGAAAGATTATCAAAAATTTCACCTCAAGAAACGCGCAGAAGTTTATGAACGCAATTTTTTAATTTTCTTTCTCTCTCTCTTGCACTTCCTTCGGGAATTTATCTGATACAGCGAAAGGTATATTAAAAAATAATGTAAATTGATTGGTTTCATAAAGAAGTGATGTTATAAAATCGGGGAAATTTTTGATATAATAGTCAAGGTGTTCTCTGAGGTAATAAAATTTAGTTTAAGGTTTTGATTTAAACGTGGCAAGAGAAAAATATTTAAATATTATATGAGGTACCTAACTTTTACTTTAACATGAGAACAACTTAATCTCATTTTCCCCTTCAAAAAGTTCATATTGAAATTTAAATTTTGACATCAATGTCAACTTTTTCTATCAATTACGAAGCGGCAGCTCCATTTATGGGCGCATCTCGATAGAAAATTAATTCCATGTCAAACTGAATGAGCTTCTCTCATTCTCTTTTTAATTCATGAGTTTTCTTATCGTCATTCATTGTTGCTCAAATCCATTATTCGTTGGATGTTTAAAAAGCTTATGCGGAAGGGTGTGGCTCATTCATTAATGTAAAGCTTTGAGAAAGGCATTGAGACGCCTTGTAAGTGACACGAGGCGGGGATACGATTTGTTGTGAAAAAGTTAGGAAACCTAAATTAAAAAAGTTAGAAATATTTTTAATAATTTTTATTTAATTTTGGTTGAAAAAAAAAATCCATTAGAAAAATTAATTTTGAAACTAAAAAATTTGCTACCTAACTCAGATATCACCCTGTTTTCCTGTTCTTTTTTTTCACCACCGACGCAAAAAATAATTTTCCTCATATTTTCCCCTAAAAACGTGCACGTCGCGCTTTAAAAATGAATGAGCCTTTTATCATCCACTTTAAGCTTCTGTCGTCGTTATTTTAGCATTGATTAATGATGGTGCGTTGTTGGAAGGATTCGATATAAAAGTTTCAAACAATTGAGTTAAAAATGTCAATTTTATGACTTTGATTCTTGATTTTATGGTGTTTTATAATTTTTGCAGACTCTTCTTTTTAAAAGAAATTTGTTGCCGTTCGCGTTATTTGTTTGTTATCCATACTCATCTGCTCAAGCCATTAGGATTAATGACAACGCATAAATTAAGCTATGAGATAGTTTTGTTTCCATCTTGTTGGTGAAGAATGCTTTTAGTATAATTAATATATTGAATGGGGCAGTTCGAGAGCAAACCGCAGAGCTGATGTAAACAGGAAAAATGTTGTAAAACTGCCTTGAGAGCATCATCAACAGTGGAAAAATTTACTCAATGGCCTTATCGGTACTCGATCGATTGATTGATTGATTGATTGATAACTGAGTGGTAGCGCGTTGGTGTTACCAAGAAGACGCAAACCATGCAGAACCCTTAAGATTTCTCTTAAGAATAGAGTATAAATACCCCTTTTTTCCCCCTCAACAATGAACGTCTCCTCGGAGAACGTCCACCTCGGGAGCTGCAACACACGTCTTGAGAAAGACGCACTAGCGATCGAATTACCCCACTCAGAGTTTTTAGTGTTAGTCGACATGGAACGTCAAGGGAACAAACCAAACATGACGCCGTGATCCATGCCGTAAAATTTTCATTATGAACAGTCTTGTGATCACTCATAGAGTGTTTCCAACTAATCACAATTGTGGGTTAGTTAACTGAACCTTACGGTTGCAGTTATAAATTAAATAAATCAAAGGTGGTTTCGACGGCATTTTATAAAGTTACCGCCACTACAACCTTCCTCAGCCCTGACAAGCTGTTAGGAACTGGCCCACCCACATTACAATACAAACAAACATAAAACATAAAACATAAATTTATAAAGTATTAAGTCAAACCAATTTTATAAAAGTTTGGTTTATCATCTACCTTCCTCCATCTAATCTAGTCGATTAGCATGGGATGTACAGGTCATTCAAGTTCGTCCGTAAGTACTCACTACTTCCTTCCTCAACTGGTCACTAAGATTAACAGTTGGTTTTGTTGGATACCAACGAATACGATATCAAAATGTCAAATTAAAATATAAAGTAAAAAACATCATTTATGTAAAACCCCATATTTCCCCCTGGTCAAGTTAATTAAATTTTTCTATCAACTCTTTCCTACGTTTCCATTATAGAGAACAATTCAAAAATATAATTTTTATACAAAAAAAACCACCGAATCGCTTATTTTCCCTGGTTAAGTTAATTAAATTTTCTCTATCAACTCTTTAACTGAATGATTTAAAAATTAATTAAAATAAATAATAATAAATTCCTTCATTGATACCCATGAAGAAAATAATTGGAGAGAATTACTCTCCGAAGTGAGAATGAGTGAGAGAAAAAAAAATATTTGAAATTCTAAGAATTTTATTTCACACAAAAAAAAAATTCACTCATTTCCACTTCCTTACGTAATTTAAACACTTAAACTCGATGAATTTGATGATGATGACACACTTAGGAACACATTTAAAATATATTAATGTTGATAAAAACACTTTAAACAGGATAAATTAATATTTATTTGACGAGGTTAAAAATCGCGATGGTGTTCGGTTTACTGTCCGGATGAAACTCCCTTATCGGTACTCGATCGATTTACAATTAAACGATGATTGATTTGTGTTTACTTTTATGATAGATTGAAGTGCTCAAAGATGATTTGTGGAGAAAAGTTTACTGTCATTGTTGACTTGGCATTGAAAGTTTAAATTTAAGTAAAAATGTGATTGAGCATTTTTTTAAATTAAGATTAAATTTAAAAAATATATCACAAAAAATTAATCAAATTATTTTTAAACCTTAATTATTATTTTTTATTGTATTATTTAATCAAGTTATTTTATCTGCTAAATTGACGAGTTTTCAAAATTAATAAGAACCAATGTGGTTTAACTAAATTTTGGAAACTCATTATGGAAATCATGGAAACGATCATTGAAACAGATACTAATTAATTTTTCCCCCGAAATCTTAGACAAAGCACTTAAACTTCAACAAGCTATCAATTACCTCTAATTGGACTTTGAAAGAAAATTAATCATCGAATGTCTTCTCATTTAAGATTGAGATTATGAAACAAATATTATTGTAATTATTTCTAGGGATGTAATTTATATTGTTGAAACATTTTTTGACGAAAATTATTTCAATGATTGATGGAAGAAAGTCACAATTTTAATTTAAGGAGTTTATGTAGATTTTGAATTTTTTGTGTGAACTTTTGATGCAAATTTTGTGCAAAATACTTTCAGCAAAAAGTTTTCTAATTTATTTTTGCTTTACTCTCTATGATAACTTATTTACATCATATTTTTTGCCAGTAAATCACTTTTCAAGGAAAATTTTAGCTTCATCGAGCAGAAAAAGTTTTATTTTTCTTTTAGTTGGATTTAGTTAAATGTGTGGATGTTAATCTTCTGCTAAACTCATTAAGGTTGTAATGAGAAAAAACAAGGTGAAGTTAGTTGATTTAAAAGTAACTAATTTTTACTACATAGAAAATTTTATTTTGATATTTATAATGCAGAAATTTACAGTTAAGATTGAAAAGTTATTTGCAAGTTTCCTTCCATCTCCACCACAATTACAACTTTTTGTCTGAAATTGTTTCATTTTCTCCCACTCTCAACAAGTGATATCGAACTCTCTAGAATCCATTCAAATGCACACGCCTAAATTAATTTTCTGAGTTGACTATCAATTTCAATTAAGAAAGAATTGAGTCATTAAGGCATCTCATGCGGAAAACTCTAGACATTCTCGTGATTTACTTTTAGACTTTTTTACTCAACACGACATTTTTTCACTTAATAGCAAGTTTAGTTTGTCATTTTAGTTGTTCAGTGAAAGCACAGAAATGATTAATTGATTTTCGAAATATTTGCTAACTCATGCTGCGCGCTGCTGCGTACTGACAAGAGGGTGAAAAAATATATCGATAATGTTGTTAATTGCAAGTTTGTTTATTTTCCGCTGGATATTTGTTCATTTCCAAAATGATTTGTTCAGCTTGTATAGTCCTGTGATAACATGTGAGCATCAAGGGTGTTGTGTTGGTTATTTTAATCAGCTGAGTCAACAATGCATGTATCAATTTTATACGTGAAGTTTAAAATTTTAATTTTATTAAAGTGAAAATAAAAATCCAATGGATATTTTTTGACACCCTTCACACTAAGTTCAATGCTTTTCATTCACAGCATGACATGACACACATTTTTTGACAACACATACCATGGAAGTAATTAATTTTAATGAGTTAACTTCATCATGATGTTGGCAATTAAAATTATAAATTGAATCACGTATGCAATCAAATGAAGTAAAATATTACGAAAATAATTGGTGGCACTAGAATTGTCAACAAATTAAATTCAAAACATAAATTGGCATGGAAATAACAAACTTTCAGGTATAGACAGTAGAGCTTTGGGTATTTTGAAACTTAAAGCCAATAAAGTCGATGCAGATTTATTCGATTTTACGATTTTCCAAGCTTATCGCAAATTTCAATAGGGAGAAATAAAATTGAGCCTAAAATTTTTTTAAAAAGAAAAGGAAAAGTTTGAGAATCTTTGTAACTTTGGAAGTCTTATAAACTCTTCATCTTGTAATTGGAATTAAATTTATTTTGTGAACTCAATCAAAAGGATTTCAAGATTTAACTTTTGACATGTTCAACACAGGAAATTTATTATGAATTTCTCAAAATGTGATCATTGCCTCTCGCAATATTTCTGATGAAACAAATTTTTGTTTATGCTGGGTTAGATAACAAAACCTTGAACAAAACAAGGAAATGTTTTCGATTAAGGATTCAATGTGAAGTTGCGTAATTTACTAATTTCACATAATTTCACATATGTTTGTTCCTGACATTTCCTAAAACACAGGAATGCTTCAAATTACTGAGAATTAACTTGAGACAAAGACGTAATTTATGAGCTCATAAATTAAAGCAATTTGAAGGATTGTAAACTCATCTGAAAATGAAGTAAGCAGCTTCAAAAATTTCAACACTAAAATTGTTTTGAAATAAATACATTTTATAAACTTGAGTTTTTTATGAAAAAAGTCTTAAGGAGCACAATTTTTTTGACATTTCAATACAGTGAAATTCAATTTTTTTTTAAATTGAAAGAAACTTTACAAACCCAACTACGTACAACTTCCATTTGTGCACCCACTCTACATCCTTCAGTAAATATCTTCTACAACGTAATTTCTTCAACAATATCTCAATCATAATCAATCAAGAGAAAATTTATTGTTATTTGTAAATATTATTTTAAGGGGTGAGTTGTAAAGTAAGGCTGGAATTGAATTTTTCAAATATTGTAACATTTGAAAAAAGTTAAATAAATTTAAAATGAAATAAGTAAAGGACCAATGGTTGAGAAGTTTACACTTTTTGTGACGTAATTTACGAATAACTCTTTTAATATTTATTCAAAGTAATAAAATTCGAGCAAAAAAATTATTTAAAAAAGTATTTGCATACTTTGTATTTCAACAGATCTCATTTTTATAGGTCATGAGACGTGAACAATTCTTGTAAATAAAAACTTCTTTAATCTTTAAATTTGATTTCAAGAAGCTTCAAAAAATAATTTATAAAACATTTTTCATTGTAACTTAAAGCTCTATAGACAACCTTGACGCTGTTTTTTATTTTTGAAAAATAATCTCGAAGGAGCTCGACATTGAGGTGCTTCTTTTGAACTGCTGACTGATTTATGAGCACCTTTTGCGTTCTTAATTTGGACGTGGTTTGAACACTCGCTAAACAAGATTACAATTCTGAGGGATTTTCTTTCTTCGCGTTGAACTTTTCCTTGGTTTTTTGTCATTTATAAAAAGCTTTAAACTGCATCGAAAGAAAAGTTTCTCATTAAAGTTTAATGATTAAACTCAATTATTCAACAGCTTACATTTTCTCGGTACTTCCACACGCTCATCTTAATCAAAACTTTTGAAAACTTCTTCGACATCTTTCAATCACCTGTGAATGTCATTCAGACTCGCAAACAGTTCTTAACTTCATAAAACATACTTGAAAAATTCCCACCATGTTTTATGTCTCAAGCAGTGAACGAAAAGCCATAAATTTGTAGTAAAATTTCAGTATTATCGCGTGAAAAGTGTCGTATAAAAAATTTTCGATCGTAATTTAATTTGAAATTGAAATTTATTGTACATTCGTTCGTGATATTTTCACAGTCACATGGATTTTCCTCTCGTTAAAATCTTATAAGTGAAAAAACAAGTTTAAGAACGTGAAACTTTGCTTTTCATGCAAAAAAATAAATCTCAAAGGACTTTTTACGTTTTCTGCTGATGAAATTGAATTCGTGTGAATTTTTTTTTATTACTGCCGCATTTTTTTTGAAGGGTGAAGTTTAGATTCGAGATATGGTTGCAAAAAGAGGATATGTGCTTTTGATCCATATGCAAAAAAAATATATGAAAAATTCTTGAAAGAGAAAATTTTATTTTTTCATGTTAAAAACCAAACAATTAAATCATTCAACTATAACAATCAAAATTCCGCGATCTCATTAAGCATAAATTCAATTATTTTAATAGGATTAAATTAAACTCTTGGAATTAATTTTGAAAACACAAAATCAAAAGTTTATTGTTGTATTAAAATTTGATAATGATAATGATAATAACGATTGGGTCGCCTCGCAAGTCTTTAAACTTGGACAGACGCAAACCAGCGCAGCTTCCGTCCTTACCGTAGTTCTCGCGTCGGATACGCTACGACTCAAGAATTGCCGCTAGATGAATAGGGAAGATAAACCTATCCACCCGGCGATAGAATTACGCCCATTCGTGGTCTATGTGGAGTAAGCAGGGAGCGGTGCCAACCGGAAAAACGAGAGGCTGCTTTTATAGTCCCGCTGTCCCCCGAAATATAATAATAAATAATATGACATTTAGAGCAAGCAAGAGCTGAAAGTTCATCGCTATGATCTTTCTGTCTGCATTGCTTTTAGGGATTGGAATAGTTTGCATGCAAACCAACCGCTCCCGCGAAACTGTGAAAACAGCTGTTTGAACATAGAATAACATTGCGTCACAACATAAACAAACTTTGACATAAAAATTAATAATTAACCACATCGTCCTCAGCTTGTCTAATCAACTATGCTGGTTTAGTTGGATACCAACGATAATATTCAAATAATCAAAATTCGTGAACAAAATAAAAGATCCAGTAAGATCCAGTTAAAATTTAAACTTCCAGTTTGGAGGAGAAAATGAGAGGATTTTTTCAGTAAAGCTTCAATATGAAGCATGAGCTCAGTTAAGCACCGAATGCTTAACGTTAAAGCGAGAAGGAGCGACATTTTAAAACAAAATTGAATGAAAAATTATTTCCCTCGTAATAAAAAAAAACCTCTCATATTTATTCGCTCATTCTCGCTTCTTACCTGAATAATCGATGTAAACTCGATATGTTTGAGTTGGAGGAGATGACGACGAAGATGTTGTTAACATTTGAAAACTAATTAATTTGCGAGAAACACTTTTTTTTTGATATAAATTAATTCTTTCACATGACAGATTATTAAAACGAAATTTTCTGCCCTAAAAATTTCCACTACTGAGATGAAAAAAATTGAATTTTCTGCGTGTTCAAAGTTTTTTGTTGTATTAAAATTTATGAAATAATTAATTGTCTTCTTTCCGCGATCACAAAACAAATTGCTTAAGTGCGGTATTTTAATTGCGCAGTTGAGTAAACAACTTTCGCTCAAAAGCACTTTTATTTTTCCCAAAAAATAATAATATTATTGAAAATGAAATTAAAATAAATTTTTGAGTCCTTTGTGGTTGTTGATGCGAGTCTTTTCTTAATTGTCAATAATTTATTTCTATTATATGCTCAAACTTGTAAAGTGAAAATGTTAATTGATAAAAAAAATTAAGGCTTGAGTTGAGATTTATGATGATACGCAGTGCTCTTACGAAGCACGTTTTGAAATAGAACCTTCACAGCATTGCTGACAAAAAATATCAAATTTCATACACGTGAACCGATTTATAATTTTGAGCGCACCCGAAATTTGATGTTTCATTTTTAATGCAAACCTTCAATTTGAAATTTACTCAAATTTATTTAACTTTAAAAAAAGATTCCAAAGACATCAAAGAAAAGTTTTTGCAACTCATTTCTGTCTATTTTAAAGAAGCTTCACTTAAAGCCATAAATCACCCTTGAAAATCACAAAATCATGTGTTGATCTCTCATCACAGATGAATGACATGAATATCCTTTTTATGGGTCTACCACTCATATATTGTGAAGGAGCCCGCTTGAGGACAACAACTTGCGTGACTGTTAATTTGTGAAAGTTTCTTATTTTCTCTACAAAGTATTTCCATTAAACTCTCTCTCACTTTTCCGGCCCACCCGAGATCACCATCAATGTCAAAGCCATACAGAAGACTTTTTCGGTGAAGGTGAAATGTGAGATGTGCCTACGCGTACTGAGTAAAGAAGTCGTAAATGCTTTTCGCAATAAATCTTCACTTCTCACTCTATAGACAGCAAACAATGAGCGACGAGAGTGAGAAAATTTGTCGAATAAACAGTTTTATGTGCGAAATCCATTCATTTTACGATTTTATCAGAGACGTATCGAATAACTTTTCAAGTCATCATGCATAATTTTTTTCATTCATCATGATTTTGCGTTGTCAGAATGATGGCGAATAAAATGGAGAAAAGATTTTGAATTAGAAAAAATATTTTTTATGTGGAAATTTTTTTAAGAGAATTTTAAAAAAATCAATTCAAATTTTATCAAAATGAATTTTTTCGGGAATTTTGATGTTAAATTTTTATGAATATTTTAAAAGACATCAACGAACGTCTAAAATGATGGATCTCTTCAGATATTTTGCTTTCCTTTCACATTTTGATAAAAGTATCAAGGAAGGATTTCATCAAGTAAATGTCGACCGACATTTGGCATTAAGTTGAATTAGTTTCTAGGCAGATCCAGGGTTGAATAAAAATAAAAGGAGAAAAAGTATTACTTTACGCCTTTATTTGCAAGCAATTTATGTGAAGAAAATAATTAAATGAAAGAGTAAGTAAAAATATAAATGACACTGATTGATGTAGCAAGTTTTGACCAGCTGGTAGAAAAAATATTTCGGACCCTTGCAGCAATTTCACCTTATTTACTTTCTTACAGCACGCAAACTTCTGTGTAAAATAAAATGAGACATTTAAGTGGGAGAATCATCAACCGTAGTTTAAATGAAAACGTGATTCGCATCGCAACATGAGACGAGTTAAGAAATGTTTTATTGATATTCCTTTTTTTCGTAATAAAAAAAGCCTTCGATAGCAGAAAGAAACTGCAAATGATGGTGGTTTGATATAACTAGATTTGTTTAAATCTAAGAGATGAAAATTCTGCAACATCATCAAAATAAACCAATTTAGTATACTGCTAGACTGCCTACGGGTGTCATTAGCATTGCTGCAACGTGAATAAGTGAACACATGATGAATGTGCTTCAGTTTATGTCGAGTAAATCTTTGATGTGTCATCTATTTAATTGGATTAATGGAAACATATTGCTTTAACATGTTAAGATTATCAAGAAAGCATAAACACTTAGCCATATAATCTCGGAAGAAGGATGTGTCTTAAAAAATTCATTGGACAAAAAATTAAGTTTTGGAAAATAAATAAAGAAATGAAGATTTACAGACCAACGGAAATTATCAGAGTCTTCATAGATTTTTATTTTTTTTTTTTTTTTTGTTTTTTTTTTTTTTTTTTTTTTTTTTTTTTTTTTGTTTTTTTTTTTTTTTTTTTTTTTTTTTTTTTTTTTTTTTTTTTTTTTTTTCTTTTTTTTTTTTTTTTTTAAAAAAAAAAAAAAAAAAAAAAAAAAAAAAAAAAAAAAAAAAAAAAAAAAAAAAAAAAAAAAAAAAAAAAAAAAAAAAAAAAAAAAAAAAAAAAAAAAAAAAAAAAAAAAAAAAAAAAAAAAAAAAAAAAAAAAAAAAAAAAAAAAAAAAAAAAAAAAAAAAAAAAAAAAAAAAAAAAAAAAAAAAAAAAAAAAAAAAAAAAAATAATAAAAATTAATTTTTTATTTTTTTGATATTTTTTTAATTCCTTTATTTTAAATTAACAACCCCCCCTTTTTTATTTTGTGTCTTTAAGAAATGAAAATTTTATTCATGATTTAATCTTTAAATATTGATCAAAAAACTCGAGACGATCTTGAGTCATTAATCACTTTTTTATGAGTCAATATTATACGCTTGGATGCAAGTCAGACCTTGACCTTGAAACTCATGTAATAACTTCTATGATGTGTATCAAGTTGACATGATGTGATTAAATTTCTTATAATAAAATTAAGCAACATTCGCATTTGAGCTTAACCGACATCATCTTCCTTCATGAAGTTTCATCAACATTTCCCTTAATATAAGTGTAAAATCACACACTCGGGATCAAAGAGTCATTCGATCGTGAAGAGCTCATAAAATTTTCACCACATGTTCATCTCTCGCTCTCTGATGTGGTTGCTTTAAAATTTTATTCTTCTCTCGCTTATCAAAATATTTGCTTCGATGGAAAAATGCGAAAAATTTCTTGCAGATGTTTTTCCTTGAATTCGTGTTGTTATAGCAGAATTTTCTCTTATTACCTTCTTGATGAATAATTAATTTTATTTGTATAGAATCACGTAAAGAATTAGATTCATTCCTTTTTGATTTTTTTATTTAAACGAATTACGAATTATTTATGAATGTGCGAATATGCTTACAATAAAAATTTAGCATCATAAAATTTTTTTAAAATAATTTTTAGTTAAATAACAATTTTAGAATTTTCAATATTTTCAAAATTAATTTACTTTCTAAAATTTAAGACGACTTTGCATTTAAATATTTTACCTTCTTAAATTCATACACAAGTCGTGAGCTTCCTGATTTAAGAATTTTCTCTTGAGATAATAATTTGAAAACTCATAAATAATTTGCATTCAGAAATATTTCGACGAACAAAGTAGTTTTGCAAACTACCGTAAGCAATAAATTTTGACGATTACATGTCTGATGATGCTTCATATATTTACCAAATTCTTCCTTAAGGGGATTTGAATGAGAAAAAGTTGTTTCAGATTGTAAATATTCATGCAACTTTTATTTTTACTGTGCGATTGCTGATATTGAAGCTTTTATTGTCATATTGATATTTGCTTTTAAGCTATTGAGATTTTTGATTGAAAGCAAATTTTGAAACAATTCATAAAGCCCTTTGGTAGTTTAACTTTAACTCAAAAGGAAATGCACTAAATTTCATTTTACTTGCATGTGTCTCGACTCAACTTTGAGCATGCTTAGAAATCAATACATTAAATTTCACACAATTAAACCCTAAAGATTGTCCTCATTTAAAACACATTTAATTTTATTTATTTTTAAGCAAACATTTCCATTTCAAAGAGTCTAACTTAAACTATAAAAGCTCTCACAAGTTGTCTAATCAAAGAAATAAAAATAAACGAAAGTTTTTATCTCTTGAGCGAGAATTCTTCATATATCAAATGACACAAAGATACAACTTCATGATGAAATACATTGAATTTCTTCAAACGAGAAAGAAAGAAAACTTTTCATCATCAAAGCTATAAATTTTCAAATAGACAACTTGTTTGAGTGGCGAAAGCAAGAGAAAAGATAAATTTTCTTCCGCAAAATAACAAACTGTATCATAGTGTAGAGCATATATAGATACAAACCCTCTCTCTTTCAAGTGAATCACGTTCATGTTGCTGTGCAAACAAAAACAAATTAGAAGTTTTACAAATTTATTGTGCACGCTCAATCTTCACCATTGGAATGTGAGTCAGTGGAGATGCAATTTCTATTGAAATGTGGAGAATTCGAGTGCATGTTTGGAATTTCTTGTATACATTTAATCATCGCTGTTAATGAAGAATTTCTATCGTGTAATTTATGTAGTAGCGAGAGAACTTTTGGGGTTTTCATGATAGTTTTAGGTTTAATTTATGTAACTCTAAAATTAATTTAATAAAATACATTTTGTGTTAAATTTTCAACTTGCTCCCAAACACTTGTGCATCGAGGTAAAATGATAGTCGTTCCATTTTATGTCAAATTGATGCGGTTTTTGATGCTTGAAACTTCCCACGAAGTCCTCATATTGTTCAACAGCCACCACCATCACTTTATACAATTCTCAAGTTACTCGCTTTTATGCTGACACTAAATTAGATGATGCAACAATGGTTCAACGAAGGAATGTGAAATTAAATAGTCGAAAGTCTTTTAAAACTCCACTTTCAATGCTTTTCTCTTTCTTTTGTTCCTCAATGGCATCCTTCAACCCTCTCGCTATTGTTTATCGTTTAAAATTTATTTAATTTCATAAAGATCCCGCAACTTGATGATTTCTTATATATTTTTTAAAAAGAAGACAGAAAGAGAGAAAATCAGATCATCAGGTGGCTGCATTCACTCATTCCACTCTAGTTGACTACAAAAAGAAATGAAGTTCGCTTACTTGAAAATCATGACAACCGTGCTCTCATCATCATGCATATTGTATTTCAGAATCTGATTGTTCCCTCGAGTGTGTATGTTGAGGGCGGCTATGGGAGATATCGAATAATTAAAAGGAAAAAAATTAAAAAAATTCCTGAAAAAATTAAATTTTTTAAATTGATTGAAAAAATTATTTTTAAACATACTAAAAACGCTAACTATCTGTTTATGTTTTGTGGTTATCATTAAATTTTTCATTCAACGCCGTCATTAAAGTTTAAATTTTTGAAGATATCACTGTTTTATTTTGAGACAAAGAGAATCACGGTTTCTGCACTAAATAATTGCTTATAAATGTCAAATACGCGTGTTTTGTGAACAGCAATTTAGTGGAATCAAATTTAACTAATGGTCGATCAGTGTATAAAAGATATGAAAAGAATTTAACTTTTTTAAAAAATTAATTTCAAACTTGAAGACAAAGCAGTTTGCGGACTAAAGCTCTGAGTAAATTTACTCAGCACTTCTGGTATGTCTTGAAATTCCATAGAATATCAGCCTGAAATTTAATCTCCTCTTTACACATTCTCTTACAAGTGACATTGAAAGAAAGTAATTTAAAAGTTCCAGTGGTTTGCATCGAAGGAAAAATCGAGAAAGAATTTTTCATTATAAAATTGCTCGAAGATTTCCGCATAATTCAAAAAAATCTGCAACGCACAAGTTTTCGAGATATTTCACCAAATTTGGCTAGGCGATGTCAGAGGGGTTTGCAATTTTACCCTTCACACATAAGAGAGAATAATTAATGAAGCATAATTAAGTTCAGCTATAATTAAGTAAGCTGATTAATTATCGCGTGTATGTTACCCCTCTTTTTTTGCGTCACGATTGTAGCACAAAAATGTGTCAGTTAGAGGGATTAAAGGTGAAGGCTGTAACATGAGTAAATATGTGTAAAAGACTTTCATTTATTGAGTTAAAAATTCAAGCAAAATTTTCATAAATTTAAAAATTTAATTTAAATCTAGCAACGTATATTTTCTTTTAGACCTGCTATTAGAAATTAAATCTGAAAATTTACCCTTTACATAAAAGAATTTCAATACAAATTTTAGGAACAATTTCTTCATTCAAACTTATACAATACAATTAATTTAATTGAATTAAATTAAATAAGAAGCTTTTTTCATCTCATTTCCTCCCCTTTTTCTTTTTATTGTACAACACAAAAATCACACCGCAAAGAAATTACTCAATTAATTCTCAAAATATGTCTGGAAAACAAAATTAACATCATAATAAATTTTCTCGAGAGAAAAACTTAATTTTCTCATGCTTGACATAATAATTTTTCTTAATTTGCATTTTGTTCATTAATTCACTCGAGAAAACATTCTAAAATTACTGGGAGTGAAAATGTGGAAAATTTCAAGCCTCAATCAACAGGAAGTTTTTAAGCTTACATTCATGATGAATAATTCCGACGAAATATGTAGATGAGCTGAAATCTGAATCTCACAATTTTATGGTGCACTGCATCAGGTAGAACTTAAATGTTATTCAAAGTAATTAAGCTTAATTTTTTGACTTTACAAAATCTCAAGTTTTTATTTCATATCTGAATATCTGAAAATGTTTCAGAACCGAAAAATTCTTAAAAAGACGATTGTGGAGCGGCAAAAGGATTGAGCTTAAAAAAGGTCGAAGTGAATTGTTAATTTAATCTTCTTACAGAGAAGGCATCAGGTCTTATTCTTTCTCTCTCGTGTGCATCGTGTCGCATTTTAGTGCTTGCAAAAGTTCCTTCCCACAAAAATATTTTGACTCATTAGACTTAAAGAGATAATCTGCAAAAAGAATATCGGCGAATTAAAATGGCACAAAAAAATTCATTTTAAATTTTTCATCCCAAACCTTTTTGTGCAAAAGTAAAGTAGGTCAGTTTGAATTCGATGAAGATTTATCTGGCAAATGAAAATAATTTCCTCTTTTTTGGGGCTTCAGTGTGTTTTGATGAAGATAGATTGATTTTTGATATCGAAGGGTTTGTTTCCCAGTGACACTGAACCACTGTAAAGAGAAAATGATTTTAACGATTTATATGATTGCAATTTAATGTTAAGTTTTTAAAACTTTTAAATAAAATAATCAAATTTTTAGGAACTCAATAATTTACAAACTATATGTTAAGGCCTCGATGTGCGCATTGAAGAATGAATTCAACCCCTTACATCTGTATCATTTTTCTGATTGTAATTCAGCAAAGGCATTTTTATCACTTCTTCGATTAATTTAATCAATTCTACGGTGCTTAAACATCCAAAAAATACATGAAGAAAAATCACAAAAAATGACCTAAGTCTGTTGCTTTTGGATCTCTCTTTTTTGGGGGTTGATGCGTAGTTATTTGAGAAAATCACCAGCTGCGAATTGATATAATTTATCGATTATCGGCTTTAAATGACAAAAACATAGAAGAAGAGTCAAGATGAGCAGCAAGAAAGAAAAACAGTAAAGCAGAATTAAGACAAAGAGTTGTTATCTCCTCCTTAATAGCTTTTCATTCTTCTTTTTAACTCCTGATATTCATGGAAGCATCTTTTTCGCAATGTTTTAAGCCTCTTAAAGAGTTTTTTGTCCAATCCTTCTTTCATCTTCGGTGAATATGCAAATTCGATCGGATTATGGTGAAAACTTGAACACTTAAAAAATAATAAACCTAAAATGATCCTTGCACGTTCAATTGACAAACATTATCATGAAGCGTTCACACAATCCTGCATGTCTCGAATTAAGGTCATTTTAATATATGAGATTTGATTTATAACATCAACTATGCATCGCATTTTTGCGGATTTGTTGTTTGCGTAAGAAAATTTTTTGGGAGCATTATTGGATTTTTGATGTGTTTACTGCTGTTCGATGTTATTGAAGGAAAAGTTAATCAGGCAATTTCCAAAATAGCCTAAAGCTGTTTCGAGAGTTTTAAATTTTATTTTGAGGGATTGGAAAATTTACTTGGGAGTTTTTACATTGAAAATTGTAACATTATTTTAAATTTATAAATTACGTTGAAAAACTATTTTTTGAAATTGAAAATTTTTTGACTCTTTCATTTTTGAAACTTTATCTACACGTATTTTCATTAAATTTTGCATGATATGAAGTTTAAATGCCTGCAAACTAAATATTTAATTCCTGCAAATGCAATTTAATAAAATTTTCATTTCTAGTTTGAAAGTAAAATAAAATATTTGCCATCACGGAGTCATACATCTCTCTCATGAGGATTTTTCCTGCACTCAATGGCGACGTAATTAAGGGACAGTTCATGAGTAACTTTTTAATTAAAAAACCCTTTCAAACCATCATAAAGCTCATAACTGCAGTGTTATGTTGCGGCAAGAGGCAGATTTCAACTGAGATGAAAATTTCTCTGCTGTGGTTGAGGAAGATTTTCACAGCATTAACTTTTATTTTACTCGTTGCTCTTTTCATGTTGACGATGCTTTTCTCACTTCATTAAATATGATAGTGCTTGTGGTTTTGAGGCGTTGGATGCATGGATGGATAATGGTTGATTAAGACATTGATGTTGTTTGTTTTGATGTGATGAGGTTGAATTTATAAGATTGAAATTTAAAGAAAATATTTTCATGTCCTCAAGGGTTCGCTTGTAAAGTACATTACTCTTAATTTAAGAAATAATTAATTCCATGTGTCGTAAAATTTTAAGCTCATAATAATTCAAAAAGTAAACAATTGCTCAATGTTTGCCCTATAAAATCACTTTTGTCGTCGAAGCATTTTACGATGCACCTTCCTCAATAAGAATGTTTTAAGAGATTTTTCTCAACGAATTTTTTTATGCCAATTCTAAACATCCTCAATAAAATTTAGCTCAAGTTGATGTAACTGTGAGTCTCAAAGGACTATTACTTGCTCTTTTGTTTTTGTATCGCAGAATTCTCTTAATTGTGTTAGGTAACAAAATAATGAGGGGGAAGGTAAAGAAGAAAACAAAAAGCTACATTTGAGGGGGGGGCCAATAAAATCTTTTCATTGCTCATTCGAGTTAGAGAGAGGACTTAAGAAAACAAAGTTAAAAAGGGAGGGCAGTCGAGAATCTCTGAAGGTCATAAAATTTCTAATTATCTTCATTCTCCTCATTTTTACTCAATGAAAATTTATTTCTTCGTCTCTTTTAGTTTTATTTTCTGCATTGTTGCGAATTGTCGTCTTGTTGTTTGGCACTCTTAAAGCCATAAAGTCCTAAGAAAACAAAACCACAGCAGCAACAGTCACAAATTTATTTATGGCATGCTTTTTAAGATAAAAGGTTAGAGGTTTTGACTAATGTTGGGGATTTTTGTAAAATGGTGCATCGATGATGTTGGTTGATTTTTTAACGGATTTAAATTAAAGTATAAAATGTTAATAAAAAAAATCAAATCTACATTTAGGACAAATTTATTTTTTAATTTTAACCATCTTTTTTCATATTTTTAATAGCTTTATTAAATTTTTGATTAAAATTTGTTCAATTGCAATTTAAAAAATTAAAACTTCGTTCATTAAAAATTAAACAATTTTAAATTTGAGAAAGACGCGCTCAACCCTCCAGACTATTTACATAATTCATCCAATTATCGCAATTTGCTCCTAAAACAACAAATAAAATTATTTAAAAATTTTTAAAATCCCATCAAAAAATAAACGACATCAGAAAATAACAACAAGTCCTTTTGCCGATAGGAAAAAGAAATCAGAAGGTAAATTTATGCTCAATTATTGGGCGTTTCTCCTAAACTTACTCACGACTCAACATGCTTTTTTCTCAACTGACAAATTGGGGATTTTTTGCCATCCTAAAATTTCTTTTTTATCTTTTAAGGATACAAAAAAGTTTTTGTTTTTCTTGGCAAATTCTTATCTAACAAGTTTTTTGCTAAGATTTCTTCTTCCTGCTTATAAAATTTAATTTCGTTTTGTCTTTTCAAACAGCCATAAAATTCAATTTTTTGTCACTGTCGCCTCGAAATCTAAATTTTAGATGCCAATTTATTCTGCGACAAAATCAAACGATACGTATGTAAATTTTATCGTTTTAGTTAGATAAATTTGCAGTGAAAGTGATCGCAAATTAATAGCACTGATGTTTCATAGGGGTGGGGGTTGAAGGATTTTTTTGATGATTCGTAATTGCTCCTTAAATCACACCTACACCAGTGTTGAATCGTTTTCTGCCCACACAGACACAATTTCCTCACAATATGAGATTTGATACACAATGATGAAGTGAATTCTTCTTGTATGTCTTGAAGGCATGATCTGCTTTAATATAAATTTTAACGATTAACACGAATTGGACCAACTCATCGTTCTTTTTCTTTTATTTTTAATTAAATTCATTTTGCTTCAATCAGGGCTCCAATAATAAATTTAAAACCAATTATAGTTTGAAGGGTTTCACACTGAAAAGTTTAAATTAAATTAATAAACAATAAATTTCTACTGAAGTGCTTTTGATTGGTTTATATAGAAGGTTTCGCTATCATGGTGAAGTTTAGTAATTAAAACATAAAATAATTGAATTTATATTGCAGAGAAATCAATTTAAATTTATGATGGCTATTTTACAAAATGCGAAGCAATATTAACTCAATGTGAAAAGTACATAATTATATTTATTTGCAAAATAATTTTCAACAATGTAATGAATAATTTATAAACTCAATCACATGAAATGGGGTTCGATTTCATTTATTAATGATAAACTTTTAAATTTCATAAAAATAAATTTTATTTCGGGTTGTTATTACTGTCTATCAAATTAAATCAATTCTCAGTAATTTTCATTATTAAATTTTCCAATTTTCATTACAGAATTATTGTTTTTTATATGATAAAAAATACCGATAAAAACTCATCTAAAAATATTTTTTACAGTCTTTGAGATTCATCTAATAAAATCTAAGAGGACATTCGGAACTAACGTATTATTTTATATGAATTGAGTTCCGTAATTTTTGAACGATTCCATAAAAGATTAAATTAAATGGAACACTCAATTTGTGGATAAGCATTCTCTCCATAAATTCATTGTCAAGATATTAAATTGGTTTTGCCGAAGACGCTGGAAGATGAAATAAAAAGCTTTCGATATTTTATTCAATTGACGTATAAAAAATAATGCTTTGTTTCAAAAGTAGAGGAAGAAAAATCGGTGACAAGCTAATTTAGTGAAGCGGAAAATGTAAAAAAACAGTTTTTTATTTTGGCAATTTTATAACTTTTTTAATATCAAAGTTTGAAAAGTGTCAGAAAAATTTTTGGCTCCCCCAAAAAAATTCTCTCCTCAAACTCTTTCCACAGTCTAAAGTCATTTATAACCAGAAGCTACACTTGATACCACTGACACATATGATAAATGACAAAATTTCATGCTCTCTATTTGGCAATGAATGTACACACAGCAAAAACAGGTTGTGTGCATTGACATTGAAGTGAGCGTCATAAAGTTGGGAAAAAGTTTCTCATCAAAACTTCCCACAAAAAAGGGAGCGTAACAGGAAGAAGATGAAGATAGATCAAGAATAAAGTCCTTAAGACATTTTTTTTATCTTTCTTTCAACGTCTCACACAAATAGCAGGAAATTCACAAAAAGGCAAATTGAAATTGAATATCGTAATAACATGATTCCGACTACTTCACTTCGCAATTCGAGAACATAACGAAATTTCACTTAGCTCTCATATAGTTTTTATCTCTCACTAAACGTCTTTTTTCCATCATCATCGAAATGATTCCTTTATTCAGACTTTTAAGAATCAACGCCTTCCTTTCCTGCTCGCTTTTACTCGGCGTAGAATGTCTTTTCAATTTTTTTCTTCTTTGTTTGTCTTTAACAACATTCGCTCGTCATTTTGTCTGAGAAAGAGTGGATAAAATTTGTGAAACGAAAAGCAATGAGGGAGTAAATGAAATTCGAGATGAATTTTTTTGCTGCTTCTGTTTCTGCTCCAGTTTTTTTTGTCACTAGATGAGATGAAAAAACTTTAAGATTGACTTTGTTAAAAATTGTTCAAAATTGTTTTCAAAAATTTATTTGTTAAAAAAAATTAATATTTTTTGATGTTATAAAATTTCCTCATTTTTTTGTCCACACCTCTTTTAATTTCATCGCATCAACTAAAAAATGACGTACTGATGAGAGAACCGAAAGTCTCCAATTCTTTTATTTTCGAGGATTCCCACAGAGAGCACCGAAAATAGATGGAACTCATCAGTATTAAAAACTGTGAAAGAGATTTTCTCGCATCTCACAATAGAATCGCTCGGTTCTTTTTTGTGTCCTCAACACTCAGCGTCAAAAATGTCTTCGGTATTTTCAAGAAACAATAGAGAGGCTTTTTGAGTGAAAAAGGGAATTGAAAGGACAAAGTTGAGATTGAAAATGAATTCATGACTCGATAAGGGCGAAAAAAGGAAATTTTCAATGGTTTTTATCTGTTCAATCTCAAAGTTTGACAATTTTGTCAACAATATTTTAAAGTCTATCGATGACAACAGTATATATAGTTGTTGCTGAGATGAAACTTATTGTATTGAATGAAATAATGAAGTAAATTTGTATGATGCAAGTAGGGCTGAATGTAATCTCCTGGCTGTATTCATGTCGATGATGTAAAGCTATGAATTTTTGTTGTTGATCTTTGATGATGAAAGTAATGGACAAAAGTTTTTAGTTCACTCCGTTGGCTTTAATTCTGAAATAAATGTTCAACATTTTTAAAGCTAAAAAATTTATTATTTTCAAAATATTTCAATCCTTGTTTAACAAACACTTTCATGATAAAAAAAACCTCAACTTAAAATCAAATTTATCATCAATGCATTGATTTTTGCACTTTAACTCAATTTCCTTTCTCATACACCAGATAATTTCGATTTCCTTCAACCATCATACTTTCTATCTCTCGGATGTTCCTCGAAAACTCAATGTCGATAATATCATTGTGCAATATCCTTTCATTGCTCTCATGTTGCATGCCGTAGCATGTAGAGAAAAATTTCTCACACTTTTTTGTTTCCATCTGTGCCACCTACATCTATTCCATTCCATATTGTGAAGTGCAACAGTGAAATACGATCAGTTATAAAAAAATTTTTATTCGAACAGCAGCAGCAATTAAGAGATGAGAAAACATGAAAACAAAAATTTTTAGATGGCCTTTTAATAAAGCGAAAGGGATGATATGGGATGTGTGTGGGAATTCCAAGCTCTCAATAGGGTTGTAGAATTGAATTTCAGGTGAACTCTATGAGGGTGGAAATTTCTCATGTCACAATGATAAAATTATTGACATAACAGAGGCAATTAATCAGCGTCGAATAATTGATGTCATTAATTTGATAGTTTGGACATTGGATGAAATAATTATGTTGTTTATATAGTTCGGCTAATTTTGATATGGAAAATTTATTGAGCGGTTTAGTTGTGCACTTGATAAATTACGCGGTTTTGAAATGGAAATTATTGTAAAATTTGACGATGGAAAAATTAAAATTTTCAATTTCAAAGTTTGATAAATTAATTAAATTTAAATAATAATTTTACAAATTTAAAAACAAATCAAGGATGAATGAAAATAAAAATTTTAAACGCCCTCAAAAAAGTTCAATTTAAAATCCACCAAAACTCGATTAGAAATAGAAACGCAAATTGATCTCGATTCCCACGCCGGAAGCATCTCATGCAAACTGCCGTTTTGTGATGCCTAAAAATTCCCATATTCCACCGAATCATTTAGTTCTATCATCAGCATGCAAGCAATTGAAATTGAAAGGGAAAAATTCACTCGCTAAAATTTTATTATACGCCACAAAGTACGCACCATATGGCGCATCTATCATACGTTCATCATCATAGTTTACACTTGTCGGCTCGATTTTTTTCCTCTCCCTTTCTATGAGAATTTTTATTTTCAATTGCAGAAAGATGTTAGGGAATGCACGTCAAAATGCTAGATGCGATAAATGTTGTATTTGAAGTGCATTCGATAGCGAGTTGAGTCGTTTACGGTCAGAAGGCTAATTTCATCCCGCCATCTGTCGCAATTGGAGTTTTTTTTTGCTGTATAAAAAATTTATGGTGTACACGAACGGTGATGAATGAACATCCTGAAGGGTGAATCTTCAGTCGTGTCTGTCATGTGAACTTTTTTCTAACGTTAGTGGGAAAAGTTAGATTTTGAAAATTTAAAGCTTGGATGTCATTGAAAAATTTAAATTTTAAAATTAAATGGATTTTTAAAACTTAGTAAAATTATAATTTTTTATATTTTAATAAAAGTTTCATAAAGTCGTTGAAAAAGGCACAAAAAGTCATAAAAAAGTTTCAATACTGCTGTCGCCAAATTTACCTAAACATCCGCTGCAAAGTCGCTTTAATTACTTGATATAATAAAAATTCGGTGATTCTGAGATGATTTTTATTAATGGCAATGTGACAATCACAAACACATTCAAAGCAAAAATGTCTTCAAACGTACCTGTTAACGGATCATCAACTCCTCCCTTTATGATTGCAGATATTGTCGGCAAAACCTTACAATTCATTCATTAAAGAAGGGATCGAGAGTGAGCAAAAAATATGTTTAGGGTCCCACTAACACACTCAACATTGAACGCTCGAATTGCCGACTTATGTTTCAACCAATCAGATGCGAGGATCGTTTCGGCATTTCTTTGTGCAGAATTTAAACAAGGGTCGTGGTGTATGGCATGTCTACCTTACTCTCATTGATGCTGTTGAGAGAAAAAATTATATTTAGAGTCGATAGTTCACCCGAAAATCCATCATAATAGTTTTTAACTTCATTGAGTGAACACCAAAAAAAGTGAGGAATAAAAAATATTAAAAAATTAATGAAATATTTTAACAAAAGTGCCTTAAAAACAATCAATTGAAGAAATTAATTAAGAGTGAAAAAATTATAAAATATAAAGATATGAAAATGATGCAATCACCGATTTGTTCTTCGCCAGAATTAATGGATCCTCGATTCAGTCAATTAAGGCTACCGGCTTCGTCTTCAAGTAAGTAAAAATTTTAATCATTAAAATTAATGTATTTAACTTGGAATTTGAGAAAAAAACTGTGATGAGATAATTTTTATACTAAAGCTTTACTAATTTAATTTTCTATTTTAAAATCTCACTCAACATTAATTTATTTCACTCCAATAAAATTCTGAACTCAATTAAAGCTTGACTGCAAAATTAATTCCAATGAAAATTGCAAAGCTAATTAATGATGAAAATCTAATTTTATCTCGAGAAAATCTCTATTTTCTGCAAAAAAAGTTGCGTGGATATTTAATGAATTTTAATTAAATCTATGAAATAAATTTCTTAAGTAAAATATTATTACCGTGATATATTTTTCTATGCTTAAATTAATAAATTTAAAAATTTCTAAATTTATTCACTATCAATTCATTGATATTAAATTAATTAATTTTTCCACGTAATTTAATTAAGACGCCTAAAAATATGATCGGAATTCTGAATGAATTTCAGGTCATGAAAACACTCTCGAAATTTTACCGCCGGGATCAGAATTAAAATTGAGAGCGGCATTTTAATTAGTCGAATTTTTACTGAATCGCTTGGGGTTTTCCACCCGTCGGATATTAACATTCAATGTAATATCAGGAGAGATGTCGAATTACTTCCGAGTAATTTGATAACGCTCCTTTACATCATGGCGGAGGAAGATGTAAATTGCTAATTAATAAAAAATTAAATATAGCCAATTAAGAGCCACGTGGGAAAAATATAAAATTTTCTAATCACTGTTTTCCTCAACCTTAAAAGGATTAATTATCGGCTTAAGTGAATAAAGAAATTATTTTTAATTAAGATTTATGATCGGCAAATTCTGCTCGACCTCACCTGCCCATCTAATAAAAACTCACTTACCTGCCATAGATCGGTAAAATTTCTTGAATGACACTTTCGGTGGGCGTCATCACCTTTTTTTCGGCATATCTCTCGCTGCTGTTTATTTAAGTGAGAGAGAGAAGATCCGACGGTTCTGTGGCAGGTATTAAATCCCATCTCACTTTTATTCATAATCATAAAAAAATTACTCTCTCACTTTTTGTGTCATCGTCACATGCTGCTCATTATGATGTGCCAGAGAAAGTGAGCAAAAACCAAGTGTATAAGGATTGTCCGAAAGTGCGAGTGAGGGAGAGAGTAAAAATTTATTTTTATGATGGGTAATGGAGAGCCGAGATGTCATAAAATGTAGCAATGTTCTGACATAATCTCGTTACGTTTCATTATCTAAGTTCGTTATGAGATATTTTATGGCATTTAAAGACCCTCACAAATTGGACTTGGTCGAGTGGTGACGATTGAATTAAAAACTTTTTAATTAGATTTAAGGTAGCATGATGGGTTAGTTTGCCATTAAATATTAGCAATAAAAGTAAAATAATTTTCAATATCCCACGATGTCTCCCATGATCTCTTCTCAATATCAAAATTCATAATTCTCAGAACAATCATCGATGAGTGCATGAAGGCGGAAATGGGATTTACCCGATGCTCAATTTTTACATTCTATGCAACGTGATACTTTTATATTCATATCGCGATCATTTTTGCTCATTTTAAGTTTTCACCAGCATTTAATATTTTTTTCTCTACCCCTGAAAAATAATTTTTGATTCTTTTGAAAATTGTTGAATTGTTGAATCCAGGATGTGATATTCAGAAGCGTAAAATGGGAGTCGAATTACAGAAAAATTTCTCTTTGGCTTTTTGACTCAAATTCTCGCAACTTTATCTGACTTTAACAATCTTTACTAAATATTTTTTCTCTCTCTTCAGGTCGAATTCTTTATGATGTTCCATGTAAAGTGTGTCGTGATCATAGTTCAGGCAAACACTATGGCATCTACGCTTGCGATGGATGTGCTGGATTTTTTAAACGTTCCATTCGACGCAACCGTCAATATGTATGCAAATCAAAATCAGATGGTCTCTGTATGGTTGACAAGACACACCGCAATCAATGTCGCGCATGTAGACTGAAAAAGTGCTTCGAGGTTGGAATGAATCGAGATGCAGTTCAGCATGAACGTGGACCGAGAAATTCAACCTTGCGGAAGCAAATGGCGATGTTTATAAGCAAAGATGCAGCCATAAGACACCATGAGGCATTCATCATGGCCGGACTTCCTCCACCGCCATCTAATTCCATGCCCTTGAATATGGATTTGAGTGTGCCAAGAATAAACGCTTTTCTCACTCCATCAAGCTTCAGCTCACCACCACCATCAACAATCACCTCAACTCCACCGCCATCACACACTCCTCACCATCACATTCCTTCATCACCACACCATCAAACAATTCTTCCCCATTCCGCTGCTGCTGCTACGACACATCATCTGATTGCCGTTGACGCAATTCGAGAGTCTGCCGCACAGCTTCTCTTCATGAACGTAAATTTCCTAAAAAGTTTGACGCCATTCACGCAACTATCGATGAGTGATCAACTTCTATTGTTCGAAGAGTCTTGGCGTGAGTTTTTCATCATGGGCATTGCTGAGCATTTGCTACCCATCAATTTCACCCAATTGCTTTTCGCCTACGAGTTTCTTAACACAGCGAGCGACGCCGGCAAATCGAAAGTGTCAATGGAGACGATGATAAGAGAGATCGAAGCGTTTCAAGATATTCTCAATAAGTTCATACAGATGAGGGTCGACAGCAACGAATACGTTTATCTGCGTGCGATTGTGCTCTATAAGAGCGAAGTGGGAAGCAATAACAACAACAACAACAGCAACGCTGTCAACAATAATAGGGACAATAGTCAAGATGTCATTATCACGAGCACGAGCGATGACTCTTCTTCGGACATTTCACATAATAATTCCACGACAACTGTTAAGACTTCGTCAACGTCATCTTCTTCGAGACAACTTGGAGAGCCATCAAAAATCAAAGCGCTCGAAACAAATGCAAGAGATGCTTTGGCCGCCTACGAGCAGAGCTACTATGGAATTGCACATCAAATTCGATACAAAAATCTCCTCTCACTTCTTCCATCCCTTAAGTTAGTTTCTAACTACACAATTGAAGAGCTTTTCTTTCGAAGAAACATCGGACATGTTCCATTGCTGAAACTTCTCATTGACTTGTACATGCAGAAGAAAAATAATTCATGAATGTGCTTTTAATTGAAGTGATGAATTGAAGCAAGTGGAGCAAGTGTTTACAAAGTGCTGATTGAAATTATCGTTGAGGGTGTGAAAATTTAATCCGAAAAGTTTTAATTTCGTCGAGAAAGTGCATGGAACTGAGGAGAGTTAAATTGTAGCATTTTAGGCTAAACTTGCGTTTCCTGGGCCGTCTTTTTTTCGTACTTTTTTTGATGGATTCTTGTAGATTAGGGCTCCCTGAGTCCGAATCTGCAAAAAAAAATTGGCGCTGACCCTCCTGGACCCCCCTACGACCCTCCAAAGTTTCGATTTTTTCTCTTTGTTTATACACCAAAAAAGCCTACAATCTTAAGGGAAAGGTGGGAATTTGGGGTTCTCGGGTGGGGAGGGTTACACGAGAGGTACTTAGGGTAGGTAACCACAAGGGGTACGCAACTTACAATGGGTACAAAACTTTAATTTTGACCATTTTCCATCTTAATTTGTGGGTTAACCGATTATTACAAAACACTCATATTAAAATGTGAGTTAACCGATTTTTACAAAACACAAAGTTGATAAACACGTGGGTTAACCGATTTATGTAAAACACAAACTTATATTATAGGTTAACCGATTTTTACAAAACACAAAAATACTCTTCTTATTTTTTTATTTTTAAAAAATTTAACAAAATTTTTCCTTTTACTAAAAAAATTTCCCCAAACCAATAGTTTTTTACAAAATAATTTCCTCAAAAATTTTCCTTCTACAAAAATATTATAAAACAGTTTTCCTTTTACAAAATAATTTCCTCAAAAATTTTCCTTACACAAAAATATCCTAAAAAATTTTCCTTTTATATAATAATTTTCCAAAAATTTTCTTTCTTAAAAATAACCTCAAAATATTTCCTTGAAAAAATCTTTTTTTTTTTCATTTTAAAATCACCCAATAAAAAATTATCATAAAATTTACAAAAAATATTTTTCAGCACATCCATTTACAATAATTCTGATAAATTTTTGAGTTTGCAAAGTTTTACAATAGAAACATAAAAGAATGGTTGATTATTTTAAATTAAGTTAAAATATAAAAATTTAGATCTAGAATGGCTCAAAAGTAATTTCTCACATATGTACAGGTTTTCAAAAAACAATACGTTATATGATTCAAAAAGTAAACTTTTTCCATGAAAAATAATAAAATATTCTGGATTTTTATTAAAGGGCGTAGCCCCTTATACTGCAAGTTTACTAAAGGGCGAAGCCCCTTTAACCTCAAAATATCCAAAGGGCAAAGCCCCTTGAACCAAAAAATATCCAAAGGGCAAAGCCCCTTGAACCAAAAAATATCCAAAGGGCAAAGCCCCTTGAACCAAAAAATATCCAAAGAGCAAAGCCCCTTGAACCAAAAATATCCAAAGGGCAAGCCCCCTTGAACTTAAAATGGACAAAAAAATATTTTTCAAAGTTCAATTAAAACAAAAAATATCGCTTAACACACATACAATTATTTGTGTTTCGTATAAATCGGTTAACCCACATAAATTTATTTGTGCTTCGTAAAAATCGGTTAACCCACATATTAAGGTGTAAAGTTAAAAAAGTTTTTGTTTTTACCCTTTGTTGCGCACCCCTTGTTGCGCACCCCTTGAATTAAAGTGTGCTAAGTAACCCTCCCCACCCGAGAACCCCAAATTCCCACCTTTCCCTTAAGATTGTAGGCTTTTTTGGTGTATAAACAAAGAGAAAAAATCAAAACTTTGGAGGGTCGTAGGGGGGTCCAGGAGGGTCAGCGCCAATTTTTTTCAGATTCGACTCAGGGAGCCCTAATCTACAAGAATATCAAAAAAAGATGAAAAAAGACGGCCCAGGAAACGCAAGTTTTCCGCATTTTATCAATTTAAATTTAGATTTCGAGAACTTAAGATTCAAATTTAATCGTTAAAATTTTGTAAACGTTGAATTTGAACGAATTTTAAAATATCATCAAAGAATGAATCTGTAAATACCAAAAAAATGTACATTGACACAAATTTATGGCAACAGACCAATGAAAAAATTAATTTTAACTCAATCATTGATCAATCTGTGATTAGTTTCGAGAACTTTAATATGAAAATTAATGAAATTAAATTTTATTAAAATTGAGCTTAATTAGAGATGAAAATTATTATAAGAGATGACAATAAGCATAGCAATTATTTGTAACTATCAAAACTAATGTAATGTTAAGCAATAAAAACTATTTTTTATGATGATGAAAATTTATAAAAACTTTTTGCAATTATTTTTCAGAGTTCAGATGCGAAGTGAATTGAAGGGTTTTGTTATATTTTTCAAAAATAATTTTAAATCACTTTCAATTAACTCATCAAAAGCAAAATCCTAAAAGCACTCCTCATTTAACTTAATAACGTTTATCATTTTACCGAAAGATTAGAAAAATCCATAAAATTGGACCGGATAAAGCTAAAAAGTAAAATTACCATGAAATTAGTTCAAAAATCTTTTTTTGCCAATTTTTTCTTCTTTTCTCATCTTCGAACTAATTTTTTCCTAATTGCTTTTTTGCCTTTCTTGAATGACTTTGTATGCAAGGATATTTGTGTGAGGTTCAACAAGATGCACATTTCCATTGTTCATGGGATCAGCAGTAAGTGAAAGTTCTTAGTCACAACATTTTTCCTTTAAAGACATGTTCCCACATTCTGCGAGCTATATCCTTGGAAGATTGAGGATTATCCGTATCTTTAAGATGAAATATTGCAGTAAAATACATCTTCAGACTCATTCGAAGCATTTGGAGCGAAAATTGAGTTAGGCACATAAAAATGTGCGTTCTGTGACTTATGAATTGATTTTGAAAAAACCTCCGGTCATGATTTGTCGTTCTTTGTAAGCTGTGGATTGGTATGTGGGATATGATGTCTATTAATGTGAGGGTTTGATGAGAAAAAATTAAATTAAATTAATATTTAAAACAAAATTTTAAACTAAAAATAAAAATTATAAAAATTCTGAACCGTCTTTACGTCCCCTCAAAACATTTTTTTATGTAAACTTGGAACTTGATTTCTCTTTCATTCTGAATAATGTCACGCAATTTCTCTCATATTCAAATTAAATATTAATCTTTTATAGCCTGCAAAATTCAACTGAACCCACAAAGAAAACTCAATCACAACTTCTGATTTGGAAGTCGACAAATATTAAATATTTAATTGAGAAATTTCTCCAAAAAAAAGTTTCGCAAAAAAATCAATCAATTGCCTTCGAAAGTCAGGTAAAGTATTTTGGGACTTTTTCTTTTTTGTTAATCCCAAATGATGAGCAAATTCTTGTTTGAAGAGATTTGTGCTTGTTCCATACGGCAAGGACTGAATAATGATGATGTTTATACTCATAAAAACTGGTTCAAATTATTACCTTCCTTTGTTTGGATGAGAAATGGATGATCATGCTGGGAGGGTGTGGTCAGAAAAATTTGGAAATTTTTAGTCTTTTTTTGAACAATTTTGCAAGAAAAAATTTTAAATTTAGAATTTAAAAAATATTAAAACTTTTCTAAACATTCCCATTCGTTTAACTTCATAACTTTTCTCTTTTCTCCCATTCACGTGATCATCCTGCACAACTTACTTTCGCCAAGCATGCTCATGTGTATTGGTGAACGCATTGCAATGCGAAATTTACTTTTTCGTACACAAAAACGATTGACGAGTGAAAGATGAACTGTTTCTAGTTAAAAGGGATCAAAAAATGGATTTTAATCCTCATCAATTTTCAACTATTTAGTCCATTGTGTGCATTGGGGAGTTGAGTTGTGAATGGCAAAAAGCTGAATAGCCAGAGTTGAACAATCATGGTGAAGAAGAGGGATGGAAATTTTGACAAATTACTTTTTGCAGAAGTCGAATGGTTTTTTCAGTCTGCGATGCATCGATTTGTCAACTTTTAAATCAAATTAAAAGAAGAGTCAACCTCACTAAATGTAATTAAAAAAATTATGCGATGGAAATAAAAATTTAACCTTCAAAACTCGATGATGAAAATATGTAAAAAAATTTAATAAATAAATTATGTAGATGGAATTTTTTGATCGTAATTTCATTAAAAGCATTTTTTAATTTAATAATTTTGGGTAAATTTTAACTACCTACAGATATTTTTATTTTCATGTAGGTGGATTTAATTCAATTTGGCTGAAAATTTATTCTGAAAATCATAAAAATTTTAATTTGTTTGTGAGTAATTTTGAACATGATAATGTTTTTGTAGCTGAAAATTTTAATTTAAAATTAAAAATAACAAAAATGAATTCTGATGCTTTAAAATAAATTAATAAACATTTTAACACGAGTGGTAATAGAGAATAACTTACTCAGAAATCCTTGGAACGATCTCAATTATAGAATCTGTGTGGGGAGCTCTTCGAGTATCGCACAACAACCGTCAGTTACCATGCAAGTTCTACCGGAAACTTGTTCATTTGAAGTTGAGAGTATGAAATTAAATCTGCAAATTAGTTTACAGACATTGTTTCTCATATGAAATGCGAAAATATCAGTTTCATATAGTTCATCTGTGTAGGTTGAAAAATTTATTTCCAGAAGCCACAATCCTGATGAAAATTTAATGTTTCCAGTGCAATTGAGTATGTTGCATGTAATGGATAGTTAATAAATTCCCAAAATAATTTTACTCCCCACATGTGGACAAAGTGAATAGCTTCCGTTAAAGTTTTAAATTTTTCTAGTTAAATTTTATTTAATTTAAAAAATAATTGCTTTTGATCATGTTAATGTATGGTTTACGGTTTCATAGTGTTTTGAGTTCGTACGTGGGTTACCACAAAATACAATCAAAATAGTGAGAATCACTTTTCACTTGGAATTTACATTCCAAATCTCAATTTATTGTTCGTTTCTAGTTTTTTTCACATCCGATTTGTCACGTGCTGGAAGAAAAAGCACACATCAGCACATTTTTGGAAAGTAAATTTTCCTTATCGACTAAATTTGATACGTGAATTGAGTGCAAATAAGCTTTAATCTATTCAATGTGAGATTGTTTTATTTTGAAGAATTTTGAATTTATTTTTTAGCTTTAAATGAACCAAAACCCACAAATTATAGAAGAATCTTTCAAAATATTTTGGGCTGTTACCTTTCATATTCACAAAAGATTCCTAATTTGACAGTTGTCAAAATATAATCAAACAATCACTTTTGTATGTGACCATTTATTGACTTCTGCATTTTATTTAAGTCAACAAAGAGCACAAAAAAATTCATTTTTCCATTGTCCTTTTCTTGGAATGTCTCCAAAATACAATTTCATGAAGTTAAAAAAGGTATTTTGGGGTCGACAGTTCATAAAAACTCTGCAGACGAATTAAATTGTGATAAAATGATCTCGAGTATTTATTTACATAACCGTAAGTGAAGTTTTTTTGCCTTCCTTGAAAAAACACACAAAATTTCCTCTCAGATGTTCAAATGACCAAAAAAAGGTAAAAATAAAAGCTGGAAATGGCACGAGATTCGGAGAGGTTGTTTATTTTGGTCGAGAGTAATCTGTCACTTTTTATTTTCGTGTCCACTTGGTTATGTGTATTTAGTGCGTAAATGAATAAAGTCGTCATTAAATGTTTGTCCTTAAATTCACTTCTTACTTTTTCGCAAATAATTTTCTGATGCTATTCGAGATTGAATTTTCGTCTGTTCCTTTGAGTTTAACACTCAAAATGTCATTAGAAGTCATTCGAGGTTAATTGAAACCCGACCTGATTTAATTTCAAAAGTTGAAATTAAATTCAAGAGTTGATAATTTTAATTTAAAAAAAAAATAAAATTGTTCATCAAATTTTAAATAAATTATTTAATCTCAAAACTTTTCGATTTCAAAAAATTATCAACCCTTGGTGAGTCAATATCATTCAATTTAATTAACTTATCACCTTTTCCTTTTTGATTAAACGTTTCAAGTCTTCTCTTTTTCCATTTTAATTTCAATCTAATTCCAGTTAAGTGACCATGAGATGCCGGTTTACCTTCGGATGATTCAAAGTGCTTACCTAGTCTATATGAGAATAACTCCATGTGGAAACGATTTTCTTGATGTACAAAATAAAACACTTCGTTAATGTCATCTATCAAGAAAATTGTTTTAGGTTTTATTCCATGCTGTTTTTGATCGAGAATGGTAATTGGAATTTCTTCTGTCCATAAAATTGTTGAATAATTCTTGCAAAATTTCCAAATCTTCAAATTTAAATTAAATTGTCAAATTGAGATTTTTTTATCACAGCTCTGTCCTCTCGACCTTTTCAAAATCTTCCGCAAGCTACTTCACTTCCGTCCCTTTTCAATCTTCAGACATTTTCTTCTTTTTACCTCTTTTTATCAAATTTTTATGACACTTAAAATGTAGCATGTTCAGCTCTGAAGCACACCAATTGAATCTGTAATTTTTCATTTCTTATATCGAGTGTTTCACACCTCCAGGAGGTCTCGTTGATAATCTCAACATTCTTCTTGGTTACACTTTGAGATGCGGTGTGTGAAAAATTGACACTCATCTAAAAATTTGTCACTCTGTTAGCTACCGCAGGGAAATGTTAAGAATGACCCACTTACAAGATTTTTTATTTGAGAGTGTTTTGAATTTTTTGAACAAAAGAAACATTTAAGGAAAGTTTTTGTCTTCAAACAAGAAAAATCTTATTCATAAAAAATTCTTGAACATTGAATTCTTCCTCAATCAACAGATAGCTTTCCTACTCTCATAAATTTTTCGATGATCAAGCTAAAAAAATAAGAAGAATAGAAATAAAATTTGTGTCATATTTCTTTTAATGTAATAACTTTTTTCTTCTTTCCTTTTTTTATTTGATTATGCTGACGGAATACATTATTATTGTCATAGTTATTGCTTGAAGAAAAAAATTACGGCAAACATCAAATTTAGGATAAAAAATGTGGGATTTGTTTTTCTTCAAACAATAAAAAATTCCACATTTATTTGGTTGAAAATAAAAATATGTTTGTTCCTAAGAATGAGTGGGTATGCCTTAATCGTGTCAAAAATAATAATTTTTAAATGTTACTTTGAAAATAAATATTTTGTAAAAATCATGATAGTCATCCGCCAAAAAAATCATTCTT
This sequence comes from Tanytarsus gracilentus, assembly GCA_038502055.1. Classification (NCBI taxonomy): domain Eukaryota; kingdom Metazoa; phylum Arthropoda; class Insecta; order Diptera; family Chironomidae; genus Tanytarsus; species Tanytarsus gracilentus. The sequence continues at coordinate 2,273,510 of JAXRKN010000045.1, read as the reverse complement.
ACACAACATCACCAGCAAGCATTATCATGTTGCTGACAAAATCCGCGTGAGAAAATGAATTTTTTGTGTCATGCAAGTTGAGTGCTTTGGTACTTTATTATTTCAATATTTTTCACTGAAAGAAGATTATGGGATGAAAGAGCATGTAACTCATAATTCACGTTCGAGTGAGTTGAACGAAAAATGGTACATTGTTGCATATATGCGGTGAAGTTTCCACCCTGGTGTGTGTCCTGTGAGCTGCATACATTGTAGTGCCATTTATGAGTTTAATTGTGTGTGTGTTTGTAATCACTTAATGTACTCTCAACCACTCGTCTACCGCAAAAAATATAAAGCGATAATAATGCACGGCTGGCAGTCACCTCAAAGATGATTACAATCAACAACCCCTCACTGCTCGTATGTTGCCTCATTGTTTTATGACGCTTTGAAAAATTTATTTTAGCACAAAAGCCTCTCCTAATAGCGCCACTTAGTGCACTCACTTTGAGATCAATAAAGAAATTGCTACATTTTCATTCAATCCTTTTTTGCATGTGAAACAATGTCACTTCAATGTGTGACACTTGAGCTCACTCAACTTCACTTATTTCTCTTTTTTTATGTGCATAGATGAAAAAACAATAAAACACATTGTGAGATTGATGATTGCATTAAGGTCACACAATAACTCATTCTACACTTTGATGCACCTTGAAAAGAGATTTACTTGCTTGAATATCTTAATGGGTGCAAATCCTCGAGGGGGTAACAATTTTTTTATGTTTTAATACGTGGAGAATTTTGTGTAGAATGACAGTGTGAAATGGAGAAAAAGTGATGGTAAATTGAGTTTGTAAAGCATACGTATGCTTAAATTCACTAAATTCGTTTTAAAGCAGCAAAAAAATTTCACCAACATTTTAAAAATTTAAATAAATTTAAGGACACTAATAAAAGTCCTTTATCAAATCACAAATGTCTGAAATCAAATTCTGAATTTTTTTGTGAATGAATTTCTTCCACTCAACATGCTCCAAAAATATCATCGTTGAGAAAATTTATTTAAATTTTATTCATTCAAACGCCAAGAAACTCAATCCTGAAATAAGAAAAAAAATTCTTCGAGAATTGTCCCTTCGGAATTTGGTTATCATATTTCACAAATTTTTTTTCTCGTGAATGTCATACAGCTATATAAATTTATCGATATCTTATTGTTTGAGTTTTTTGTTTTACACTCCAGACGAGAAGTGTCTCTCGACGTTCCGAGAAAAATTGAACTCGAACTACACAAAAAAAAGTTCAACAACAAAAGCATTTCACAGATTGTGTTGCAAATTTTTATGCGAATTGTTGCTTTTATATAATGTTGAATAGTCGAGTGGCAAAATCGAGTGCATGAAAATGTTTTGTTTTTCACTGTTTTTTTGTGGAGATTAAAAATTATTTTTAGAACATTTTATGGTAAATTTTTGATGACGTTAAAAGGGAACGAAATTTTTTTAAATTTGGGTTTCGTACTTGACAGATTTTATTTGTGGGTGAAGTTTTCACCGAAGGTAAAAATTTATTTATAATTCATCAATGGAATTATTTTGTGAATTTTACAAAAATTTATTTAAAATTTTCTCTTGCAAAATTTTTTAAACTTTAACAAATATCTTAAAAAAAATTTAAAATCCTTATTTCCAGCAAAAAACATGCAAATTTAATCTAAATTTAATAAATCAATCAAATTAGGTCACTGTTCATAAATCATCAAATTCTTAAATTTATTTGTAAAAAATTCTTGAATAAAATCAAAATTGATCAACAAATTTTGCTATCATCCTTCAGAGTAATCAAATTTGAATTTATCAAAATAACCTTATGATTTATGAATGCAATCAATTTGATATCGACCTTAACATTATTGCGAAAAATGAACTCAAACCTTTTTACATTGAATTAAATTTATGAAGAATTTGCTATAAATTTCTTTTAGGAAAATTGTACTGTCGAAAACATTTTTCGTTTCTTGAAAAATATGCATGAAATTTCTTCATTCATAGAAAACGTGGAGGTACAAAAATTTATTTGTTTCAGTTCAGTAATACACGTGCTCTAGGGATGGAAATTTTAGACCAAAAATTTCAGAAATATTTTGTTTTTTAAATTTAAATGGCAAAAATTTGAACATTTTAAATTTTCCAAAACAATTCAAACATTCAAAAATTCCTAAAGTTGTTTTTGCTTGAACACTCAGTATAAAAATTGATCGAGAATTGATGGCCATGTATGACGCACATTACCATCGGCTTGTGTATCAAAATTATTGTGAATTCATTTCAACTCTAACAAATTGAGTTAGCAATTCCAATCAAAACCGAAATATGATCAAGGCAAGATATATATAAAAAATTAAAAAGTTAAAAATAATTCAAAAAGAATTTTTTGACAACCGATTTGACAAAATATTAAATTTTATCTAAAATAATTTTTCGAACTGCACCAGATTTTATTTCATGACGAATTTAATTTCATCGAGAAAATTCTCCGAAAAAATCTTTTCACAATCAATGGAATTTCCTGAGTTTGTCTCAAAAAATATCCGATGGCAAAAATTTGCGCAATAAAATCAAATAACCATCGTTTAGAACACAGCGAACAAATTTCTTTAAGAGCAAACGCTTGAGGGTGCTTTTTCAAGACCGACTATGTTGATTTTTATGCTCTTCTTTTCGCTCTCAATTGTAAGGCTATTTATTTTGCAAAGCAGGATCATGAAACGGTAATTACTACCAACAACATTGTTGTTAAATTATTTTTTGGTTATGAGAGAAAATTTGGACCTTTCCAGGGAGATTTTGATGGTAATGTTTGAGATAGAGTCAGGTAGGAATTTTGACTTGGAAAAAGGTTATTTTGCACAATTTAGGCTTTGCTTCTGAAATTAAACTGAAAATGATGTTGATGCAGAATTTTTTAAGGTGTACAGTGAAATGTCTCTAAAATTTTGAACATATTCAATTTTTTTGAAAATATTAGCAATTTTGCTTCTTAAATTTAATTCATGAAAATTGCAAAAAAAATTATTATCGAGAAATGAGATTCACTGTGTTTATCAACCTATCACTCAAAAAATCATCCAACAAATTTCTCATTCCACCTTCACTGATTTCTCGATAAAACTTCTGAAAAACATTTTTAACAAATTTCTCATTCCACCTTCACTGATTTCTCGATAAAACTTCTGAAAAACATTATTTCATCCCTCTCCAATCGAGCGAAAAAAGGGAGAAAGGCAGAGACGGTAATTACACTAAAGTACAGCAAAAGAAGCCATTTAGTGAGGTAATAGATCATCTCCGGTCATATAGAGAAATTTCAACAAGACTTTCAATATCCGATATGAATGATGTTGAAGACCTTTCATAGCTACCGTTTAGAAATATTTTCTCTTCACGTCCTTTTCAAGTGGAAATGAATTGTGAAAGGTGAATTATGTTGAAGAAAGATGTTTTCACGCACGGTTGGACTTTCACCATTGTTAAATGAGAATTTAAGAGTCGGGACGAGCTTCACATGATTTAACATGTTCTTGCATCAGACTTTTTGATTTTTTTATAGAGTTACAAAATTTAAAAGCTACCCAAAAATCACCCTTAAGTCATAAATGAATAATTTTTTTGTACAATTTTATTTTAACAGAATATTTTAATCACTTCCCCTCGACCTTCAGCCAACGTAATATTTTAATTTGCCGTAACGAAAATGAAAATTAATTTTTGTTGTTTTAGGTGGCTAAAAGAAAATTTTTAATTTCTGAGCGCTTCAATTAGATTTCGATCGGATGGAATTCACTCTGTATCCCGATGCTGGAATGTTATTGTAAAATTTTATGAAGCGATGCAGAAATTTTTACTCACACATAATCCACTCGAAAAGAATTATTGAATCGAGTGTGGAATTTGCATTCACAACCGTTGGCATGAAATTCAACGTTTGCATTTCCCTCTCGAAAAATGTTTTTATAAGAGATAATAATCTTCAGATGGATAAATGCACTCAATATGGCATTTAGTTAGTGAGCGAGAGTGCTTCAGTTGTGTGACAGTTGTTACGCAATAATTATTCGAGCAGGGTCATCAAGGGAGAGAGTTGAAGAGCAAAATTGTTTGCGCAGTTATTAAAAAATTTATTGTCAATTTGAACCACTTCAATTGATTTAAAGTGAGAGAAAACGCATGATTTTTTCCGCTTTTTACATTATGAATTGAATTGAATATTTTTCTAGAAGAATTTTCTAGAATTTTAATATCAATGGCCTTACATTTTCAACCTACATCAAAAATTTATTGGCAATTTTTCGACCCTTTTGGCTTCAAACTTTTCCAAGCAAACAAATCACAAAATTCCTTAGTTGCGTTAGTTTTAATGAAATATCAACACTCACGCACGTAACTTAGTAGCAAGAAAACTTATTTCTATGGTGGCCGGTTTCCATGACCTTCGAACAATAAATATAACTTTTTTCGCAGTAACCAGAACTCAGAAAGTTAGTACAGAGATTTTTACTTAGTGAATTAGACGTTATTTTACGGTTAGCGGTAAATAAATTGGAAAATTCTAGAACATGTCGATTGTGAAAATTAAAAGTCACAATGAGAACATTTACAAAGTCGAACAGAGATTTGATAAGGAAGTGACCATGGAGAAGCCAAAAATGTAAAAAAATTATATTTTTAAATAAAAATTAAAAACCCCAAAAAAATATTCTTGATCAGGTATCGATCGCGTTTCTCGGAAGACATCAGCAACACGGTAAAGGAATTGCGTAGTGCATTGCACATGCAACATCGTACATTTGGTTTACCCGACGAAACCCTCTCAATAACACCTCAAAAATACCTAAGGAAAGACGACGGAATTTGTCGTCACTATGAGCGACCGAAAACAAGTCACCCTCGTTGCACTTCAAAGCGACCGCCAGTGCCGAAACATAATGAACTTGCTAAAACACTTTCAATGCAAAATTTGGATTGCAAAAATTTCAAATTGATTAACATAAATCGAGCCAAATCAGCTTTCATTCGCAATCCACCGGGACCAAAGTGTTTCGAGCAAAAAGCACCGGTTTATATTCATAAGCCAAAATATGGAAAAGTTCCAAAATATTTGAATCTCCTTAAGGAGAATAACGAGCGATTGAAGGAGCTCAAGTTGAAGGAGGAAGAAGCAGCAAATGAAGCTGAAAGAAATAAAATTCGAGTAATTGATCAAGAAGAAAAGCAAAAACTTCTCGATGGTCTCAAGCACAATTGGCAAAAATTACAGGAAGAATATCAGAAAATGCCACTTCTCATTGATTCCGTTCCAAAGATGATTCGAAAGACAAAATTGGAAAATAATTTGAAGAGCTTGGAAAAAGACATTTGCTTGCTTAATGCGAACTCAAATCGAATTTTTATAGTGCCGGATGATAAAAAGAGACATTGAAGACAATTCAAGAAAATTGAAAATGCAATAAAAATAAAATAAACATTTTATTTCGCGCAAGAAATTCGACTATAAAGTTTAATAGCACTTGATGTGCTTTAGGGATTTTAAATTAAGAACTAAGCGATGAAATTAATTTTAATTGGTGTTTATTTAGAATATTTTTTAAAGTTATACATTTTAATAATTTATTTCTAGTTTCCACCCCTAGTTTTTAGCATGAAGCATTGAATAATTCAACCTTAATTACGAGAGTGAAAGACTTCTTACACCTTCAGAATTTTTTGTAATGAACAACAAACAGTCACAAATAAAAATAAATAAATCCTTTTTACCGAAAAAGAAATGTTCCGAATGTAATTGCAGTTAAGCACAATAAAGAGAAAAATGACCATTCAAAAAAGTTGTCGGCACAATGTTAGTCCATTTTTGTGGGAATTTTTCGGCATGAAGCACAAGGACTTTTTTTTGCATACTCTACAAAACAATGAAATTTGCATTTTTAGCCACACAAAAAAGGTTTTCTGGAATGGAAAAAATTTAATCCTCACTAAAATCTCTTTGGGAAAAAGAAATTGTTGCCGGTGCAGATCGAGATGATGATAAATAAATAGAAAAGAGAAAAAGAAGTTTTTTATGTGGCTTAACATTCCATTTGCTGGTGATGGAGATAGTAAGGGTAACTTTTGCATGGCTTCTGACTTTTGCTCTTTAAAATTAGTCTCGAAGGATTTCTCCTTGATTTAATCAGCTGTGGTTTATGAAGTAATTGATAAGAAAAATATTTATCAGTAATTCTGGAAATTCTAGAGGAATTTTTGAAGTTTCTAAAGTGAAGTAAATTAATTCTAAATTTTTATATAAATTACTTAAAGATCCACAGTGGTTTCATCCTGAAGAAAATATAACATTTAATGTTTATTTGCTATGATCGGTATAAAGGTTGATTTATCAACGATTTTAATTTTCTTGTGAAAATTTTCATCACTTTTTCATATAAAAAGTGAGATTTTTGTGAATTTTTGAAGTCTATTTTCTCTCAAAGTAGCAAAAAGTAGCAGACGAAATTTAAAACACCTGATTATTTCAAGCCTTGTCTCTGAGAATTTGTGGTCACATTCTCATTGCGGAACATTGCAAAGAACGTACAATGATTCTACGAAAAGGCGATTGGGGTCTCTGATTTTTTCAATTTTAAAGCACTTCCAAAGCTTGTTTTGACAGGCATATTTTAAAAATAAATAGGAGAGATAGTAACAAAAAATTTGATATAAAAAAGTAATGAAGTTTCATGCATAGTTTTAGAGAAAAGTCTCGTTCAAAAACACATAGTTTTATGGGTACATAAAATTCTTAACTTTGGTAGCTGATTATGTCTTACTTTCATATGGAGAAAAGAAAAATAATTTCAGAATATTTGGCGAGGTCAAAAAAAATTATAAAAAGTATAAAAATGAATACAAGATATATTTTCTTCAATAAACCACTGTGAGATCAAAAGATTCATTTTAATAAAATTTGAAAACTTCAATAACCATCAAAAACTTTCTCAATAATATTCAAAAGTTCTTCAACGGCTTCACTGCGACAAGCGTAAAAAATCTTCGCAATCAACATAAAGTGAAATGTGATTTTGTTTCGAATATAATAGAAAGATAATCGTCCCAAAGCGTCGACATCAAGCACTTCAAACGTGTACATTAAATTAAATGCAAACAGTCGATGGCATATAAAAAAATCTGAAAATCTCCCTTTTTCGCCTTATTGCCATTTTAACCATTCTTCTGTGTATGCTATAAGGGATTATAATGCCATTGTTACAGTTATTTTAGTGAGGCTGATTTTAGAGAGAGACTAGAAGTACACGCTGCAGCAGGGAAGAGAAGCTATTTTATTTGTTTTGCATGAAGAGTATTGAGACACATATGAGGGATCTTTTTGAGATTTTCAACGTTTAAAAGTGACGATTGAAAAGTGTCGTGTAAAAATTTTAAAAAGTCCTCGAAAATTTACAAAATTTTGAAGTTTTTTAAATTTATTTTAGAATCACATTTTAAACTGTATCAAAATTAATCATAACCATAATTACCTCATCTCACTAATTTACATAATTAACCCCCTAATTTCTCTCAAGTGTTTATGTCTCAAAATTTGTTATTTTCCTTTCAACATATCTTGTGGTTTTTGTTGTTGCAAAACATCCAACATCATCAATTAATTTAAATAAGTGTCATTAGTGACAGTGTTGGGATTTTCAGTTGCCATCTTTTGTCACGACAATATGCTCAGCACACAGCGGGTTGCATACACATCTCTCTATTGATGTATGAGTGTCATACACGTAAAAAATATTGTGTCATCTCTCTTCCCTCCTCTTCATGCTGCATTTCATGTGATTTATGACAAAAATGGTGGTGATTGTCGATGGCCAATGTTGCGAGTGATTTTTCAAGCTCTCAACTTTGTTTATCGAAAATTAAATTCTTTGAAGCGTGTGCGATCTATTCCACGTTGTATTTGTATGTGAATCCTGAACATCTGTGCATGTGTCGATTGATTTTAATCGCTGCCTTCATAAAATGATCGACTTTGGATGAGGAGGGATTGTTGTTGTTCTGCATTGTCTAAAATAGACCTTTTAATCATCCGATAAAGTCGAAAAATTATTCTAAGAGCAAACAATACAGTGATTTAGTTTTTGAAGCATCTGTCGATGTTCACAAATACGAAAAATGACATGATTAAAAGTAAATTTACAGTAAAAAAATATTTTGTTTTACAACTTTAAATTTAATGTAACTTTTAAAAATTAAAAATTCGATAAACAAAATTGTAATCTCATTTGAAAAACAAGATGGGTCTGCAAACGGCGTTGCCATTTCCAATAGCTCCGCATAGATAAGTACCCTACTCCGTTGCAATGGGCATTAGTGGCACTCCTGACCGACCATGATGGACATTCCTCAAAAATCGTCAGTGTCAATCGATTCCTGATGCAATGACGAGTTCAACGACATACATGAAGCCATAGTTCTGAAAAATGGACATTAGTAGCACTCCTGGCCGACCATGATGTACATTCCTCAAAAATCATCTATGTCAATCGATTCCTGGTCCAATGACAAGTTCAACGACATACATGAAGCCATAGTTCTGAATAAAAAAGTAAAAAAATTTAACAACATTCTCTTTGAATAGGTATTTCGCACGGAAAAGATTAAATAAAATTAAATCAGTAAACATTTTGACATTTTTATACATTTTTTTATAGCTTTCTTGTAAACTTAAAACTAAATTTTGGTATTTGCTTTATCGCAACATATTAAACATATGTATGCAATACTTGAATGAATTTAATATTGGAATTTAAGATCCAAAAATTTGAGAAGTGGAGCGGAAATTTTTGTCTGTTTGATGTTTTTTAAAACCGCTCCACTTCTCTAATTTTTGGATCTTAAATTCCAATATTAAATTCATTCAAGTATTGCATACATATGTTTAATATGTTGCGATAAAGCAAATACCAAAATTTAGTTTTAAGTTTACAAGAAAGCTATAACAAAATGTATAAAAATGTCAAAATGTTTACTGATTTTATTTTATTTAATACTTTTCCGTGCGAAATACCTAGTTGTCCAAAGAGAAGGGAGTGTTGTTAAATTTTTTTTACTTATTTTATTTAGCCCTTTTTCCTGATCAAATTTATTGTACTTAATTTGGTAACAAAAATTACTTTTTGAAAATTAAGCATGTGAATGTTTGAATTGATCGCGAGCAAGATTTTAATTTCACCGTTATGATTGACTGTTTTATTGGTTCCAACAAGAATTAACTCTTTCTAAAATTATTATTTATTTCATCTTTGGTAACATGAATGATTTTGCACTTCTTCTCTCGTTATCTTTAATCTTGTCACAGTATGAAAATGAATTGGGGGTACGACAGTGAGAGCGCATGATTATCGAGGGAAGAGGGTGAGTGGTGAAGTTGATGGTGTTGAAGTATTGAGCGCATGTAAGAATTTTTTTTTTAAATATTTTTTGACCGTTTTTTTTACACAACATCTGTTGCTTCGCAACAGCTGTTGAACAAGATCGTCACATAGAGAAGAGAGAGTTGAGACGATTGTGTAGAAATAAGAGAGAAGGGAGAAAAAAAATGGACATTAGTGGCACTCCTGGCCGGCCATGATGGACATTCCTCAAAAATCGTCAGTGTCAATCGATTCCTGATGCAATGACGAGTTCAACGACATACATGAAGCCATAGTTCTGAAAAATGGACATTAGTGGCACTCCTGGCCGGCCATGATGGACACTCCTCAAAAATCGTCAATGCCAATCGATTCCTGGTCCAATTACGAGTTCAACGATACCCATGAAGCCATATAAGAGAAAATTTGTATGAAAAAGGACATTTTTGCACTCAGGGACGGTCCTTGAAGGGTCATACCTCAAAACTAAATACTTCTTGCACAACTAGAACCAAAACCCGATCTTTAGCCACAAACCCAATTCAAATCCAACCAGCCGTTCTTGAGATATGCCGCCCACTAAGATCGTGAGAAAGTAAGAAAGTGAGAAAGTAAGATGACTTAAATGGCTCTAACTCCTCGTAGGAGCAACCGATTTCAAATCTGTTTTTACCAGTTTGTAGGGTTTGGCTAGGCCTATCATTTGAGTATATGTTTTGATATTGCACAATGTAATGTCTTGGCACTAGGGGCCAAAAACTGGTTTTGGAGAAATCCAAAATTAATATATAGCGGAGCTATAATTTTAAGTGGTTTGTAAAAATTTCCATCATATTTGCCGCAATTTCCATTCATCATATTTTAAATCCCAAGCCAGAACCTCAACCGACAGTCCTCACTCAACTCATCATCATCGTTGTCATAGTTATAATCGACATCATCGCAACCAAATCTCTTGATGAGGATAATGACATCATTAAATTTGTCAAACTATCAAAAAAACTCAACCATTGTCACATTAGAATTATTAGGGGAGGGAATATTAAAAGTGATGACAAAAAAAGCTTTAGAAGTCTCATAAGTTGCATGAGAGACAAATTTTTTGAAGGGAACTATCATAAATGCGATGCAACCGGATTTGATTTTTGATTCATGTTTGTTTAGGCAATTAAGTGAGAGTGAAATGAGGGTGGTTGGAATTATTTGTGAGAAGATTTAGTTAATGGATATTCACGATGTTTTTCAAGCTGTGTCCGTTGTTGAAAATTAACGTTAAAAAGTTTATAAGAAGAATTGAAAATAAACTTTTTAATTTCGTTAATTTGAGCGAATCTTTGGGTTCACATCGGATGTTCTTTAATTTCTTGTCAGCTTTTCTCTTCCTCCTTCAATCTAAATCAGTTTTAATTGCTTGAAACAACTAATTAAAATTTCCACTGTGAGTAAAAAAATTTCAGTCAGTATTTCCGATGAGACAGACGTCTATAGTTGTTGAAGTAAAAACTTTTCAGACGTCTCAAAAAAATTTCGGGCGGAAATGAAAAGTTTTTGTGAATTTTTAATTTACATGAGTAAATCTTAATTTTTTAATAACAACTCGTGGTGCAGTAAGATAAAAAGCAAAAATTAAGAAGAACAAAATGAGTTAAATTTTGAGCTGTAGTAAAATATTTAAAATCCATGAAATTATTAAAGTTTTTATCTCTGTTCAAAAAAACACGAAGTCATCGCTCATCATCTCACCCAAACGTTCATTTTCATTGCCATTTTATCCTCTAATTTCTTTTAAATGCGGTACACACGCACAAATAACGCAATAACAATGGAATTATGGATTATAATTTTTCTCTTGTGTACTTATAAATGATGAAACATGTAAAAACTTTTATGAAAAGGGGTATTTTGTGAGTTCAATTTTATAATTGCTTTTTCACTGCACACAATATGTCTGCGTACGAGTAATTGCGGTTTGATCGCTCTTTCCATCGAATTACACACGACCATCATTAGACGAATGTATGATGATGGCAATTGATTTCGAATTAGGTTTTTGGAAGAAGCTAAAAATAAATTAGTATCAAAAATGTGTCTGAAATTAATTTGTAAGGGAGAAGAAAAAAGTTTTAAGTGACAAATTTAAATTATTTGTGAGTATTTTAAAATATTTTGTTGCAGAGCTGAAACAAATTAAAAAAGTAATTCCATTTAATAATTTTTATTTTAATCATCAGATGTATACAAAAAAATCATAATTTAATCCATCAAACAGTCCAGAAACAACTTTATTAATAGATTCTTCTCTAAAATCAGCGTCATGGCAATTAAATTTTTTCGCGTACTTCACACACCGTCGCCTTCAATTATAAGCTCTTAAGAGTCATCCAATTAGCATCTAATGATTGAGCAACACCCGAAAAATTTACTAATGAAGCGTTAAATTATTCATTCTTGAAGTTTTCAAACTTTAATAATTTTCTTCTTGACAAATTTCAAAGTTTGTAAGGCAAACAATTTATGGGTGGCAAAAATTTAATTTAAAGTTTTAGAAAATTTAATTTTCTGCTGTGGGCTGCCTCTCGAGTGCATTTACAGAAAATTAGATTAATTTTTCGAAACTTCATCAACACACACGAGTTTGCAATTTGATTTTTACTCTCTCTATTTTTAACTTTTTGAAGTTGTTCCTTTTTTGCCAGCTGGCTCTCGAAAAAAAATCTCCTCATTGTTGTTATTAGGGATGTGCAGAGAGAACTCAAATACCTATTTATGGAGATTTAATTCCGAAAATTATCTCCGACTGCTTTTATTCACAATCGAGACCGGGTTGATTTTTTTTCGTGCTTGTGTTTGTGGAACATTGTGAATGCTCTAGGTAGAAAAAAATTATCTCGATTTTATGCCTTGTAGCCATTTATGTCCCCTGTATATTTTCATAAACGTGTATGTGAATGCAGTCAACAAAAGCCAAAGTCTAAAGTTAGTTTTTTCATATTTTTCTATTGAATGACAATGTGTGCGTAAATTGAATGGAGAAAAAGGCATTTATCTGAGTCATTACATCTAATTGAGACGTAAAATAGAACAAAATCACAATGGAAGGATTTAGTTGAGGTCTCTAAGATGAAATTATTTAAAAATAAATTAAATTCAGAATTTTTTGAAAATTTATTAAAAATATTAGGTTGAAAAATTCAATAAATATTTGACTTCTTTCATTGTGACTCATCTTCAAATGACTTCTGAAGTTATTTTTTGTCTGTAACTCAATATCTTTCAATCAAGATCATCAACCATGAATGTTGCAGAGCGCTACAAAATATCAAAAATCTTTTCAAATCTTCCCTAGATGTGTTGCATCAGGATGAAATCACTCTTGCAGATAAAAATCCAGTTTCAATTTACAAATTAATCTGAAGAAAAATGAAAAGCGAGATTTAAAAGGTTGAATTGCACATTAGAGAGGATTTCGAAAGGGTAGGAAAGGGTGTTCGTGTACCTTTGACTTCTTGATTTTCACTCACATATTGAGATAAAATAAAAAAATTACATTCTGTTGACTTAATACTGAAATCTGTGCATAATTGATCAATATAAATTTTTTATTAAAATTTGTCGTAAATTAATCAAGGGAAAATTACTTATAAATAATTTTTAGATTATGTTTTCTAAATTTAAAATAACTAGGAATAAATATGTTTTTCATCAATTCTTACATTTTTGTCAAAAAATATATTGCAAACCAAATTTTATTTTATGAAGGTAAATTTTCATCGCACAATATCGCAGACTCTAAGAGAAAATTTATTTTACGTCTTTTTGATCACGTTAAGGGTCGAGCATGCTGTCGAGGACAGCACTAAATCTTTACTGGTTTCTTTTAGTTTTCACATAAATTTTACTTTCGGTCAGAGAGAGTGCTTCTGATTAGAAAATCTAATAGTTGAGGTTTATTTATTTCTATAAAATTTTATGTAGTTTTAATTTTTCTGAATTAAATTGTAAAAATTATTTAAAAACTTTTTTCTGTTTGTTGTCACATTTTCTATATTTATTAAATCCTTAAAAAAAAATTATCTGTAAAAAATTCATAAATTTCTCCATTTTGTTCTTGACACTCTTCTCGGAATATAAAACTCAATTTTCTATTCAAAATTCAGCAGCATGCACAAGAACTAAAAAACAATTTAATCTTTTGTTTGATATGACGAGCATTTCTATTCGAGCTTTTTATCGTGTTGTTTCAAAACCGAATTGACATATATTTACGTATTCTAAATGACAATCGAGATTATCGTCATCGCAACATCTCACGAGACAAAGAATGTGAGTTCATGCATGAGTCACATGCGAGTGCAAAAATGCGTAATAAATTTTTTTTGTCTCAAGTCATGTGAATCGAATTGTTTTTGCATCTTATCGGATAAATTTTACGTAAAGAAATGTTAAAAAGTTTATTTTTAGTATGAGACTTCACAAAATTAATGTCCTTGATTATCACTGAAAAATGCATTAATCACATCGTGATGTGATAAAATAAATTTGAACACAATTAAGACAATTCATCGTCCAGATGAAGCACAAACACAATACAGAAAAATTGTGAACGCGGGAGTGCAAGAAAATTCATTCAATTCCAATGTTTTCTGGTGCATTTTCTCCTTTTTATATGGAACACAATCAAAACTTTTTCCATATGTGGTTGCATAACTTGCATGGAATGCTGGGAGATAAAAATATAAATAGCTGATTTTTTTAACCATGTCTGCCTCACCTAAAATCCGGGTGCATATGTACAAGTTGCGATTTTCAGTTGCAGGCAATGTGATGAAAAATTTCCATGAAGTTAACACTTTTATTTATTTCAAATTTTAGCGCGCTAAGTAACTTTTAGTGTTCATCCGACTTCCCGCTAGGCATCTTTCTAGCGAAGTCATGTTGTTGAACTCGTTTCATTATTTTGGAGCATTGCTCTTAATCTCACTCTCATTTGTGTTTGGACGGTAAAAAGTTAAACTTGACATTGAAATTTTAAATCTTGTTTGCCAACAAATCGAAAATATTATGCAATTAGAGCGAGACAAATAAATTGAGATAAAAAACAAATAAAATGTGTTCTAAACTTTGATTTATGGTGCCTGAATTAGTTTTCCTAGAATTGTTTTAATCCATGATTTTTTATCTTACATTTATTAAATTTTTTATTGAAACTCAATCCATATGCGGACACAAAAAATATTCCAGTTCTTTAAAAATAATAGAATCAAGACAGGAACTAAGATATTTTGAAAATATAAAAAAAACTGCAGCCTTAAGATTAAAAACTTTTTACAATCTATTAAAACTTTTTTGAATTATTCGCAAAATTTATTTCATACCACAAAACACCAGCAAGTTAAGCTAAAAACACTTAATAATTAATATTCACTTGACGTCCGTATGAACTCTATGTATATGCCCTCGGATACTAATTCATTTCTGATTGTTGTCTAAATTTATGCACAATAAAATATTTGCGCTCTTTTCTTAACCCATTTATGAACGATATATTTAAAATTATTATTATGTAATTGGATATCTCAGTTTAATTGTGTGTATGTAACGATTTTTGGTGCATTATTCGCGCTCTTTCTTCATCGATTACCACAGTGACACTAAAGCGCACACATATTATTATTGAATATTATATATTGGTTCAAGCAGAAAAGAGTTATAGAGGGGTAATGGATCCAACAATGGATAAAGTAATAATGGGTAGCCTGCGCAATTAGAGCATGCAATATCTCCATTTCACTTAACAAATACAGAAATTCCGAAGAACACTTAAACTTCCTCGAATTAAGTTTTACTTCCATGGCAATTTATTTGCAATTATTTCAGACATGAAGAAAATGCGTTGTTTTATGTTGCTGCCGTTTGAAAATATTCGAAGAATTTCGCACTTAAATGAGTAGTTTATGTGATATGCAATGTCAATCAGCAAGAAGTGAAAACTTTTAATTTTTTTAAAAACTTCAAACTTAAATATTTTCTAATTCACAGTTCAAAAAAGCTCCACAAAATGATTTTTCTTATAGTTACATCATAAAAATTCCTGAAAAATTTAAAATTTATTGTCACAACAAGAATTAGCTGCGCCCATGACCATGCAAAAATCATTTAACTGCCGACATTCATTAGAGGCGTCAATGCGACGGACAAGGTGAACGAGATCAACATGAAAATATTATTTGCGCGCAGGTTTTGCAAGTAAATGCTTAAAGCTCTTTGATTAATTTTATTTTCATCGACGAAACGTGAGCAACAACAATAAAAGCTTCGAGCGATGGTTCTGATGTGGCTTTGAATAAACAATGGAACTTTTGTTATCGTCCCTTTGAGGTAAATTAATGGAAATTGCAGAATGTCACTCTATAGTGAGTGTATGTGCTTTATGTGTGTGGCTATCAAATTAATTAAGAGACAATTTGCATTTGATTGATAGAGTTTTGAATGTGGTCAAAATTTTTGACAGTTTAAAATTGGTATTTTGGGGTTTCCTTCATTGATTTCGTAAAATTTTAAAGCTCTTATTTTATTGTTAAATTTCAAATATTTAACGTTAATTTTTGTATTGAATTTTTTTACTTTTTCTATCAAAAATTCCATAGCTCAATAACTAATCACTCTTATTTCACTTTTTTTCACACACATCGAGCGCCCGATTGATTATGTCTTCTTTTTACGTTCAATGAATTCAATGAAATTCGATCAATTATTTTTCTTTTACATAAAATGAGAAAGATGTTTTTTAATTGACGCTATTGTTGAGGTTAAAGAGTTGCATCATATGTTTAAGAAGAAAAAATATTTGTATTTTTATGTTTAATAATTTAAATCCTTTTTTGCATTTAAATATTTGCTTTCAAGCTTTTGATGCTTTTTCTCGAGTAAAACCGTGAAAAAGCAAAAATAAATTAAGTACATTCTACTCTTTTGCTAACATCCTCGCTATTGCGACAAAAGCAACGAGCTTTTTTATTCCATTATACGAAAAAAGTTAGGAATAACATCATGAGAGCGTTCATCATAAATGCAAAAGGAGAATATAATTTTTTATGATTGCATTTTATACCTGCAAGCTGCAACTTTTAGACGGTCATGAAGCGCAACACAAATTTATGTTGCTATACACTTATAAAGCTTAATTTATAATGCTGGCATTATCCTAATTGTTGAGGGTGGAAAATAAAAAGAAATGGAAAATTTTAAAAACCACTCGGAAAGTTGCAAATAAATATAATTTTCAACGCATTCATTTGTCGATGCGGAAGAGCAAAGAGAAAATAGAGCGTGGTAGTAGCAGTTAAATGCATGATGCATATGCATAATTTCTACAGTGAGAAAATGGCAAGCTTCAAAAATCGATTAAATAACAATTTTATCGTCGTCACAATATCTCTGATGCAAATTGTGTGGTTTTTTTGTATATCAACACATGTAGAGCAATAGAATTGTGCATGCATGAACAAATATACGTAAAAGAGCCAACGTGCCGAAAAAAACTTAAAAATAGGTTAGCGAACACGAAAATTTCATCACACAATTTTCTGCTGTTATTTAAATTTTATTTGAATGTATGAATGGTCAATTGACGCCCGCCACACCATTCACTGATCTGCCGCAATTCATTGCTTATTATTTGTGTTTAAATTAAGTCATACACAAGTGAGCGTGAACTAAATTGTGTGGCGTCTATTGTAGACGATGTCGCTCCTTGTTCGACGATAAGATTTTACTTGACGATATCCGATGGTTATGAAATTTTTTTAAAACATTTCTAAGAAGGTGAAAAGAGAAATTTTGACGAGTGAAAACTTTTTTGTGTGTTTTAGAAAAAAAAATTAATTCAGAACTTTTGAAAATTTAAATTTAAAAATTATCCACACCTTGAAATTCAATCATCGCTGATTACGTTCAATTTACCAATCAAATGTCCACCGCACAGTCTTTTAATTTCACAATTCTTATCCAATCCGACGTCATCGCCATTGAGCACTCCACTCTTGTTATATTTATAGGGAATTGCATGCGACTGAGACGAGAACTCGGTAAATACTCGATTTTCTCCACTGTACATGCTTGCAGCAGCTGATCGAGCGAGTTTTTTTAAAAAGATAATTTTATTTCTTGTCTCTCTTCATGTTACTATGTGCATATACATGAGGAGAGCAAGAAAGAGTAGGAACAACTAAGCAACAACGAGCGTGTCTACTTCCAAGGTTTTTCTCATTTCAAGAAATATAGTGAAATGTACTTCATAGAAATGCACTCATACACACTCAACTTTACCTCTTTCACATGGCGATGGTGTGCGTGTGTAGGCTAAAAATCGGAATTGCAATAGCTCAACTCGCTCTTATAATGGCTTTGTAGCTTATTTTTCTCGCTTTTTGGGGGCAGCCTATAAAAACGAATGAATTTGATCGAAATATAATCAGTTCCTTCTTTTCCACTCGATCGAACTAAACTTCTCCGATCATAGTCTAACTTTTCTTTCGTGTTTTGTGTGAAGGCTTTATCGCGAAAAATAAAAAATTGTTGAAGCAGTTTACCCAAAAAAAAATTAATTACTTCTAATCATGTTTCGTTTTGTGAGTGTCTAAAATGGATTTCAAATCATATAAAGAGGATTAATTTAATATTCTTGCAAAGTGTTGTGTGAGAGTTTATAAATTATTCAATGAAAAATCTCCTTAAGGATTTTGTGAAAGAAGAAAAAATGAATTTTAATCAAGATATTTTTAAGTTTGCATAAAATTAAAATAATTAATGTGAAAGAAGTCAAAAAATCCCAGTGATGAAAAAAATTATTTGATTTCAATTTGAAAAGTTTTAATTTGATTTTATCAAGTGCTTTTTCCATGTGTCACCAAAAAATCTTCAAAATTCTTAAACTCATTGAAAAAGCTCGTTTCACTTTAAAAAAAGAAAAATTAAATTTTTAAACCTCTTAAATTAAAATTAAACAAAATGATGACGGTTCCGATTTCTACCCTCAGATCGTTCTTTCTGCCCTCGTGGCTCTATCTTGCGCTCAGCAATACAAAGACCCAAAATACGCAGCAATTATTAGTGAACAGAGATATTTGAGTGGCAATGGTCAATTCGGTGCCGCTTACACACAAGAAGACGGCACTGACTTCAAGGAAGAGACTGACGACCAAGGAAACAGACGTGGTGAATACAGCTACGTCGATCCAGATGGAAAAGTTCGCAAAGTCTCATATGTTGCTGGCAAGAATGGGTAAGTTTAGTATCTGAAAAATCAACTCAAGAAAATTCAATCAGTAATTAAAAAATCTACAACTGCAGCCATTCATGCAAAGCCACTTAAAATTTCGCTCTTCAATTTTGCTAATGGTGTAAAAATTACCAAGAAATGAAACATTAAAAATTGCCATTATTCAACTGCATCGGATAGTAGCCACAAAAATTGATTTCCGTATATGCAATATAAGCACACACGATCTAGAGCGTGAAAGTTTTTCTTTTTTTGCATAATCAATAATTTTTTCTCTATTCGCAGATTCCAAGCTACCGGCGATCACTTGCCAGTCGCTCCACCAGCCCCACCACAGCCAATTCCACAAGATGTTCAACCACAATATCAACCAAATGGCGGTGCTAAGTATCAAAGAGATCAATATGACACATCAGACCAATTCGATGACGGAAGCTATGATGAAAGATGGAACAACCCAGGTTTCCGTGGTGACGGACGATCAGCTCCAGTCCAATCCGCTCCAATCAACTATAACTATAATACCGCTCCTCAACAACATCAACCTCAACAAGCCGCTCCTGTCCGTCAACAAAATTACAATGTCCCAGCTCCAATTCCACAAGTTCGTCAACAAAACTACAATGTTCCTCAACAATCATACGAAACCACTCCAAGTCCAAACCGTTTCTTTCCACCAGGAAAATTGAACTTGAACCGTACACCCGATGGATTCTCATTCCAATTCAACAAAGCCTAATTTCCTCCTCTCCACGTATTCCTTCGCCTTCCCTAAAAAATTTTCCCCTCATGTCACATCATATATCACGTCAAGACTTGCCCTAGACTGTAATTTATTATTGTAACTTTAAAAAAAATTGTTTACGCTTTTTTCCAACCCTCTATTTGCATGTCACGTCACAAATGAATCTATCCTAGTCCTTGTAATGAGCTTGAGACAGTTTTCTCGGTGCTTTCTGTAGAAACACTCAGATTAATTGAAAATGAATCGCAGCGAGAGATGTTAATTAATAAGTTAGTCGAGGAAAAAATGCTACTTTGCATTTAATGAGAAATAGCAGGGTGCGATAGTGGTTGAGAAATTTTAAGCTTTTGAGATTGCTTTTAAAAAAATGAGATAAATTTTTTAAGCTTTCGAAAAAATTGAGAGAATTAAAAAAATCTCAAAAAGCTTTCTTAAATTCTAAAAAAGCTCTTAAATTTCTCATTTCTATTCCACCCACACGATTTTGATTAAACTTCTCAAATAACTCTCACATCATTTTGATTTTCAATCAATCTCTCGCTCTGTGTCTCTGACCTTCCACAATCATGTAATCAAACATCCTCATGCCATTCCGTTCATTGCTCTTTCTTTCTATCCTTTTGCGTCTGTCGCTTTTCATATTCTTTCTTTGCTATCTTTCAATTTAATTTTTCATTTTAATTCTATCACTCTGAATTCTACTCCTCGATAACAAGAAAAAAGAACGAAAAAAAATCAAAAAAAAAATCATAGAATTGTAAATAGAGAATTTGTTGATATTGTGATATAATAAAAATACATTGCTGCATGCTGAGAAATTATCAATGAAAAAAAACTTGTTTTTTATTGAACACTTTTTATTGATATAATTCATTTTGACCTTGCTGGTTTCAAATTCATCAATTAATTTTTTACAGACCATAATTAAAATTATTCAATCCAGGACATCCTGCTTAAGCTGACTAAATTTTTAACGTAGAAATTATTTAACATCTGCTTCTTATTTTTTCCGGAAAAAATTTTCAGTTATTTAGGCTGTCCCGGGAAAATTGGATTGAGACCAACTTTTTCAAACTAAAATCATACTCCGGAAAAAATGTTTTTTTCTTGTAAATGTCCCGATTTTTATTTCAAAAATCAGATGATAAATTGCTGATTTTCAATAAATTTTTCATTTAAATCAATAAAACTTGGTCACAAGGTTGACATAACTTTTATAGAATTTTTCATTTCAAATCTTTAATTTTCTAGAAAGTGAATTTGCAAGAAAAACAATTCTCAGAATATTTCAAAGACAATAAAACAAGTTGCACAGCTCTATTTAACAAAATGTCGCCACTGCACTAATTAACTAATCAACATTCGCGCATGTCGACAAATAAAAAAGGTGTAAAGCGTTGAGTAAAGCTTAAAATATAGGTAAAATTGTATTAATTGCTAATTCCATAAATTACACGCCATACCAAAATCTGTTGCCATTATTACTCGCCTTATTTACAATTTTTTTCGGTTTTATGGTGAACGGTGGCACATTTACAGGCGAAAATTAAAAATGCAGCAATTCGCTTTATCGCTCGCAGCTGGAGATAGTCGGTAAAGTTTATTTTGGATATTTTCTCAAGTTCCCATGGTAAACGTGGTCAATGGTGACAGAGGATGCGACAATTAAGACTAAATTAAGTGCAAAAGCTTTTTTTATGCAGTCGCTTTGAGGCGATGAAGTGTCTGGCGTTGAGTTAATTTAATTTTAGCAAGCTGACGGAAGTTTATAGATTTTTTAAGAATAATTTTTCATGTCACATAATTTTTTCGAGTTAATTTAATAAAATTATTTTAAACTCATTTGAGATTGACAAAAAAGATTTAAAATTCTTTGTTGATAAATTATAATTTTTGTAAAAGTTAAAAATTCCTTCCGTACCCTGAAAATATCCAATAAGTACACACCACATGACAGTTTATTACCTCAATCATTCACTTCCCCACTCTCAAACCAGATTCCATGTGGTTAATCACCTAAATATGTAACAATAAATTGCCCTTGAACTAAACAGCGCGGCAGCTATTGACAATGGATATTGGCTTCGATATTTACAGTTCATTCTACTCCACATTATAACATGATCTCACTTTTTTCTCTTTTTCCCTCTCGTTCGCTCTTGATGAAGTAATAATAAGGTGTAATGATATTGCGGAGCAGCGAGGTGTGCAGTAAAGAAACAAGCTTAAAACAGAAGAGAAGTAAAAATCAATTTCACTTTCGTTTAAGCAATTCCGCATTAAGAGACATGTGTGGCGCTTACGGCTTGGTAAAAAGACTTGATTGGGTTAACAGAGGCAAAACTCTTTTGAAAATGAATAGCATCCAAATGTGTAAGAAAGGAAAAAAATGAACTTGAAATTGTTCTTAAAAAAAACTTAAGTTTTTAAAACTATAAAAAAATTTAGTGTTCACTTAAGTTAGATTCCACGGTTGTTCAATCAATGACTTTATAAAAATTACCGAACTATATCGCATTTTCTGTTTATTAGCTGCAAATTTACTTTAATTTTAAGGGCACATGCCGCATCCAATGGATTTTTTATGACATGCCTCACTTGACATTGAGGTTAAATTTTTCCTTTCACAAAAAAATCTTTTTAAGATGTAAAAAAATCATCCAAACTTAAATTTGCAACACTTTTAATTGTAATTAAAAAATTAACGTTTATATAAATTTTTGCAACATTACCAATCATTACCAATCACTATAACATCTTAATTTAACTCATTTGATTCCTCTAAGTTAATCGGTCGAACTTGAATCTTTCGAAACCTTTTCAAGTTTTTTGATATCTTTCGAACATTTTCATCTTCTTGATTTTCCTTCAAATATTTTCTTCTCTTCAAGTAAGGAGTTGCAAAGTCATGCCAGAAAAGCTCACAAAGCAGGACCAAGAATGCCAAAATAAGGCCAAAACTGGCGATCACAACAGCAATAAAAATGTCATCAAACCTCAAAATTCCGCTTGAGTTTTCTTCGACTTCCTTGAAAATTTTTTCATCTTTCTCAAACTTCTCCCAAGCTTGTGGTAATCCAGCTTCAAAGCACCAATCCATAATCAACTGCCATTTACTCAAATACTTACTGAGAAAAGTCACTTGAAGCTGGGTGAAACTTAAAAACATATTTTCGTTAATGATGTAAAAGTTTGAAGCTTCACCAGTTGAGATCAAATGATTCGCAAGTTCACAAGTGATCAAAATAGCAATGTTGTTGTTGGACATTTCAGTCATATTAATGAGGTTCAAAGTGTTGCCAAAACTAATGATTTTTCCTCTCTTAACTGCGGTTTGATATCCAGGATTGTCTTTTAAGATCAAATCTTCATAGCTTCCGACAAAAATCTTGTAATCACTCGTGAGAAGTTCATCAAATGATTTTAATGTTCCTGGTTCATTAGGCTCGATCATGAATGACGTGATGACGCCTTGATAAGCATTGCCAAGGATTAAAAGCATAAAAACTAAAATCTGAAGGACGACAATCAAAACTTTCTTGTTGGTTGCAAAAGTTATCGACTGTCCTTGAGAAAAAGCCCAGAAGAAGAATGGGATGAACCACATCGAGGTTGAAGAGCCAGAAAGTCGCCATAAAATCATGCAAGCTATGATTGAGACTAAAATTGACATCCAGACAAAAGGTTCGAAAGGCTGAAAAACATTTTAACTTTTAAAAATCGATTTATCACAAAAATGTAACATATTTGTACTGAAGTTTAACTTAATTAAGAGTTCTGATTAAAAATATCTTTGTTTACCTCTAGAAACCTTTTTATTCTTTGTGATTTAACTGGTTTGGGCACGAGAGGACAAAATCCAGTTTCCTCATAAGTGTTAAGCTGAGGTGCAATATGATTTGGTCTTATTATTGTATTAAGAGTCATGTCAAACTTTCGATTGTAGTATCCAAGCATGTAGTTGTTCGTGACGTCATTAATCGATCCAGTTAACATGACATATTGCATTTTAGAATTTTCAATTTTTTCAATCGCGAGAAGAAAGTGCGTTAACTTTGAACAAATTCTGCCATTCTTGATTTTAACTCTTGGCGGTTGTGCATTTAAAACAATCAAATGTTTAAGTTGCTTCAGATTCTTGAGATGGTTCGGATAAATTTTATCAACTGTTGCTTTTTTCATCAGCACTGGTGTGTCAGGATTATTGTTAAAGTCCACGTACACTTCGTCATTAGCTTGGAAAATTATTGCAGAGTTGAGTATTGAAAGGCTTTCAAGGTACTTAAATATCTGTTTGATATATTTTATGTCATCGTTCGAAGTAATCACCAGATACTTTGAATTATGATTCAAAATCGGCTTCATAATCAAATCATTGACGAAAGCATAGAAAATGTCCTTAAATAAATAAAGTTAATAAGGTTATGAATAACACAATTTTGTAAAGAAATAGAAAAATTGTAAGTTAGTGGAAAAAAGAGATGAAAAAATTAAAAAATATTCTTACAAGTTTTTTCTTATCGAATTCATCAATCAAAGTGATGACGTAGTCAACATTGTGAATCGTTTCCATGTTCAAGTCATAAGTCATTGCGTCAATCATAACCACAGTGATTTTCGTACGAAAACATTTCGCTAAATTATCGATCACTTTGTCCTCAAAATTGTCGTCAAACTTCAAAATCGCGATGGTTTTTATCCAATTTTCCTTCTCGACTACATCACTTACAATCTTACAAGCACTTTGAGCGAGTTTTGAAGAGTTCACCGAAAATATTTTAATAAATATAAAAATCAAAATTTTAAATCTCATTTCTACGAATTGCGAACTGTAAATTCTGAAATGTTGTGAAAGTTTTTGTCACTTTGGTTATTGAAAAAAAATACATTTAAATAATAAAAACATGTTGAAACTAAAGCTTAAACGGTTCGGACATTTCTTAAAATTTAAAAACAATTTAAAGAAATTTAATTAATTTTATAAAAAATTCCATGTGGAAAATAATTTCGAGCTTATTTGCCGACGGTGAAGACTTTGGTGCTATAAATATGTTTTTTCACTCGTTATGTGACACTTGTTCCGTAAAAGCTGCAAATCAGCAGTTTCATTGAATTGCACTTACTGTAGAAAAACAAAACTGATTTTAAAAATGTATGATGCAATTTAAAGGATATCAAGAAGAATTTCTCGGAAGCTTTAAACTTGTTGAAAAGTTGAAAATAAAAGAAACTTAAATTTTTTAAAATTTGGTTTCTAATTTTTAAAATTGAAAAAATCATTTTCAAACTATAAAAATGCAAATAAAAAATTTAAAATCTTGTAAAACTTTAATTTTTAAAAAATAACTCTCAGATATTTCTTTAAAGCTTCTAAATTACCAAAAATCGTTTCAGTCTGAAAATTTAATAATAAAAAGCAACTTTTAATTAACTTTTCTTTCTTAATAATTCTTATTTAATAAAGTCACTTACAATTTGGGGTTTTGTATATAGTTTTTTTTCACAGACAAAAACAGAAAATTAAAAAACAATAAAATAACAACAAATATAAATTAAATCGTTTTATATTCCTAGATTGCTTCGTTTGCCTTTAAGCAAGTAAATTTGTTATCTTTCTTCTCGCTTAGTCTCATCCTCTCTCACGGGAGTATCGTATCAAAATTACATGCATGATAAACTTTCTATTGTCGTAACTTTTAATTCATCATCAGCTAAATAGTTTTATCTAGATTCGAAAACTTTTCTTTTTCTTTTCTCATGATTGTCTTTTTTCGGGTTTACAAACTTTTCTGGTGGAAATTTCTGGTGGAAATTTCCTAAGTAGGAGAAAAAAAACTCTTAAGTTCCAGTTGAAAGCATGAGAGCAGAAGAAAAAGTTTTCTCGTCAATTAAATTGGGATGCGGAGAATGGGTGAATTCGGGGTGGGAAGCTTAGGAAAATCAATTTAATTTTAATATATAAAATTTTCAAATTAGGAAAAAAAATTAATTTTAAATTTAAAAAAAACTCGTCCATCCCTTGCTTTTTCCCACCCACTATTGAACTTTGATTCTTTTCCACAGAAGAGGAAATAAACTTTAATGAAACTTTTCCTCAATACCATTTTCTTTCTTCCACTTCGTATTGATTACATCGAATTCAATTGACTAAATTCAACACAAAATAAACTGAATTTAATTTAATTTTTAAAGAAGCAACATTCAAGTCACGTAATTTTCACTCATATGGTTTTGATATCAATTGCTCTCGAATGAGATGTGTGAAGGAACTAAGCATTGAAGAATTAAATGTAAAATGAATAAAAGGTGAATAGTTCACGTTGATTTTTAGATGTTAAAGCTCACTCGATAGCTTCCATCTTTGCCATTAAGAGTTCTCACTGGCATCGGACCTTTTACATTATTTCCTACACTGAAGGTGACTGGTGATGATTGAGGTTGAGCAAATGATGATTGTGGATGTCGATGATGGCGAGCGTGGATAGGCACGGGTGCTCTTAGTCTCTGTCTGCCAGTTTGTCTATTAACTCTCTGGTTGAATTGATTTTCAGCGTGCTTAATTTTTTCCCTTTGTTGCCTAAGGAACGCTTGCTGTGCCTTTATTTCAACTTCTTTCTCTTTCGCTATTTGCTTGTGTTGTTGAATCTTAAATTGCTCTTCCACGAGTCTCTCGAGGCGTTCGTCTTCTTTTGCTCTGATAAATTGTTGAAGTTGAGCTTTTGAACTCGGATGTGGATCGTTAGCCAATTTGAATTTGTATCTGTGGGAGGGTAAATTTATTTAGTAAAGACTTTTTTACGTTAATCCCTCTCCATACTAACCTTTCATCCTTCTCATTTTCAATAGCATCATAAAATGTTTTAATTTGACCAGGTGAGGCAATTCCGTGACCGACGTCGCCTCCATGGATATTCGGAATGTCTTTAATCTTAAAGTTATTGCTACCGACTGGCTTAAATCCATGTTGCAATGCAGCAGGATCAAATTTATTTTTATGAGGTTTTATAGCCAAAGACTTTACGCTCAAATCGCTTGCAAACTTGGATGTGGATGGAACGTTTGAAGTTTGACCGGGTCGTGGTCGAATTGAGAAATCGAAAAATTCTGAATCCTTAAATTCATCCTCAGACGACTTGAATAGCTTTCCCGGATGCTTTCGTTTCTGTGATTTTGTTGCGGGAACATAAAATTGGGTGGATGGTCGGAAACCTCCATTTGTCTCTTCGACATTAATTCCCTCTCCATGTTTGATAGCGGAATCATATGAAGTTTGAACTTGTCCATTTCCACCATAAGACTGTTCAAAATTAAAAGATGCAGTTGAACGTTTCGGTGGTTTTCCCTTCGAAGGTTTTTTTGCTGTAAAGAACTTTGCCTCGTCATCACCACTGAACTTAATGGTGCTATAAGAGTAAATTGAGTCGGGATTATCTGGCTTGAATTTCTTTTGGTTTATCGACGATGGTGATTCTTGGAGTTTGCTCTCGATATTTTCTTCATTTTGAATCGATGGAAAGCGATATGAGTTTGATGATGGTGTGAGAGCGGGCTGCGAGTGAAGCTTGATGGGTGCAACGTAAGCTACCGGTGTTGTTTTTGTTTGTGATGATTTTACGCGCAATGGTCTGGTATAAAGATGGGGTGGTGAGGTGGTTCTCGTTGATGGAGTCACGAAGTCGTCGTACACTTTGCCCTTGACAGCGAAAATTTCTGGTGGTTGAAACGAGATCTGTTGTTCTTCAAAATTTCCACTGTTAAATGTTTGTGAAGATGGAGGAGGGCCGTTGAATTTTTTTGGTCTTGGTCCTCGCTAAAATTTAAAAAAATTTGATGAATTTTAGAGTTGAAATTATAGCGACAAAAAATAATTTGAAATTTTTAATCAAATTTCAACTAAGAATATCTCAAATTTAAATTAAAACACCCATGAAACTCACCCTCGACTGTCCTCGATTAAATTTCGCAACCACGCTGCTGTCATCTGTAACGGTGGCATCTTCAACGATGCCTTTTCCCTTGAATGTTCTTAGGGGTGTCGCTGATTGTGTGTCATCGTTTCCACCTTCACTAGCGACCGTATACTGAGCTGACACGCGAGTCGATCTTGCGTCACATTCCAGTCTCGTTGTGACTAATAGCACCAACAGTTGTGATAAAATTATCTGCGAGGAAAAAGTAAGTTAATTAACTTGAGCTTTCTAGTTAAACGGGAAATTGATGGACGAGATAAAAGCGGCGCTACATGTAATATGTTATACGGCACACGCCTTATAGCGAAATTTTTTTTCCAACAATGCATGTCGAACTTTGTCGTCGACCTCTCATAAGCTTTAAAACAGCAAAAACGAGATTAAACTGATGCGATTTAAAGAAATTGAAAATGAAAGTGAATTTTCAATAAACACGCCAATTATATTTCCGAGTTTGTAGTGCAAATCTAATTTTTTTTCGCTCATAATTGAATGTGAAAATGTGATTTAACGAGAAATTAATTTTTATCTTTTTAAAATCTCGCGAGAGTGGAAATAGAAACTTTAAATGAGATTATTTTCAAGTTTATTATGAATGTGTTGACGTAAGAGTTTGTTTAGGTAGAAGAAAAAAGCGTGACAATTTAATTTAAGATGTGAAAAGATTTTCTTGCAACAATTGCGTAATTTTTTAATAAGATTGAATTAATGACAGGACTTGAAAATTTAAAACAAAACAGAGAGTGATTTTTTAGAAAATAAAACCTTAATATAAAAATTTAAAATTTGTATAAATTTTTTTTACGAACAAATGAAAAATTTTAAACCGTGCGTCCACAAAACGGATGCTATTTGATTTCATTTGAAACTTCAGAAACATTTTGTTAATCACATCCACTAAACATCATCGCACTTAACTAGAAACGTCATAAAAATTGATGAGTGTTCGTGCCTCCTCAAGTTAGCGGCAACAACAGTTAGTGAGAGAAGAAATTTCACCTTAGAGTCATAAAATTTGTTGAAATAAAGGTTAATAACAAGTGCGGATGCTTCTTAACGATTAAATAAAGATGATCATCTTAATGCTTTTAATTGCTTTGGATTAGCCGAGTGAACTGGCTTGGCAGCTTTATTCATTGTTGTGAAAATATTTTTTAAAGTAATGCGAGAGATGCTGAAGTTGTATTAAAAGACGTTTAAAGATGTCCAAGTGCAAATTAAATTAAGAGACTTCAAAAATTATTTGTTTAATATTTCTATCAAAAATATATTTAATTTTTTTGATAAATTAAAATTCAAAGATTTTCGAAAGCAAGGCAAAGATCTTTTTGCAATTCACAAACTTTTTTCTTACTAATGTTACTCCGTTTTCATCGCTTTCGAGATGATTTTAAATTTCTTTTATATGCAAATTTCGATAAATGTTGTTGAGGCTGAAACCATGCAGACTCTTTCAGGTTGAATTATTCTGACTTAATCGACTTTTACTTTTATGATTTTAATGGGCAAATTCAGTTCTTTTGAAATTTTCTATGCTGTATGCAATATGAAACCACTCAAAACACTTAAAAGTCTGAATTGTTATGACAATCACATGCGAATATATGAATTTAGCATAAGCACATGTTAGATATACACAAAAATTTCAAATTCCATTGCCGTATTCTGAATAAAATTGTCAAATGGAAATGAAAAGAAATGTTAATGAACTTTAAATTCAAATTCACGTTCATGGGCGTATTTTACGTAATTTTTAAAAGCTTAACAACGGGTAGATCAAATTTTGATAAAATTTCGCAGTTAAAGTGAATTTTTTTATGTGGAAAAATTTAATCTAGAACTTTTCAAAGAGAAAATTATTTTTATTAATTTTAAATTCTACATTTTATTATTTTTTTACATTCTGAAGAAAAAGCTTTAATAAAATTTAACAAAATATCCTGAAAAAAAATTTACGCACAATTTGAACGCTGAGCTTGAATCTAATTTTTGTTAAATTGGTCTTTAGGGAAATTTCATTCACTCACATTTTTCGAAGACTTTTCTTTTTAGGTAATTTAAAAACAAATTATGCATGGTGTAGAAGGAAGCAATTTGATGATGAAAACGGAAATTGAATTTCAAGGAATCTAATGAGAAAATAAGAAGCAGTAAAGCACACCTTTGACAGTACATTAACGAAAGGTCTTAAAACGATTTGAGTGGAAAATTCATTTTGATTGGAGATTTTTCGGAAGTCGATTGAGAAATCTTCGGGGAAAAAGTATTTTGTGAAATAATTTTGAAATTCATTGAAAGAAAATAAATTGAGAATGAAATTCAGTTACAAAATTTCATTTAAAAAATTGATAAAATTAAAAGAATTTTATAATCTTATTAAACAAAGACATGAATTATTTATTAAAAAATTAAATAAATTAAATTTTTTATTAATAATTTTTGCTTACGTCTTAAGTAACAATTATTAAACTGTGCTTGTCAATTGCAGTAATTTTAAAAATATGACGCAAATCTTTTATTTCATTTCCCAAGATTTGTTTCAAACCTTTTATTAAAGCGAGCTTTTACCGACGAAAGAGATTATTGGTTTTGAAAGTTAGCTAATGGATATTCATTATTGTTCATGGCTGCAAAATGAGATTCTAAATAGATCTAGAATGTTTTGTGTGAATAATAATTTAATATTGAGAGAAGTGATTACATAAAATTTTTGTGAAAAATAAAAATTTATTTCTTAAAAAATTAAGGAAAATGTTTTAAGTTTAAAATCAAAATTTATAATTTTACATTTTTTAAAATGCAAAAATTCAAATTCCATTTTTTAAAACACAAATTTTAATATCCCCATTCTAAATGCATTTCTTCTGCCATTGTCAAGTCATTCAAATCAATTTACGGAACGTTCGAGCATGAAATAATTAAAAGATAAATTTTAATTAAAAAGTAACAAAGTTTTTCAAATAAATTACGAGTGACTTGAAAATGATGTTAAAATTGCGCATATTGTCACGTAGAATGATTACGCACGAAAGAGATTAAGAAGTGAGAGCAAGAAAAACTTGTCTATGGTGTCTTTTCTATATTTATGAAAATAGACACGGAAACTAAAGTGGAAGTGTGTGATGCATAATATGTAGTTAAAATGTAATCTCAACCGCACAATTACCGACTAGTTATTTTATTTTTATGGAAGTTTCTGTCATGTCCATCTCTTGACTTTCGATTTCATTTTCGAGATTTTACTTTCTGCATTTCTTTGTTTTCCTTTTCTATTAAAAAAATCGACGGTAAATGCAAATAAGCATTTTATTTTTGGAATGTTGTGACAGAAATGTCATTGCCATTGACAATGGAATTGTGAATTTGACGTCAAAACAAGTTAAAGTTTATTTTAGACTCAAATAAATCTGCAACTTTTTTACGGCGCGTTTAAATTTGTTGAATTATTTTATTTTTATCTCGCTCGCATATAAATTTGATTTAAAAAATATTTGAACGTCAGTGTTTTTGTAAAGCAAACAATTCGTGCTAATTCTAGCGTGAAAATGTTTTTGTTGAATTCGTGAATTTATTTGCTTTAAACATAGAAAAATCTTTAAGAAATTTAAATTGAAGATTTATTCTAGAAAAATTAGGAGAAACCTTTAACCTTCTTTTTTTAATTTTTGAACTTGCAGTTTAAAATTAAAATTTTAAATCGTTGATTATTATTTTTAAATTTTTTTACAAAATTTTTATTCGAACTCATAGAAAGCTGACATGGACGTCTCATTACTTTTTCAAACGACACTTTTTTTCGGGTGTAAAATTAACAATAACATTTTTGCGATACATCTTCTTCGTGCACGATGCTTTGTGCTTTGTAAACATCTTCCGAGTATCTCATACTTGAGATTTATCTTCGTCTTCCTTCTTTTTTATATTATTCTTCGAAATTGTTCATGTCAAGTGTTGTGTTGAATTACATCAAGTGAATTTCTGCAGATCTCAGGTGCGCATTATGCATCGTTGGATAAATGCAGCAGAAAAGTTCAATGAACTTGAATCAAATCCCTGACATGGCAATTCATCAAGAATGAAGATTTTCATTTAGCGGAAAGATTTTTCTTTGTTTCGTTGAATAAAATGCAAATAAGAAAGCTTTCAGTGAACTCTAAAAGCGCTCTGAGGGCTGATGTTTAATTTATTCGTTGCGTTAGTAAAAAACGCTTTTAGAATGCTACTCGGAAATGATGTTGAACTTTCGATTTAAATTTTAGAGCGATCTAAGAGATAAAATGGTTTTAGTTAACTTTTTAAAGAGTTAAAATATTTAAATTTATTTCTAAAATCAACATTTGAGTTAAAAAATTTGTTTGATGCTACAAAAAATACAAAACAACTATCCACATAATTATTCATGTAATTTCTTCGCCATAAGAAACAAATTTGATGATCTCATAAAGTGAAAACTCAAGCTGTGCATAAAACTTAGTTTTGTGAAAACTTAAACAAAAACAGTCTCGTTATTTTTTGGATATGTTGGGGTCATTAATAAAACTCTTGATTTCATCTTTTTGTTTGATTTTAATCAAACTTTACGTAATATCGTTGAAAATCATCAGTTTAAGAAACGTCAGATGAAATAATAACTATGACTTTCTCATCAGCTAAATTTGAAAAATTCATCCAGAATTTTCATTTTCCTTTTTTTAGATTTAATCAAACTCTATCATCCCGGGTCAATTGTGTCCGTTTGAAAACTAATTGCTGCAAAAGCGATAAAAACTGATTTCCTCTTTTCTCCAGTATTAATTGCCTCAGTGTCTTTGTAAGATGAGAGAAATTGAAGAAAAAAACTTTAAAAACAGTAGCAGGTCAACGTTACTCGTTTTCGTCGAGTTGTTTTTTTCGATCTGTTTTCATTCACTTATAAGTATTCATAAATCTCTCTATTTTCTAACACACGTCAATTGTTATACATTGAGATACGATATGCCATGAGAACTCAACTATTTTCCCGTTATTTACGTCGGCTTTAATAAAAACTTTTCCTTAGATTTTGAATTAGAGATATCTCAAGAGAGCAAGTCCATTAAATGTTAAATAGTCTCTCGTTTGTTGAACTTAATTACCACAATTTTTTTCATTTCATTTCGTGTGCACTGAGAACGCCAATTTTAATGAATTGAAACATGCGAGAGAGAAAAGAAGATATCGAAAGTTGGTTTGCATTACATTAAAATTGACGATTTTTTGATAGTTTTATTTGAAAGCATTTTGGATGAAATATTCAACCATTGGATTTTTATTAAACATATTATCGATATCGTAAAAAGTTTTTTATAGTTTTTATTGTTTGCAATCAATCTCAAAAACTTATAAGATAGATCGTAAGAACTTATAAGATATTTTCCAACTCGTTTAATCGTTTTACAACTACACATTTTTTGCATTTGATGGACTTTTTGAAATGCATCTGAAACGACATTGAACTTTTCAGTTTTAATTTTCTCATCCAATGAACTGAACTCAAAGGAAAGAGTAATAGCTCAAAGAGATGTTTAAATCCACAAAGGAAAATTTAATTCAAAAGATTTAATCCTTTGCTCGAAGATAAAATATTTGTAAATGGAATTTTCATTGACATTCGAACCAAATAGAAAATGTTACATGAATTAAGTTAGTTGAAGTGTTGAAGATTTGTTTTTAATTTACAAGTTTTTGACTGTTAAAAAGTTTATTGACTCTAGTTGAATGAGCTGCACTGCGATTATTCTCTGCATTAAAATGGAATTGGGTTGAGAAAATACTAAAAGTTAACAGCATATAGAATAACAAACTGAAGAACTCTCTCAATTTCGAATATTTTTTATCGTGATTTTTTCATTTCATTTGTTTTAATATTTTTGATTTTTAAAAGATTAAAGATTGCATGTTTTTGAACAATTTTAATGCAGTGACAAGAAATTTCACTCTTTAATTAAAGTGTCACTTTTATTTAATGTCCCAGAAGAAAACACTTAAACATAAATAATTGGTTTATTTTTAATCGAGAGCATCACGCTATGAATGTCGAACATCAATTTCCCTTGACGATTACAAAAAAAAATCACTTTTAAATTATTTAACGATCGCATTTTCACAACTTTTTTTAATAACTCACCACTTTCATGATAATTCCTTAATTATTTTATGAACTTTTCCTTATGAATTCACTTTTTGATTTATTGCACTTTGAGTCTTTTATTTTATATTTTTTTATTCACTGTAAAAATCGAGCAGAGATTTTTTTTGATTGAAAGTGAAAATTTATCCACTAATGAGGTTAGTAAATTATTCAATTGGTTAAAATTGTGTGTACAGAGAAGAATAGGAAAAAATTAACTTTCTTTTGTATTAAAAAATTGCTCTAAGATATTTTTTCTTTAAACACCGATCGTAGCGACAAGAAACCAACGACTGAATCCCATTTCATGCTTTTATCATCTATTTATAATAAACTTTTCCGAAAAGTTGTGAATATTATTATTTTTTTTCAGACCATCATGAAAAGTCTCAAAGTTTCTAATACACGCGAGAGACCTGTCTGTATGAGGCGGCGGCACATATGAACGTTTGTGGTAGCACGTGTTTTCAAATACTTTATTTCGTGTATAGAAGAAATTGCAGATTGGAGAAAATTCAAAGCCGCCGTCATCATTGTAGTTGTCGTGAATTAATTGGAGTGTGTGCATGATGCTCTCGCTCACTCTCACAACAAATGTGCATAAGTGAGAAATTATACCACTCAATCTATGATGATGAGTGTGGAGCCAGCCTCATCCACTTAAGTCGAAACTAATTACATTTCAATTTTCAATCTTCTCTCGAGAGAGCTTTCGCAGTTGTCGGTGACGATCTGTGTGAGACTAATCGATGAATTTTGACAGCTCGCATGTCGCCGATGGGCGGGAAGTGATGGAAATATGAAGAGTGAGGTGTTTCGACAGGGGAAGTTAAAATAAATATTAAATACATTTTCCAAATAATTATTTAAATTTCTAAACCCGTTTAAAAACATTTTTAAGTTTAAATTCCAAAAGAATATTTTTAAATTGAATAAGAAACTCATAAAATTTTTATCACGTCCTTAAAGCTCGAACAAACTTTCAACAAGACATTTTTACAGCTCATTTGACACTTCTGCCATTCATATCGCAAAAATTCCTTGCAGACTCTCCGTTTCTCACGTTGTTGATTGAGTGTCAATTTTGTTACCACTTAATGTCGTCTAAAATAATCAAAAGTCTGTATAATACTTTGAGGGCGTTGTACGGATGAGAAACTTTCTATCTTAATATTATTTGGGCGGTTTAATGACCCAGAAAATTATTTGGTATTGGGAAAAAATGAAGATGAATTTTCTTCTTGATATTTGCAAGTCTATCGATCGTCGATGAAAGTGAGAGTGTGAGAGATGGATGGAGAAGTGGAAACGTTTAAGTTGTACATCATGTAACATCCGATTGAAACAAATGACCGACATTCTATATAACTCGTGTAACTTGTAAGCTTAATTGGGTTAGCAGAAAGGGAAGTGATTATGATGAAAGTTATGTTGAACTTAATTATTTTTTTATTAAATTTTAGAAAAAATATTTAACGTTTTTGTGTGAAAAATTCACGAGCCGAAAATCATGATAAACTTTGTGGTTTATGACAGCTCTCTCGTATCAGCCATGCCTCATAGCTATCTCTTCTTCACCAACGCACAAGTCATCGATTATTAAGCACATAAAGTGCTCTGAGCTATCCTCAATGACCGCTTAATACTGCATATCGAATTAATGGCTCTTTTCTCATGTTCACTCACCGGTGCCTAAAGCTCGGCAAAACGGAAGAAAACATTTTTTTATGATGCCAAAAATAAAGAAATATGATTAAGTCTGATTGCTTCGGTGCACGCCGTCATGAATTATTTACATATGCAAGTCTCTAATGCCGCGCTACTGAAAAAAGTATTTAATAAATTTTCACTTTTCTTTTCTTCTCCATAAATACCATTATTATATGCTCTTCACCATATATTGCTTTGTGAATTCTCTGACGCATGTCGTGAATTATTTTCAAACATAATCGTCGAATTGTGATGATGAGAGGCGGTGAGGGCCAGACAATAAAGAAACTTTAAAGAGCGTGGAAAAATATTTTTCATACACGAATAACTTAAAAAGGTGTCGATATGAGAAATTTGGAGTGAGTGTTGAATGTAACGTTTTTTGGAAATTTAAATACTCATACAATGTTTCATTGTTTTCAATGTTTTAATGTTTTATGACTCAAGGTGGGCAAACTTAACATTTTTACAATAAAACAACAAAAAATTCATTAAAATTTAAAAATTAATTATTTAACGAAATTAATTTGATAATTTTTAAATCACCCTGAATTAATTATAAAATTAAGTTCATTGATGTGAAACATAAAAGTGACATTAACAAGTTTTAAACCTGTCTTAACTCTTAAGCTATAAAAAACCAAATGCACCTTATGCACGTTCACTGACACTGAAAGTTGCATAATTCTATCGGAAACAGAAAAAACTAGTTTTATTATTTTTCTTGCTTCAATTGCAATTGGACTTTTTATTCTTCTTTTACTCGATTGAACATAAAACAATTTCTTCCTCTATGTACACCTTACTATATTCGCTATTAACTAACTGCAGAGAGATGGCTATAATATTATTGTAATAATACTAGTAAGTGTGTGTGACTGTGACGATAATTGATAATTGTTTTTATTGACTATAAACTGCATCTTTTTTAGCGCGCAATTGCATGCCATTGCTCTATTTCTTTTACTCTATTATGTTTTAATACCATTTCCATGTGTTAAATATTATTACAAACTAATTAAAATAATCAACAGATTTTGCATACGTTATGCAGGAAGAAAAATAAGATTTACTGGGCGTTTGTTAATTTTCTTTGAGACATTATTTAACAGTTACGTTTTAAAAAATATTAAAAAAACCACGAATTTCAAACTCGTTCAGAGTTTTGCACTTAATTTTTTAAGCACATAACTCCTTATTATCCAGCTTCAATAAATCAACGAGTGAATTAGGCACGGTAATGGTTGTCGCTCCACCGCCGCCATCGTGACCGGAAGCTGAACTGGCTGTCGTGTTTATGATATAAGTCTTATTATCGTCCGCCAAATGATTACGCAAATGCTGAATCAAGTCATTTTTATTAACACAAATTTCGCGGCATAAGATACATTGTGAGGTTAATGACGAGGAAATGGGTGCATTCAGTGATGACGTTGTCGTGATTACTGAGTCATCTCTAATTGGCTGCGTTGCTGCGGTAATCTAGAAAGTAAAGTTTATTATTAATTTCATGCTTATTTGATTGTGAAAAATTTATTTTTCTCTAATTAATTTAAAATGACCTAAAACTATTTAAAAATATCAAATAAATCTTCGAGATTTTACCTCACTATTATCCAAGTAATTTGTATTAATTGTGCCGGCCTGACGATAATTGCCGCTATCTAAAATTATATAACTCATTTGCTGATGCTCAACACCCACGTTTGTATTATTGTTGCTATTACTATTAGTTGCTGTAGTTGCTGATGATGTTGGTTGCTGATAAATATTTTGATGCTGCTGATGATGATGAGATACTACGGAATTGGTAGATTGTGCTAAACTAGTAGAATTTGCAGTGGATATTGCACTTTGCTGATGTCAATACTAGAGAGAACAAAAATATTTTTTTGTTAAAGACACGCCACAAAAGTACTCTGAAACCATTAATCTACCTCCATATGTGATTTGGCATGAAGCTCCCACTCGCCTCTCGTCGGTAGGATACGATTGCATAATTCACATGTCCACATTTGCTGTCCTATATTTTGTTGATGAGTGTTGTGTTGTTGTGAATGTGGTTGATGGTTTTGAGAGCTTATCGTGTGGGTTATCGTATTAAGCACAGACGAAGGAATACTTTGGCTCTGCATTTGATGGTGCAATTGAAATGCCTGGGAAGATTGTTGGTGATGATCGACTGATGTTGCCGATGGAACTTTTGTTTCGTGCGCTATAATCACTGGTTTTTGCTGTGGCTCTTCTTTCTTGATGAGACTTGCGAGATTATTGTGTCGTTTTCCTAATGGTGCTATGTTTGTTGGTGTCACGTGCTTGAACTTGTTCATGTGGATTACTAAAAATAGTTTAAATTTATTTTTTAAATGATTTAAAACTAAATCAATTTTGAATTTGATTTAAATTTTAGTCATTCATTACCTAATTTATCTCTTCTCGCGAAAGCTTTGTCGCACACTTCACAAATGTAAGGTTTTTCTCCCTGAAAAAAAAAATATTTTAAATTAACCTCCAGCCACGCATCAATTTAAACCATCGATACAAACTCACTGTATGTATTCTCATGTGAATTGTCAGCTTGTCCTTCCTCGCTAATCCTTTACCACATACCGTACATTCGAATGCCTTTGGGGCCGTTGAATTGGAATGTGTCGCTCGGCTTTTCCTCGAACTCGTCGTCGTTGACGAATGTGATGTTTTCACGTGATGAACGCTACGTGAATTCGGGTTAAGTGAACCACCTTCCGCGTATGGCTCGGTAAAGGGAATTAAATTAGGACGTGGAATATTTGGTGGAATGTCCGCAGGCCATGCAGTTCCAATACTTTGTAATACTCTAATTCCGCTATCATAACCCAACGCTTGTAGACCGTCATCGGGTATAGTCGTATACGTAGATGTAGTCGATGAACCAGTAGCACTCGATGTGATTTGGGGAATTTTTATGTTTGACGTATACTGATGATGATGTGTTGATGAAGATGAACTTGCTTGCGATGTTTGATGATGCTGTTGATCATTCTCTTTGATCACATGCTGTCGATGAGATCCCTGTGTCGCGAGTGATTGTTGATAATGGAGATTTGCTTGGGCGATGTGTTGTTGTACTGACATGTGTGCCTCAACATAGGCGTGACGCTGTGCGGGTGTCATCTTATCGATGTTCACCGTACCGTCCTAAAAAATGTCAATTTATTACTCTTTTGAAACTGGGTCGTTTAACATCAAAATTACTTTATCTTTAGTGTTATTGCAGTTATTGCAGTTTTAACAGCAACTGCAATAATTTTTTATCTATACACAACTCACTTGAAAGTTTATTGTTGCTGTGACGTTCCGCATTGATTCGGCGTAATTTTTAAAAATATTTTCTGTCTGCATGCAATTAGTGCGCCATTCAAAGAATTGCTCAATTCTATTAATGCACCTTTCGCAGACTTTCTTCGGCAAAAAGTCTTCTTTCGCAATCGTTGCTGGAAGAATTGATCGAATTTTAAATAAAAGTTGTCGATGTTCGGATTCTTTATCGAAGAGATTTAGGCGAGGTCCAATTTTAACCGAACAAAATCGACAGAGATCAATAAAGGCGGTAAAGTTAAGTTCTTCGGATGTTCCAGTTGACACTAGCAGGGTATTATTGCTCACTTCAAGATTACTTGTCTGATGCGGATGTTGTTGATTCGATATCATTTCTATTCTAATTTAATCTTTTTGTTTGATCAACTTCCTCCGCACTTTTTTTATCGTATGGACAGAGTTTCTTTTATTGCACAATTTTTTATATAGTGGAAGTTTTTACTGGCTAAGAAGAGATAAAACTTTTTTGAGGTCAGTTATGTGGAAATTGATTGAGGTGAATTTATAAATATTTTTTTATTTTAAAATTTTTTCAAAAACAGTCGGATTTAAATTTAATCGGTTTAGTATTAAAACACTAATCCTTGGATTAAAATTTAAATCTTGATTTTAAATTTAAAGAAAGTATTTTTTAAATTTCTAAATGTACTCAGTTTAATTTTTTAAGTTTAATTTAAATTTAAAGTAAATTTAATTTTTTTTATTTTTAATTTATAGTTTAAAAATTTCCCTAACCTTTCCTCAATAACTCTCAACTTCCTTTAATGTTTCTCTTATTTTACGATTTTGATTTCCTCTTCCGCTTTTCTCTCGCACGACATTCACAATAACGATGATTTTTCTTCTCTTCTTATTATTGTTTCTTCATGAGACACCCCCTGAATGCAAGCGGAATGGAAATGAAAAATCGATAAAATTGCAACGTTCGTAGAAATTTTCGCCTCGCCATTTATCACAAATTTCTTTAATTGTTGCATTTTACGATTATAAACTTCACATTTTGTTGAATGTTCACGAATTGCTCATAAATTTTTATAACTTTTAGTGCGAGTTTTCTAACTTTTTGAATTTTTTAGGACACTTAAATATTTCTTCAATTTTCATCGATTTTCTATCGTAATTTTTTCTTGACTTCACAATTTTCAGTTACTTTCCACACTTGTCAACATTTTCTACCGACTTTTATCAAAAAATTTCATAAATTTTCCACTAAAATTAACTCTAAAAATTTTCTTTAAATCTATCACAGGCGAAATGAAAAGTCCAAAACAAAAATGCGAGAGGGGTGAGAGAGAGAGAGCGAGGTGGAAAAGTGAGAGAGTGGTGGAGAAAATTTGTGCAGTGATAAGCGAAAAACGTGGTCTCGATGCACTGCGCATGCGAACTGAAATTCCTCTAAAATTCATGTCAACACGCACCGCATGTCATCGCGACTTTGTTTATAAATAAAAATTGCTTGGCGGTATTTTTTTACGCGCCCGATGAAAATTCCATGGAAACGCGGCGAACCTTGTTGTTGGGTCGGTCGTTATGGTGACTTTAAAAATTGAAAATTAACCAAACAAATTTGATAGTTGAAACTTTTAATTCATTTGAGATGGATTTAAGCAATTTTATTCTTAGCACTTCTGGTGAGTTTTTAAATAAACCGTTAAATTTTTGAAAATTTATAAAATAAACTTTTCAAGCGAGCTACTTTCAACTCGAAAAAATTCTCGATGATTCTTATGTAAGAGATTTCCTTGAAAACGACACCCAGAGGATTCTCTCAGCATCCCTCAACGATTCCCGAAAGTCAATTCAATTTCAAAACAAAATTCCCAATGAATATGAGAATGTCTTGCTGTTCTATAAAACTCAACCGAATAGAGATTCACAGCATAAAGGAAATCGATCGGACTTGGGCATGCTGACGTTGGAAGGTGGCATTGTTAAATCGATTTATAACTCATTAACGTCCATTTTTATGCCGAGCGCTATTAACGTAAGTGAATTTACATGTTTGAAGGTCAGAAGAGGAATTAATTAATTTTTAACGACTTTTTTAAATATTGAGTAAATTTAATTTTTCAAGAGTTTTCAAAAAATTTATTTTTTAAATTAAAATTTTTAAACTATTAAAATATATTTTTAATTTAAAATTTAAAAAAGCGTTAAATTTTTAAAAATTCTTTTATAGAAAAACGAATGCTCGCCGGACTTAATCAACCTCATCGAAAATCTCCAAACCAATTTGAGTGTTTCTCTAGGTGTTGCTGAGACTGGAATAACATCAATTAAAGATGAAATTCAATTTTGGCGTCAAAAGTCACAAAATTCAGCAACAAAATCCGACAAAGATGCAGCAAAAATTTTTGCAGCACATCTCGAAAGTTTAAATGCAGTCATTGAAGAATTTTCAAATCTTAAATCATTGCAAAAGTTGAACAATCTTGAAGATTTAATGGATCGCGTGCAATACATTCTCGATGAACTTTGGAGAGTTCAAAACTTTCAATATCCACAAAATCGAATGATTTCCGTTGTTGATGTTCTTTCTTCAATGATTGTGACTTGTTGTGTCGATGAAATGAATCAACAGGATGACATTTGGAATTCAAGTTCAATGAATTTGAATGAGTTGATTAGTCATGTCATGGACATCATGAACAATTGGATTCAGACATGCGATTCACTCACGAGACTTTTTTGGACGAACTGTGATCAACATCCTTGGGTGGGAAAATCTTATATACCTGTTTTGATGACGAGATTTAAAGGAAGAATTGAAGAGATTTTAGACATTAAACAGGTTGGTTCGAATTTTCAGTTAAAATTTTAAAAATTAAACTTTAAATTTTTCAACTTTAGGTTCACCGTCAAATTTCAATTCTCAGCTCTGAAGATGAATCAATCGATCTTAAATCCCGTGACTATTTCTACAGTTTTCGTGACATTAATATTTTTGACACGACCCCACTCGGTGATAAATATTGGAACAGCGCTAAATCAAAATTCGAACAATCACTCTCGAACATCGACGAGAAAATTGCAGCAAATATAAAATTTTCTATTCAGAGTGCTCTCAATAATCCTCGACAGGTGATTTATATTTTCTCGAAATACGAAAATATTCTCAAGAGACAAAAAATAAAAGACGCTTTAAAGATTGAGTGCGACCATTTGTATCAATCTGTGATGACATTTGTGAAGCAATTGGGTCAAGAGTTGAATGATAAGAAAAATCATCTTGATAATGACGACGATGAGGTCACTCCATTAGTTTGTGAGATAAAATGGTTAAAAATTATTGAGTATCAAGTGCAACAAGTCATTCAGATATGTCAAAGTGTGCTTTACGATCGAGAAAATTATGAAGAGCTCAAAAAGAAATTGAGTGAATTTCAAACTGAATTGGATGAAAATTTAAAGCACAATTTTGATCAGTGGTGTGAGCAGTCACTGTCATCGGTTGTTAGTGGTGAATTGGTGCTCAAAGACAATGAACCTGTTGTAAAATTTGAAAAAGCTGATCGTCAACTCATGACAGTCACTTACAACCCCAAACTATTAATTTTCTGTCAAGACTTGAGATACCTCAAAAATTTTGGATTTCACAACATCCCGAATGACTTAATCAAGTATGGTACAATCGGTCGAAAGTATGTAAAATATGCTCGAAATCTTCAGCAAATTGCAAATTTCCACAACACAATTGGTGATCGTATAATTCCATGTCAACGACCGGTCATGCTTAAAAGTGCATTGGAGCTTTCAAATTTGGTGAAAAGTCAATCGGTTTCATGGAATAATGAAGAGTCAGTGAAGAAGTACATTATGGTGCTTCAAGAGGCGATTAATCAATTGTCAAGGGACAACAACTTGCTGTCAGGATATCATGAAAACTTTAAAAAATCTGTGAGTGATTTTTTTATATAACTGAAAAATTTTTAATATTTTTTCTTTCCAGATAATCAAGTTAATGAACACTGATCTCTTAAAGCAGTCAAACATCTGGAAAGAAGAGCTTAAAACCCTCCGAAGTTCAATTGCAACCCTCGAACGTAAAGGTTACACGAATCTTCACCTTTTCAAGCTTCACTGGGATTATCAACTTTATAAAGCTCTCGAACATCAATTAATCGTTTTCTTAGTTGACAGCAAAGAAAAACTACCGGACATTAATGTCGACTTAGTTTTTCGAAATCAAGAACTTCAATTCAGACCAACGTTTGAGGAGATTCGATTCGAATATTATTCGCAAATTAGAAAATATGTTGAGATGCCGCTGCATTTTCATGGATTTTCAGACAACAGCAATCAACTCTTTAGAGTCATGGTTGAGAGAAATCGTTCGAAATTTAAATCACTTTACGATCGAGCTGAGAGAAATTTTTTGAGATTGTGTGAATTTAGAGATTTATGGCTGCCATGGGTGTCACTTGGATGTGTCAATTTGGAGAATTTATGCCAGGTTCATTTGTCAACGTGGGAAGATTGGGATAAAAATTTCAAGTCATGCAAAAATTTCAGTCAGAAAATTGCTAAAATTCAAAAGTGAGTTGGAAAAAATTTAACCGTCAAAATTTTAAACATTTAATTTTTTTAGGTCGGAAGAACGAATTGACTGTTTTGTAGTTAACGTCGCAC
Organism: Tanytarsus gracilentus; assembly: GCA_038502055.1. Taxonomy (NCBI): domain Eukaryota; kingdom Metazoa; phylum Arthropoda; class Insecta; order Diptera; family Chironomidae; genus Tanytarsus; species Tanytarsus gracilentus. The sequence goes on along the minus strand of JAXRKN010000045.1, from coordinate 2,230,235 downwards.
CAGTTCGGTCTCATATTGAATTTATAGCCCGAAGTTTTTGGGAAACTCTTTCAGTCAGTTTGAGATCGTCAATCCTCGAAGATAATTCAATTCTTCACGAGTACATCACAACAGCTTTAAATGTTCTTCAGCACATTCCAAATGACGATAATGGAATCATAAGTGCGAGCTTTAAATATGAGAAAATCGTTCAAGATCTCCCAAGAATGACGGAGCTTTTGAAGAATGTTCAAGCTAAAAATACTTGCATGCTTGGATGGTGTAAAGAGACGGTTGGTTCCCTCGACTCGCTTGTTGTTCAATGGGAAAAATTGCTACCATTAGTTGACAACCATCAAGTTCTTTTGCAAGGACAACTCGAAGCCATTAAGGATAGTTTATTGGGGAAAATTAATTCACTCAACAATGATGCTGAAAAGTTCTTGATTAAGTGGGAAGACACTCTGAAGGATCTCGAGTCAAACAGCGAAATTGACTTTGAAATTTTCAAGGAGAGAAAATTGCAATGGGTGGAATTTTTGGAGAGGAGAGATTTGCTGCTGTAAGTTAACTTTTTATCCTAAAACTTTTGCTAATTAATTTTTCCAATCCGTGTGCGGTTCAACATTTTAAATTTTAATATTTCAAATGCATTCGGATTTATTTTAATCTTGGATTAAAATTTAATCTATGTAAAAGGAGATTTAATTTCATTCAAGATTTAAATCCATAAAAATCCGTTAAAGTTTTCAAAATTTATTTTTACATTTTATTTATTTTTAACAGTGCCGAGTGTGAAAAGGTTAACGCAACTTTCACAAAAGATTTAAATGATAAATTCCAAACGATCGAAGACGACATTAAAAAGCATGGCGAGCAGTGGATAATTTTTGAAGATTTTCTATCCGACTATGACACGATTGAAGAAGAAGATTGGTCAGTCTACCGACGTAAACCCTACATGTTTGCAGATTTTCTCTCAAAGTGGGAAGGCAAGACCAACAACATGATCACAATTCCAGCGATGAGAATTAAGAAGCAAATTGAGAAGTTCAGAAGCATTTTACCAACTTTAACAATTCTTCAATCTGATTCACTTAGTGACAAACACTGGGCGAGCATTTTTAATAGCATTGGACTACCACCAAAATCATATCACGACATTAAACTTTCGGATGTCCTCAAGTACGCTCCAAAATTGGCTGAAAATTCTTCTGAAGTCAAAGCGATTGTTCATCAAGCATATTCAGAGCAAATTGTGCGTCAAGCAATCACTGAACTTGAGCAGTGGTCAGTCGTAGCAAATCTCAAACTTTTCACTCATGTCGACAGTCGAAGTGAAACGATGATGCTAATTAAAGATTTTCAAGAGTCACTCAACAAAATTGGCGATAATCAGTGTCTTTTACAGTCAGCTAAAAATACTGTCGCGACCGACTCATTTATGGATCAAATTGAGCTTTGGGAAAATAAACTCAACATTCTCTCATTCATTCTTAGTAATTTATGTCAAATTCAAAAGAAATGGATTTATCTCGAACCAATTTTTGCTAATGGAACTCTAAAGCATGGCGACACAAGCTTTAATAGAATTGACAAAGATTTTCGGTACATCATGAGGGATGTTGCGAGCAATCCAAAAGTGATTTCACTAGCTAAAGTTAACAACATTCAAATGATAATCGAATCATTGCTGAATCAACTTCAACATTGTCAAAATACTCTGACGACTTATATGACGGGAAAACGTGACATATTTCCTAGATTTTATTTCCTTAGTGACGATGATTTATTGGAGATTTTGGGACAAGCCAGTAAGGAGAATATTTTGCAAAAGCATATTGGAAAATTGTTTCCAGGTGAGAAAAATTACTAAGTTATTTTAAATTAACAGAAGATAAAAATTTAAACTCGAGATTAAATTAATATTTTTAATCTCAGTGGATTAAATTAAAATTACCTACCTTACGATGCCAATGTGTGAAAATTTTGTATAAATTAACACAAAAAGTGTTCTATGAATTTTAAAATTTTGACAAACGTAATAAATAATTTAATAATTTTTTAGGCATTCACAAACTTGATCTTTCAACCGAGGACAAAAACATGAAAATTAAAGCAATTCGAAGTTCTGAGGGAGACATCGTAAGTCTTCAATCACCAATCGTTACCTCAGAAGCTGTAGAAACTTGGCTCAGTAAACTCGATGAGGAAATTAAATTAACTCTTAAGAATCAAATCCGTTTTTGCTATCAACGTAATGAAATGAGTTTAGATGTTATTGAGAAATTTCCCATGCAAATTTTATGCTTGATAAACTCGATAAATTTCACATCGAAGCTTGAAAAGTCAATCACGTCGATGACACTTTCAAATACTTTGAATAACCTCAAAAATGAGATCAATGCATTTTCTTTAATGCTTCAAAAGTCTGAAAGCTCCTTGACACAACTTAAAATTCGAGCTTTACTTTTTGATCTTGTTCATCATGTCACGACAGTTGAATATCTCATGAGACATAATGTGACTAACCTTAATGACTGGCATTGGCTTCAACAACTTAAATTCTACTTCAACTCTAGAAATGAGACAATCAGCATCAAAGCCGTCAATGCTGAATTTGAATATTCTTATGAGTTTCTTGGAAATTACAACAAGTTAGTTTACACGACTCTCACCCACAACTGCTATCTAACACTAACGCAAGCTATGTATCTCGGTCTTGGTGGTAATCCATTTGGTAAAGCTGGAACTGGCAAGACTGAGTGTGTTAAGTCACTCGGTGCCATGATGGGTCGAATGGTTTTAGTGTTCAACTGCAATGAAAATATTGACACATCAGCAATGGCGTTGATTCTTACTGGAATATCAAGATGCGGTGCTTGGGCTTGTTTTGATGAATTCAATAGACTTCAAGAGGAAACTTTATCGGCAATTGCTATGTTGATTCAACCATTGCAAATTGCATTGAAGGAAAAACAGGAAGTGGTTCATATGCTCGATAAAAATGTGAGTTGAATTTAAATTCATGGGTACAAAATATAAATGAGATTTTAATGATCATAAATAATTTGACATTTTCTGATTTTAGATTTCTCTCAACCGGCATGCTTGCATATTCGTAACCCTAAATCCAGCAGATGAAGATTACGGCGGAAGAAATCAGCTTCCATCAAACCTGCAAGCTCTTTTTAGACCAATTGTCATGCAGCAACCAGAACCTAAAGAAATTGCTAAAGTCATGTTGTTCATTGAAGGATTCAAAAATGCTGAAGAAATTGGAAAAAGAATTGTGGAACTTTTTGATTTGTCAAAGTGAGTTTGTTATGTTTGATTAATTTTTTTTGAGATAAATTTAAATTTTTTTAAAGCTTTTGGGATCGTTTGTTAATTTCATCAGTATTTATTAGAACTTTTTTAAAATTTTGTGAGGAATTTATTTTTTCTAAATATAATTTACAAAAAATCTTGAAATTTTTACAGCAAACTTCTTTCGCCTCAACGACATTACGATTGGGGTCTTCGTGAACTTAAAACTGTTCTTGGTGCGTGTGGAAAATCACTAAGCAAAGTTAGATTAAATCAAGAGCTTTCTCTACAAGAAGAGATGAAAATCGTTGTTCAATCACTTCGACCAAATGTCATGTCAAAATTGACACTTAGCGATTGTAAAAGATTTCAGATGTTGCTTGAGGATGTTTTTCCTGGATTGAATGTCACATCGGATGCAAATGAAGATTTTAGAGCTAAAATTGATGAAACTTTTAAGATGATGGGATTGACTAAGAATGAGAGACAGGTTGACAAATGTGTTGAACTTTATGAACAACTTAATAAGAGAATTGGCGTTGCTGTTTTTGGTCCACCAAGTTCAGGTAAAAGTACGGTGATTTCAGTGCTTAAATCTGTTCTTACATCGATGCATAAAACAATTCGAACTTACATAATTTCACCGAAATCAATGGAGAGGTCACAACTATTGGGTCGACTCGATATCAATACTCGACAATGGTATGATGGAGTTCTCACACAAACAGCAATTGCTGTCAATAGTGAACCACTTGATGTCACTTCTTGGATAATTTGTGATGGCGATGTTGATCCCGAATGGATTGAAGCACTAAATTCAGTGCTCGATGACAATAAATTGCTGACATTGCCGTCTGGATGGCGAATTCAATTTGGCAGTAATGTGAATTTTATTTTTGAAACTCACGACTTGGTTAACGCATCTCCAGCTACAATTTCTCGAATGGGAATCGTCAAATTTAGTTCAGAAGATTTACCAGCAATGTCACTGGTTGATTCGTGGATATCAAGACATGAGAACTCTGAAATGATTCAAATGTTGATTGAAAAATATTTAGAGAGTTCTTTAAGCTCATTCAAAGAAATTAATCAACCAATTCAGTTTAATGAAATCAGCATAGTGAGGAATGTCCTTAATGTAATTCCAAATGTAGAAACAAATGATGAGTTTGTAGTGGAATTAGTCAAAGCACTAAACGCGATGATTTATCCAAAGGAAAGAAACAAATTTACAAATATGGTGAGTGATGTCTTTAAATTCAAATAATTTTTAAGGGTCGTTTGTAAATTATGACACGCTGACGTAATTTACAAACAACCCCTTCAAAAAACTACATTTAAATATTAAATAATTTAAATTACTTGCAGATTCTTGATAAATTCAACGTTTACACGAGTGACCCAAATCACGCTGAATATTTATATTTCAACAAATTCCGGAATATTGTTGACATTTATACATCCGATGACATTCAAAGCTCAAGTGCTACTGATGAAAATTACGAAACACTTCTCTATCAAACAGCTTCAGTGAAATCATCATGCGATATTTTAAGAAATGCTCTAAAAAATCCAGAAAAACCATCATTCATAATCTCTGGGCCAAACGGAAATGGGAAAAGTTTAATAATAAACTCAATTGTGACGGAATTTACAGGTTATCAACTTGTGACGGTCAACTGCAGCGCTCAACTTAGCTCCAATCAAGTTTTAAATATTTTGAAACAAAATTGCTTGGTGGTGTCTGGCATTCGAGGAAAAGAGTACAAGCCAAAGCAATCGCGCGTCATTTTGTTTATGAAAAATATCGACTTATGTCCAATTGACAGTTGGGGTAAGTTTGAAAAATTAAAATGGTTCAAAATATTTAAATTTTTAAATTTTTAGGCACAAGTGAAGTGATCGAGCTTCTGCTTCAAATTATCAACCGAAGTGGATTTTATTCAGAAAATCTCGAATGGATTTCCGTCAGTGGTTTGCAAATTTGTGGAACTTTAACGGACATTAACAAGCAAAATATATCTGAGAGATTTATCTCAAAATGCAATATTTTGTTAACTTCATACCCAAATGAGAGTGACATGCAGAACATCATCATCAGTTTTTTATCTTCGGCTTTTACTAAATTTAAAAATTCATCGATAAAAATAGAGAAAATGTGCGAGATTATGTTGGACATTTTTAATGAGATCAAGAGAAATTTTACACCTGACATGAGCAATCACTATAAATTTACACCGAAGATGATTGAAGAGTGGATTCTTGGACTAACTCACTACCCACCCGATAATTTCACTTATGGATTTTTCTACGAATTATCGAGAATTTTTGGTGATCGTTTGATGAACATTGAACATGACATGATTTTCAACGACATTTTGAGACAAAACTCAAAATATTTTAGCATTAAATTTGAACCGAATGAAAACTTTTTCATCCAAACTTCAGCAAAATCTTCACAATTTCAAATGATCGACGCTCAAAATTGGAGCGAAATGATTGAGAAAAATTTACCGATTTGTAATTCTGAGTCGGCCATCATTGACATTCCAGTCACAAATGAATTAATGAAGTCAGTATCGTCGATAATTCGAGCGTTAAGTCGACCTGGTAAAAATATTTGCCTTGCTGGAAAATTAGGATCTGGAAGGTTCGAGTCAACAATTATTGCATGCACGATTTTAAACATAAAAATCTTTTACCCACAAATCACTAAAAATTATTCACTCAATGAATTTTCAAACGACTTAAAACTAGCGATGCAGACATGCGGTCTTGAGAATGAAGTCGCAATTTTGTACATCGATCAAGTTTGGATTAATTTCTTTCCCGAAATTTTAAAATCATGCGAAGCAATTTTGGAAGATTCTTTTATGAATGAAAATTTATTTGGAGATGATTTGGAAACGATTGCAAATTCACTTAAAGGTGCTGCTCAGCTAGAAGGCTATCAGGAGAGTTTGGTGTCGTTTTTCTTAAATCGTAAGTTGTACAAAAAAATTTAACGGCTAATAATTATTTAAAACTTTTTTTAGGAGTGAAAAACAATCTTCATTTAGTTGTGTCACTCGAAACAACAACAACACAATTTCAAGACATTCTTAAAACCTACAAATCCCTCTACACAAAAACAGAATTTCTCTGGCTTCAAGACCTTTCGATGGGAACGAAACAAATTTTATGCGAAAGCGTTTTTAAACTCATGAAAAATGACGTGAATCTTTCGAGTAATGTTGAGATATCTCCAAAATATTTTGAGAACATAATTAATGATGATTGCGGACCATGGATTGACTCGCCCAAAAGATCAATTCAACTCATTAAAACTTATTACTTGATTCATCTTCAAACTGAGAAGAGAAAAATGAGCAGCAAGACAAAACTTGAGTTGGGCATTCAAAAGCTATCTGATGCCTACAAATATGTTGCAAAATTGAAAGACGACGCAAAGGAAAAAGAAAAAGCTTTGGCTGAAAAACGTCAACTCGCAAATCAGGCACTCGAAATGATTTCAACAACCATGAAAAGTGCAAACGATCAAAAAACTGACATGATGAAATTAAAAGCAAAAACAGAAGAAAATGGAGAAATTTTAAAAGTTAGAAAAGTAGAAATTGAGAGAGAATTGAGTTTAGTTGAGCCACTGTTGAAGGAAGCTAGCGTTGCTGTGGGTCAAATTAAAACTGAAGCATTGTCTGAAATTCGATCGCTTCGAGCGCCTCCCGAAATTATTAGAGACATTCTTGAAGGAGTTTTAAGACTTATGGGCATTAGAGATACATCATGGAACAGCATGAAATCATTTTTGGCTAAAAGAGGTGTCAAAGAGGACATTCGATCATTAAATCCGAGTTTGATTAGTCCTGAAAATTGTGCAGAAGTTGAGCGACTTATTGAAAGCAAATCAGATTCATTTGATCCAAGAAATGCTAAGAGAGCTTCAGCTGCCGCTGCTCCACTCGCTTCCTGGGTGTTAGCATGTGTAAAATATTCAAAGGTCATTCAAAGCATTAAACCTCTCGAGAGGGAACAAAATGAGCTGCAGAGAAATCTTGAGAAAACTGAAAACCAAATGAAATCACTTTCGACAGGAATTGACGACGTCAATGTGAAAGTTAAAGAACTTTCTGAGCAACTCAATGGATATACACAGGTTAGATTAATTTTTTAAATCTTGGATTAAATTTAATCTTGATTTGAAAGTATTAAAATCTAAATCCGGATTTCAAATTGAATTTTTTTAATCCTAAGAGATTTAATTTTAAATCCACCTCTCATAAATATTTTTTAACAGGAAGCAGCAGTTCTTGAAATTAAACTTGAGGAAACTCGAAACACTTTAAAATCCACAGAAGTGCTGGTTGAAAAGTTGAGCTCAGAATATCAAAATTGGACACTCGAACTTGAGACGATAAATTCAGAGATTAAAAATCTTGATAAACAATCGATCATGATTTCATTGTGCATAACTCACTTGTCGCATATGCTTGAAGAAGATCGAGCTAAATATTTGAGTAACATATGCGAGTCGCTACATATGAAATTAAATCTTGAGGAAGTGATTTACAGCGATCAAGATAAGTTGGTTTGGGAAAGCATGGGTTTGTCATCAGATAAGCAGTCAATCGAGAATGCAGCATTGATAGCAAAATATCTCGATTTACCCTTTGCAACTTCTCCAATTCCGCTTCTATTAGATCCAACTGGAAGTGCTTCGAAATGGCTTGCAGCTTATTTAAAATCAAAGATTTCAATTAAATTCGAAATTTTAAATCAAAATGACGAAAGATTTACTTACAATCTCGAGTTGGGTGTGAGATTTGGAAAAGTTTTGATTATCGATGACATTACACAAAATTTTGCGGCACCACTTTTATCTCTCCTAACCATGCGAGTTCATTCAAGGTTTAACAAAAAAATGATGCACATTGGAAATAAATTTATCGACCTTCATGAAGATTTTCGACTCATTCTGACAACTTCAAATGAAGTAAAATTCTTGAGTGGCGACATCAATGCAAATGTGACAATTATTCCATTCACATTGACCTCATCGGGATTGACAGATCAACTTTTATCACGATGGATTTCGATTAAACATCCAGAGACGGAAAAGAAGCGAGTTGAGCTGCTCGAAAATGAAGGAAAATTAATGCAGGAGAAAATTAAACTTCAGGTGAGAAACGTTCTATTAAAATTAAAATTTTAAGCGATATTTTTTGTAATTTTTAACAATTTTTGAACTCAATATTTTTTAAAAATTTTAATTATTTATTTTAAATCTCAATTTCTAGGACAAACTTCTCGAAGAGCTTTCGCACGCTGAAGGTGATATCTTGAAAAACGAAAAGCTCCTGGCAACTCTCAATCAAATTAAAGAGAGCAGCATCGATATTGAAAAATCTCTCAATGAAAGTCATGAAATTCGTGTGAAACTTTTCGACAACTACAATCAATATCGGGAAATTTGCAGTCAGTCTGCTTCATTTTATGTTGGAATCGGCAAAATTTACGAACTCAATCCAAATTCGTTCACTAAAATTTTCTTGGAGGTTCTCGACAAGCAAAAGGATTATGGTGAACTATCCGATCCATTTGTTGAGATTGTTAAAAAGACATATTTTATACTTAATCGATCGGTGAAGAGATCAGAACAATCTCAACTTGCACTCAACGTGTGTCGGTGTGCTTTTAAGAAAAAAGTTCCAGACATCGAATGGGAAATGTTCATTTTTAATTTTGCTGACGCTGCAGATGCAATTATCGATGGAAATTTACCAAAATGGATCAAAAAGGAACTTCATCCAAAGTTATCGAGTTTAAACCAACAACATCAAACTTTTTATCAAAAATTAAATCTCGAAAATGATTTCGATTGGAGAAAATTCATTGACGCGACTGAAAATGTTCAGAAAGATTTTCCCAGCATTCAAGTAACGGAATTTCAAAGACTTTTGATTTATCAAATTTTCAGACCTGATCAAATGTTGAATGTCATCAACTCAGTTACCTCGAACATGTTGAGTTTGAAGAGTGATGCTTTCATTCAATCGGGTATTAAGCAACTTTTATCTGAGGTCGAGAGTAATGAACCAATTTTGGTGATTGCATCGAATGGCGCGGATCCAACGAGAGAAATTAAAGAAATTTCAAAGACTCAATTTTCTGAAATTTATGTTGGAAAAGGTCAAGAAAATTCAAATTTAAATCTTGTGATCGCATCGGCCGAAGAAGGAAGAATAATTTGCGTTAAAAATGTCCATCTTATGCCTCAATTTATGCAAACCATTGAACTTAAATTAAAATCACTTAAAATTGACGAAAAATTCAGATTAATTTATGTTTGTGAAACTGACAAAAATATTCCGAAGCATCTCGTCAATAAATGCAAAAAATTACTTATGGAACCACCGAACGGCATCAAACACAAAATTTTCAATCTTATCGAACAAAATCAAGCAATTTTAAAGGAAAATCGCGATTATCGTCACATGAAATTATTTGTGGCACTTTTCATCCTCCACTCAATTTTACAAGAGAGAAGAAATTTCATACCGCAAGGATGGTGCAAGTGGTATGAATTTGGTGATGCAGATGTAAGAGCTGCGATGGATTTTATAATAACGTCCAATGGAAAATCTTACAACGTTGACTGGACAATTTTAAAAGGATTGTTAGAGAAGATTGTTTATGGCGGTCGAGTTGATAATGATCAAGATTTTGAGGTTTGTTAAGAAATAAAATTGATATAGAAAATTATTTCAAATTTTTTAAATTTTTAGAAATTAATTTCAATGGTCAACGAATATTTCGACTCAAAAATCATGAACGCAAAATGGATACCAAAATTTTTCAACATCTCAATTCCAAACGCAAACAGTATTGAAGAGTATCAAAGTGCACTCATGAAAATCGAAGGCAGTGACTCAAAACCTGAAATGTTTGGACTCTCACCAACTTCATCAGTTTCAAGAAACATCGCAGTTTGCAGGAATTTATTGAAGGACTTGAGAAAAATTTACTTCAACATCGATGACAGTGAAAATTACGAGAAAAGAATTCGACCGCTGATAATCATGTGGAAAAAATTCAAAAATGTAGGTTTAAAATTTATTTTCAAAATTATCAAATAATCCATTCAATTTTTCAGTCAACTGATCTCGATTCACTTTCAAAAATTAAAAGTGATCTAAATTCAGAAGATGTCAACCCTTGGAGGCTCTTTAAGACATCTGAAATTACTTTGGCTGCAGAGCTTTCATCAAAAATATCCGATACTCTCACTAAATTCCAATCCATTGATCTCAATTCCATCTCGAATTCTGATAAAAATATTTTACTAATCTTAAGTGATAATTCAGTTCCTTATGAGTGGCGTAAAATTTGGCAGGGACCAAAAATGGCATCTGAATTTTTAAAATCTGTAACTATACGAATTCAGATGGTTCTTAAGTTTATCAATCGACTCGATGAACCAATTAATGAAATTGATTTTGCTAAGATTTTCAATGTCGACTCATTTTTGTCAACCGTTAAGTTGGTGACATCACGAGACTTAAAAGTGTCAGCAAGTGACTTGATTTTGGAGTCATTTATCGACGATGCAAAATTCGAATCGATGAAAAACAAAAAAGTCATAAAAATTTCACCTTTAATCGTTGACGGACTTGGATTCGAAAGGAACAAACTTGTTGCATCTGATGGCATTAATGGAAATAAAATGACAGGAAATGTCTACATCTACTTTAAAGAAGCACCAAAAGCAGTTGAAAATGATGAGCCTAGCACGTTTGCAGTGCCTTTATATTCAAATTATTCACGTGAGAAACTTTTGTGCACAATTAAAATAAGCACGTCGTTGGAGAGGACCGACATAATTTATTCGGGAACATCATTCATTGTTCCGATGAATTAAAAATAATTTTTTGTGAAATTTAAAAAATGCTCAAAATAAAATTTCAAAAAAAAGGAATCTTCTAATCACAAAATTTTTAAATATAGGATTTGAACCTAGTTTTATTTTTATTAAATTATTTTACTTCAATTCTTTCATACCAAAAAGGGCTGAATTGGCATTAAATTTCCATCTAGTAATTTTTCAAAATTAATTTCATCAAATGTTAATTCTCAATTTTTTCACACATGATTTTAGTAATTTTAGCAAATTTCTCATCAAATTTTCCTTAACAATCAAACTCTTTTTCACGAAGCTTTGACTCATCAAATTCGGCATACTCATCGGCAGTTGCCTCTTGATATTGTTGATATTCGCTGATTAAGTCATTCATGTTGCTCTCAGCTTCTGTGAATTCCATCTCATCCATGCCTTCGCTCGTGTACCAATGCAAAAATGCTTTTCGACGAAACATGCAAGTAAATTGTTCGGAAATTCTTCGAAAGAGCTCTTGAATTGCTGTTGAATTGCCGATGAATGTTGCCGACATTTTTAATCCTTTAGGTGGAATATCACAAACGGCTGTTTTGACATTGTTCGGAATCCACTCAACGAAATAGCTGCTATTTCTATTCTGAATCGATAACATTTGCTCATCAATTTCCTTCATTGACATTCGACCGCGGAAAATTGCAGCAACTGTTAAGTAACGTCCATGACGTGGATCACATGCAGCCATCATGTTTTTACTATCAAACATTTGTTGAGCGAGCTCAGGAACTGATAATGATCGATATTGCTGTGAGCCACGCGCTACTAGTGGAGCAAATCCAGGCATAAAGAAATGCAATCGAGGAAATGGAACCATGTTGACTGCCAATTTACGCAAATCAGCATTAAGCTGACCTGGAAAGCGGAGGCAAGTAGTAACACCTGACATAGTCAATGAAACGAGATGATTTAGATCACCATAAGTTGGAGTGGTTAGCTTCAATGTACGGAAGCAAATATCATAAAGCGCTTCATTGTCAATACAAAAAGTTTCATCGGTATTTTCGACCAATTGATGAATGCTTAAGGTTGAGTTGTAAGGCTCAACAACGGTGTCACTGACTTTTGGTGATGGCACGACTGAAAAAGTGTTCATAATGCGATCGGGATATTCTTCACGAATTTTTGAGATGAGTAAAGTTCCCATTCCACTTCCGGTGCCGCCACCGAGTGAATGAGTTAGTTGAAAGCCTTGAAGGCAATCGCAGCCCTCAGTTTCCTTTCTAACAACATCCATAACTGAATCGACGAGTTCTGCACCTTCAGTGTAATGACCCTTAGCCCAATTATTTCCGGCTCCCGATTGACCAAAAACATAGTTATCGGGACGAAAGAGTCGACCATAAGTTGACATTTTCAAGCTCTCGATCGTGCCGGGCTCTAAATCAATCAAAATTGCTCGTGGAACATATTTGTTGCTTCCTGTTGCCTCATTATAATAAACATTTATGCGCTCCAGTTGAAGATCAGAGTCGCCCTTGTAACTGCCAGTCGCATCTATGCCGTGCTCTTCGGAAATTATTTCCCAAAACTGAAAATATAAAGATGATCGTTATGCCGCACCTCAACAAGAAAATTGATTTTGAGATTTTGATGTGCGTGATTGATTTTCAAAGTTTAGCGAAAACTTTTTAGTGAACTTTTTAAAAGATTTTTATAATTTATGAATATAGAAAAAATTTGAGGCAAAAAAGGAAAATAGGTAAGAAAAATTAAAGGATTCGCACATTAATAAATTTATAAAGTTAAAATTAATTCTGTTTTACTCATTAACAAATTTTTTTAAGTTTTTAACAAAAATAAATTATTAACCTTTGCTCCGATTTGATTGCCACATTGGCCAGCCTGAATATGAACAATTTCACGCATCTTTTTTTTAAACTAAATCCACCAACTTGAACCTCACAATGAAAACTCAAAATCAAGACTGAATCATCATACTCGTTGACACTCGTTCTTATACCCAGTCACGTGTGCATTGAGACGGAAATTATGGAACATTGAATTGAAAGAAACAATCGAAGCAAAAAAGAAGAAACATTATTTTAATTGAGAAATTTTATTCATAAATTTTCGTTTAAATTTTCATTGACGATCACGAATTAATTTCTTCAATTTCCTCTAAAGCCTCGAATTTTTCGTATGTTTTCGTGTCAGTGCTATAGTGAACTTTATGATGATCGCGTAGTTCACTGAGCAATCGAAACGCTTGTTTGCAATCAAGCCAGTCACAAATGTAAGTATTTTCGCCGACGTGAAGACGCTTGTGCTTGTTGAGATCTCCATTTTGTGCGAATGATTTGGAGCAGAAGTTGCATTTAAATGGACGCTCACCAGTCTAAAAATTGTGTTTTACATTAAAAAATTTAAAAATTTCAATAAAAATCTCACATGAGTCCGCATGTGTCTCTTGAGGTGATCCGACGAGTAGAATTTCATATCACACACTTCACATTGATACGGTCGATCGCCTGTGTGAATTCTATTGTGTTTGACTAGTGAATAAGACTGAGTGAAGGAAGATCCACATAAATTACATTCGTATGGTTTTTTACTAGAATGTGTCGTCATGTGAGCCTTCAAGTTGCCTTTACTAACAAACTTTGCAGGACATTGCGGACAATTGAAGTGTTTGTCTCCAGTGTGACGGAGAAGATGTTGACGAAGATTGCTGCTACGGTTGAAACTTTTGCCGCATTCCGTGCAGAGGTAAGTCTTTTCCTCAGAATGTGTTTCAATGTGAATTTTTAATCTCGACGCTTGACCGTAAGTTTTTCCACAGATATTACATTTATGAAGTTTTGTACCTTTGTGCTTATGAAGATGATCAATCAACTCTTGGCCCATAGTAAAAGTCTCTTGGCACACCGTACATTCGTGGGTCTAAAATTTAAATTTACATCCTTATAGATTATCTTTAAATTATTTGCATTCAAAATTAATTTACCTTATTTTCATCATGCGTTTTGAGATGTCTGCTAAGTGCTAATAATTTATCAAATGATTTTCCACAGTGACAACACTCGAGAGGCTCAATTTCTGCCCTTTTTTTGTGATCTTTCATATGCTCATCTAATTCTGTTTTTTCTGTATGATTCATGTGACAGAAGAAACACTGAAACTCTCTTCTAGTCTTTATCTCTTTCACAAGACTCGAGTGAATGATTTCGTGGTATTTTAGTTTAAAATTAGTTAGGAACTTTTTATTACAGACTTTGCAAAAATGGGTGCGAGATTTTGACGAGTGAGACTTTATGTGATCGTCGAGCATTTCTTCAGATTCAAAACACTTGTTGCATTTTTTACACTCAAACTCTTCGACAGAATCTTCGATTTCGCCAACTTCTACAATCATGTCATCACAAGGAAATTCATCGAGCATTAAGTTTGATTCGGTTTGTTCAATTTCAACAAGCGAATAACTTTCCTGCAGTTTATGTTCATCCTCAATGGGATATGCGATTATTTCCTCATAAGTTGCATCTTTTTTCATTGGATTTTGTAAGGTGTCATTTGAATTTAGGATTTGGTTTTTAAACTTTAGAATCTCACTGCAAAAGTTTTTACACTCATCGCAGATTGTTTTAGTTAAGCTTTCATCATTCAAATCAATTTGTGGTGCGATCAGCTGGAGAATGTCACTGAACTTTATCTCATTTTCACAGATATCAAAAATTGTGCCATAATTGTCATCTAAATTTTCATTCAAACACGTTCGACACAAGCTTAAGTACTCCATATTCAAGTTTTAACTCATCAAAAGTTAGTTTGACGGCTAGAATATACTAAAATTGAACTAATTCTAATATTTTTACAGTCAAAACAAACCTTTTTGGTAGCCTAAAACTTCGATTTGGCAGTTAGTGACAGACTGACGCTCATAGACGCAACATATATTTTTAAGGAAACATAAACAACATAAGTTTGTAAACAAAATATAAAATTTACATAAAATATTTAATTAAGCTAATAAGTGACCAATTAAGACACAAACTTTATTGAAGTAAACTTTAGTTTTAGTGAAATGTGTTAATTTTTTGGAAATTTATACCACAAACATGAATACCATAAACCAGCGCCAAAATCGGTTTAATTCTTTTGAGTTTTTAACCGATGATGAGAGTAATCTATCTCAAACTTCACTTAAGAACACCATACTTGAACTTCAACAGTTCTTCCCAGAACAACCTTTAGAAATTAAAGAAATTAATGACCTAGTTGATGATTCCGTAAACGAGCTCGAGGCTGAAGCTAATAACGATGACGACTTATTCAGATCAATTTCGCTTTATAACATAAACTTCCTCAAAAAAATCCGGCATGGTATGCAATGTATAGAAATATTAAAAGTGATTCGCTCACTGCTGGAAGAATCGAGAGCTTCTGATGAGATTGTCAATTGGGACCTGATTGTGAAGGATGGATTTAAAGTTGACTGTTACCATTCATTTATTTATGCTCTTCTAAAGCTGTTTGATGTGGATTGTCATGATAAAAGTAACAAAGATTTATCTTTTAATGCTGGAAGAACTTACATGTGTTTACTGGGACTTCCTGGAGCTAAAAGATGTCTAATTTGGGATCCAGATTTAGTCATAAACTATTTTAAATTACTGAATTTTCACAACAAACTAAAATCCGGAGATCACTATCTTGAAATTCAAATAATCCAAATGCTAAATGAGTGCAAAAATGTCTTCAACATTGTGTGTCTTAATGATCAAGAAGATGTTCTTGAAAAATATATTGACACGCTCAGTTCAGTGCTGGAAAATTACATCATTAGCAGCAATCAATCTGCAGTTGAGATCGTGATGGGTTGTTACGAAAACTTAGAGAATCTCTGTCTTCGACCACTGCCGGATAAAGACATTGAAAATATTATGTACCTTATTTTTTGTCGAACAGTCGACTTACATTTTATCACATCTAAACGGAAATTTTCGTCGAAAAGCAAACATGGAGAAAATATATCAGATTTTTTCTTACATCTCCTCTCAGCGTACTCAATGAAAACCAAAAACGTGCTTCTTAAATTCATTAAGTCACTTCTCTCAAATCCCGATCACAAGTTTGATAGAGAAAAATTCCAAAAACTTATGGACGTTGCAGTGAAATATGAGCTTGCAATATATTGGAAATGCAATGAGAGCATAATTGAATACCTTGAGAAACTCTCAATGTCGTCCGACCATCGACAGCGCCTTAATGGCGTAGAGTTTGCGGGTAGAATGTTGCTAATTAATACCACTCCCGACGCCAACACTCAAAACATGGTCAGCATAAAAATTCCACGCGAAGTTTCCGTAATTAAAATTCTCTTCGAGCGCACTTATGACAAGCAGGATAATGTTAAGTTAAAGGCATTGACTTCAATAAAATCTGCAATTTTAAATGGAAATGACCTTGCGAGAAAAATTTTCAACATGATTTTTAAGAAAACTACAACAAGTAACATAAACCCAGAAATTTTGAATATTCTTGAAAAAGATGGTGACAGCTTTCAACTAAATTTACTTGCTTTGCTACAGACATCAAGTGCTACGTACATCAAAAAGACATGCTTGGAAATTTTGAGTGAGTAAAATTAATTTTTTTAGAAACAAAAATATTTCTGAAAGTTGGTGTAATTTCACTAATAATTAAGGAATGCCAAACTTAATTGGGTTAAAAATTCTCTAAAGAGTCGTTATGGAAATTTTTCCGATTAGTGAAGTTTTCTCGCTAAAAGTTTTAGTAGCAAATCGGGATTCATACATCAAAAAAAACTATTCAAAAAGCATTAAATCCAATTCTACTTCATGCAGTATGTGACCTTAATCGATGTGTAGTTGTGGGTGTGGGCTTTTTAATAAAACTGTTCTAAAAGGATCACAAATGCTTTATTGAAAAAAGTTGTTTGATGACATGGGAGGAATGAATTGAATCAATGTCACTGCGCGAAAATTTAAAAGGGTTTTTTAGTAGGGGTTGAAAAAATATTTTGAACTTGTTCATACATTTTTATATTTTTTGGTTAATTTTTTGAGATATCTCTGCAATCCCGTTTGAATTCATCTTTATTTTACTTCTTAGATTTTTTACACATTTTCACAGTTACATCAAATATTTATCGGAAAAGAAAAAATATTGATTTTCATTTTTTTATATATATTTCTTATACGCGATATCATTACAAGTCACATACAGCTGTCGCCTTCTCTAAGTCATTTTCATCCGCCTCTCTCAAGCTCACAATCACTTTATTGTTGCTCTTTCCACTTGACTCTAATCGAACGGAAGTAATTGCACAAAGGACGACATGTTCAATTTGGTCGGGTGCGCCTGATCCGCAAATTGACTGGGTTGCTTGCAAGCTGGATGTATCGAGACCGTTTGATCCTCCGATTATGATTTTGTCGTTGCTTCTCGCGTCATTGCACTAAATTGAGGAAAATTGAAATGCAAATTTTTAATTAGAAAATTAAATTTTTACTAAAAATGTTCAAAAGTTTTCCTCAAATTTTCACACCACATTTAATTTTAATATAAAATTCATGACAGCTCTCTAAACTTTGGCACTTGACCTTTTTCCCCCCAAAATGACCATAATTAAAATCCCCAACTCACTTCGTAAACCATTACACAATTGACTTTTATAGGATCACTCGAAAATACTTCAGCAATAAATTTAAAATCTTTTCATTAACTCACGTCATAATTGATGTGATTTCCTTCCATTGCTTTACCGACTTCCATTTTCAAAATTGATACAACAGCCGGATAAAGAGTCGTCAACGTGCAGTTTCTCGCGATGCCATGATTTTGTAAGACAAAATATTGAGCTCCTTCCGCGAGGATGTTACATGCTGCAGTGATCAGAAAAAGGAAATGTTAGAAATTCTCATGATGATAGCATCACACAAGTTGACTCACGCTCTGATATTTTCTTGTGTTTCACTTCAATTACGAAAGATCCAGAGTAAGGTATTTTATATTGAAAGACGGCTGCGTTCTGATGGGAAATGAATTTCCGCTTTCGAAATTTCTTCCGATTATCAAAATTGGAAAGCTTCCCTTCGTCACAAAACTCAAAAAAGCGCCCATCGAGCTTCGAATCTTGAGGATTAGGGAAATACTCGCCGTTCATCTCAAACCCATCAAAGAACTGGAAATTATATTTTTTTTAAATAAATTTTTATTTTTAAAAATCGTCAATTAAATTTTCTTACCGCCGCTAAATTCTCCATTTCACAGTTCAAGTTGGAGAATTTCACGTCAACCTCAATAACTTTGTCGGGATCTGTCATCAAATAGAGACCGCAAACCTGCTCACTGCTTTCACCAAAGCTCTCAACAATATTTGAGAGTCCTGTGCGTTTTAAGTTTTTACGAAACACGAAAATTCCTTCCTCTGACGTCACTTGCACACAGTCTTTATGATGAGACAGAGAGAAATTAAATTAACATAAATTAGAATTAATATTGAGTTATAAAATCCACGGAAAATTATTGTCTGTCCAAAACATGTGAGAGTAATAATTTTAGCATAAATTATTTTTAAAGGCATATGACGACAATTAGGATTGTGAATTCGAGAGAGAGAGATTTTGCAAGTCGTGGGGGTGAAACATTACATTCCAATTAATAAAACTTTTTGCTCCCTTTTATCAGTTCGGTAATTGAAATTTTGTGTCAATTTTGTTGTTGGCGTTGTGCGGTTGTTTGGTAATAAGATTTTTGGATACATTTGGATTGTGTTAAATGGATTGATGAGAGGGCGAAAATTAAGATGAAAAAGGAGAAGAAAGTTTTTATGAAAATCATCATGGGTTGGGAAATTTATGAATAGTTTTAAAACTAAACTTAAATTGTTTTTAAATAAAAAATTTCAAAAAATATTTTTTAAAATAAAAACCCGTAAAACTTGCATCAGTGAGTTATCAGAACAAAATCATTAAATTTTCATTTTCAAACTTTTCATAAATTAATTTCCTTATTGACATCAATCAAATTACGTCCCAGTTGATTTCATCTGCGGCATTTTATTGTGAATGAATTTTATTCAATGATTTCAAACCCTTTTCACTAAAAGCTAAATTCTTCTTCCAACTTTTGTTTCATAAAAAAAAATAGAATTTCTTTGTAGCGCCAAAAATTGAGCAAACTTGAATTACAAATTCATTACCGACAAAAGGTTGGCAAGTCAGCAACTATACACTGAAAATCTCTAAAATTCAACGTTGTTATAAATTTACATAATTAAACAGTTTTAATGAAGCCATTGTGCCTACACTTAAAATTTCGAAGCTTCATTAAATTTTATGTTTTTTTTTAAAATTGAAGATCAAGTTTAAAATTTTCTGCGAAATTATTCTTGAAAAATTTTCTTAACATTCATTAGTGAAAGATGAAAGAATTATCGAGATAATGATGGATGTCACGTGCTCAAACAAAATCATATTTTTTTTTGAAAAGATAATCAAAAGTTTTGTTTGAACTTATCGAAAACCAAAATTAATTATGCTGAAGGCACGACTTAAAATTTTGATGAGATTTCTGGTAATGAAAACAAACTTCAGTGTAAGAGCTGACGTGAATTTTTCATTGCATTTAAAAAAGAGAATTTTAGAGAGCTTTGAAATGTTTCTGCAGGCATTTTTTTAATATTTATTTTAATCTCTTGAGCTTTTCATTCTTGTGAGTAAAATTTTTCATTTTCATATGCATTAAAAGGTTCTGTCCTGAACATTTTTGAGGAATATATTTTTTCGCGTTTAAAAAAAATATGCAAAAGTCATGAAGCTTAGTTTAAAACTTTTTTCCAGCCTTCTTCAAATTTAACACCTTCAAAAAAAATGAAAGGTTCAATTTCATTTTCGTGAAATATTTATTCAACATTTAACTGTCACCTTTTTCAATTTCACGCAATTTATTTAGGAGTTTATGTTAAGTGTCACTGGAAATGTCACAAAAATATCCCTTTTGAAGAGATCGTTGTCGAAAAAAGGTTCGTCAAAGGAGTAATTAAAAGCAAATATTTGAAGACAATTACTCTTGGCCCTTTTGCTGTTCACTTTCTCACCTGTTATCGTGTGGATATTTTGAGCCATTAAATGCATCGACACTGAAGAAATCTATATGAACCAAATTACAATAAAAATAGAATTCCACTTAAATATTTTATTTTTCACCTTTAATAAAAGAGCGAGAGAAATAACGCGAGAATAATTAAAACTCAACATTTTAAAATTTCACTCAAAAAGAACTTTTTAAACTTGCACAATGTGAGGCACAACAAGCTTCAGCGAGCTTCTTGTGTTCAATGAATGAAATTTCTCGCTGTGCTATCGTACTAATATATGAAGTTGTAAGGACGAAAATATTTTTTTCTGCGATGCTGCGCAATACGGAAACTTTCACTGTTCTCCTTTTTTTTATGGTCTTGCAATTCATCACTTTTCTAACTCATTTTCTTCATCATCATAAATAATTTAATTACAAACAATCGAATATGTTAGAATCGTCATTAAGTTCGCAACAAGTCGCTTCCGCTTTTTGCAGTTAATAAATTTTCACTTGAATTTCAATTTGACACCACACGTGACTGTGACAAAAAATGATAAAGCGAAAAAAGTGATTAATTATTAAACTTATTGATAAAAACAAATTTGTACGCACTGTCATTGAGTAACAGAAGATTCTTGAATTATTTATGTCATAAACAAAAAAGTCTCCCACTCAAAGAGTTCATGACTCGATTCTTATTTTTACTCCAGTGATTTAAGGCTTTTTGTTTTCTAATTTCCGCTCTAAATTGAAACCTGAATTTTAATCCCAAAAGTAAGGAAAAAATTCTGAGAAAATGAAAAGATTTTTTTTATCGAAACACGAAAGCGATGACTAAATGTGTTTTTTAAAATTTGACAAAAAATTAGCTAAAAATAAATTGAGCTCTTTAAAATAACCTGAAACACAACTTGTTGAGCTTCTCTCGAGAATTTCAATAAACTCAATTTGATTTATTAAAGTTTTCCCCAGAAAACTCATGTGGTGGAAAATAATTTTGATGGCTTATGCAAACCGCTGATCATTTATCACTAAGGGATGCCGCATGTGCACGTTGAAATTCGTGCCTCGTGTGATTATGGTTCAACCAGAGAAAAATCACTACATTGTCTGCGATAAATTTATTATTTGGTAAAAATGCGTATGGAATAAATTCATGGATTCGGGCTATGAAGCTCTTGCACAATAGCCTTAATATACCCATTGTTTACATATGTGACGCACACATTTAATAAGAGCTGGTAGATTTAGTATTTCACTTCCTCGAATGGTCCTCATTGATGTTTTCATTGTCCGACTCTTCGGGAAATTATTCTGGAACAAAAGTGAGATATGAAAAGTTTTGTTTTCAGGAAAATTAATTTTCCGCCCAAAAATATTTGAGTAGCTCAAAAGATTTAAAAGCTAATAAAACGTTTGAATTAATATTAATTTAAATATTTTTAATCTTGATTATGTTTTTAATTCATTAAATTTTAATTATCTCAATTTAGGTCATCACTGTGACAATTTGCTTGATAATGAAATTTTCATCGATATCATCACAACCCTCCCTGACGATCCATCGTATCTCGTCAAGAATCAATTACTCGACATGGTGAATAACATTATTAGGGATCATCCGAAGAACAGCAATGCTGTGGAGATGTGGTTAGAGGTCATTTTGAGTCTGATAAGAGACAACGATAATAAAATTGTCGACTCATCTGTAAAATCACTGACGTCAATCTTTCAAAAAATTGAGTCGTTTGAAAATACCGTTAATGACGCTCAAATTTTACCGTGGACTGTTGTTAAGCTAATTTTAGTTAAGGGTAAACGAGGATTGCTGCAAAATGCCATCGATACTGCGTCGAGTTCATTTTTGACACAGGAAAAGCTGAGAAAAATTGAAACCCACATTTTCACGTCGAACAGAACTGAAGCTTGGTGTATATTGTCGTTGATAGCAAAGAAAATGAAGTCAAATAACCCTGACATTGTGGTAAAAACCTTTCTTGACTGCATAACCGAGAGAAATTACGATAACAATGACTTTCACTTGATCCTTGAAGTCATTCACAATTGGATTGAAACTTTCAGTGTCGACTCAAAAACTCAAATTGCATGTAAGATGTCGGAAGTGCTTGAAAACGGTGACTGTCCAATTTCCATGGTTTCACATCTCTACGAAATATGCAAAATCACACGTGCAACTGTGGCCAATGATGAAGTTAAATTCGCCAGTAAACTAAATTACAAAGCAAAAAATTATCTCGTGAATAATTTCAAAAATTTCATATCTGGCGAGAGCAACGAGAAAATGCTGAGTTACATGCTGATTTACTGTGAATCAAATACTGACCTACCATCACGACCTGATCGGAATACTATCGATTTATTTTTTGAATTTCTACGAAAAG
Source organism: Tanytarsus gracilentus (assembly GCA_038502055.1). Taxonomy (NCBI): domain Eukaryota; kingdom Metazoa; phylum Arthropoda; class Insecta; order Diptera; family Chironomidae; genus Tanytarsus; species Tanytarsus gracilentus. Next base: position 2,207,552 of record JAXRKN010000045.1, on the reverse strand, counting down.
TTCTCAATAATCAAATTTCGGTCAGCTTGCAAAATGACATTCCGCGAAAACTTAACATCACCGTTATTGTTCTATCGAGATTCGCACTGCGAGACGGCGAAATGGCAGCAGAATTAACACCAGATTTAGCGGCATTGTTGAGGAAGAATGTCAATGTGAGCGTCATCAAGACAACAATGCAGTGTTTAAATGATTTATGCAAAAAACACACGTCAACTGTTGCGCCCGTTTTTAAGGTAGGATTAAAATTTTTGGAATGTTTATTGTGGAAATTTTTGTAGTCTAGAAAACACATTTTACAAGCTTTTAAATTAATAATTTTGATGCTCTTAATAGGCTTGCAATTTTGAAATATTAAACAAATTTGAAACAAGTCAGACTTATTGAAATTCTTTTTTGTTTCAATTTTTGGATGCATCCTATTTTCACTCAATAATTTTATTTGTAATTAAATTGATCCTTGTTAAACTGTTAATTGATAGTAAAATATTTAATGAATGTATTAAGAGTGACCAGACATTATTTGAACTTAATACAAAAACTTTTAGTTTTATTGCAATTTTTTAATTTAAATTTTTGAGTCTGTGGAAAATAAAATTGGACCGCTTCCAGCGAAAACTTCTCAGAAACAGCTTGGTTTGTTTCAACAAAACCTTAATGATGTAAAACGCGATTTTTGGCTTTTAATTCAATTAAAATTCGATCATATATTTGCGGAGGATTTTCGAACACTTGATAAAGTTATTAAAATGTGATATTTTTGGCATCAAAAATTATAAAAAGCTTTTACAATTTTTCTGAAAAATGATTTAATTTATTTTTGAATAATCCACAAACAGTAATTTATTTAAATTAAATGAAAATGACGTGTTTTAATTATTGAATGAAAATTTTGCAACATGTTAGACAGACATCAACCACATGCGTGTAATCCTCTTTATTAAAAACTTTTATACAATTGTATTTCATACATGTCGTTGAAAACAACACACGGTTGAAGTGTTATGTCATAACAGGAACTTAACTTCCACGTAAACATGATATTAGTGCAACGTCCTCACTAGTTTTGTTTTTGGAAGATGTTTTAATTTTTTTTAAACGAATTGAAAAAATTTAATTAAACCTATAATTTTTATTATTTTTAAACAATACTTAATCGATTAATTTTATCTCACCAGGAAATTGTCTACAAACTTCACTCGAAATGCGAGGAAATTCGCCTCTGTGCACTTTCCAACATTTACGATCTCGTCATGCAGGATTTTATCAAAATGAAAGGACGAGTTTTATTAAATCTTCTCGCATGTCTCGTTGACAAAAATGAAATTATTCAGCTTAAAAGTCAAGCGGCAATTTTAAGCTACACAAATGACAAAAACCAAAATCTCCTCTACACATGTTTCATCGAGTCGGTTTATCTCTTTAATAATTTTATTCAGGCTGAAAATTTTGGAGTTTTTCCACTGGATGAAATCGATCAAAATTATCTTCTCCTTAATGGTGACAGCAATCGGCCGCAAAGACATGAGTTATATCAATTTTTCGTACAAAATATTCACGATCTTAATGAGGTTCATCTGTTAATGCTGCTAAAGCAAGTCAACGTGCTGAAAGAAAAATTTGAGAAGAAAAAAGTTCGTCACAATTTAAGTGGCGTGAACACTCTTAAAGATCTTCTTTACATCTTCAAACTCATTTGTGAGAAACGTGGCGAAAGTAAAATAAAAATGAACAAAAGCGAGGGTGTCGGAGGTGGCGGTGACAATAATGAAGACTATGAAGCTGATGATGCTGAAATTCCTCAAAATTCCACCAAGGAAACGTCAACGAGAGGAAGAAAAAATAAAAATAACTTGACGGTTAATGATGCGGCGCCAGTTGTTGAGAAAATGATACAAATTTATCCGTCATTCGTGGACTTTGCTGTCGATTATGATAATTCGTTGAAAGATGACGTTGACGAGCTCACAAAAAGCATTTCAATTAATTTCGCGTCGTTCATTGAATATTCAAAGGAAAACTTTTGGAATCGAGTACTGAAGGAAAATGCAAAAAGTGAGAAAAGCGATGGCAAAAGGAGTAAAAAGAAGAAAGAAAGGAAAGGTAATAAAAAGACAATCATAAATGAATCTGACGAGGATGATAATGAGGATGAAGATGATTCGGAGTAAATTAAAACATGAACAACGAAATGCGTTGTGCAAGGACAAAAATGTAAATTAGAAAATATCTTAACCGTGTTGCATTTTAATTTTTTTAATGGACAAATGATGTCAAAGTAATTTAAATAAAAGCATTTTGTATTTAAAGAAAATATTTTTCATGTTTTTGTTTCAGTGTTGCAAAAATAAATTAAATATAGATTTTTGAATTTGCGCGACTTTTTTCAAGGACACAAATTTTTTGAATAATTTATTAAGTTTTCTATGATTTTTAATATTCGATTTGCAAAATACTTTTAAATGAGTAAATCCGTGGATTAATTCAAGGATTATTTTATTTTTTAGAGTTAGATTAAAAGTTGAGGTTAATTTATATCCAAAGATTAAACCCTAAATATTAATCTAACTCAAATTTCCCCTCTTTAAATCTTTAAAGGAGTAAAATATCAAATATTGAGTATTCAAGAAGTTTAATTTGTTTGGATTTTTTTGTTCCGATGCCATCGATAATATGGTTAAAAACAGATTTTTTAATAAGTTTTAAGGTTGTTACTAATCAATAAATTTATTTTGGGTGTAAAAATTGGTATTTTAAAAATTTAAATAACCCTTTTTGGATTTAAGCATAAAAAAGTTTAAAAATTTAATTTTTTTGGCTTAAAAATTTAATTCATTTTTTAATTTTATATCCAATACAAAAGACATTAAAAAAATTTGAATTTATTAAAAAAATAAAAAAGCTCTTATTGAAATTAAATTTAAAGAAAAATACAAACATTAATTTTTTCATGAAATTTTTCTAATCGACATTAATACAATTTTCATGCAAATGAATTTTATGGATTAAATATTTTGTGCCATGACGCAAATACGAGCTTCCATTCTATCCAGCCAGCCACGCCACACACATAAAAATTGCTCGCAATCATAAGCCACGAAGTCGACGACAGCGACTAATAAATCCCTCCAACAATCAATAATTTCTTCATTTTGCGCTAAAAACCATAACGAAAATGAAATAAAATTACATTTGAAGCGTGTCCGAGTGCAATTTATTTACACAAATTTCGCCATTTTCCATTTAAACTGCAATTGCGCTCTGCAAATAAAACTTCATGTCGTGGCCATAAAAATAACAAACAACAATAACTTCATTTTCTCGCATCTCGCTCACCCATCACTTTTTTTAATGATCACAGCGAAAAAAAATCACAAAAAAAACTTTGCCATAATAAATTGCTGAATAAATACATGAAAAATTATCGTGAATATACATTGTGGGGTGTTCGGCTTCTTCTTCTTTTACTTTGTTTGTTATTTGTTGCTCGAGAATTATTATTAGCTTCGAGACTTCGTTTTCTGCTGTTTTTATTGCCTTTTGAACAATCGTGAAACTCAAATATAAGAACCGTGTCATGATTCTCGGATGAGTTTAAATTATTTGCTGGCAAAAGTGCAGAGAAATTACAATGAGAGTTCTGTGGCGATGAGGACGTGTCATGGCATGTCTTCACATGCAATTTCATTTTTGATCTCAAAATTTGATTAAATATAGATTCAAAGTTTAGGAAAAACAAATGTTTCTAATTTATTTAAAACTCTAATAACAAATATTAAATTTTTTAATCCTCATGAAAGGTGTTTTTTCTTGCATATCCCTTAATAGTCAACAATTTCTTCTCCATGACTATTAAATTAATAACCATTTCAAGTTTGAAATTAAATGAGGAATTATTTTTCATTTTAATTTCTATATCATTAGTGGAGTGGTAATAAAGAAAAAGAATGAACTCGGAACACGTTTCCGATGTAAACTTAATTAATATGTTGGAAATGGGCCCCGAAAATAAACCAGAACAAATCGCCATTGTTGGAGTCATTGTGGGGTCTAATCGTGAATTCTAAAACCCTTTTTTTTGCTTTATTATTGGTTCGCTTCTCTCTTGCTCGCTGTTTGTTTCATCTGCGGTGGTCCACTCTCGTTCATCATTGCCTCCTCATTCATTAATTTATTTAATGCCGCACAACGTTTCAATCCTCATTGCCATCATCAGTGGACGAAGAAGAAAATGCCCGCCTAGGCTCGGTCGAACGTTCTCATTCGCTCCATTAGACTCAAAGTGAAACATTAATTCACTTAATTTGTGTAATGACAATTATTATGATAAATGTTGAATTAATGAGTTCTTTTTTACTAATGGCGATGCCTCAATTTAAATATGATCATCGACATATGTGGGCCGAATAATTATGAATTTTAATGAGAAATTCTTCCTCGTCCGATGCGATAACAACAAAAAAAATGTCTTCTCAATTTATGTAAATTAAAGCTCGCATGTCGAATAGATCGAATGGATGATTTATGAGCAGACACATGAAGGTCTTATCGATACATATGACCATATTCAATTTTCGATTTCGGTCACAGTTAATTAAGATTACAAGATGTCAATTAGACTAATGCGAGATAGAATGAGTTTTGATCTATGGGGAAACATTAAATGTGACATTTTCAATTTGGAATTATTTCAATAATTTTTATACTGCATAAATTTATTTTGAAATGTGAACAGTTTTTTAAACGTCCACTAAATGGAAATTTGACTCTCAACAATTTAGCTGCAAAAACGTTCTCAAGACCTCCCTCCATCGTTTCTGGTTTCACTGTACCTCTTCTTAGATTTCATGTTTTTAACACCTCCATCTCAAAATTCTTGTGACATTGGAGATAAATTCCTATATGTGAACTCACCAGACTTAGAGGTCCCAGCGGAGCGATTGGACATTCTTTGGAAAGTGATAAATTTTGTGTGTGCTCAGTGCTAAATGATTTATGTGCACATGACTCAAACTTGTGTGGCTTTCTCAAAAAATGAGGAAAATTTTTACGATCAGGAAGCTAAATTGCCTTTCAACACATTCACACAAAAATAATTTCGATTAACTTCCGATGCTTTATTGTCGACGTGAAAGAGAAAAAATGAATATCCAATAATGTTAAATCATGTGACAAATATGTTTGCCATTATTCTCTCGGTTTTGTGTAAACACTGACGAATGACGGAGGGTGACTTCGAGCACAATGAAAGAAAATTTTCACCATGAGAAAGTCAAACTTTGAAAAATTGTTTTTCTTTTGAGAAATTCTTGTCTTTCTCCCTCATTCAGCATGTATTATGTAACTACTTGGTATCATTTTGTTATTGAGGGGCGATGACGGAAAATCACATTCATTCACATTTTATCACCCTCTCAGTTTTATTGTCTAACACAAAGTAACTTTGAGCTCTGTGGCGAATTTAATTTATTGGATGGAAAATAATTTAATGAAGAAATTTTTGTTGCTATTTTTTATTTGGTCAGGGTGAGTTTATTAGGTTTGATTTAAAATTTTAATTGTTCTAAATGTTTTCACATTTTTTAAAATAATTTTATTTAAGCATGTCTTCAATTTCGCTAATCGATATTTTCAGGAATTTATTTTTATTCAACAATCTAAAAAGTAATTTAATATTTTTTACACATGCAGTGTATTTTTCTGCCGATACATTCAAAGTTCAATACGTCTAACGAGAAAAAAATCCTAATCAACAAATCTCCGAGCTCATGCTTGATTTATTTTTGAAAAAATCTCATTAGACTCGATGAAAAATTTGAGATGTTTCGTTCCAATTAAATTTATCGACATATATCGATTGTTCAATTATATAACATTAAAGTATTATAAAAAGGGGATTAACGTAGATAAAGGCTATGTGTATGATTCATGGAAATAAAATTTATAAATTTATGACACATTTTTCTTCATTAAGATTTGACTAAATAAAATAGTCCTAGATTGATATAAGTTTAAAAAAATTAATTTAGGACTGCATTCTATTTAATTTTGTTTACTTTAAAATTTTTAAAATGTAACGTAAATTTCGAACACAATCTCTCTAACCCAATATCCAAATTTTATTTTTTCATTATGTTTAATTCCAAACCAAATCACAGGGTGGTCGAATTCGAATATAAACAACAATTAACCCCGAGAGACGCGCAACATACGACACATGCCTCTCATCTAATTCATATCATCACTTTAATAATTTTTTAACCCGCACATTGAACAGCATATGATGATGTTATAAATTCTCAGTTTTTTTTCTCACAATTTCCAAAAAAAATAATTTTTCATCTCGCATTTGAATAATCATACGAGTTCACCGCATTATTATCTCTTAATAATTTCTTATTTCACGCATTTTAAACCAAATTTGTTTCATCCTCCAATAGATGAGAGGAAACTTTTTTTTTGTTGGGAAATAAATGAGCGCCGCTCGGTGGTCCAATAAATGCGTTCATGATGATGATGAGTATACACGTATTAATTAAATGATAACAGTTGGACGCCTTTAGTCAGATGAAAAGGAGTAATTTTTCATAAAAAGGTTGAAAGGATGTGCGAGATGACGTTGAATAAAATTCGTAAAATATATTTAAAAAAATTAACGGTTTTTTTAATTTAAAATTTTCTAATCATTAAATTTTTTTGATCTCTGACCACACAAAAATTTGAGTACTGAAAAAATTGTTTAATTTTAATCTAACGCCACTCATTTTTTCTTAATAAACTCATAAAAATCGATTATCCAATTTTTCATTTTCTTGCCTCCCCAATTTAAATTTCTAAAACTCTAATTTCCTCTCTAAAAACTTCTTCAATTATTACGCAACCTCAATAAATGACGACACATTAAAGCTTAATATTCAAATAATGATTCTCTCACGGAGAGAGGAAATTAACGAAGGTGAGAAGATAAATTAAAGACAAATTTACATTAACTTCCCGCATATGCCTCAATTTTCTTCTCATTACAAACCTCGCACTAAAATTGGTTTTTAGTTTTGTGAATGACTAAAGGACGTAAGAGAAAATTAAAGTCACTTGATTGACTCATCTCACTTTTTTAAGCTGTTTAAAAATTAAATCATTATATTGGAGATGAGTGAGAGCGAAATGATCCACTTTTATTTGACATTTTGCAATTTACTTGCAGGGGTTTGAGTTTATTTCAGTTTCACTTCAAGAAATTTTACTTTTTTAAGAAATATATTTTAAAAAATTAAAATTAAACGGCATTTTTATATTTTAAACGTCATAAATTTTAAATTTTCTAAAAAAATAAATAAAACAACTTTTTAAATTTAAAATTACCAATTAAGAAAATTTTAACTCTCCCACAAGAATCCTGATTTCGATATAAATTTCTATCAATTCATTTCTCTGGCGCCGTTTGCGATGAGCACATGAAAATCTTTCGAAAATATCATCCACACATGATTAAATTAAGTAGCTTCTCTTTCTGGATGGGAATTCTGCTAAATTAGCGACACATTTATAATTTTTTTCTTTAGCTTCGCAGCTTGAATTTTTTTTGACAAATGTTCGACTATTAATTTTGTCATTTAAAGCGAATTTGAGTTGCATAAATTGAGCATTTTTTTCTTCCAGTGAGGACGAAGAAAATATTTCTCTCTGCACGTATGCATTCTCTAATTGGGTGGCCATGGAAGATTAATAATGCAGTGAGGCGCCGGGCGGAGCCACAAAAAACTTTTTAATATATCGAAAGAGCAAGAAGGAAGAAATTACAAAGTGAGCCGCCAAAGGGCTATTTTAACGTTTCTGAAGGGTTATCATTAAGTACTTTTGCATCACGGTATTTGACGGTGATGATGATGATTGCGCTTAAGTGCAAAAAGGGGGTGAAGATGATGGAATTGATGGCGGTGCGTTGAAGGTAGTTAAAGTGAGTGAAGGCTTTACACTTGAGGGTTGATAAAACGTAAATCTTTGGCTCAGTCTTGATGAAATAATTTCAATTTCCATTTTGTAAACTTTAACCACAATAAATTGACCTTACCTATCAAAACCACAATGTATAATCCGACACGTTACCTCACCCCACAATTATTGCCATCATCTGCGACATTTCACAATCACACATCATATAATTTTTGCGAATTGCACGCCAATTTTCTGTCAAAATCCAACCCATAGAAAAAGAGCTAAATTAAAATGACAATCGAAAGGCAATTTAATTGTCAATAAAAAAAAGTTAATTTGTCCATATTCTTCTCCTTCATATCTCTTTGAAGAGCTGCAAGAAAAAGAGAGAAAAAAATACCTACATCATACACAACGCATGAAATTTCCATAAATTATAAAACCATTCCACGGTGTTGGTCGGCAAAAGTGCTTTTGATCTTTTCATAATTGCCCCATTCAATCGTTGTTGTTGTTTCAGTCTCTTTCTCAGCTTATAATCACTGCCTTGTATGTACTCTGATGTAAAAACAAAACGAGGATTTTTTTTCGTTTGCGTCTATGTGCAAAAAACCACACTAAGTGGATTCCTGTTAAAAAGCCGCAGATTTTTCCACTGCATAACCGAAAATAAAAATAACGTTGAGGGGTCTAATGGGTCGTGAAGGATGCGTTTTGGAAGTATTGTGGTTAGAAACATTAGAAATTCTCGTCGTCGAGTTTAGATGAAAATAATTTTGTCACAAAGAAAATCCTAAAAAGTTGGAGTAAATTTTTTTAAACAAAAATAGGGTTCGATTCCTTAATTATTTCAAAAAAGTATTTTCGATATAAATTTGATTTTTTTTAAATATTTTTTTATAAAAAAAAATTTAAATAAAACAAACTGCATTGTGGTTGGACTACTTGAAGGCACGCTGGTGTTAATGAGCAATCTAAACTTAATAATCACTTCCATTGTTTAACAATTTTTCGAGAAATATTTCGTAGGTGGGCTAATGAGAGACCTCACCATTCCGTGCGTGTGCGGCAAAAGTCTTTTTAAAATAAATTCAACTCGTTAGCTGTGTAGGAAATGAAAAAATGTGGTGTGTAAACAGGAACCGGACAAATTGGTGATCGGCATAAGACAAGAAGCTAATTTCAATATTTGATTTTTTACTTAACGGCAGAGGTCATTTCAATGAGATGTGCCGACGTTTGGAGATCAAAATGCATCGAAAAGGAACAGAAAAATTCACACCTCTCTATCGGCAGCAGAAGAAAACCGGTAATAGAACATTCAACTTCAATCCCACTTAATAAATCTTCTTAATTTTCATCTTTCATACACAAATGCGCTTTCTGCTCATTTATGAGCAATCAATTAGGCAATAAAAGTTAATACTTCTTTTTAAAGTGAATTAGCCTCTGATTTCTGTTTTGCTGCCTCATCTTCACCTTCACTTCTCTCACTACGGCAACGTGAATAGCGTTGTGGAGAATTTTGAGTTAATTCATGAAGTGTTTCATTTTCCACATGTTTCACTTTAATTATAAAACCATTTTTTCTTGTTTCATTTTCCATTGTGTTGCAATTTTGGTCCATTTTCAAACCCGTTCCATCTTTATACAAAATCATCTCAAAATTCTCTCATGAACATTTTTACAGCATTGATCGACAGAAAGAAGAGATGAGGTGAATATAAGAAATCTCCACACATATCGCAGGGCAATAAAAAACCCAAGCGCGGCGACTTTGATTGAAACCGATTAACAATTGCGATGAATGTTAATATTTAAATGCAATAAAACATGTGTAAAAGTTATTAAACGATCGTAAAACAACATATGATTAATTAGTGAAGACTGTATAGCTCCGTAACAGCAGCGGCAGCACCATGTGATTCATATGGATGAATAATAAATGAAGATGAACAGCAACTCATTCATGCTCCGATACAAATTGCGAGATTCTTTTTTTTTGCGAGAGATAGATTATGATGGTAGTTGCTTTGGGTCTATGTGCGAGATTGATTAATTGAACTTTTTGGATGCCCATAAGGTTGGCTCGAATGTGAGGTAGCAATGAAGTAATTTATTTTGTTACTCTTAAATTAGCAAGAATAAAAAAATAATTTAGTAAACACAATTTAAGAATTTAATTTATTTTTAAATAACAAACTTTTTCTTAATTAACGAGTATTTAAATTCATTAGCATCGATGCATCTCATAATACGCTTGTCTAGATGCAAAAATTTTCATTTCCTCTCGCGACTCTTATTTCCCTATAATTTAGCTGAGAGCCCTCAATTTTTTTGTCCTTTATGTTTTTGTTTCTACAGGAAAAAGATAAAATCTCGAGAAAATATAAAAACTTAGAAACGCTAATTAAAGTAATAACAAATGTTGTACGATTGCATCGGAGAGTGAAGAAGAGTTTGAATTAATTAGACATGATTTGCCTCTAATTTTCGTGCTTTCTCGTGCATTTTTTCCCCTCTACTCATCTACTATGTGTTTATGGTGCTGCTGAAATATTTTAAACGGGATTTCCATCTAATTACGTTAATCGTTTGTGTGTCAAAACACATGTTGTGCAAAATTTTAATGAAAATATTATCAATGCGGAGCCAAGTGAGTGTGTTTGGGTGCAGTATGCGAGCAGCATTAGCGACATAATTATAAAAATAAAATATATTTAATTGAATGTGACACAAGAGACTCTTTTGCACCAAGCGTTTACGTATATGATGTGTGAGTGCGATTGATGTTTCGCTGCCAGACGCAAATGGAGGACGAAGTGAATGTGCACACAAATATTATGCAGTTGCGGTGGAATGGCAGTCAAATGGAAAACGCGATGCTTAAAAAATGAGTCAATTAGTGATGTATTAATAGAGTGTGATTAATTTGGCTTGCAGATTAAGTTTTTAAATATTTTTTTGGCAAGTTAAAAAAATTTTGTTTTAACGATTTTTTTTAATATTAGTTTGGAATTAGTTGATTGAAATTTTTAGTGATAAATTGATATTACTTTATTACTAGTAAAACACTTGATGATTCATTTCCGAATAAAAAAAATTTAAAAAATTTTCCCCTCTTTTTTACTCTGATCGTTTAGTAGAGTTGGTGACAATTCACTGTAAATGTGTTTAAAGCTTGTTGCACTAACAAATTTCCCTCAAACATAAATTCTCATTTAATGTACAAACTTGCTTTTGTTTGTGTATGAAAATGCATGTTTTAAGAGAATCAGATTTTATTATTTTTTTGGAAGTGTATAAAAGTGAGGAAAAAAGATAAGCCACAATCAATTTTGATAATTTCTTATCATTTTAAAACAGAGAGTTTAAATTGATTTTCTCTTTCCACAAGTTCACTTAGTAATTTTTCAGCTTTTCAACCTTAAACACAAAATAAAAATGCAAGCTTATACGGGTCGCTTATTTCCTGTTGTTGTTGGCCAAACCATCACCGTTGTGGGTCGTGCAAATAATAACGCTCAGAGAATTGACATCGAACTTTCGAGCGGCAATAATCAAGGTGCGGATGCTGGCGATATTCAATTTCACATGTCATGTCGATTTCAAGCGAATGACACGTCAATCGTGCGCAATACTCATGTCCGTGGCGTTGGATGGAAACAAGAGGAACGACGTGAAAATTTAATTCCTTTCAACACACTCAATCCCGTCAAGCGAGGCGGCGACTTTAAAGTCTCAATTTTTGTCGATCAAAATGCGTTTTTTGTGAGCATCGATGAGAAACCTTTCTGCACTTTCGCCCATCGAGTGCCAATCGTGGGCATTCAACGAATATGTGTCGGTAAAGATGTCGATGAAATTTATCAAGTCAATCAACGTTCAGCTCAACCTAACCCATGGCCTACTGTCAATACGAACGTCTTCCAAAGTTTTGCACCCCAACAATTTAATCCTGGAAATGTGATCGTAATCACTGGAGTGCCAAGAGGAAATTCCAGCGGTGATTTTGCTATAAATTTCTTCGATGGACCAAATAAACATCGAACTCATTTCCATTTTCGTGCTTATCCTGGACGTCAAAATGTGATTGTGAACTCACAACACGAAAATGGAAATTGGCGTGAACAAATCACAGTGAGCCCACCAAATTATCCATTTGGCATCCAGAGAACCTTTAAACTTGCAATCGCCATCACTCATAGTGAGTTTCAAGTTGCCGCAAATGGTCAGAGAATCACTCAAATGGCATTTAGAGATGACGTTAAAAGACTTCTTGGAAGTATGACTGGATTTGAGCTTTCTGGTAATGCTGGAATGAATGTAAAAGTATCGAGTGTCGATCACATAGTGCTCGATGGAAATTGCAGCAATTTTGAGAGTTTTACAACATTTTTTTAAATGTGGAAAAAATATAAACTTTAGTGCAACATTATCGCAATTTTTCGTTCTTATCTTTTCGTCGAATAAACTTGATAAAAATTAAAAGTCATTGAAACGATGGCGTCATTTTTCTTTTCGTAATTATCAACAAAATCTTATTAGCAGTCTTTCACATAATCGATTTAGTTTAATTGATTCTTCACAAGGAGATAAAACTGTAAAAGAAATTTCAGACAGCGAATGAGATTGTGAGAGAGCTCAACTGAATTAATTAATTTAAATTCAATTAATTTTCTTTTTCGTCTATAATTTGCCGCCTCTTTCATTTCGGAATCTTTCTCATTGACGCACGATAATCGGTAGAGATCACACAATGGAGCGTGTAACGATACGAGGATTAGTGAGGTGTAGAAGATGATCATTTTCTCCTCATGGTTAATAAAGTGATCGTTCTATCTGAGACTTAATCGAGTGAAATTGTGTATTAATTTAATTAAACAAAATTGATACGAAGATGCTTAATGAATTTAAATTTATTGAATTATTTTTGAGTAAAATTAATTTTTGTGATGGAACGAAGATGAAAATGAAAAAATGCTCATAATTGACTAAGTTTGCAAAAAAAGTAATTTACTTATTAGTTTCACAGTGTAATCATCTATTTAATGCAGAAAATTGGTCTCGACTTCCCAATTTGTAACTAAAATAATTCTTTTTGCTCTTTGATTTTTTTAATTGCTCAACTTTTTTTTATCACTTAAAATTATGATTTCATTTAATAAATCAGAAATAAAGAAAAGAGGCGCGAAAGAGAATTTAATAAAAGAGAGAGAAAAATCCTCGGAAGAACGATCAAAGGAATAAATGCCGCGACTCGATGCGAGTGGGAAGAAGAAGAGATTTGTGTGTGTGGCAGTTCATTCAATATATAAATGAACACTTTTAGCATTCTCATTAATGATCCATAAAATTCACATTTTGTTCAGATGTGAGCGCAAGTGGAGGGAGATGAAAAGTTTTTCATGCCGCGGCATGATTTTTCAGAAATATTATTTGTGCGTTTCATGTTCGGGCAGAAAATCACTTTTTCGTTGTCTCCAAAGAATAAAAAAAATCTCGAACAAAAGGATTAATTAAAACATCATCATAGAGACATTCGAAAGGGATGCGCGATGATTTCTTGTGAAATTTTTCTTCTTCCTGCTACTTCTGATTTTTAAAATGACTCTGCATTCTTAGTTGAGGCCGAAAGAGAAATGAGATTGGAGATTAAGTTATAAACTCACAACCAGAACAAATTGAGCTTGCTTTTTTGCTCTCTCATTCACTCTTTGTTCCAGTGTCTGCCTTTCTTGGTGTCCCAAAAAAATATTTAGGAAAAAAAATTGTGCGAAATGAAGGGGAAAAAAATTAAAGTTGAAATTGACAAAGAAAGAAATACTAATTTTTAAAACAAAAACCGTTAAAATTTTTCTTAAACATTTTTAAAGTTTAAACATTTCAATTCCTGATTCCCCTCCAACACACACCGCATACACTCACGTAGCAAAAAAATCTCAACCGCCATCATCAATTTAGCAACGTGAAAGCAATATTTTGTTATGGTTCTGAGCTTATTTGCAGTCGCTCATGTCATGTCGTGTGTGTGGTCTGAATTTATTCCTTTTCGCAATCATCGAATAAGTAAATATTCTTGGCCTATCTTGAACCGCATGAGTGTGTCTTGAGCATAAAAATTTTTCGGGTGAGGAACGGTTAAAAATTTTATTGGTGGACGTGTGGAACGTGCTTTGAGGCTTTGTGGAATATTAAGAAATTTGGTTTTAAAAAAAATAAATTCAATTGAAGAAATATTAAAGAATACGCTAAAAATTATTCAAAGAATTTTTGTTTTAAGGATTTGAATCTTTAGAAATTTTTAATAATGAATCTTTCATTTATTTCTTCACACATTTTAACTCAATAATTTAAAATTTTCCAACCCTCAAACAAGTTAAAAATTAGTCACTCTCGATGACTAAAAGGAAGAAATTAATTTACTCAACAATAAAGTCTTAATTAACTCGAGCCAGTTTTTTATATGAAATTAATTCATGCAAGGTGCAAATTAAGATTCTCGACAGCAACAAAGTTGATGAAATTTTTTCGAAACGAAACACGTTTTTTAACTCGACGCTTCGCCTCATCAGCGTTAATGAAGCATATTCGGATGAACAATTTGCATCTGCTCCAGATTTAATCAATTTGTGATAGTCCATTAAAAGTGAAAATGAATGCGTTTGTGAGTGTCAGGATTGATGGCGATAGTGAAGTCAATTTATTCCTCATTTATCACAAAAGATTTTTCTCTCGTTGCTCTTCACACTTAATTATCGTCGCCGAGAGGTCTATTTAACAAAAGGATCAACGTGCAATCGAGAGAGAGAGAGAGGCATGAATGTCTACTTTCTATTTGTGCTCTATGCGCCCTAATTGCAAATTCGTTGTGGTTAATGAATTTTCAATTGATCGCCAAAATTTCATATTTCAATTCTGACAAAGAGAAAATTTGATTGAAAACCAGACAGAAGTTGATGGGTACGTACGAAATTAAATGTCTTCAGTTGAATATTTTAAATTAAATTTTAAAAACTGATTTCTTTAATTAACTTTTTAATTAAACTTATTTTGAATTAATTTATATATAAAAATATAAACAAATTCGAATGAAGACTTTAAAAATAGATTTCATATTTTTCTCATACAATCCATATGCATTTCTTTAAGTTTCCCTTTTCTTTAATTTATTTAATTAAAGCGACACTTATTTATGAATGAGTCTAATGATTATTGATGATGATGTGATGTCCTTAAGTAAATTTTTTAATGACATTTAATTAGAGTCTATTGACTTAATAATTGCATAATTTATGTTTCATTTGAAATGGCAAAAAAATGCGATTTTTCTCATTGGCTGGCGTAAAAAGCTTTTGATGTTATCACGAGTTGCAATTGTGTGCAGTTTAAAGCTTTTCCACGCCCAACATAAAAATCATACATGTACATTCCTTACAGTTGTGTTAGAACACCTTGAAAGCTCAGAAAAGTTGCACAATCTTAGTAAATTTTATAACAGTTGAAGCTGCAAAAAATACAAGTGTGAATTTTATGGTCAAACACGCTCAAAACTTTATGATCAATTAAAACATTTTTTATTTATCTTCTTTGTACAATTTTCATCATTAAATGAATTACATTTGCATACATTGAGTCATTTAAGATCTTTTTTATGGATCGCTTTTATTTACACACATCAAGGAGATAAAAATCATTTTTATTGCAGGAAATTGAGATTTTAAAAAGGTAATTTTTGTTTAAAGAGGCAAATTATGACCGAATGCTAAAAGAATTTTTATGATAGTTGTTTTGGTGGATATTATAATAAATAATAGTTATTTGCTGAGTTTCGGACTTAATAAGTGTAATTATGGATAGACAGGGAGAATGAAGATAAATATTGAAATTAATTTTTTAACATTTTTTTAATTAAAATTTAATTAGTGAAAAATTAAAAATCTCAAATTTAACGACTTTTAGTTTTAAATTTTTTCTCTTTTTTTACAATATTTGCGGACTCCGACATTCGTCGCGTAAAATTGCCTTCTTCTTCAAAAGGTTCATGTCTGTGATATTTTCTAAGAAGCTCTCCTGCCCTGTTAATGTCTTTACACTCTCGACGTCCTTTTTTAGCTCTTCCATATCTCGTTTTAATTTCGCTCTGGAAAATATTTGAAGATAAATTAAGAGAGTCAAAAATTTTGAGGGATGTTTTGAGATCTCACCTTCGATTCTGGAACCAGGTAATCACCTGCGAAAGAAAAAGAAGAAAATCCATTAAGTGAAATTAATCCTTTTCCGTAGAATCATAATTATAGGACTTAGGTGTTAGCTTTGAATGCACGATGCATTCAACTTTATGTGTTAAGGATAATTGAGGTAAAAAAGTGTGTATAATTACATCAAATTCGATATTTTAGAGATGGATGAGATAATTTTTTTGTGAAATCATCAAGGGAAGATCTTTCAATAGCCTCGTTTTGTTTTTGCTCTTTTGTTTTGGAACCATGTGATTACCTTTATTGGAGAGAGAAGAGGGAAAAAATTATTTTATCAATTTTCGTGTGCTTAAAAATTATTTTAAAAAGCTTCAATAATTTTTGAGATTAAGTTTTTTAAAAATTCGTAAATATTTTGAATTTAAAATTTAATAAAAATGTGTTGAGGCATTTTGAAATTTATTTGAACCTCCCTTAAGGCTATTTCAACATCATTCCCTTACTTCATAGTTCTGACAAAATATTTAACATTTGATTCCATTGAAATCGATATTTATCACATAACGATTAACACATTAAAAAGCTTTCGCATACCTGTGCATTTGAGAGTCCTAAGGCGGCAGCAATTTCATCGCGATCAGCAGGTGAGAGATATTTCTGATAAATAAATCGCTTCTCGAGCTCAAAAATTTGATGATTTGTGAATGCTGTGCGCGATTTTCGCTTCTTCTTTGGCTGGGGTCGGGTGGCAAATAGATTTATTCGTTCTGGAAAAAAAGCAAAAAAAAAATTCCATAAAAACGATCCAAGATTTATCAAAACTGTAGGATTCGAACCTTTCGAATTAAAATTATTAAAATTTTTTTTTTAGTGAATTAAATAAGTTTGTATAATTTTAAAATTGTTTTAGCTTCGTCAATAAATTTACCCAATAATTCCCGCTTCACATTAAATTATGAATTCCTAATAAATAATTTTCCAATCAATTCTCCGCTCATAAACTTTTGTCTTTATTTTAATTTAAATTGGAAATGAAAAATTTCCTAAGCGCGATTCATAAAAAAAGCGATCTCGGCAAATTATGAAACGAGAAACAAAAGCCGCGTGGATCATTAATGAAAATTAAGTTTTGATCCATTCTGAGTTGCGCCGAAAGATCTAAAAGCTATTCGGAGTCTTTCAAAAAGAATTATTCAAATCATATATTATGTCCAATCATCACATCAAATAGCTTATAAATTTATTCCTCACTCGAATATGAGATGAAATCTGTGGCTAAGCACGATGCCGAAAATGAGAGATAGAGAAAGAAGAGATTCAATTTCATTTTATGATCAGCGCTTGCTGCTTAGTCGCTTCTTTTTAAAGGTAGGCGCTACCGGCATAAAATTACGAATATAATTCTTTCTTTTTTGCTTAGAAATTGAAAAAAAAAATAGAATTTTTAAAATCAAACAAGATGGGTCTGCAAACGGCGGCCATTTCCAAAGCCCCGCAATGACCCCACGTGACAAGGGCACCCGGCCGACCAGAGAACTCAAAATCGTCAATCAACGACCTGCAATGACGGTCAACGAAACAGAAGAACAAAAATACAAGGACCCGCCATAATGGACATTCTTCAAAATCGTCATGTCATCGTCCTGATCAATGACGAGCAACGACAACATGAAGCCATCGGAAAGGGCCCCCGGCCATGGACACCCAAAACCCAACGACCTCCAATCCGGTCAACAACCAAAGCCAATTCTGAAAAATGGACATTATGGCACTCCGGCCTCCATGTGGACACCAAAAACACAATGAATCGATCCTGATGCAATGACGTCACGATACATAAGCCTAGCTGGCATAGGGCACCCTCTGGAACCTCAAAATTCCTCTTCCTTCCAATTACGAGTTCAACGATCCCCATGAAGCCATATAAGAGAAATTTGTATGAGGTCACGGGCGCTGGGGGCGACCAAAACAAAACCTTGCAAACAAAAAAAATCTTTACCACAAACCCAGTCAATCCGACCAGCGTTCTTAAAACAAGCGAAGAAGAAAGAAGAAAGGGAAAGTAAGAAGGGAATGGAAAGAAGATGACAACCAACGGCCCACCCAAACCAAACCACACAAGAAAAAAAAAATTTTAGTTTAATTTATAAATTGAAAAAATTAAAATTTGCATTTAATTAATTTTCATAGAAGAGGAATAAAACATTTTGTATTCAATAAAGTTCTATAATTTTTTAAAATTTAATTTTAAACAAGATGGGTCCGCAAACGGCGGCACCCCAAACCACGGGAAGGGCACGAACAGGACACCAAAACGATCAACGACCCGGCGGAAATAAATTGCTAACCGCGGTTCTTAAACTTCAATTTACATCCTCTAAAAATATTATTAAAATACACAATCATCTTATGCAGCTGACTCAATCTATTCATAATTGCACCATAATGACGACCCAACATCGCATCTGCCTAATCCATCCCTGAATTTTTCCCTTTCTTGCGGTTTTTCAACTTAAAAATCATTTTTCAAGCTGGCTTTCCACAAATCACTTCGCTGCGTGTGTAAATAAGTACAACATCGACATACATAAGCATAATAGGCGAAAAACAATTATCGTCATGTTGTGGATGCCGCAAAGAGAATTAAACATGGAGCGAACGGAGTGCTTAGGGAAAAAGGGAGAAAACAAATAACATAAAGAAAAGAGCCCGCATTTCAATGAAAACGAGGCATTCCATTCTCGATTGGTCGATTAAACATATTTAATAACATAAAAGCTAACAATATGCGAGGCAAAAGAAGGGGAAGAACGAAGAAGCAAAAATAAAAACACATTCAGTGTCACTTTAGATTAAGAGAAAAATAAATAAAGAAAAAATTTCATTTTACACTCCGAAAAGGAGAAAAAACATTAAGAATAAGAGAACATGGTTGAATGAGAATTAAATTCGGTGTGTTTTGATAAAAAGATGGAGACATGTTTTGATGGCACGTCAATAACGATAACAAAACTTTGTACAAAAAATAAAAATTTATTTGTCATATTAATTTTTGCACTTAAGGATTCGAACCTTAAATTTTATTTTTTGAAATTTAATTTACATACAATTCTTTTACTACTTGAAGTTAAATTTATTATAGAAGAAATTCTTAATATTATTTTTTTTACAAAAGACTCGCTCGCTTGGAAAAATACTCGTTAACAATTTTTATGCGTGGCAGTTTTTTTAATCGACATCCTTTTGAACGAAATTAATTAAATTCAATTCGATGCGGACACTTGGCAATGTTTGTGCGTGTGACAGTTTAGCGATCTTTGACTTTTCATCTATCTTTTTTTTATTATTGATTGTCCGTATCGAATTCTCACACATTTCCTATGGCTTAAAATATTTCACCTGCAACCTAATTTTTTACGGTCGAATTTTTCATAAAAACTGCTTTTTAATTAAAACTTAATGGTGTCCGTTGAGTCGTAAAAAGGCACTTTTTGTGAAGAATGCAATTCAACCGCCTACATCAACGACTCAGTAGCTGAGCTTGAATCAACAATTTATTCACATTTTTATTTGAGCTCTGCATGAGATTTTTCTTCTTCTCTCATGCACCTCCGTCATAAAAATCGCCGAGAGATGCAGTGAAATATTTATGGCTCTGTGAGAGCGCGGCGATGAGAGAGAAAATAAACGTTTATTATTTTTACCTAAACACAAATCGCTCATAAAAATGTATTTAAATTAAATTATGTTTATTTATATTTTCACACACGTACGGAAATCAGATGTGTCTTATGAACTGGAAATAAATTTTAGTTTATTTATTTTTTTGAAATCGAGTTTTTAAATGTCTAACTTGATTTTTTTTTATTAAACATGACAAACAAATTTAACGGATTTGAATTCACGATCTCAATTTAAATCCGTAATGTTTCATTTTCCACTTCGTTCTACAAACTTTTCATGATCATTCATCTTCATCTAATTTTTTTACTGTGCTCACATTTTCACACAATTAATTTCCATTGTAGTTGACTTAAATTGAAATCATAATTTTTTTCGTCAAGCTACACTAAAATAACTTTACGAGCATATCCAATTAACGTCCAACTTTTTTTTGACCTCCCCGAAATAAATACAATAATTTTTCTTCATCGCGTCCGTATGAAATTTTTAAATAGACATGCGAGGTATGAGCACGCACTAGAAATATACTCGATGACAATTTTTTATGTGTTTTGAACGATAATTTTACTCATATTGAAATGTGATTAAAAATGCAAACGCAGATTTTGAATTACTTTGTGTGCGTTTTTAATAGAACGCAAAAAATTTATGTTTTATTGACATGCAATTATAACAAGTCCAATTTAACGTTCGCTGAGTAATTATAGAGTTGGTGGTGGGGCTAATCATGAGGCATAGACATCGCGCGAGAGAGCTGACAGAAAATCGATAAACTTTATAGACTGGAAACCTGCTCTTTTAAAAAATGTAAAACCACCGCCCGTACGCATGATCGCAGTGCTTTCTGAATTAATTAATAATTATGTTGCTGCCACTCACTCGGCTCGTAATTTTGTGGAAAGAGAGAGAAATATGAAGAAAATGGTTGCGCGATAGTGTGTTTACATAGCCAAACTAATTGAATTGGCCTGCAGCTCTTTTTTTGACGACTCGCTCTATGTTTGCGGCTTGCTCATTACAGTGTTTTACATTATATTATAGTTCAGCTATTTTTATTCCACGGTTCTTTAAAATCAATTCGATACACGTTATTTGCATGCTTCCGCATAATTTGCGGGAGGGAAATTTATCAAATAAAATTATTTTGTTCTATTTAAAAAATTTAAATAACAAAATTAATCTTGCACAATTTTTTTGTGTTTCATTTTCCACATCTTTCTATCATCAAAATAAACTTTTGATTAATGACTAACCTCAAGATTATTTTTTCACATCCTATTTATCGCACAACAATTATTCATTTTTTATGCTCACTGAAATCAATTAAAAGTAAGCAAAAGCAAAACAATTTGATGGTCTTTAATTGCGGAATTGCATGCGAGTTAAATACTTTCTTCTTAACTCGAATTATGGTTAAGTTACTTAACTGCGCAGGCGAGCTAAAAAGTATTTTTCGGTCAGTGCGGAAATTGTGACCAATAAATCAAATCAAAAAGCGATAAAATTCAATTTGAGTGATTTTTATGACTTTCGCGATACTTCGCTCCAAAGTGTAAATGAAAACTTCTTAAGAGCGTCCGAAAAAAAAATCATTAAGGCATCCTTCAAAATCAACTTTGTATCAATATTTTTCTGCAGCGCTTTGTATTTATGAAATATTGACCGCATCATCTCATCATGAGAGTTGAGCAAAAGAAATATCAAAAAGAAGCAATCTTTCACAGTAATTATTACCTTCTGTAGATTTCTGAATGTTGGCTGTGAGAGAAAAACACATTCTTTATTTTCAGATCATGCCGCACAACAATTTTCTTATTAGTCATCATAACTGGAAGGATTTCTTTGTGTTATAATTTAGGATTTTCATGATTTGTTTGAAGGATTATTAATCCTAAAACTTTTAGGGTGTCTAAAAGTATTTTAAAATCAATGTTTTTTTTGAGGAATCGAACTAATGATTTAATGTAAAATAAATACATCAATTTTGCCTCGCTCATCAACCAACTTATCATCGCATGAGTCGTTAGCATTAAGAAAGTGTCGAAGTAAATTGAGCGCATTATTAAAGAGCCCTCCGATGATCACAAAGTGTCGAAATGACAGGTTAGCAATATTGCGAACATTTTACATACCAAGATGAGAGAGAAATTCAAAAGAGACCGACGAGAACAATAAAACGAGAGGCCCAGAGAGATTTTTTTGGGAAAAAAAGAGCGCGGCGCAGGCAAACAATAAAGGCTTGCAAGGTAATCAAACGAAATAATGCCGACAGCTTATTAAAAATTAATAAAAAGCCCAAACTGTGGGTCTCTCTCATCTATAACGTTATGACTAACGAGTGAGTTTAATACCATCTAATTGGTATCTCGCCTTTTCTCACTCGATCTGGAAAAAACCTAACGAGATTTTTTTGGGTGAAAAGAATTAGAATGAGAAAAAGAAGAGGCTCAAATAATGACTTATTATTTTCGACACTCGCACAATTGACTTCTGTTTCAATTTTACCCAAAAAAAATCTCTTTGCGAAGCTGTTAATTGAATTTTGAAAAGAAATTAATTGTCTCGTTACAATTGTATCTCTTTAATCTCTCATTGCGCCGGGGATTTTTCGGTCGCCGTCTCATTGTTTCGCCTTTTCTCACGATCACTCTTCTTTTGAGAAGGAACTGACCGAATCATAAATTAAAATTAAATTACCGAATAAAAAAATTAAAAATTCAGTTATGATCTTGTTCCATAAAGTCAGTGAACGAACGAAATGTATTTATAACGAAAATTATTAGTTAATCTCATCTCATGTTTTGCATATAAATTATACGAGCATTATTAATGTGGCTATGAAAATGAACGAAGCGAAAAAAATTAAATGTGAATCTTGGTGGAGATTGAAACTGAAACGAGTTGAAAATGAAACAAAAATAATTTAAGAATATTTTTCTAATTAAATTCTTAAAAGTTCGTGAACGTCAATGAATTTTAAATTACAAAACCTTCTCATATGCTTATTACATCTTAATTAATCTCATCTTATTTTTTCTTTTTGAAAAGGTACCGAATCGTAAATTAAAAGTAAATTACCAAAATTAAAAAATTTTACTTCGCGAAATGAGCAGCAACGAAAAGAAATTTAATCTCATCCCATTTTGCATAAATTACATCACAAATTATCTACGTATGATGATATTAAGGGAGAGAGAAAAAAATTGGATATCGAGTGAGAGAACATTAAGAACAAATTAACAGCAAAAGATGAAAAAAGGAGCCGAAAAAGGTTGAGATTAAAATTTTTTTACACCACAAAATTATACACACAGTCACAATGGCCCATCCGCATGTGAGAGAGATAGAGAGACAGGGAAACCTTAATTGTTACTCAAACGCATTGTATTGATTAGATACGAACGCTTATAATACCAACCAGGCCTCCCAGATTGTATACGCTATCATAAAAATCACTTTTGTGTAAAGCTGCCAAACAACAGCACCATTCAGCAGCAAGAAGCGATAGTCAGGTAACAATTGATCGGTGCGGTAAACGAGAAAAGAAATGTGATAGAGATATTATAAATAAAGTATTGGAATTTTTATATGCGTGCGTTGAAAATTTAATTTATATTCTTTTATGAGAAAAAAAAATAAATGAATTTATTTGTGTTTCACTTTCAATTGTGTTCCTTAAACTATTTTAATTTAAAACGTTGCTGTGATTTTAATGAATTTAATTAACTACGTTTTACTTTTAATTATTTTTAAATTGTTTTGTTGAAACAAAGTTGAAAGAGAAACGTCATTTAACAATTATTTCTTTTATCACTTAAACATAATTACCCGCACTACAATGAACAGAACTAATTAAGATTGAGATAATTTAATGGAAATTAAGCGAACATACTTCAGCTATTATAATCAATTTCTCTCTATTCACTCGATAAATATAAGTGAAAGAAGAAGAATGGGAAAAACAATTTCACTTGACGCCCATCAAGTCAAAGCATGTCTATTGGTATAATGGATTGTGCCTTGTGCCTATTGAATATCAACAATTCGAGTACTAAGTGATTGTTGGAATGTCATAAATACAATTTTCACGTTGCTAAGTGGGTGTTCCAAAAAAATGCATTTTAACACCACCCGAGAATGTGAAAAATTCTTCATGCATTCGCACATCAATAATTCTTGAAGTCATTATTGGAATTCCTCAAAAAAAGTCTTCACATCTTTCTCATAAAATTCCAAAGAGTCGAG
Organism: Tanytarsus gracilentus; assembly: GCA_038502055.1. Taxonomy (NCBI): domain Eukaryota; kingdom Metazoa; phylum Arthropoda; class Insecta; order Diptera; family Chironomidae; genus Tanytarsus; species Tanytarsus gracilentus. Next base: position 2,183,487 of record JAXRKN010000045.1, on the reverse strand, counting down.
AAAAAGTGTGCTGTAAAAAAATCAACCGAAAATCTTCATGATACCAGCTCAGGTTTGTGTGTAGATGTGAATAAAAGAGAGTGATGTATAAAAGGAATCTCCAAACAACAAAGAACGCCGCTCATGGCCTTAAGGTGTCGGTGTATCAAGCTAATTGGAAGACCATTCAAAAGAAACCGACTCATCCATAACAAGAAATTAAGAGTGTATTTATATCTTTACATGTAACATCTAAAGGATCAACAAGAAGAGGAAAACTTCTGTATTTTTTTGGTGTGTCCGTTAATGTTTTGGGCTAACAAAAATTATGAATCAAAAAAGGATTTCGAGGTTGTAAAATATTTCTTTAAAAACTTGTTTATAATTCGAATGTGTAAAGTTCAATAATACCTTTCATACTTTTTTGCATCTCAACTTAATTAATTCATAATTTTTTATTAATTTACAGCACACTCTCAATAAATTGTAACTAAAAATTAATATCACTTAAAAAAGCTGTGTAAAGCTCTAAATTAATATTCTGAATAAGTGTGCACATAACATTAAATAAGGAAAAATAGCCTGAAATGCATCTCATGCAATAAACCATAAGGCAAGTGTTGCAAATTATTTTTTGTTCGAGAGAATATTTAATTAAGAAGCGCATGTAGGTAGTCGAAACTTGCTCACACTCTCGCTCGAAAATACTTATGCCCATTAATGAATAATTTACTGCTGGTGCGCGCATATATTAAATATGCTAAATAGCGAAACATTATGCAAGCGAAAGAAAAGAAAAAAAGATTGAAAATTATGACTTTGGCTCAATATTATTGGCAATTTTAGTTATGATTTATCGATACTCGGTCTCGTTTCTATTTCAAGAGGAGGAAAAAGTTTATTTATCGCGAGAAGTCTCGTTTAGTCAGGTTTTGTAAACTGATTTAATTTAATTGGACGACCGAGGGAATATCGTGACAGTGTGACTGCAGAAATTGATAATTAATACCATAAAATGTGGCGAAATATTATGCAAATTTTTATTCCTTTTGAAGTGAAACGTCGCGCAAGTTTTAAGTTTTAATGAGACGAGCCTGCAACGAAATTTATTGTTCTCAGCAAGGGCTGGAAACTTAGTGTTTTTAAAAAATTCAAATTGAAATTTTTGAGATATATTTTAATAATTTAAAAATTGTCTAACCCTTGCACATTATTTTTTTAATATTTATGCTAAAAAGCTCTCCTTTTTACTCCACGCCGCTTTATTCAGAATCGATTCATTTTCACTTATTTGTTTCCTCCTTTCGCGTTATTTCGCTCACAATCTCTTTCAAGTTTTGCCGACCAAAAAAATATATTCGAGAAAGAAAATGGAAATTTGTTGAGTGCGCTTTTCGTTATGCTCAAAACATGCGTGTGTGTATTTGACAACATAAGACACACGTCGAACACATAGGAGCGGTCGATTATGATGCAATTTATGACGTTGTAAATGCTAATCATTAAACTCACCTTCTTCATTCGCATCGTCAAAGTTTTTATTTGAGAGCTGGAAGAGGGCATCGAGTGGAGTTCCATTTGGTGATTTATTGTTGTTGTTGTTGTTTGATTTCTGTTGATTTTGCTGACGTGAAACGGAAGAATTTTCGGATGATCGTCCATTGATGTCGGGTGAACAACAATCACTGGCAACAGAACTCGATCGATCACTGCCACTTTCAGATGGAATGATATCAGGATGCTGTGATGCAAGATTCATGTGACGTAGGAGTTGAGCTTGAGCATGGAAATGTTCTTGAAGTTGCTGATGATATTCGAGTGCAAGTCGTTGCTCATAGTGAAGTAAGGCGGGTGGCAGGAGAGTTGGTCTTATACTGATGGCTGGATACTGTTGCAGATGATCCCATGGACGAACGATTTTTGCAACTTGATTGAATTGCTGCTGCTGCTGTTGCAACTGACTCAGACCATTCACAATCGTATCACGAACAATATTTTTGCTACTTTTATTGCTATCACTTCGACCCAAAATGTCGGCTATACTAAAACTACTCTTTCCACTTCCACTCTCTGTCGTTTTCATTGTTGAGGTTGTTGTACGTTGACTAGTCTCATGATCATCACCACTATTGTGATTATTGTTATCCTCATCACCACTCGCACTCATTCTCAGTCGCTTCAAGGGTTGAAAATGTTTTCGTGGTGATGGCGGTGGCGATGGAGATCCAACTGAAATCTCCGATCCAGCAGGACTCGAATCACGACTGTAAATTGTTCTTTGCATTATCATTATTTGCATTTGTAATTTTTATCTTTAATTTTTTTTGAAACACTAAAATTCTTTTTTCACTTTAATTCATTTTTATTAAAATTTCTCGCTCTGATTTTTTAAAGAATTATTTTTAACATCGACACCCGAATGTTATCACACAAACAAGAAGACTAAACAAGTCGAGAGCTGAATGCACAAACACGAGTGGAAATTAACTCAAGCCCCGCCCAAATCATGTTTCACCTCGCACACATTCAAACATCCAACCAACGTTCGCTGATGAAAAAGCTCAATGACGTGAACGGTAATGTCGGAAAATTTATTTCGTGTAAAAATCGCCTCGTTTCATGTGTTGATGAGTTAAAGCGAAAATGTATTTGTTTTAAATAATGACTCTCGCTCTCTCTCTCTCTCGCCCAAACGAACGTAAGCAGAAACTACTTAAGGTTTTTTATAACATTATTCTTCATTCTATAATTAATTAATTTCGTTCATTTTTCTTTTCTCTCTCACCCGCTCCCATTCACTCACATTCGCCTTTCCGTCATTTACTTTATTGCTTTTACAAATTACCTGCCATGATATTCGTTTGTTTAATAATATAATTATTTCCCATTTCTCATCTTCTCCTCTTCTAATGTGATTTTTTTGATAGATTTTTTTAATTCAGCATTTTTTTTTGGGAACTCTATTTCCACTCAATGTCTTCTTTCTTTGATTGAATTATTTTAATTTGACTCTTCCTAAAAATAAATTTTAGGGTTTCCCTTGATATTTAAAAAAAAGAGTTTAAAAGTAACAAATTTAAATTAAAATTAATAATTCTAAACTTAATTTTGTGAACACTTTTATAATTTTGATTAGCGTTAAATTCAGTAAATTAATAATTTTCAACCATCATCTTCAACTCTTTCCATCTCTATAATTCTCTCCAAATAAATATGAATTATATTTCATCGCGTTGCCCGCATTCACATGTGACATTATTTATTGACAATTCAACATGGAAAAGTTTTTCGTGAACTGTCTTCACACTTTGTTAAACACACTTACAATGTTCACATAAAAATGCCACAAAACCATGATTAATTGAAAATGAGTCGCTGCACATTGTTGCATCGCACAACAATTGACTCGATCGTATTTCGATGTTTTCGAGCATAATTCTTCAACTTTATGTCTCTCATTATGGTTGCGAGCGTCTAAAAAAGGAAACAAATTGCACTCGAATGTGATCAGACTTCAATCATTGGCGATCCTTTAAAAATCCTTCTTTTATTGCAAAAATGCCGCATTGTCACAAATCGATGTAGAAAATTATATATGACTGACTTACAAGTAACAATCCATTGTTTGACTCACCGACAAAGACCACAACGACACCTAATTTCATAATTTCATGTATCGCTATGACTCTGTCATTATCTTACTCATTCTTTTTTTGCCATCATTAGCATGTCTGAAGGCTCGCACCAAATCATCACATCGCCATTCAATGATCAATCATTGGATGCTTTTGGGATTTAGTATGAATTTTTGAGAATTTTGCGATTTAAGATGGAATTTTGCAGAAGATGAAGAATGTAAAAAAATTATTGAGAAGTGAGAAATTTTAAATTTTAATGCAAAAGGTTCGAATCCTAAATATTTCAAAATTAAAGTTACAGAAGTCTCAAGTGCACAAATTTTTTTTATATCTTTATGATAAAAAGATATTTTTGATAAGCTCCAAACGGGATCGCTAAAAGACATTGCAATAATCATTCAATCCAATCAGCTGATCATCATCTCCTAAATTGCCCACTTCAGCAATATTTTTTTCATGTCACCAAATTAACTCGAAAATTTAGAAAGTATTCACTCAGTCATAAAATAATGACGGTTGTTATCGCATTAAATTAATTCACAACCATGTTTTTACTTTGCTTCGCTATTAACGCTTCGGCTGCTACTAATAATATTCGAGAATTTTTCCTCTCTCTCCATAACCAAAAAAATGTCTCAATTAAAAATATTTTTTATTGTCGTGTGGAGTGAAGAAAAAGAGCATTAAAATATTATTTCGGAGTCGTTGAAATGTTTATGAGGCTGTAAAGTTTCTTTCTTCTTTCGCTTGATGACGAAAAATTTTATTTTTAGTAAATGTTTTGTGTGTTTATTATGAGTAATGTGTGAAAAGAAATTAAATGGCAAATTTTTCAAATGACAACAAAGTGAAGAATGTTTGAGAAAATTAAAATTTGAGTCTGATTTTTAAATTCTAGAAAATGAGTTCCATTTTTCATTTCGTTTCAAGTTCCATTTTTCATTTCGTTTCAAGATTACTCTCGATTATTAACGTTTCATTTTCTGCCATGTTCACAAAACATTTTAAATATTTAAAATTTAAAATTCCGTTACAAAATCAAACAATTTCCGACCAATTTCGCAACTTCAGATCAATTAAAATTTTTACCGCAACTTAAATTCTTTTTCATTCCTCGAAAATCCGCACATACAATCACAATTGCTGATGGCCATCAAGAAGAGTGAAAGAAATAATAAAATCGCCTTTATACAATTCCAGTGTGGAAATTAACGAATGTTCAACCGCGGCATGAGAGTTAAAATATACACAAAAGAAGCACACAACCAGATGCCCATCAATTTGTAATTCACAACTTTGCTCGAAGAGAGAAAAGAAATTGAGAATAAAAAGCGGAATTAATTAATTTGAGAAATGAGAAACGACATTACACTCAGAGAGCAGCCGCGGCTTCAACGTTAATGCCTTTAAATTATTCATAGCCATCATTCTGCACAACTGACTCGCATACATACAGAATAGATGGAAAAATTTAATGCGATATCATAAAATATCCGACATTATGCTCTCGCCTAGCTTCGCAATGACTTTGAGCTTTTGCCGCACACGCTCATTGGTTGGATGCTCGAACTAAGGCGTTTCTGTGCATGTATTTGTTACCCCTTTATATTTTTTTCGCTGTATGTACAAACTCACACGATCATTAGTGTAAATTTTCTCTTCGCTACCCATTCAGTTGTTTCAGTCTTCACGTTTGTGTTTTATCGTGCGGTTCGAATGAATCTCACTCCGTTTGGAGCGTAGAAAAAAATAAAATATATTTTTTGAATTCCAATTAACGGCAATCAAACTGTCAACAAATTTGTTTATTAAACACAACTCGGAAATTTATTAAAGTGTCATTTGAGTGATATTCAATGAGTTTTGTTGTTGGAGAGAAATTTTTTTGTTAAAAAATCGCAACTAAAGAGAAAATAAATTAATATAAAATTATTGAGACTAAAAATAAATTAATTAATTTATCAGTATTTGAAAACCAAAATTATCGACTTAAAAATTAAACTCCGCCTTTAATTTGGAACAGAATCATCCACAGCATCCAAAAATATTATTTAAAAAATTTAAACAAAATTAATTCAAACTTTTTTAAAAAAACATAAAATATCCTGAACACAAAAAGTAGCGACGGCAAAATTTAAATGTGCATAAAAATATAAAAAAATATGAAAAAATTTCTGTAAAAATTCACAAATTGTCCTGAGGAAAGTACAAGCGAAAAGTTAGATGAAAGAAATGTTAGCCATGATGTGTAGAAGTAGAGACGCAAGTCCAGCTCCTTCGGAGATTTCAGTTGGATCTCCATCGCCACCGCCATCACCACGAAAACATTTTCAACCCTTGAAGCGACTGAGAATGAGTGCGAGTGGTGATGAGGATAACAATAATCACAATAGTGGTGATGATCATGAGACTAGTCAACGTACAACAACCTCAACAATGAAAACGACAGAGAGTGGAAGTGGAAAGAGTAGTTTTAGTATAGCCGACATTTTGGGTCGAAGTGATAGCAATAAAAGTAGCAAAAATATTGTTCGTGATACGATTGTGAATGGTCTGAGTCAGTTGCAACAGCAGCAGCAGCAATTCAATCAAGTTGCAAAAATCGTTCGACCATGGGATCATCTGCAGCAGTATCCAGCCATCAGTATAAGACCAACTCTCCTGCCACCCGCCTTACTTCACTATGAGCAACGACTTGCACTCGAATATCATCAGCAACTTCAAGAACATTTCCATGCTCAAGCTCAACTCCTACGTCACATGAATCTTGCATCACAGCATCCTGATATCATTCCATCTGAAAGTGGCAGTGATCGATCGAGTTCTGTTGCCAGTGATTGCTGTTCACCCGACATCAATGGACGATCATCCGAAAATTCTACCGTTTCACGTCAGCAAAATCAACAGAAATCAAACAACAACAACAACAATAAATCACCAAATGGAACTCCACTCGATGCCCTCTTACAGCTTTCAAATAAAAACTTTGATGAGGCGGATGAAGAAGGTGAGTTAGCGTTTAAAATCCAATTAAAGTTCCGCTTTGCAAAAAATATCAATTAGTGAAGCGCGCTGTTAATCACATCAAAGTGTGTTTTTGGGTGAAAAAAAAATTAAATTAATCGAATTGCATTGTCTGAGCCGTTAGTGACTGTGCAATTATTTCATTTTCCTCATCATTACTCAAATTCTCTCGAGAGCGCTGACTATCAGTTAAGTAGACTAATTTGTAGTAATTATGGAGCGGCATGTTAGAAAAGAGAGTAATTAAAAATGTACTTGCGGTGTTGGCTTTCAAGAAGTTTCTAAAGGTGGATAGAAATTGAAGTTCAGTGAAAAGTGCACAAGGGTTGAGCAATTAAAATATTTAATTTTAGGTTTTTTCTTTTTTTTATAATTTTTAATTTTATTGAATTCTTAAACATTTTGTGAAGTGTAAAAAATTAAATCAAACTTTAACTGAACTCACTTTCTGACTCCTCAATCATTTCAAGCAATCTTTCTCATCTTCTTTTTCACTCCACACAAACTTCAACAATTAATTGAAAACTTTTCTTCTCTCTCTCCTGTTTTTTATATATAATGCAAAAATGTTGAATGAGCAGGCAAATTTGCAATATGATTGATGTATTGCTCGCGTTCTATTAAGTATTAAGTACGTCTAGGCGTATGCATGTTCGTTGGCTGGCAACAGCTATATTTTCATAAAAAACAATCAATGCTCGAAAGCTTAAATAGCTGCGGCATAACATGAAAATGACTCAAAAAGCGGGAATGCATTTAGGAAATTGCATTTCATGCCACAACCAACCTCAGTTCGACACTGCATTCAATATATGCAATTTGTGTGCATTCGTGTTGCAATTTTAAAGAGGCCTACGATAGTGCATAGCTTTGCACACACAAATACATTGTAGGATTTTTCTCTTTCTCTCTCTTTCGTTGCACCGCGTCATAAACTAGCAGTGATTTAAAGCAATTGTCGGAAAACATGCAAATAGCTAATGTCGCGATGATAGGTAATTGGCAGTGTCGATGTGAAGTTGAAAGAAAATTTTATTCGACCCTTGTGGAGACTTTTTAAAATATTATTTTTCCAATAATTTCGTTTTTAAAAAAAACATTTGGAAATATTTTTTTGATTTTACACAAAATTTCCATAAGAACATCATTAAAATTTAAAAGGATGAAAATCGATAGGAAGTTTCCTCTATTGATTTAAATGCGCCGTGAATATTTGCAAAGACTGAAGTAAAACAGGTGCTAATTAAAGTTAAGACCTCAACGGTATTAAATGAAAGAGGCAAATGAGTTATAAATGAGTGAGTGACACTTACGATTCATTATGGAGGAAAAAATATGAAAAGTGAATATTACTTTGCGACAAGCTGTCGTGTTATGAGCAAGAAGAAGAGCTCTTGCTGTTTCGGAAATGCCTTCGGCGGGTTAATGACTTACATGAATTTGGTGTTAAAATAATTGCATAAAAATGTACTTTCATACACCCTAAAAGTTATCGACTGTAGAATCTCGAATTAATTAAGAAATTTACTTTAATTTTATGTTTCATTTTCCAGTTTGTTCTCGTTTTTTGAAAATTATTTTTTATTATTCTCAAGTTTACCATCTCTCAGGCCAGCAAAATATCCACACGTAGTTGAACTCAAAGTCGGTCTTTTTTCTCCTCTTATTTATGAACCTTCCGCACGTCCGTTTTTCGCTCACATACGAGCATCGATATAATTTATTTTTAATGTTTGCTTCTGAATATCTTCAACACACACAGAAGCTTCGATCTCATCAAAAGTAATGTATGAACATGTGATTATCATAATTTATTCATAAATCATATTTCTTTTTACGAAGGTTTTTATGATTGATTTTTGCTCATTAAAATTAAGATTGAGTTAAGGGGCAGTGATCGTCGGAAAGGAGATGCAAATGAGGTCAAGAGGTGGAGAATTTTGGAAAAAATATATTTAAGATTTTCAAAATTAGATTATTAGGTTCGAGTCTTAAAGTTCAAAAGCAAATTAAAAACGATTGTAATTTTTTTTTTCTCTGTTGAGATTAATTATTTTTTGCAAATTTCGCAGAACGTCTGAAGCTAAGAACAATCTGCATGCCGAATGATATTCATATTTATTTTATTACCTCCAAATTACCTTACTCAACTCGCCTCTGTCTTTCTTCCTTTAATATACAATAAAATATAATCGAGAGAATTTTCGGATGAATATCAAAGGCAACAGCAGCAGACAATCAATTGATGAATAAATAACGAGATTCTCTTTTTGATTTTTTTAATCGTCTGCTCTCTGGTACCTCTTCAATAATATTATTAACAATCATCATCTCGCGCGCCGGCAATGTCGATTTTGTAAAAGGAGCGTATCGAAAGCGCGATTGATACACACAGGAAGAGCGACCGACACTGACGTAATAAGATTGTTATTTTGATTTGTAACGCATGATTGAGTCGAAGATATTTTCTCTTTTTTTAACCGTGTGTATGCCGGCAATAATTACTAATTTTGAAATGGACATTCAACGCCTTTTCCTTATTGTGCGTGTGTGAGATCATAACAAGTTTCCCTTTTGTACTTAACTAACAAGAAGAAGAATGGAAACAGGATGAGGAGGTGGCAAAGGGAATAATGAGAAGAATGTGGACCTAACTAGATGTTGCCAGACACACAATTGAACACTTACAATAGTTACATTATTTACGCTCACAAAAAGAAATCCGTTCACAGATTCCTTCAAAAAAATCTTTTTGGTTTCGCTTTCATGTCCTCACCTTCATCTATCATAAAAGTATTTAGTGAGGTACACTGAGAGAAATTTATATACTTGACTAAACATAAGAGAGATCTATATTTTGTTGTAAAATTTTTAATTTTTCATTTTGTTTAAATAATTGAGTAAAAAACTGATCAAGAATTTTTATACTTCACAAACTGTTTAAAAAAATTGACACTAATTTTGTCTCCTTCGTGTAAATAACTTTAAAGAGCACACACACATATTAGTAACAGTAACTTATAATGCCTTTAACTAAAACTATTTCCATCAATTCCTCCTTTACACATCACATCGAGTGAATCGAATTGCTCTCAGTGAGAAATAAAAAGCCTATGAGACGATGATTGTTCACAATGAAATTGATCAATAGGTTTTGTGTTGCCGCCAATATTTCTTCCGTCTTTAACACGCGGACTTGATGATTATGACGAGCTGTTAAATGTAAATAATTTGTCCATAATGAAAACAAGCCGGTTTTTCTTCTTTTCTTGTGCACCTCCTCTGCTGTCGTGTCGTCGTCTTTCTTCTCCACCGCCGACATCAATTCGATGTTAACACACAACAAAAATTATTTCAACTCGCTTAAGCCTCTTTATAGAAATTATTAAATGCATCTCATTTAGTCGACTAAGCTCTCCGCGCGTCCCTTGCATTTATTGCCTTACCTCATTCATGATTTGCCGCATTTTGTTGGCAAGATGAAATCGCATTCGATATGTGTGCGATTTTCTCTCTCACTCTTTCCGCTAATTCTTGACAAAGTTGTCGTTACAATTTCGATATGCCACCCAGTTGGAAAAATTGTGGGTATTTTTCAAAAATTTAAAAATTCATTTTCCAAAACGTTTCAATTTTGAAAAGTTGTAAAATTAAAACAGTTTATAGACCTCAATAAAATTACCACAAGTCTCAATCAACTAATAACTTGTAAAACAAGCGTATTAACACAAAATTAAAGTTTTAAAGCATTTTGGACTCTCATTTAATTACTCATGACTCCAATCACAATCGGATTAATATGTTAATTCCCTCCGATCTTTTTTTTCTTGTTTGATGTCTGCTCCACTGTAATTTATTATTCATTTTTTGCTGAAAAATTGTTAATGAGCCATAATGTCGTGAGGAAAATATTGTGTGCTCTCATATCACCCAAAAGCTATTTAGAAATCACTATCATATGCGTGCGAAATGTTTATAGGAAATAGACAAGTGAACGAGAGAAAGAAGAGAGATAAAGGAAAACGATCGCAATTCTTATATACCTTTAAGGTGTCGGTATATCAGGCTAATTGGATTGAATTTCAAACGATGCCGACTCCATATGAGAAATTAGGAGTGAATGTATTTATCTGTGGAGCTGTAACTTCTTAAGGGAAGAAGAAGAACTTCTGTTTTTGAGCGGGATTTTCGCAAAATTAATTTTAAAAAAATATTACTCAGGATGATAACTTTAGTTCGGTAGAAAAAATTTAACGGTTTTTTAAAATTTAAAATGATTAGTAGAAAATTGCGCTCATAAAATTGTTCATATAAAAGTAAGTCCGAAACGAATGCGAAATAACATTACACTTCTCCATCAGATGAGCACCGAAAAAATGTTTCTTAAATTTTCAACGCACGTAAATACGGCATGGCAGCAAGTGGTGTGAGAGGAAGCAAAACACAAGCCGAAACATACCAATTTTCTCTCTCGCTCTTGAGTCAGTCGGATGTGTTACTTGTAATAACTCTATCATTTCTCTTTGGGGTTTTTTTCGGTATAAGAATAAAGAGAATCATGATCAATTGTGTTGTTACCTGTGCTGCTGCTGTCTAACTTCATACCGTGTGCGTTTTTTTTTCTTTATGGGAGGCCCGATTAACAATTTCAAAGGTCGGCATTGTGGAGGCAATTAAAAGCCTCACATCACACACAAAAGACGTCTTTCTCTCAAAGTTGTGAAAAGATCAAAATCATTTTCTCCTCGATTCTATTATGATTATTATTTTCGACCGGGGTGCTAAAGAACCTCATACCGATAAATTGATCATGCAATATCAATACGCACACCACACACTGCCTTCATTCATTGAACGTCTCGATTTTCAATTGTACGAAAATCTCTTTTGTTAACTCTTTGCGCCTCAAATTAATTCTTACTTGATATTAACTGCTACTGGCGTGAGAAAAACTACAATTTTATTTTAAAGAAAGAACTTTTTGATCCAATTGTTAATTATTTCAAAAACAATACGAAGCAATTGAAATTTTAAGCTGTTACGTATTTAAAAGGTGATCGTCCTTGAACTTAATCAATTACCAATTTGTTAATTGTAAAACTTTCTTTCGAATATAATTAATAAAATATATTTGAGCTATTTTAATTTAAAAATTTAATTAATAATATATACCTTAAAATTATAGAGAATTTTGATTTTAAGTATAGCTTTTTTGTTCGCATTCACATTGATTATTTTACAGTAAAATCTTTGATACAACTCAATCGCAAGTCGTTAATCCAAAGTCAACATTTCAATCAAATGTCCGTGCCTTGCCTTCGAGTGCCAATATTCACTCTCGGACTAATTGAGAAATCATTCGAGCGATTTCAGTGTGAAAATAAGTTGGCGAGTAATTGCAATAATTTTAATGTCACGACAAGCCACCTAACACTATTCGTCTCTCTCTCTCCTTCTCCAACAAACAGCTTAAAGACAACAATTTGCTTTAATTCCTTCAAGGTGACATCAATTAGTCGCACAAAGTAGTTTAATTTTCTTATGAAAACACTAAAAATCTACTTTCTATCGTTTGTGCATGTTCACGCCATAAATAACCCCTCGAAGTATTATCTATTACTCGCTCCCTTATAGCTTTTTCATTTGAGGTTATTGAAATGGAAAAATATCCATTAATATTACAAATTTTCATCGGGGCGGATATTGAATGTAATGCAAACACCAAATTTTTGACTTCTCGCACTAAACAAACCCAAAAAATGTTGAATTGGAAAATTAATTAAAATCCATTCGATGCGGACACTTGTACATGTTCAATTTGCTGGTTATGATGCAATTTTGTTGTCTCGAAATTTAAAAGTGATTTTTTATATAAAATCGAGAGGGTGAAAATTATCTACGGATGATATTTAATAAACTCCTCTGAGTGAGTTAATTTTAAAGCAGATGAACTGTTCAAGAGGTCAACAAGATGAAATGAATTATTTTTTAAATTTATAAAAGAAAAAAATAAATTTTAAATTTTAACTTTCCATCCCTCGAACATATTTTTGCGGTCTCTCTCTTATGCTTCTCATCTCATTTTCAAGCTCGAGTTAATTTCCTCCCGGCAATTTTAAATAACACGTTTCATTAACATTTGAGAGAGTCGCGGTGGATTGCGCTCTTCACCTGCACTCATTAGACTGTTGACTTTTAAAGAAGTAAAAAAATATAAAGTCACTATTGAATGAAAGTTAATTGTGCGACAAACACTCATACGAGAAATAAATGTACAATAACATGAGGATGACAAAGTTTGTTGCAAGAAATAAAAATGAGTTTTTGTATTTTCTTCTAGTTTTAGACAGCATGAGAAAATGAAACGATTTGATAAGCAATTTGGTTTAAATTGCGCGATGAAATTCAGAGAAATTCTAAAAATATGAAATTAAAATATCAAGGGATGGTGACTTAAATTTTAAATATATGAAATAAAAAGGAAAATGAAACAATTTCTCAGAACCTATAAATTCCCAATGCAGTCGTCAATTACAGCATTATATTTTGAATAACCATATTCACATACTCAATCTTGACTGTTGGTATTAGAAGAAAGCGAGAAAAAAATAAGACATTAAATCTCTTGAGAGAAAACATTACCAGAGCATCTTTCTATAGCCTCATCATAATCATCTTTAACATACACAAACAGACCTCAAATGAAATGTTCTTTCGCTCGTAAAATGAGTGTTGATTAAATAAATTCTCCTTCACACATCACGACTTGATGAGACTTTCGACAAATTATTTTTCTTTCTCGTTTCCGCACTGAAAGTTGAGATGATAGAATTTCTTGGAAAAAATCTTTAAATATTTGAAATTGTGCCATTCATAAAATTTATTTTTTAAGCGTCTAAAAACATTTCGACAACCACATAAAAATTCATCGAAATCATTAAATACTGTTAATCAATTAATAAAACTTCACCACACCAATTGCCGTTCATTCCACTCTCAAAAAAATACAAAATGAATTTTTTCATTTTATCTCATCACGAAATTAATTTTCATTTCCATTTATTTCAATTAATAAGTTTGTGGAAGCATTTAAATGAATCGAAAATAAATTCATTGAAATGGGATTATTTAACAACTGCCATTATACGAGAGTAAAGAAGCATAAGTGGATCATTTACCGTAAGCACAACGATGGAGATTTTATGAGAAAGTTTTAAAATATTTTTGAACTCATATAAATGAATTGAAAATTTTTAAGAAATATTTGAAATTATAATAATTTGATTCTTAAATTTTAAAAAATTGACATTTTATACTCTCTGCTCTCTTTTTGCTCAATATTCTAATTATTTCCAATCTTTAATTTTTCTAATCTCAATTTCCACTCAACCTATTACGATCTTTATTAATTTTTACGTTAACCCAAACACACTTCAGAAAATTGAATTCAACAAAATGCATCTACAATTGGCTCAAGGCACAATTAAGCATAATTAAGATATCATGAAGGCCTTAAAACATATTGCCACTAATTGAGCATAATTGCTTTTTCGGCTCTCGTTTGATATTCTTCTAAGTTCTTATCCTTAATTTTCTCTTCGAGAGGATTCTCAAGAGCGCGCACATGATCGTCGTCGTCACCGAAACAAGAGAGAGGACACAATAAAGATAAGACCGTAAATATTTTGTATGTGAACCAAAGGGATGTCAAAACATGTGGAAGTTTCAGTCTGTTGCATAATTATTACCAGATTTTTCTTTATCTCTCACTTAATGACTAACAAATTTTGCCTCATTGACGATTGAAATATTTCTCTTTTCTCTCATTCCAAAACGATAATTAATGTGCGAATATGTTCATGCTGCGTGGGGTCTTTCATGTGTATTATGTGTGAAAAGGACTTCTTCTTGTTCTTCTCTTCTTTCAATCCCTCCCTCAATGCATAAAATGTGAAATCAATAGCCAAATGCTCCTAAATAAACAAGCATCCCTTAATTGTTTTACAACTAGCTATTTCTTGGGAAAAATATATCCTGATTTTTATTAGTCGGTGTTTGTAAGAGAGTATGAAAAAGGGGCAGTTTTGGAAATTAGCAGCACAGCAGGTTCAAATGATCAAATAAAGAAAAATTAATGATGATGTGAAAAGTAAATTTTGAACATTTTTAGGGGTTTTTGGTCAAATAAATTTTCATCAAATAAATTTTAAGCTTCTATTCCTTCTTTTTACTTAACAAAAAATTATCATTCATTTTAACATCCACAAACGATTAAATTTAAATACTTATTAACTGCATCTTCGAATGACACTTGAGATCCAAGGCAACGTCATCCTCCTGAAAATATCTCGAATATCCATTAAATGTCAATTAATGACGCGACGCCACTTAAGGCACTGCACATTATTAGAAACTGCTGAACTGTAAGTGATTAGTAAATTGCTAATGATTTTCATTCAACATTTTCGCATGACTTTTTATTGCCATAATTTATTAATCAATTTTGCGAGAAGAGGCAGTTGTGTTAAAATGCTAAGCTGTGTGAATTTAGTGACATGCAAATAAATTTTAAACTTTGTGATTGATGGGCATGACGGCGAGTGAGATTTTAATGAGCAAACAATGGAAGTTTCAATGTCGCTCCATAAAAAATGATAATTGACGAGAGGAATTATTTAAAAATTTCGTACCTCCTTAAGTTTTATTTCGCTCCCGACATGAAAATCGACTCAAGCGGCAAATGAGTTATTGTTGCGCGCAAAAAAAATATTAATTCAAGTGCTCTGGCAATAAATTATCGATCGAGCACTTTGACAAATTGGACGGCTATGAATTATGATAATTTTCCGTTACAACCATGGTCTGAGATATTAATAATTGGACATTATCAATTAGTCATTAATCAAGCATCATGATGTAAATATATTTACTAATTAAATTTTTTGATGGTGTATTAAGTGGCGAGAAAAATAATATTTGAAGGTTAATTGAGGCAGGGATGTAACAGGATGTGTACTTTTAAATAGTGAAACGGAGTGAAAAATGAAATGCATTAACTTAAAAAGTAAATTATTTAAGCACTAATTAATGGTAAAAACTAAAATCACCATCAAAAACAATTTGAATATTTATTTTGATGAAACTATTTAATTTTTTCCTATACAATCAAATCTCATTTTAAAAAACTATATTTTACACTTCTTAAAACTCAACATCAGCCATCATGTCCTTTATTCACCAGGATGTTAAAGACTGCGGTTTCAGGCCCTTTTCAAGCTAACTTAATAAACGATAATTTGTCATAAAATTTCTTTTCAAACCGCAATCGTTCAAGAAAGCAAATAAGAAGTAGAAAAACATGTTTCACGATGGCATTTCACTCCAATCGAATTAGATACAGTTTAGCTGTAAAGCCGCAATAAATATCTGCTACAATGTTGATGTGAAATAAAACTTTTTCTTTATGAAATGAAAATATTCTTTGAGGTTTTACTGCGCACGATTGGTTGGTCGATTAAAGACGAGCGAAAGTAAGAAGAAGCGATTGAAAAAACAAACATTGGAGAAAGAAATCTCGAGAGACCATTTTGAAGATGTGTATTTACACAAACAATCAATAGAATATCGTGAAGAGGAAATGAAAAAAGTGCCGTGGCAGGAAATGATGTCAAATGCATCATTATGGAGTTTGTATGTGTGCGGTCAGCCCATAAACTCACCTAATTTATGTTTCAACCTCTATAATGATAAATTTCGAAGGGATTTTAATTCTTTTCCATATTTCTGCTCTTTTCAGAACGAGTAAATTTATTTGCCACACAACCGCCACCAAAGAAGAAGCGAAAATCGCGCACAGCATTCACAAATCATCAAATTTTTGAGCTCGAGAAGCGATTTCTTTATCAGAAATATCTCTCACCTGCTGATCGCGATGAAATTGCTGCCGCCTTAGGACTCTCAAATGCACAGGTAAAGTCCATTAGTAAATTGTGTTTGAATATCTGCAGAAATTATTATTTTTTTGGGTGGTTGAGATCTCACTTTTTGAGCGAAAAATTATGAGTTATTGAATGTACTGTTGATGTAAATTGAAATGTGAATTCCAAGGGATGCATCCGGATGGAAATTTTTTTAACTTAATGCTTTTAAATAAATTATTAATTTTGCTAAATTTTATTATTACAATTTTAAAAAATAATTTTTAATTTCTCCCTTGCAAGTTTATCGCACAAGACGAATTTCCGTCTTTTCTTGTTTCCACTCTTTTATTTTTTAACGCAACACATGCAAACTTACTTCTTTTCCAAAATGTTCCTAAGCGGCAAAACATAAAAGGAATTTTTGAAGTGTTTGAAAATTTCGACACCAAAAGAAAGAAAACTGCAAATTTGCATTTGAATTGATAATTAACAATTGATTATTTATTTAATTAGAGAAGAACTCAAAAACAATTTTGCGGATCCTCTTGAAAAAGTCTTAATTTTAAAGTTTAAAGAGTCGAACCCTTAAGTTATAAACAACAAAAATTTATTTTATTTGTATTTTTAAATCAACCCTCGGTATTTTCAATTGCAGATGTTCATGTCGTGCTTGTGCACGTTAACCATTTAATCATCATTTTAATATTTTTTTTCCTCTCTTCTTTTCACTTCTCGCAGGTCATTACGTGGTTCCAAAATAGAAGGTAAAAAACTTAATTGAAAATTTTTATGAACTCAGAAAAAAATTAATTAATTTTTCATCACTTAGAGCAAAAATGAAGCGCGACATGGAAGAACTGAAAAAAGACGTTGAGAGTGTGAAAATGATGGCAGTGCAAAAAAGCTTTATGGACAATGTCACCGATATGAATCTCCTGAAATCCAAAATGATTCGTGCCGATCGAATAAGTCCCGATAAGATGAGTGAGACTGAAATCAATCAGCAGTGATGCAATCAAATTAATTAATTAGAAGTGAGAGGAAACTAGATAAAATTTTATAAAATTGTGAAAAGGAAGGAATTTTATTAATTTTGAAATTTATGTCGATAAATTACAAGGGATAAAAGTTTCTTAAAAATATAAAACTATATTTATCATCCCTTGAGTTTCAAATCGACACACTTCAAATTTAATTCAATTCCTCCCATTAAATTCTTCAAATTATTAGTGCTGTAAATATTTATTCTCATGAAAAAAATTCCACACGAGATATAAAAGAACCTAAAACAAAATTACCATAAAAAAGCAACACACAACTTTTATCGGCTGTAAAATAAAAAATGAAAGAAATGTAATTTTAAATGAAATAAATCTATGAATGAAAAAAGTGAGTCTTTTAAGTGGCTTTTAAATAATTTAATGCAATAATTTGAACGCAACATGACTTCAAGAAGCTTCTTCAATATTTTTTTTTATTTCCACCCATCACTTCCGCAATTAAGAATCTTCCACTTGCCTTTCGACTCTAATCTTAATGGCTGGTAAATTAAATCACTGTAATGACATCCTATAAACCATAAATTTTCTCACGTCGTTCTTACAACCATTTTGAATTGTGATGCGCGCAAAGAGAAATAATTAAAGAGTGTAAATTAAATATTTTCACTCGAAATGGAAAATGATGACTTTCAGTTATCAGAGTGCTTCCTGTGCCTGCACTTAAAAAAAGTATTTTCTAAGAAATTTCAAATCTCTTTTAGGTCTTGCGGTTTGCTAAAAAATTTCAGTTTGCGGTTTATTTTCGTGCAGATTTTTCATTCCAGATTTTTGATATGATGCTTTCAGGTAAGAAATGGAACGGCCATAATTTTGGCAAGGGAAACAAATTTTAAAAATCTTTATTTAAAATTTGCTACTAAACAGAAAAATTTACCACCCTTTGCAAATATTAGATCACACACAATTCCACCCAACTTTAGCTTTGGTGTGAGTGTGTCGGCATTTTTCTTTTGATCATCCATTCTTTATTAAATTTTACTCTTCACTCTGCCTGTTATCCGCGCCGGTCTCTTTCATGCATAACGTATTAGTTTGAACAATGAGATTCAATCTGTTTTTAATTTGCTTTTGTGTTATTATCGCATCTCGTCGATGAGCGGGGAAAAGAGAGGCTTTAGCGAGAGGTGAGTAAGGTAGTCAGGCGCATGGAGATCCAAGGGGTGGTGACTTTTTAAAAATTAACTTTCACAATATGAAATTAAAAAAAAATTGAATCAATGCATTGCAACGTGAAAATTAATTTTTCTAAAGTTTAATTCTATGAATTTTTAAGTTATACACGAGTTAAGTTTAATGCCACGTCTATCGCCATATCGAATCAACTCTGAGCTTTTTCTCGCTCACTCTCAATATGGTCAATCGGGATATCGCATTTCTTGTAATTTATATCACACTAATAATTACAAATGAGAATTTATTGATTTAAAATTAATTAGGCCATGTTTGGAGAAGAAATGAAGCGAAAAGAAGATTCGGCGATAAATGAAGCGCCATTGATGCTCTTTCACCGTTTCACTTGGCATGCTTGCATGCGAGGTGAGAGAGAGAGGAGAGAAAAATCCTATAATTAATAAGCGTTGTGCTTCGCATCTTGTTTTGGTGCTTTAAATATAGAGCGCGAGTTCAAATTGAATATTTTCTCCCTCTTGCCGCTTCGAAACTTGTAATTTTTCCGCCGGCAAATGTGCAACTTTATTAAATCTCATTAGTATCGCACTGAATCATCACCGAATGCCGCGTTATTAAACAACAAGGGCCCTGTTATATGGTGTGAAGTAAATGATGAATCATTAAGATAAAAGAAATGAATGAGATTGATTTAATTTGCCGACAAAAAAAGATTTTTCAGCTCTTTGAAATTTGCCGCCTCATGAAGGAGTTGGATGTGTGGAAAATTTTCTCAAGTGAGGATTTTAATTGATGAAATAATTCTGTGAACTTAATGGTGCAAAAAATATTTTTTTGAAAAATTTGAATCTGTTATTTTAATAAAATTACCCAAGCGGACATCTTAACTCACAAAAGAGTCACGAGACTCTCTCACTCACTAAAGCCGAAAATTAATTAAATCAGTTGTCAGTTAACGCCCATTTAATTACACTTAATTGCACATAAATCTGTCTTATTAAAATTTCCAACATGCCCGACTTGATCAAGCAAAGAGTGAAGGCATTTTGACTGTGCTAACTAAGCGCAATTTTATTTGAATAAAATTTGCATTATTTTTTTCTCTCGTTTTTTTATTTACAAACTGCTGCACACTTAATGAATTATTCACAATTATATCGCGAATACAAGAATGAAAAATTTATTGATGCTAATTGTGCTCAGTTTTAGCTTTGATTGTGATTAATTGGTGACTTTCAACGAGTAATGTAATAAGAGCGCTGATGCGGGAAATTAGAAGGGCAAAAAATTAAAAATTAAATTTAACAAAATATTAAAATTAAAAAATAACATCAGAAAATTTTTCTATTGAAAGATTCAAACCTTCTTCAATTTGTACAAAATTTCTGTGGCTAAATTAAAATCAAGTTCTTCATTAGTTAACTGTTTCAAAATTTTAATATTTCATCAATCCCATGAAGTTTTCAACATCTCAATCGAATGACATGAAAAAATCCATTCTAATTATTTCTGGTTCTCAATCATTTTCTCTTTTTGTCCGAAGTGAAATGTGAAAATGATTTTTTTGGCAATCAATTGAAAATTCATTAACCGCAACGAATTGGCAATTAGGGCGCATACAGTACGTTTGAAAGTACTCTTATTGTCAACATCATCAGGCTCTCTTAACTGCACATTGTGACTTTTGTTTGTTAAATAGACCTCGGATAATTAAGTGTGAAGAGCTCCTTCGAAAAAAATATATGATGGCTGTTTTTGAGTAACAAATGAGACCTTAATTGACTTTTATATTAAATCGAGAGCAGATGCTTGCATGATGATGAAATTGCAATTGTCGTTTGATCGGTTTCTGATGGCGCAGTTTAAGGATGTTGCATAAGATTCTTTTATTAAAATATAAATTTAAAAATAAATTGATACAAATTCTAAATTATACATTCTGAAAACATTTTGTAAATCCACTTTATCTTTTTTTTATTTCATGCTAAATTTGAGGATCACGACTAACAGTTACACAACAACGGTCAGTAGTTAAATGAAAAACTATTCACACCTTGAACAGCGCAAAAAAAGTCACTGAAAAGAAATCAATAGTCGACAAATAAAGAAAAATTAAAAGTCGTTAATTACTTTTCATTATCGATAAAATTCATTTTTTTGTGAATCGTGATCAGCAATCCAACACCTTTTGTCATCATGTTCTCTCAATCGAGCTCACATACTTTATAATGACAACCACATTAAATTTGAATCGCCTTAACCTAATTTATATGCATGAATTGGCATTGCTCATTTTTATTATTTGATTGATTTCGTGATTTGAAATAAGTTCGAAAAGATTACTGTTATGCATTGATGCTAGCTCGCCTTCAATTAAAGTTTCTAATTGAAGATATTCTGAGTAGTTGTCAAAAAAAATCATCGTCATTGAAAGCTCGTTGAGTTAGCTCACTAACACATGCAACCGAAATACTACAAACTCGATGACGATGATGGGCGGAGTTTAGTTTTTTTCCTCCGACTTTCTTCTTCACATTCTATTTCTATTTCTGAGCTCGCTCGAATAAGAAGAAAAAATTTCTTCCACTCTCCTGACAGACTTCTCAAAATCAGTCTCTTTATTTATGTGATAACATTCGGTTCGTTAGTGTGGATTCGAGAGAAAAAAGAAAGCATTAATTTGAGTCCATCAATCAATCTTAAAATTAATAAGACTAAAGTGGAAAAATTACGAAACGCGTTAATTGCGATTAAATGATTAAGGAAAGAGAAAAAATATTATTTTAAAGCATTCAAAGAGGATTAAATGTGCTTTTAAAAAATAATAATTAATGAAGCGAAAATTTTAGTGGATTAAAATTTATTAAACAACAAAAATAAATTTTGAATTGGTAAAAAATAATAAAAATGCAAACCAGAACAGTTTACAGTCGTGATTCGAGTCCAGCTCCTTCGGAGATTTCAGTTGGATCTCCATCGCCACCGCCATCACCACGAAAACATTTTCAACCCTTGAAGCGACTGAGAATGAGTGCGAGTGGTGATGAGGATAACAATAATCACAATAGTGGTGATGATCATGAGACTAGTCAACGTACAACAACCTCAACAATGAAAACGACAGAGAGTGGAAGTGGAAAGAGTAGTTTTAGTATAGCCGACATTTTGGGTCGAAGTGATAGCAATAAAAGTAGCAAAAATATTGTTCGTGATACGATTGTGAATGGTCTGAGTCAGTTGCAACAGCAGCAGCAGCAATTCAATCAAGTTGCAAAAATAGTTCGACCATGGGATCATCTGCAACAGTATCCAGCCATCAGTATAAGACCAACTCTCCTGCCACCCGCCTTACTTCACTATGAGCAACGACTTGCACTCGAATATCATCAGCAACTTCAAGAACATTTCCATGCTCAAGCTCAACTTCTACGTCACATGAATCTTGCATCACAGCATCCTGATATCATTCCATCTGAAAGTGGCAGTGATCGATCGAGTTCTGTTGCCAGTGATTGCTGTTCACCCGACATCAATGGACGATCATCCGAAAATTCTTCCGTTTCACGTCAGCAAAATCAACAGAAATCAAACAACAACAACAATAAATCACCAAATGGAACTCCACTCGATGCCCTCTTCCATCTCTCAAATAAAAACTTTGACGAGGCAGATGAAGAAGGTGAGTTAAAGCGTTTAAAATAAATTCAATATTTAAAAATGAAAAGTTCGAATCTTTGAATTTAGGAAAAATAGTTTTTGATATCATATAATAGCATTTATGTTTTGTTTTTCCAGAAAATGCTCCCATCGATTTATTTTCCACCCGTCCCCAGCCAAAGAAGAAGCGAAAATCGCGCACAGCATTCACAAATCATCAAATTTTCGAGCTCGAGAAGCGATTTCTTTATCAGAAATATCTCTCACCTGCTGATCGCGATGAAATTGCTGCCGCCTTAGGACTCTCAAATGCACAGGTAATTTCCATTAATCATAGCTTTTCGTATTGTTCAAATTAATAATTTTTATCTTTTCTTCTTTGAAATTTTTTTATGCAGGTCATCACGTGGTTCCAAAATAGAAGGTGAGAAAACCATTTTTTGCTACCTAAAAAAATTTCTTACAAATTTATTTTAACAGAGCCAAAATGAAGCGTGACATGGAAGAGCTGAAGAAAGATGTGGAGAGTGTAAAAATTTTAACAGCTCACAAAAGTTTCCTTGAGAATGTGAATGACATGAATATCCTTAAGAAAAAAGTCATTCATGACCATCACGTCGAGTCTCACAGCTAACGAGCTCGCAAAAAATAAAACTTTTCGCTTCCGTTCTATTTTTAAAATTAATCGCATCGCAGTTTAAGACTGGGCTATGAAAATATCTGTAAATTATTAAATTTTAATGACGATAGAGAAAAAAATAAATAAATTGATGATGTTAAAAAATGAAATTTGAGATTTTTAATGTGGAAAAATGTTTTCAGGTTGCACAATCTTTAAATACAGGATGAAAATAAATTTGGAACATATGTAAATCGATATCCGACATACTTTTTATGCTTTAATAAATAATTGGATTTGCCATATATTTTTGTGAATCTAAAAAATAAAATTGAGGGGGTTAACAATTATTGAGAGCTCAAATTTTTTTCATTTCTTAGTTTTTAGAGAAAAAAATCTAAATTTTCAAGCCTAAAATATATTTCATAAAAAATCCTCGAGTAATTCAAGCTACCTCATTTAATTTGTTCTTAATAAAAAAGTCAATTTACATCTTCAATTAAAAAAGGTTAAATTAAAGCCCATTAGAGTCACTTTAACCGATGTACACTAAATCAAATAATTACAATGTATGATAATTAAGTCCATCTTAATTGCTCTTCGTCTTATAACTTTTTAATTTATAATCAAAAGCCACACGAGGTGTACTGCACATCAAATATATCTCCTAGCGTAATTAAATCATTAAATTGCAACGCTATTTGCTGAGAAGAGAAATAACTAAGAAAGGCGTTGCACACTGAGAAAAGTGGCATTAAATTTTTTTCATTTTAGAAATAATTATAATTAATTGAAATGTTCACAGACACTCCGCAGTGATGAAAATCACAATTTTTTGTTAAAAATGGATTTACTGTTAACGGTCAAGTGGTTGAATTTTCAAGAAATATATTTTAGAACAGACTGAAAATGAGACATTAAATAAACTTATTTGAAAAACTTTAATTACATGTCCGCCTCCAGTGCCTCATACAATTACGCACAAACACATTCTAGTCTATGGTACATTTCAATTTAATTTTAATTGCAGTAGAAATTGGATTTAATTGGATTTTTCTTTTCTTTCCCATTTCTTCCTCTTCGATGCTTCTCAATCTCACACATAAAGTGAGCATCAACAGCAAAAAATAAATCTCTGTGACTGATAATGAAAACAAATAACTTCCACCTAATAAATTAAAATTGTTTGTCGGCATTGACAGCAAGCAAAAAAGGGACACAATAAATCGGCTTCTTTAGAGTTTGAGTTCGAGTGAGTAAGAGAGAGTGATAATGTTGTATTTTATTCTCTCTCTTTTGCGCCTTTCACCATCATCGCCTCCGATATAAATATATTTTTCATCGCATCAAGAGGGGATCGATTGATTTTATGTCATTTAATGGAGTTTCAATTTAATACAAGCACACAATGTGATACAAAATACCAACATTAATCTTTTGTACATGATACAGTCGAACTCTTTATGTCGGGTTTGTTATTGGTTGTTTTGTTTCCGATGGGTGAAAAAAGTTGGTTTTCATTGTTAAGGGTTTATTGAGTTTTATTGGCAATTAATGTCAAAATTGGATTTTTTAAAATAATTAATTTTTAAGTCATGCAAACTAGATTTGAATCTTAAATTTTTTATGTCATATTTTCTTATTCAACTCTCAAATAATTTAAATTTTATCAACGACTCATCAAGACTCCCCTGCCGACAATTAATACAAAGCACTAATTTCACGGCAATTATTAAAAATAAGCTACTTGAGTCATAAAAATGTTTAATAATTTACGACATTCCACTTATAGTTTCGTTGACAGATTTATGAAATTAAAATTGAGAAAAATATTTTAAAAAATTTGTTGTCGCATACCGCATAGAATTATCATCGTCATCTTTCATCATAATTTCAAATAATAATTAACAGCTTTCACGGAAATTTATTTCTCCGGTGAGAATATTTTCATCCGTAAGTGCTTTGAGAAGGAAATTATTAACTTTTCTTTCGTCTATTGACATATTTATGGCGTGTCTGTGCGCGACTATAATGACATTCTTAAATGTTTAGAAAATTATTGAACTGGTGAGTGTAAATAACTTGATATGTCAAACGATTTACATCAAATTGTCCGGTAGTTTTGAAGTGTGAAGGGTGGATAGAATTTTTCAATATTTTAAATACCTTATTTTCCCCAACTTTCAATGTAATCCCTAAATGCTCAAGCACCGACTTATGTCGCGACTCATTAATTCACCATCCATCAAAATAATTGTCATAACTCAAATTAACAAATTTAATACTTCATTAAAACTATAAGCGGACAGTGAATGTACTTAAAATCACCTCTCGGATGCCGCAAGACATCGAACAAGCGAGAGAGAGCCAAATTAATGAATGTAGACAGGCCGCGTTGTTGAGAGACCACCATGCAAAGGAACAAAAGAAGAAGTAAAATTCCTCGTTGGGAGCCATTGAAAAAGAGTCTTAGAGGGTAGAGAAAATACTTTTAGACTCCTTTGCAATTTCATCGACTCACGAGAGAACAATGGCGATTTGTTCTGGTTTATTTTCGGGCCCATTTCCAACATATTAATTAAGTTTACATCAGAAACGTGTTCGGAGTGAATTTCATTATGTGAATATTCTTCTAATGATATAGAAATTAAAAAGAATTTCTTACTTAATTTCTGCTGGGTGGTTATTAATTTAATAGTAATGGAGAAAAAATTGAGGGAGAATTAAGCAATAGGTAGAAAATAGAAAAAACACCTTTTGTGTTGAGTTAAGTAAAATTTGTTGTTTAATATTTTCTTAATTTTGTATGATTTTTTTTATTTGCTAAGCAAGTTTTCAAATTAGTTTGAAAAGTCATGAAATTAAAATTTATTAAATCTTTATAAAATTAAACTTAGATTATCGTTAAAACATTTTGTAATTTTTTGCACTATACTCGTTCAAAATTTAAGTTAAAATTTATAAAAAAATATTTCTGAGAAAAAATTATCTAGATAAGTATTAATATTTTTAGCACCAAACTTCTTCCCAACAAAACAAAATTTCTCTCAATAATCGAACAGAAGCTTCTTATTTATTTAAATAATTTAAATTATTGATTTCTTTTTCAATTTTTTACGTGCTTCATTAAATGTTTCCTCACCATATAAATTGAATTTCAATAATGCGCGATATAAAATGGGTGAGAAAATCTCTTTTTGCATTTCGATGAGTGCACACAGAAGCTGCATCACATTACATACAGTCGGATAATGATGATCGTCAATTATGTATAGTGTACAAAACGATCAGAGGAGATTTTGTGAAATTATTTCAATTTCATTTTTGCACGCTACCGAATCACTTCGTTGATTTCAATTTATTGATGGATGGGAAAATATTTCTTTGGTATGAGAAAATTCAATTTATTGAGAAAAGTCATTTAAAAATTATTCAAATGATTCATTTTCCACTCCGTTCCGCACTTAAGATGGATTCAAAAAAGCTAATTAATTTTTTTTAAAGAAACTCTCTCAACAATTCAGCTCACTATGCGACATGCTAATTAAATTAATTATAATCCCCGCACAATTTCATCATTAATTAATTTTTCTCTCTTTTCAGCTATACATGAAATGACAAAGCCAAGAGAACAAGTTGCACACACAGCGTTGCATGAAATTTAATTGGCAATCATCATCGTCAGCGAGCGGGCAGAAGAAGTGCAGCAAAGTGGGAAAACTTGATGAGCGAACAAATCATGGGGCTTGGAAAATAATTAATTGATGAGCAACAACAAGTACGTCGTAACATACACTTCAGTTCCCAAAGCTAAAACACACGCAAAGGCGCTTCCTCTAATTGAGATTTCGCTTAATTTAATTAATCCTCATTTGCTTGACTCTCACTATCGTGATTTTCTAATCTCTATCTTGCGAGCTTAACTGATCATGCAACGTGAAATTTTTGTGGGGTTTTGTGTAGTAATTTATCATTTTTGACACAAAAAGATATTCATTGATTTTAATTAATTTGCAAAAAAAACTTTTTACATACCCTTACAATTTATTTTCTAAATTTCAGGATTCGAACCCTAATTTTTCTTATGATTCTCTAAACTTTTCATTCAATTTTAAATTTTTATCATTAAAATTCTTCTCAACGATTTAAAAACATTTGATTTTCAAATCACTTTGATTATTTGATATAATTTGCTTCTTATCTTGTGAGATTTTATGCAGCTTCTTTGTTATGAGCTTAAAAACCCTTTCTGTACGCGCACGAGTAAAAAAGGCCAACAAGAAAGTTATTAAAGAAAAAGATCAAAGAAGAATTTACCGACAAATGAATGCAATTTATGTGCCAATGCA
Organism: Tanytarsus gracilentus; assembly: GCA_038502055.1. NCBI lineage: Eukaryota > Metazoa > Arthropoda > Insecta > Diptera > Chironomidae > Tanytarsus > Tanytarsus gracilentus. The sequence continues at coordinate 2,156,112 of JAXRKN010000045.1, read as the reverse complement.
AAAAAGGAGAGCCAAGTAATAACATCAGCATGTATACGCGGAAAATGTAGAGTTATAAATGAGATGATGTGATTTTTAAGTTTTTAAAGCAAATATTAATATTTAAAAAGTTTGGAATCACAAATTCATGGAGAATCTGTAAAAACAACCTTAATCGATAATTTAAAAGAACTCCCAAGAGCTAATTAGTAATTAATGCTTCCAGTAATTTGTAATTTCCCTCCATCTCAATTAATCATTTCAATCTCACCTCAAAAAAGATCTCAAGCAGCTTTTTTGTGTCTGTTTGGCTTTTGGGTGTGAAAATCACGACGAGACTTAATTTGCTCGACCACCGCACACACACTCGAAAGTGACCTCACACGTGCAGACACCGCTCTCCGATTTTTTCCGGGCATCATCATCAAAATGCCTCAATTAGAGCATGAATGAGGATCCTCGGCAGGTTATTGATGAATCTGCCGAAATTCTACAAATCAAAATTAATTACATTTCGCTCGACGACCAGCCGAGAGAAATTAAGAAGTTTAATTTTCATCGCAATGGTGTGAGCAAGAAGTGAAGAAAATCGTAGAAAATTGTGCGCTAATTTGAAATCGAATCCATTAATTTTTCATATTATAATTTATTTTTTTATTAATCATCGTCATAAACGGCAATTCTAATTTTTTATACCTCCCTCATTGCGTAACGATTCAAGAAAAAAATTATTTCAAGAGAAGAAATTAAAGCTCATTGCCCCGCGGTGATCAATTAAATTAATTCCAATTTAGTTTTGTGTGTGAGAAAGCAGAAATTAATCTGTAAATTATTCGATATTGTTGTTTATTGTAAAAGTTTTAATTGAATGGCGCACAATTATTGCCCTCGGCTGTGGATTATGATCGCTGAGAAGGAAAATAATGATACTATAAAAATATGCTATGAAAAGAGGCAAAAACAATTCATTTTAATTTATTTTTTGAGATGATTCTAGGTTTGAATTCTTAACGGATTTTAAGAGTTTATTTAAAAATTTAATTTTTAAAGCTTAAAAACTTCTTTAACAAACTAATTGAAAATTATAAGTAAATTCTTAATAAGTCCGCAAAACGATTCTTAATTGGCATAATAAAAGCTCATCGAAACTTTTTAAATCTCTCACTCAAACGATCAAAGGCGAAAATACCGTCATGTGTCGATTTTATGATTTTTCTCTCACTTTTATTCACTCAATCAAGCGTCTTTAAGAAAAAATTTGTGTCCATGCATTAAGTGTGGTGAGTAGTATCGGCGAGTAAATTAATTAGCAATTTAATGCCATTAATGGCCAACATGTTTAGTCGCTTTGATAGATTAATTTAATTTTCCAGTTCCTTCGTCTGCAGTATGATTGACAAACTACATTAATAAAAAAATAATTTTGAAAGTAATTTGTAATTATGGACATGGCCGGAAAAAAAGAAATCAGATTGATTTCGGGTAAAAATTGATATCAATTAATTATGAGGTTGATAGACAAATGAAGCCACCGCGGCATTAAGTGAAAAACAAACGGTAATCAAGAAAAGTCAAGGGATAAGAAATTAATCAGTTGCTGCATTTAAGTGAATTCAAAAAATATTTCATTTAAAAAAATAGTTTCCACCCCTTGTACCTCAACCTCCCACTCTAATATCAACAATAAACATTTTATTCAAACTCATTGTGACCTGCGCTTTGTATGCCATCCCTCATTGTTGGTTTATATGCTTTTAAGTAATGAGAGCGATAGCAAATGTTTGTTAAATTCATGAAATTAATTGACGGCGATATTAATTAATCATAGAGAAGAAAAACTTTTCCACCATTGTCGACGGTAAATGGAAGAGCGCGTCGGTTATAGTAGAATTGTAAAAAATCATTATGATGATTAATTGCGCTTTCTTACCTCACATTCAAATTGTTATGTGTACATAATGCGGCTATTTACAGGAGGCAAATGCGAAGAAAATTTTCTGCTTAGACATGATTACAGTGAAATTACAATTGAATTAGCATTCAGGCGGGCTACTCGGGATTTTTCGATTGGCTTCTTATTGTTTTCGTGAGATAAGCGCGATTTTCCCAAAATAAATATTATTTAATAAAAAAAGTGCTAAATATATTTATTTTTTTTATTTTCAAAAAATTAGATTAAAGAAAAAATATAAAATCTTCTTTAACTTTACTAAATTTTATTATATTCTAAAAAGCTTTTTTTAAGCTATCACAATAAAATTAAAGAAGAACAAAAAACTGTTTTTTAATCTCACAGCTCTTCTTTATTCAATTTTAATTCCGCTACACGAGACGCAACAAAGCGAGCAAAAAAATGAAATTTAATTTCAATTAATGAGCATTTGAATACGCCGGGCGAGTTGATGATAAATGATTGTGTCACCCTCATGAAACAACCATTTTGCTAAATCACGTCAACGGAAAAAATTTTCTCGTTTCTGATTTGCCATTTTTAATGCAGAGTCATATGTCAATTGAAGTTTGTTGTCGAGAGGAATTTAAAAGAGGGGAGATGAAGAAAATAAATTAAAATTATAGCAAATCGTTTGGAAAATCGGGGGATTGTTGAAGTTTAGAGGGATTTAATTTTATTTGGTGATAATTTATTCAATGCTGTGCGATAAACTTCTAGAGCGAGTTTGAGGGTTGAATTTTTATGGAACGGATGGAAAATGGGAAATGTTGAAACTATTTTATTCACAAAATGATTTCATTTTTTTGACACCTAATGTCGCTAAATTTCCTTCTTAAAAAATTCTAAGCACCTCCAATAAAATTAAGCCGCAAAGAGAAAATTTCACAGCAATTCACATTAACGACGTGTTTATATCTAAATATTTTTCCATCACTCACTTCGTAAGTCAAAAAGTCATAAAACTTCGATTCTCTTTTCCCATCGAAAACATTCTCATGAAAAGATTTTTTATTGCTGCATTTTTCAACGATTCTAAATATTTATTGAAATTCAACTCAAAATATTTTCATGAAGTGCATCCTTGATAGCATTTCAAAAACGCTGCCACATCCGCGTGTCGCTCTCCTTTGAACTCTCCAGCTCAATTTAATTCAATAATTTTCCACACTTAGATTTTAACAGCTAAGTGTGAGCTTGGACGATGGTGAAATAAAAATATTAATACCTTCACACACAAAAGTGATCAGTTGCGATCAAAATAACTCCAAATAATTACAAATGTGTTAAAAAATCATCATCGGATCTTTTTAATAATAGAAAAGAGAAAAATATAAAAATAAAAAATGTGTCGAGAGCGATAATTATAGACGCATAGAAGTGAAATTGAAAAGCTGAAGATTTTCGAAGGTGAAATGTGAGAAATCATAACTGAAGATAAGCATGTAAGGTGTTGGTCGTTCAACAAACCTGATCTTATAAAGTCGGTACGACAAGAAAGGAAAGAGGAAGAAATTAAAAGTTTTGATTGTTGATGGATTTATCGAACGTCTCAGATCTCAAAAAAAACTGTCCGATATTCAATTAACTTGATTGGCTCTTCATTTAATGATTGCACTCAGCAAATGGCGTCATTTTGGTCGGCAAGTGTACGCTTCAATCTATAAATGGATATCTCACGATCTTAATTATTAGCATCATTATTCGATCTCTTAATTTGCCCTCGACAACATCAGATGAAATCAATTAATAACTTTGTCATAATTTTTTCACCTTAATTGCCGAAAATAAAAACTCCATTCGAAAATATGTCGAGCGTGTTTTCGATAATTAAAAATTGTTTTCGTCATTATGGCCTCATCATGTGGATTTTAATGGTATTGTGAAGCGCTCGTGAGGACGAAATTAAATTTTAACGTAAATAATTAAAGTGAATTTCGTGATGGCACAATTACTGATTGTCTTAATTGATTTGATGTTGTCAATTATTAAGATGAAAATTCTAATGAAATATCCAGGATTAAACTCGATAAAATTTGGATAAAACTGACAATTGTTTATTGTGCTAAAAATACTAAAGAAGTGTTTTCGTTTAGTAAAAAATATTTAAACAATTTTTTATGGAAAAATTCAAAAATCTTGAGTGAAGTTTCATAATAAAATTCTTATCTTATCGTAATACCACCACAACAGTAACTGATTAAACATTCGATTGATAAATCCAAATTTTATTTAGTATCAATTGTGCACTCGATACATTTAGACACGTCAGTCAAAATTCAATGAAGTTTAAAATTTTAATTCTTTTTTTCTCACTTTTACAATTTGTGCATGCTGCAAATATTCTCGCAGTATGGCCGGTCGTGAGTCGAACACAATTTTCACTTGGCGTTGTTTTGTTTCAGAAATTAGCGGAAAATGGACATAACGTGAGTTAAAAAATCTTAAATAAATTTTTTATTAATTTTTTGCTATCAAGATCACTTTAATAAGTCCATACGAGCAAAAAACTCACGAGAACATCAAAATGATAAAGCTTGAAGGTGCAACTGAAGCAGCTTTAATGAGAGATTATTTTACAATTGATGAAATGAGAAATTTTTCTGCAATCGAGATGATGAAAGTGACAGCAAAAGAAGGAATTGCGATGACTGAATTTACACTTGAACATGAAAAGTTTAAAGAATTTATTAGAAAAGAGGAAAAGTTTGATTTGTTCATGATCGATGTGCACTACAACGATGTGCTGTTGGCGTAAGTCTTGAATAAATTTTAAAAATTTAACCAAAAAAAACGCCAGAACACATATAGATATGATTTTAACTTTTTGGGATTCGAACCCAAATATATTGTAAATTTTTGAATTTCTTTTATTTTTATTCACAAAGTAATTAAAGTGAATTTCTGAAAGGTTTTTAAAAGTTAAATTTTATCCTTCCAGCATTCCTTTTTATCTAAACATCCCAGTTGTCGCTTTTAGTAGTGTTGGACCAAACTTACTAACAAATGAGATGACTAAAAATCCTGTAAATCCAGCTTACAATCCAAGTGTTCTTCTTGGCTTTGGCGATAGCATGAATTTTTATGAGAGACTTCAAAATACCGCAGTGACATTGGCTGAACTTTTCTTCTATCAGTGAGTTTCAAAATTAAGATGTTTAAAAATTATTTGAACCTTATCATTTTTTTAAAGCACAACATACATTCCACAGCAAGATGCATTGTTAAAAAAATATTTTGGTGACGTCATCAAAGCGAAATTACCAAATGTCATCGACTTAGTACATAATGTTAATTTAGTTTTACATAATTCTCATCCAATCATGCAACCTGCCCGAGCACATGCACCAAACAGTATTGAAGTTGGTGGATTTCAACTCAAGACTGAAGAGGACGAAATTCATCCTGTGAGTAGATTTAAAATCTGTAAAATACTGTAAAAAAATTGATGATGAAATTATTTTAATTTATAAACTAGGAGCTCAAAGCAATGTTTGATCGTGCGACATTCGGCATAATTTACTTTAGCTTGGGTAATAATTTTCGCTCAGCGGATCTTTCCGAATCGACACTCAATGCATTCGTTAACGTCTTCAGTTCGATGCGCGATGTTTTGGTGATGTGGAAATTTGAGACAGTCGACTTGAAAGAGCGTCATGCGCACAACATTGTGATTGGCCCATCGATGCCACAGCAGGAGATTTTAAGTCACAAAAATCTTCGAGCGTTCATAACACACGGTGGTCTTTTATCGCTCATGGAAGCCGTCCATTATGGCAAGCCCGTGATTGGAATTCCAATTTTCAACGATCAAAAATTTAACATGGCGCAAGCCTCAAGTCAGGGCTATGGCATTACACTTGATTACGACAATATTACTGAGGACGCACTGAGAACGGCCATCGATGCACTTTTCAATGACACGAGTTACCGCGAAAATGCCGAAAGGATGTCGGCGAGATTCAAAGACAGTCCAATTAATGCGCTTGATAAGGCCTTTTGGTATGTGGAGCATACAATCAACTCCAATGGTGCCCATCATCTCCAAACAGCCGCAACAAAGTTATCATTCCTGCAACTACATCTCATTGATCAAATTCTCTTCGCATCAACTCTCATCCTTCTCGTAATCGTTGCGTTATCGAGAGGCATGAAATTCGTTAAAGGGAAATTCCAGAAGCGAAGCCAATTTTCTTCTTCATCTCGGACGCACACTAGCAAAAATTCTCTGGCTGCCGCCGCCAAAAAGAACAAATTTAAATCAAATTAAAATAAAATGAAAGTTTAAAAAAAATTAAGAGCAAGTGAGGAAAAAGTGGGGTGAGGCTGGAGAAATTAGGAGTTTTTAATTGAACTTACATGAAATAAAAATTAAAATAAAAATTTAAATGACAATTTTTGATTTTTTGTAAAATTTTTCGTACCATCAAAAATAATTTTTGAATTTCCCCCTAATTTTTTCCTCATAACGCCATAAAGAGAATTACATTGATTGCATTTTTAAAACACACTCGCGCCGCTTATTTTTTTGCAAGATTGTCGGCATGAGATCAAAGAGAGGAAAAGAAGAAAAATGTTTATGGAGAAATATATGCAAGCAAAAAAAGGCACACACAATGAATGGTACACACTTTCAGAAAAAGAGATCTCTTTATATTCTTTCTTCTCCCAGTTATAAATTCCCTCAAAATGCGCCTCACATAAAAATTATTCTTGCAACACCTACTTTTAAACGTTTGCTCTCGCTCGTCGTTTGAATTCTTGGGAAGACACCCAAGAAGCTTTTTCATCTCATTCTCATTGCGTGTGGATGAAAAAGCTAAATTTTGAGAATTTTTATTTGATATTTTTGCAAACATTTCATGCACTCACTAAATGTTTAATTTGTTGGTAGATTTTATGATGCAAAAGTGCTCAATTACTCACTTAAGAGAATTTAATTAAATTTAATGAAAACATTTTGAAAGCAGGGGAGGGAAATTTTAAAAAGTTTTCATATTAAATCTTGTGTCAAATTATTTTGAAAATTATTTTTTAAAAATGTAACGACCATTTTATTTTCAAAATTTATCTTTCAAAAAAGCGTTTTATTTTATAAAAATAAGCTTTTTGAAAAATTTAAAAGAAAAATTATAGTTCTCATCCCACACTTCTCTCGACTTGTGTGCACACAAAATATTATATGGAACCTATTGAACTGCTATCACCTTACATGCATCTTAAGCAAATGATAATTTAATTTCGTAAATAAAGTGCCAGTTAATCTCCTCAATCTCATACGTTCAAAAAGTTCGTTTATTCCTCAATTCACTCGCTCGATTGCACGCAATTATTTCTCCTCAATCATCGTTTTTGTCTTGCATCGTTTTGTTGGTTCATTACATTTCGAAGGGGTATTAAGAGCCGGATAATCATATACAAACATCAACAAGCGAACATGACCATTAAATGCCAGGCTTTTTCTGCTTTTAACAAATTGAACAATTTTTTTAGTGTGCGGCAATGCAATTTAGCAATTTGGCACCGCCGTCACATAGTGGTACGTAATTTTGGATAATCGGCAAGGGAATTTGAAAATTTTTGTATATTTTCTTTCGGAAACGCTTTCACGTGAAAAGCTCATTCATCAAAACTTCAAATTGGAAGTGTGTTCAATTTCCTGTCATGCCATTTTCATTTTACTGTTTTGTACATGCTTCGACGAGTCACTACCACCATGATCTAGAGACAAGCCAAAAATAGTTTTCATGACAGGAAAATTGCTTTCCACTTAGCCTTTGAAGTGAAAATTTTCTGGCGAATTAAACGTTGATTTTTAAACGATGATTGATTTTTTAGATTGAAGCTTTATAACGAAAATATTTTTTGAAATTATATTAAAGCCTTAAAAAATTAACAAAAATGATTAAACGCCTTGAAAAGCTTTTTAATACTAAACCTCTCATTTTTATTAATTATTCACTAACCCTATTTTACTAAACAAGGTGGAGTTTACACAATTAAGCGACATAAATTTCATTGATTCAGCCATCGCTAAAACCATGAGCGTAAATAATGTCTAATTCTCTTTTTTTTCGTTGGATTGTTTTTACTGCTAATTTATGATCATGGCGTTATTATTATTGAGTAGACATGACTAGAGTTACTTAGCAACACGCTTTAATTTGCTTTTGATTGAAGAATGAATGCAGAAAAAATTTAAGCTGATGTTAATTAATTTATTGTGTTGCAGAAAATAGCTCTTAATTGAATTTTTTTTAATGATGCTTTCGCGATTCATAAAAAGAAGGTTATTTGACTTTTTTGTGAGTTGACAATTTGGAAATTAGCAAAAGTTTAAAAATATTAATAAAAAATTAATTTTTTGAACATTGATTAAAATTAAAATGAAGTAAATTTTAGCCTAGTATTTTAAAATTAATTTCAGCAATTTATTTTTCTCATGTATCAAGTCCATCATAAATTTATTTTCATCTAAAAAAACAAAAGCCGCAACATAAATTTTCATTCAAATCTTTTTTAATCCCACACGCATTCAAATTGATGTTAATACCCGACAATTATTTGTTTATTATGACTTGATTTCTTTATTTTTACATAATTTTATTTCATCATGGAAAATTAACTCCATCGGAAGTTTTTGTTTTGATGTTTCAAGCAAATGAAAATGGGAAGTGTTTAAATGAATTATTGCTGTTTATTTGATGAATTTTTAAGAACTGTGAAGTGGCGAGAAAGAGAAAATTTTCGAATGTCATTCCATTTCGAATGCACACGCTTGCTCAAAAATCGTCATCGATTTGTCACGGCATCGGAAATTGGCTTTGAGCGTTTCCGCTTCATTTGCTAATTATTTTTTTGGAGAAAAAATCACCTGCTTCCGAGCGCGAAACACAAAAGAAATTAAAACTATTTTTGAGGGTATTTTAGACAAGGGCAATTGCGTTGCGAGGGTGTCTGGTTTTTTTGAGAGGGATGATTTTAAGGTTGACTATCTAGATTTCTTAAAAGGTATAACTTCATAACTGTAATTATAAAATTCTAAAAATATTTAAATTTTTCAATATTTTAAAAATGCGCTTTCTCCACCCACGTTTTAATTTTCAATTTCACTCTTCCCATTGTCGAAAACTCATTTACACGTTTAAAGCTAAATGCTCGCATCGTTCAATAATCACCCAATGGTATGATGATCGGCCAATCCACACATCTCTACACACAATTTTATACGAGATCGTCAAACAAAAGACCAATTCCGTTAACAATGTTTTATTTTTTGCATGAAAACCGCATTAAAGTTCCATTAATTGAGGTAACAACGGCAAACAATTTAAAACTCATCGCCGTCGAGTGAAAAGTTTTGCGGCTCGATTCTTTTTACAGTTTTTCCACTTCACAACATTCTTTTCAGCCATTAATTTCTGCCTCATTTTTTCTGCATCGTCACATCAACCAGCGCACTTTGAAATCAATTAACCTCGATTTAAGAACTTCTAATTAAATGCTGATTTGCTTCAATGGAGCTGCGAGCTGTTTTTTTGCAGCTCATGTTGACACTCTTGTAAGCGCGAAAAATATTTTAATTATTTTTTTTCTTCACCTGCCTTTCAACAAATTTGCAAACATTAGATGCGGATTCGGTGCTTGTCGTTATAACTTGTCGCTGCTCTCGTTGTGGCGTGTTAATGCTTCAAATGATTCAATTAGGGGTAGGCTGACCAATATTTTCGATGAAGTCATTATTAGGCTTAAAAATATTTAAATTTAGTATTAAAAAGAAAGTTAGAAAATTCTGGATTATTTTTCACTCAAATATGAACTATTTGAATGTTGAACGTGCACAACCAGAATTTCATAAATGCATGTTAATTTCGTGTAATAATGATTTCATTTTGCGGCATCTTTCATCTTCTTTCACTCTAATATGTCTCAAGCTCAATAATGAACTGAAAATTCATTCATGGAAAAAACAATGAAAGAGAAAAATGGAAATTGATTTGTAGCATTAACAAATTAACTTCACTCTATTTTTTTCTCTGCCCGAATCGGGAAGTTAAAGTTTAGAGTTTCATTCATGGAAATTACTTCCAGTATTTGTTCTGACTCGGTTTTGTGAACGTGCCGCGTCGGCTTTCTTTTTCCTCTACATTCGGTCAGCATTACATTTCGAAAATTCTAATTAAAAGTCGACTGGTGTTGCGCATGTATGTAATGTTAAAATTATTTCTGATAACATGCAATGTGAGGGCAGGAGTGCCTCGAGGTGATACATCAATCGCCAACTACCTCATTTTAATAATTTTCAACTTAAAAATATGCAAAATATTTTCGAGAGCGTGACTGTATGGCGAACATGGCGCCATTCAAACCCAAAATTATCCTCGTAGAGGTCTCGATGTGAAAGATCAAAATCAGTACATGAAAAAATGTTAAAAAAGGGTTTTGGAATTTTTCAATTTTCAATCAATAAAAAAATTATAAAAATGCATTTTTCAAAGGCGCCGCAACGAATTCCTGCGGTGGCCCGACCTCTCCCTTCTTACTTGTACAATTTTAATGGGAAAGGATAAAGGTGTTGCTGATGCAATCAAGCTATCAATTTCCAATCATATCCGATCCCCTCCACAAAAATTCACATCGACAACCAACACACACACACACCGTCAGAGCACATAGAATTATAATGATAATAATAACCCATCAAAAACCTATTAGATGGATCTTTATTCTGTGAAAGTCATTAGCCTTCCGAAACGATTATTGCTGTTGTAGGAACATTGCAGCTGCTGTTGCGCTGCCTTTTATTGTCTATTCCTCTGATATTTATTTATTTTTTAGCTTTCCAATGTGTCTTTGTTGCTCCTTTTTTACGACTCTCTCTAGCAATGTAAACAACAAGTTATATTGGATAAAAAGAAGAAACATTTAAAATAAATAAATTAATGTGGGAAATAAACCGCAAAATGGTTTATTAAAATAAAGTAAATTTCTGGAATGTTTAGATAGAATAAAAGAAACTAAATTAAAGTAAGAAGAAAAACATAAATTTAATAGTCAAATTTTTAAAAACAAACAAATATTAAATCTTTAACCTTAAAAGTATTTAAGACATTTTTATACGCAATCTTAAATTATTTAAAATCTTAAAAATAACAATTTTAGATATAAATTTGCCAGCATTCTTTATCTTTCAGTTGAGTTAACAATAATTTAATTTAATCTCATTTGTCAATGCCCCTTTTTTTAATCTGAACATCTCCTTTTCATTTACAAGCCATTGTGTGTGACAATATAAATAAATTAACTCGGACGAGATGATACGCAGTAAACTAAACATGAGATTTGCTGGCAAATTATTACCGCATCGAATTGTTGAAGAGATTCGTGAGTTAATGAAATTTTTGTGCATTCACATTAAAAACAAGGGGTGATTATTTTGTTGTTTTTTTACAAATTAATTGGATGAAATTTTTTATTAAGTAAAAGCGTTTATAAATTTTACAATTAGACGCGGTAGCAAGAATTAACTTTTTTTCAGTTGAAAATTTATAGTGAATTAACTGCAAAAACATTGAAAGAAATCTAAAAATAAAAAATATTGAGACTTTATAAACAGAAAGTGATAGTTTAGTATTTCTAGATTTAGTATTTAATTCAGGTTGCGGGACTTCCGCATTGCACTTAAAGTTGCACATTTATGTGCACATAAGGTTGCACATTTATGTGCTGGAATTTTGTGCACATAAAGTTGCAACTTTGACACAGCACAATTATGTGCACATTAAGTTGCATATTAAGTTGCAACTTAATGTGCTCAAAAATAAAGTTGCACATAAAGTTGCAACTTTATTTATGCTTTATTATAAATCGAATGATTTTGAGCTGCAAAACTGTTTTTATGCAACTTCAATTGAGACTTTTCTTAAATATTTCACCATTTGCCATCGATAACAAAAAAAATGTGGCGCTCAGAAATTTCTTTGATGATAGCTTGAGGGATTAAAAAATTTAAGTTTGCTTATAAAAATTTAAAAAAGCGCTGAAAAAATTTTCAAGAAATTTCTTTGATTTGAGGGAGTAAAAAATTTAAGTTAGCTTTTTAAAATTTAAAAAAGCGCTAAAAAAATTTTCAAGAAATTTCTTTGATTTGAGCTTGAGGGAGTAAAAAATTTAAGTTTGCTTTTTAAAATTTAAAAAAGCGCTGAAAAAATGTCAAAAAAAGTTAAATTTCATCCTACAAAATTTATTTTGTGTTTTTTTTTTTTTCATCGACAATATAATTCGCATTATTTTCATGATATTTCAAAAAATTTATATTTTTTTGATTTATAATAAAGCATAAATAAAGTTGCAACTTTATTGCACATAATTGGTGTTCAAAGTTGCAACTTTATGTGCTCAAAATTCAGCACAAAATAAATTCAATAAATTCAACAATAATCAAGAGACCTTTAATTCATACAAAATTCCCAGATCAAGTTAGAAGATTTTTAAATTTTAATGAATTTAATATATGACGGTGCTTTCTGCATCTTTTGTAAGAGTGTTGATTTTAAACTCCGGATTGTTGTTTTTATTTCATACATGTCCTTGTAAAAATTGTGATCGAAAAAGTGAGGAAAAAGCTGTCGATGAAAAGACTAATTGAAAGATTTAAATTTTAAAATTAAACCGTTATAATCAGCAATTTTTTAAGAGCCAATTAGAAGCAGAAATAATAAATAAAGTAGAAACTGGTAAATTAAACTTAAATAATGCAACGATTCCACCTCTTGATGGTTTTGAGGATATTGAACCTCTTAATATCTCTTCGCCACAAACACGTGCTTTTAAAAATCAAACACCAGTTTACAGAATTTATCATCTGGACTAATCATTATCAGCAGATAATTTATTTTTCACTGCCAGAGATGCCAAATTCAGCAGTGCTTTAAAGATTTATGAAAAATATATTTATTTTAAGAAATTTGTATGTAAAGTAATAAAGTAGAGGATTAAAAAATAAATCTAATCCTTAAAATAAATCTAACTCAAAATTATGTGTTTTAATCGTAAGATTTAATATTTTGTATTAGATTAAAATGTATTAATCTTAAAACTTTTCCATAGTGGGCTTAATGGTAATTTCCGTCACATTGACACTATATGGTGTACTCAGAAGGTATGAAACGCCTGCAGCAATGTCGCACGGTCGCAAGGACGAATTTTGATTTAACAAATTTTCTTCGTTGTCAAATCCACTTTTATTGAAAATTTCCGTCTCGACTACTCCAGGACTTAAGTTTGACACTCGAATTTTATCGTTTCCACCAACAATAAGTTCTTGTCTTAGAATTTCAGAAAATGCACGAACAGCATATTTTGTAGCAGGATACATTGAAAATGGATTAGGAAAAGGCACGATGTGACCAACGATCGAACCGACATTAATGATCAAACCAAATTCATTGGATTTTTTCATTAATCGCGCAGCTTCTCGAGTACAATGAATTAAGCCAGTAAAATTTGTATTGATGGTGCGATTAATTGCTTCTGTTGCTTCATCACTTTCGTCTAAAACTTTTTCCTTCAATCCAATTCCAGCGTTGTTAATTAAAATGCTAATTGTGCTAAATTTTTCCTCAATCCACTTAAAAGCTTCTTTAATTGAGTCATGATCAGACACGTCACACTTGTAGCCATAAATTTTGCCATCAACTTCTTTTGAAAGATATTCAACTCTCTCGACTCTTCGAGCTAAACCAACCACAATAATTCCTTTAGCCGCTAAATCCTTCGCAATTTCAAACCCAATGCCTGAAGATGCGCCAGTAACGACAGCAACTTTTCCAATCCATTTTTCCATTTTAAACTTCTCAAGAGTTTACGAAAGACTAACTTCATGTCTCAGGTAGGAAATCACCTTTTATAGTAAAAAATCACGTGTATTCTTGCATGTGTTGAAAATTAGAAAATAACCAATTCAAAAAAGCATTAATGCGTGAGTTTGATAATTAAGATATTTTTGGTTGTACGTGTAAAGGGTCATTTTAAAAATTAGGTCTCTCTTAAATCATTCAAACTTTTTCTTTACTTGGCAATGTACATAAAAAGAAACTTTAAATTTTCATCAATTTATGATTGCGCTTGATTTTTAATTTTTTTTACATGACACGAAGAATCAAACATGATGAATAGGATATGAATTATAAAACTGGTTCCTAAAACATTAAAAATACCAGTTATGATCAAGAATGTAAAAAATAACAAATTCCCGAGGCCTTCCATCAGCAGCTTTTTTCCATACAAATGAAAGCTCATAATGGACCGCAGCTTTGAAAGTTGCGGTCGATTTAGTTGTGTGAGTTTTTTGTTTTTACACACACCCGGGCAAATGCTCTGCAAGTATGCAGTGAACTAAAATGTTGCTATTTCGTACTCTTCAGAGCGTCTAACTTAAAACTTCTGAGTTTTATTTTAATCAGAAAACAAAAATAAAACTTTTCTTATTTAATAATTTTTTAAGTTAGAGGTTGAATTAAAAAAATTTTTTATTTACGTTTTGTCAAAATGAAAATGCCCTATCGCGTTCATGCGAGCATCGTCTTATACAATATCGATGATGAGTGGAATTTTTATCCAGTAAAAAATTAAAACGTCAACATTGAAATATTTTTCGATGATATTTCTTAAATTAATGTGTGAAAGGGATGTTTAACATATTTCTCAGTGCATGCGATCACGTTTGTTGAATATAAAAGCAGGTAAAGCTTTGAATTAAAGAATTTCATTTTGCATTTTCAAAAGCTCACCGCCGAACATTAGTGTTGGTGTGAAAGAAAATAATTTTTGTTCAAGTGGGAAGCGACATATTTAATATCAGTATTTAAACACAATTGAGACTTCAAATGAGAAATGTCTATGAACAAGATTAACTTAAAAATTGAAAGAAAATCTAATAGTGACACTTTTTTTGTATTGAGTTCAATTTTTAAGCCTTATTCTGAAATTCAAAAAAATTCGTGGACTTGCAATCAAGCTCAGAAAAATTTTAGTCATCCCTAAACGACCGCAAACTCGGCCCGGTTTATTTTGTATGGAAGGGAGGCCTCGCAAATTCCCCAATTTTTAGCGTAACCCACAAAGTGGTGTAACGCTTATATGCTCGTGATTCCGTCCGTCCGTCCGTCCGTCCGTCCGTCCGTCTGCACAAGCGAGATCTCGGTCCCTGGACCAGCTAGAGACTTCTAGTTTTCGCCATATGGTAGCTCTTAGGGTCTATATGTGCAGGCACTGACTATTTTTTGAGTCATGACCTATGGTCGTGCCATGGACGGCCATAACGTCCATTTTTCATACAAATTTTCTCTTATATGGCTTCATGGGTATCGTTGAACTCGTGATTGGACCAGAAATCGATTGGCATTGATTCGTAACTTGACCAGGAATCGATTGACATACATGATTTTCGAGTCGTGACCTATGGTCGTGCCACGGACAGCCAAAATGTCCATTTTTCAGAACTATGGCTTCATGGGTATCGTTGAACTCGTGATTGGACCAGGAATCGATTGATATAGATGATTTTTGAGGAATGTCCATCATGGCCGGCCAGCAGTGCCACGGACAGCCAAAATGTCCATTTTTCAGAACTATGGCTTCATGTATCTCGTTGAACTCGTGATTGGACCAGGAATCTATTGACATAGATGATTTTTGATAAATGCTAATCAAGGCCGGCCAGTAGTGCCACGGACAGCCAAAATGTCCATTTTTCAGAACTATGACTTCATGGGTATCGTTGAACTCGTAGTTGGACCAGGAATCTAATGACATAGACGATTTTTGAGGAATGGTCGAACAGGACTGCCACGGACAGCCAAAGTGTCCGGATTGACTTAAACTCATTTTTTATGCACTTGATTTTCAAACACTGATCTGTTACAAGTGGGTTACGCGGCAACACCCACGTGTGGGTTTTGAAACATTTTTTCTAAAGAATTCTTAGCAATTATTAAAATTGCTTGTATCACTTGTTTACATTTATCAATTAAGCGCTCATTTGATGAGGCTAACGAGAGATTAATGCTCACCGCTCTCTTGCACAATTTTCTCTTATAAAATTTGACTTTGAAATTTATTGAGATTAGTCGAAAATGTACGTCGCTTACAATCCTGTGGTGATTTATTTAGCAACTTTATTCATATGCTTAGGGTTGTTGATTAAAGCTTTAAAAGATATGTGCAGCACCCAAAATGAGGAAGAAGCAGCAGCGAGAGATCATCAAGAATCTCGTGAGTTTTAAAAATATTAAATCAATTATTGCAAAAATCAAAAAGTACTAAAATATTCTAAAAAAATTAGCTCTCATCACGCCAGAAGTTTACATTATCCCAGCTAATCTCCACATTCCATCAATGACGAATCACTTTGATGATTGTCCACCGCCATATGAGATCAGTACGACTCCCCCTCCAAGTTACGAAGAATGCGTAAAAGATCACTTAATCACTGTCGAGTCAATAAGCAATTGTGATTGACCATGAAAAATCCATATGACGCTCGCATGGAAGATGAGCGATAAGAGGGAGCAGAGTGTGATTGTAAACATAAAATTGATTTGTGAGATCTGAGAGAGAGAAGTGAAAGACTGAAAACTACGTCAGTAAAAAAATTCCCGAGAGTTTAATAAAATACTTTTTAATTTATTTCATGTAAGCAATTTTTTAAGCGAAAGTTGAACTGTCTTTTCTTGGCGATTCCGTGCCATTTTGACTCAAAGGATTTTTTGGTTTTTCATCAACCCTCGAGGTAATATCGAAGATTGGATTATTTTCAAGACCTGCAAAATCATCCGAATCTTGTGAGATGATGCTTTGGTTGTCCTTCTCCATATTCCCAAAATCAGCATTTGTCATTGCCGGATTTGATTTTTCTGTTGAGTAAAGATTTTGTGTTGGAAGTATCTTCACATTCAAAATGTTCGGATCGAAAGAACTTTGTGAAAGTGCTTTTATTTGTCGATTGTAATTTTTCATCTGAATGATGTGGAAGAAAATCACAGCAATAAGCAAAAGGCCTAAAACACCCGAAACTATGGCAAGAGAAATCTCCAGAGTTTGACTTATTTCAGCTTCTTGATTAATTGGCAGTGGCACTCGGTAAAGGACAAGACCTAAATCATTTCTGATTCGAGTTTGAATATCTTGTAGGAAATATGGAATTATCCCACGACTGAAAGAGAATTTAATAAATAATTTAATAATTCATAAGGCGTGGGATTGATGGATTTAAATTTTAATCCTCACAGAGATGATTTTATATTTAAAACTTACTTTTCAATGTAGCTTGCATTCGCCACATCATCGCCATTCCTGAAATGTGCCCTATAAACAGTCAACGTCTCATTAGCTAATCCATCTTCATTTGTCAGTGGCTTAATTTCATCGTTCACGCATTCAGCTTCATATTGCTCGGAAAGAATTTCAACTAATCGCTGTTGATTGACGCTTTTGACTTGATCAGTTGTGTTAGAGAAAAGGAATGAAAATCTGCTGCTTTCGGAAATTACGTAAATTGTCACGAATGTGCGGTCAGTGTGATTCACCAAATCTCGAGCTTCCACTTCAAACTTAAAGAAGCCACTCAATGTCGGTTGAACTTGGAACTTTAGTTTTAAAATTCCGGTGTTTGAATCGAGCTCGAAAGCATTATTTTTGTATGGCTCTAAATCTTCGTTTGATACTGTGAGTGTTTCCGTCAAGAGATAGTAAGTCACTTTATCATCCAAGTCTAAATCCAGTGCAAAGAAGGTAATTAAATCCTTTTCTAAATTGTCACTCTCAGAAATTCCTTTTTCATATTTTTGATACTCAAACTTTGGTGGATTATCATTGACATCATTGACATTTATGTTAACGATCAGCATTGAAGTTTCAGATATTTGAGCAGCAGAAGGTAAAGTTGCAAAATTGCTGGCAATCACTCTGATTTGATGGCGATTGAATTCCTCACGATTGAGAGTTTGTGTGAGTTTAAGTTGTCGGGTGGTTTTGTCGAGGTCAAATAAGAGAGCGTCATTAGGGTTGAAAGTTACTACGAAAAAAAATATATTAAATCTTGTCAATTAACAAAACTCTGACTTACAATCGATGAAGTAATAAATTTGATACAGAGGATCTCCAAAGTTCTTTGGATCGATGGCGTTGGGTATAAACCGGACTTCATTCAATCCATCTTCATTCTCAGTAAAGTCAGTTGTGAATTCAGTGACCTCAAAAATTGGATCACTTGTGCGGTTGACGAAAATTACTCTGACATTGCTAACAGTTGCACTGTTTCGATTTTCTCCATCGCTTGCGATAAATGAGAGCTGATAATTAAAAATTTTATTTCTTTTAAAATCTAAAAATAAAAGGATAAAATTATACTAACCGTGTACGTTTTTTCTTCAATTTCTTTGTTCACCAATAAATTTGAGTGAGATTTGTTTAACTTTCGAAGCTCGAAAAATTCATGATCGCCACTTAATGAATTAATTTCAAATGTAACATCTCCAAAAACGCCAACATCATTGTCAATTGCCTCAAATGGTCGCAACAAAGAACCATCAAGAAGTGTAAGAGTTGAACCAAGTCGAACTTGCTCTAAGCTGAATTTACAAAATATAAAAAATATCAAAACCCACACGTGGGTGAGTAAACGCAATTTAAGTGCATAAAAAACTAAAATTTCTTACTCAGCTCGAATGATTTGATCATTTACAGGATAAACAATTACAGGTGCATCAAAATTAAACGGCTCGATTGTGATTTCGTAATCTTTTCTTGAATCTTGGCTCACACCCGCATCACTTTGTGAACCTCGATCGGTGGCTAAAATATTCACCCTCCATTTACCACTAAAACCTCTCAAATTAATTCCAGTCTTGATTTCAGCTCGATAACTGTCTTTGTTAAATATTTTAAAAAGATTTTCAAAACCAGTCGGAAGTGCGCCATCACCGAAGAATTCAACTAAAAAAAATTAATTTTTATTGAGGTTGATAAAATAATTTTTGCATTTTTACCCAATTCAATGGACTCGATTTCATAGTCAACTTGAGCATTTAATCCTTCATCTTTATCAGATGCATAAAAATCAGTCACGACCACATTTTCTTCAGCGAGACTTTCAAAAATTGTAGGATATTCCAGAAGTTCTGGCATCTGTGGTGCGTTATCGTTACAGTCTAGAAGTTTAAGAGTGACAGAAGTTGAGTTGGTAAGGCGAATTCCTCCATTATCGTTGATAAGTAAATGAATAACATGCTCAGCTATGCCATTATCACGATCCATTTGAAAAGAGTTTGTTAAATTTTTAACTCTCAAATCACCAGTTGTCAAATCAATTTCAAAGAAATCGGCAGTCAGAAAATTGTTGATTGTATATGCGAGAACATTGTTAGGTTCTGAAGATAAAAAAATCTAATTAAACTTTAAGAAATTTATTCAACTTTTCATACCATCTCGATCATCGTCATGCGCTAAAACTTTCGTGATAAAAATATCCGTTGCATTTTCATAAACATCAACTTTTGAAATAAAATCATCAATTTGTGGAAATTTGTTGTTGACATCAATGATGTTAATTGAAAACTAAAATTATATTTATTTAATTCAAAGTCAAAATATTTTCTTTAATTTACTGTTCCGTTTTCAGTCCAAACGCCATCAAATAAAATCACAGTAAAGTCCAATGTTTGTCGTTCATTAGGTTTATCACAGCTTATTTCTTTATCTACAGCTACATAAATATCGCCACTTGCAGAATCAATTGTAATCCATCCATCCGGCGTTTCAGCTCCAATGCCGTTATTAAATGGACTGAAATAAAGTACGTTAAAATTTAAAATTGAGAGGGAGAAAAATAAACTCAACTCACATCATACTGTAAGTAATTTCATTATTTCCCGGACCATCAATATCTCGCGCCAGAATCGTTCCAATAAAAGTTAATTCTTCAGCCTCTTCGATAACGCTTCTTCTGATGGTCAAAGTGTTTCCAATAAACTCGGGTGCATTGTCATTTTCATCCTCAATCTCGATTGTGAGCATCGCATATGAAGAGTTTTCATTAACGACAGTGTTTTTGTCACGTACACCAATCATAATGTACATAAAGTGAAATTCTTCGTAATTAATATTGAAAGGAAAATCAGGATTGACTTTTAAGGATCCAGTTACTCGATTGATGTTCGTCACTGGATCGAGCTCGATTATTAACGACCTAAAATTTTTATCAAATTTAAAAATAATGTTTTTGATTTAATTTATAAAAAAAACTCACTCTCTGTATAAGTCTGGGTTTGTGTTTGATCCTGATACACTTGAATTGTCCCATAAAATAAAAAATTCCAAATCTGCTGTTGTGTCTGGGTCAGTTGCAGTAATTGTGTACGTCCAATTTCGATAATTTTCTTTTACTTTCAAAACTCCTTGAGGCTAACAAAAAAAATAATTAATTAACTTTTAATAAAACGAATCGTATCATTACCAAAATAAGTTGAGGTGGTGTGTCATTGATATCAAGGACAGTTATGTGAATTTGTGTGAAAGCTGTGTGGGTTGGTTCATTCCTGGTTTGTAAAGTGTCATTAACAAAAGCTTGAAAGTAAACATCGGTTTGACGTTCGTAGTCAAAGGCGTTGATTATATGTGTACGCAACTCTCCAGTTCCTGAATTTATTGAAATCGTGTCCATAATTCTTCCCGTTAAAAAGTAACTAAAATTTTAAATTTTTATAAAAATATTAAAGCTGTATTTTTTCAACTTACACAAGAGTTTCATTTGCATCCTTGTCATTTGCTTTAATAAAGTCTATCAGTTCATCAATTCCGATTGTTTCATTGACACTAAATTCATATTCAGCATTTTCAAATATTGGAAGCTCATCATTCCAGTTTAAAAGTTCAACTTGAAATTCTTTTGTATCAAACCACGCTTCAGTTGTTCCAATTTCTTCAGATTTAATCTAATTTAATTTAAGATTAACATTTAAATTTAAATTTATGTTTTTGATGGTTCTTAACACCAATCAGAAATTACTCACAGTTATGTTGAACGTTCTCCATGTCTCATTCTCATAATCTAACAATTCAGTTCTTGCCACAGAAATTGTAAAATTTTGCAATTGATATCCACTATTTGGGATGATATTTAGTGCCACTGCAAAGTTATCAGGAAGCAATGAAACTGAATATGTCGCGTGAACACCCAAGTCAATGTCATTAACTGATAACTCTGATGATTCAAATAAATTCGTGAATTCAGCTTCCCAAATTTTAATTAAATTTTTAGAGCTATCCGAGTTTATTAAGGGAGCGTTGTCATTTTTATCTTGAACAATCAGCACAGCCGAACTTGAAATATAAAAGCTTTCGTTGGTCGATTTGTAAGCGATTATCTTTGAATAGAAAATAAATATTTAAAATAATAACTTAAATTTTATTAACTCACATCAAATGCGAAAATTTCTTTCTTCCATGCATCTCTATCAATTGGTAATACATCAATTATTCCAGTTGTTTGGCCGATTGATATTAAAGAGCTGTCTGTAATTAGCTAAAGTTATTAAAATGTTTTTTAAGTGTAGTCCAATAAAACTTTACTATCTATCACTCTGTAATAAATTGGATCGTTAATTCCTCGATCGCCATCAATTGCATAAACGGAAAATTGCTGGAAATTGTAAAATAATCGTAAAATTAACTTCTGAGTAATTAAATTTTACCTGTGGCTCTTTTTCTAAAAATTCTACTGGCGAAAAGTTTTGAATCCAAACTGGTAGTCTTGAAGCGACATTTTTAACTTGCACGATCACATTCAGTGGAGTTATATTATTTCCAAAATCAGAAACATCAACGCCAAACATGTACATGACTGCGCTCGTGTAGTTTAAACTTTCTTTTACACTTTAAAAAAAATTAATTTTGAATATAAATTTTTGGCTACATAAAAAAATCTTACATCAAAGTGTAATTCACAAAAAATTCTGTTTTGCTTCCTGACACTTCTTGAAACGTGAACAAATTATATTCTTGGACAGTGTTCGCAATCATGAAATTTATTGTATTGTTTTCCATTCCATCGACATCGCGAACTTCCTAGAAAAATTCATTTAATAAATATTATTTATTTTAAAAAATTAAAAATCGAAAATAAAATTTAAATCCGTCGATAAATTAAATTTTTCTAAATGCACTTAGTGTACTTAAGTGAAGTTTAACTTACAAAAATGCACCCGGAATCGAAATTTGGATCTTCATATTCCTATGAAAAATTTAAAAATTTGTAATTTAATTTAATTGTACAATAAATTTTTAATTTCACCTTAACCACGCATGGATTTGTGTGCTGGACAATTGTTGGAGGATTATCGAAAATATTTCTTACTCTAACAATGAAAGTTGAAGAAATTCCGTCAATCGCACTTAGAGAAAAAACATATTGTTGCATGTTGGTATTCTCATAGTTTTGCTGTCTGGTCAGAACCATTTGCCAAATAGTTGAATTCAGCTCAAAATTCAACCCCAAATTTGAGTTGCTTCCAAGTATGAAACTAGTAATAGATGGTGAATTTGTTCCAGTGTATCCAGTCAGTGAAGCTATCGAAAATGTTGGCGGTATTTCTTCATCCATCAAAATTGTTATTTCTATGCTATTTGCTATACTGCCATTTTGATATGAGACATCAACTTTTTCATGCATGGACTGAAGATAAGGTGGCGACCATACTAAAGCACAATTTTCATTTAATTGAAATCTCTTTATTGATTTACACTTACTTGAATTTATCAGAACGACCTTCAGAATTAAAATCGCTAAAACATTTTGCGCCTTCATATTTTTTTCTCACACTTGAAATTAATCCACTCAGAAATTACTTTCAGGAAATTTAATTTTATCTTTTTTATCTCGTTTAATAACAACTTCACACTCAATTAATTACTCATCGAATTCCCCGAAAATTGATTAAAGTTATCATTAATTTCACTTTGATAAGAAAACACTTTGAATGCGAGCACTTTTCCTTTTTTCTTTTTTTCGACTTACCCGTTGAACAACCGAACAATGACTACCGATCGATTGGCCAATTGAGTGAGAAATATTAAAAGCTTTTCGGTGTGATAAGGAAACATTATCGAGAGTTCTGAAAGGAAATTTGGTGTGTCCTTTATTGGTTTAAAAAGCAAAATCAAATAAAGGTTGCTGAAAAAAAGTTTTTTAAAAAAAGTCAGTATTTAAAATGAAAGATCAGCAAGGCCTTAAAAGTGCCAATTTTTTTTATTGGAATTATGAAATTTTCGCTTGGACTCAATCGCAATTTTATTCATTAAACTCCCGCTGTATTTGTTACGATAAGATAAAACTTTGGTACTAATTCTAAATGTTTACATGTCATTCAAGTGGCTTCAATTTGTCTACCGGTAAAATAAATGCTGATAAAAAGACCCTAAAAAAATCAATGTCAGTATCATTTAAAACGATAAGCGGTGACGATGAAAAAAGTTCATTGCCATTGCCGCACGAGAGATTAAAAGTAATTTAAACTTAATTTAGTGATTAACGAAACTCACGCCTGGGCATCTCCACATACACGAAGCAAATTGCTCTAAATTGACTTTTATATATTTGCTGCTCTCACATGGGCTTTTGTCGGAGAGGCATCGCGTAATATATCACTCAAAATATTTGTTTAGTTGACGTGAATGATGCGAGCATTAGTTTTGATTCGACATTCGATAGTTTCACAATGATTTGAGTTATGAGTGAAATTCTAAAACGCGATTTGGGAATTTTGAGTGTATTTTTTTGTTTTTGCATTTTTCTACTTTACAAAATTATTCAAATTGCGAGAGCTGATGCAGAAATCAAAAGAAGAAATGAGTTAGAGCATGGAAAAAATGGTAAAGAAATTTTAAGTCCAATTTATTTTTTAAATAATTTTAATTATTTTCAGAGTTTCCAGAAATAATTTTCGAATGTCCAATTACTGTGAGAGTTCTATCGTCAATTGATGAATTAAAAAACTACAAAGGAATTTATGCGCTTGCATATGCTGAATTTTCACAAGAAAAAACAAAAACAACTGAAAAATTTGATCTCAATCAAAATTGTGTCAGTGAAGACTCAAACTCAGCTGATGAAAATTATACTTTGACAGAAGTAGTGTGACAGTTTTAATTTTAAAAAATATTTAATCATTTTTCTGTGAATAAAATTAAATTTAAAAATTAATAAATTATAAAACTTAAAGAAGCGAAAAAAATTAGTTTTACAAACATTATTTTTTTCTGTACACAATTTTATGATAAAATTTTTATCTCCTCGGTTTGTAGTGCCATAAAGAACAAAGATTAAAATTTGTCTCGATATTTCTGAAAATATTAATAATAAAAAAATTTGGAAGAATGAAGCAAATTTTATTTTTAATCCTCGAGTTTATAGCATTAATTGTTGTTGTTTTGTTTTTCTTCTGGAAAATTTGTCAAATAGAAAAATCTAGTCGTGAGTATAAAAACTTTTGAGTGCTGCAGGAAATTTAAAAATTTAAGAAATTAAAAGTTTTTTTGACAAAATAAGTAAAACATATGTTTATTTACGTACTCCTAAAATATTATAAAATTTTAAACTAAACGCACAGTTGAACTTTCTAAAATTTAATGACAAAAAAACCGAAAAGTACTTAAAATTTTCTTAATTTTGTAAAATATTGACAAACATTTCCATATAAATAACTCAGCTGTCTAGATAAGACTTATCTTTGTCCCGATTTCTCATTTAATTTTTAAATTCAAAGCAAAGTGACGCTTATGAAGACAATTTTCTGGTAAAATGTCATTCTTTTTTATTTTAAAAGTTATTTTATTGATAATTCTTGTAATTTTTCTTAAATTTGCACTTTTTGTTTTAATTTCAAAATTGTTTTTAAACCTTTTTGATTTTTTGATATATGACAACCGATCACGGCATGGTAATTTCTAAACAAAATTAAATTGAATAATTAAACTTTTAGGCTTTAATTTTTTATTCAAAAACAAATATAATTTCTAAAAATAAAAAAAATTAAATAAAATTTATAATGTTTCACAGACGTTCAACAAATGTCACTTCAAAATTCTTCAAACCTATCGACAATCTCAAGACATGATTATCTTTTCCTACTGGAACAAAGCATTGACCATCCACCATGTTATGAAGAGCTTTCAATCGGGCAAAATTCTTTTTTCCCTCCGAGCTATGAAGAATCAATTAATTTAGGAAATTAAACCCAGGCAGTTTTCACACACTTTATAAACTTGTTTGGTTTATCAACATTTCTCTTGAAAATAAATAAATTTAAACGCTAATTAATAAAATTTTATTTCGGCCAAATTCATGTACTTTATATACCAGATATTACCAATTCCTAAAAAATTGAGTTTATGTAAGTAAACTGAGGCTTTCCTTTTAATTAAAAAACCACGTGGAGGCAAAGCATGACAACATTTAAATTCAATAGCTTAAAAATAAAACAAAAACTTGGAGAGAATCATTCTCGCACATGAGAGAAAAACAGAGCGATACAGGTTACTTACTCATAAATATTTTGTAATGCAATCAACAATTTTACAGCTTCTGTATATTCCAGTCGTGATGGAGATTTCGCTGAGATTTAATAGGAAATAATTATAGTGTTTTAAAAAATGTCTGAAGTCCATGAAAATTTAGAATTTTACCATTACGATCCGAAAGAGTTTTTCTTGCTTGTTGGAGTTATCACAATCATTGGGACATTTGTTTATCTCATGTGCATGTGCATGAATAAATATCACAAATTCAAGAGTGTTGTTGATGGCCGTTTGGATGGTAAGAATTTAAATATTGTCTTGTATTAGAAATTATGAATAAAAATATTTTTAGAGCAATTTTTAACAATAGAACGGCAAAGATCTAATTCCCGCCCTACAGTCATCAACTTGTCATCGTATAGAGTACCAGAAGATAATACTCTCATTGAACGAAGATCAAGTGATCCACCACCTTCTTATGAACTCATTGCACCACCTCCTCAGTATGGGTCATGGTTCAAATACACACTTCGGAAATTATCAAAATAAATTGATAACAGTTTTTAATAAACTGAACGAATTGCAATCACAAAAATTCTCTCGCTTAAAGAGAGCGAAAAATTATTCTCATGGACGAAAATGTTGTGCGAGCGACTGCTCAATGTGATAATCAGTGACATAGGCTCAACATTGGAAATCTTTTTTTCTCAATAAATTTTGCTTAACATTGAAAACACAGCATATGACTTATGAAAATGTAAAAAAAAATCGATTTAAAATGTATAAAATACTTTTATTTGAATAAATTTATTTTAAATAAAAAATTAAAAAATTAATAAGAGAGATTCGTATTACAGGAACAAATTTCTTTTAATGTTATTGTTTTTAAAGAAGTTGCAAAAAGGAAATCACATGTGTCCTAAATTATAAAAATATTACTTAATTTATGAACAAATACTTTTTATTATGTCATATCATGATTAAGAGAGAGAGAGAGAGAGAGAGAGAGAGAGAGAGAGAGAGAGAGAGAGAGAGAGAGAGAGTGTTTCAGTCTTTAAAAAGTTGCAAGGAACTAAAGCGAAGCTTTTTACCCATACAAAATAAAGCTCAAAACGCCAGAGAAGCTTTAGAGCTTTGGTCTTATTTCTTCTTTTTGTTCGTATCCGTATACGAATTACATTTAGTGTGAGTGACTTTCGTGCAAAAAATAAAATTTGGCTTTTAATCATGCAATTAGTGCAGCAGCTCAACAAATTTCATCGTATAAAGTTTAGAAATAATGAAACAAAAAAAATTTATTTAAATAATTTTTTCGATTTTGTCTCAATTTTGAAGTTAATTAAGTTTTTGTTATACAGCTGACAGTTGACTCACTTGTAACGTATTTTTTCAAAAATGTGATAAAGTGATTCGGATTGTTCTTAAATTTAATTAAATATTTGCTCCAACATAAATAAAAAATAAATGTAATAAAGTTCCATTAGTGCTCTCTATATTTTGTGCAGATTCAGATGGTTTATCTTTATTACACAACATAGTGATTGCAGTCATATTTTTTTGCGTGCATTGGAGATTTTCAATGATGTGTTTTTGTTAAGATTTTTTCCTCAACATGAATTAATTTGAATAAATGAATCGTCAGATAAAATTCAGGGTTGGTTTTAAATAAAGTTTAACCACAATTAAGCATAATTAATAGAATTGTATTTCATGGTTGAGCAAATGTGTAACGGTTAGTAAAAATTTGAACTATGATACCTATGCAATATTTACAGTTCAGAGTGAAATTCAAATATTTGTTTTCTAAAAATTTGTGATAAATTTAAAGAAATTTGTGTACAGGACAACAGAAAATCATGAGTTTGGTAATTTTCTAACTTTTAAGATTAGAAAGTTATAATCCAGCCATCAATTTATTATCAAATTTGACAATTTAATGGAGCTGGATCTTTTTTTCACACTAATGCATTTTTATCACACATATGCAATTTTATTAAGCTCTTTTGATGAAGCAAGCAGGTGTGATGACGAATTCTGGGAAAATTAATTTATCATTTTGCGAGTAAATAAGCCATTGTACTGAAATTTTTTAAGAACATAATTTGAGCCAAACATAAAAACAGAACCGATGAAATATATTTTAAGTGAAAAGGAACTTTGTATTATTTGGAAAAAATAATTTGAAATATTCATTGAGTTGACTTTTTTTCCCATGCAAGTTCAGATTTTTCGCAGTCTGAAAGGCAAATAAGATTTCTCTGGCGTTTTATCTTGTATGGGCTTCCAGTCTTTAAAAAGTTGTGACTCGTATAGACGTTCTAAAAGAGCAAAATTCTGATATGGTAGCCGAAAGTGTAATAATTGTGCTGGTTGTTATTTTCACACCAGTCATAGTTTTTGTCTTTTCCATTTACTTTTGCTATAAATTCGCTTTCTGGCTTGACAGGGCTAACCTTACCGAATATGAAAGTGGTAAAAATAAATTTCATATAGTTTTAAAATCAACTTACAATTTGATAAATCTTCAGAAGCTAGCACAATTGATGGATCATCTTTTCGCATTACCATTAATCGTTTTTCTTTAAATCCACCATCATACGACATGCTGACACCACCGCCGAAATACGAGGACTGTACAGATATTTATTTTCCTAACTTTACTGAATATGAAAGATGATTATAATATTCAGTTTTGTAATAATTTAAGGAAAATAAAACAAATTAAGTGAATTTTAGTCATTTATGTGTGTAAATGCGTCATGCAATTGAGATTAATCAAATCAAAATATAGTGAGAACAGCTGCTCAGTCATCACTGCAAGTTGGAGATAATCAGAGTTATTCTAAAAAAATCTATGGATTATTTGACTTTAAATATTTCTCTAATTTTAATTGTAGTGTTTTTAATTTTCATTTATTGCATCCATATTTACTGGTCATGTTGCAAAGATACTGCATACTCAGATGAATACTCAGTTTTAATGGATAGAGATGTTTTTAGAGAATTCAGTAAGTTTCTCTTTTTTTCTGAAATTTTAATTAAATTAAATTTTTTTTAAAGATAAGAAACGCTATGAAAACAACCCCCAAAGGATTAATGAAGCAACAAATTTTGAAACAAGATGAACCATGTGGACAATCAGAGTTAAAAATATTTAGTTTGGAAAATCCATTACTCATCAAATTTTTTAAAGCTTGTTTTTTCTTTTTAATTTAATTTATGACTGAACACTTCTTTTATTACGAGTATTTCTGTTTGAACGTTGATTGAGAATCCAGAAACAATTTTAACTTTAAAAGATCTCATTCTTGTTTTTAATAGAGCGGAATTTTTACGATTTCTTTATCATCATCATGATCCTTCAGCAACTGGTGATGATTTCTTAAAAAGAATATTAAAATAATTTTTAAACATTTTTTTTTTGCTTAAGTGCAACTGAAAGCGAAATTTATTTAAATTTATTGTTTAAAATAAGTGGTGAAATAAAATTTGTATTAAATTGTTTCATCTGCTCAAACCTTTGCACCTTTAATTCAAATAGTTTTTTTAAAGATATTGTAAAAATCAAATGCAATTATCTTATAACGTTTTTTTGGAGTTCAAACATGACATGTATGAAAATGTCAAAAAAATGTCTGAGCTCTAATAAAAATAAATTCTTATCACTAATTTCTAAATATTTGTAGAAATATTGTCACTTTTTAACTTGTGAATAGTTTACAACTAAATGGATAATCTAAAAATTCCAAAAGATGAATACGTGAAAATACACATAAATCACGATTAAGCGGTAAAGAATTAAAAAAATGAAAATTTTGCAAAAACAAATCAAAACCCGTAATTTTATTTTAGCATAAAAAATGTTCGTTATCATCTAGTCAACTCTTGTGTCATCAGGAATGTCAGATCCACTTATCGTCGGTTCAGCTATTGCTTTTGTGTGCATCTCATTTTACTTTTATTTCTGCACAAATGCATGTCAATATGGACAGTACGTAAATCCTATAGTTCAAGTATCATCAACACAATGTGAGATTGATATTGAAAGCGAACAAACGCCTTCACAATCGCACCCTGAAATAATTGAAATGACACCGAGAAATCCCATAGAGAATATTTTAGTTTACAATCCAGCTCCTCCTCCTTTTGAGGACGACCCACCGGCATACGAAACTCTTTTTCCCGAAAGTGTCACAAATTCTAATCGAAATGAATCTCATGGAATTTAAATAATATTTTATCATGACCAAAGAATCTTTTAATGTTTTTAACATTAATTACTAACGCTTCAGTATTGATGGAAATTAATGGGAAACTAAAAAATTATTGTTAATTGTGATCGATTAAAATTAAGATAAATTTATTAAAATAAAATCAATGTTTAAACAAAAATTAATTTTTTTTATTTAAACAATAATAAAACATCATTTCTTTATGTCATGCCATAGTTTTGATATATTTTATGTATTATGATGATTGTCCAACATTACTCATTTCTAAGTAAAATTTGTTTAAAAAACTTTATAACAATTGACATGTAAGAATAATGTGTCAATTTTTTAAATTATCCAAAAACAATTTCTCAAAATTAGAATTCTTGGAATGACATTCGAAATTTAATTCAAAATTTCATAAAAACATTTTTGCCAAACAAAAAATCTCATTTTACTCAAACGCTTCACGACTACATCCATGCAACATGATTCAACCCACACATTCATATCTAAAACATTAGTCAAGTGAGTCGGAGAGGAACATAGGAAAAAAGAATCTCTTATCATGAGTCAAGTTCAGTGTTTACCCGTCGGTGCTGGCAAGAATATGTCGAAAGTGAAAAAAATTCTCGAGGAGGCGCAGAATGGCCAAAATCGCGAGCTCGATTTGGTGGACAAAAATATCCATTCGTTCGATGAATTGCCAAACATTTGTAAGTGAGCGAGAAAAGTACTTGAAATGTCCAAATATGGAATAAATCGAATACATTGACGCCCATATGTTTACAAATTTTTCAAAATTCTCTAAAATTACTGAAATTTTCTCTTCGTGCCTTAATTTTAGTCAACATGCTGTTCGTGACTCGCATCACTTTGAGTCATAACAAGATTTCGGGTAATTAAAAATATCAAAATAGAAAAATTATGAGAAAATTAATCATCGGTGTATTTTTAGTATTGCCACCAGCGATCGCAAATCTCACTAACTTGGAGATCCTGAATTTATCAAATAATCATCTTGAAGAGCTGCCACTGTCACTCTCATCGATGCCAAAATTAAGAATACTTAATTGCTCCATCAATCGTCTTAACTCACTGCCACGGTATATGAATTTCTGATTTATGAAGTGACAAATGTAAAAATTATTTACTTTTAGTGGTTTCGGTGCATTTCCTATGCTTGAGGTTTTGGATTTGTCTTACAATAACTTAAATGAACACGTTTTGCCCGGAAACTTCTTTAAACTTGGTGAGTAAATAAAATTAATGACGATCGTACTAAAATTTTTATTTGTTTACATTTTTTAGAAACCCTTCGTGCATTGTACTTGGGCGATAATGATTTTGAATATTTACCACCAGAAGTTAAAAACATGAGAAATTTACAGATTGTAAGTAAAAAATTAACAACATAACAGCAAATAGATATTAATTTTTCCAATTAGAAGTCGAACTTAATTTTTTAGATTTTTATGTGTTAAGTTTATTTTATTATAAGAAAAAATCATCTAATTTCAGCTGGGTCTACGTGACAATGATCTTCTTGAGCTTCCACGCGAGATTGGAGAGTTGAGTCGCATAAGAGAATTGCACATTCAGAATAATCGATTGACAGTCATCCCACCTGAAATTGCCAATTTGGATTTGCACAGCAATAAATCAGTTTTTAAGATGGAGGAAAATCCATGGGTGCAACCGATCATTGAGCAATATTTACTTGGCATCAGTCATGTTATGGAGTACATTAAGACAGAAGCTTACAGAATGTGAGAAATTTAATTAGCTTAATTTAAATGTTTTAATTTGTTTTATTTTAGCCTTTACAATCGCTATGTAACAGGAGGAAAATCAGCAGTCGCGATTCCACCACGCGCTGATAAAACGAAGAAAGCATCTCGAGCACGTTCATAAATGCAGCAAACTCACCTCAATTTCAGCCGTCGAATTTAACCTCAGCTCGGAGATTAATGAACAACTTAAATTGAAATTTTTTCAGTGCCTTTACTAATGACTTAAGTCTCTATTAATGTTTTACATAAATCCTATAGTATTAATCACTGTTGTCTTCGCATAAAAATTTATTTTTCTAACCATGGTTAACATTTCATTCTTTATTTAAACATTAAAAAAATTTCAATTTTGCGTTTACTGTTTAGAGTAAAAAATTCTTGAATATTTAACGATTAAATTTAATAAAATAAATTTTACTAAAAATGTTTGTGTTTTTCGATATGAATTTTTATTTTCAGTGTTTTTTTTGTGAGAACATTTTGAAAAATAAATTAAATTTTATAGCACGCTGGTAAATGCAATAAATTTATACAAAAAAAATTAAGTAAATTTGGTAAAAAAAATTCAATAATTAATTTTTAGAAATTGCACTTTAAGAAATTTTACAAAGTGGTGAAACTTTCGGTATTTTGAATCATTTTAATTCTGAATATTAAATTAAAAATTTATAAAAATCAGATTAAAAAATTTTCACCACTTATTTAAGATTTTATATTTTAAATTTATTTTTTACAGTTGAATTTTCAAAACTTGTTATTAGTCAAGTGATATCGCCAGTTTTTAACTTCTAGGCTGTCTAAGCTATCGATTTCATTATTCAAATCATCGACAATATCACATGGCTCAATAAAATCGAAATTATTATCACGACGACCATTGTTATTGCCATCGATAGTCCTTACTCTACTGTTAGTTTCTTTGGTTGGGTTACTAGTAGTAAAATTGCTATTACTGACATCAATATTTTCATTCCGTCTTCGGAATTTCCGATCGATGATTAATCTCGATCGAAACATGAACTTTTGTCATAAGATTGTCGAGGCGGATGCAAGACTCTTGTTGTTGTTTTTCTTTAGAATATAGACACAAATTCCGAGGATGGCAAGGAGGAGACAGACAAGGGTGAGCATGGAGTAAAATGCGTGTTTGTACTTTGGATTTGCTAAAATAATAAAATTAACTTTACATTTTCACTTTACCCTTAAAATTTCGTACCTTCTGAATACCGATCCTGCTCGGTGCTTGCTCTTCCTGTCCTATCCTGATAATTTTTGTACAAGCTCGGCACATATTCATACCAAAACGAATAAATCCGCCTCAAATAGAAATAATAGTCGGTATTTTTTGCCACATTATTATTGGTCTGATTCGGATCGAAAGAAGTTCTCGACGCTCGATTATTCTCATCATAACCATGGTTAATGGTGCTGAGATGATAGGGATTATATTGATAACTTGTTGGAGCTGTGTTGACACTCGAGACAATTTGAATTTTCTCTTCAGTGTCTGATGACAGCATGTCATCAATTTTCTCATGATTTTGTTCAAACGAAGAATCTTTGAGGATTCGATTGTGAAGGAGGCTGTCGATCTTGGTACCGAGGATTTTAATATACTTTGTGTTGGCGTTGTAGGGATGCCAAGAATCAAAAAGTCGGTCTGGAGTTGGATTTCTGCAAATACATTAGAAGGCAAGTTGAATAATTTTTATTATTTAATAATCGAACTTTTAACAAATTTTTAGTCACTGAATTGAAATTTTACTATCTTACCCATTCTTAATAAAATCCCCAAATAATTGCTTAAATTTCTTGCATAATTTTTCTTCCGTCTGCGACAATCTTTTTCGGCTAATTTGCTTGAATAAACTTGGTCCAAATAAAAATGGCAAATCTGAACTGTGTTGTGCACCTAAAAATAAAATTATAAAAAAATAATTACAAACCACGTGATGCTAACAAACCGCCAAAATAATTAATGGTCGCTCGCATGTCCATTGCATTTGAATGATGGAACACGTAGACATATAAATTATTGTTGACATTCTTTTGTCGTCCAAACGAGCTGCTTTGTTTTTCACTCTTTATGCGATTGGGTGATGGCGAGAAATTAATGTCACTGTGAACGATTTGTTGATCACCCGGCTGGTCTAATGGTGCTGTGAGAAGCTCGATTGTTTTAAAAAGCGGAAGTTCGTAGTTGACTTCAGTTGATAGCTTGATGAGAGAATTGAGAAGATGTGAAGGGGTCCGAGGGAATGGTTGAAAGTAGTGCCAGTTGATTGCGTCTTTGATCTGAAAAAATAGTTTAAGTTTTTAAAATCATTCAAATTATTTTTTATAATATTTTACCTGTCGCTTGTTAAAAACTTCAAAATGAGCTTTTTTGAGCAAATTCGGTATTACAAAGTCATCGACGTACATTTGGAATTTTTTAAAACCTTCCTTGCCATAACTCATCCACATTTCTATTTTAAAAAAAGCCATTAAAATTTAGGTCATTAATATCGAAAAAAAATGCAAACTGACCGTCAACAAAGGCACCTTCATTGCTCGTTACACCCATCAAGATCGGCACATCAATCGTATAATTATACTCAGTTATTAACTTAAATGGATCAGCCAAAAAAATACGATTGTCAATGTCGGTGATGTAGTCATCGACTAACGGTCCAAAATATCGATTAGTTCTCTTTTCATTTCGCATAATGCTCTCATATGCTTTCATCAACTCATCAAAACTTTTTCCCTGGAGACATTTTAGCATCACTTTCACATCAATTGAATCGCAAGTCAGCAGTCGAACAAAATCGTCCGATGCATCGTGATTGATTGGATATGGTGCAAATAAACTGCCGGACATCAATATCGCCCTTGAAAACATACCTATGGATGATACGGATGTATATGCAAATTTAAAACAATCGAAAAAAATAACAAAGCGATGAAAATTCCGCTTGTAAATGAGTTAAAATGTATGTTGACAACATGAGTGAAATTTGCCAAATTTTTAAGTAAATTATTTTGTCAAAAATTATCATCCAGATATTTTAAAAATTGTAAAAAATTTGAAAAATTAAGAAATAAATTGCAAAATTTCTAACTTCATCCAAGTTCGAAAAAACAAAAGCACTAAAACAATTATTAACATTCATTCACTCTCATTTTAAACGTACGTTTGGTCTTTGGAGACAGTAGATGATAAAAACTGTTGAAAACACCCATCGAACCGTGACCGAGTAACGTGACATTATTCGTATCGCCTCCAAACTTGTTGATATTCTCATTAATCCACTCGAATGCCATGAGTTGATCCATCAGGCCGAGATTACCTGGACTGAGATCGTTATCGAGAGAGAGCCATCCGAATACATTTGTGCGATACTGAATTGTTATTACAATTATGCCCTCGGCAGCAAGATCAAGGCCTGAAATGCGATTTGTTGACCAATCGAAGGTGTCTTCACCAGTGATCACAATCAAAATAGGAAATCCTCCAATTTTCATCGCTGTTTCGGGCACCCATAAATTTAAATAGAGACAATCTTCCGATGATCTTCGATATCGATTGTCACCGGGTTCGATAAATGTTTCAAGTTGTGGACATAATGGCTTGTGATCACGTGCGTAATAAGTTCGATTGAATGGTTCTGGATTTTTTGGTGGAACAAAGCGATTCGATGCGTGCGGAGGTTCTGCAAATGGGACGCCTAAGTATGTGTAAACAGGTGTTCGTGATGCCTCTGGAAAAATTTTCAACTGTTTTGGAAATTTTTAAAGTTTATATATTTAGAAAAAATATTAAATTTACCCCAACTAAAGTTCCTTGTTTTACTCTCACACTGACATCCTGTCCATTGCCATAACTTATCAATAAAATTATCAAAATTTTTATTGAATCACAAAATTTTCTCTCAATTTTCATTTTTCACAGCATTTTAAAATTTTCTGAATGTTTAATTATTTTTCTTAATTTCTTCACCTCAGCTCAAAAAACTCAATTAAATAAATTGCACTTAATTTACTCTTTTTCTACTTTATAATTTTCTCTCGGGTTTAAAATCCTCAACGATCACACACGACTAACTTTGTCAACTTTACATTTTAAACTGAGCTTCGAATCTAATTAGATATGAAATGGAATGCTCACTTTTTTTCAGAGCGTGGGTTGAATCCATAAGTAAGATTAATATAAAATGTTCCATAATGAATTAAGGCACGAATGTGCAGTGTCATGTGTGATGAACTTATCCATTAGAACATACCCGAAATAACTACAAGCTGAATGATCGTACAATAACAGAGCGAAAAAAAAGTGAGAGAGAATTTTTAACACAAACACAGGTGGAAATTAATTGACAGAGGTTATTCACATAAACTTTTTTAATAAAATAAAAAATAATAATTTTTTAAACAACTTTAAAAAATTTTAATATTAATTTTTTAGCACCCCCTAAATTCAACCCTCACCTACACCTACATTTGCACTACATTTTCATCCATGTGATTTACTATTAAATGTTCTTTCCGCATTCACAAATTCATTCTATATAAAAAAATCTCAGTTCTTCTTACTACCAACATTTTTATCGTGTTTAACACACATATGTGACGTCATGTCATGATATCTCAACCGTGGTTCCTTTATTTTTGACCCTCACGAAATGCTGTTTTGAGCATAAAATCGCTACTGACTCTCTCACTCTCTTTTTTTCTCCCTTCTCTCTTACTCTCACAATCTAATTTAGCTCTCTCTCGGTCGTTCACGACTGACATCAACAGCTGTTGCGAAGCAACAGATGTTGTGTAAAAAAAACGGTCAAAAAATATTTAAAAAAAAATTCTTACATGCGCTCCAATACTTCAACACCATCAACTTCACCACTTACCCTCTTCCCTCGATAATCATGCGTTCTCACTGTCGTACCCCCAATTCATTTTCATACAGTGACAAGATTAAAGACAGCGAGAGAAGAAGTGCAAAAACATTCATGTTACCAAAGATGAAATAAACAATAATTTTAGAAAGAGTTAATTCTTGTTAGAATTAATAAAAAAAATGTCAAAAAACAGTCAATCATAACGGTGAAATTAAAATCTTGCTCAAGAGATTCGTCAAGGGGTAAATTACGGTCGCGATCAATTCAAACATTCACATGCTTAATTTTCAAAAAGTAATTTTTGTTACCAAATTAAGTACAATAAATTTGATCAGGAAAAAGGGCTAAATAAAATAAGTAAAAAAAATTTAACAACACTCCCTTCTCTTTGTATAACTAGGTATTTCGCACGGAAAAGATTAAATAAAATAAAATCAGTAAAATTTTGACATTTTTATACATTTTGTTATAGCTCTCTTGTAAACTTAAAATAAATTTTGGTATTTGCTTTATCGCAACATATAAAACATATGTATGCAAAACTTGAATGAATTTAATATTGGAAATTTAGATCCAAAAATTTAAAAAAAAAAACTTCCTTTTTTTATTTTTTTTTTTTTAATTTCAAAAATTAATTTATTTAAATTTTTAAATAAATTTTTTTATTTTTTTGAAAAAAAAAAAATACAAAAATTTATTTTTAATTTTACAAAAGCTATAACAAAATGAAAAAAAAAATGTTTACTGATTTTATTTTATTTAATACTTTTCCGTGCGAAATACCTAGTTATACAAAGAGAAGGAGTTTTGTTAAATTTTTTTTTAGAATTATTCAAGTTCTTCATACGGAGAATAAATATGAAAACGTGTGAATGAAAATTAAACGTTTTTAACATTTATGTTATAACATAATTTTTTAACCCCCATTCAAAGAAGAATTTTATCACCATACAAATTTTATTAGTTTCATTATTCTAAGTCTTTAAACTACATTTAATTATGCAAGTTCTTAAAAGAACATTTTAACATTTTCTTGACAAATTTGAGAGTCTTCAATGTCACTCACAATTTCAGCTTTAATTTTAAGTTTTTTATTGTACTGTCCTTGCTTTGATACCTTCTCTGGACCACTCTTGGCATACTTTTTAACGAAATCTAAAGCTATTTCTTTATCAAAGCAACTCAATTCTAAAGAATTTGCCCATGCGAGTAAAGCCATAGGTCTATCTTTTGTTAAGTTAGTGTAAGGTGTGATGATGTGTCGAAAGAGACAGCCTTTTAGTAATGTACGGAGTTTTTCTAGATCATTTTGATTTACACAAGGGTGGTAGAGTAAGACTATGCCACCGTGTTCCAATGAATGAAGCCACCTTTGAGCAGGTAAGTACTCATATTCGCCGTATACAGGCCACAAAGGACGATGATATCCCAAGACTGGTATTCTCTCCTCGTAAACAATTGACTCATTCATGCATTTGTGAACAGGCGTATAAAATTTTGGCACTTCATAAACAGTTTGCAGTGGATCGATAGAACAATTCGATTTTAAAGTTTCTTCTAGGCACACGAGCGTATCTTTTGTTGGGTCAAAGTCTGTTTGTAAATTTGTCTGAAAATTTAAATTGTTTTATATTAAATTGTTTGACATGGTGATTATTAATTAAATACTTCTCCATCATCGCAAAAAGGATTTGTGATCCCCATAATTCTATCATTTTCATAACTGCTATAATGATCTGACTCCTCAACAGGGCTTTTAGGAAACCACTTTCCATCCCATTGTTTAGTTGATTGCGATCCTTCTTCATTTATTTTTTCAGTTGTGCTTATTTGCAAATCATTCGGATTATTTGGAAACCATTTTCCTACGTAGAAAATTTGATGTTTTTAAATCTCACACGTAATTAATTTTTGCGCTTTTTCATACCAGTCCATTCTTCTTCTTTTGATCTGCTGATTTCTGATGACACCACAATAAGATTTAAAAGAGCAAGAATTAAAGCTCTGTGGTTCATTTGTACGTTTTTTGAATATTATTGACTATGACTCAAATAATAATAATATTTTTTAGCTCATTTTTTCGAATGAAGTATACTGCGCATTTATGGCTATGCTGATTCAGTTTTAGTTTTTTTAAATGTATAGAATGTTTTTAGAAAATATGTTTAAATGTGGTACAAATAAAACAATTATTTTTAACACAATTAAGATGACTTTAAAATAATGCGCTCGAATAACCCTTAAAATGATTTTAATGAGTTATTTTTGAATAGTTCTCTCTTTCGACGCTTCTGCCCTCATACGACTTTATATCGAACTGAATTTTTTATATGTAAGGCTTTATCTATGAGAGATCCCAAGGAGGGCAGGATCCTTGAAAGATTAGTGTGAGGATTGAAAATTATTAAAATATGTTTTCTGAGTTTTTTTCTTGTATAAATTCTTAATTTTTGATTTAAATTCATAGCCATCAATTTGCATAAATATCACGTTTTTCAATTTGCCCATAAATGCATCATTACAAACTCAAAGCTCAATTATTGTTTCTCTCTTTTATTTCAATTTAAAAAGCCTTCCATCGGGGTTGAAATAAATTAATGTCGGCATAATGATATTAAAATGAAAATATTTTTTTTCTTCTCTTCCATGAAACAACAAAATCACATTTAATATTATACACAGTTGTTGTGCGCGCTTGGTTTCAATAAATGATGATGATGGTCGACGTTTAATATCCAATTTCCACGTATAACATTCAAGACAGAGAAATATCATTTTGTGGATATTAAACTCAACCATCCATTTAACCACGATTGCGATTTTGTGCTTAAAATGTTGCTGATGTGTTCAACATCATCTGCAGTTTCACTTTTTCAAATGATGCGGATTGCTCAAATTGCGGCGATCGCAAATGGTTCTTTTTAATTTAAATTGGTTTTTTTGAGGGCAAAAAGATCACAAATTTGACTCTTTCTGAATATTTTTATTTATCAAAATATCCTTCCATTGCCATAAAAATCATTTGACCATCAAAATGAATTTTACAGCCCATATTTCGCACCAAATGTTCGTCAATAAAATTTCAGCTTCATAAAAATGATTTCAAATTGCACAACACACATGTAAACCAAGTCATGAACGAGGAAAATCCTATGAGGTCAACTTTATGAACGAGCCATTAAATTGACACTTAAATAACAATCTCATGCGTGCTTAAATGTGCTTTGTAAGAAATTGCTTTACTCAAACCCCAAAAATGGCGAGAAATAAAATTCAAATAACAATAAAATTGCCATCAATTACTCAGCGCTGCTGCTGTGTATGAGCACATTGACATGAAATGGCGTTTTTGAAAGGAAAATTGTAAGTCTTAAATAGTTTTATTTAAAAAAACCATCACTGATATTTTTAAATGATTTTTACAAAACTTTTGATTATTTTAAACCATGCATGAAGTTTAAAAATTCAACTTGTATGAAAATTTTATTACAGAACATTTAAAATAGCAATCAAAAATCAAATTAACTTCATATCTCATTCTCCATATTTAAATTGATTCTCTTTATAAAAAATTGCTGCTTTACTAAATCCAATTTTCCTTTTCTGTTTTCATTTTCTTTTAAATGCAACGTTGCAATATGTAAAAGACGTTGAAATAAATATCTTGAAAAATAAAATGAATAAAATCATCTTGGATAGGAGTCAACAAAGTTTGGACTTAAAATGTGCATGAATTTAATTTGCTAAATTTCAATATTTAAAATAAAGTTTTAAATATTAAATGTTTGCTGATAAGAATTGAATAAAAGAAAAAAAATTTTGATAAGGCTTCAAATCCTTAAATTCTTGGAATTACATTGATTTGCTCACGGTTATATTTTTGCATTAAATTTCAGAAAAATTATATTTTTTATTTCAAAATTTTCATCAGCATTTAAAGATTATGTAAAAATCTCTCAAACGATTCCCTAGAATAAAACACTGAAACAAAAATAACATTAAATATTCTTATTTTGCGAGAGAGAAAATGTGAGCGAAAAGAAACGAGAATTAAAATGATGAATAAGGAGTCGAGAATAAATGAAAAACCTGGCATGAAAATGAATGTGAATTCATCATCGGGGCGAAAATAAAAAGTCGATGTACTTAAAAATTGTTGCCAGATAAAAAGTACTCGAACACATGCAAACACTGTCTTGGTATAAACCCGTCATACATACACGGTTAGCGTCTGCCAATCACAGCACATCGTGGGCGTCGACGAACGAGCGTAGAAGTTGAAATATAAAATAAAATCAGTTTACAACTGAGGTTTAACATGGAAATGATGTCATTCATTGTGTGTGCCATCGAGAGCCTTTTTTCATAAAATAACAAGTTTCGTTTTAATTAACTCTGAACGATGAATTAAAAGATATCACAAAAGCGAGCATTTTCTCTCGTAATTTATCAAAAGATTTCTTTTTATTCTCTCGAGATGCCTTCGGGATGGCACAAACGCGGTAGGTTGTAATTACGGTGTCGTAAAAGAGCGTAATTTGAAGGAAAATTATATTTTCGGCTTTATCACGATGATAGTTAGGTGATAATAAAAATCTCTCTCTTTTATGATATGAGTTTATAGCTTCTGGTTAATGATGACCGCGAGAAATATAATGAAGAAAATAAAAAGAGCGTTGGAATTGTTTGCAGAGAGAAATTATGATTTTTTTATGTGGTTAAACAAGCTGCTTTGGAGGCCATGTGCAAAGTCAGATGAGCAAATATTTTTAGATATTTTTAAAACATTTTTTCAATGCACAAATGCTTAAATTAAAAAGTAATTTTAAAAAAATCCAGACACCACAAAAAAATTAAAATAATCATAAACAACACTAACTTTGTTAAAAAGGTTTTATTAAATTTCCAATATTTTCATCCTTTGTTAAACAGAAATCATTTACCAAAAGTGGTATGTCCTGGATGAATAGAAAAAAATAAATTTATGATATAAAGCATATTATTCCAACAGCATAAGTGAAGCTGTTTAATAATTTTGCAGCTCTCTCGAGGTATTAGGGTGGAAAAACACATGACAAAATGAGCAATCTTCATGTATTTATATGCACACTGGTGGCTGGTGAGTGGAGAGGGGTTGCGATGTTCGTGTACAGCCAGTGAATGGGAAAAAAGACAACAAACAAAGCGAAAAAAAAAATTTTTATAGCAACGACATTCATTTGGGAATTACTGTAAGAGTCTCGAATGTCATGAGAGTTAATAAATAAAACATAACAACATAATTGTGAAATTAACAGAAGAGAACTCTGGCAAGGATCATTGACTCTCGTTTGCTCTCACAATACAATGAAAACAATGAAACAGTCAAGTGCAATAGTCGGTTGTCGTTTAAATTTATAAAGAGGTACTGTAAAAGATAAAAATTTTACGCAAAGAGGGGAGTGAGAAAAAATTACACTGGCACTGAGAAAAAAAATAAATGAAAAGATTTTATTTTTTTTTATTTATTGGAACTGATGAAAAAAGTTTAAAATATTTTCATATAACAATATTTCCAAAAATTTTAATGAAACTAAAAATCTCTTTAAAAATTAAAAAAGTTCGTAAAATAAAATTTAGATAATTTTTCTCTCAGTTCTTTCCACCGTACAATTAAAAATCATAGAGCGCAAAAATGTGAGGGGTGAGATTGAGCTGTTGTTATGGCTTACATCGCACGAATATCCTGTTTCACTCCCATCGAATTACTCGGTAACAGGTCCCTCGCACTCAAAGTGAAATTACAAGATAAACCAATTTGAAAATTGTTTTGTTTGTTGATTTATCATTGAAACTATTCTCACTCGCATTATCCTAAACGTATGCTCACAATTGCTCTGGGATTTGAGATTGATTTGAAGATATGTCTTTATTTCAGCATCATCGTGGGATAACAAGTGAAACTGTAATTGTTTATCATGTATGGGAAAGTTAGAGAGGAGTGAATGAAATTCATTTGACGTGTTTTATTGATGATATTTTAATTGAATTATTTTGAATGAATATAAAATTTCAGTCGATGTAAATATGATTGGGTTTTTATTAAAATTTTTCAATGTTTTTAGAGTAAAATATATTTTAAAAAGTCTGAAATATTAAAAATAAATTGAAAAAATTTAATTAAATTTTAATTTCTTTATTAACTAAATTTTCTTTTCTCAAATGGTATACTTTTTTAATTATTCTTGCTCCTTCCTTACGTTTTTGCTTAAAATCTATTGCGAATAGTACATAATGTATTCAATAATTTTAAAAACTAATTGTCATTTA
The DNA here is from genome assembly GCA_038502055.1 of Tanytarsus gracilentus. Lineage (NCBI taxonomy): Eukaryota > Metazoa > Arthropoda > Insecta > Diptera > Chironomidae > Tanytarsus > Tanytarsus gracilentus. The sequence continues at coordinate 2,113,418 of JAXRKN010000045.1, read as the reverse complement.
ATTATTTGTGTATAGATAATTTACAGAAGCCAAAGCTTTAGCTGTGAAAATATTTTTTTGAAGTTCAAGGAGATGATAATTCTGAAAATAAAAATTAAAGTTGAAAATAATTTAACAGGTTAAAATTTATAAATTTTACAGTTTTAAAAATATCGAGTTTCAAAAATAAAATAAACCCTTAATATTTAATTAAATTACCTCCCCTTTGAACTTCAAAATTTAAACCCTTTTAAAATTTAATTTCATCTATGATTGTGCTTTGAAATTCTTCTTCTTATACTTGGTGAAAATTATTAAATATATTTTGTAAATTTCTAACCATATTTACATCCAAACGCAACGAAAAAAATTATCCCATTAAAAATTCTCACCCACAATATCGTTAAGTAATTTGTGATTTACTTGAGATCTACAGCATCAGCCAATATGTACTTTAATTAATTTTTTCAAAGCCTTCACTATTTATCGACGTATTTATTGCTTATAAAAGTTTTTGCGCTTATTAAAATTGATTTCTACTGTACAGAATGTGGCTCTGGTGGTGGTCCTGCAGGAGCCCAGGGTTGAAGGCCATGAAGTGCAGCAAGTGGGGCGCCAGGTGATGTCATTGATGAAGGCGGACCAGGGTTACCGAATCCTTTACTTAACGCCTCCGCTTGAAGCGACAACATCAATCGATTTGCGGCTTGTCTTTCAGCTTCCCGTTCCTCAGCTGTTTGTCTTCTGAGATAAAATACAATGATAAAAATTAGTAAATTAGGTTAATTGGAAATTTCACTCAAAACCTGACATCAATTTATAACGTTGATGGAGGCTCATATTTCATTCACATTTAAGAGAAGAGCAGAGAAAAATGAGAAGATGATGAAAATTAAATTTTCATTTTTGATAATCAAAATTTAAAAAGCATAAACATTTTTTTAAATACTTTGAGTGTTATAAAGATAAATTTAATTATTTACATCTCCCATTTCAACAGCTCTCATCATATGATATCATTTACAAAGACACAGTCACACCTTCATGCATAATTTGAATACCATGATATGCGATCTTAATGAGATTTTCTTTTAAACTAACAATTAAGACTCAATTTAATTATGCAAGACAAAAATTTCATGGCGTTCTTCAAAAATCATGTTGTGAAATTTTTCCATTTTTCCGCATTCTGCGCAGACGAACACGAACTTTTAGAGTAATTCAATTTAACCATCGTGCATTTCCGTGTAATATTTTTCTCTCTTTTCTCGTTAAACAAAAACTCAACTTTTATTAATTGAAATGTTAATTGAAGCCGACAAATTTTTCTTCCTACTCCGACTGCGGTTTTTCTGTTGGAAACAACCGAAAATGAAATTTTGTGTGCCACAATTTTTTCGAGTTGAGCGCTTTTGATTAATTAAACTTTTTTAACAGTTTGCTGTTAAGAGGAAATTTGCGGTTAGTTGAATGAGTTTTAGATTTAATTCTTTAATTATGAATTTAAAAATAACCAAAAATTTAGATGTTGAAGGTTCAAATCCTAAAATACGTTTGAAAATAACGATTTTTTTGATCTAATTTTTCAACATTAATTTCCACGCAATCTAAATTCATTGCGGTAAATCAAAAAAGTGAAAATCAGAACCGTAAGCTTTATGATTTGAGTTTTTTAATATTCACTACTCCAATTTACATTTGATTACAAAGCCATTTACTTCTTCAAGCTTAATTTCCACCATTTTTCGTGTTTTATTTTCTCATCATTGCACGACGGCAAAAAGAGCGAGAATGAAAATTACTTTTTAATGAATGAGAAAAAAAGTTTCGAAATTTTTTTATACAAATTCGAGCGTTATATTTTTTTTAAAGAGGATGTTGATTTTTTAAAGTGACAACGAGACGAAAATCGATATTTGTGCTTCTGTTTTGTATCACAACAAGGAAAAGTTAAACTCCTACGTTCAGTCCCATTATTCGCCATTATCTCGACAATAAATATTTAATGGAGTTTGGAAGAATTTTTTTAAACTTAAAATGCTTTAAAATGAAAAATTTCTAATTTAATCTAATGAATGGGTTTAAAAATATTATCTTATCAACTTTTAATAAAAATCGATATAGAAACAAGATGGGTCTGCAAACGGCGTTGCCATTTCCAATAGCTCCGCATAGATTAGTACCCTACTCCGTTGCAATGGGCATTCTTGGTTAATCATGATGGACATTCCTCAAAAATTGTCAGTGTCAATCGATTCCTGATGCAATGACGAGTTCAACGACATACATGAAGCCAAAGTTCTGAAAAATGGACATTAGTGGCACTCCTGGCCGACCATGATCGACATTCCTCAAAAATCTTCAATGTCACTCGATTCCCGATGCAATCACGAGTTCAACGACATACATGAAGCCATAGTACTAAAAAATGGACATTAGTGGCACTCCTGGCCGGCCATGATGGACATTCTTCAAAAATCGTCAGTGTCAATCGATTCCCGATGCAATGACGAGTTCAACGACATACATGAAGCCATAGTTCTGAAAAATGGACATTAGTGGCACTCCTGGCCGGTCATGATGGACATTCCTCAAAAATCGTCAGTTCCATTCGATTCCTGGTCAAATTACGAGTTCAACGATACCCATGAAGGCATATAAGAGAAAATTTGTATGAAAAAGGACATTTTTGCACTCAGGGACGGTCCTTGGAGGGTCGTACCTCAAAACAAAATACTTCTTGCACAACTAGAACCAAAACCCGATCTTAAGCCACAAACCCGAATCAAATCCGACCAGCCGTTCTGGAGATATGGCGTTCACTAAGATCGTGAGAAAGTGAGAAAGTGAGAAAGTAAGAAAGTGAGAAAGTGAGAAAGTGAGAAAGTAAGATGACTTAAATGGCTCTAACTCCTCGTAGGAGCAACCGATTTCAAATCTGTTTTCGCCAGTTTGTAGGGTTTGACTAGGCCTATCATTTGAGTATATGTTTTGGTGTTGCACAAGGTAATGTCTTGGCAGTAGGGGTCGAAAACAGGTTTTGGAAAAATCCAAAATTAATATATAGCGGAGCTATAATATCTGAAATTTTTTATCAGTCACACAATGAAGTTCGTTCAGTTCACATCAGTTATTTTGCTAATTTCTTTAATATTTTCTTCTTCAGCTGATGAAGATTTTTCAAAATCTGTTATAAATGGCGAAGATGCTTTAATTGAGGATCATCCTTATATGGCCCATGTCTTCACTTTGTTCCTCTCGACATGTGGTGGATCAATTTTAAATACTCGAAGTGTCTTAACGGTAAGTATTATTTTATTAGTTCTACAATTTTATCTTTAATTTATTTCTAGGCTGCCCATTGCATAATTTTCCGTCTATCGCAACCTGGCACAGTTTCAATTATTGTTGGATCTAATTATAAAAATGGAAGAGGCGGCGTTCAATATCGAGCTCTAAGAATTTTTTTGCACCCTGACTACATTCCAGGGCCGAACATTAATGATGTCGGAATCGTACGAACAGCAACAAGAATTCAGTTCAATCGTCTTGTTCAACCAATCCCTCTTTCAAATCAATTCATTGGAGTCGGTGTGCAGGGAACTTTTGTCGGTTGGGGTTACATAGGTTATGGGGCAATTTTACCTCGTCGAGCAGATCAACTTCAAAAAATGTACACAGTAACAATTGCAAATGACGATTGTAAGGAACGTTACAGCGTCACTCATAGAGGAGAATTTGTGGTCGATCAAAAGTTGTGTGTCGTGAGTGGCCCGAGAACATCCGTTTGTGGAGGGTATGAAAAATAACTACACTTAGTGTCGGGCTTAATTTAAATAAAACATGACTTTTTATTTTTTCAGCGATTCCGGAGGACCTTTAGGTGAAAAATTAAAATTTAATTATTTTGTAACCTAATTCAATTTTGATTTTTCTCCTTCAGTGATTAACGGTGAAGTTGCTGGTGTCATAAGTTGGAGAACTTTTCCTTGTGGCGATGGACTACCAGGTAAAATTTAATCAATTTTTAATCACTCTTTAATTCACATCTTTTTGTTGTTACAGACGTTTTTATTCGGATATCAGCTGTCCGTGAATGGATTTTATCGATTGTGTAATTTCATATTTTTATCAGTTGAAAAAAAACGTGAAGATAAAAATTAATCTCTAGAGAATTTTTAAAAACTTTTAATTCAATCCATTGTTGTCACATTCCAATAAATCATTTCAATTTTCAACGCTCTAAAATCAATTATGCAATTTTAATTGCCCTCAACACATACACAGATTTTCACATGAGATTTATTGACTCAAACTGCGCCCTTTCAACACTCGGAGACATTTTAATTGCAATTTATAGCCAACTCACCTCCACTTTGTCCTTCGATTCTGAATTATTGATTTTTCATATGCGGGGGAGAGAGAAAAAAGTTAGAAAATTAAATTGTTATTTTTGTCGGCAATAAATCTTACCTGGAACCAGGTTTTTACTTGGGCGTCTGTCATTTTGAGGCCTCTCGCAAGTGCCGCTCGCTCTGCCGATGCTAAGTATTTTTGTTTGTGAAACCTTTTCTCCAATTCCGCGACTTGAATTCGCGTGAAAGACGTACGAGGCTTTTTTCGTTTTGGTGGTGTTCGATTTTGATAAGGATGTCCAATACGACGTGGAATTGGAAAGGCTGGAGGATGATACGAAAACTTTGAGTTGAATTCTGAAAATTTTCCATTAGTTTCGACAAAATCGGCTAACCTCTGATGGTTTGTCGATTTTATTAAAACACTTGAGTATCGAAATTAATTTCCATCATCATGTCTCAAGAAACTTTTAATAGCTGCTCCACGTGTAGATTGAATCAATAAATAATGAGTTAATGTTGATTGCTATCTGAACAACAAAAACTTTTTATATGATGGAGAATCATAATCATAATTTTATTACCACACACACGCTCATCGATTCCCCTCCCATATTCATATATAATTATTTATGTTGATTAAGTCTCTCCATGTATGTCCAATGCCTGCTCATGTATGTGCGGTTAAACATTAATTTCGATTAAAATGTTACTCCTCTAAATTGCTCATTACGCAACATCAAAAAAATTATTTTCTATAAAGCATCATTACATTTTTGGCGTTAAATGAGGCGAGTAAATTGCGCAAAATGGTTATGTGACCCAAACAGTATCCATTTTATAATACAATCGAGGCTAATTTAAATGTGCTTGTGAAACTTGTACGATTAATGACAAGCTCATAATTTAAGCGATTTTTACCTACCTCTCGGAGCAGCTTGAGCACTTAATTGAAATTAAAGGAGAAATTATGGTGATGACTTTTTGGAAAGCCGGTTGTCTGATAAATAAATTTATTGTGTGCATGGGAAAATGAGAGAAAAATAATTCCTAATTGAGATTTCATGGGTGAGGAATTAAATAGATAAAAATGAAAATTTTAATTTTAAAAATTGAAAATGTTTAAATGGAATGTTTAAATGTTTAAATTGAAAAAGAGCTTTGCTCACTTTTAAAATGTTTAACGTCACATATTTATTGAAATTGAAATAAAAAAGGATTGAATTCTAACATTTGAAAACAAAATTTAACAGCCAATTTACAATTTTAATTCCCACATTTATCAAACTATTAATTAATTTGCTCCTCTAAGCAGATAACATAATTATTTAATTAATTCACCACGATCAATAAATCTCTAAATACGCAAATTCATCTTTTCTAAATCCTCCACAAAATGAGAGCTAGATAAAAATGGAAATATGCAAAGAAGCTTAGCGTCGTCAGTTAAGTCGCCAAATTAATTAATATCACTTTAAGAAGTTCCTTCAACTCATTTTTAAGCTTAATCTCACGTTTCAATAAAATTGAGTATGAAAAAATATTTTGATCATCTTTTAATTCATTGGAGAGTGCAGAGGATAAATCGCGCATTGAAACAAGTTCTTTTACTTAAGTTGCGATTAAAACACCAATAATGAATGCCCGCATGCTCTCAATTATAATGGTGTGGACGATAAGTGCGCAAAAGTTTTAATTTTGTTGCAATTCGATGGAAAATAATAAACTGAAAAAACGCGGCGTAGGGATTAGGTTTGTTCTCCTTTTTTCTTCCTCATTCTCTCGCGATTTTGAATTAATTGCAGCGATATTTCAGGAGATGTTAGTGAGGTATTAAGTCAGAGGAAATAAATGGATTCTTTTTTAATTTTCATTTTATTGCATGCATTTAAAGATTAAAATTTTTCGATATTTGTTCTGGTGTGCTTTTAGTACCATGTAACCTAGTGAAGACTTGTTTTTCGAAATAATTTTTTTAAAATGTTCTTAACTTTAAAGATTTTTTCGAAAGATATTTTCAAACTGATTTTCCTCTCTTCTGTTCTACCGTCCCATCTTTCACGGTATTTTATTTATTTAATTTGTTTATTTGCTTGTTAGTGCATTGAAATGTGGCGGCGCGGAGAGCGTGTAAGTAAATTCTGTCGGCATTCATACAAAAGCAGATCGAACATGCCCAGTAGCTGGAACCAGATGAAATAAAAACATGCATGAAACACCTTTTTGAAATCGTAAAAATATCGAAGAAATCTCACATGCTACACGTCATGGCGATCAACGTGCGCGATCTCTTTAGGCATTTTTAATTCATCCAAAAGGTGCATTTTTGATTACGGCGCTATAAAATTATTCTTTGTTTCTAAAATTTTTCTTTTAATGAATGAAAAAGTGCTCTTGGCGATCAACAGAAGCTACAAAGCACACACACTTTTGTATCCACATTTGCGACACTAAAATTCATCACGATAATGACGATCAATCATTATCTGAATGAGAATTTTAAAGGCGCACCGTGAATCATTGCATGGAATGATTTTTTTATTGTCTTTTGTTTCTCGGAATTTCTTTATTCTCTTTCGAATGACGATGCGACCTCGCTGACGTGTCTTTAATTGCAACACGGGTTTGAAAGTAAAAACCGGAAATTATTTTTTCAGAAGTTTAAATAGATTTGGTTATTTTTGGATAAATTACTTCGAAATATATTTTTTTAAATTTCAAATTTTTAACGTATTTTTAAATTTTTTGTAAAATATTACAAAATAATTTTTTCACCCCTAATTAAACTTTTCAAACCTTCCCAAGACTTTTTAATTGCATTTTATTTTTCTATATTTCAGATCAAGTCAGTCATGTGCAAAAAATATTATAGCTGTCAATTTGACATCATAAAACAGCTCATCATCAACTCGAGACTCACGTTAAAACTTAATTTGATGTTTCAATAATCTCTTTTTAACATTTTGTTGATTTTTTTGCCCTTTTTCATCCTTCTCGAAGGTCGGCAGTCGTGTCTCTAATTAAATCGAGTGAGACGTTCAGGTAGAAAGGGACGCGCGGATGATGATGATGAAAATTGGGGTGCACAAAAAAATTAAACTCACCAGCAAGTCTATCTTTAAGTGCTAAGGCCGCAGCCGGATGAAGCGGAAATGCGGGATGAAGTCCATGCGGTGGATATCCTCTCTGTGGTGGCACGCGAAGAACGCCACTTGATGTGTACAATGGATATGAATAAATTCCACCCGTCGCTGTGTACTGCAAACCCGCCACACTCAGCGCAATCTTTCCACTCTCCGAGTCACTCAAGTCCTTCTCAACACTCTTTCTATCACTATCGTTATTGTTATTGTGATGCTTAAAATTCTCACTACTACACGATTTCGATAGCAGACGAGATATACTAAATGGAAGATTTTCATTCGTTGATCGTGTCTGATCGCTGCGGATATGATGATCACTGAAAAAAGTTAATGTTTGATACATGATAAAATATTTGAAAAACATGCTTTTAAAATATTATCAAAATTTAATTAATAACATTTTTCCATCCCTTGTTAACATCTTAAAATTCAAAAATTCCACTTAATAAAATCTCAAACACCTCGCACATGTCAAACACAAAAAGATGTTCGCTAATGTTGTATTTATGCCAACTATAGCCAATAAAGAATGTAAATAACAGCGTTTGTATATATTGACGATAACCAGTTCCACTTTATAGTTGAAATTGATAAAAATGTCTGGTTGATTTTATTATTATTAACATTTTCACTCGCATTAGCTCTTTAATGTTGCTTTATGACTTTTTGTCGCGCACACACGAGTTTTCTTTCGTCTCATTTCGCGGGCAATTATCATTTGACAAATATAGCGATATTGAGGTATTAAGAGCATTTTAAAATGAGAGTTATTGAGCACTCATTGGGATATGTCACTCGGGTTGCGACGATCAAAGCGATTAAGGTGATTAAGAGAGAAGAAAAAAGAAATTAAAAAGCAAGTCGGAATTAATGAACTTTGAAAAGTTGAATGGTAAAAATTATAACGATTTTCTAACTTTTCTTTTCAACTTTTATTTTTTTTTTGTATTTTCAATTAAAATTACAAACTCCCATAAAACCGTTATAAAAATTCATTAAAAACTTCTCACATTAATTCACCACTCAACATTATTTCCACGGATGTTGCTTCTGCACAATTTGCTAAAATTTATTCATTTAATAAAACACCTAATCAGCATCACAATCAGTAATGAATTGAGTAAGCAGCACAGTCAGTAGCAGATGATTGTGTGAGTTTATGAGAAGCAACATTTAATTTCAATTAACGTACAAATTGCAATTAGGATGGTTGCTCATTATTTCTGAGTGCTTATGATTTCTGAGTAAAACTAAAAACTTCAATATATTTGCTTCTTCATCTCTAATTGTACAACTTCATATATTAAACGTATGTGTTTTGTCATTTTCCATAATTTTTGTAAAGGTTTAACAGGATTTTAAGGATAAGAAATGCCTTAAAAGCTCAAATAAAATTTTCCCATACATCGATAACCTTTACATATTTCATTGATTTTCTCTATGAATATTACCTTTTTTTATCCGGCAAAAAATTTTATTGCGTCGCTCAAATATCAATGATTAAATTTTTCATTTCGATATAAATCAGAAACTGTACCAGTCCGCTTATAATTGACATTTTTTACATGCTTATAATTTCTGAGTCGACTTGCTCATAATTTCTGAGTAAATTTCAAAAAAGCAATCTTTGGAAATTAATACTTTTTTTACTTCACTTGGAAATTAAAAATTCATATTGGGGTTTAAAAATACTAGAATATTAATGCAGGAGGTCAAAAAAAAATACTCTTGGACAAGTTGCTGGTTGATATAAAAAAAAGTGGCCATAACAAGCACTTCCTCGGAAGTGGATATGACACTTTGATTCAAAGAAAGTACATATTGACAAGTTTGAACAAAATATTAAGAGACTCAAACAAAAATCTTTACTGGAAGTAAGATCCAGTGGAACTGAGATCCAGCGGAACTGAGATGCAGTGTTAAAATTGGGTATCAGTTAAAAAAGTTGTGTCTATAAATAAATTTTGAGTGCAATATAATCATTTCCAACTTTGGAAATAGTCACTTCCGACATTGGACACAAGCACTTCCTACTTCCTATAGAGAATTTTCATTCCTTAAAACTGACAGTATAATGTTCAAAATGGTCACATGATGCAGCAAAAATAAATTTCGTTCTTAAGCGTTGCCTCACAAGTAAAGATCTGCCATCACAGTGCCTTCAAAATAAGTCACAAGGCAGCTCGTCACATAAAAACTTTTAAGACTTAAATAAACACTCCTGATTTTTTTTGAAAAAAAATAATTAATTTCTTTTAAGACCTAGGTATGCTTCTTGGACTTAATTTCAATTCCTGCAAGTGTCATTTGATGATAGTAATAAAAAGTTTCCAAATAGTCATTTAAATGTATGTATGATTTTGACGTTTCAAAAGACTTTTGCTTCAATTAACACAAAAAATAGTGATATTTTTTCAAGTTTCAGCATATATCATGCTGCATGCTACTTTGGCATCTCCGAAATATTTTTTCTTCAAATCTTGATGTGTTTTCCAACAAATAAAATATATACAACATGCCTTTTTGGCAATTGGTTCCTAGTCATAATTCGATTTAACATTTTACTCAGAAATTATGAGCAAATTTACTCAGAAATTATAAGCATCAACTCAGAAATTAGGAGCAAGAAAAAACACAATTTTTAAGGATGAAGGAGGCGACGTAAAATTCTAGTAAAGGTCTTAAATTAAAGAAAAACAATTAAGCTTCATGTAAGATATATTTTTTTTGGATTTCATCAATGCCTTCAAGGCAAATTTACACTTCAAAGATCAGTTTTTGCGATTTACTCAGAAATAATGAGCAACCATCCTAGCTAGTACAAATATTTTTTGCGCTCAATTAATGTAAAAAAATGTAATGTTCAAACACTCCTGACTGAACGCGAAATGTGAATGAGTTTAGTGTTAATTGAAATGTAAATTAAATGACTCAATTTTTTTGCAAACATGGTAAAGTGACAATTAATTATTAATTAAAAAACAGTTAAATTTTAAAACAAAAATTTTGTTTAATTTTAATAAAAAATTATTAAAAAATAAATTCCAAAAAAAATATCGTCCATCCCTTGAAATAGCTCTCAACATCCACTAATAAAGCTTATCGTTCACAAGTTTTAATCGTAACGTGACTTAATGTGCAAATACATTAAATTATGATCACAAATGAATTAATGCAACATCTAATGCTCGCTTAATTCATGTAATAAGCAGCACTCGAAGCAAAGAAAAATATTTGAATTCACTTTAGATAAGAAAAAAGTTTTTATTTTTGAGGTTCAGCTCATAAACTACGGTCGCATGGCTTAATAAAGTAACGAATAAAAATTCTCTGAGAGTGGCTGCAATTTATATGCAAATTAAAATATTATTCACAGATTAAATGGTATGCGGACGGAGAGAGAAAGACATTATTGGACGCATATGGCTAATACACAGACATTTACCAGTTAAATGGTTAATCGGCGGCTATTAGAGTCATTGAAATCTTTTATAAAATGAGATGATAATGAAAATTGCCGACATATACGTATACATTCAGTCATAAATGCATTTTATCTCGAGTTTGTGACACATTGAATGGAATTTATTGGATGTCGATATGAGACTTTGTCTAATAGGGAAAACTGGTGGATTTCATTAATGGATTTTTAATATTTTAAGGTTGATTTAAGATCTAAGTCTTTACTCATTTTAAAGTTTAATAAAATTATTTTTTAAATCTTTTACCTAATTACAGTTTCTGAATCATCGTAACAACTTCCGTTGCCATCGAGATCAATTTCGGAACCATTACTTCCATACGACACTCTTGAATCAGTGTCGTCCACATCATCGACATTTATCTCCTCTTGATCTTGATCAAGATCATCGTCTTCGTGTGTTGACATTTTCATTTGTGAAAGGAACTTTGTGTTAAAGGTCTTTAAGGGCAAGTTAAGAGATTTTTAGTTTTTTTTTTAATTTTGCCAGTTCCTTCTCATATTTTTCACTTCAAATAATTTTTTAAAACACCAAAACTTTTAAATAAATTAAAGTTTTTTTATTCCACAAAAATTCTTAAAGTCACTCAAAAAAATCACGGCAATTTTTGTCAATCTTTCCACTTCAAAGGCTTGAGTGCTTTTAAAATTGTTCAACTGAACGATACAAAAATTAAGCACTTCCACACTCAAATCCGCCGTCAATTTATTACGACACAATGAGGAGGCAATCGGACTTTTGCTATTATATTGCTTCAATGGCGATTAAATTCCATATGGGCAGCTTGAAATAACAATAAAAAGAATTTCTCTAAATGTTTTTTTTTTCTCTTCGCGTTGAATAAAAATTTTCAACAGTCAAATAATCGCGTTTGATTTGCTCTTCGTCAGCAGTGAAACTGAAGTTGGAAAAAATCTTCTGTTGAAATTTTTCTCTTCTCTTCACTTTCCACACATAGATTCGTCGACGCCTCTTTTGCGATGCCATTGGCTTGCACCAACACGGCTATGCTTTTCAGTTGAGTGTATGTGTAAAAGTACTTAAAATAAATATATCGACTTTTCATTTCGTATGATGAATACTTGAAACTCTCAACTTGATTGCTCATTCACAACAACAACCAGCTTCATAGCCATTTATACACACATCAATTTAATCAGTTTTCCAATTTGTAATTTTTACAATTTTGTGTCATGACTTGCGACAGATAATTTTAACAGAGGAAAAAAATATAAACTTCATCAAATATTTAATCTACAGAAATATAAACGGTGATGATGACAGGGTAGGAAAATTTTGTGTGTAGCAATAAAAATTGAGTTGTCGTTGTTGAATTTGAGTTTGATTAAAGTTTGATGAATTTTTATAAAAGTTGGTAAATGTTTGGATCGTATAATGGGGTAATTAACCTATTTATGATAAACTTTTGAGGTTTTTTGAGGGGTTCAATGTAAAAATACATTCACAAATAATTGACGGAATTTGAATCGCATTTAATTTTTTGAATAATTTAAAAATTACATTTGCATTCACAATTTATCTTAATTTAAAAATATTGAAAATTTAAACCAAAAAATATCATTAAATTTTTTCTGTAGATTTTTTAATTCAAAACATCCTCAAAAATTTTAACGGTAATTTTTTAGTTTCAAAAAATCTTTAATAAAATTAAATATTTAATAAATTTATTTTCAATTCTTGCCATAAAAGCTATTTTCATAATTTTCATCTTGACTTCAGTTGTCCATTACAGCACAGCAAAATTCCCTCAAAAGTATCTAAGAAAATTTTTTTTTGCAAACTCTCTGCAGTGCAATTTAATGAAATTACATTCACATGAATTTTAAATCCAAATGGCCTGCAAAAGAAATGAAAATCATCAAAAAGAGAGAGAGAAAAACAGCGAATTGAAATTTATTTTTTGCAAAGCGAAAAAAGTTTTTATGGTTTTTCATTATTTTCCTGATGTTATTCTGCTGTGCATTCAATTCCGTGTGTTTAATTTCCTTCGCTTCGAGGCTACAATTTGTATTCAATAAGCATATTGTTGCTCTCTTATTCCCGATGCGATGCATTGTAAAGTGGTGAAATAAATTTCAATAAAAACTTTTTGCGCAATAAAACAAAAGCAGAGGAAAAATTCTCCATTAAAATCCTCCAACAATTCGCTCCCATTTTGAGGAGAACATCATTGATATTGCACCATATTCATTCAGCAAGGGATTCATTAAAATTGCATATTGATACGAAATTGGCTTTTTATTGTTCACCGCGCGATGAATGTATACGATGAGAGTTGAATTGCGATAAAATGATTTTTGTTTTGAGTGAGCGATTCTTGTTGAAGTTTGAACTCATCGAAAAAATTGTAAATTTCAACGTAATTTTGGTAACTAAATAAATTATAAAGAATAACAAAAATTCAAATTTCTAATTTAATTAGTTTTCAAAAATTTCCCTCGAGACCTCATCTGTCCGGAGAAATTTCTTTCACACTCTAGAGCTCATCAACAAAACTAAAAAATCGATAAAATTAATGCGAAATATTGTCACATGGTTAGAGGCAGAGCAGACAATCAGTAAAGAATTTTAAAAGCCATTCGCTTAACATTCCGTTCTGTATTTGGGTAAATGTGTCTCACTCGATAAGCACCAAAAACCATGGTTGAGGATAAAAATAATTTTCCTCATTGTTTGTCGAGCAAACGAGAGACGGAAGAAATTTATCTATTTTAAAATTCATTATGGTTGAAAAGAGCAAGGGATGGTAATCTAGAATAAAATTATTAAAACTTTTAATCAAATTTAAAAAAATTATTAGAAAACATTTGAATTTTTTTAAAAATTTTCACATCCTGATTTTCGCTCCACTGAAACTCAAAAGCCTCACAAATTACCGACTTTATCTCTATTGACCGACGAAGGGGATTTAAAAGTCTTTTACCTATTAATGGAATGTTGTGTTTGACAAATTCATTTACAGCCGGTCGATCTGTTCTAAATAGAGCAATAAATACATCGAGAGAAAAAATGATAAGACTCGTTTTAAGAAAAATTTGTGACTCACGAATAAAATTAAGATACTCGCGTACATTTATGCAATTTACAAGGCGCGGGCTGGACATTAAGCCAACGATGATGCTAAGGAGACATTTTTATGATCATCACGTTGACAACTAGTCACCCAATGTCGAATACTTTATTGTTTTTTTGCAGCTTAGATAAAGGAATTAAAAAAGAATGAATTGAGACAGCACGAGAGTGAAAATTGCGAGGCTTAAAGAGAAATGAAATGAAGGCACGAAAAGCAATATTCAATTAGCGATAAAATATTAGTGTGACTCGTGAAGTAAATTTTAAATAATCCAAGGCATGGAAATTAATAAAATTTAAATGTGTTTTTTTTGAATTATAAAATTTTAATTTTTCCTTTTTAAGTCTTTTAACACCCACACGCACAAAAAATCACTATCATAATCCATAAAATTTAAACTGTTCGATCGTTTCCGTGCTCGACACTAAAAACCCGAAAGATTATGTTTTTATAATATTTAATGAACACAAACTCCAAACGCTCATGAAGAATCTCCACAAGACGAAAGTAAAATCAGCTTTTAATATTTTCAAATAAAAAGCCAACGAAGATATTTCAGCTCTTAAATTCGCCTCAAATCTCTTTCTTATCTCACTTGATTTGCTCATTAACATTTTAAAAACGACAATAACACAAATGTTAAAAGCTTTTTATTTAAAAGACACACGAAACCGAAGAGCTCTAATGACGATGTTTTTGAATGTGACTGATAACACGCCGCGACTTTAAAAGATTTTCCTTCTTCTTTCACATCGTCGTTGGTCTTTATTGAAAAATTACTTTTGAATTGATTGAGACGATGAGCGAGAGAGAGAGAAAGAGATTTGGTTAAATTAAGCGCTGCCTTTTTCTGTTAAAACGATTTATTAATTTCAATTTTCTTAAATCTCATATTATGACTCATTTAACTCTCGAGAGGGTTTTTATAGTTGAGCTCTTCTTTTGGAGAAGTGCAGTCGATTAAATGGCTTTTAAGTTAATTTGGCTTTATTGTAATTGAGAAGATGAGATTTGAAGGTTTTGAGCTTTTAAAGTATTAAAAGATGAGCTGAAGTGAATTTCAATAATTTTTGAAGTGCAATTTTTAATTATTTTTTTGTAGAAGTTTTTAATTGAATTTAAAATTTAAAAAGGCTATTTTTTTTATATTTGTCAGTTAATGTTTTTTTCTTCAAATTTCTCAATCATGACTCACCAAAATTCTTCCCATCCAGATCCTTAAAACTATTCGAGAAACCCCTTTTTAATCGCCATAAATTACCTCTTCGAATGACATCATCATCAAAGCTGTGTGTCACTCACACTCTGTCTCCAAATTTCGATCGCCACCTAGAAAATTTCCAATCAAGAAATTCCTTAAAGATATCCGACAGTAATCAACATAAACATCATCAACAAGAGCCAAAGAGTGAATCTGAGACCTTTTTTTGTTGTGTTCCTCCTCTCTCTCTCTCGTTCGATGTTCGATAAGAGAATGACACAAATTGTCCATTAAGAAAAACACTCTCTTTTCGGCTTTCGAGGTATGCTCTCGACCTTTTTTCATTCACTCTTTTTCTTCTTTTTCTATAAGATTGCTGGTGGCAGACAGAACTTGAGCGGAAGAGCGCGCATTGAAGGAGGTAGAAAAGGAAGAAGTCAACATGAGGTTTTTAATTTTAACGAGGTGATTATTTAGTCAGTCTTATCACATTCGGCACTCGGCAAAAAATTGAGGATGGGACAGTTAAACATGAAAGTATTTTAAATTATTTTTTTTTTGTAGTTTAAAAAATCTAAAAAAAATTTTAAATTTCTAAAAATGGTGTTCGTTTAATTAAAAAATCACAATCACATCCACGCCCCGCTTTCTTCAATAGTTTTTAATTTTTTATTCAATCAATTCCATCCACTTTTTCTTCTTCTTCGTCTAATGCGCGAGACACTCATTTTGCACAATCTCAACAGAAAATCTCTTTTTTACGAAAGATCTTGAGCGTTTGATGCGATGCCGGTATGAACTCGGGTCTTAATTGGCTGTTTGGAGAGTTAATTAAATTTATGCAATTTTAAATTGAACACGATTCGCATTTTATGCAATTCTCGCTTACTTGAAACACGAGTCAATGAGTGAAAAAAGTGCTTGGTGGTCCTGGAAAATATTTTTAAATTATTTATTAATTAATTTTCTTGGTGTCACTTCAAACTTGAAATTTCACAGTGAAATTTTTGATCTCTTAAATGAAAACACACTTCTCGATTTACAACTGATTTATGCCCTCAATAAATTTTATTGACTTCATCGTGTGTTTTGTTTTTATTATGGCTCACACCTCTGGTCCAAGCCTCAAACAGCCTTCTTATATGCATATCTCACTTCTTCTTCATCTTCGATTATTTTTTACGTTAACCACTTAATGTCTCGACACCACACATTTTCTCTTGTGAGTTTTAAATTTTTACTCTTTTTTTTGACAAATGTAAACACTTTGCGGAATTGGAATAAAACGCATGTTGGCTGTCAGTTAACGGGATGATTAAAATGATTAATTTGATAGGTTTGAGTGACAAATTTTTAGGTAAAAATTGTGAAGAAAAAATATTTTCCTTCTCTTGTGGAGTTAAATAATTTACATTGTTACAAAAACTAGATTTTTTTTCTCTATTAAAGTTTAATTTATCTTTAATCGACTCATTGAGTGACGATAAAAGCTACTAAGTAACTCGACAGCATTTTTCCCGATAAATTTGCAGTTCCACAATAAAAAGCTCGTTATAATAAAATATTCACAGTCACTTTGGTAGTTTGCAATTTATTGCCAATGCAGTAAGTGCACATAATGGACTATTGTTGTATTCGCTCTGAGATAAAAACCCAAGAGATGGTCAGCGATGATGACTTCAATCAATTTTCTGACTACATTGTTGAAGTTAAAAGGTGCATGCGGTCAGCCCTCAAAGGTGCATCTTGGATCGCGTGACATTTCTTTGACATTCATATGACGAATTAATTGCTATGCATCCGAAAGAGAGGAGCAAAAAACAAAGAGAAGGAGCCGGCGCCTCGATGACTGCACGCCGAATCTTATTAAGTCGTGCCCGTTGTCAAGTCATTTCGTGTTATTAATAATAAAGGTCCATTGAGAATTTTTTAAGTCATGACTTTGTCGTTCTATTTATTTTAGATTGAAGGATGATCGGAAATTTTTTAATAGTTTTTAACGAAAAATTTACTATGAAAAATTTAGTTTTACTTATGTTTTTTACCAAGAGATTAATAAAATTCTAAATTCTAATTATTAAAACCCATCTTCAAAAAATTCTCTCATGTCTCATTAATAAAATTCTTCTTAATTTCCCTTCATGAAACTTCATCAAAAAAGAGCATACACGATATTTTTAAAAAGAGGTGCGATCATTAAGAAGATGTGATGCGAAAAATTGTGCCTTTTGTTGAATGTGTTTATGTTTCAACAATTGACAGAAGTCAGTCATCATTGTATGTTAGCTTTAATATTGTCGTACACATCATCATCATGGATGGATGAAGTTGCAATTATTTAAAATGTTTTTTGTTTCACATCTTTTTATTCATTTCGGTTGTTTTAGAATTGAGTGAGTCGTGTGAAGGTTTAATTATGGAGAATAATGTTTCATATTTTTTGGTGGTTGTGATTCATAAGAATGAGCAAGGGATGGAAAGTTGAAAATTATTTTAAAGCTAAATTCAACATTTTTAAGAATAAAAAAAATTTAATTTTTAATTTAAAAATCATTTTAAAAATTTCCAAACCTGGATATTTTCTCTCTCTTTTTTGTTCTTTCTGCTTTTAGGCAAAATAATGAAAAACTAAAAGTTGAAAGAAATTTCAGCGATGCATGACGCTATAAACACATAATGGTATTTAATTTCCATCCATTTGAATAATATCGTGACTTGAAACAACCAAATAATAAAAATGATGAATAAAGAGCCGGCAACCAACTGAACTGCCAATATGCCGCCCACTTATTCATCCATCAAACACACTCACAAATTTTAAGTGAAGCTATAAAATTTTCATATTTTTACCCAACAGCTATAAAAAGGTTTTTTCTTCTTTCCATTTTCCATGCAAAGGAGGATTGAAAGTTAAATGGCGTTTAAGCCATGCGGAATGAGGGGTGAAAATGGGAAAAGCGATATGGTGGATGAAGAAAACAATTTTTCACATATTTTTAGTGCTGGAAATTTTCTTGAGGAATGAGATCATAAGCAATAAGCACCATATTATGATTATTGGATTTTTATCGATTTTCAAGAATTTCTTTTCGAATTTTGCGTGTAATAAATTGAGTTGTTTATTGACATGTAAGGTTAATCAGAATTTTTTACCTTTTTTAACTTTTCTGAAGTTGTTTTCGAATGCGGAGAAAAAAAATCAAATGTATTGCTTGTAAAATTTAAAATCGCTGCTAAAAAAAATATTTTCAAAGTTTACTTTTCGCTTCAACATTTTAGTTATGAAATCGAGTAAGAAATCTTAGTTTCAAAAACATTAAAAATGTTTAAGGTTAATGAAAATAAATTAAAATAAAAATTAATCCGAAGAATAATTTTGTTCAATTACTTTCACCCTGTTTTACATGCACGATTGCACGAACATAAATTTCAATTACTTTTATGGTAATTAAAATTATGCGATGTTATTTAAATATGAGAACCTTTTTTATATTAAACAAAATTTTGTTCATTCAACCCCTGAATAATTTTACATTCACTAAAGCCATAAAAAGGAATTATAATTTTATTATTTTTGCAGGAATTTGGTTGGACATTTGTAAGTGTTATCTTATTATTCAAAAAATTTACATTTAAAAATTAAAAATGTCCACCCATTGCCACTTCTCATTTTACCTTAATAACTCTTCCATTTATTTTCCCCCAATCGTTGGCAATTCGATTGTGTTTGATGTAATTGACTGCTTTATCTCTTCGCATCACATCGAGACCGCGAGTTTTTTCTTTTTTCCCCTCATATACACTGACACGATTTTAATTATTCATCAAATGAACATTAAAACAGCTCTCGACCATAACAACAACATTCCATTAAAAGCACACTCTTGAATGTGCGCGATCATAAAAATTTCGCATTCTCGAAATGAAAGCTATAATGACATCAATTTGCATTCAAAGAGCGTAACAAAAGAGGCGAATCGAAGAGGAATTTTCATTAACTTTATCAACCATTTTGTTTGTATGTGAGTGAGAAAATAAATTTTAGGTAAATTGAATTGATTCTGGAAAAGAAAGAAAATTGTTGGCATGAATAATTGATAAAACACAAAGTGATTTTAACAATAGCAAAAAAATATAGTAGCTGAATATAGAGATGAGATTTTTTGAGGGTGCACCCAGCTCTTAAGGAAAAATCTTAACTTTTATAAATAAAGAAATTCAACATTTAAATCAACGACAAACTCAAATTTAACAACTCTAATTTAAAAAATATCAATTTCACACTCGATTGCATGAGTGCTCTTTAAAAATGCATTCAAGATATAAAAAATCACGTTTCGGAGAGGAAGTCAAATAAAAATTGAAATCGATGGTGGTCAAAAAAAAGAGTGTATAAAAATTTATGGCATTTAAAAATCTCAAACGATGCTGAAATTCATCGAAATGTAAAAAAACAAAGATACGTCCGCATGGTGGTTAGAGGAAGAAGATGAAATTAATAACAGGAAAGAAGTGCACAGAGCCATTAATTTTCTCAGCTATTAAGTGAAGAAATTATTAAAACCTACAAACGATCAAAAGTCGATATGTCAGGTAGATAAATAGAAATGTATTTTTTTTGTGAGGATTGAAGTGGACCGCACACAGCAAATTATATTTTTCATCCTTCGGAAAGTCTTTACGGATGATTTTTAATGAAAGGCTTATTGACTAACTTCAGAATCGCTTTTCGATTAAAGACATCAGTGCCGCGTCACTTTCCGCATATGGTGAGAATTTGGTGGTCGCCATCTGTGGATTTTAGAAATTGTTTAGAAATATTTTAAGTTTTTTCATATCAATTAATAATCCAAGAATTTTTTTATTCTTCAAAAACTTTCAAACTTACCCTGCAAATTTTTCCTCCACACCCTCCATCAAATTCTCAAAAGGCATTTAATTGTTTCCGATGTGTCTTGTTCCATCTTAAAATTAAATTTGCCTTATGATGAATGACCATTTGTTTGTGAAAAATTGAAGAGGGTTCAACGAAGCAATTTTGCACAAACAAAGCCGAGGTGTCTTAATTTAATTATGTGAAGAGGGAGAAACATTTTCTCAATTTAATTTTATTTTGTGCATATTCATCTTGACTTGGTCTTTTCTTTTTTTAAGTGGGTTTGGGAATTGAAATTATTTTTGATGGGTGAATTTTTTCACCGTCGCTGTTTTGAGGAAAAAAATTAACAAGACGTGAAATTTCTAAGGAATTCAAAAATTGTGTGCAATGTACAAAGTTAATAAAATATTTAAATTTTAAAACATTAATATTTTATTTAAAAAAGTTGCAACTCCTTGACTCTAAATTTAGATCTCAAAACTTTATCCCATAAAGATCATACCCAAAAGTGTGTCCTCAAAATAAATACGAAAGTAAATTGTTTATGAACATGGCATTTTATTTTTACGCTTCCATTTTACTCCCACTTCGTCGGCACCACAGAGAAATTCTGAGGGTTGAAAATCTCTTGCTTGCTATGAAAACAACTTAAGGTAATGCGAAGAGTTTCGAGGAAATATAAATTGCCTCCCTCAAAAGACGCCATGCGAACTCACAAATTTTAAAATTCTTCTGGTTCTGGTTTTTAACTCTCGGTGTTTATACGCAAGCGAGGGTAAGAAGAGCTTGGGAATAATTAAAATCATCGACTAAAATATTATCGTCATTTTAGGTTGAAATTTTAATTACACAAATTTCATTTAATGCGCACAAGCACCTCATTCTCATCATCATCAAGTTTACCATTTTTGTGATGGGGTTGCGAGTTGACGAAAGGGAAACTGTTGGGGGTTGTGGATAAATTAGGTCAGGCTTTGATTTATGATGATTGAAGCTATGCTGATTTTAACGGGTAATTTTTGAAATTTTATTTTTTTGACTCACCAACAATTAAATCATTTCGGAAACACCAAAATATTTCTGATGTAATTTCAATTCGATTTAGTAGCATGAGCAAATTGTCTGACATGCAATCGCTTAGGTAAAAATTCCCAAAATAAATTATTTTATCGACATGTCGTTTTCAGTGTGAAAGGCAAGCAAGAAGAAGACGACACAAAATAGACTTGAGAATTCATTTAATGGCAGAGTATCGAAATTACAACAGCATTTTGGCATTAATTATTCAATTGACACATGCAGACATGTCGCTCTCCTGCTTCTTCTTACTGCTGACATTAAATTGAATTTCGATGGCAATAATCACATTTTTTCGATTGACTTTCATGAGACAATTCACGAAGGAATGCAATGTGATGTTAATCGAACATGATTAGATTTGTTTTTTCTTTCGACTGATTAAATTGAGAAATCAATTTTTATTTCATTTGTCTGGATTCAATTGAAGGTGCTTTGGGAAGGGGTCAAAAGAGTGGAACAGCGCTGAAAATGAAACATACTGAAAAAATGTTTTATTTTCTGGCATTTTAATACTGAAATAAAATAAAGTAATTAAATGTTTCATGTTCCATTTTATTTTAAAAAATTTGACTCTGGTCCATTTATGACCCACAAAAATATTTTAAATTTCCCTGAATTTTCACAATGCTATTGAAAAATTACGAAATGCCGCAACTCCAATTTATAATTCTCCGCTTTAAATGCTCTCCATTCTCATGAAAAAAACTACAACTAACAATGGACGATTTTTTTTGTAGAAAAAAGTAATTAATTGGACCTCATTAAAATTGTTAGATAGACGAAATTATTATTCATGTACGTCTTCAAAAGCGAATCAAAATGCCATCAAATTTAAGTTAGGGCGGATGTTATTAGGTTGGATTAAAACTAATTGCTGCCAAAAAATGAAAAATTTTGTGAGCAACAGGGAGAAAAGTATTCGAGTGGCACGAAAGAAAGCACTTAAGATACATATCGATGGTAGTTACAACAATTGTTAGTCGACGACGTCATTTTTAAAGTGGCGAGTGAATTATTTCTTTCCTTTCTCTATTTCGTGCTGGTTTTTTTGGATAATTTTGTGAATTTTGCAGCTCATTTGTGAATTGTTGAGAAATCATCAGGTTGATTGGAGTTTTTAAAATAAACAAGGTTGATCTGAATGACAATGTCTAAAGATTGAAATAGAGAAATTTAAATAATGGACGGCACTTTTTTAAAGTACTTGAAAACTTCAATATGAAAATAAATTTTTATCAAATAAATTATACTTCAATATTTTCCATCCTCCTTTTTTATAATTTTAATCGACATCTCAGTTCATCCCTCACCCCTCGTTCAATTATTCACTTTACTTTTTTTCACATGACACATCACAAGTTAATTTTCAGAGTAGAGTGAATAAAATGATCTCTAGGGATTTTCTCGCATGCAGTACGAAAAATCCATCATAACCACCTCAGTAGTCTCACTGTGCTCATTTTCATAGCGCATGAATTAATGATAAATGTTTATGCATGCTTTCGCCTCTTTCTCTCTCATGTCTTAAATGTGAAACGTGTGTACGTCATGTGAGTTTGAGTTCGCAAAAGGCATCAAGGGAGTAATGTAGTTTCATGTTAATTAAATTAAAATTTCATTACATCTAATTCATCTCATTTCACGTTGCTGCATGCTGAAAACTATGCCGTGGCACATGTGGAGAAGAATTTATTCAATTAATTTTCGAAAGATGACGAGATGAAAAGCAATTTCATTAAGGTGGAGAAAAATTTCCTATTAAATTAAAAATTTATCGAGTTGAAAAATCACTTTTCGGCACTTCCATCAACACTCCATTTTTCAATTTCTCACTCCATCTGACGTGGTCAATACTTTCCAATAGTCATCTCCAAGACCCTCCTTTAATAGATGTGAACTAAAAAAGACATTAAAGATTAATCGGGTGCCAGTGTGATTGAAAGACATGAACGCAAGGATAAAAATTTATTTGCCATGTTTCTCAAAATTAAGGAGAATTTTCACGAGTCGAAATTTAGATGGGTTAGTTTGGATGTTTTGAATTTTGAATTTTTTTAAAAATCAATTATAAAAATTCTATTTGACCGAACTAACTATTTCTTTAATAAATTAAGGATTTAAATCAGCTTTTTTATAATTTTCAACGTCTGAGATTTTTCGTGATAATTTAACTTTTAATACTTGACGTACTTGACGAACAAATCTTTCAAAACCAGGGAAAGATCCTCTCTCGTTCCATAAAATATAAAGAGTATCCTGAAAAAAATGTTATCTATAAAACAAATTGGTCCAAAAAATGTGCACACACGTGTGTGAGTGAGTGAGAAAAACCTTTCAATTTTTATAGCCCTTTTTCTCTTCATGGATTTTTTATATCTTTTCCTCCCCTCACCGCACAAATCTCTGAATTGAAATTCGTCCGCAACGTTTCCACTTAAATTTAAAAGCCAAGAAATGCTTTCGGAGCTCTTTTCATGTCAGATACTTCATTAATTATTCATGAGCTCATCCTTGAGATCCAGATGTGACTTTAAGGTATTTTTAAAGTGAGTAAATGACACGTGAGTATTTTTTTCAGCTTCCTCTAAGCCTTTTTATTTTGATTTGCTCGACATTAAATTTTTTTTCGTAGGTTGAGAATTCCAGCATGGCGGTGGGGTTGAGTGTAGATTACGTTGATTTTAAATTTTCCACTAAACTTTATCAAAATTTTTACATGTTTATTTTCACAAATTTGAAACTTTAACGGAATAAATTTTGGTAGTTTTTGAGACGTTTTTTAACCCCACAGAACTTTCTTAATAATTTTTTTCTTAATGTAAAATTTTTTCACTCTTTTTCAAAAACTACTAAAATTGTGCATTAAATTTCAATTTTCTTCTTTAACGTAATTTACGAATCAACTCCACGTGCACCTAAATCTTTTCTCACTCAAAATTATATTTTATCCCAACATAATGGAAAGGTGTATGATGATGATGGCACTTTATAACACACGTCGCGATGTGAAGAAGCATCGAAATATTTAAGGGAAAATTCCCAATTCCCTCTTGAAGCGATTAACTACATCGTCGTCAATTGAACCTAACGACTCGGCAGCTGGTGCAAAATCGTCATTTGTGAGCTTAAAATTGCTGTGACTCGCTGCCAGCAGTGCCATCCGCACGTCACATGGATTTTTTATGATGTGCTGAAATAATCTAGAAACCGCAAGAAATGGATGATGATTAATGACAATGTGTCTTTGAGTTGAGATGGAGTTAATGGCGGTTGAAAGATTCAAAAATAATTTTAAATTGCCCTTTCCTTGAATATTTCCTCATATTCCAACCCTCATCATCATCCTCTAATTCTTCTTCTTACCTCTCACGATTATTCAACTCGTTGGCTGTCAGCAGAAGTGAATTTGGTATCATTTGTCTCAATGACATGCCCGGTGATGGCGGTAAATCTGTTGTGACACTTGAACGCTTACCGTTTGTCCATCCACGTGAGTACTGAAACGTTTGTCCATAAATCTGATCAATGCACGCTAAAGCCGTCATAAGAAAAATTAATTTCAACATTTTTAAAATCTCTTTTTTAAACTTCAAAGTATTTTCACTCGACGATGTTATTACACCGCAAAAATCACTGCTCCAATGATTGAAAAATCCTAAACTGCAGTCCTTTATATTCGTTTGAGAATGTGTGCCAAGTTAAGAGATATCAAATCAAAGTGATTGAAAATGATGATTTTCCACGTGCATGTGTGTGTGGCTAAAGTGCAAATTGGTTACTTGATAACCCTTTCAGGAGATTTTCCTTTCTCCGATAACAAGAACACGTAACAACAGTACACGCGTAATTTTTAAGTAAAACAAAAGCTTTGAATATAAATTGATTGCATTGAGGTTGTGTGCGAGTATCTAATTTCGATGAAAGGATTCAGGGGAGTATCTTGAAATGTTAGTTGGGGGAAAAATATCAAATCAATTTCCTGGATATAAAAATAGTCTTAGTAAAAGTGAGTGTTATCTAAACCCCAAAAATACGTTACAAAAATATTCAAATTTTTAAGAAAATTATAAAGCTTTTAAAAATTGCTCATGAAAGTTATAAAAAATGGAAAAATTTTCATTTGAAAAAAGTTCACCCCTGCAGAACTTATTCGACATTCAATATCTGTTCCATAACCCCTTCAACCTCAACATAACACAATAAACCTAATTTTCAAAAGAAAATTTCATTAAAGCGTTTCCTTTGTTTCATCTTTAGACACGCGCCTCGATACTTGACTTGCATATTCATACGAGAAATGGTTCATACATGACGTAAAGAGGAAAATCCCACATATTGTTATCAAAAGGTTTTCACACTTATCCAATTAGGGGTTTTTTGTGTAGAACTTTGATGTAAATTTTGTTTAGCTTGCGTCATTGAGTGAAAAAGTAAACCTAAAAATAAACACAGAGGTTGGATGCTCCAATATTTTTATTTAACAAGTTTTTTCAGGTCTGAGGGCATAAATTTTATCGAGAGATTTTTGAGGATTCCAACCCTTGCGGAATTCGACCATTTTTGAGCCATCAGCAACATAAACGAATGATGCTTGAACTGACTTCACCTTCTCACCACGAGTATAGTTATTGATGCCAAAAACATCCATAGACAAGCCATCGCGCGCGAGAATTTCAATCTAAAATTTTATTAAATTTATTTTCAAGTTTTTAAAGTCGAAACTCAAATTACCTTGAGAGGATTTTCGCTCAATTCACCCTCGTGCGGATATTTCATCGAAAATTGACCGTCAGTTGAGATGACAAATTCTTGACTAGTTACTCCGATGGCGAGCTTAAACATTTTATTGATGACAAACGGAAATTCTTCCGGAAAATGAACAACTTCATGGTTCCATCTTAATAAAAATATTTAATTAAAAAAAAACGTTAAAATTTTAAACACTCACTTATTATTTTCATCCTGTGAATTTGCCATTATTTTCTTCGTTCCAAAATTTGCGGTTAATTTAAGCAAAATTTGCCTCGTGACATCATCCATAAGGTTAATTTCAAAAATTCCATTTTCATCTCCCTGTGGCATACCGGAAAAGGAGAGAACACTTCCTAGTTTTGTCGGTGGGATGATGTTAATTAAACTATCAGCACTCGCCAATTGCTTTGAAATTTCCTTCTTTGTCATGTGGCTGATTTGATGGATTTTCTCAATCGCTCCATAAACGTTAATTCGATGAATGCTCTTGATGGGCTGCCGATGCAAGTATGTGCAGAAAGGTTTGCTGTCAATTGTTAAGTGAAACATTTCGTCATCAACAAAAATTTCCATCTTGAAAACTTCACCGGGCTTGATTGGATTCGGATAATTCCCAGCTACGATATTTTCATCAATTTCAGCTTCACCCCAACCCTCGCCAACCGTATATGAATTTCTTGTTATTTTATTTTCATTGAAATCCACATTGATGTGAAACTGAATGTCGCCAAAATCCTCAACAAGCCCATCATCAGAGCCGAGAAAAATGTTGAAATAATCTGCTTTTGACAAAGATTTTCCAGCAATTGTCACCACATGTCCAGCTTCGAGGGGAAGGAGCCGACCCGAATATTTTAGAGCACGCTCGTGTGTCTCGTGAGTTTGCGTTCCCATTTGCTGAAGCTCATTGTCTCCCTCATCACCTTTTGAACTTGTACAACCCATGATTTGAATTTTTTCCTGAAACTAATGCAAAGGTTGCTGAGATAGAAAGAGTGATTTAATTTTATCAAAAAATATAATATTTTAAAAGCATACAAGTTTTCCATACAAGTTTCTTGGTTTAGCCTCAAGCATGACTTTAATCGCAAATACCTGAAATAAAAATTCAATTAAAACTCTCAAACACTTTTAAAATTACCATTTTCCTCTTATCACATTTAAATCATTTTTCTTTATTGAAATTTTTTCTTTTAATCTTTTTTCCACTTCTATTTTACCAGAAACAATAGTAAATCAAAATAAATCATGTATAGATGGGTGTATAAGGAGATAAAGACTTAGTTTATATGTTTTACAAATAGCGACTATCATAAGATGATAAAATTACAAACAATATTTAAAGGATTAGAATATTATAAAAAAAATAAACTGAGAAAATCAGAAGCAAAAATAATGTGTCTCAGGAAATGATCGGTGAATATTATGGAAGGTTGAATAATGGTATCATCAAAAAGAGCTTCGGCAGTTTATCCAAAATCCTGTCTTTTTTATTATTTGATTGAAAATTCTATGAACTCGATATGGACCGAACATTATTGTTTAATATCAAGTTTTATAAATGCGGTAATGTCAGTATTGGCTACAAGCAAAAAGAAAACATTCTTGCGCGGCCAAGGAATTGATAAAGAAGTTTAACAGAATTTTCATCTAATTTTTAGCTATATAGAAATTTTTCAGTTACTTAATAACAAGTGTCAGCTTAGATTCAATCCGAAATTAATTTTACAACTCTTTTTAAAAAATTTAATTCTCACGTCAAAAAAAAGCTCCAAAAATATGTTTTAGAAATCGCAAAAAGTTTTTAGAAAGACTTTCAACCTTTTTCATAAGTAATTTTATCTAATTTTCTGATGATTTTTCTTCAATCTCTCAAGTAAGACGAGAACTTTTAGATTTTTTTAGAATATTCTTAGACTACTTCGCGTAAACTACTTTCCCAATAGCATCACGTAGTCGATTCACGGCCGTAGCAAGCACGGCAAACCCTAACTGGTTTTGTGAGCCCAAATCTTGGTAGTGGTGTCGTTGATGCTGAGCAGACGCCGCAAAAAACTTGACCACAGCATCGGCAGTGATGTCTTCGTCGGAATGCAGTAAATTGTGAATCGCAGCTCATGCAACGTGGAGCTGCGTGATCGGGAATCCATTTTGGCGGTGATTCAGTTGAATTTCGATTGTGGCTGGTCGATGGTGATGAAGTGGAAATTCTGCGATCATCATCGTTACTTGACGTTGTTTCATCACTCAAGCTTATACTTCGACCCGATAAACGGTTTCCATAGTGGCGCTTTCGACTGCGATTAATTTCGTTATCATCGCGCGTTTCTATCGTTCTATTACAGTTTATGTTTATGACAGGTTGATGTCGTTCCTCATCGACTGAATTATCATCTAAAAATATTATTAAATTAAATATTTTTAAAAATAATCGTGTAATAAAATTTACCTTCATCCTCCTCAAAAACAGCGTCATCCGATGACGACGAAGGGTCAGGATTAACTTCTTCCGCCGAACAGATACTCTGCTGCGATCCAATGGAACCTTGATTACTATTACTTTGTCTTATCACGTTTTCCTCGCTCGCACGAAACTCAAAGAGATCTTGTGGATTATCTTTTGACTTTTTTTCATCGATCAGTGCTGGCGGTTCTTCTTCGTCTTGTGTGCAGTTCATAAGAAATACAGATCGAAGTATTTGGCGAAGGTCTGCTGCGAAATTTGTCTGTAGTTGATCGGCTACGCCAGCAATACAAACGAAAAGACGATGAAGAAGATTTTCCGTTGACCTAAAAAGAATAATTCGAGTTAATGAAATTTATATGAAAAATACAATTTTTAACTCACTTAAATTTGGCTCGCCTAGAGATATCTCGACTGGTCATTCCAATTTCCATTGTTCCACTCGATGAAGATGACGATGCCGTTGAAGTTGTGGGCGATGAAGCGGCACTCGACACAGAAGACGTATCGTCACTGCTACTACTCGACTGAGTTAATTTTCTCGTCTTTCTATGCTTTCCATGTCTATGATGGTGATGTCTATGACTAGAATTTTCGTTTTGATTTTTACTCGACGAACTCGGTTCGACGATTTTCCTTAAATTCTCCCAATTTTCATCGTACTGTCCCACAAGGACATTTGTCGATTGAGTCTCCTGCTCGGGGCTTTGATCTATTCCTGTACTAACTCCACTATCACGATTTGTTGAGTTATTTTCAATTGCATTTGAATCGTTTTCTTCTTCTTCGACTTCATTTTCGTTTGGCGATGATATGACAATATTGTACGTAAGTGGTGCGGCATTGGATTGAAGTAAGTTTCCTAAAATATTCTTAATTAACAACTTAATAACATTTAAAATGTGTCTATAGTTACCTAGAGTTGTGTTTGGTACGAGATATCCGGTTGGACAGTCGGCTGTCACTAAATTTTCGTCATTATAATTTTCACTATCGTTGTCAATCTCATCGTCAACTTCATCTCGTCCTTCTGGATTCTCTTCAGAAACCCACTCTGAATTGTCATCGCTATTCTTTATAGAATAGAAATTTTCATTGCTTTTGTTCTCACTTGTCGGCACAATCACAGTGACTTTCTTAGTTTCATTAGCTGTGCTCTCTTCAGCTGTCGTCGTTGAATTATTTTGCTGTTGGCCATTTGATAATGATTGTGCTAAATTAATTTCTTCGTTTGTGCACAAAAGCTTCTCGAGTTGAAAAAGCTCATTTTTGTTTAGTGTTCTTAGGTAGTCGCGCATTTTTATTAAAAGCTTACGGAATGGTCGAAACATCTCCGACAGTTGATCGCTGAAATCAATTCATGTGTTACTGTTATAATTTGAAAGTGTTATAAAGTTTCTTACCTGCTTTGATCCATATTAAGTGGTCCCTTCTCAAAAATTATTAGACCACTAATGATGGCTAGTCGTGGTATAGAAAACATCAATGATGGGTCATATGTGTCGACTTGATCTTGATCTAAAATGCCAATCTTTAGTGCTCGCTGTAGTGTCTCGGAAAAGAGCACACAAATCAGTTGTTGAATCTCATGCTCCTGTTTTGTCTTCACTTGCACCATCGCGCTCACGTAAAGCAGCTCAAATTCCGCAAAGAGTCTGTCAAAAATTTTAAGCGACTCATACAGCGTTTCCGTTGTAGCGTCATTAATGTCTAGCTTTAAATGCGGCGCGTTTGGCGTATTGTTACGAAGGCACTGATCGCGCAACAAATTTCTCACATTATCGAGTGACTTTGTTACGGCTTTGGCTAACGGACGCATTTCCGCGCTCTCAGCTTCACGATTTAGAATTGCTGAACCGGCTGAGAGACACTCGGCGCCGAACCACAGCTGACCAGCGAGACTCTCTTGAAGAACTTCCTCGGGGAATTTTGCACGAAACGCTCGACATGCTCGATCCTCGCTTAGCAACTCGTCCATAATTTGATTTATAATTCCAAGAACGCGATCCTAAAAAAATATTTAAAATTTTTAAAAAAAATTCATACTTTCAGCTTTAACTTTTCTCACTTGTTCTTGTCGTAATTTTGATACTAGTCGTGAACATCTTTCTGGCTCACTTCGTCCATCGAAACTGTCCAATTCATTGGCAACGGCTGATAAAGCACGGTCTGCATGATAAAATCTCGCGAGTAGCGATTTGTCATCAGCCTAGAAAATAAGTAGAAATTTCATTAATTAGTTGCTTATTAAATTTTTTGTGGAACAAATATTTGAGTCGCAATTTTAATGGGAAATTCCTCGAGATAAAGTATATAATAAAAATATTTCATTGTGTGTAATTAGATATTGCAGTGCACTCGGAAAGCTTTTTAAGCTTTTTCGAATTTTGATGATTTGATCTTCGATCAAGTTTAAGAATTCCATGGCGACTAAAACCTCATAAATATCAGAAAAATGTTTGAATGAAATGATCTTAATGTGTAAGAGAAATTTCCAAAAGCTAGCTTATAAATAAAGGCGCAATTGATACTCTTTTCAATTACTTTATAAAAGCTCTATACACAAAGGAAATTTGCCTTCAAAGATGACTCACAAAATGTCTTATCATATCAAGATTTAAATTGCACAATCTTATCAGCTTCATATACCGCTTTCAAGGTTCCCACAATGCGCACTTATATTTATTAGCTTATCAACAAGTCTGTGATTCGCAAAAAAATGATGCTAAGTGAAAAGTGTGTTTGACAACACCCTTAACATTGACGATTATTTATTATCATTTACTAAATGTCGTAAAATTGAAATGGAAAAATTTTCCTCAAACCACTCCACGAATTCTCGATGTCGTGCGGCATGTGCTAAAAATTTATGCAAATAAATTGCCAACAACTTCTGCTTGTTTTTTGATATTTCCGATGAAAATTCCCTTTCGAATGATTTCTGTGCTCACGCTTGATGTTAAGGTCAATAAAGTTTCTTAACACATCTCTCAACCATTTGAATGTCATGTGACACAATCGTCACAAATACATCTTAAACTTAATCAGCTGGAATTGTGTCTCAATTTTTTTTTGTATGACGAAAGAAACTCGTAAAACTGGGAGTCCTCATTCAGATGTTTAAAAATATTTTAAATATCAAAACTTTGACGTTTGTTTGCTGACAACTTCGGGAAAGCTTTTTTACAATTACTAGAGATAAAAATTTGTCATTTTTATTATAAATTAATGTTTGCATAATAAAAATCTTTTATGTAAAAATCATAATAGAAAAATTATTTATCAAAAAAGAAAATAAAATGTGATTATTTTTTCAATTACCCCACAAATGCTAAGCAAGCTTGTTTTAAAGCATGATTTTTTTGCTTTCAATCAAAACAAAAAGTTCAATATGAAACGCGCACCCCATAATTGAATAAATTATAAATTTTTAGCGATTGAAAAAAAAATAAACAAAAACAGTTTTATAATGCTTCAAATAAATTTTTATAGCTGGCTGTTAAATTTTCAATTTTCACTCGCTCAAGGTGGACGTGAAGAAAAAAGGTAAAAATGTAATCACAATTCAAGAAAATTTCTGCTATACCTTCACGGCCGTAGTACAATTTCATGGATGCCATTAAACCATAACGAACGATTGCATGTCAAAAGCACCGCACCAGTCATACAAGAGTTAATTTTCTCTCATAATTTAATATTAGCACGGGAAAACATAGCGAAAAATAAAATTCGACAACATCGCATTTTGATTAAAAATATCAAATATATAGAAAAAATGAATAAATTCATTATTGGCGTAAATTTAGAGAGAAAAATCATCGAACATCTGTTGCTCATGGTGCTTCCTCCTCATACTGTCCAAAATAAGCACACATATCGAATTTCGACATTAAACCCGTTTAATGCCACACAAATGCATCGAGTTAAAATTACGCCAACTAAAATTTATTGCGTCATTAGCCAGCTTGTGAGAGTTTACAATGAGTGCAATCATTTGAGCGAAAAAAAAAATATTGACGTCTTGCCTTTTCATAGCTCGCATAAAATTTAAATAGCATTAAAATATTTGCGATATTTTAGAGAAGATTATCTGTGACACAAATACAGACTTAAAGCTTTTTTTGATTTGAAACTTTTGAATTGAGTTTATATTTTTAAAGTCACACAAATCCAGAATTTTCTTGTACTTGTATTTTTGCAGTTTGAAGCACCCTTAAGGGAGAAGAATTCAGATCAGGGTAAACTTATGGCACTTTTTCTCAACTTTTCAAAGCTATTTTGGTCGATTGTATCATAAAAATCTACCCCACAACATCAAGGATTTCCTCTCACTAAAGTAGCTTAATAGAAAAATCTCTAAAGCTCTCTACGGTAATTTATAGCCCTCGTGTCATATTTTTACATTCTCATACTGGATTTCCGGCCATAAAATAAATTAGAGGTGAAAATTTTCGCAATCATCAAGAAAAATTAGGGTTTGTGTCATGGAAAGTTTCGCACTTTAGAAAGATTTATGGACTTTTAAGTGAAGTATTGATGGAAACTACTTGACATACATAATACAATTATTTTTATTTTATCAATATGCGAATGATTTTGTTGACGACACAAATGAGACACGTGTGGATATTTTCGAGAGAATTCTGAATGGAAACACATTCAAAAAATTCACTATCGCACGTAAAATATCTCCAATGAACAAAACAAAGTTTATTTTGCGCCTCAAGAATCGCTGCATGAATCATTCAAAAAACAAACAAACTTTTTCCGGGTAACCCAAAAATCTCATTAAATGAATTTAAGTTAGAAATTAGCAACAGTTTTTTTGTGTGGGAAATCCGATACGAAAAAAAGAGAGAATAATTTTAAAATTAAATTCGCCATGACATCATGCATGATGAAGAAATTTTTCTCGTACGAAAGAGATCGAAACTCACACGAGTGATTAAAATTGTATTATACAATAATTTAAAAGAAGCATCACGGCTGTCTGGAACAAAGCAAAATGTACTCAACAAGTTGCCTTCACCCGACGACGTCATAAGCACATATTTCGTTCCTGCCTTCTAGACATGAAAATTTAATTAAAATCCATATATTGATTCACGTCACACGACAAACGTTTTTTCTCTTTACAGTTTTCTCTTTTTTTTTTTGCACTATAATTCGCTCCAATAAATTTACAATTGCAAATTTAGAAAGAGAGAGAGACCAAAATGTTAGCATGTATTCACACAAAATATCGCTGTTGGACAATCACAATGTAAGACGATTTTAAATCGGATTTAATAAATTTTCAGAAATTCACTTTCCCATTGTAATTCATCTAATTTTAATGTTCTTTTATTTTTTTTTTGCGAATACATGCACATAAATTTTACAGTTTCGCGAACACTCAATAGCCAAGAAAAGCTTTTAGGTTTGGTGAGCGAATGTAACAGACGTTGAAATGTAAAAAGTGAAAGTCAAACGCGAATAAAATCTACAGTTAAATCTATATTTTGATGATTTCAGCATTGTCTTGACTCTTGAGACATTAAAAGTACAAGAAAATTGTGTTTCATTGGAGGTGCAATTAAAAGTATGAAGTAAGGTCTTTTGTTTACTCAGGCAAGAGATTTGCGTGTGCAAAATTAAGAGCAGTCACAGTGAAGAATTCAAGGGATTGAAACTTTTGTTTTCAACAAAAATTTATTTAGAAATATCTTAAATTCAGAGTATCAAAGTAATTAAAAAATTTTAAAACAGTTTCCACCCCTGCGGCATCTGCTAATGGAAAATCGCCAACCTTGACGTTGGTCGATGTTTATTGTGTTGTGGAAGGTTCTTTACATCATTATGCTGAAGTTTCAATTGTGTATGAAAAAAATACAGAGAGAAATTCTCAGTCTCATTTACACCTCAATTGCCACGATGATGATGATGATATGATAGAGTAATAACACTTAATGTTTTGATGATGAACAAGAGAAAGGAAAAAGGAGAGAAAAAAGTTCATCACTCGCAGCTGTTCAACAAAACATAAAAATGAGTTCATTCCACTCCGGAGTGCGCTTTTTTATTCGTTCTTTATCTAACAGATTCCCACGCCGTGACGTTGCATTTGTTCCGTAAAATTTATGCTAGAAGTCAGTAACATGACTTATGAGAATATTTATAGAATTAACCCGTTTGAAGTCAATCACGACCATTCAACTTCTTTCCGGGAATTTGGTTTAAAAGTATCATATAATTCAACGCATTTGACTGTCCATTAATCAAAGCGCAATCAACACTAATTAAAACATCGCACATTATGGTGGGACATTTCAAACGAAAACAAATCAATTGAGTCGATATCAGCGATTTTAATTAAATTCAATGACAAAATTCACGTTTGATAAATCTCCACCAACCAAGACACAAAGTAAAATTTATTATGACAAAAAATATCGATTTTTCTGAAGGCAAGCCTTTTTTGAAACAATTAAATTCATTTCATTAACATTTCATTGCGGGTCGAAATACAATTTAATGTATTTTATATATGTGAGTGATTAAGCAGACTAACCTCACTCAATTTCTTTGGCTTTTCGAGTCGCTTTCGGTTGTTGGCATGCTTATGTGTGACCTTTTTCCAGTATGTGTATAAAAATGTGGAAATGAGCTTAATAGGACTAAATAATGGTTACAGCGATAATGGAGGACAAAAAACGTTTGATATCTAGTTCATTGTTGACCAAATGACTTGAGATAAGCTAAAGTTTTGGTGAGTCATCTTAGAGGCAATCTAACCCACTTCTAAATTCAAACAAATCCCAAAAAGTGTCAACATAAATGACCCGATTTGCACTAATAAAGTCATCAGACTAGCCTCTAAATGTCGCTGGTAAATCATTCCGAAAGTATGCTTGATATTTCTACACTCAACAAAGAATCAACTACCGGATCAATTGGCCAACAATAATATCTCCTACTAGCCCACTTTTCCATCTTCGCATTTTTCCCCTTTTTAAGTTGCCAAAAAAAAATACTAACAAGAAATAACCGACAAAAAAGCGTGTTACGATTACGAGACACACTCGAGCAAGGTTTTCTCTCTCTCCTCTTCATTCAACAGTAATAATATTTTTTTTTGAAAAGCGAGACTTGCGGCGTTCAACTGCGACGTAGCGCTAACCTTGAGAGGCTTTTTTACTCGCCGTTGACTGCCTGCATGTTGCTGTAGAAAACGTTTAACAAAAAATATATGTGTCTGTTGAGAAGATATCGAATGCCATTTTATGAAATCGTTCACACACGCATAATTACATGCGACAAAATTTGAGAGGAGACGAGCGTCACTTGAGATTTATTCTAACTTGTTGAATCTCGGAAAGTGTTTTGATAATGTTATGTGAACCGTGTACACGAGCTCATAATTACAGACACATAACAATCACATATTGTTGAGCAAAAGACGCAATCACTAGTCGAATACACGTAGCAATAAAATTTACTGTGCTCTTTAAGAAAAAATATAAAATTTTTCGCAACGAACTCAAAAATTTAAGATTTATCTTTAATTGCGATCCATTAATTAAGGTCAATTTTACTATCAAGATTGAGTTAATGATGTCAATCCGACTGCGAGAGAGCTTTTACTGTAGCAAATGTTTAAATCCGGCAACAATGCATTCAGCATTTTCACACATTTATGAACAGTTTAATGAGAAACGCGTGCTGATTTTGAAAAAGCTCATTTTTTTATAAAAAAAATTCCGCATGATACAAGAAAAAAGAAACCACACCGATAAACTCTTGTTTTATGTAACGAATTTAAAAATCAATTTCTGGTAATGTACATTCAATATAATCAGACAATTATGTAACGCCCCGGCTTTACTGGACATGGGCTGAGTTTTCGTTTTCGCTCAACAAATTACCATGCTTAAGGCCCACAACAACAATGAAAACGTAAGTGATTGAGTAGATAATCGAAAAAACACACAAATTTCTTGACACC
Source organism: Tanytarsus gracilentus (assembly GCA_038502055.1). Lineage (NCBI taxonomy): Eukaryota > Metazoa > Arthropoda > Insecta > Diptera > Chironomidae > Tanytarsus > Tanytarsus gracilentus. Next base: position 2,077,005 of record JAXRKN010000045.1, on the reverse strand, counting down.
GAAGGTGAGAGTTAAAAGAAAAGAGATTAAGCTTAATGGCAATTTGTCTTCGTGCTATGTTGTCTGTCATGACCTACGACAGGAAACAATTGAGTGAACTCAATTTTATTATTCAACAAGATGAGAAACTTTCTAAAGAGGTTGAAGAATATGAAAAAAGTTACACAAAATAGAATCTGTGGAGGAGCAAATTAAAAATGCGAACAGTAAACAATTAATTCAATGAGAACTGTTTGAAATTCAATTACTCTAGAGAAGAGAAATTTTGCAACGTGATATTAATTGTTATCCTAAAGAACTTCATTGATAAAAAACATGACATTAAAATCACAATTAAATTAAATTTTATTGCAAATTAATTACATCTAGGAAGTTACCTTTGAACTCCCCTTCAATTAAGTTAAACAATTTACCCTTTAATTAAATCATTTGCATAATCAATTATGCAAAAAAATAAAATACAGTCCACAAACATTACGATATCAAGGAGAGCGGTTGCTATCTCGCTGAGAGCACATTTAAAAACTGACCTTGCAAATGCATATTTTAGAAGCTGCCACACGACATTTTAACTCATGCATAGTGCATATGAGAGCGAGCAGTGCAGCAGCAGGAAGTCTCAAATGACTCCCGCAATATTAAAAGTGTGCACCGTGATATATTATTGCAATTTCATTTAGATTCACAGCATGACGTCATCGATGTTGGCGGTGTGGAGTTTTACAACCATACAAAAAAAAAATAAAAATAAAACAAAGCAGTCCCACATTATTTCCTGCTCGAATGTATATCGACGTGTTAATACAAATGAAATCTCTCAATTTTGCTGTGTGTGACAATCTACGATTTCGATATTGACAAGCAGACGTGTTTATTGTTGTGATAAAATATCAATTAACTAGCAAAGCTCACAGGCCAGAAAGAATACAAAAGGAAACGGTTAAATGGGCAATAAATTAGTGATCTCTAAACTCATTCACGGTTAAATAATAATCAACACAGTTAGGCGTGTTACAAATTGATTCCGGTGGGAAATCTTTTAGTACAAAGAACGCTTTCGTCATCTTTTTACGCAGATTTACAGGAAAGAGATTTTAATTGAATTTACAGTCGTTAATTGAGAATACTTGGAAATCAATTAATGAGAATACTTCCTTGAGGGCCGATTTGTGACAATGGGATGAAAAGACAATTAATGCCCTCAAGTTAATTTAGATTTTTGATCAAGGGATGAAAATTATCTGTTTTATAATGCAAAATCAATGGACGTACGATATCTCTTTTGATAAGATTCTGGATCTCATTTGGCTTAGAAGGACATAAAAAAATTATTATCAAGCACCACTCAATGAGCTTCCTCAAGCTCGGTGGCACTATTCCATGCTTTAATACATTTTAAGTAGACATGTGATCGGCCAAGCGAGCGAGCAATGGCGATGACTAATATGAGCACAAAAAGTAACAAAGTTCTTACTCATTTTTCATTCCTGATCACTCAGCATGACAATATAAAGGCTTTAAATTATAATTTATGGATCACTTGCACACAAACAAAACAGAAATGAGTGTAAAAACGATTTGATAAGATATACTTGCGAGAATTGAGTTTTACTTGTGTGTACGTTAACATATGAGCGTTTACAACAAAATATTTTGATTTTAATTAGTAATGACAAAACAATAATGATAAGAAAACTTATTTTTAGAGTTTAAATTTTTAACCTTTTTTCGAGAGAATGCATCGTAGACATAAAGTTCATCAACCGAACTATTGTGACGACAGATTATTTTCGTGAGCCATAATTAGACACCAGATCTCCCCATCTCATATAAATGAAAGGGAACACCGTGACAGTTGTGGAATGGAAAGAGAAAAATTAATTATAGCCTGGAGATGATGATGAGGAAGCTCCTCATTTTCTCTCTCACTCACTCGCTCTCAACGAAGAGTTAGTGAGAGAGACTTTTTTCACGTTTGACCTGATTTTCATCTGCACAGTTTTCTCAATGCACGCGCGGCATGCAACCATTTGAGGAAATTTTAAAGAACCCTTGAAAAAAATATTAAACTTTAAAGAGTTCTCTTACTTTCGCGCTTTAGGATTTAATTAAAAGAGAAAATTAAACTTTTCTAGCTCAAATAATCCTTGACATTTGCATCAATTCGCACTTTAGTTCATCTTCTCATTTTAATCGCATCACATGTGCACACTTTCAATTACTTTTAATTGCCACTGCAGTAATTTATTCAACAATCGCGCTTATATTAAAAAAGAGAGTTGTGCAAGCAAGCAATCTTCCGCGAATCAGCACTCATTGACGTATTGCTGCCTTTGTTGTTATTTTATTAAACTTCTAATTGGAATCCATTCGAAAAAGTCACGTAGATTAACAGATTTGGTCGAGTTGTAGCACAAAAATGGTGAGGAATCATAGTTTGTTTAACCTGATAAGCTCGATATTTTATTCTAAAGTGAAATCTCCAAGGAGTTTGAAGGCAAACAATGAACATTGAGTCAAATATTAAATTATTTCACATTTTGTCGTCACAATCGCCCTCGGGGATGTTTATCTTTACTTACTTTTGGTTTATTAAGCCATTTTCGCAATGATTCCATAGCTAATTTAAATATCTACGTGCTAAACTTTCGATTTTTCAACTTTTTTTTCTTCAATTTTTTTATTTTAGTTTTTTTTTCTTTCACTTTTTTCTTAAAATATTTCTTAATCACTTTTTCCGTAGATTTCTATAGCACTCTCCACTTTATTGATAATTTAGGGATTGCGAACTATTAATTAAGCAGCATTTTGTCTGGCTGCATTCTCTTAACACTTCCACACGATACGAGCTAAAAAATTATACTAAAAAAATCCAACTGTGCCGTCTCCACTCCAAAATGAGCCGCAACTATTTGGTAGGGGGAAAAGTAACAAAATGAAGAGCTTTTTATTTTTTTTATCCGAACTATTAATTTATTTCAAATTCAAATTTACATGTTATATTTTACTGGTTTTTCTTAACGATTTTTGACACGTGCGTGGCGTTAGGATTCTGTGTGATATTCAGCTTACTAACTGTCAAATTGCCAAATTGCTTCGTTCCTGTTAAAGTTATAGGTTTTAAATTTGATGTTTTGACAATTAGCTGCCCATTTTTCACATTCACATTAACAGGAGTTGTTGAAATGGAAATTTTGTTAGACATTTGCTTACCCTCAGCTAAATTAACAAAAGTGATTGCTCGCGAGACAGAAGGGTTGGACTGGACTTGATGAGCCGGTTTAATAAGCGTATTGTTAATAATTTCAATCTTTCTTGCTGTCGGGGCAATCGATGTTGATGGCTTGATAATCAATTGTTGATCTGAATTTGCCAGTGTTGTGATAAAGCTCTTGTGCATTCTCACGATGGGTCCTGAAATCGTTTGAGCACTTCCCGATGGTATGATGATATTCGAAGCTGATATTGGTCGACCTACGAGACTATTTAAAACGACCATTTTATTCGGATTATTACCCGTTGATTTACCAATTAAAACGTTCTTATTTTTGGTGAGAGTAACTGACGGTACTTGAGTCATATTAGATGTTTTTAGCACAAATTTCTTTGCCATTCCCAACGCTGACGTGGGTGATGACGACGAGGAGTCCGAATGAATCGAGACAATTGAGCTATCACTGGTGCTCATTTTAGGTGCATTATCAACAATTTTACCCTCATTATCAGCAAAAACTACAGGCATGTCATAAATAGATTGCTGGCCACCAGTTGATGATCGAACAATTGTGAACTTTGGAGGACTGAAATTGGTTTGCTGGTGCTGTGATTTTTGAACGATCGGCAGAAAATTTTGCTTAGCATTGACCTGAGTAGTTCTTGGAATTGAAATCATATTTCTCTGTCGAATGATTTGTTGCTGATTTATTAATGTCTTATGCGCAGTTGGCTTTATTTTGTGTTGACTTAAAATCGCATCAGTGGTTGAGATACGCTGATGCTGTGTCGATGTGTGTGGCTCATTGTCACTCGTAATACTCTGAACTGCCATTTCAACAGCCATCTCGCTAGAACTGACACTAACTGGAAAAGATTTCATCGATATTTTAGTTGGTTTCATCTTTGACACTCGAATGACTTTCTTCGTTTCGCCGTCGTCATTACTACCTTTTCGCTTTCTCGACTGAGCCGTTGACGAGTCTATTTCTCGGTTCATGACAACGCTCGTTAGTGTCTTGATTTTAACGGGAATTGGCCGTTGAATGCAATTAGTGGCGAAATCTGTAATTTCATCGACAATCATATTGTCAACCATCTCCTGAGTGACACCCTCGAGTCTTCTCTTCTTTTTACTAATCCTCAAGTTGTCATCCGCACCACCCACGACTGCAATTTGAACTGTTGACTGTGCATTCAATTTCTCTCTCAATCCCTCAAGCTCTTCATCATTTGTTTTCGCTGCATTTTGTCCAATCATGAGCAATACGGGGCAGTTTGTATTTAAAATTTGATCATCAGGTTGACCTCGACTCCCGTGAACGGTATTGTATGAAAATCCAAAGCAAACAACACCCGAAACTTGCTCAATGAGTGCTACTTGTAGTGCTAACGATGACGATGAATGCATACCGATAAGGAGGAGTCTTCTATCGGGATTTTCAGCTTTCAACTCTTGAATTTTTGAGCGAGTAATTGAAATAATTTGTTCTGCACACGATTGAAGACTTTGCGATGGAGCAACTGAATTCAGCTGGATGGGAAGTATTGGAGACATGGTCGTGAAGAGGGTAAATAGACGTTGAACTCTTGGTGGTTGCGGTGCTGTTCGATAAAGCGGTGGAATGACCACAATCAGAGCGTTTGCGGGAAGTTTACGGTACTAAAATAAAATATCTCGAGTATTTCGTCATAGCACTGATATATTGCTAGTTACCTTATTAGTAAGCGTAGGCTGCCACGGTTTCTTGAGAATCGATGCGAGCAGCTCTTGATTGACATTCCCAGGCCTCCAAAAAATCATTTTATCGACAAGCGAAGGAACTTTGACCTTTAGTGTCTGCATAATGTCCAAATATGCAGCGAGAAAGCTCGGCGGTAAATTTTCCATCAACAATGTATGAAGCCACTGGACAAGAGACACTTCCCAAGATACACTTGCAAGTTGCTTCCTCATTCGCTCGGTAGATTTATCAATGATTGTTCTCATTCGAACAATGTCATTGGCCTTTTTTTCAAGTGGCAGCGATAAGCGTGCTAGGCGGTCATTATCGAGAATCTTTACCACTTTCTTGAATAAATTAGCCTGTTTAAGTGACCATCCGGGAATGTAAGGCAAAAGTTTTTGCTCCCAGTCTTCATCCTCCGTATTGAGGTTCTTTGTCACTGCTGTAATCTTCTCATTCTTTTCCATCAATGTACGTGTAATTTCCGCATCAAAGGTTGGAACTTCCTCCTTAACATTGCCGACAGATTCATTCTAAAATTTCGAAAGGAATCGATTAATCTCAAGGTCACACACAAATTCACTGGATGTTTTTAATTTACTTAATTTGGCAATTTTGACTTTAAATTTACTTGATGAGCTTGATTAGATGGTCATTAATTTACTTACTTCATCGTAAACGTGCGGCCAACAAATCGGATATTGATTCGGGAACTTGGAAACAAGAATAGTTTTTTTCGGCACTATTTCGGTCATCTTGATATTTATTTCATGTGATTAAGATGCAGCAAAATATTTTAACTTAATTATGCTGGAAATTTAGCGATGAACGATTTGTTTTTAAAGTAGAATTAAATTTTTTCCTTTTTATTTCAAACACAGCTTTTTTTCTGAAGTTTTAAAGTTACATTCCCCTCGAAAAAAAATAGAGGGGTGGAAAACTGAGAAATTTTTGCAGGGAAGAATAAAATTTTTGTTTACAAACAAATCTCGCCGCTAAAAATTCTCAAAACTAATAAAAAGGATTTTAAAATGGATAACTGCGAGCTGTAAGTAGTTAAATTAAATAAATGGCAATAACATTATAAAATTCACACAATGTCACGGTTTAAAAGTGATAAATAAACTTTAAATTTTATCTTTTTAAAAATTTCTCGCACGATTCTTAGCGATTAATAAAATTATTCATATAACTTCCAGATGCAACTCACAAAAGATTAAGTACAGTTGTCCACGATGTAACATCAAGTACTGTTCTCTCGATTGCTATCGATCCCAAGGACATAGTCAATGTTCAGAGGCATTTTACAAGGAATGTGTAGTCAATGAACTTCAGAATCGGCAAGAATCTGGTGATAAGAAAAATGTCCTAGAGATGCTTGCGAGAATTGAACAACAAGACAACGGTTTGAATGAAGAAGAAGGTAATTTTGAGGATATTGATTCTGATGACGAAAGTATTGAAGATTCAGATCTGGCTCAAAGACTCGATGAAGTTGATTTAAATGACGCTGATGCAGTTTGGGATCGATTGACAGATGCTGAGAAAGAGGAATTTAAATCAATCGTGTATAATAATGAAGTTGACAAAATTATTCATCCCGTTGAGTTGTGGTGGAGTCAAAAATTGATCAATCTGCCAGTCGTTGATGTTGAAGAGAATCAAAAGGAATTGAGTAAGATTCAAGAGAGCTGTCCAAAAATATCGAAAAGTATCCAAGAGTTTTCTAAAATATCACCAAAACTACCAGCAAAATGTATCGTTTACAACATAGCTTCAATAATTGCCACTTACACGTTCATTTATCGACTTTACAATGGCGATCACACAAACTATATTCTAGAAGCCGTTAATAATTTCATCAGTATCTGCGATAATCTTAAAGCTAATGTCAACTATGAGAATATCAATGCCGTTATAGATTCAATAATGCTCAACTGTCACAATCACAGTCTCTTCGCCGATTTAAGCACGAAAAGGTTAATGTCCGAAGATTTGAAGGAAATATTCGAGGGACCATGTGAGAACTCAAATTATTTTCTACTCGCCGCGCTCAGTGACATTATCGAACTGTTTATGTCAGCAAAATTGAATTTCAAGAGAGAAACAAAAAGCAAAAAGTCATCAAAAGAATTTAAAAACTTTTCTTCGGAATTTCCTGAAAACCTTGAAAATTTTAAACACTTTAAAGAACTAAAAAATCAAAATCACTTTAATAACTGTTTAAGAAAAATAGAATTTTATTTATCGTTTATCAAACATGCATACAATTGCCAAAATTGGCCTGTAGAATTTTAAAAAGTTTTGTTTTCAATAAAATCATGTGCGTATGACATATTTTTGGTAACATTTTAAAACAACGTCTCGTCTTCAGTGGACTGTAAAGAAAACTTTAATAATATATAATTGAAAGAAAAGAATATTTTGGATTTTATCATGTCCACATGTCTCTATAAAATAAAAGCTTCGGTGGCACTCTTGATTTCATTTGATATTGTGATATTCCGAGTGATGACAGCAAAAATTAATTCGAGCGAAAATTCTGGAAAAGGTGTGAATAAAAATTAAATAAAGTGAATTAAATTAATTAAAATAATTTGCAGAGAATGAAACAGTTTACAAATGGGATATAAAATGGCGGAATGTGCTAATCTTAGGTTATGCTCACTTTTTTGCAATTTTTGGCTTCACCTGGCCAATTAAAGTTGTTCCATTAATTTTTCAATTTACCGTGGCTTTCTTCATAACTTTTGGAACGACTGTGGGTGCTCATCGATATTTCACACATCGAGGTTTTAAAGCCAACAAAGCTCTCCGATATTTTCTAGTTTTTCTCCAAACAACTACAGCACAAGATCCCATTATCAATTGGGTGCGCGATCATCGTGTGCATCATAAGTTTGTTGATACTGACGCAGATCCTTATAATGCTAAGAGAGGATTTTTTTTCTCACACATTGGCTGGCTTTTTGTTAAAAAACAAAAAGAAGTTTATGAAGCAGGAAAGAAAATTGATTTGAGTGATGTCATGGGCGACAAAGTGCTGAGAATTCAAAAAAAGTAACAAAAAAACCTCAAGTGTTAGTGAAAAAAAAAATTAAAACTTTAAATTTTCAGATACTACACACTACTGGCTATTTTATTTAACCTCTTAATTCTTTGGATAACGACAAAAATTGGTGCAACCTACTGGGAAGCTTATCATTACACAATTCTCAGATATATAGTGGCCATTAATCTTAACTGGTGCGTAAATTCAGTTAGTCATTATTATGGTAACAAGCCATACGATAAACACATGACGGCTACTGAGTCACCATTTTGGGGTACAATCATGATGGGTGAAGGTAAGAAAAATATTTTCATACAATTGTTTTGACCTAATTTATTTTTAAAGTTCATGAACAAATATGATTTAAAATTTTCCTGGATTCTAACGTATTTTTAAAATATTTCTTTTAGGATGGCACAACTTCCATCATGTCTTTCCAAGCGATTACAAAACATCAGAAACGACAAGTCATCTCATGAACGCATCAACAGCCGTCATAGACCTTTTTGCTAAGCTTGGCTGGGCTTACGATTTAAAAAAAACGTCAGACGAATCAATTAGAAAAAGAGTTCTCAGAACTGGCGATGGATCTCATCCATATTCTCAGGAGAGAAAATAACATTTTAATTTAATTCAATTAATCGTTAAAAAAACTAAATTTTATCAAGCATTTGAGACAAATTTTCCCAGCATGAGTCAATAAAAGTGCATTTTAATTTTTCAATTCAATATTTTTTTAAAAAAAATTCGGTGACTCAATTCACAACATAATTAACTATTCAGGTATTCCCTCAGCGAATATATGAAGATCAAAATAATTTCCACTTAATCACCTATATGCAGATCGTGCAAAACCTGTTGCAACTTGAGCTGTGAATGGAAATTTTACAACAGTTTCTTACTCACGTCACCACGTGCTCGCATTTTTTTCTCTCATTTTAACTCACTTGCGTGCAAATAAACAAGAATGCGATCAAGGAAAAGTGAATTTTAAATTGTATCCAATTTTTTTTATATCGCATCTCACTTTATTGTTAATATCATTGCCTATAATAATTACCACAAATATTGACGCATGCAAATTAAATGTCATTTAGAAAGGAAATGTTTTTTTTATTGAATATTGTGTGAAGGGTTAATATGCGGTCATTAAACTTAGCATTGCTTCTGATCATGAGGAAATTCTCTAATGATGATGACGAGGAAGCTCTAGATAATAAATTAAAATTTAATTGCATGGAAAACAGATCCATAATCATACAGCGAGCACGAGTAAAAATTTAAGATTTAAATCTACACGTTGTGAATTTATAAGATTTGAATAAATTCGTCATAATAATCGTTAGCTACTGTCTGAGGGATTTATTCTAAAATTAGGTACACATATGTGGCAATTTTCAAAATATGTTTTAAAACATATTAAACACTTTTCAAACATTTAAATATTAAATTTACATTTTTAAATTTAACTCTATTTTAAATTGTTTAACAATGAATCGAATGTGCGGCTTGAATAAATTTTGCATATATCGTGCCGGGTTTCACACGCTTTAATTTATTCATAAAAATGCATGTTAATTTTTAGATTTCGATATTAACGTGTTCGTTAATCTTTTGATTATTTTATGCCGTAAAATTTAATTGGTAGTAAATTCTAATTTAAACACCAATTTTATCCCTTTAATGATCAATTAAAAAATATAATATTTAGTTAAAATATATCCAAAAATATAATAATATCACATTATGATTTAAACAATGTAAACACCTGAAGTTTCTTAAGACATTATTAGAAGAAATTACCCGAAATTCATTATGCAGATGATGTTTAAAAATTAAATCATTCCGATAGATTCCTAGCAAATTTAACTTAAAGCATTTAATAATATTTTTCTGTTGTGAATTAAAAATTCCCCTGAAAATTTCATAAAAGTTGCATTCATAATTTTTCATTAAATCTGTCTCGTTATGCGGTAATTATAAAATTATGCAATCGAAAAATGATGATCTCCTTGCACAGCGTTTTTACTATTCTATCGGCCTTTTGATTGACTGAAGCACGTTATTTGTATTAAAAAATTGTCCATTAGAATGATCAATGACAATCATTCGAGACATTTCAAGTATTTTTATATCTATTAAAACTTCGATAAACTATTAAATAATTATGGGAACGATTAAAATTCATGGAACTTCTTCGACATCTTAATTAATAGGAAAAATATTTCACACTACATTATTAAATATTTAATTTCTATACTTTCATGTCAATTCACCAGGCGAGCCTCTACAAAACATACAGTTAAAGAGGTTAATTACACCAAAGTAGATGAATTCTATTAATTAGCTGTTTTATTCTCGTTCTTATGACGTCGCCGTTTACACACAGCTGTGCAACAAGGAAATTAGAATAAGCTCAGTGAGAAAAATATAAAAGCTCTCACAATCTGAGGAGAACTTTCAGTATTATTTTGTGATTCGAGTCGAGTCGAGCGGAGAAATAAAATAATTTCGAGAACATGTTTGTGCTACAGTCATTAGCCGTTGCGTTTATATCATTATTAGTGGCGTTTTATGCAAACTTTTTATGGAAACGACGCAGGCTTTATGAGTTAGCAAGTAAATTACCGCAAAGAAAAGGATTACCTCTTATTGGAATTCTTCACAAATTTATTTTCTCGAGTTTCAAGGATTATCTTTCACTCATATGTGACATACCAAACAGTGATGATGAGCCGTTGACAGGCTTTTGGATGGGGCCGTGTTTCTCCGTGGTCATTAACTCACCGGAAAATCTTCAAATTGCTCTAAACTCACCGAAAAGTCAAAAGAAACCTGATGTGTTTTACAAATGTTGGGAGGCTAAGGAAGGAATCGTGTTAGCAAATGGAGCAAATTGGAAACGACATCGTAAAATTTTAAATAGCTCCTTCACAATACGTGTTCTTCAAGGAATGATCCCAATGTTTAATGATAAAGCAATTATATCGATGAAATCAATGGAAAAATTTGTGAACAAAGAAGAATTCGATGCGTACGAAGTTGTCGCTACTGTTTCATTGGAGGCTCTAATGAAAGGAAATTTCAATTTCGAACGAGACTATCAAAATGATCCGAAAAATGAGAAATTATTGGTAACCGTTGAAAAGTGAGTGAAAATTTAAGTTTGAAAAAATTTAAAAATTTAAACCGTTGAAATCAAATATTTTTAACGCTTGTTTAATTATAATTATGCCGACTGAAAAAAAAAGATAAAAAGCTTTTCTTGTTATACTTGAAACAAATTGATGATTATTTTAAAATGGAGACAGAAATTTTAACCTTAGCAGTTTTAACATCACATTTTGTTAACCAACAATGTTGAGAAATTGACACATTTTCTAATCTTGTAGAGGTCGTGCAATTATGATGAAGCGAATCTTTCAAATTTGGAATAATTACGAGCCAATATATAAGCACGTTTGCACAAAACTTTATAATGAAGTTCATGGAATATTTGGAAGCCTTAGAGCTGCAGGTGATGAAGTTGTTTTCGAAAATAAGAAAAGAAACTTAAAATTGAGTGACGAAACGACCGAGTCAGATGAAGAAAGAAACTCAAGGAAAACAATCATTGATGCACTTTTGGATCCTAAATATAATTTTAGTCAGAAGGAAATCAGCGATGAAATCATAACCTTTATCGTTGCTGTAAGGATTTTTAGATATAACTGCAATTTTAAATAAAAAATTTTTATCTCAGGGTCACGAGACTACAGCGGCGACAATTTCCTCAGTACTTTTAATGCTCGCAATGCATAAAGACATGCAACAGAAAGTCATTGATGAAATTGACTGCGTTTACAGTGGGCAATCAGATGGTATCGCTGATTACGAATCAATTCACAAACTCGACTTTCTAGACATGGTGATTAAGGAAACAATGAGACTCTTTCCAGTGCTTCCGGTTACGGGTCGAGAGACTGAAGACGAAATGGAATTTGGCGATCATACAATTCCAAAAGGCACTGTATTGTTTATTTTCGCATATGGCGTACACAGAAGCAAAAAGTATTGGGGTGACGATGCAAATAAATTCCGACCTTCACGATTTGAGCCTGAAAATATTGCAAAAATTCATCAGTATGCCTTTATTCCATTCACGGGTGGTCCACGACTTTGCATTGGTTGGCGTTACGCGATGTTCTTTATGAAAGTTTATCTTTCACATTTCTTTCGAAATTACACAGTTGACACATCGTTAAAATTCGAAGACATCAAACTAACATTTGCACCTTCAATTGTGTTTGAAAATAAGCACTTGATAACCCTTAAGAAGAGGCTATGAAGTTGTAAAAGTAGTTTGAATGTGAGAATTAAGATGTTATAAAGTAAGTAACACGAGTAGTAAATTTTAAGCAGTTTTAAGATAATTTATAGTTTCTTAATTTATTCACCTGGAAGTTATTTTGTTAATTAAGTGGATTAATTTTATGAAGCTCTCAAACAGAAAATAAATAGAGGGTGCAAAATAAAATTTTTTAATAACCTAATTTAATTGTTGTTTTTTGATAGATCAATTTTTACTTACTGCTACTTAAATTGTCATTTTATTGACCATTGACATTGCTAGTTAAATAATAGTTTATAACAATGCACTCACTGCAATGCGCAGTTTAATTATGAATTTAATTTCAATTTTTTAACCTTCAAATAATTTTTAAACTTTTTAATTTAACTGAATAATTTTTCTCTTTTTAAAATGTGTGAAAATTTTGTTTAATTGCAAAGCACATTTATCCGGATGAAGATGTTTTAACAAGTATTTACAAATTACTTATTTAATATTCATTTTACACTTGACGCACATGTCATTCAAAATCATTCATTCATACAGTGAGAAAATATAGTTGTAAAATTTTTAATAAATGCATAACCGTCGAGATAAAGATCTCTGAACTGATTAATTAGGTTAGCAATTATTTGTGTTATTCCTATGATCCTAAAAAAAATACATTGGATCTTAATCTAATTTTAGGTTGTACTTATAAAACAAATGATCATTTAAATTTTTATGGTGCAAGTAAAATATTTTTTTAAAATGAAACAAATCTCTCATAAAATTTCAATGAACAAAATCTTCTTTCATATCATGTGCATTCGTCACCTATAGCTCATTTTAAATTTCACCTTTCACAAATTATGAAGCATAAATTATTGGCTCTTCAAGAATGATATCTTTGAAATTGTTTTTAGTTTTGATATCAGTTTGTAGTGGAAATGAAATTAATGAATTAAAGTGTGATTTTATTAACAATGCAGTTTTTGGATATTCGTGTCAGTTGAAAAAACTAAATTTGACTGATCGCGAAAAATCAAAATTAAATTGTGAAAATCATTTGAAAGATAAAAGCGACATGGATGTAAAAATGGTAACTTTCATTGACTCAATTCATCCTGATATTTTCAAAAGTTTCAAAAATCTCGAAATTCTTGATGTATCAAAATCACAAGTGACAAAATTGACACGTGGCGATTTAAAAGGTGCAAAAAAGATGAAAATTTTAGTGCTGACAGATAATGAATTCACAGAGATCGACGATAATTCATTTTTGGGTGCACTGATGCTTGACAGTCTCTCGCTTGATGCGAATAAAATTTCATCTCTCGCTGATAAAGCTTTTAATTCTCTCACAGTACTCAAGTCTCTCGATCTTAGTGAAAATTTCATCACTGAATTCCTGCAAATGTTTTTAAACCTCTAAAAAAACTTGAAGGCTTGAATCTAAGTGGAAATAAAATTGCAACGATTAACTCCGAGCTTTTATTGGAAATATAAAACTTCAGATGTTAGATTTACACCAAAATAAACTCGCAAAACTTAACGAAGACATTTTTAAAAATCAACAAAATTTAACAATTTTATTTTTGCATAAAAATAAAATTCAAGAGTTGCCGGAAAATTTTCTTAAACCATGCGAAAATCTAATGGAAGTCAAATTGAATGAAAATAAGTTGACAGATGTTAACAAAAAAAATTTCTGGTACAACAAAAAGCTTAAAATTTGAAATTTGATGGGAAATCCGCTGGAAACCTTTGACGCTTATTATCTTCATGAGGCAGTGGAGCTTTTGTATATTGGTACGTAAAAGTTAAGTCAACTTTAAAATATCAGAAAAAATGTTTATTAACTTTTTCTAGATGAAACCGTTAAAACCGCTCATGTGTCGGAAAAGCTTGAAATTTTTTCTGCCGAAGTCAATCCATCACCCATGTTGAACTCTAAAGGCATGGACGACAAAAATGAGTCGATACCAGGAATGGAACACTGAATTTTTTAATAAACTTTTTTTAAATTTTTTTCTCAAAAAGTTCAAACTTTTCATTTTGCTTTAATGTAAAAAATCACTTGAAAAATCAGCTATTGAAATTGACCCAATTCAATAAAAATCTCGAGATTTAATAGAATGTGCATTTATTTTATTCATAATCGAAACGCCAGAGAGTCAGCATCTTTTAAACAGAGCGATGGGAAAAAAATTAAAACTTTTAACTCATTTTCTTTTGTTTCCTGCAGCATTAGGTAAGTTAAGCTTGCACACCTTGCTTTGTTAGGTTTAGTGAGTTTGTGTCTTAATAATAATTATTTTTGTCACACATTGAGTACTTTTCCACTTTTGCAAATTGCTCACTCATCAAATCTATAATTAATTTCTAGCGTTTTTTTTCGACGATGAAAGTGATGAAATTGAGACTGAAAGCATTGTGAACTATAAATATAAGGAGTGTCTGAGCGATCGTGTTATTTCCGGTCAAATTAAAAAATTTAAAACAGTTTACGATAAAATTCATTCTATGTCAGATCAAGATATTGATTTAGTCGAAAACCGTGGCTTCGCCACAGCGCTGCCTCTAATTTGTGAAGCAAATAGGAAACTTGCGAGCTCAGTGACTGATTACGTTGAACATATTGCAAGCGAGTGCGTGAAAGATCAAAGACAAAGAAAGAAATTTTTACTTAACTCACTCATGATGCTGCAGACAACGCTCGATTTTATCTGTGGTATGGAAGAAAGTGTTTTTATAGACATTTTCCAAAATGACGTGATTTCATGTTACAAAGAGAAGGCGCATCAACTCGATCAGTGTAAAAACGAATCTTTTAAACTTGTCTTTTTTGACAGAGCACCTGAAAAACTCTTTTGGTTACAGCTGGTGACTGGAAAAGTTTGCAAGTATAAAATCATTTTTAATTAGTTGAAGAAATAAAATGTAACAACTATTTTAAAAATAGTTTTGACTACGAATCAATGCTAAATTGTGCGTATGAGCAACTCAATCAATCATGCAGCAAATCAACAGATGCCCTCGCTTATTTTTTTGAAGTCTTGCGAAGAAATTCACTCTGTTTTAAAAGGAAGAAAATTGCCGAGATACTTGAGAGTTCATCAGATGACTTTGATAATATTGTAACTGATTCATTGACAAAATAATAATTTCAATTTTAAACAAGACTGATTAAATGCAAAATATCACGATGCAAATAAATACAAGTTTTCAAACCCACTCGTGGGTGTTGCCACGTAGCCCACTTGTAACAGAGAGAAGTTTTTTAATGGGTGCCTTTGGGAAAGCCATTTCAAATGCGTTCCATTTTCCATTATGTTTTATTTGCCATTGTGTTCCATTTTTCACTTTCAGCTCAAATTAGACAAATCAGACAGCTTTTGTTAAGAAATCACCTGAGCAGAAAGAAAATTGAGGTAATTTAAATTTTTACTAAGAAATTTTCACGCATTTTAAAGAACTTTTCAAATGCATAAAAAAATCTTCTCAGTTACCTTTGAAATTAACTTTTATTCATTCAAGAAAAGATTTCGTCGAGAGCAGTCGGAATTGTGAAGAAGGAGCGGTTAGTGAGCTGTCATGTTGAGCAATTAAAGAGGAAAATAGCAACTTCCATTCTGTTCTTGTCAAGCATCACGAACGAAAATGGGTCTTCTTCTCGCCGGCAAAGCAGACAAAATCAAGAGGAGAAGAAAAGCTGTGCTGCGAAGTGAAGAAGAGCGAGGAAAAATAAATCAACTGAAATTGTTCGAGGTGAGTTAAAAAAATCTGATGAAATTCTATCCAGAAAAAAATTCAGACCTCGTTCTTGATCATAAAATCATAGCAATCATTGACATTTTTTTCTTCTTTCTGATTCGCAGATAAAAATTTGAAGTCGAGGAGAGATGGAGATCGAAAAAGCTCAAATCAGACGAGACAGCAACTTTTGTTAAGAAATAATGCGAGCAGAGAGACAATTGAGGTAATTTGAATTTTTTCGTGAGAATTTTTCATGAATGCATAGAAAAATTCTTCGCAGTTACCTTTGAAATTAATTTTTATTCATTCAAGAAAAGATTTCATCGAGAGAAGTCGTAATTGTGAAGAAGGAGCTTGGTGAACTGTCATCTTGAGCAATTAAAGAAGGAATTAGTTGCTTCCAAGCTGTTCTTGTCAAGAATCAAGCGTCACAAACGAAAATTGGGCTTTATTCTCACTGGCAAAGGAAACAAAATCAAGAGAAGAAGAAAATCGTGCTGCGAAGCGAAGAAGCAAGGGAAAAATAAATCAACTGAAATTGTTCGAGGTGAGTTAAAAAAATCTGTGAAAATCCACCCAGAAAAATGTAAAATCACAGTAATCATTGACATTTTTTTCTTCTTTCATATTCGCAGATAAAATTTGACGTCGATGAGAGATGGAGATCCAAAAAGCTCAAATCAGACGAGACAGCAGCAGCTTTCGTAAAGAAATTATCTGAGCAGACAGACAATTGGGGTAATTTTAATTTTTTCGTTAGAAATTTTCATGTATTCATTAAAAAATTCTTCGCAGCTACCTTTGAAGCAAATTTTCATTCATTCAAGAAAATATTTCGCCGAGAGCAGTCAGAATTTTGGGAATCTGTGCGAAGCAAGAGTGAAGTGCTGCCAAGAGCAATACGATTGAACCAACACGAGCTGAAACGGAAATGGAATCTCAAAACATTTCAAAAATATTTATTAAGCGCTTTAAATTGTTGTAAAATTATTTTCCATATTTTTCTTCATTTCAGCTTTTATTCAATGTCCTTCCTTTCTTATTTTTTCAGCTTTTTGATTTTCAGTTAAATTTGCTATAAAAATGATTTTTACATTTTTTTCAGGTTATTATTAAGTTTATTCTCTGTAAAAAATTACATAACCGAATTTTTAATTTTCGTGTACAATTTTTATTTTTAGATTAGATTAGATTAGATTACAGTCAGGTAGCCACTACCGAAGTAGGAAGACGTCCGACGCAACCTCACATGATTGACCCGCGATTCCTCAGAAAAGCGAAGCCTAGTGGGCTACTTAGGCAAGTATCTACAGTCGATACGAACCACAGGTACGAACACACCCCTGACTGGAGTAAATACAATTAGATAATCATTAGTGAGAACCGATGCCGGGCAAACACCCTCTATCATCGGCTTTGGTTAATAGGGAATTTTAAAATACCTTTACGGCAATGTTAGTGTGTTAGTGTTTTTTTTTGTAAGTTTTTGTTTTCGAATGATTTTTTTGTTTGTAGTTTCTAGAGAAACTACGGTTAAGAACAGTCTTGTTTACTGAGCAGATATTACAGTTTCCAACTAATCAAAACCAAATCAACATTTTATTTGTCTCAAATCACTTGGAGAAAAGCCGTGATTCCACCACTACCTTCCTCAACTGAGACTAGTGTACACAGTTGGTGTGTCGAGTCAAAATATATGTCCGTTGTCCATTTTAGAACAATCACAAACACAAACCCTCCCTCGAGATCGAAGTGTGCAAATCCCTTAACTCCTATCTATAAATATCCTTTGGAACAAAATTAAAACAAAATTACAAGTCCCTGGCTGACATTTTTATTTTGAAAACGAAATTTACCCAATTCACTCATCAACAAAAAAAAAACTTCCCCTGTTTAACCTAAACTTGTTTCAAAATAACTCCATTTCCGTTCCTCAACTGATCCTTACTGGAATTCAGTTGGACCCTGTCACACTTTTACCAAAATAAATTTCATTACATTACATAGTTACCCATGAAAATTTTCTTGAAGAATCCTCAATGAACAATTTTTCCAAAACAGACTTCCTTCCTTCCAAATTGAGTGTACTCGAACATTTTCTGTCACTACCTGTCCTAATCTAACTAACAAGCCACTTTTACCGACCCTAGCACTGCCAAAACCCAATTAATCACCGGAGCAAATAATTTTTTGCAACTCACTTTTTCAACGCACACTTCGATTTTTCGTGTACAATTTTTATTTTTTCCGAATAATACCCGAATAAAAACCCGAACGAAAAACCGAAGTTGGCCGAAAATTTTTGTATATAAATAGCGGAAATTTAAAAAAATATTTCAGTCGCTCTTGAATTTTCGAAGAAGAAGGTTGAAAAAAAAGAAGGTTTAAGAGGATTTGAAAAACTGGTGGAAAAAGTAGTGGAAAAGTGAGTAGTGATTTTAACTTATGTTAAATTGGGTGAAAAAAATTTTTGTTATAGGAAAACTGAAAAAATGGATGACTATTGCGAAACTTGTATTTTGATGGGAAGAATAATCATGAAGCTGCATAAAGACTTGGATGAATTGAGCAAGGATTTTGACGAGTTAAACCTGGAAAACTGGCGAAAAGAAAACGAAATTCGAGATTTGGTAAATTATGTTAATTTGCTGATAATGGCAAATACTGATTTTTCTGAAAGATTTCAGGCTTATCGAGGAAGATTGCAAGAAAGAAAAGTTGATGTCGGTTGCCAAACTGATGATGTTGCTTATGATGGGTTGAAGAAGAAGAAAAAGAAGTGGTGGAGAAAATTATTGTGTTGTTAGAAGGTTGAAGAAGAAGATGATAAGAAGTTGAAGAAGATGAATTGAAGGTTGAAGAAAATGAAAATGCATAATGAAATGTAAAATTTGAGTTTCAAAATTATTGGTAGAATGAATTGTAAATTTTTGGATTGTAAAAATTATAATGATGTGAAATGTAAAAAAATGATTTAAGTTAATTTAATTGAAAAGTGAAAAAAAATGAATTTAAATGGTGTCTTTTTTAATTTTTCAGCTGGAATTCTGATCCTCAAGATGACAGTTCACCAAGCTCCTTCTTCACAATCACAGCTTCTCTCGACGAAATATTTTCTTGAATGATTGAAAATTTGTTTCAAAGGTAGCTGAGATGAATTATTTAGTGAATCCATGAAAATTTCTCACAAAAAAAATTCAAATTACCTCAATTGTCCGTCTGCTCAGATAATTTCTTTACGAAAGCTGCTGTCTCGTCTGATTTGAGCTTTTTCGATTTTCATCACGTCTCGACGTCAAATTTTATCTGCGAATCTGAAAGAAGAAAGAAATGTCAATGGTTGCTATGATTTTTTGATCAAGAACGAGGTCTGAATTTTTTCTGGATGGATTTTCACAGATTTTTTTAACTCACCTCGAACAATTTCAGTTGATTAATTTTTCCCTTGCTTCTTCACTTCGCAGCACGATTTTCTTCTTCTCTTGATTTTGTTTCCTTTGCCAGTGAGAATAAAGCCCAATTTTCGTTTGTGACGCTTGATTCTTGACAAGAACAGCTTGGAAGCAACTATTTCCTTCTTTAATTGCTGATTTGGATCCTTGATGTTCAACATCGCCGCTCCTTCTTCACAATTCCGACTGCTCTCGACGAAATCTTTTCTTGAATGAATAAAAGTTAATTTCAAAGGTAACTGAGAAGATTTTTTTATGCATTTCAAAAGTTCTTTAAAATCTGTGAAAATTTCTTAGTAAAAATTTAAATTACCTCAATTTTCTTTTTGCTCAGATGGTTTCTTCACAAAAGCTGTCTGATTTGAGCTTTTTCAATCTTTATCTCGACGAAATTAAGAGAATACCGGGAAAGAAGTTTTTTTACAGGTGATTATTTATTTGCCAATTTTCACATAATTTAATTAACATCAATAATTAACAACAGTAACTTTTTTCTTTGAACGTAATTCATTCTTTGTCTCTTTAATTGAATTTCTAAATTTTTTATATTCGAAATATTTATTTTCTTTTTACAGTGAAGCCTGAATTTGATCAACACTAAACACCGTTATTTTTTGAATTCATATTTTTCAAAGTTTAACCTCGAAAATTTCAACCGGCTCATTTCGCAATCAACTTTTGTCGTCTCTTGTCGTCTCTCGTAAGAAATTCAATTAGATTTAATTAGTGAAATAGGACATTAATATCGATTCAATATGGATCCGTTCGACTGCAGCATGCTCGGCGATGGCGAGTTGTCGTTCGACGCGCTTTTAAACAACAATTTTCCGGATAATTTGAATTTTGAGCAGGAACTCGAAAAAAATGCGGAAGATTTTGAGAAAGTACTCTTTGGTGCCACTCAAGACACGCAGAATGTTGGAAATATCTTTAATGTGTTGGGCGGTGAAGAGGCTGAGAAGTTGATCGAATCAATTGATACTCGAAAAGGTAAGTTTCGAGATTTTTCCAGCCAGCCATGATTAAAATTTTTTCTCGACATCCAGGAGACAAAGATGATGATGCTGATCCGCTTCTCGTTCAATGTGCCCATTGTGATGATATTTTCACGAACGACTGTTTTCATTTGCATGTGTGTCAATACACTGAGAACAAGGAACAGATTATGGCCGAATTTATTCAGCAAGATCCAGCAGAAAGTGAATTTCAAAAGCTTCGTCGATCGACTCTCGAAATGCTTGACTCTAATCAGACACAACTTCGAAAATTGCTGGACATGATCAATCCACCGCCGGTTCAACAGCCCAAAGACGATAAGGCAAAGCAATCGAATTTCGAGTGTTTTGTTTGTACGCGAAAGTTTGTCCATGAATCCGGACTGTATCGTCACTATGACAAGCATATTGGAGAAATTCTCGAGCGATCACCTTACAAGAGCAATCAGTTGCATCCGGTCATTCTTTGTGCATTCTGCGGTCAAACTTTCACAATGGAACAAGACGTGTGGGCTCACTTGCAGCAAACTCACTTCGAAGTGCTTGATAATGAAGCGTTTATTAAATTTCAAGAGAAAGAGCTCCAATTTGAGATTACTGAAGAAAAGTCGCCAGAAACGCAGGAGGCAAAGAAGCAGAAATTGGACAATGATTCAGATAAACCAGTTCATATTGCTGCCCGCGATTTTCCAATTGAGCAGTTCGTTCGAACGATCTACGTGAAGAATCTCTATCACTGCGAGTTTTGCAACGCTACGTTTGCTAATTTAAAATCAATGCTTCTCCATGTCTCCACACACGAGCCCGGATCTTGCTTCCAGTGTCACTACTGTCAAATTCGTGGACTCTCCTTGAAGGATCTTCTAATTCATCGACATGATGAGTGTGTCTTCTATAAGGACTATCGTAATAATATCTTGGAGATTCCTTGCGTTTGGACTTGCAATGTTTGTGACGAGGAGTGTCAGGGCGTTGAGCAACTCATCTTGCATCGGTAAGACTAAGAATATTTAAAGCCAAATCAAGTTTATAATAAATTTAAATTATAGCCACAACAACTTTCATTTCTTCCCACGAATGGAACAAAAAGGCAATCAGATTTTCTTCACGTGTGAACTCTGCTCGACTTGCTTTGACACGGCAACCCTCCTTGTTGCACATCTCACCGAAAAGCACTTGAAGAAACCACGTGTCAATGCTCTCCCGGAAACATCAACTCGAGTTCAAAAGTCACCGTCATCGGTTCGAAAGGGAGGCGGTCATCAAACATCAACTCGACCACGCCAATATTTGTGTGAAATTTGCGGAAAATCATACACTCAATCGTCGCATCTCTGGCAACACTTGAGATTTCATCAAGGCATTAAGCCATTCGAGTGTCCTCATGAGGGTTGCGGTCGTAAATTCACCATCCGTCCGGATTTAAATGATCACATTCGAAAGTGTCATACCGGCGAGCGTCCATACGAATGGTGAGACGAGTTTAAATTTCGTTAAATTGATTTTTAATCAATCTATTTCAGTACAATTTGCGGAAAGAGATTCTTGACTGGCTCCGTCTACTATCAGCATCGCCTAATTCATCGTGGCGAGCGTCGATATGGCTGTGAGGAATGTGGAAAACGCTTTTATCGTGCAGATGCTCTGAAGAACCACCAATTGATTCATACCGGACAAAAGCCTTACAAGTGCTGGGTCGATGGATGCAACAAGTCATTTCGTCAGCGCGGAGATCGTGATAAGCATGTCAAAGCTCGTCATAAGGACGCACCGCCGATGCCTTCACCGCCCAAGAAACGCATGAAGGTTCAATCATTCGGCCGGGGACGTACTAAGAACAACATGAGTCTCTACAGCGCAAAGCCGCCAGTTTCCGATATTATCTCATAAATCCGTCATGAAATTGCTTCATATTTATTCATTATTTATTTAAATTCCTTAAGTGCGTGCCAGCATGTTTAACATATAATTTTTCACTTTGTGACTTACTGTCTTGCTAACTAACTATATATATGTAAAATTTAAATTTCAAAAACTATTAAAGCATCTCTAAGAGAGAGAGAGAATAATGATTTAAAAATATAACGAAAGATTTTTATTTCAAACTTATCACATGCGAGATTATGCGTTGTAGCTCTTTAAGCTTTTAGTGTTGTGACCTGACTTCTTCTTCTTCTTTGGCTTGCGACTGCGATAATTCCAATTTTTTGAATCAGTTTCGTTGTCTGAACCACAATCGTAGCTTTTTGTCTTCTTAATGTTGGCCAATCGAGTTGAATTTCTACCAAGGCCCATGCAACGCTCTGAAACGAAATTTATTTTATGTTGGGACATTCAGTTAAGTTAATTTTTTAATTAATACCCAAATGGCTTGCGAACTTAAGAGCAGAGACAACTTGTTGACAATTTATGCATGTAACGAGTTTATCGGTGATTCCATGGTCTGTATCTGCCAAATTCAATTCCTTTTCGGACTTTGCTGTGTGGCGCTCTTGGAAGTGCGCTTGAATGCACTGACTGGTGATGATATCGGAAAGCAATGAATTAAATAGATAATTTGCAGCGAATTCAACATTTGTGGGCTTTGCCATGATTCGATCGTAGTCTTGATGCAAAATCTCTTCCTCCTCTTCATCTGTACGCTTGCGTTTTCGTGTGGGTTCCACACTCAATGACATCTTGATTTTTATTTTAATTTAACTCAAATTTTTATTCTTCTGTTTTGTTCACTTTTAACGGTTAAATTCAAATTTCTCTCGAATATTGTTTACATTTTTTTTTAAATTTCAAAGATGAATCAAATTTGCAATTGTCTGAAAAGTGTCATTTTGAGACAAGCACGTCCTGTTTTAGCGTCATCTCAACGCATAACATTGCCATACTCGACGTCGACATCACAGAAACAGGATAATAAGAAGCAAACGGCTGCAATTAAGATAACTCTTCTATCTGATGGTAATTATTCTTCTTCTTTGTGGATATTGCGACTTACATTTCGTTATAAATTATTGTAGGCGATAAAATGGACGTTGTTACGCTTGATCAGGCAAAAAAGATAGCCGAGAAGCGTCAAATGAAACTAGTGAATATAGTCGATAGAGATACAAAGAGCAGCAGACCAATTTATAAGATGATGTCGAGTCACGAGTATCATGCAGAGGAACTGAAGAAGAGAGAAGAGAAAAAGGAAGCTAAAAGTCAACTGCAAATCAAGTCTGAAAAGCTCCTCACCATCAACAATAAAATCAGCTCACATGATATGGAATCGAAATTGGCCAAAATCCGAAAGTGGATTGAAAAGTTGCATGAAATAAGAGTGGTTGTGAGCGGCGAGCAGGGTAACATGGCGAGTGCCGATAAAATTGCAAATTCCGTGGAAGAGACAGCGAAGGAACTTGGTGCACGGGTCTTGCAGAAAAGAACAAAGGATAACATGATCCGATTCACTTTAATGCCGGATATTAAGAAGGAGAAAGAGAGAGCCTCCTCAACTCCTCACAAAAAGGAATTACTAGAGCCTGAAATCCTCAATATTCAGCAGCAAAGAAGCTATGCCTTGTGACAATTACCTCAATACAATGCGATTCAACATCACGTTCAATTCAATGCCGAAGGTATGTCTACGAAATGTGACGATGATGATGAAAAGAATCAAATTTCAGCAAAAGGCGTTAAAGTAGCTTCACTCGTTGGCATTTTTCTTTTTGTAAAATATTCATTTTGGAATTTTCTTTATGAAAAGTTCAAGAAAGAAGACTAAAAGTTTAAAATTTACGTTAAATATAGAGTGCTTGATTTTGTAGATAAATTAAATTAAAACACATTTTTAAAATCAATATCTTTAATTTTCGCTTTTATCGCTTAAGATTTTACGCAAACATTCTTTGGTGTCCATCGTATCGAGATCGCAAAAGGCACTTAGGTCGAGCTTGCTTAGCTGATCTTTTAGCTTTTCACTCATTTCAATATCATCGCTACTTTCAGATACATTTTCTTCTAAATTATCCTCGATTTCATCGAATTCATTGGCACTTCCTTCTTCGTTAAGGACATTGAAGTTCTGAGTTTGTGCCTCCAACCGTTCAGCTTCAATAATTTCCTTGATTTTTGATTTCGGTGTAATTAATCGCTTTCGTTTCATGACAACTTTTGGCTCTTCAGTTTCTTTAGCCATTTCGTTAATTGGCTCTTCAATGTCCAAGAGTTCTTCCGCTATTTTAACTTCATCATCGTCAGGATCAAGTTCTTCATTGGATGATGGTGGTGATGTGGGAGAGAAAAACCGCTTTAAAAGCACTCCATTCGGTTTCTTTTTCAAAATCATAATGCATGGCTTTGTTCGAATTTTAATTGGCAAAAATGAGGTGTAGTGAACACCTATGTTGCTGAAACACTCGACTTGCTCAATTTTGTCATGAGTTTGTCGCAAAAGTCTCATCTCCGGTGAATATTTACTCCTCACTTCAGCTAAAAGGTAATCGAATTTATGAAGATCTTCGTCGCCGGCTTTTAAGTGCTCATCTTTGCTGTAAGTCCAATTTGAATTGATTTCCGTAAATCTTGTGACTCCACTCTGTGCGGTTAAATTGTCGATGTGGATTGTGATGTTTGGTTCTGTTGACGCTATGCGATGTAATCTAGACATGGCAATGCCGCCTGGATAATTTGTTCCACTAACGGCAAGAAGAAAAGTTGTCAACAGGAAATTTCCAAGTAAATGACCAACCGCTATCATTGCTAAAATTGTTTGTGGCGCTGATTTATGTCGATTGATCCAGAGACGTTGACAAGCGCATGCACTAGCCACGTTTAGTAGTGGAAATGCATAAATGATGAACCTCAATTCTTTATGAGGCAAAATTGAATAGATTAAAATGAAGACTAATGATGAAATAACGATTGCTCTAATCCTTGGCTCAACATACAGTCCAAACGGTACAAATAGCAGAGAGACTCCTAACGCTCTTGGCAGTGCTGAGTAAAAGTACCACAAAAAAGGTGATGTACCCCATTCGGAGCTCTTGTTTAAAATCGTATTGAACCAAAATACTTCTGCCTCTGGCCACGTAGCTCTTTGCCAGAAAAATGAATCAATAATTATCGTGAGAGCTATTAAGCCTAGTCCGGTAGGTATTCCTATTTTAATTAATTGAGCGATTGTGATGCGTTTGTAGAAGAGATCATAGATGAGTAATAGTCCTAATAATATAACGAGCTCTGATCGAAAAATAATTATCGATGCTCCTGCGAACAATAAAAATCTCCATTGCTCTCGCCGCAACCAGGAGCTTACAGCTAAAAGCACCAGTGGAAGTGCAAAAACATTCGGCAACGGACGACTCATGTAAAATGTAAAATGAAATTGTGTGAGAGTGATAACGAGGAACCAATTGCCCACGTCGATTCCGAGCATCTGTTGAAAAGTGTTCTTCAAGCGATTCCATGCAAACGACACGTACGCAGCAAGTGTTAGTCGAACTAAAAATAAATCAATTTTTTAATGGGACATTTGTCTTTGTTCGTAAAAATATTTTTTAAATTACGAGTAAATTTTTTT
The DNA here is from genome assembly GCA_038502055.1 of Tanytarsus gracilentus. NCBI lineage: Eukaryota > Metazoa > Arthropoda > Insecta > Diptera > Chironomidae > Tanytarsus > Tanytarsus gracilentus. Next base: position 2,050,941 of record JAXRKN010000045.1, on the reverse strand, counting down.
TTAAATTTTCACTCTAGGTAATTCCTGTTTTTCTTTAACTTTCAAAATTGCGCTTAAATCATTTAAATTTAATTTTCTCACCTAAAAATGACGTCCAAAATTTGTTAACATTTAGAAATGAAAAAAGCGTAACAAGTGGTGAGATGCTTAATGAGATAGCTAGTGGTCCTATGAAAGATCTCGGAACTGGACCCGGATACTCGTGGTGGTCATACTTTTGAATGAAAACAAAAGTGTTATTTTTAAATTTCATTCAATGAAGAAAATTTCCCCGGAAAAAAAATTATAAAACTTACCGAAGTAAAATTCAGTCGATGATATAAAATGTCATGCATTGCTTGCATATTAAAGCTCTCCTCCACTTTCGTGAAAGGCGTATAGAACACATAAAAAAGTGCAATTGAATAAATTAAAAAATTCATCCTTATTTCCTTAAATATTAATTTTTCCTTTCTTTTCTCATCACAACACTACAGGGTGAAACTTAAACGAGGGGAACGTCATGGGTCAAAAAGTACTTTATTTTTTGAATTTTTAAGTCCGCGATATAACGAGAAATTTTGGATTATCTATTTTCGTTAGTTTGAAAGCATGCATACCGAAATTTATTTATCATCCAATCAAATCATTCAGCAATCCCACGAAAAGTTCACTGGTGCAGGTATGAAATTATTACTTTTTTCACCTGAACATTATTAACGGACAGTATCGTTGTAACTTTTGAGTGTAACACATCGAAATAAAAATCTAATAAGGAAATGAGTAACTGTAATTTAGTTTACACATCGACGCCAAATCTCAAGAGCACAAAGGGTCGGCTGATCTTAAAGGAACTTTTTGTATCGAATCTTCCACAAGACATCACTCTAATTAGTAAACAGGATGAAGCTGTGGAAATTGTCTCAAGTGACAGGAAAATTGAACCGCCGGTCGTTCATCAAGATGTAGTGGAATTTTTAGAGGCAAAGAAAAATTTAAATATTTCAATCATCCACCTTACGCCTCCAAAATCACTGACGCCGTCTACAAAAAAACTATTCGAAGAATATTACCTGAAATCGACAGCGAAAAAATTAAAGATTGAGGGCAGGAAGTGTATAAGACTTTAAAACTCACTCGATTTCAACCGAACCGTGCCATTGTCCATGCATTTTATTAAAAAGTTTCTTTTTTTTGACACTATGTGTGTGAGTGGATTGATGGATGCATATTTAGGAAAAATATATTTTAATTTCTTCAGTTATCACCAATTGAAAGTCTTTCATCATTGTCATCATACTGACCACATTCACATTTTCTCATGCATATATTTTTACCCAACTCATAAAAATAATTTTGTAACAAATAAATATTTTTACAGACCAAATTTTCAACCGATTGTGACTTATTTTAATTTAAAGAAGGCGAAAATTGTTTAACAAGCTATCATGCTAAAGAAATGTTTAAGAAGCGATTTTTTTATGTACAACCAACGAATTAATAATTTCTATTGTTTTAAAATGTCAATGAAAATTCACGAAATGAATCTAAAGCAATTACCGGATTGTTTAGTTAGTTGGCAATTAGATCACCTCTCAATTCTGAATTGCTCTCACTCATTATTATTTTTTTTATTTCCTCAATGCAATGTGTGCAATGTGATGCATTTGTATAAGTATTAATAGAAATAATACATCAGTCTTCGTCCATCCATGTAAGATCAAGGAAAGCAGTACGGTTAACATTCGTCTAAATAAATTGTTGTATAGTGTTTTCCGAGGTAATATAGTTTTGCGTTCGATACTATTTACAATGAAAATAAGCTTGATGAGTTTTTCACCGCCACGGAAATACTTTGGAATGAGCATATGTATTAAAAAAGTGACTTTAATAGCCATCACAGATTGTGATAGAGCAGTGATGACGATCTAATTGCCAACATTTGAATAATGTTTTTAACATTTTTAATCTCCTTTAAGTCGTTCTGCAAATTTCTCTTGCTGTAATTGCTTCCACTCTTTTTTCGCTTTCATCCGTTTCAGTTGACCATCCCACACCTAAAAGAAATATAGTTATAAAAACCATCATCAATGTCATTCAACTTTCTCACCAAATCAACAAGACCACCTTGATTCGCTATTACACTTTTGACTCGATTCGCAAAATCAATCGCCGACTCGTTTTCTTCGCGATACATTGGCGGTAGATACCAAACATCGCATACAATTGCCCAGGAGGTCATCATCAAGTAAAGATATTGCATCATTGAAAATCGTGAGCTATTCCAAAAGGCATCGCCAAAACGAGCGTCATACTTTATGGCCACTGGATATACAACGCCGCCAACCTCGAAACTTCCTTTTTTAAACTGCATCACGGATGTATTATTGATGCAAGTGCCTTCGGGGAAAATTAGAATGGGAGGATTCTTTGGATCTGACACATGCTGCTTTAATCTCAATGCAACTGCCGATCTATCCTTAGCTTCAGCTCTTTCGAACCAAATGTGTGGTGACGCACGACCAAGAGCCCGCTGGAGAACGCCTAAAAATCCGCCGTGTCTCTGACCGATCTAAAAAAATGTTTTAATTAGCAAAAAAAAAGTTCAAAGCTTTAACAAAAGCCAAAGCATGCAACACAAATTTCAAATTCATGGACTGACTTACCAGAGAGTAGCAATTATCACACATAAGTACAAGAGCATCAATTGGAGAAGTGTGATTGGCTACACAAATCCCATTGAGTGGTCGATTTTCAGGATTATGATAGTTAACTACTGATGAGATTGCATTTGAGAGAAATTCGAAGCAATGTATGAGAGTGACTCGAACTATGCGACGCTTTAAATCGCCTTCAGGTAAAGCCCAGCCAACAACAGCCGTACAGAATGTTAGCCAATAAACCTAGATGCAAGATGCAACAAATAAAATTACATAGAGATGATTTTTATGATACTAATGAAACTAATTTAAAAATATTATTTAATGAAACCCCCAAAAAAAAGTGAATGAATATGAAGTAGTGACGGCCACAATATGACACTTTCAGGCATTTGCACAGGCATAGAGCGTTCAAATTGCTCACCATAGAGTAGGCGCAATCAGTTGAGAGAACGGCAACGTCAATTGGAGAAGTATGATTAGCCACACAAAATCCACAATTTTTAGGTCTATATTCTTCATTGTGAATAGTTATGACAGCCGACAGAGATCGGACAATAATTCGAAATACGATCAAGGTAATTTTATCATTGAGCCATCGACGAAGTTTTTCGTGAGGAATAAAACCCAAAAGTGTAAAGGAAAAAATGCACCAGATGACCTGTGTCGAGGTGTGCCTAAAAATTAATTCAAATAAAAGGGAAAGTAACTTACCCCTATGAAACAAATGATGACTCGTAGAGGCATTAAAATTAGGTATCTAACTAGAAACCCAAAGAACCAAAGCACTGTTAACTTCCATGAGATGAATTCATATCCTCGATTTGTTCTCGTTAATAGATTCCAATTTTTTAACTCTTCAGCTTCAAACCGAGAAGTGACATCATCCTCAATTACCGCCTCAATACCCGATTTGATATACTCTAGGCAGTCCTCAATCTTAAAGTCGAGGACTTTTTTAAGAATCACTTCATTGTTCTCACTTTCGTCACCCTCGTCGGCAGTTTGTACTGGTTCTGCTTGCTGCTGATCTTTGTTGCTACACGCCACATCGTCTGGCATCAGAATGAGCGATTCTTTTGTAATAACACTAGCTCCATTATTATTTAAGTGACCATTTAGACTGAGCTTTTTTGTTAGACCATTTTTCTTCGGCACATCACCATTCTCATGCTCGATTAACTTTTTTTGATGCACTTCAATCTCTTCCTCATCTTCTTCTGACTCATAGTCTATGCTGCTACTGCTTCGTCTCGCCGATTCGATATTTTGTTTGCCAAACTAAAATTAGAACAAAAAATATAGAAATATTTGCAAAAAAAGTGGAGGGATAGCATGTGACTAAATTATTTTTAAATTAGCGCCAGCGCACCGGTTAGAAATTATAAGAGACACAATTAAAGCATTATAAGGTATCGTCATCAATGTCATTAGTCACTATGTGTGTCAGCGACTATATGTTGTTTTTCTTTTGCATGTAAACGAAAGTTACGCAACGATAAATTTTTATTGAGCCACTAAATTTTGATTATTTTTTTTGCATGCTCGTAGTTTTTGAAGGCTTTTGGAGCGATAGACGAAAAACGAGATGAAAAGCATGGTTCAAGGTTTACTTGTAGAATTACTAGTTCAGTGGCATTGCAATATTAAACTATAAAAAATTACAGTTGATTTTAACTGTTTCATTTATATTGATTTAATGTTTTTTAATCAAGCATTAATACCGTCTTAAGTCTCTGCTCTTTGACCTTTAAGCTTTACCGACATTAGAAATTTCTCGACAAATATTTTCGTAAAAATATATTTTTCTGTTCGATAAGATAAGCGAATTGAAATTTATCTACACAAGCATGCGAGCCGCGACGACAGACGAAATTACTTTGTTAAACTTCCAGATGATCTTGAAAATGCTTGTAGCTGAGATTTTCAATGACGACGCATTTTGATTTTTGACTATCTAAATTCGCAGTTTGCTCTTGATATCTATTGTGATGCAATAATCAGGATGTTAAGTATTACTCTTACCTCGAATAGCTTCAGTAACACCCTCACATACAGTCGTCGGATGCCAAAACTCTTTCCAAAACTAGCCAAGAGAAGAATCATAACTAAAACACAAAAAAAAGGTAAAACCAGCAACCCACTGGCTATTTCGAGTAATGCCATTGCTAAGTTATGTTCTTATAGCTAGTTATGTCTTCGGTGATTGATTAATTATTGGCTTTAAATAATTAATTTTTACCACACATTTCTTTTACAACTCATTTCTGTTTTTCTCACTTTTTATTTCTATATGAGCGCATGATTTGGGGTGAAACTGAACGCGGTTTTCTCCAATTTTGAAAAAAGTTTTTGCGTAACGGCTTTCTAACATGTGTTAACCAATTTGTAATGAATTTTTAAATTTATTAAGTAAATTCAAAAATTATTAAATTTTCACACAATTTATTTATTGCGTATTTTTAATCAAATTTTTATGCTCAAAAAATAATTGAAACGAATATAATGTGTTTTAATATGTTTGATAGATAGGTTAAAAACTAAATTGGAAATTTCTTAGTGATAAATTTTCTCTGCTCTGCAAATAGCGAATAATTCGATCTTTAATGATCGTCTTAACAATGAATTCTCTTAACCAATTGCCGCGCTCACTATTTCGGCTACGTCTTGATCAGTTGAGCGAACGGTGAGCTGTAAAGTTACTCCATCGGCTAATGCTAATTTTGCTCTAAGTAAAATTTCAGCACCGCCTCGAAACACACCTAAAATAAATGAATTTTTTACTAAAAAGTAATTCTAAAAAATTTTAAATTTACCAGAACAAACGAGGGTATGAGTGTGAGTTCCTTCGGGTACTTTATCTGTTGCATTGGCTGGACCGAGCGCTAAGAATTTTATAATGGTATGAACGGCTTCTTGCAAAGTACTGACAGCTGACAATGAATACGTTTCTTCCAGCTCAACCCATTCTGTAAAACAATTCAAATTGAAATATTTCGTTGAAAAATATCAATTAATTTTACCATCTGTGTCAGCAGAATCCCACGCAACGGCAAAATTGTTGACCTTTGTTTTCTGTATCTGATCGGCAACGGTAATTTCAAAGTCTTCTAGCATGTACTCGTCATCGTATCCATCGTCAGAGTCGGGAAGGCCGGTATTCGGATCGCAATCTTTCACAACAAATTTCAAGGTTGCACCGAATGTTGCTAAAAGTAATTAAAGGATGTTAAAAGTCAAGCAAAATGAAATGAAAACTTACCAGTTGAGCTTGAAACGTCGGCAGGATATTCTAAAATGACATATGTCGATTCTTTTTCACCATAAACGAGCTTCGCGCATGGAATTACGTGACGAACGATGAAGCCTTCCGGCAATAAGAGCTCAACTCGGACATTCTCAAGTAACTGATCGGAAAGAGTGTTGACACAATCAAATTGTAATACAATGTGCTGGGCGAAGCAGTGCTTAACACACGAAACCGTATACTCTGTTTCACTCTCAGTCAATTGCACGGGAGGTGTTGATTTATGAAGAGGTCCAAGACGTTGAATGCCAGGAATTTGAAGCAAACGCTCGACATTCGCCTCCTCACGAGTAACACGCGGTGTTTTCGTAACTGTTGTTTTAATCATAGCGTCATCATTGTGTGAATCATCGGCCGATGTAGGTGTGGGTGCTGTTTTAGGCACAAGAGCGAGATTAAATGGTTCATTGAGGGGTCCATGAAGATGATCTTTGAGAGTTTTTTCGAGCAACGAAAGCGAAACCATTTGATCATTACTCGAAATATAAGCCTTACTCAATGCTGGACTTCCATTATTTAAAATTGCAAGATAGTAAGTTGCTCGATCACGAACTTCGTCGTCAATGTCCATTTGACATCTGACCAATAGGACAGTGACATTCTGTAAGAGGTCAGGACATGCGGAGCCAAATTGAGCCATAGCAGAAACGGCAGCCGCACGAACTGTAGCATTCTCCAAAATGACACGGTTGTAGACAAAACGAATGTATTTCGATGGATTCTTAGAGTATGGACCTTCTTTTCCGAGAAGGTGAAGGATACGTACAGCTAATGAAGTGTGCTCACAGTCTTCAATGAATTCGCAAAGGTGGCTCAATCCCGTCTCTTTTGCCTCTGGATTTTCCTCAATAATCGTTATTATTGTGTCGACAATGGATGTCTTATACTCCAAACCGCCTTCCTCTCTCAACATTGCACTCAAAAAGTTCATCAGAATGCTGTGCTTGCGTGGGAACTTTGTGCAGAGAGTTCGAATTGCTTGTACGACAACCACTTTAAACTCATCCGATATTTCTGCAACAAAAGTCGCAATTTGCTTCATAAGACGTTCAACTGAACTTTCAGTGCCAGTCTTTAGCAATGTTGTAATGGCCAACGTTGCAACCGAACGATTTGAGTCAGCAATTAAGCCTTCCAAGTCCATATTGAAGGCGGCGACAGCTGCTGGATACAACACTGCAACTTTATTCATCGTTCGAACGGCTGCAAAACGCAATGTAGCCTTTGACGAGCCACAGAAGAGTTGTAGAATGCTGACAGCCGGTGCCAATTCTCGTGCTGAGGTTCTCTTCAAGTTGACAATAGCATGAGCAGCCTCATAAATCACCATTTCACTCTTGTGACGCAGACATGAGTCAACAAATTCGAGGAATTGTGAATCGGAAATTGTGCTTGTGCCATTGGCATAATCTTCCTCGATAATCTTGCTTCCAATACGAATGAGATAGCAAACCGCATAGGGGCTCTTTAAGTTTTGACTTATGAGCTTATTCACCAACTTAGCGACTGCCAAACGATCATTTCTTCTTATGTGATTCAAAAGTCCGAGAGCGTGATATTGAACCATAATGTTGTCACTATTCAGCGCTTCTTGAGCTTCATTTGCCCATCTCTTAACAATATCACCTGCACCTTGTTGAGATGAAAGATGAAGGGAACTAACGAGAGCTGCACTCGATACGGCTGAATTTCTATCAACAATACATTGTTTCATATAACGTTCAACGGCTTGCAGCATAGTCGGGTCGGTAATTGAGCAGAGCGCCCGAATGGCTGGTGCACGATAAAAATCTTCCCTTCCTGTCATATCTTTCGTCAGTGAGCTCGTGACAATAATAACATCTTCTGCTATCGTGCTGAGTTCTTTAATGCCCAAATACACCATGCGACGCAATACAGTGTCCTTTGATTGAAAGAGCTTTGTCATGGCGAAAAAGCATTCTGTCGCCTCGCGAGTACCCAACTGTTCGCCTTGATTCAGCAAATAGAGGATTTTTGTCAGGATGTGAATGCATTTTTTAGCGTTGACCGGTGTCTCGTTGAACGTTCGTGCTTCTTGAAGAACTGATGTCTTCTCGAGATTTTGAAATGGATTTGCACCGGCTAAAAAATAAATTAGAACATTAGAAAATATTTTATGCTTGCTCCTCCAGTCGAAACATCCAGTGGAACATTTTTGAAAATGAAATTGTTGAATTCACTAAAGACATTACGTGGAGGCGATGAATTAGATTTAAAATATTTTTTCATCAGAACTAATGCCATGTCGTTTTATCGCTGCCAAAAATTGATCAAAACGGCGATTCTGCGAGATTTTGAGGAGAATCTTGAATTTTTATTTTCACAACAACAAAAACTGCCAACACAACATGATTTTTTTTTCGAATCAAGTGTTGCTGTGTAAAAACGCTTTTTTAAAGCAATTTGAGCACTGTTTGAAGATGGATAAATAGTTTAGTCACTTTTAAAGCTATCAAAATACCGAAATTATCAAACCGATGACTTTTTAATGAATTCATGTGCAGTTTAAGAAATTTTTAAATAACTCATGAAATAGTACCGTCTTCTTCCTCCTTTTTGTCACGCTTAAAACTCATTGTTTTTATTAATCGATTCACAGTAATTTTACCAATTATATCACGTCGAAAGTTTAGTTAATTCACTTTTTCTACTCTCTAATTTTATCGCGACTTATAATGTTGAAACGATGTGAAACTGAAACACGTTCGAAGGGTGCAAAAGTCGGAAATTAAAATTTTTGTAAACACTAAAAAAATCTAACTTAATCGTAAGAGTGGAATTTTAATTTATAATTAACTTCATAGAAGACATTCAAGTTCAAAAAATATGTCATCAAAGGCTGGAAGCTCGAGGTCACACGAGAGCGATAAATTCGCGGCGGAATTGCGTGAAGTAAGTGGAAAAAATAGAAAAAAATAAAAATTTGTTGAATGTTATGAGTGTGAGCGCGATTTTCACTGCAAAAATTTCATGCGTGCATACCTAAAAATAGTTTAACTATTTTCTGAAGAATTTATTTAAAATCTCTCATGAAATTAATTTAAATATTTTAAATTTATTTATTATAAATAATTTAAATATTATGATTTATAAAAAAGCATTAATTAATTAACAAACTCTTCTAATCTCTTTTAGCTTAAAGAAATCGAAAAGAGAGATTCGGTACTTACAAGCGAACAACAAATCGGGCGGCTACTAAGACCCGGCTCTAGCTATTTAAATCTAAATCCATATGAAGTCCTACAAATAGAAATAGAAGCACCCGTCGAGGATATAAGGAAAAAATATAAGAAACTCAGCATACTAGTGCATCCAGATAAAAATAGCGATGATAAAGTGAGAGCGGAAAAGGCTTTTGAAATTGTCAACAAAGCGTGGAAATTGTTAGAGAATGATGGAACTCGAAAACGATGTCTCGAATTTTATGAGGAAGCTCGTCAAAAAACCGACATGATGATTAGTGAAAAACGAAAAAAACTTAAAAGAGAGGGTCGTGGATACGAAAAAATTCCTGAAGATGACCCGGCGCAATATAAACACTGTATCTACGTAACGGTCATGAAACTTTTTGCCGATCTAGAGAGAAAACGACAACAAATTGAACAGAGGGACATGGAGGAGAGAAAACGAAAGCGAGAACAAGAAATCGACGAGGAGGAACAGAAAGAAATGCAAAAGGAGTTTGCGAAAAATTTCGAGGAATCTAGAGAGGCGCGTGTGAGCTCCTGGCAAAAATTTAAGTCAGGCGAGGGTAAAAAAGCGAAAAAGTCGAAAAAAGCGTCTCCAGCAACTTTTCAACCACCAAAAGTGAAAGCTGAATCGAGAAATTAGATTTTCGCTAAATTTAAGCTTTTAAGAAAATTAAATATTTTATAAGATTCTCTTTTCACTCGAGGCGTATAATTCATGTGTAACTTTTTAAAGGTATACGCTCGCGTCGCCGACATAATAAAGCGAAATTTATTTTTAATGACCTAAAAAAACATTTTAGATCTTTTACTCCGAAACTCAGGGTTCAGTTTTATTTATTCATAAAGTTTAGACAGTTTTTTACGCTCTCGACATTTTCAACTAATTCATCAGTCAAATGTGTTCTTTTTTTAACTAAGTATCGAACGCGCAGCATGGTTTGTCTTCTTAAATCAACATAATTTCATTTCTCTCTCTCTTTACATACTAAAGAGGAGTATCATCAAGTATCGCGTGCAATAAACAACGAATCTCTCGTTCTGACAGACAAATTTTTTTTGGGAGTTAATGGGTAGGCGGAGAAACGAATGAATGCGTGTATGTTCTAAGTGTATTTAGGGAAAAAAGGGTTCAAATTCCTTTGATAATCTTATTTATTATTAGTCAGCTGCATGTGAAGGCGCACGAATTTTTAGTAAACATTTTTCTTGCTAGTTTTATCAAATTTCCAACACTATTAGACTGAATAATATCATTTAGATGAATTGAATTTATTTCGAGGAAAAAAATCTTCCCCTCAATTTTCTCCGATACATTTTTTTCTTATAAAAGTTAGTTATCACGGGTTTTCACTTCACTTTTCAATGATTTCCATATTCTTCTAATATTTTTTTTTTAAAATATTTCTTGCTCTGGACGAATTAGGATGTTTTAGCCTCAAAAATATATTTGAAAGCAAAGAAACTGTTTTAAAGATTTTAATTCCTATTTCATCCAGATCAAATCGACAATCAACAGTTAAATGAAAAACATCGTTTTTGGCAATGTAAAGTAAATGACATACAATATGAAAGGAGAAAACTACCACAATATAATATTTTATGCTGCGCATCTAATTTAATTCTTTTACGAGTAGTGAAGATTAATCAGATCAATTTATTAGAAATATAGACACACATTAATAAACTCCCCTAAATTTAAATGTCTGGTAATAATGTAATAATTTTTTTTTCATATAAGATCACAATAAGTTCAAATTTTTAATTTTCCTCAAATTTACATTTTTTTTCTCCTACAACAATTTCGACTCAAAAATTAAGAATCATAAGATTTTTTTTTACTCTTTCAAATGTAAGTTTTTTTTAGGGGGGAGATAATTTAAAAAATTTCTTCCTTCTTATTCGCTTCGCTCTAAATAATTTTTATGTTCTGTAATTTCTAATTTCCTTCTCTACATATTGATTAATTTTTTTTTATTCATCTTGTCATTATAATTAAATATAATTGCTGCAAATATTCTAATAAATTATTAGGTGATTTGTTCAACGCCATCTCTATCTTTCTTCAATATTTGCGGATTTTTTTTGGATATGATTATCAATTTTATCATTTTAAATTCATTATAAATAGATCAATAATCTATAAATATATAATTTTTACCTTTTTTTCATCAAAAATGATTATCTCAAATGGAGCAAAAAGAGTTTTTTTTTGTGTACGAGTGTAAGTTTATGTATTGCAAATATTTTAATATATGTGAAGTGAAAAAGAGAGGATAAATTTTTTAAAAATTGAATTAAATTTCATTGCTTAGAAAATTTTGGGGTTTTAGAAATTTATCTAAAGAAGATGGTGAAACTCGTGGTGTTTCGAGAAATGTTTTTAGGGAGCAGAAACCATTGGTGTTCGATCTAGAGATGATCTGAGTGCTAAACATCCTTCTACCCAGAAGTTCGGTCGGTTTATCATTGATTGCCATAAAGTCAATTCTTTGCCGTTGGCATCGTTCCATTCGACACTTTTGCCATAATGTTTGCCTATATGATGCGGTGCGAATAAATTTATTTTAGGAAATTATTAATAAGAAAGTAATAATAAAAATCTCACCAGTTCCTAGAGAAAATCTGACACCGCCTAAAAATTCGTTACTAGCGAGTCTATCGTGATCCCATATCGTAAGCTCCAATGCGCGTTCCGATAAGTCCGCTAGTGTAACATCCTCGTAAATGAAAGTGTAGTTCCTAGAGGGCAACGCATAAAAAATTATCATAATGAATAATTAACAAATGATGTACGACTCACCATTGGGGGTTTGTGGTTCGTTTCATTACAGCTGTTTTCTGCTTGGAACTTCTATTCTTATCGGGAAGAAGGTAGCTAATAAATGGAGAGTAAGTAATTAGAAGAATGCAATTAAAAATGTGTGCGCACACAACTAAAAAATACCTCTTGCAGAAAGCATCGCAATGACCGTTTGCTTTTATTGGCGACAAATGTTTTGCCTCCTTCACGAGCACATGAAGAGATCCTTTGGTGTTTTTCGAGCAATTCATGCTGCCACTTGACATTCCATTATTCTGACTGTTTGCCGATGAACTTGACTTGATGCTGAACTTTCGTAAACTAAGTCCATGCGAATATGTTGAACCCGATGACGCGGAGTCAGATGACGATCCAGGAACGAATTTTAAACCGACAATTATGTCGCCACGATAAGTTGTTACGTCCTCGAAGGGTTCACTCTATGAATAATTAAAAAATGTTTCAAAACCCACACGTGGGTGTTGCCGTGTAACCCACTTGTAACAGATCAGATTGGCTTCCCCTTCTGGCCCCCCTTTTGCTTCCTAAAATGCTTCCCAAAATGCTTCCCAAAAATCTTCTCAAAAATGGCTTCGCAAAATGGCTTCCCAAAATGCTTCCCACTGTGTTTCGACTGTGTTTCAATTTCCATTTTTTCATTTTCACTGTCCATTTTCCATTTTTCCATTTTCCATTTTTTCATTTTCCATTTTTCATTTTCCACTTTTCCATTTTCCATTTTTTCATTTTCCATTTTTTCATTTTCCATTTTTCCATTTTCCATTTTTCCATTTTCCATTTGTCCATTTTCCATTTTTCCATTTTCCATTCTTCCATTTTCAATACATTCAATAGGTACAGAAGCCAACTTCTAAAAAATGACATTAGCATTCCTTACACCCTCCCCTGACGGTCATTCTTCAAAATCATCAATGCAATCAATTCCTATCAATACGAGTTCAACGAGGTACATAAGCCATACTTTAAAAATGACATTAGGGCATTCCTTGGACGGCCGTGATGGACATTGGTGGCACTCTTGATGGCAATGAAGACATCCCAAATATCATCAATCCTTTCATTCCTGATCAAAACGATTCAACGACAACATGAACCAAAACAGAAATTATGAAAAAACATTAGCTGCCATCAGACCTGTGCATGACCTCAAATTCCTAAAACCAATCAAATTCAAACCACCATTTCGACATCTAGCTATCTCAGGAGCCGAGATCTCGATGGAACAGACAGACGGACGGACGGACGGACGGACGGAAATAGGCGCATATAAGTGTTACACCACTTCGTGGGTTACACTAAAAATTGATACTAAATTGCCGCGAGGGAAAAAGTGCAAACACTTACTCTTTCTTCAAGCTGATACCACTGTGGCATTGGATTGTCAAAAACTTTATTTTGCAAGCTAATCATGACCTCGCCGAGGAAATCATTTCTACCGAACATGTCTGAATGCCAGACAGTAAGCCAAAGAGTTCTTGATTCAAGACTACTTAATGACATGTAAAAACGGAGGACCTCATCAAATACGGGATTCAATGTATGCTTCTTCACTTTGGTTTTGCGCTTTCCACTCTTTGTCTTGTCGGGCAAGAGGTAAACCTAGTTGATGATATTTAATTTATTTTAATCAAATTAAAAAATCTAACTAGAAAAATACATTAAAAAATTTAAAAAAACTTTAAATTGATTCCAAATCTTCCGGGAATTTTCCACATCAATTAATTCACCCTCGTCCAACAAAGTTAATTCATTCGTATACGAATCATCTACTTACTTTAACATAGGGATCGGAGCGATTACGTTTTGTGTCAACAGCTGCGAGATCCTTGCATTGCTTCACATGAATCTCTAGGGCACACTGCTTGTAGTTGTACTGCATTCCAAACTCGACCATTCCTTTCACCTGAACTGTTCCATATCTTCCCTCACCAGCACCTGAATAAACGCTTGCCATTGAATCGGAGCGGAGCTGTGATAAGTCGAATGACAAATTAAATTAAATTATTTATATTTTCTACACAACCGTGCAAGGTTCTCACCCCAAGTGAACTCAGTGAATTGTGTCGATTCTGATGCATTGCGACGAGACGATCAATATCGGACTCATCTTGATGATGGGGCGGCCATGGATCGGTAGTCCGCTGACTTTCGGCAGCAACATTTGGCGAGATTTTCTCACTGGTTTTCGGTGAATTTGCACGTTCCGAGCTGATTTGTTCTTCTGGGAGGTTAAAAAGTTTTTATATGGTTATTTATCAATTTGAATATTTTATAAGAAAAATATTTTTTTCGCTAACACCAAGGCTACCCACCACCGCTACCATTGAGATTTCTATTTAGCATTGCCGATTTGCGAACCTTTGAATTTTTTGCTCGCAATTTTTCAGCGGAACGTTTAAGACTCTGATCAGAGCCAACGCACTCCAATTCTAGAGTTTCGAGGAATTTATCACTGTTGGATTTCCAACTCTCATCCCACCTCCACAGAACGCCCCCAGAACTTTGATTTGATTTCAAAGTGCTTTTTTGACTCTCGCTGCCCTCACTCAACTGATGCTGCTGTTGCTTGCAATATTCCTCAACAACTTTATCTACGTCATCATCTTCAAAAGCTTCCCTTTTACGCTTGCAGCAACACAGACAACAGCAACATGAGATATTCTTAACCCATCTCCGTAACGAAGGTAGGCATGTCGCAGTAATCCACCGTCGTATCCGTTTCCGACTTTTAATATTCTTTAACAATATAGAACTTTTTTTGACGTCGACGACTGAGGTGGTCTTTTTATGGACAGATGGAGTAATGCTCTCTGACATTTTAATTTTTTTCGGCTGCACTTTAGCCGTAAGATTTTCCGTGCTCTTTTCAAAGATCACGTCACTGAACGTACTATAGCGATTTTCATCCCTCAGCTTGTAACTTATAAGTCGTGCCATGCGTGAATTATTAAAATCTCGATTACATTTACTTTGTGAGAATTCTTCTCTTTTTTGCAGAAATTTATTCTTGCAAAAATATTTTTATAAACTTTTTATTTAAATAAATAAAACAAAAACTTCCTCTTGTTGACAAAATTCATGCGAGACTGAATTTGTCCGAATAAAAAATATTATTTCTGTACTCATTCAATAACTTTTTCATAAGGTTAATTTACTCGGGTCAGAATTAATTTAAAAGCTGTCATCTCTACTTTTTTTTATGACGTAAAAAGAGGTTTCATTTGTTTTTTGCGCAAAATTGATGTATCATTTACTTTACACATTCACACCCACACCTTTGTTGATAATGGAATTGCTGCTGTCAATATTGTCATCGACTAAACATAATTTTTTTGCTGCTGAATATTGTTGAAAAATGCAAATTTCAAGCAAACACAAAAAATTGAATGAATTTCCCACAAGTCAACAACACAGTTAAATCCTCGAAATCATCGATTTTGAGAGTTTTTTAATTGAATTTATCAACATTTTCACCACTTTGTTCTGTATAAAAATGCCGTTTTGAATGAAATTCCATTAATGAAGAGCAATTGTGTGTGCAACATTGCAGAGATGTCTATACATATTAAAAGTAGGTAACATTCAATAAGTTCGTTAATATTTAAAGAAATAATTTTTGTGAATGGTAAAAATCAATTTCGACTTGTTTAATTTTAAATGGAATTTTTTTATAAAATTTTTCATAATAAAATTTTCAACAACTCATCTGACACTTTTGGCTATAAATCAAATTTTTATACTTCAAACTGACATAAATTTCGCATAATGAAATCTAAAAATGAACTCAAGAGTGTCTCGTGATAGAAAGCAATGAAAATGCTCAACACTGCTTTATCGCATGGTCGTGGAGTTAATGAGCAGCTTATAAAGTGTACGATGAGAGCAATTAGTTAATTAACGCTTCTAATTCGTGATATTTTGCGAGTAAATTTTTTTGTGAATTATTTTCTTTTCATGCCGCTCGGTATGCGAAAAGCTCTTGATCTGGAAAATATGTATGGATATCTTATAAGAACCGTTTTTCGTGCTATTTTACTTTCTTTGATTTAATTATTATACAACAGTTAGCCTTTTCGTATGTATAACAATAATGTTGTTTGCTCATTGACTTGAGACTTGAAGGAGGGAGAAAGAAATTACTAAAAAGATTAAAAATGCTCAATCTTCCACACCTCTCGGTTCCTATATAGTCCAATAGGCGCGAATAAAATCGAGAAGAAAAAAACTTATTACGGTATCATAAATGAAACAAAAGTAAAAGCATAATCGGAGAATTGAGAAAATAATTTATTGAACGATTTAGATAATTGAGGGGGAAAAAGATTTCTTTCTTTTAATTCAATATGAATTAGTAGCGATCATTTTTTTTGGCAACACTCATTAAAAATTTCAAACTTATTTAAGTTGATGATTTTCCTATTTTTTCGGATAAAATTTCTTGCGAGAAAGCTCGAAAGAATTGGACACCATGCTGTAAAAGTTTTCCATCTCATTAATTTTTTTCCTTCCATCACAAAAGACGGATTTAAAGTTATGTAAAATAAATAAATTCTCTAATAATGACAAAAAACCGGTAGAAGCATAAAATTGATTATCAAAATGAGCATAAAATTTTAGCGACCATTTAAAACGCAGTAAAACAACCTTCTCATTTGAATGGTTCAGAACAAGAGGCTTTTGATACTTTTTTTTATTGAAATTGGGCCCTATTGCCAGTTTACTAAACATTTACAAATAATTTTTATTTATTCTGCGCATGGATCATTGAATTTGGTTAAAAAAAATTTATTGAAATTAATTGAGTGCTGCTGCAAGTGAAAGTTGATATGGGAAACGGCAAAAAGAAAAGTATTTTTAATTTTTTCCCTACAATATTAATTTTTGCAACTCATGCACTGTTGAGAAGGGTATGCGAACTGAGATTTCTAATTATATTTTTGTCAAATCGCAAATCTTAATTATTTGATTCATTTAAAAAAATATTACTGAGATTTAAATCCACTTGCACCCATCATACATCATCTTTAAACATGTGCGAATACTTCTCAAAAAGCACAAGACTGTTAAATTTTCATTTTATTATTATCAAATTTTTGTTATCTCATAAACTTTTAAACTTTTTATATGAATCCCCTTGCATCCAATAAAGTCTCGCACTCAAGCCCAGTATTGCAATTTATTGCGAAAAAATAAGAGCAAAAAATTTTTCCAAACGAGCTCTCACAAAAAAATTAACATTGAATCGAAAAGAAAAAGTGAAATGATTATCAGGAATCGATCATAAACAGCAACAACTATACGAACGGACGTTATGTAATAAAGTTAACGAATTGATTTTATGACTTGTCAAATTTCTCTCTATATAACGCTTTTTGTGTAAAAAGAGCGGAAGGAAAGCCGTAAAGAACATGGCAGAATATTATTTGATTAAAGAGACTTTTTGCGGTTCTTCCGCATCTATTTAGTGAAATGACATTTTTAAGGGATAAAACCCTCGTCAAAATATTTCAACAAGAAAGAGCCGACTTATGTCACTTCATGAATGGAAATCTGTGTTAATGAGAATGCAGAAAGATTTACATGGTCGCTGAATAAATTTAAATTTGTTTTCTTTTTCGGGCTTTGCTTTTTTTATTTCTTTTACACGACTTTGAATGAAAAAAGCACACTCATGAGATAATCGTGATGCAGTTGAGTGTGTTTGTGAGCTTTTTTGTGTGAACTATAGAGTCGAGAATAAAATTGTTAAATGTGAACTGCTGCTGCGTCTATGAAATCACACGCCAGCGAAAAAAAACCAGTTCTATGACTCAACGCATTAACATTTTAAAAGTTATAAGCTCTCTCAAAAAAATTATCATTTAAATACTTTCAATTTCATTTTTATGGTAAAGGCATGACAGCTCTAAGAACTTACCGATAGCAAGCGATTGTGTTTTATTATTGCGACGTTCTCGACGTGCCAAAAACGGCTGTAATCCAGGTGCGGAGAGTGCTCTCTTGGGGGCATTTTGTTGTGCTCTATAGCCAATGAAGCCGGGAGCACGGTATCGAGCACTTTTTACATTTCCTCCTTGGAAGAATTTCTGTATGACACCAGTTTGTGTGGTGGAGGAAGACGTTGTGGGTAGGCGGGGAAGTGAATTTGTTGTACTAACAGCAATTGCTGCTGATGCTTGTAAGCTACGAGGAAGTGTCGATCTTTGATGTGTCAATCGATGCTGGTCATTGTCACTTGACTCATCGGTATCGTCCGATATGCAGCCGACCCTTTTTATCGAGCTCTCTTGACTTTGGGTCGATTCCCACAATTTTGAATTCTCTAAATCATGGTCGACTCCACCAATGCTGCCGCATGACCTCACTCGATCGAGTTGTTCATGACTTAGATTATTATTTGGGCTAAAAAGTAAATCTCCGGCTGATCTACGCTTTGCAGCAAGAATAGAGAGAGCGGAATTCGAAGAATTGTCTAATTTATTGCGAGAATCACAAGTCGTAAGTAGTGCAGACTCGAAACTGCCACGCCACGAGAATCTTTCATAGTCACTTGCATCTCTCTCCTCAGTCATTGTGTGATCTTGCGAGGGCTTTGAACCACTCCCATTGCCATCCAACAATAAATCATGGCTCTTTGAGCGAGGTAAATTCTTCAGTATGGTTGATTCCCCAAAATTACTCTCAGCTGACGTGCTGTCGTCATCTTCATCTTCTGTCGTTGTTACGGAAATTTTTCCTTGATGTGCTCTTCTGTGATGATGACGCGATGGTTGCTTAGGAGAGTTACTTTTCATTGATTCACCTCCACTGCTGCTTACTTCATGCATTAGCGCTACAAGACGAGATCCAATATGATGCATTACTTTTGCTATAATTGGCGGAGAATTTTCTCCATCATGCGGTGGTTTTTCATCTGCAATTTTCTTCGATATCGATGCGACTAATTTTTGGTAGACAAATGCAGTTTCTTTATTTATTCCATCCTCGAGAACTCCTCCATCGCCCATATCACCCTCTTCGTCATGATTTACGACTGTTCGAGCGCTATCAAATTTCTCAATGATTTGTTGGCAACTCGCAGAAATTTGCTGTTGAATTTTAAGTGATTTATTTTTATTGGCTGCTGTAGATTCTTTGTCGCTGCTCGTGTAGTCACTCGAGTCGTAGGAGTCAGACCAAGTGTCTTCGGAACTTAAATATTCAACTAATTCTTTGACCTGATTTTCTGTCACTCCAGGAACCGTTTTCATTAGTCGCGTTAGCTCGTTCTCAAAGTAAATTAATTGAGGTGGTCTGAGTCTTTGCTGTTTCGGTTGAACTTTAGGTGATACATTTGAAGCGGACATTTGAGGGGAAGAAGTTTTGCTTGCTGCAACGAGAGACTTGAAAAATTGTCGCATTTTTGTCATCATTAAATTCGTTTCCTCATCCGAGCTCCAAGCATTGAAACTATCTTTTCTAATTAGACTAGTTACGAATGGCTGTGGCGAAGAGCTCTCGGGAAGGGGAGAATTTTCGCTCTCCTTTAAGTCTTCTTGTATTTCGGCAAGTTCAATTTTCATTTCGGGTGATTTTTGTCCATCAGATTTAAGTAAATCATCATTTGATCCAATAAATCCACTATCTCTGCTGTGCTGCTTTCGTGACTGAACAAGGCTATTATGAGCGGGCAATAATAATAATAATTCAGGCTGTGGTGTTTTATTGCCATTATCATCGCTCTTTTCATGCTCGGATCCGTCCGAGGGATTCTCAATTTCAACTTCTGGTAATTTCTTGTTCTTCTTTTTTCGCTTCACTGTATCGCAGTGATTATCTGACTCATCGTTTGAGATATCTTCTTGGTGATTTTCAGCTGAGGATTCTTCTTTTGTGAGAAGATTATCTAGCGATGAATTATGAGATCTTGAACCGCCACGGGCTCTCACCAATTTTTTGCGTCTTTGTTCAGGACTCGGTCGACCTTCGCTGTCACTGCCCACGCTCCCCGAGCCATCCGAACCTTCATTGTCGTCGTTTTGAAAGCCCATAAAACCGCTTAGGAAGTATTTCTCTAGTCGCGATGAAATATTTCCGCATTCATTGACATTTTCATTCTCGGGCGTGTTGAGTGAATCTAAGCCTTCTCCGCTGCACACACTCGAAGTTTCTGATGGACTTTCATCGTTTTCTCTAGTCGATAGACTCAAACTTGTTGGCCTCTCTTCATTACTACCACAAGCATTTCCACCTCCAAGGCCAAAGAAAAAATACTTTTCAAGTTCCGATGCTGAAATTCTTTGGCTCTTTCTATCACTCGACTCATATTCTGATTCTTCACATGACTCCTCGACAATTGTGTGGAGGGTGAAATCAATTGAAACTCGATTGTAGCCGCGCAACTCTTCTTCACGATCTATTCCAGAGCTTAAAAGTGACATTTCATCGCCACTCGAGTCAAAATCACTTCCAGTTTCGGTCGACTGAAATTCTTCCTCATCATTTTGACTCAGTTCTTCAACCCACGAGTCATCGTCAGCTAGTCCATCTTCCAAGCAGACTACCGCAGAAAGTGTATTCTGTCCCGTTATAACTTTTACATCGTCACTCGAATCGTTCAAATCATCTTTTATAGTTGAAGATGGCGCCAAATTGTCTTCGTCTCTCGGTTCACTTGAATCATTTTTCAGATCACTTTTTTCCTCTTTCGGATTTTCTAATTTTTTCGCTTTTACACTCGAAATATCTTTTACTTTATTTATATTTTCTTCATAAAATCCAATTTTACTCTTTACACCACCACCACTATTACTATTTTTTTCACTGTCACAATTGGCGAGTTCGCGATGTTGCCAGTTTTTGTGTTGAACAACTATTGGATCGTCGCGTGAATTATTTGTTATAATTAGAGTCGTATCATTTGAAATTACATTAACACTCGAATTCATTGTTAAATCTGGATTATCATCGGACGTTATCATTATGAGGCTCTTGAATTTATTATTGTTGCTAACACTAGAGCCATCTGAGCTCTTGCATTGCTCGCTCAAGACTGAAGCATTCTCAACGCTCAACAATTCTTCCGCTGCTTTTTCTTCATTTACATTCATTTGTTTCACACACGAATTATTTTGCAGAATAGTATTATTGTTGCCTTCGCTACCTGCTGGCGTTTTCAGCTTCTCTAATGCAAACGAACATTGTTGATCGCACAACAATGGCTTTGTAACATTGGCGGATCGCTCGCTTTGCGCGTGTAGTGGTAAACCTGTTTTTATTATTGGTACATTATCGTTATTTTCTTTATTTACTATCTCACAAGACGTCTGCAAATTCGACTCTGTTGACTCATGCTGCAATGAACTTTCAATTTTTACCAAATTTATTTCGGAACCCGTTTTTACGTCATCCATATCATGTTGTTCTCTTTCCTTTCCCTTGCTCGCATATGATCCAAGAATCATGGATAAATTGCAGCTTTGTACGACTTTCCTCCTTTCACTTATCTCACTATGTACACCATCTGTTGCCATTTGTGTTGCAATACAGCTCGATTCAGGCACTAAGTTATCAATATTTGATAATTTTTCGATCGTCTCGTCATCAATCACTTGATTTATATCGTCGTCGATATTTTTCGAAGGTGAGGAATAATTATTTTTATCATCAATAACAACATTTGCACTCTCGCCACAAGCAACTTTATCGTTGTATTTGTCTACGCCCTCAATAAAATCATTATCAATGGTTTTTATGGAGTTTAAAATGACATTTTCATTGTCCACGGTTTCGCTGCTCGAATCATCATCTTCTTCTTCTTCTTGATTCGAGTCACTATTTATGGGCTTAATGTAGTTTAAGATAACTCCATCTGTATCTGTGTCATTATCGGACGTTTCGATTTCCTCGGAGGTCGAACTCTCTAAGGCATTTGAGGAGCTACACGAGTCTGTTTCGGAAAATTGGTTGGGTTCCTTGTTAACCACAAAAACTTTGGTAAATTTCTTCAATTTTACCCTCCTCCTATCGTCAATGCCCGTATCTTCCGAGTCAGAAGTTAAAATGGGGCAACTCTCATTGGAGCTGCTTTCATTATCACTCACTACATTTTCAGTTTGTGCTGATGCACCTGCGACATCGTAACTTCTCTGAACTACAGGTCTCGAAGGACCCTCATAATTTTCATCACATGATTTTCCCTCATCTTCTTCCTCCGACGAGGTAGATGATGTCGAGAAAATACTTTCACTCACTAAATATCCATCATCGTTCTCAGACAACTTTAATTTCCCGACCGAGATCATTGCACCGCGACTAAATGATGTGTCTTGAACCGCATTTGGGGTACAACTGGCACTTTTAATTAAATTACTAATCGTATGTGGCTCACTGTTACTACAAGTTGAACCAACACATACGCAACTTGTCAAACAATCACACGTAGTACTTTCGTGTTTGTTGGTAATTTTTATGGCTTCGCAGAGGTGTGTGGTTACATTACTCAAACTGCTGCCTAATGTTTTATTTTGGCCAGCGTATTTTTTGATTTTAGATAACGCTGCTTCTCCCTCGCGGAAATAACGATGTTCCTTATCGCAATCGTTATCACTTGTTATGCTTTTAGTTTTATGTCTTGCTTGCAGCGCGCTCGAGCAACAACTAATGCAACGATCAATGTTGGGGATTATGGAAACATTGCCAATTTTTTCTTGCCCTCCACTTCTCTTCTCTGCCGTTTCTTCTTTCTCTCTTCGCATGCCTTCTTCGTCGTCATTTTTTCTTGTTTGCAGTCTACAGCGAACCTGTTGATTTTGTTGTTGAGACGTTGACGATAACGATGAAGTATCGATGACGTCAGATGCATCGTGGTGTTGGTAGAGGAGGTTTGAAGTATTAAGTAATTTAAGCAGCGTGTCGGGATCATTTACTTTATTCCAACTCTCGAGTGACTCCATTGGAATGAGAATTGGAACGGGAACTGCAACATATTGCGTTGCGGAACATTTACAAGCGTGCTCGTGACACACCTTATCCCACGCTCCCCTAAACTGTTTTGGTAAATGTCCTTCAGCTGAGCCTTCTATTTTACTCAATATTTCATCATCATCCGATGTGCTCGATGTGTCGTCTTGATTATAGATGATTGAGTTTCCATCGATAGTGGAGGCGGATGGCTCAAAGAAATAATCCCAATCACACTCATCGACACTACCATCATCCTTTTCTTCAGATGATTCGGAGGAACTCACAAAACAAAACTTATAATCTTCCTTCTCGGTTGACAGTACGCCATCCAAGTCTTCATTGCCACGACCGGCCATTTCACCTTGAAAAATTTTTATCACGATAAAATTTATGTGCTCTGATTTCTTTTATATGTTTTTTTGATAGTCCATTAAATTTCCGCCACCATTAAAAGAGACACTCACAATACCACACGCTTTCCGCACTACACTGCTATTATAACTAACTTTAGGCTTTTAGATAGTTATTAGATTTTTTTTCTTCAAGCAAGAGAAGAAATACAACTCTACGATTAGGTTGTTAGTGAGTAATGAGTAAATAAATAAATGTTGCCATACTAACGAGTCACGAATCATTGACATTTAATTTCATTCATAAGATAGATACTTACAATTGCATTGTGTGTAACTATGCGACAATTTATTAGTGTTTGTCAGTATTTGTTAGTAATTTAATCCGTAATTCATTAATTGAAAAATTTCATAAATATACCTTAAAAGGCAAATATGTGGATTTTGCTTGACTTGAGTCGATTAGAGTGAAAATTTGTTGTAAAAAATTATAAATTGAAATTTAATTTAATTAATTTGGCCGTTTGAAATTTTTTACGTTCAAATGCCAAAAAAAACAAAAACGAAATTTTTCCATTAAACACATAAAAAATCATTTGAATAAATTTAGTTTTCTGTTCACAAATCACATCTTGCATTTATAAAAGATAAGAAAAGGAAATTTATCAAACGCCCTAAAATCTTTTTAATCTAGTTAAAAGGAAATTTTTTTCTATCTGAATATTAACAAAAGGACCCCATCTGAGAGTATAACCTTAACCCATTTTCGATATATCAAAATCATTCTCGTATTAGAAGCATGTAACATGCCTTGTTTCTTGTTTCTCTTCCAATATATATCTGCTTGAGGGTGTAAAATCTTTCGACAATAACAAAAAACCATTTCCAATTTTTTTCACATTCAGTTTCGTTTGCACATGTTTGCTTGTCAATCCCATATGGTGATTACGAATTTAATCCATGCCCCATCACCTACAGTTGTGTTAATAACAGTTTCAGAATTTAAATAAAGGTATGTTAATGTTGTTGAAAGCTCTCTCACTCTCCTTCTCTTGGTGTTAGTCAATATTTACAGAGAATAAAATTTCCTTAACCCTTCATTAACCATGCATATTGTGTATTAATTGAAAAATAAATGATTGTGGGTGTAATTATGAGAGATAGGAAATTGTTATGGCAGCTTACCATCTTCAACAGGCTTTTTCTCCTTTCGTCGTTGAAGCACCACTTTCTTAAAGAGCCCTGCCGCTTGTTCTACGGCATTCTGAATTTCCGCTTCATTCAACGTGCTTTTATGCTTTACACAAAATGAGAGAGGAGAAAAAAAAGGGACAAAATCAATAAATTTCGTTCCGAACATTAAATTAATGCTCACCTCTTTTTTCTCGCTAAATAAATTGTCATCCAAGGATTGAGTCTTGTCGGCGTCATCGGCACCATTTCTATTTTCACTTTTATTAATCACATGCCGCACGACTGCATCAAAGCTCTTTGAGTCGCCGCGCATTTCGAGCATTTTGGGAAATTTGTAAGTGGGTTTCTTAGGCACTTTGTTTTGTGCTTCATCACATTGTTCTTTTGGGAGTGTTTCGAGGAGTTTGGGTGATTGTTGTGGGCTGTCCTGTTGCTTTTTAAGCGAGTCTTTTTCCGGCTGCGAAAAAGATCGACGCGGTATAATTTTAATGATTTTCGGATTAGTCTCTTCGCTAATTGATCTCATCGTTTCCGGTTTATTTCTGCGTGAACTTTCATCGCTGACGGAAATAATCACCTCGGGATCAGGTGGGAGCTCTCTCGACATACGACGACCTACACGCTTCTGCACTTGTCTCATATACTCTTCGCTACTGTAGTATTCCATCGTTTGCTCAGCTGCATATTGAACAGGTGCCTCATAGGAATTATTCTCTATGTAATTATTTTCATCAGCTTCGGCAAATGTCGAATTGAGTTCACTATATTCGCTCGTATATTGCGATTCATACTCTTGATTTATCATCGCCTCTGCAAATGTCTTCAAGACCGGAGATCGTTTTTCACCTTCGTCCTTTACGTGCTCTTGTCGAACGAGTCGAGAAGGTGAGCGTGCTCGATTGGGAATTTCGGGCAAGAGGCGTCGGCCCTCTTGATTGGGAGGAAGAAGGGACCTGCTGAAACTATATTCCTCATTACTATGACTGCGAACTTTAATCATTTTCGATTGTGGATGCTGGAGTGGCACAACGTGTTCTTCATTAGCTGTTGGAAAGTGCTGTTGAGATAAGAAAGCGCGCGGTGCCGGTTGCGGAAAGAGAAAATTTTGCTTTTGACGAGGTGAAATTGGCAAAAATTTGGGTCCACTGTGGTGGACTGAGAGCGTTGACATTCCTTCAGGATTTGAAATTGTATTTTGTCGCTGAAATTCAGGCGAACGTTTGTGATATTGTGGTGATTTTTTGTTTGGAGGCGAGGTCGGCAACAATTTCATGTGTTGATCGGGATTCGGTAATGTGGTTTGCCGCATAAAGCGACGAGGAGAGACCGGCATCTCGCTGGAATTTTCCGGTGATTTATTTACACTTAGGCGATTCGGTGAAGTCGGTAATTGACGCTGATGATATTCCATTGGAGGTGCTGACACGCCATTGCTGCTATTGTTGGAAGGAAAAGTCGCTTGACGCACGAAAGGCGGACAAAATCGTGGACTTTTCTCACCGTCAGCTCCTCCCAGAGCACTTGGATCGGGAGATCGACTGTACGATCGATTCGGCGAGGTCGAAAGATATTTTGATGATGAAGTCATATAAAGTTCATTAGGTTGACATGGAAGAGTCGATTGTCTTCGAATTTGATATCTTTGTGGCTGCTGTTGTCCTATTGTCTCACCATCAATCGATTCATTTTCATTATCCGTATGATAGGGACTATATTGTGGACTGACATGCTGCTTTGGTGAGGGTAATTTTAAACTACTTGAAAATACAGGAATTTCTGTGGGATTTGGCAATGTTGATTGTCGTAGAATGCGTCGAGAGGTCGGTGGCGTTCGTTCGTAATTATCGGGGGAATTGCTAAAATCCATGTTACTACTGTATGGAGATTTATTCAATCTTATTAGATTCGGAAAGCTACTCGGCTCGTGAGAGTGTAAATTCGATTGTATAATGCGCTTATCCACTCCGTTCTTTTCATTCGGCAATTGATCGTCCTCGGGATCTTGAAAAAAAAATTTGGTTTTGAATAATTTATTAGCACACGTCGAGAGAAAGAGAGAAAAAAATATATTTAATGCAAAGTGCTTTTCATGGTTACATTTCATCATCGAACTCACTCGATATTGTCCAAGAACGACTTATGCTCTTTTTAATAATTTCGGATGTCGGTATGTAGCCAGGCTGCGATATTGAACTTCTTCTCGGTGGCGTTCTAGTTGAAATTTCCCATTCGCTTGAAGAGTTCTGTAGCTCGCTGCAAAATAATAAATGAATAAAAGCTCTATAGAGAGTTTTCACAAAAGAAAAAAAGCTCGATTCAATTAGTGGCCAATATATCGCGCGCACACCCTGTACGGTATGACATGAACAGGAAATAGGGAAATTTCATATCATCAAAACCGGAAATTTAATTTTCTATATTTAATGTGACATGATTTAAAAATAAAATTTTAAACGCCTCGTCTTACATCTGCCTGTAGCAAACAATGCACATCCACTCCGTGCGACTTGTAAACTCTCTACATCCCTTGCAAACTTTAAGCTTACAAGCGCGACACGATGTGCCTCGATTTAAAATTCGACCCAAGTCAAGGCGACAACGTGCACAAGATCGATTGGAATCTAATGGAGGCACAGTACGATCGAGTGAGTTGATTCCCGTCTTTCGCTTTTTCAAATTTTGTAGCTCTGTCCGTAAGAACCTTTTTTGCCGCGATTAATTCAATGTGTGTGCATGATTGATGAAGATATATTCATACATGAAATTTTTATGAGTTCATTTTTGATTGTTGTAAGTAGAGGAGAGAAGGAAGAAAAGAAAAAGAGAGAAATTGAGATGTAAAAAGTTAGTTATAGAGAAGAAGAAAAAAAGATGGAAATGTTATAGGAAAAGTTTGCGATGCAAATTAGTATTTCATACTAATAATAACAAAGAGGGTGAAACATAAATAGATAGCACAGAAAATAAAGGAGAAAGAGAGAGAAACATTTGAAACAGAAAATGATACACAGCTTTTGGGTACACAATATTACAATATGAGAGCGGAGGGGTTGTCATTACAAAAGAAATCTCTCAACTTTCCAGGCTCATTCTTCTGTACAGAAATTCACATTAAGATAGTAGGCACAATAATAAGAGGATTCATTCACACAAAAGGTCACATGGGAATTTTGATAGCTTCTCTTAATTTTATTGTCTAAATTTTCTAGAAGCTCTAAAATAATCCACTGCGTAATTTTAAGACGAAATAGAACGAAATTCGTAAAAACACACAAAAAAAACATTTTAAGGCACACAAATCTTTGGCGTAGCTGCTCCCACTAGCAAATTTCGGGTCGGATCCCTTAAAGCATTAAATATTGTATGTTTGACTTTTTAAATAAACTTTCGAGTCCTTTAACGAGAACTTTTCTAGGAATGCCTTAAGGATTTTTTAGTAAAAAATATCCAGCATCCCACGGGGTTACCGATTTTCTGAATGAACCCACAACAATAAAACGGAAGATGATGAAAGAAGGCATTAAATACTCATTATGGGTTTATCGTGAAAGATTTTATATTTCCACCGAATACAAAAAAAGTCTTTTTCTGACCGTACGAGGGGAAAAAAGGAATTGGGGGACGTATATGGAGAAGCGTGCAGGAAAGAAAGTCTACGTGATAATGTTTAAGATTAGTATCTAAATATGAAATGATATCCTTCTTTGTGTCAACGTTATTCGCATTACATATTTATATGGCATTTTAAATTTTTTATGGTAAGTTCAACATAAGCGACACAAATCACAGCTTTCATTGCAATCGCTAATTAATAATAAAACATGCACGTATGCGTTTTTCTTCTAACAGGTGACTCTTTTCACATCTATCGATCTAATTTGCGCTTTTTATATTTTTAAAACATGCAACAGACACTCGCCACTGTGCATTACCGACATTCTTTAAATTAAATGTTGTCATTATACTCGCATAGATTTGTCTATAAATGGAAAATACTCGACCAATTTGTCTCTCGCTTAATTGTTAATTTTTTTTTCGAAACGATTTTGCGATCGGAAGATGAAACGAAAATTTTGAGTTTGGTGTGCGAAGTAATTAATCAAGAAAAAATTAACAAATTGTGAAAAAAAGTATTGAGGTCGTTCACACAAAAAGGTTTTTTATAGTAATTCTCGCTTGAGCTTGAAAGATAAAATCTCCACCTAAGTGTGCAAGAAAATTTTCATTTTTCGGTTATATTTATTTTCATAACAAAAAGCTTTCGAATTATGAAAACAATCTTGTTTTCTTCCGTTGCTCGAGAGCTCTCTACAGAAAAGTCCTTTTAGAGCGTTTTGCTCTTATAATGCATAAAAAACCGAGTTTGAGTGTGACAAGGAATAAAAATTTTTTAAAAAATAAACTTTTGGTATTTTTTAAAATTTCAGTGTCATTTTAAAAATTTTCCATCCCTTGTCTTTGAAAAATAATCCAAAACGCAGATTGAATAATGAATCGATACGTCATCCAAAATTGGTAGGCACTAGAATGACTCACTTAACTGTTCATTTAGTTGACTCAACAATTGCCTCAAGACGGATGTTTTTTAGCGAAATGTTGCAAAACTGGGTTAAACAAAGGGACTTTTTGTTAATTAAATCGCATTAAATCCAAACAAAACTCAGGTTTTGTCAGACTGTGAGCAAAAAACGACTCTCGCCGTTGGTTGTGATTGTGTGAAAAAGGCAAAACAATTTTAATTAATTGAGCTCTTTATAGGTAGGTTTGCGTGGTGTGTAAGCGGTATGATGGAAGAAAGTCATGGACTTTTCAAATTTATATAATTAAGCATCGAGATTAAAGCTAAAATTTATTAGAAGCGACTTTCGTGAAGCACTTCAAGGGGTGTTTAATTATAATTTGATATGAAAATCTTATTTTATGAAAGAAAATCGATATTAAAATTGTGAGAAGCTTTTGTGATGAATTTTATAATTAAAATGTCAAAAATATTCACCCCCTGGGCTCTGATACCCAGTCATGCAAATTTTTCCATTTAATCAAGACGGTAAATTATTCATAAACCTGTTATCAATCTAATATCATGGAAAAAATTAAGAATTCGGAACCATTTTTTTGACTCTTCTTCTTTTCATGCCTCTTAGTACTCGGGCAGAGCGCATTTCTCGCAAGTAATTAAAATCACATTAAGAACTTTGCTCTTTTCTCATTCTCCGGTTAAAAGAGAAATTTTTGAGCAAAGAAATTTAAGAATTTGTTCTCACTTTGTCTAGAAATTAATTAATAACTCGTGGCGTTGCAATATAACTTCACTTATAATGTGGTGTTGCAATGAAATATAAAAAATTACTTTATTGATGCTGAAGCAAGCAGTTTTTAATAATATTTCTCCAACACTCTTGCACTGTTGCTTAATACACTGAAGACATATTTTGTGTACTCTAATATAAGAAAACTGGTTAATTTTACTTCTTCTTTTGTGTATATAAACTTTATCTCTTTAGATTTCTTTGTAAAACTTTTACTTTTAGGCCCTTCATTAGATCTCGCTTTGAGTCTCTGAATACACTACCGTTTTTAGCCGAATAAGCGGAGCAATTGCGATATATTTTCAATGGTTAATTACTTTACACTCTTTTTAGTTGAAAGAAAAGTAAAAAAAATTATTAAACGAAGAGAATTTACTTTACCGCTCTAGGCCCAATGAACCGTCGAGTTGAAATGAAACAACGTTCGGAGAGTTTAAGTTTTTTTCCTTTCATATCTCACATGATGAAGTTTTCTGTGTTGAAGTGTGTATGCTTGGATGTTTTCCAATAATGTTTTTACCTGTTGTGTGTTGGGTACATTCGACGACGATTTTATATACTAAAGTGCTACAGGTAGAAGGCACATTGAATGCATTTTTATTGCGTTATTCATTCTTCATTCTACACACAGCCAGGTTCATTCATAGAATATTTTCTAAACTCAAAAAGTTACTCTCATATTCTTTAAAATATGGAGTGTACACAAGGCATTACAGCTCTCGTTGACATGCTCGATACTAGGGGAAGCGTATGAGGATTCGGAGCGGAAATGGGTTAGTAAAAATTCAATTCAGCTTTTTTTCTTTGAGAATTTTTCTCAAAAATGTGACAAAAAATTTTGCAATTGTTACCTAGACTTTATTTTTTATTAGAAAATTTTTTTAAGCTCAATTATGAGGTTTTGTGATGACAAAGTGTTGAAAATTTGTGAATTATTTAGAAATGTGTTACGATCAATTTCAGAATCATCAAATTTAAAAAATAATAATTTTATCGTTGAACATTTCATGCTAACCCATTTCTTTTCCATTCCGAGCCTCTTCATGTATATTGCGCCATTTATGTACATTTAATAAATCACAAAAGCTCAATCTATATTTTATGCTTACATTAAACGTGCAGCATCTCGCTGTCGTATGCTTTCATCGCGGCTTAAAACGTCCAAAATAATTGAACGCTCTTGATCGGTAAGGTTCTCTAGCACTTGATTCGTTTGCATGGCGAGATCGGGTCCTAAAATGCTAAGCGCGTCATCACTTATGTTATTATTGTTGTAGCCTTGACTCGTAAAATTTTCGCCCATTGCACTGATTGAATTATTTTGCACATCAATATTTTGTTTGAGACGTTGTGAGGTCGATGAGTTACTGGGAGTTCGTGGTAAACGTGCACGCTGCTGATTCGACATTTTTTTCAATGATTTTTAACGCGCACTGTATCGCACTCCAGCATGAGTCTCTCAATTTTTACAAAACACCTTTTTTGTGAAAAGAAAATTTATTCACTGATAAATCTCTGCCTCATTTTTTCGCTAACGAAGCCTGAGTAAGCAACTCGCAACCACCAACAGTTTTGCTAAACAACACATCTTCATTCTACAACCCCCAAATGTGGCTCTTTGATGGATTTGAATATTTTATATATTTTTTTATTTCTTTCACTCGTTTTTTTACGCTGAGTGAGTTAAAAGAAATAAATGCGTGTCATGGGGTGGTAGCATCATTTTTTATTCTTATGGATTTTTTCTTCTTCAAATGTCTTTTTGTGATACTTTCTTAAAAGTGTTTTTTATATCTTTATATGGGAAATTTATTAAATGAAAATTTTATTATTTTCCTTAAGATAAATTTTTTTTGACAAAATAAAAATTTATAATTTTTGTAGAAAAAAAAATTCAAATTGATTTCAGTCTCAAATATGTGTCGAACTTAATTCCAAAAGCTTCCACCTTGACATGCACGCATTTGGAAGTTTCGCTGGGTATATTTAAATTTTCTTTCTCCCTTGACGCAGCAGTAGCGTTGTATTTCTACGGAATGTTTTGAGCTTTGCATGAAAATTGGTTTTAGGCACGTTTAGGTGCGAGCTTTGCACTCTTTAAATCGCCATGATTTTTTTCTCACCACTTTAACATATACAGAACGAAAGTGAGACGAGAGGAGAAGAGTACCGTCTAAAAATACATACACACGACATTTCTTTCCACTTTGCCTGTGCTTTAATAATTAATGAGAATCGTTACCATGGAAAAGCGTGTACATTGAGAAAGGACTTTCGAGCTCTTTTTTGTCGTTGTGAGTTGGGGCTCGGTTTTGTGGCTTGCGTTACTCAGAAGATTAAAATTATGAATTTTTACAAAAATAAAATAATTTAAAATTCAAAGAAATAAAATTTTCAACCTACCAAAAATTAAATCAATTAAATTTTTCATCAACACTCTAAATTTTTTTTAAACATTCAACTTGTTGATTTAGCAAACTTTTTTTCCATAGAACTTATTACACCACTTTTTCTACGATTTTCACGATATTCAATTCACATTTTGCACCGTTTATAAATGATACGAAAATCTCTATCACAAAGATGTGCATAAAACAATTCGATTAAGCAAAATCGAGAGAACAAAATGCAAATGCAAACTAGAAAAAAGTTTAATTTTTACTTCTTACTCATAATTTACGGGACGCGAAATTTTGTGCTTTTTCACGACACGAAAGCTGCTCGAGAACAACCTGTGTATGGAAAAAAAATAATGAAAAATCCCTCAGAATATTGTGAGACAGCAACTGGTAGCGTAAAATTGTGAGAGCGCGAGAGAGAAAGTGAAAATTTTCTCTCGTCAATGACTGCACGCAATGATGGTTTTCATGGGGATGTGTGAGTGAGAGGAAAAACTGGGGAAAATTCAATCGAATTTCACTCGTTGCCATGTATGACAAAATAATGATTGCGAACCTGATGCACATGTATGAAACTTCTAGTTCACGTTACCGTGCGGGAGGAATTTTTTCAAGAAAAGCTTTTTCAATTGATTTACTCGAGTACATGTGCAGAGAGTAACAAGTGTCATTGATTTTTTTTGTTTTCCTTTTTCATCATTAAAATACACAAAGCGAGTGAGTATGAGAGGGAGAGAGAGAGAATGAGCGTCGTTAAGTCTCGTAAAAGCAGATGGAAAACACACCATCATCGGGGGATGCTCTGTGGAGAGCCATATAATCGGTGAGTCAAAAGTGTAACCTATAAATATTATTTTCAACCCCCGCACGGCGCTTTTTGCATTTCCTTGCGCTCCCACGTTTCTCAAAACTTTTGCTATTTTTAGCTCACAATTCAGCGACTTTTCATAATTTGGTTAAAACCTTATTCGAAGAGGAAGTGATAAAGTTTTTAATAAAATTACCTGAAATAGGCACGAGATGTTGCAGAATTAAATATTTAATTTCCTTAAAAAACGATTAAAATGAATATTTTTTTTATGGTGGGGTGAAAAATAAAAGGGGCGGGACTGGATTAAATTATTTAATTTTTAAATTCATTTAGATTTAAATTTTATCACATGATTTATTTTAAAACGACTGTTCAACCCCTGAAATAATTTTTAATTTTGACACGAGGTAGGCTTCAGAAAATTTCAAGAGGACTTGAAATAAATTTAGAAATGAAAATTTTTTTATCGCTCATACTGCATGACTTTTTATTTTTCTTTCATAAACTGCCAAAAGATCTCGATTGTCTCCAAAGTCACATAAATGGGCTAAATGAAAATCATCATTATCTTGAAAATCTAATGGGAGGGGATCCGTATATCGATTTGTGTTTGCTTGAGGCCCAATGATTATCACAAAATTGCCTTTGTATGCCTTGATGTAAGCATCAAATGCAGGTCGAAGATTAAAATAAGAAAAAAGTAAAGCAAAATTCCAATTTTTGCTCGCATTCGCATCGAGAAGTATTTGAGAATTCACACTGCGTCCGTCCACGTAATGCATAGGGATAAATTTTCTCTTTCGGCTCCAGTATTTCTGATCGATTTCTAGACCATTGATTTTCACACCGATGCTCTGATTGATTAGAAATTCCATTAGTCCATTACCTAGGGAGAAAAAAAAATTAAATTGAGAAGCTTTTATAGCTTTAATTGATGTCAACTATAGAATTCTAAAAACGATGATGATTTTAGCTCATTGTTGTTGGGGACTCAATGGATTTTCTGTAATGGATTTGAGCTTATTCATTTCTTGTTCTAGGGGAGTACACGTTTTTATTTTTAAAGATAAACATATTTTAAATAAGCAGAAACGGTGTGGAATTTACACTTGAAATTTACAAGCAACCCTTAATAGATTTTATCCTAAGGGATGAAACTAAGTTAATTAAAGATAAACATATCATTCGAATTTTTTTACAGAATTTCAAAAGTAATCCCTTGAACACCCTTTTTGAAATTTTAGGCATGTCCTCCATCACTAAGCAACTTAAATATTCACTTTGATCCTTTAAAGGAAATTACTAAAAAGTATTCACTACAAATTTTATGAGCAAAAATAATTTTTCAACATTACCGCATCCGATGCTGAGGACAGAGGAAATAGAGAATTTTTTTAGAGTAACCTTCAGTTGCTCTAGACAATATTCAGATGGAAAAACCCAATAGAGAAGCGAACTAATTTCAAATCCATATCTTTGGGCAAGTTTAATAATCTTCTTCCAGTCCTTTTTGTTTGCACATTCTTCAATTTCCTCTTGGAAATTTTCTTTAGTTAAAGCTTCAATCACCATTCTCGATTCGCGACTAAAAAACGACTAAACTAAAAAAGCATCTGCTTAAAAGATTTTGCATACGATCTTGACCTTGCTTTCTCTTGTATTCCGCTCACACGAGACTAAAATTAGTCCGATTTTTATGAATGAGAATAAAGAAGAAGAAAGAGAGCGACAATCGATAATACGGCACTAGTTGATGTAAATTATTTTTTGAGAGAGTGGGTGGAATCTAATCAGTTGAGTTTAAGAATTTATTGGGGTTTGATTGAATAGTTGGAAAGTTTTGTAAATGGTTTTAGAAATATTTTATGGTTCTCTATATTAAAAATAATCACGTGATTATCAGTAGCGAAATAAGGTAAGAAACAATTAGAACAAAACTGTTTTATTTTCGAAGTTATTTTAGCTTTTTTTTCAACTCTAAAAATAAACTCGACAATGAACTTCATTTTCACTTTCACACGTCGCGATATGTAAAAAACCCTTAAATGAATTATTAATTCAAATGCGGTTGGTGATAATCCGATGTTTAATTAGGCAAAACATTTTCGCGGCTTAATGAGGCTTTTAGTTATTTGAAAAGAGACACAACATACACCACACACAGAGGATTATGAAGCTTACATAATTTATTATCAAAAAAAACTTAAGCCTCAATAAAATAATCAAGTTGCATAATGAGAATGAGGAAAAAATTTGGGAGAGAGACAAAAAAGTCTTTTGCATAGAAATTTTTATTTTTACTTTCTCTCTTCTTCTATTTCGATCGAACGTCTCGTTTGTCTGAAACGAGTTTCATGCGTGACCGGCAACGGCGATTATTTGTCTTTTAATTAAATTGTCGTCATAAAATTTTGTTTAAAATTTTTTGAATTTTCTTCGAAGAGTTTAGCGAACTTTTTGCTTAAAAATTTACGAAGATGACACAACAATTTTTTATCGTTAGGATTTTATTGTGAGGAAAAATTTTGAGATTCACATTTTTGCTTCTCTTAATTTCTTTTTCGTTGTTTCCTCAGGGGCATCATTAAAACTTACAACAATAATTTTTTTGGAGCATTTGGAGAATTCACCAAAGTTTGCGGAGCTTTTAAGCCCTTTTAAGCTCACCATAAAATATGGCTTTAAAAATTCGAGTGCTTGACATTGAATTACTTTTTTTAAAAGTATTTAAATATTTTTGGAAAATTAAACGAATAATTAAAATATATTCAGTACATGCCGTTATTAACTAACGACGCCCCTCCCAAATTCGCTCGAATTAAATTTTTATGAGCGATGAGGCATAAAAAAAATGTTTGAGAAAGAGGAGACAGTGATGATGCTCTAATGTCATCCTACCACCTTACCGCATTCATATTGATTTCGATATAAAAGCATACAAAAGTCTCTGCAAGCGTTTTTCAATCGGTTAGTTTCGGTTTAGCATCACAGGTGAACACGATGGTGATAAAAAGTGCTTTAATTTTGGCTATTTTGATAGCGTCAGCTTACGGAGGATGCGAACGAGATAAAAATGTGCAATTCGAGAATCCATTATATTTAAACTTCGGCGATGGATTCTTTTATATGTGAGTGTACCTTTTTGCGATACTTTATGTTGGTGAATTAAATTATAAGGTTTATGTGATTTTTTTATGGGCATTAGTCAGGGGTTGACAAATGGAGAGGCAGTTGTGATTTATAAGCATCCCGATGATGCTCGAGTTTTTGGTCAATATACTTTTAAGGACGAGAAGTGCCAATACGAGACGGTTTACTATTATGTGTTGAGAGGCAAATATGAGTTTACGAGTGAGTGAAATTATTTTTTAAAAATGTAACGGAATTAATCTATTAAATTTTTCGCAGATCCCTACATTGCTGATGAATCAAATTTTAATATTACAAATAAAATAAGTTTTGTTAAAAATGGAGCGGGTTACGAAATCGAATACAGTGTACATTCAGGTGGAATCGGTATCTTCCAGAATCTCGGTAATAATGCTGAAAGAAAAATCCTCCCGACCACCACCTTTAAACGCACTCCCGCACGACAAGTCCGAGAAATTTTTCCCAATTTTGCGAGCATCGGAAAACAGAATTTGAAAGTGTAAGAGAAACTTTTGTTCTTAATTCGAATTATGGCGTCATAAATTTTTTCTTCATGACACCCCAGGTCGTATCTGAGAAACGGAGAAAACTTTATTCAGTTTATAGGCCATCAAAGTAAGTTTGCTTCGATTGAGGGCTCTTATACGTTCCGTACAAGCGATAGACGTTACCATACATTAGTTTATGAAATTCCACTCGATGATTTCGACTACGTTGGAATGGCTGTGAAAGGTATGAAATTTATAGCCGTCTAAAAGTCTTAAATGCGCAGTAAAATTTAAAGTACTTTTTGAGATTTTATGGCATTTAAAATTTTAAATAATTGCTCACACCTTGCACGAATCTCTCTCATAAAATTTTGACATTTTTAATCCTACAGAGTATGAAATTGCGACAGAAGAAAATTTCTTCCGATCTGGCATTTTACAAGTGAACGTTAATGGAACTTCCATGGATGTAAAGTTTTACGTTAACAAAAATGGATTTCATGTCACTGAGCTTCAAAGAACTGGAAGTCAACAGGCAGTGAATGTTCCACAGCAAAAAAGACCGTCTGGTGTTCAAAGACCTTTTGGACCATTCGTGCAGCCTCAACGAGGATCTCAAGTGCCACAACAAAACTTCAGACAGCCTCAACAAACGACTGGAAGATTTTTAAATCCAACATTTAGTCGACCTGATCAATTAACACAACCACAGCCACCTCAACCCGGCCGATAAGCTCTCTTTACGCAATCCACTTGACATTTTTCTCAAAAATCATCTCTTATTTTTTGTGGACTGACTTTCTTTTTCATCGGCAGCATCATATGTGTGAAGATTATGTTATGTAATAATTTGAAAGCCTTTCGCTGTCTCATCAACATATATTATATGTATATCGGCCATTCATAATGAGCATTGCTATGATACAATTATAAAAGTGTGCTTATTATTTCATTAAACTTTTTCAAATACAAATTTACTTTACAAATTTAAATCTTTGTAATCGACTTTTAAGTTTATATTCATTGCGCTTAATTGTGCAGTGAGAAGTTTGAGAACGTAGGGAATTTCTACGACATCAATAGCATCACTCTTCTTACATAGGCCACAAATTTCCACCTTGCCAACGACATTTTCCTTGTTTGCCTTTCTTATGTAAACTCGATCCATCGGCGTCATTAAACTTCCACAGTGACGACAAATTAATACGACAGTTTTATCAGAACAGTGGAAAAGGCGATCTTGAAGAAGGAAAGATGAACCGTGCGAGATAAGCGCATCACGTTCCATTTCACCAAATCTCACACCACCTCCGCGCTTTCTTCCCTTTAGCGGCTGATGTGTAACGGTATCAATGGGTCCTGTAGATCGAACCTGCCACTTATCGGAAACCATATGTCTCAATCTTTGATAGTGAACAACGCCGAAGAAAATGTCTGCTTTCATTTCGCGGCCATCGACACCGCTGTACATGCGTTCAGTTCCGTTGTATTTATAGCCCGCGTCCACCAACAGCTCGCCAAAATGATTTATGGCGGTGTTGTCTTCGGAAAATGTGAAGGGTGTTGCGTCATAGACTTTTCCTTTTACGGCCGCATGCTTGCCGGCCATTGTTTCAATCATCATCGCAATTGTCATTCTCGATGGAAATCCGTGGGGATTGAAAATGATGTCCGGAATGAGACCACTTTCGGTGAATGGTAAATCTTCAGCCGGATATTTTTGTGAGCAAATTCCTTTTTGACCTGCACGTGAGGCAAATTTATCACCCACTGTAGGATTTCTTGGAATTCTCGTCGTTATGCTAATCTTTTTAGGCGCAAAAGCATTGACTTCGCCGAGCATTTTAACATTGTCAACAACAACCATTTCTTTTCCTTGATGTCTCTGCACGACAAAAGTTGATTCGTTTGTGTCGTAGTAGCAGCATATTGGATCGCCTGGCTCTACTTTTTGTCCGGGATGTGGAAGTCCATCGGTATCGAGAAACTTCGCTAATTCTTCACGTTTGGGATCTCTTGCAAAATAACTTTCGGCATTTTTTAGTTCAACAAAATCCGAATGATAAATTGTGCCGTGAGCAAAGCCTCGCTCATAAGCCGATTTATTAATGATCATAGCGTCTTCCATGTCATAACCCGTGTAGCTGATGACAGCGACAATAGCATTAGTTCCCATTGCAAAATTATCCAACTCGATGAGGTCATGATGAACGGGTCGAAAGAGAGGTGTCGCAGGTGTTTGAAGACGATACAATTTAGTTGACGCTTGTGTAAACCAATTCAGGCATGGCGTGCCCATTGTTTGCTTACCCATCTGACACTGATACATATTTCGCGGCGATTGATTGTGATCGGGCAAGGGAATTAAATTCGCCAAATTTGACATAAACGAAAGCTTTGAAAGCTCCAGATGTGTCGTAACTCCGGGATAGATTTCTTCACGTGTTATTGCCACATCCAAATAGACTTGCTCGAACGTTCCAATCCACTCAATTTTACCGAATGCTAAATTAATTACGGGTCTCATCATTCTCGCTGAGCCGACAAAAAGAAAGAGGCCTGGATATTGACCGCCTTTCTTTTTCGGTACGAGAACGATTTCAGTGTGTTTTGGAACTTTTTTGTCCTCAATTTTCATCGCTCTCAAATTCTTTTCAGCCTTTTTAATTTGATCATCTCGAATGTAGCCAACGACACTTCCCTCGACCAAAACTGTATAGCATTCGTCAAGACTTGAAATAATGGCCAAATCAACTGTTTCCATTCCACCGGCCTCAATTAGAGCCTCCATTATCGTATCAGTTTTCACATTATGTAAAATATCTGGCGATGAGACACAATCGACTGTAAGGTGGTTTAGTAAGCCGCATGGACTTCCGTCGGGTGTGTGAACGGGACAAATGAATCCCCATGCGTCTGGCAATAGCTGACGTGCTTCTGTCGTTCTCATCTCAACAAAATATGAACCACGATGCACAGCACGAAAATGACTCATGTATCGCATTCGATTGATATTTTCAGCCATTATGACGAGACCAGAGTTTTGCATTAAATTCAGTCCCGTTTTGCTAACTAAATTTCCGGTGGCAAGGAAATTTTCCATACGTCGCATTAAATTTCCTGAAAATTTTCCAGCCGCCTGCATGTCCGACACCTTAACTCGATTCGATTGATCAGACTCTAATTTTTTATTGAGTGTAAATCGCAAATTTGTCATCCACGTCTCGAGATATTCTTTAAAAATTTGCTGATATAAATGACCGCCGAGTAGAAGTTCCTGCATCATAACACTATCAGCCGACTCCACTTTTGCCTTTCCCTGGCCAACTTGAAAGAGCTTTTTCATCATAAAAACTGCCACTCGATATTTATCTTCGTTTCTATCCAAATGAATTAAAATTGATTTATCGAGAATGTGATTTCCCACTTCCGCGTTTGTAGCCCACTTTGGCAATTGCTCATAGCGAGATCGGAAAATTTGTCCGAGATAATTTAATGCGTCAAAGTGAGTGTGAATATTTTCTTTATGTAAATCGAGTAGCATTTCCTGAAGACACGACTTGTAGTAAAGATCATTTTCGTGTCCAGCCGATAGGTCTTGATAGATTTTTTCATCGGGTAAATTTACGAGGCACTTTAAAAGGAGCATAATTGGAAGATACGAGAGTCTCCTCTTGTTACTGAACATAAATTTGGCAGTTCCATTTTTGAGGAAGTGAAGAACATTGTTTGTACCCGTTTGATCAACATCAACACATCTCATCATGATTCCAATGTCACTAAACATCTTTCCACGGTCCTTCCACGTACTTCTCTTAAGTGCAAGCGGATAGTTTCGTCGTGTCATTAAAAGCATTCGAATTAATCTCTCATT
The DNA here is from genome assembly GCA_038502055.1 of Tanytarsus gracilentus. Taxonomy (NCBI): domain Eukaryota; kingdom Metazoa; phylum Arthropoda; class Insecta; order Diptera; family Chironomidae; genus Tanytarsus; species Tanytarsus gracilentus. Next base: position 2,010,443 of record JAXRKN010000045.1, on the reverse strand, counting down.
GCCTTTGACCACAAAATATCCTCCCCAGTCATGCTCATGTTCACTCCTCCTAACCATTTCTGCTGGCGTACAGTCCCTCAAGTTGCAGGCGTTTGACTGAAGTAAGAAATGACATAGATGACAAATTGTATAATATGTTTCATATGATTTTCGATCTTACCCGAACCATAATTGGAATAGAGCCCAAGTCAAACTCAATCGGAGCTTGTTTGATTCCATTTTTACTCCAAGCAAGTTGCATTAAACAATTTCCACTGTACGTCACTGATCGTTGACGAGACTCGCTGGGAAAAACTCGCCTCTCTTTCAGATCAATTTGAGCATTGATTCTCGGTGGAGTAATTTCACAGCTCTCAATGTTGACTTTAATTTTTTCGCCATTAACAAGCTCAAACTCATACGGTTCAATACGTTCGAGAATTGTTTGCATTCCATTGCCGAGGAAGTGATTAAAAGATTCAAGATGTGGTGCGCCAAGATTTTCGAGAATCTAAAGAAGTTTCAATGTGAATTCAGTCAAATTCATTTACTTCTATCTCACCTTATTACGCTCTTTCTTTATCTCATTAAAAGAAGGCTTTAAATTGGTTAAAACCGGCTGCTTAACCATTTTTTAATATTTTCTAATTTTATTGTTTACCTCTCACATGTGCTCAAAGTGTTCACTCACAAATGAGTTTTATATTATTAACGTTTCTGAAAAATTTGAATTCGCTTCAATTGATATTTTTCGCGTCACCCTGCATCATCATAACAAAAAAAAGAAAAGAAATTTCAAATATTTCAAGAAGACTGAAATTTTAAATTTCAATTAGTTTTTCAGTGAATATGGAGTATCTCTATTGTAAAGTAAATTTTCCAGCAACTCGCGAAATCGAGCGAGTTAGAGTGGATAATGTAAATTTTAATGAAAACTCTGCAGCACTTAAAGAGAGAATCAAGAATGAAATTTTAAAAGATACAAAGGATTGTGACATTTCGCTTGTTTATTTGGGAAATATTCTTGCGGACGATGAACCGATTAGTAAGCAGAAACACATCAAATCTGGAAGTACTATTCAAGTTTTGAAGAAAATAAAGGAGGAGGAAGTTAAAATTTACAGCAAATTCACCGAAATGGATGTCAGTCGAGTGACATCACTTTTTAGGTCATTAAATTCGGGAAATTTTCATGTGAGTTCTTTTACGCATTTATTTAAAGTCTTTGTTTCATCATTTCCCTCATTTTCTTACAAAGAAAATCTCAAGGCCGGAAGTAATTCAGAAAATTTTCAGCAAACATCCGGAACTTCAGAAGGATATTCTCGCACTTTCGTTTTTGAAAGATCCAATATTGCTTGCAAATCTTCAGAATCCCGAGACTGTACGAAAAATGGCTGAAAATCATAGGGCATTGATCGAAGCATCCGAAACAATCTGCAATGCTTTGAGAAATGTCACCGTAAAGTCAACAGTCGCTGAACAGGCACCAGTACCGCCAAGCTTCGATCATGAATTTTCCGATTCGGGATCCTCATCAGGCTCGGAAGCAAATTCACCACAAGCATCAACATCAGCTGGCAATGCAAGCGGTCGTAGAATTACATCTGACTTTTTACGACGTTCCTTGGCAGCAGCCCAAACAGGTCAAAACTCCTTGGCTAACATCTCGCAGAGAAATTTAAGTCAAGCTAGTGGAATTTCACCATCGAGCTCATCGGTTTCGGTTCCAAATCGTCGCAACATCATCTCAAGTTCAATGTTTTTGAATGCAATGAACGAAGTCCTCCAATCGAGAAGATCTGAAGCTGAAGTATCTCCAAATACCACGCCACAAGAGGAAGAGATGACAGAACCTCAATCACTGCCGCCACAAGAGAGTGCTGTCGAGGAAATGCAAGTTGAAGACGAAGAACAATTGAGGGCTGACAGAGATCGAGACGACGAATTAATGATTGCCAGCTTCCAATCACAATTGATTCAAATGGAAGAGATGGGATTACGAAATAAGGCTACAAATATTCAAGCACTCATGGTCTGTAACGGCAATTTAGAAGCTGCAGTAAACTTAGTTCTTGCCGAGATGAATTTGAGCTAAATAATTTATTTTTTTTTCTATCTAATAAAAAATAAACGTTGAAAAATGAAATTTTGAACCTTTCTTTTCTTGATACTGTTTTAGACGACAATTTTCATTTCTTTATTGAGTACTTTTTGCATTTTATAAATTACATTTTAAATTATATTTGATTGTGTGTGTGTTCATATATTATTTTAAAAATAAATTTAGTTAGTTTTTTTTCAGTTTTTATAAAATAAGCACAAATATCATTTTGCACATCAAACAATTACATTGAATGAATTTATCCTTATGTGTCATTTTAAAAGCTTATTTCATCATACTTGTCACAAAAATAAAATCTCACACATTATTCATTTATTTTTTTTTTTCGATGAGAAGTTTTATTGATTACCGAAAAGGATCGTTGCAGAAATCGTTTAAGGTACCAACATAATGATTTTTTTTATCACAAGAATTAACAAGCAATATTGATGCGCGTCATACTACGCGAATATTCGTTAATTTTTTTTCTTTCGTTAAAAGACTATGATATAAAATTTATTACTTCTAACTTTTGATTGATATTCATCTAGAGTAGCTTTAATTCACGACTAAAATGCTGCGGTAAATTGAAAGCATTCGATTAAAAAAATTCGCCTATAATGCATAAACTATCTAAAGTTTTTTTCAATGATGGTTAAGTTTAAATTCGAAAAATATAAATTATTTAAATAATTGATCATAAGGAATTGCTGTTAAATTAAGAAAATGAATTATTGGCACATTTAAAGTACTTAAGTGGGTGAAAATTGAGTGAATGTGATTTGGAATTACAAAATCACATTCTTCACTCAATTAAGTTAAAGGCAGTGATTAATTAGTAAAACTGAAAAATTGATGACGCAGAGTCGGAAAGAAAATTAAAAAAGCGGGATATAAGCTGATCCTAGCTACCGTCTCCCCCAGCATCAGAAAGCATAACTTCCATGTCGGACTGAAGTGCAGCATTTTCAGCGGGAAGTGATCTTTGTGTGGTTAATACTTTTGGCCATTCAAAATTCTTAAACATTGAACTATCACATGACGATGTCTGAGGACGGTTTTTATTCAACTCGTCAATCATCAATCGACTTTGATGAGAGAGAGGCGTTGGCTTTACATTCACATTAAATGACGTTTGACGCTTGAAGGGATTATTGGAGATTGCATTTACAATTGTCGATGCGTTTATGAGACTAGCACGTGGTATATTATTTTTGAAGTTTTCTTCGCGGCGCGATGACCCCGATTTTGGATTGTGTGACGAGCTTCCGGCGATGGCGAGGTTAGAATTGCTTTTCGATAAATTGACGCTATTCTTTCGACTATGTGACTTCCTCTCGGCTACGATCGTATCGTCGGGACTGCTGCAAACTATATCCATAGCGGAACCATCGCGCCGCAAATTTGAGTTGGAACTGTTGTGAGATTGCTGTCGATGATATTTATTGAGATTTGTTGTGCTGCTTCGATTCATATCGCTCGCTCTCCGCTTAATGCTCTGATCGTGTCTTGCATTTTTCGTAAGATTCGTGGTGCTTGATCGCGTGAGATTTTGAGAGCTTCCGCCAAACTTCATTAGATTCGAACTGCTTCCACTCGGACGTCGTTCACGATTGAGATTTTGCTGGCTACCTCTTTGACTAGTCTTTTGACTCTTGCTCAATACTGGCGTAGCTATCACAGGTAAATTTCTCGAACTCTTGTTGATTCTGAACGTAGCCGTATTTATGATGGGCGATGTTGTGGGATTGTTGAGTGTAGCGTCGATTAGATTGGCAGTGGATGAGGTTGTCGGAAGATTTTCGTAGTCATTTCCACCCGAAGAACTCGGCAGCGTTGACGATTTTTGACGTTGAGTTGTGCTATTTCTAGTGAGTGTCTCATACATTGGTTCCTGATCAATTTGCTTGCTGCCAATATCTTCCGTCGCCGATCGAATTAAAAGCGCAGCACGGCGTGAAGACTTTACCGGATCCTCGAGGGAATTTCGCTTCCTCGAGTCACGTTTTCTATTGACACCGCTTGCGACGGTTGTCTTGACATTGCTGTTATCGTTCTTTGACAATTTAAGTGAAAATTTGAAGGGAGGTTTGAAGACCACTTGAAGGCGCACCTTGTTGTTGACATGAGAAATTGATTTGTTCTTTGATTTACCTCCCAAAACGTTTGCAGAGCGTTGCGGTTGCTGTGGAGATTGCGATTGTAAATTTACCGCTAAATGCTCAGGGGTAGATTGTGACTTATTCATCACTGTTGTCGATGATTTCGAAGAGTGCTCGAATTGTGACGCGGCTGAAAGCACAATTGGTGACTCAAGTAGCCATTTTTGCACCTTTCCAAAGGTGTTTGTGTGCTGCTCGGGACTCGAGTAGTCGATAACCTCTTTTGCTTTTGAAGTCTTTTTCTTGAGCCTTCGTTGAGCTTTCGGAGGTTCTTGTACATTATTATCGACAGCACCACTCGATGGCCGCCGCTTCTTCTTCCGGAGAAGTTTTCGAGGACTCTCTTGAGTTTTAATTTGACGGATTGGTTTGACAATTTGAGTCAAATTGGCGGCATTTACAACCGTGTCCTTGGGAGTACTCGATGTCAATTGATTTTTCTTCTTTCGCTCTCCTCGAACTTTCTTCTTGAGCGGCACTTTTGTTCGCACCGCCGTATGAATAATCATCCCGCCGTTATTATCGTCTGGCAAACGGACTGTCTCGGTTGTCGCACTATGAATTATTGTTACAGTCTTTAACTTCGAGTTGGATTTCTTTCCCAGATACTTCGTGCTCAAGACCTATCAAGGGAAAAATTAGAGAGATTAAAGTAAAAGTGAGATTTATGATTTTTTAGCAATTTTTTTTTTGAGGATTATAAATTTTTAAAGGTTGAACCGATTTAAAATAAATTTAGCAATAGAGTGGAGATATTATGCGAGAACACTTTAAACTCACTCTCATTCGATACCATTAACAAAATAATTTCATTCCATTTTTTAAAAAGTCGATTTATCTTGACAATTAACGTTAATTAAAACATTCATTAAAATAAATTATTCAAACTCACCAGTATGGCGAACACAGCGACGAAAATCAAACTCACAGCGTACCAATTGTGTATCACCCATTTTTTGAAGGACGCTATGCTCTCCTCGGATAGAAGCAATTTTCTTAGTGTGGCTAAAGGTCCACTCGGATCGACTTCCCTGCATCGTTGAAATACGTCGCAATATCCGTTGTAGTCGTTGCATGGTGTTCCTAATAATTAATTATATACATTTAAAATTAATAACTTTTTAGGGCTTTTGAGCATACCAGGCTTCGAGTACATATCGGGAACATCGTACGGTGCATTATTCCAGTCAAAAGAACTTTTGCATGGCTGGTTTTCACCGGGCATTTTACAGCACAGCTCACATGATTTCGTTTTTGCATCTCTCTCGCCAGCAATGCACTGACATGACTCGAGCCCGTATGCGAGGCAAATTGAGCCAGTACATTCGCCCATAAAGCAAACAAATTCTTTATTGCAAATTGTTTTATTTGCTTTATTTTTTGAGGGTGGGCAGAGTGCGGAGCCTCCATTGCAGTAGCTCGGATCTCGACAGCCATTATCATCGCGACACTTAGCACCATAATTGAGAGAACAGTCTGCCTGGCAGCATGGTCCCTGCGATGGACTACATCGCGCACTAATTGAAATGAAAAATTTTAATTTAATTTCGTTTGAAATAATTTCAAACACACGCATACCCTGGTTTTAATGTGCATGCGAGGGCGCTTTGTGCACTTGACATCGGATAGCAACAATCATCTTTACAATCCTCCTCCCATCCACAATCACACTGCTCTCCCTCTTCAACAACGCCATTGCCACAAATAGCCGGTTGCGGTTCTGCGCAAAAAAAATTTTTGTTTAGATTTCTATTTTCCATTTGATCTCTAAAATTATATTTACCTGTGAAGCAACCCTTACTGCTACGTGCTTTCGTGTTGAGAACAGGCTCAATTGACTTAAGGGAACAAGGCGAAAATTTATTGTTGTTCCGCTTATCACCGCTTGTCGCCCTGGCGAACATAATGAAATTACCTGAAACAATTTAGAAAAGTAATTGAAAATCGGGTCTGTGTGGGATTAAAAGGCTGAGATTCATACCGTCCTCGCCACCTGGCGTACATTGATCTGGATCATGCTGTGAATTTTGACGGTGAGAAAATTTATTATATAAAAATATGCTTTTAACTTTTTATAATTTAAAACTTTAAATTTTTTTGGAAATAATTTTATTAAAAAATAAATTTTTTATCCTTAATCAAAATCAAAGTCTTACCGGTGATCCAAAGTTGTGGCCAATCTCATGGGCCAACGTGACATGAGACACAGCTGGTGGTACATGTTTACCATAATTTAATAATGTTACGATGCCTGTATTCAATGACTTAAGTGAGCCACGGTAATGCTATTAATAAAGAGTGAATATTTAGGTCTCATACCAACTAAAAAAACCTTCAGTCAGTCACTTACTCCATTTTTCTCGCACACACCGCCAGCATTTTTGAGATCACCCGTCCACGCTAATCCTAAAGTGCCCATTTCGAAGTCACGGTAGGTGAACATGTAGGCAAGACAAAATTGATCGTAATTTTCCTCTGCGAAATTTTTAATTTTGAAAAATTAATTTTAAGAGAAATTTAAAATTTACCCGAAAAAAGCTCTAGAAATTTTTCCACTCCATAATTGCCGGGAAAACGATAGGTCGGATCCTTGAGGGCATTTGTGTTGTGGACTTTAATTCGTTTGATCATAAATGTAATGTTGTCAGGCTTTCCATCACCATTAAAATCTGAAAGCAAAAAAAAATTTGAGCAAAAAAATTCAATTGTCAAAATTATTTCTTTTTCTCACCAGTATTTTTATAAATGTTGTTCGCTCTTTGAACGTGCCTCGTGATGCTTTCAATGCTCGCCTCATCAGAGCCGAGCTTTTGGAAGAAAGTATGGTCGGCTTGAAGGTAAAGCATGCATGTGCTCTTTCGATCGGCCGGCGATCCACCCGTTGGCTTCAAGTTCAGCATGTCAAAGTTATTCATATTGACGTGATGTTGCGGATGATATAAATGTGGAAATTGATTATTTGGATAATATTTGTTAGGCGGATTATTATTCGCATAAATCAGGTCGGGATTGTAGTTGTTGATAATCACGTTGGATGGCTTCTTAGTGGGTCCATTTTTGGTAATAATTTCAACATGCGTCTTATGATTGGGTCGTGAGTTGACGTTCATCTGATTGGTTGCAGTGAAATTATTGTTGATACGATTCGGATGATTTGAACCATTGAAGACATTTGTAAGTACATTATGGTTAGCTTTTGTTATAATATTACGAAAATTAGAATCACTATTTGGGTTATAGCTATTGATTAAAATATTCCTATTGACATTCGTATTCGGCGATGCTTGGTCGCTCTGATAATCATCTTCATTGACATTAATACGGGTATTGTAGGGTGTCTCTAAGTCTAACGGAATTGGTGGCTCTTCTGGTTGATTAAGCCATCTTTTTGTGCGACGATGAAGCTGCTCACTGGCACAGTGCAGGTGATGATCGGTGCTGCTAGTTAGCGGATCTACATTATTATGATTATGTGCATTCATCTTAACATCACTTAATTTGTAGATAATTGAATGTACGCCATTCTCCGATAGCGACTTTGAGTATTTATGTGAGGGTTCAATATAAAATTGCTCTGTGCGTGTGGTTATAGTACCATCAAATAAATTGTCGGACGTAAGTACACCGTAGACGTGTGAATTTTCATCATCTTTTCGTGAGAGAATAAAAAAATTCAGTTAGAAAAATTCCGCAAATCATTTTTCTTCTTTTTAATTTACCTTTAAGACTTCCTGTGTATATTCGGGAAATATCAAAGTCGATGGGACCAATTGAATTTTCTAATACTAAGTCAGGTGAAAAAATGGACGTGGGATCTTCCCTTAGTTTTACATGAAACTCCCTAAAAAAGAGATTATTTTTTCTTAATTTCGAACCTTTTTATAAATTATTTTCTAATTTTACCTTTCATGACCTTTAATTGTAAATTCTATCGTATTTCTCGTGCCATAGTGAGGCGATTGATTATTGTAATTAATATCCCTTTTCCTCCGTCGAGATATCTCATGATTTTTATGTGCATCTTCTAATACATTTCGCTCGAAATGAGCTGGCTCCCAATGACGAATGTATGGATTTAGAGAAAATGGCACGCGACCTTAGTGATGAGAGAGAGAGATAATTGGATTTAATATAATTTAATTTTATAAAAATCTAAGACATGTGTATTTATTTAAAAGTTTAACCATGCCCTTGGCATTGTGCGCACCATAAATTCACGTGCATTACTTTTTGCCCTAGACCTCTTTTTAAAAGTTTTATCAGATTGCCCAACTCCTCTTCTTATTTTTATTATTTTAGCTATTGGCGGAGCTACGCTCACTGAGTATGGAGATGCCCGAAAGGTGATAAAGGTCACCACTTTGATGCTTGAGTTGTAGATACATGATTTAATAGAATTATTTCGGATATGAGAAAGCGCACATGAATACAAATTTCAAGTGTCGTTTTCTTCGAAGAGAAAAAAGTATTTTTTAACCATTCTGAGTTGGATGTAAAAAGACGAAGAATAATTCAAGCGGAAATTAACACCACTAAAGGTGTTGTTTGCATTAATGAAATATACACGCTTAACAAATCATTCATTGAACTCAATTGTCTACATCATCAATTTTTAGGGCAATCCCGATGTGCTAGAAATGATCAATTAAAGCGGCATAGATAAAATAAATAAAATAAAAAACCGTTGAACCGTCAACGGTTAAAGAGGACCTTGACTTTATCCAACGCAAAAATTGTTTAGTTTATAAAATGTGCGGTGAGTTGTGATTTGGAGCGAAAAAAATATATTATTGGAAAAATAAAATCTATTGAAATTTTGTTCATGCTTTCAAAATGAAATGTGTCGCTTTTTAAATAAAAATTTCTGTTCTTAATTTGTTTTTTTTTTAATTAATATAATTCAGGTTTAATGTTTAAAATTTATTTTAATAAAATATATAATTTTACTGATACATCGAGTCTGTTTGAAATTCCTTAAAAATGACTCATAAAGCTTTCTCGCTGAATAAACAAAAAAATCGCTGTATGTTAACTTTTTCAAAAGTCAAAACTCTAAAACAAAAATCTCAACCTATTTCCACTCAAAAAAACATCAATTATACCAATTTTAGAATCAACTCTCAAAAAATTAGGCTACGAGTGGGTGAAAGTCAAATCTTACAGTTTTTTGCGCGACACAATCAAAGATGTCATCAAGACAAAAGAAATGTCTCAATAATAATTTTACGAGCAAACGCTAAAACACACAAACACGAAGTGCTACAATTTATTGTAAATAATATTTGAAGGTCTATAGGAAACGCTGAGGGTTATGACTTTAAAATGTTTCTAAGGTCTAAGAAAGTAACTTACTTGCTTGCATTGGCGCAGCATGTGCGATATGCAATTTCTTCACAATCGTATCCGATGATATTTGAGTTAGGATGAAAAACATCCAATAAATCCTCGACATTATCGTAAAGCTTTAACAACATCACCCACTAATTAATTATGAAACATCACTCAAACTTTTTTTTGGATCAATTTCTTTCTCGGACAAACAATCCTTGGCTTAAAAGCACAGCAAAACACTTTTTTGAACACTTTTTCTGTTGCCTATTGATTTTTTTTCTCTTATATTGTAATTTCTTATTTTTTTCTCACTATTAAGCACACAGATGAGAATGTTGAGAGACTACACGAATCTATTTCTCTTTATGTGTGCACAATGTTACTAGCTGTGAACAATGAAACTTACTTTTTTAAAAAAGTAAGGCCTAAAATTTCCACAATTATAATTTTTTATGCTCTCATATAAAAGCAATTTAAAAAATAGTCTTTTATTTCGATTAAATTTTCACTAAATTTTCTTGTATGAACTTTATATGGCTCTCTGCTAATTTAATCACAAACTTTTACGGATGAGTAAAAAAATTTTCTCTGCGAAAAAACTTTCAACCATTTTTTTCTGCTGTAGATTTTTCTTCGTTTCGCGTATAAATCGATGATAATTGAATTTTCTCCTCAGATGAGGACTGGATGCTATCTTCACTAAAATGTTATCCTTAATTCTAACTAATCGACTCGTTGAAAATTACGTCATTGTCTAAAAATCTCGATTTAAGTTCTCATCTCACAAAGAAAAAAAATACCTTTCTCTCTATTTGCACAAATCGAGCCAACTTCTTTGAGATTTCGTAGTACACTAAACAACTGGTTATATTTTTCGAACCACAAACACTTCTCTCACGTGTACATATATAGCGTTGTACTTAACACAAATACATAAGCGAGTGGATGCGATGTCTACAGGGTTAATGATTGTGTTATGTGAATATGCAACATAAATTTATATAAATTTAAATTTTTTAAATGAGTGGTTAAAATTATTTAAATTTATAACGATTAAAAAAAATTTAAATTATTAAAAATTTATTTATCATTAGTTATATAATATTAATGTGATTTTATTTAAAGTTTTTTTAAATTTAAACAAAATAATTTTAAATGTCAACACCAAATTTTTTTTAAAAAAATCTCCAAAATAATCATAATTTAAATTGTCCAAGTTAAAACCCCTCATAAAAATCATTTAAATTCTAATCCACAATGCTAACCCATCTCTCACCACAAATTCTTACTTTTTTTTATCGAAATCCCATTTTAAACGAAATGTCACGCGATAGCCCGAGGCCTTGGAAAAAGTGCGAAAACGGATAATAATAATAATGGGGGCGAATCACGAAGATATAAATTTTATATCTTTGATATCTTTGATATCTTTTCTATCTTTTATATCATTTATATCCCAAAATTTATATCTTTTATATCTTTTTAACAGTTTTAAATTGGAAAATTAATAAAAGTTAAAAAAAAAAAAAAAAAAAAAAAATAATAATGAAAATTAAAAAATCATTTTTAGAAAAAAATAATTTAAAATGTTTAGAGAACAGCCAAACTAGAATTAGTTTTGGCCAGATTACGTCTAATAATTAAAACAAAAAAAAAATTATATTATAATTTTAAATGAAAATTAAATGTAATTTTATATTAATAGAAAAAAAAATTATTCGTTGAACTCTCCTTTATGCCGAGTAGGATGGAATGAGTCATAGGGATTTAGGACTTAGGTTCTTAGAGCTATAGCGTCATAAATCGTAAATCAATTTTCGATTTTTTTTTTTTAAATATAACTGTTCGGATTGACTTAAACTGATTTTTTATCCACTTGATTTTCAAATACTGATCTGATACTATGGATTACGAGGTAAAGTTTGTTTTAAACATTTTTATTAATCGGCAAAACGAAAATATTATAAAAAATTATTTTTTTAAATTAATTTATTAATTAAATCTTATTTAATTTTGAAAAAAAAAAATATAAATTTTATATCAATTTTGATAATAAAATTATAAAAGATATCAAAAATAAAAAAAAATTTATATCTAACTTTAATCATATAAAATTTAATCCCGTTCTACCCCCCGTAATAATAAATAAATATGCGGTGCACGTGAGAAAGGAAAATTTTGTCCTTGAAAGTTTTATGTAAGTTTTTCCGATACACAATACATGATGAAGTTTGTTTACATGCCTAGTGGCAATAGAGAATGAGAGAATGGCGATATCATGCTGCGATAAGAAACCATACAAAGTATATTTATTGATAAAAATTGCTAAACACCCTTCCGAAAGAAATTCAGCGAGCGCTTAAAGATAAGTTTAACAATTTTTTTTTCGGGTAGCGTAAAATCAGCAGATTGTGTTGTTTACTATAAACATTTCCACATTAAACCGTGTCCTTGTGAAGGTTCATACAAACACAATTAAATGAAGTTTTCGAATGCCTCGCACACAGCAAAGAACATCCTTCGAATTGATAAGCGCATGTGCTAGCAAATATCTACTGAAAAAAAAAGTAGAACTCGATAAAATTCAGTTATCGCATGGTTAACGTGAATTTATTTTTCTCATGAAAAATTTACATGCATGATTCGTAAGTAGGAATGCTGTATTTAATGTTGACAAAAGCATCTTTGCCTCCACAGCGTTCGAGAAGTTTTAAAGTATCCTCAATAACATCTCCCAAACGACCGACACGATCATAATCGATGGCATTTCGTCCGTTAATATTGTGGTCACGATAGAGGTTGAATGTCGGCAGAATTTGTCGGAAAAATGGAACCAATGAGTAGGCAACGCAAAGATCTTAACACCAAATAATTAAAGCATACAAAAATATGTACAATTAATTAACTTACCACAAATGCACATGTGCTGAATTATGCGTAAAGTCGCCAAAATTATTTCAGGATCTTTAGTGTTGAGAGCGTTTTTAATCGGGATGATAAGCTGAGGAATTACTGGCACAATTTTATCACCCCCAACACTCAATAGATCATGAATTCCATAGCGTGCAATGAAACCATAAGGATAGCCGGCATCACACAATCTAGTTAAAAATTTATCGATCAAAATGGATTTTTTTCTTTTTGATGGTCATCGTATAAAAAACTTGGAACGGCTAAATTTTTAAGACTTGAAGTTTTTGCACTTTTTGGCTGTCCCATAAATTTAGATACAACATGCATAAATTTTTCTCATGTCACTCACCCGTCAAAGAAAATTGGCAAATAATGAGAATAATCCAAGTCTTGCGGCGGTACCTTCCACAACAAAAATGTTTCCTTCGTACTTTCGCTGTCGTCCTTCAAATGCAAACTTTTTTTCATAAAAGAACGATGACATGGAATATCGCCGCGAAGAAATAAAATTCGAAACATGCTTTTCTTCACATTGCGCTTTTTGAAGATGTCAATTCTGTTTGTAGATTATTTTTTGTTAGCATTAAAATTTAAATTTCAAACATGAAGAGCATTTAATTTTTTTAAATCAACTTCGAGCTTAAACTTAAATACAAGATGATTAAAAAAAATTAAATTCAACTTTTAAATTTTTTAAATTCATTAAAAAAAATTCAATCCTGGTAAATTTTCTAAACTTACTTGCAAGGCGGTACAACAATTGTATTTTTCTGAAGTGATGCATTTGTAAAAGCGAACACAAAACGCGGCGACTGGAATAAAATTATTTTAATGATGTTTAGAATTTAGAAAAGAATGTCATTCTTACTTGGCGATCCTTAAAACATCCACGCTTGGATATCATTGCAAATTTTCCTGTTCGATATATCGCGATATAAAAAAATCTAAAATGAACCGAAAAAAATCCAAAAGCTTCCTACGATTGAATTTTTCTTTCAACGTATTTAGTTCAATTTAATTTAACTAACAAAAATTCCTAAAGTGCACCCCCTTTAGCACATATCAAAACTTTTTAATTGTTATTTTATATATTTTTTAGTTAACTTTTTTTAAGTCATGGACATGACGGGAGAAACAGAGCTAAGACATTTACCCACTCAACAGCAACTTCAGCTGGCAAAATTGCTCGATATGGATGATTCTATAATAAGTTTAGTCATGGGAAATGTACCAAAAGATATTAACGATTCAAATTCAGAATTGAGATTTAATTCGGCTCACATTGATGAAGTCCGTGAGCATGCCGAACGTCATAGAAAATCATCAATTTTGATATTCCTCGATGAGTGGAGTACCATGGGAAGAGAGCGGCCAAAAATGAGACACCTGTTGAGTCTCCTCGTAAAAAGTCAACTTTTTTTTGCTGCTGATTATGTTGCTGATTTAATTCACGAAGAAAAACCTGAACGACCAAAATCTGGTCCTGCGGCACTCGTCGACATTTCTCTTACCGAGGATGAGTCAATCGAGAACCTAGTCCGAGACATTGAATATCCATTTTCAAGTATTGACATTGATGCTAATAAAAATAAATTTACAAAGGCATCACCAGACATTCCAAAAAATATTTTAATGACGAGTAATGGACAAACAACACAAAGCACCGCGCGAGCACAAAGTGAAATTTTTTATGAGCAAACAGATTTAATTAAATTCTCACAAAATTTCGAAATACCGATCACAGTCAACTCGAGTGAGTCAATTATGAACAACATTCCAGCTTTATCAGCCATTCATCAGACAATCTCAGAAAATATTCCGGCTTTTTTGCTCTCGTCATCGGATAATAAAAGTAATGGTGATATTCCAGCACTTTCAGGGCTTCTAAATGCTCCGAGCACTCAACAATCTACTTTAGATAGCATGGATGAAAGCGAATCGTACACAAGTTCAATTAAATCTGAGTGATAATTAAACAAATTTTTATTGATAGATTAAATAAATAGAAATAAGCTCAAAACTATTTAAAAGACTTGCATTTTTCTTGAAATTCTTCAGTTCCTCTTTAAAAATGATCAGTGAATACTTAATCGCAGCACTTGCTTGCATTTTTGTGTATCGAGTTTTCAACTATTTTTTTGATCGTCGTAAAAATTTTCCACCCGGTCTTCCGAGGCTGCCAATTATTGGAAGTTATTTCTTTCTTTTTTTAATCAACCACTAAAAACTTTATTTAGCAGTTGAGAAATTGAGTAGATTTTATAAGTCAAATGTGGTTGGACTTTATATCGGTGACACCCCAACTGTGATAGCAAACGATGAGAAAACTGTTCGCGAAATTTTTTTCAACAAGGACTTTGATGGTCGCTCTGACAATTTTCTAGCTCGACTTCGAACTCACAATTTTAATTTAAACGGAGAATCAAAGAAGATTTACACTAAGAAATATTCGTGATTTTGGTTTTGGTTGAAGGTTTGAGAGCTATGAAGTTGAGGTGGAAAGTGAAACTTCGAATTTTATTGAGATGATTAAGAATGGTCCAAAGTTTGAACACGAGAAAGCGTTTTTGAAGGATGGAGGATTTATTTCGCTACCCAATGGTCTAATTTGTTGCATTGGAGATTGTTTTTTGCAAGTTTTGGCTAATTTAAGACTTCAGAGAGAAGACCAAATTTACAGGTAATTTTTTTTATTAATAATTTTTTTATTTGCCAAAACCTCCTCGACAATTTGGACTCGCTTCTAACTTATATTCATCGCTATATTCATGTGGTAGCTTCGCAACGATACTCAAAGCGTGAGGAAAATCTTCTTTCAGTTCATCCTTCAAGAGCGTGTTAATCATTCGATGTCGATTCACTAAATTTGTACCCTTAAATTTATCGCTCACAACCAGAACCTTGAAGTGCGATTCTGAACCTTTTGGAACATTATGCATGTAGCTTTCGTTAACAATATCCAAATGCACTGGATTTAATGCTTTCGTCAGACACTCTTTTATTTTTTCTTCTTTTACTCCTAATTGATTCATTCTTGTGCTGTACTTAAGAAAATCTAAAAGACAATAAAAATTAATTTTTGAATTTGGTGCTAAATTTAATTTAAATCTTACTAAGATTTGCTCGAAAAAAACTCATTGAAATTGAGTTGCTGATAATGAAAACAAAACAGGGTGTCTTGAAAATTGAGACAAAAATTCGTAAAGCATGTGAATTTTTAGAATACGTTGAATAAAAATGCATGAAAACATAAAACGCACATAAATGCGTTCTAAAAATTTTTCACACGCACGTGGGCTTCGAGATCCTAATCCATTATTTGAAAAATAATCTCTGAAATTTAAAAGCTTTATTAATTATTCAATCCTAAAATGATAATAAAATGAATTCATTACATTCAATGGATGACTAAATAATTTTACACTGAAACCTTCTTCGTCTAAGATGATTTAATAAAACCTGGAAAATAAAACGAGTTAAAACTTTTTTTGTTTGATAATTTTATTCAGTAATTTTAGTTTTTAAAATCAAAAATTTTACAGCTATAGTTTACTTTTCCATAATTTTATCGTTATTTTTTCTTTTTTCATTTTATCGTTAAATAATTATAATTAATTTTATATTCCTTCCATTTTTTTTTCATCTCAAAAAGTCATTTTATACAAACAAAATTTGATTTTGTTTTTCTCCTTTTGTTTTGTTCGTGACATGTTTTTACATTTGATTTTGATGGTTCGCTTTTAAACGTTAGATCGAGTAGTAGTAAATTTTTGCTTGGTCTGGACATTATACATTCTTTTCCTCTGAATGATATTTTCATAAACTCAAACGTTTTAATTTTACCGGTTTTATTGGATAAAAAAAGGAAATTTTCATTTTTATTTTTCCGACTTCATATAGAAAAATGCATATACACCAAATATTATCATTTATCAAACATCTTTTGTCGAAAAACACGATATTTTTTCTGCCAATTTAATTTTTTTTCCGCTTTAAATCTCAGTGAATGACACGCTTAGCTTTTTTGTACATTTCCTGAATTTATAATTTTTTCAACTTTTTTAAATTACAAATTTTACAATTTGGTTCATGGCCAAAAGATTTACACGAAATTTTTTTACAATTTTTAGTTTGTTATTAGATGTGTTCGAGATTTTCAAAAAATTTTAGTGCCTAAACAGTAATTTCGATATATTTTTGCCTAAACATTTTTTACATTTTTTGTACAACATTTTTTAGAAATTTTTCCTCCAAACAAAACATTTTTCTCTTTTTTTTTGACATGAGAAATTGCCTAAAAATTTTACTAAACATTTTTTTAACCAAAATTAGCCGAAACATTTTTTTTGAATTTGAACACATCCAATGTACGATTTTAGGGATGAAAAGTAATTTTTGAATTCCACCCCTAAAATATTTTTTGCCTAAACTTTTTCTTCATTTTCGATGTGCAGCGTGTCATTGCGCGTAACTTAAAATTCATTAAATGCTTAACTAAATGTAAATTAAATGATGCCAAAGATGTTTTTATACTTCAATAACGTTAACTGTGGATCAGTAAACATTCAGATTAATTTTAAAATTTTATTCCACAAGTTTTTGTGTGTTGTATGTTATTATTTTAAGCTGTAAATTCAATATAGACAAAAACCTTTTGCCAATTTTTTTTCACTTCTTATATTTTTTTAAAAGTGTGTATCTGGTGAACTTCGAAAATTACTTTGCGAAACAAACTAAAGATTTTCTTCTTGGTTTTTTTTGAAACTTTTTGGCACAATTTTAGTATTTCGAAAATTTTTTTTCAACGCTTTTCGCTCTTTCTATGTTGGCTTTTTTTCATCATCATCATAGGTACTTTCGCTCTTCTCTTCATAAATAAATAATTATTTTTCTTTCTGTTCTTTTCTCGTTGACAAAATCTGTCAAATATTCTGTGTTTTGTGTTTTCTTTATGGTTTATTTTTCTTCTGTAAAAAAAGACCATTTTATTTATCTATTGCAACAAAAAATTTTAAAATTGAGAGCATTTTGTCGTTTGCCTTATTCAGTCATGAGTTACATTCTGTAAGAGACTGTCGATTTATCAATCGACAGTTTGTTACCGAAAATGTCCTTCATTTTTTGTCTTGTTTAATTTTAATTTCATCTATTGTCAACTGAAAATTTGATTGGTGAAAAATTGCTGGTGTCGTTGTCTCCATTGAGTTCATTTTCATCACCACATGATTGAGTAAAAAGTCATCAATCGAGACAACTAAAAATGTAGTTGCTGATAGTTGTATTGGGCTATTGTTTGATGTGGTTTATTTAGTTATTTTATAGTTTTTTTTCTTTTGTGAGTCAATTCGTGTGTCAATTGGATTCTACAAAAAACAACATAAGATTGTTCTTTCATATCAAAAAGGGAACTAAGGATGTGTTATAGTTAAAATAAGAAATTATGTTGTTGAGCAGAAATGTTAAAGAGAGTTTGAGGGGTGAGCTAATATTGATCGAATGGTCATTAAAAATTTAATTTTTGGACAAACTTTTGATACCCCCTAAAACATCTCTCTTTAACATTTCGCATTCAAAATTTTCCGTTGATTTTTCCAAAAGATATTTATTGTATTCTTATTAGTTAGCAGATGTACTAGTTGCCGCCGATCTTCATGACGACAACTTTTTATCTTTGGATGTTGATTCTCTCGAGCACCACATTATGTTTTCTTAATATTGTTTCATTTACCAAAAAGTGCCAAAAGCGTTTGCCGGTTTATTTATATGCGGATTTAATTACTTGATCTTTCATCGTCACATATTTATTTCTTCTTCATTTTCTTATGTTTGAAATCTTTGATAATAAAATTATTAAGTAAAGAGTGAATGTGTGTGTGTATCAATATTCATGAATAAGAAAAAATCTATAGAGAGAGATATAAAAGTAAAATGAATTCTTTTTTAATCATATTGTTTTTCTTAACCTCTCATCTGTTCTGTAATTGAACGTCATTTTTTTCCGGTAAATTTATTGATTATTTGCATTTAAATTTTTTACTTGTTTCCATCATTAAAAGTTAAATATTGAATTGAAAAGAGTTTGCTGCTGAAAAGGATGCTGATACTAAAACGTTAAAATTTTATTTTTATTGATACTTTTCTTATGTCTGTCTCCAATTCCCATTTTTCAAATTTTCTTTTACATCTTCTGAAAATCTAATTTTAGTATCATCATCTAAGTTTGGCATCATATTTTTTTTTATTTCATAATTACTCAATACTTTTAGCATTTAATTGCAATGTGTCTGTGTGGGTTGTATGTGATAATTAGAGCAATTGGTAATTTATGCGGATTTATATTTCTTCTGTGAATTTCATTCTTAATTGGGAAATTAAATTATTTCTATTTCTTATGCAATTTGAATTATTTTTTGTAACAAAGAAAAATCAACAAATAATCACAGTGGAACTTAAAACTTTAATTGCACGTCAAACTGATTTTTTTCTTTTTCGGTTCTTTAAAAATTATATGCTATAGTTATTTTGTTGACTTAGGAGCTAGATTAATTGATTATTTCTTCTGATTTAATAAGAACTTAATTCAAAATTCAGAAATGATTTTATAAAACTCAATTAATCTCGTGCCTAATTTCTTTTGTAGGTTACTAACCCACAATTTCTAGACGTTTTTCACAAAAATTTAAAAATTAATCTAAACGAGTTCTTCTTTTCTTAAAGCGATCTCAGCTTTAAAAGTGAAAATTAATCAGTTAATAATTCGGAAGATTTATGTTGAAAGCAAGCTTTAAAAATTGTTTTCCATTTGGTATATTTGCAAGTGATACACATCTATCTCCATATCATTAGATATTTTTTAAAAAACTGTTTTATTAGTAATGGAAAAATTAATTTCTTTTAGCATAAAATTAAGATTTTGAAATAAAAAGGATTATTTCCTTTATTCGTGAAATGTCACATTTACTACCATCATTTTGTGTATATTTCTTAAAATGTCCTTAAAGTTTCGAGTCGAAAATGACTAAAATGCGTTGATATGAGCTTTTTTTCAAACGTTTAATTAAAAATTCTTCTTTTTTCCTCCACTCAAGATTTTTTATCATCGACATTGTCAAAATTCAATATGCTTTTTTTCTCATCTTTAAATACAACGTATTCGCATGTCAAACACGTACACATCATAAATTCCCATTTTGCTTGCTCTAAAAATGTGTGAATTTGCCTTTTGCATTCATGGAATTGGAGATAGTGATAGATAATTAACTTTTATTGTTTATTATAATATGATTTTTTAATATCTTCAATTACGGTTATTGGGAGGAGAGTTTAAGGGGAGTTGAAAACTGAATGGTTAAGACAACGGGTCCCATGCAAATAACCACTCATGATTTTGGTTTTGGCGAGAAGTCTATGTGAGGGCCCATTTTTCATTATTCTTTTTCATTATTTAATAAAAATTTTCATTGTAAAAAATCAACATTTTTATTACTTTTAAATATTTTTTTTTGTTTTTAATTTGAAGGCACTTTAGATCGGACGAGAGAGTGGCCCATTTTCCTTTTTTCGAAAAATTTGTCGAAATATTTTCTTAAATCATAAACAAGTTTGTTTGTTGCATTTCTTAAAGTAAGAAAAATTTGAGTGAATTTTATTAAAATAACCGTTTTATTGCCGAAATGCGACGATCTAGTTGAGTATCGATCTCAAGATGCTCACGTCGTCGACTTAACTAAAACATTTCATAAAATTACCCCGAAGTCGAATTAGTTTTTTGAGTTGCCTTCATTCTATTGTAGAGCGGATTTTTGGATGTGTCAGACATTTAAAAGTGGCTATTGTTGTTTTTTTGAGAATCATGGGTTATTTGCATGTATTGGCGACCTTCAAAATAGCAAATATTTTTTAATCAGAATTATTGCTTGCTATTTCAAAAGCTAAAGGACCTCAAATGAGATTTTCTAGTTTTTTATCTGTTGTTTGTGGCTTAAGAGAGTAAAATTATTTGTTGTTCCAATCATTCTTGTGGTTAAATTATAATTTTTTTTTGATAATTTTATTTCAAAGAGTGTGCAAGAGTGAATTAAATTTTAGTTTGAATTTTTACATTACTTTGAAAATTTCTAGTTAAATTTTTTATTTGCTCTTGCACACCCTTTGATCATATTTATGTTGCGTCCTGTAACCTATAAAATCAATCGTTGTATTTTAAACTTTAATTAACACAAAACCTGTTTAAATTAAAATTATAAGAAATCTTTGCCAGTTTTTCATTTATCATTAAACTTATTTCTACTTAATTCCTAAAAATTACCATTTTCATCATTTAGATTTTTTGGTTTGGATTTTTTTCTCTTCAAACGTGTTTTTTTGAGTCTAATAGAAGTAAATATGCATTCATTAAATGTGATTATTCTTGTGTGTTGTATAATAGTAAAATTCTCATGACAAATTTCTTTAAAATAATCAAAATTATCCTTAATTTATTTATATTCAAGTTTTTTTGCTCATTTTCTTCTCCCTTGCCATAATGGGCGCTTTTTATTATTTTTTTGAATCGCACATGTACTAACAAGTTTACAATTTTTTTCAACATCCCACAAAATTTTCCGCTTTTTCTCGGTTTTCACTTTTTTCTACTTCATAACTAAAACTGTTTTCTCTCTTAAGTGGAGGAGGTGAATTATATATGTGTGTACGACTTATATCAATATTATCATGTCATTAAAGGTCATATAGGAGGGAAAGTGAGGGGATCAGTTTTTAAGAAAAGTTTCTACGTTCAAGCTGTTTTTAAGAAGTTTCAATTGGCTTTTACAATTAGTTTTTCACGCGAATAATTAATTTTCCATTAATTGGCTGTTAAATTAAAAATTCTTTTTTTTTTCATCTGGAAAATTAAAATCCATTATGTGATTCATTTTTCTCATCATGTGATGGAAACTTAAAAATTATTATTATTTTTTCTTTCATTCAATTTTACTTGTGATGATGACAAAACAGAAATATTTTTGATGAATAAAATTTTCTTTGCGATTTTTTTTGACTGTACGCAGTTCATCATGTTTTTTTATATTTTATATTTTTTTGAGAGATTGTGGTGCGAGTTTGGAAACTGCTTCATCATGTGTTTGCTATCCTGTTGTTCTTGTATTTTTTTATTTCATTTTTTTTCGATTTCTTTTTTTGTTGTGATAAGTTTTTGAAACAGAATAAGAGTTCTCGTGAATTAAAGAAAATTAAAAATTTCTCTTCGTGAATAAATTTCTCTTAATGTGAATTTTTTTTATGAGTGTCTTGGAGAATTTTGAATTTAGAATTTTGTGAAACTTGGTTTCGTTGAGTGGAAACGTTAAACGGCTAAAATTAAAAAGTGGGATCGAGGGAGATTTGTTTTGAGGGTGGGGAGGAGAGGAGGACGTGATGAGGGGATTTCTCAACATTTTATCGAAAAAATTTCTTCATATACTTTTTTACTGTTTTCATCTTAAAAGGTTAAATTTTTCTTTTTACCATTATTTCGTTTTTGTGTATATAAGAAAATATAATGTAAGGCAGATTTTGGTAAAAAATTACACACAATTGCATCAAGTTTTTTTTGCTCTCTTGTTGACTTTCATCATTATTCATCTTCATCTTCTCACTTTTCATATTTAAATGTTTTTCTCTCTTTTTTTCTTCTTAAATTTTCTGACAAAAAAGAATTATTTTAAGTTTTTTTTTCACTTTTTTTTAAGATAAGGCGCGAAGGTGCTTAAATAAGCTTGTACTTTTTTCGTGATATTTTTTCTTCATTATTTTTTTCTTTATTCAATAAATATTTAGACCGGAAGAGTAGTTCCTAAAAGTGGCCGAGACTGTATTTATATCTGAATGGATCAAAACTGTAAACTAAAAAAAGTATCCTCGATTTTCGTCTTGACTGGTTTTTATTTTCTGTAAATTAGAAGAAGCGTCGTGAGAATGCTCAAAAAGCTTTCAAAAGCTTGTCAAATTTTTTTTCTTCAAAAATCACTTTCAAAAGTTTATTTTTAATTTTTTTTATCCGAAAAGTTTTTTTTCTTAATTTTTAATTGCATTTGAAATCTTTTGAAAACCTCTCAAGAACATTTTCGCGACGTATTTTGTTGATGTTGGTGATGTTTGATATTTCATTCATTGTGGTATTATTGTTATATTCTCCTCATTTAAAATATCGTTATTGTTATCAGTTCTTGAATTATCCACCATTATGGAGCCATTTTGGATAATGTCTTGTTGTGTTTTTGTGTGCATTTTAACTAAATTTCTCTTTCATCATTTCCCTTATTTATTTATCTTTTCTTTTTGGAGCGTTCATGTCTCGTTTGTGTGAGAGAGAGAGCGACTAAAAACAAGGAAATCTCTCGATAAAAGTAATTATTCTATCATAATGTCCGGTAAAACGTTAGCATATATAGAAAAACGGTTCCAAAAATTTCAATTTTCTATTATTGTTTCTCATCATTGTTGGATGAATATTTGAAGAGTTTTAGAGTGGTTTGGTAGTGGTAGTGGTGGTGGTGGGGTATTTTGGTAGTAAGGGGAAAATTTAAAACGATATGGAAAAATAATTCCAAGATTTTTCCAAAGTTACTTTCATCCAAAAAATCTGTTTGTGATCTCTTAATGTAAGGAATTTGAGTGTGTGTATGTGTGAGTGTGTACCATGTGCGAAAAAGTCAATCACAATCAAATGTTGATCATGTGAAATTGCAGTGTGTGGTTTGTTGTGTGTATTATGTATTGGTTGTTTTTCAAAACCCAAATTTTCAGCATTTTATATCAAGCTGGTTCATCGTGTTATTAATTTCCTTCCTTCCATCATGTTATTTAAAAATTATAAGCTTTAATTTTTTCCCATAAAATCGCGAAGCCTTTCAAAAGATTTTTCTCTGTAGTTCGTGCTCATTTTTTTCGAAAAGCTTCCAATTTCATTTTGTGGTGTTTTATCTTCTAATGTGCTTCTTTTTTTAAAATCAATCTTATATTATTTTTCTCACGAAATTCACTAAAATATACCTCAATAAAAAAATTACAAGTTTTACTCTTTCATAGAATTTCACTTAAAAAATTATTATACGTCATACATTATAAAACATTATTTTTTTTATCATATTGAGGTAGTTTTCTCAAAGACTTTATAAATCCTAATTTTACTCACTTTTTCTCTCATATTTAAATTAGTAACGCAATTTTGATGTAAAATATTTTTTAAAAAATTCATTTCAGAATTATTAGAAGATAAAACGGAGTTTTTACTCATTTTTATGATTCCCATTTGTGTGAAGCTCGTAGAAAATAATTATGATAAAGTAAATGTGTGGGTTTTTTAATTTTGGGTGCATGAAGTGCACTTGGTTGGTCTAAAAATATCTCATTAAACTATGGCAGATTAAATTGTGGCAGTTTTTCAAAAATTATCATAATTTTTTTCTCCGAGTGATTTTTTTCTTGTTATTTCTTCAGATTTCTTCCAAGATATTTTTTTGTGTGTTTCTTATCCGCAACTTTTTTGTAAACGCCCGCAATGCTTTTCATTGCTTTCTTATTTGTGGAGTTGATGTCATGTGAAAATATTCTTAAGACCTATTTTGATGCTTCGTGGCTATTGCAGTTTTTCATTCTGTAGTTTCCAAAAAGTATTTGCGATTAACTTTCATGAAACTATCAACGTGCTTGAGTTGTCAATTGTCGACCGATTCCCTTAATTCTACTTTTACTTAATCTTATTTCAATCTCTTTCGCTTTTATCAAAGTTTTGTAAATTGTGATAAATAAAAAATATTCAGTTGGGTTTTCAGTTCTATTGTCTTAATTTGAGTGTTTTAAATAAAATGTTTTCTTTATAATTGTTGTTGCAGTTGATAAAAGTGAAAGAGAAAATTTCTTTTATGGTGTTTTAGGTTTCTTAATAAATATGAATGTATGGAACAATTAAAACTTCTCACGCACCTCATTCCACATGCATTTAGAACATTGAAATTCTATTTTTTTTAAAGTTTTTAATCGAAATCAAAAAAGTCTTGATAAATGTCCCTTAGAAATTAATCGTAGAATAACATCAGCGCTGGCGAATGAGTGATGAGGTAAAATTTTCATCATCATTCGGAGCCGAGCGCCTTTTTGTACTGGACAAATGCGATCAATCGAGTTGTCGATTTCACATTCTGTTGCATTGATTTATTATCATTTTTTCTCCATTTTTTTCTTTTTATTGACTATTGCAAATGAACTGGTTAAAACTAAAAGAGTGTGATGAAGGTTTGATTTCAACTTAAATCCGGTTTTCACGCATTTCTATTTTTATATTGACTATTGCAGAGATTATAATAATCTATTGATTGTTGTATAAAAAACATTCATTAAATACTTCTTTTCATCTAAATAGAATTTCTTCTCTTCTTATGGCAGCGTGATGATATTCTATTTTTTTTTAATTTTAATTTATTTACAATATAAATCTTTATTCGGCTAAATGTTATATAGATATTGATATTTGATCAAGGTGACTTAAGTAATTATCGTTTAAAAAATATCTGATCACATTTTAACAGTCTCTGGTTGTCAAGTGTGCATTTTCATTCGAATGCATTCAAATCATAGTTTTTTTTGTTGACATTTGTGTTGATTCTCGTTTTGTTGCAAGTCTTTTTCTGTACTTGCGGTTTTTTTTATGTGTTGAAATGAAAATTATTGAATTTTGTTTCGAATTGTTTGGGAAACAAGGATGAGTTTATCAATTTTCTATTAAATTTAATTCTCTTGGAGAGTAAAAAATTTATTTAATTTTTCTCTCTCCAAGAAAAGCTAAACTTTCACTTAAAAGTTTTTTTACTTTAACAATTTCATTTATTTTTTAACGTTTTGCAATCCTTGTATAAAAATATAAATTTCCATGCTCTTTTATCTTCTAGCTTAACATGAGAGTAATTATGGATGAATTGTAAACTTTACGTGTGTGTGTGTGTGTCTCGATAAAAAGGTTTCACATTAAAATTTGTACTTTAAATTATTCCGGTTCTTACTTATCAAGATAGAGAAATTGCAGTTTACAATTTCTCTAGCTTTTGTCCTATTGCAAATGAAATGGCAAGATAAAAATTTTTAGCTGTTAAAATTAAAAAGTTTTATCAATTATTTAAGAGCAGTTTGCATGTTATGATTTTCATTGTGAAATTTTATAAGAAATTCGCGAGAAATTCTCACGATCTGGTTCTATTGTAACTGAAATATTTAAAATTGATTTTTTTACGTATCAACAAGTTCGGATTTTTTTCATCAATGTTAAGTTAAAAATTAGGATTGTATAGGAAAAGATTAATTTTGAATTTTGATGATATTTTAAAGAATATTCTGTTTTATGGATATATATCCACAACTATTGTAAACTTAAATTTTATAATTAGATTTTTTGAAAATAGCATTTGCACCAAAAGACTGTTAACTGTGAATTTGTTTCTCAACACCTTTTTTCGTTTTTTCTGCTTTTTGTGATCAGATTTCTGGGCTATTGAATTTGTGATATTTTTTCATTTAATTTAGTTATGTGAAACTTAAAGCTGCCAAAAGTTTTTTTTTCAGATCGTTGAGTTTTGCCAATCAGATGTTGTTTGACGGCAAAAACTTTTTGAAAAATTGCGAAAAGATTTTTTTTTACATTTTATGGTTACCACTTTAATGAGTTTTTATGCCTAAATCTCTTTTAAATACACGAGAAAATAATTGTTAAGAATTTTAAGACTGGAATATATACTTACCTAAACTCTGCCCTCCTCTTCTCTTAGTTTCATGAATTCATGTTCAAAAAGTTTTGTCAATGCGAAAATTTTGCTTCTGAAAGAAATTTTTTTTGAGTGCCAATTTTGGTTGAATTTTGACGATGTCGATGGTGAACAAATTCATTCCACCACTAAGAAGTGTATTAAGTGTAGTGACCCCAAATAAAATATAAGCAATTTGCTGCATATTTCATTGGGGTTTTATGTTATGTACCAAAAGTTCATTTCAAAATGTTAAAACTGAAAAAATAGATCGAATTTTTGCCAATGTAGTTCAAAATTTTTACTTTTTATTGATTATAATTATGATTAGCCAATTATTTTTGTTGTAATTTTAAATAAATTTTCAATCTACTTTTTGTTTGATAAATTTTTCTTTTATAAACCCGTTGATACTTTTTTTACAAAACTCCCGAAAATTTAAGTTCAAAACTGAGGATGATAAGAAATATTTTTTTTCTCTGTTGATAATTCCATGAAAGAATTTTCGGTAATTAATTCTAATATGCATGACATCAACTTAATTGTTAGTACTTTATACACTGAATATTATTTCACATTTTAACTCTTCACATGACATCCACTCGATTAAATTTTCTTCATTTTTTTCAACTAAAAAAAATTTAAATTCTTCTTTTGAAGAATGATTTTGGTTCTATTTCCTGTGTGTATTTTATACATATTCTTTTTTTTCTGTGACCTGTAGTGATATCCATATTGACTTGGATAGCTGTGTGATATAGTTTTTTTTTAGTTCGTAGCCAGTTACCAATTGTGGAGTGGTTTTTAGAGCATTTCGATTTGCTGCATTGTGTTTCACTAATTTTTATTTTTTATTTTTCTGTTTGTGGAGTCTATTTATATTGATTCGGTATTGATTTGCTATTGTTGTTTGCTGGTATAGATTGATGACAACTTAAGAGTCAAATCAAAGGTTTTTCTATTGCATTTTTGTGGTTTTGTGTATTTGTCATGTTTAACTTTTATTTTATACGTTTTTCTCATGCTGAAGAATTTGATGTCTTTTTTTTGTTTTATGTAAACTGCAATATTGATTTAAATATTTTTTTTGAAATATAAAATTATTGCTCGATATGTCGTATATTTTGCTAGTTAATAAATTTCTTTAGATTAGTTTTAAAATTTTCTGATTTGATTGCTGAAAATTGAAAAACGTTTAAAAGATTTTCTCCTTTGATATTTTTGGACTCTGAAGAATTTAAGATTTCTCAGAGTTTTGAACTCCAAAAAACTATCTGGAATTTTTGATAGTCGAACAAGATGTGATTTTACTTTGGACACTCTAAATTGTTATTTTAAAAGAAAATCTTATGCAGTTTTAAAACTCTCAGCGATTTTTACTATTGAAATTTTTGAGGTTAAGTTTTTAACTAAGGATGTGGAAATTAGTATTAAGTTTTACTCTGTGCATGCTCAATTTACATAACATTGCACTTCGTCTACTGTCATCTTGTACTAAATATTTTGCTCATTTTAATTTCATGTCTGAATTAGTTTTCATGAAAGTTTTTAAGACAAAAATTAAAATCGTTTTAAATTAAATTCTGTACATCACTGGGCTATGGTTTAAATATTATTTTCTTTTTTATATTCCTCGATGGAAGCACGACAACTTCCATAACATTGCATAACTACAAACGACGATGTAAATTTGTTAGAATTTTTTTCTCACATTTATTTAAGATAATTTTTTAAAATTTCTTTTCCAAGCAAATAAAAATATTTCTCACCTTTTTTCCTTAATTTAGTCATTCAATTTGGACACGTAATCAAAAGTTTATTTTGTCAAACAATTCTTAGCATTATCAATCCTTAAAGAATAACAAGCGGGTTGAAAATAAAAAGTTTCATAATAAAATATTTTTCAGTGACTTTTTATGAGCGCAATTTTTGAGCCAAAACGCGATTATTTACAATTTCAAACATTAATTTTGAAAATCATAACAGATTATGCCTAAACAAGAATTTTTAGTTTTTTATCGAAATTTTCTTTACCTAAAAAATTCAAACATCTTTCACGTTTATTATTTCTGCTAAAATATGCCAAATATATACCAAAAGATTTTTGTTAAAAATTTTGAGAGCATTTTTTAAATACTCATTTTTATCTTCCAAAAATTTAAACTATTATCGACGTGTCGTGGGGTTTTAACCAAAATAGTGCCAGAAAAATTTTCCTCAATCCCACGACATTACAAAAAAGAACGAAAATTTTGTTCGTCATCTATAGTTTTTCTCTTTTTTTTCTTCCTTTAATATCACAATTTCAGTTACATTTGTCGTTTAATTTTGAAGGCATGATGACAATTTAATTTTTTTTCAACAAAATTTCATAAAATTTGAGTGAATTTTGAACGAAAGACAAGCGCTGCATAAGTGGTCATCTTTATAGGAGATATCACTTTGCAAAAATAAAAACTGAAAAGAAAATAAAAAATAAAAATGAAACAATAAAAGAATATTTTTGAATAATATATTTTTGGATGAAAATTATAAATATTAAATTTTTATTTATAAATAATATTTTACTAATCTATAAGACCCCATTCAGTGAGATAATGGATGTCTTTCAAGGATATTTTTCTTCTTCAAATTAATTTTGAATATTTTTAAAAATTTAAAAACATTCAAACAAATTTGGAGATTCCTCAAAAAACACCTTTTTGAAACTAGATTTGATGCAAGATAAATTAAAAAATATTTACATAAGAAATCATACATATAAAACTCACTAAAAAATTATAATTTAAATCGCCCGCTATTTTTTGGTTAGGAATATTTTTTTATAATTTTTTTAAAATAATTTTTTCAATATTTTTTTTCGCAATAAATTATCATTCGAACATGATCTAGCCTAAAAGTAAAATTTATTTCATTTCTCAAAACTTTCTTACATAAAAAATCACTTTTAGCGAGTTGGTCGAAAGAGTAACGCAGGCTCAGCCTGAAGTTATTCCCTGAAGCAACTCCTACAGCCATCCGAAAATTAGACAAACTTTTTTTTATATACTAGAAATATTTTTAGTGCATCCAAA
Organism: Tanytarsus gracilentus; assembly: GCA_038502055.1. NCBI lineage: Eukaryota > Metazoa > Arthropoda > Insecta > Diptera > Chironomidae > Tanytarsus > Tanytarsus gracilentus. Next base: position 1,981,105 of record JAXRKN010000045.1, on the reverse strand, counting down.
TTTTCGGAATTTCTTATCAACTACCATTTTCTTTATCTTTATCTTTTTTGGGCCAAAAAAAACGTTTCATGTTTTGCATGTGTATGTGTGTGGAGTTATTGCAGTTTACTATATTTGACCTCTTCTTAACTATTTTTTTCTTTAATCCCTTATAGATGTTCTAAAGACGTTTGTTCTTTTGCTTTCTTCTTCTCACAAGTGTTGCGGTTTGAGATAATCGTCATCTAGTTATAATCTTAAGACGATTTTTTGTTCTTCATTATCTCTTTTTTTATGCGTTTCTGCTTACTAGGAAATTTCTTTCTTTTTTTTGCTGTTCGAAAAATTTCAATGGCTTTAATTCATTTGGTTTAAAAATTTAGTTTTTGTTCTATTGTCGGCAGATTTTTAAATATGTGTGAAATATCGAAAGTTGTTGAAAGTCTAAAGTTTGATGAAGAAAAGTCATTAAAAGATTTCTCGCAAATAATTTTTTTAACAAAGGCCTAAACGCGAGTATGAAAGAAATTTTCATGTTAATTTTTCCCCGTTTGTACAGTCGCAAATAATTTTTATAAGATTTTAGTTTAGGAACCACAATCATTCGCTTTTTTATAGCTTACTTAATATATTTAATAACAGTTGATTATTGTTGTTGCTGTTGTCATCCTTTTGCTGCTTTTTCTCTTTTATTTTTTGGGTTTTGATCACCCAAACGATATACAAAAACAAACACCACCACAAAAAGCTAGCAAATCTGCATGTCTTATGAATGTGTTTTTGTATTTAATATTTTTTTAGCTATTATTTACTCCAATTGTTCCAAAAAGTTCGGAGACTTAAAGTACTCCGGTACCGGATCGTCTAAACGTGAGATTATCTTGTAGATGGACTTCTTCCACGATTGCTCTGTATCCTTTCCACTCTGAATTGCGCGGAAAAATTCCCGAAGTGTTTGCTCCACAACGAAACGGAAATTCGTTGGTACCTTAAAAAAGAGTTTATGAATATTATAAATTTCTCAGCTAAAAATGATTTTTAAACTCACTACCTCTATGTGGTTATTGCGATTGTAATGCAGGTTTAGTACACGATAAATTTCGCTTTCACCATTGATGTGAATATCTTCAACAATTTTAACACCTTCACTTACGAGTTGCCGTGCATATTTCTCCATTTGAATGTAGTAAAATTCCCTGCAAAAAGGAAGAAGATGAAAAATGAAAATTTGCTTTTTATTTCGAGGTGCGAAAATTGCCGTAATTAAGTTTTTTCCTAACATTGCATCATCATACATTAATCACTCATATAGCTCAAGTGTCGCTATGAAACCCGTCAGCTAACAAAACTACTTAAACGCCCTCATCACCTTTTATGACACTTTACAGCTTCGTGTGGAGCCTGTTATGAGTGTCAACGATTACTCTCGTCATAAACACACTCTCATCGCAATACTTGAGCTATAGTTTCTTCTAACTTGAGCGTTAATGGTGTTAATAATTAGTGTGAGAGGATTTTCATGCAAAAAAGGCATAAAAATCTGTTGAGATTTTGCAGCAATTAAATTCCCGCTCAAATGACTTCTAACGCTGCAGTTGTGCGAGCATTTTACAAAGAAATCGTAACCCTCTGAAAGTTTTCTTAAAGACGGAACAGATGTTCATAAAAGACCGGTAAATTTCTCACAAGCGTTTTCGTGTTTATTTCTCAAAAAATAACAGAAGGTAAATTTTTGGACTTTATGGGAAAGTGAGTTCAAGAAATTAAAAAGTATTTCTTTTTAAAATTAGGGTAAACTTTACTCAAAAAAATAATTTATTATTTCGTAGATTTTGCGCTAAGTGATTCAAACTTATACATATGATTAACATAAATGTGACTTGACGACGCAGGAAATATTGAAAGTATTAAAGAAGATAAGAGAATTTTCTTAAATATATAAATATATTTTTTATTATAAATGATAGCTAAAATGTGACGTTAGCGCTTTATCAACCGTATTTCAAACGCGAGAAAGAGTCATAAAGTTGTAATTATTTTTTAATTTTCATACATGAAGCAAAAAGAGAAATATGAAGAACAACTAGATGACCGAGCAATTTTAATCACGCTATTTTACTCGCTAAAAAATTGTATCTATTGTCAGTGGATGAAAATGTTTAAAAATAATAAAAATAATAATTTCCCAATTATTTAAAAAAAAGTGTCCATCCCTGGAATATATTTTATAAATTTATAAATATAATTTTTTCCTGCTTTATTTTCTTCTGATAGTTTTCAATTAATTTTTCAGCCTTCTAATGAAACTCATGAAACATTAAGAGATGTCAAAAGCATAAAGACATGACATAATGAACTTTTTAAAAATATACTCAAAAAACTATCACGCTTTGAACAGCCCCCAGCTAATTGGCAATAAATTTTTTTTTTGCGAAACTCACCTGAAGTTGGAGAACCATTTAACTAGCTGAGCTGTGTTATTTTTGTTGAACTTTATATCAGGAAAGTACATTTTCAGCACCGCAGAGCTTGGATAGCGAACCCAGAAGAACATCAATTTCGCTTTGCGGAGATGCATTGGCGTCAACGTAGCCGAATGTACAGACGTCATCGAAAATTGTTCTTGATTTTGATCTTGCTTCTGCTTATTATTGCTATTTAAATTTTAAAATCAGTTAGAAAACTTTAAAATCAATCAAAAAAAGAACACGTTGAAGGATTTACAGACACACTTTGAAGGGTTTCTTTTGCGCTATGAGAAACACCTCAAGTGCATTTTAATACATAATAAATGAGAGCTAAAAAGCCCTTAATTAAGTAATTCCTTCCACGGCACTTTGCTACAAGTCGTAAGACAAAATCGCGTGTCAAGCAAATTGTGAGTCGTTGCAGTTAAAAAAAGGATTTTCTAAATAATTGAACACCAATTTGCTAAAGACATCGTGTCAAATTTCTCACGATAAAAAAAATACTTACTTTAAAGTTTTGAGGAAAGCATTCGAGAATGATATGGTTGGCTGCATTCCATCATAGGAGATATCAGCGCTGTTGCAATCAGAATTGCGATCATTATTTTCCATTGCTGCTCGTATGTGACTATATGCATCGGGCGAGCCGTGATGAGCTGCCGCAAGGAGAGCCGGATGAAGCATTGTTGGTGGATGAGGTAATGGTGGCGAGTCGCGGGGATCCATCATTGACATTGATCCCATGCCCGGGGGACTCGATGACATATGCATATGATGATGCATATTCGGTGTTGATTGAGGTCCATGTGGTCCATGTGGATTAAAGAATGGGCTGTAGGGTGAAAACACTTGCGATTCATGCAATGACGGATTTGGAATAGCAACCGAAGTCGGCAAAGAGACTGGCAGCATTGAAGGAGGTGCAGAATGGTGGTAATTGCCGCGTGGTGACGGTGTTTCCGATGGCATGCTCGAGGGTATGCTAATTGGAGTGTGTGCACCAAATGACTTTCCAACATTCGATTGATTTGTCATATTATTTTGACCTACACCATGTTGCATGTTATTTTGATTCTGACCTTGTTGCGATGCATTTTGGTTTTGCTGTTCTTGTTGTCTCTGCTCGAGATGATTTTGCTGTGCTGCTGCAGCAGCGAGAGCATCTTGAGCTAAAATTCTCGACACAGTACGGGGAGTGATGCGTGTATCTGTCACCTTATGACGCTTCTTCTTTGGCGTTACAACGAGACTCAGAGCCTCATTTTGTTCATTTGTCGACTCATTTCCACAGCGCTGTGGTGGCTCCGGCATACAGAATGGATTTCCACCCGTCAAACTATTCGAGAGGGAATTGTAGAGTGCAGCGGCTGCGACTGAATTCATAGTTCCTGGAGGTCCAACTTGTTGTCCTCCTTGGCTTTGTGGTGGCTTTATGCTGCCCTGGAACATATTAGCTGTTGGAGAAGGACGAACGTGAGATGGTAAATTAAGTGGATTCATTTGTGATTGCATTTGCGTGAGACTATTGAGACTATTAGACGGAGAAGGATCATGGCCATTGGGGGCCACCATTGGCGGTTGAACCAAGTGGTGCTGACCAAGTGGCGTTGGTGGGGGAAATGCGTTGCCATTTAAATGACGTTGCATCTGAACTTGTTGTTGTTGCATGGAGCTCGACGGTGGTGCAAGATGGTTGTTAGTATTATTATTATTACTACTACTATTATTAGTGTTAGATGTGCTAATATTACTTCCGTTATTACCTGATTGTGAGCCGCCACTCGGCATTGAACCGCCACTTGGTCGATCAAGATTTGATGATTTAGTACGTGGCGATTTTCTATCGAGAATTTGCGATGCCATAAGAAGGTCCTTGTTTAATTGCTCTGCCGCAGCAGAAGCAGCTTCCGTCTGTTTAGTCATAATTCTTCTTTGGTGAACGAATCGTGAGACAATTGAATCCACTAAAGTTGAAAGAGATGCATTAATTTCCGATTTAAGAATATCGGCAAGTCCCTCCAAATCGTTTCCTGTTACAGGTCCAATATTATTCGGGTTCATTGCGGCACTGGCACGCATTAAGGACATTCGTTCATTTAAATCTGATGATTTTTGGTTCATTTGAACTTGCTGCTGAGACTGTTGCTGCTGTTGTTGTTGTTGTTGCATTTGCTGAGGTGAAGTTTTTATCGGCTGCATAGCATGCATGTTTTGAGCTTGTTCAGCTCTTGCCATCATTTCTTGTTGAGCTTTTTGTTGCTGATCTTGCTGTTGCTTTTGCATTTGAATTTGTTGATTTCTATCCTCAACTTCCTTTGCAATTCTCGCCTCTTGTTCCATCAAAAGCTTCTGACTGAGATACATAGCTGCTGCATTACTGAATGCTGGATGTTCATTTGCATTTTGCTGCTGTTGTTGCATATGTTGTAAAAGAGGATGGGTACCATTGAATGGCATACCTGGATGTCTTGCCGAAATCATTTTGCTCATCATTTGATTGAGCATACTCTGAGCGTGATTGACTTGAACTTGCTTCGGTGGCATCTCCTTCATTGTTGGCGATGCACTTGGCGTTCTTTGCTGTTGAACACTATTCATAGAGGGTGATCTTTTCTCTCTCGAATTATCTCGCATCAATAAATCTTCATCATTTAAATCACTATTTCCATCGTCGACATCTTCGGTTGTTTCTGAAGTTTGCTCCATTCGATTGCATAATTGAACATATTTCTGTTGCATTTCAGCTAATTGTTCTTGCATTGATCTCAATTGGGATTTAAGAATGGTCTTTTCAATTCTTTTTTGATGAATATTTGTATCCATTTCTTCCTCTTCTTCCTCATCGTTTAACATCAAATTGTGGAGGTTCAAGCCAAGCGAAAGTCCATAACGTTCAACTGCGCTGTTATCGTGTTGTTGTGGATGATAAAGTTTTCTTTTCTTACATCCATTCACTTGTGGCTGTTGTTGAGCTGAACTCGAATTGAGAACCGGACTTGAATGCATTGTCGAAACAATATTTTCAACGCGAGCTCTCTTTAATTCAATAGCTGAACCATGTTCACTTTTATTCGATGCCGATGGAGATGGCGATGGAGAACGAGTCTCCATTAATTCACCATCGAGCATTTCCTCTTTAAGCTTCACTGAGCCCGAAGGAGATGGCATGGAATTGCTTCCATCGGGCGACGAATTCACTTCATCAATTATTTCACTGATTTCGTTCTTCTTGCCGTCATTTAAGTTTGTCTCCATCAGAGAACTGTCACTTCCATTTGTCATTTTAATATTTTTATTTGAACTATTATTTTCTTTTTCACCACCACTGGTTATATGTTTATTTAGGGTCACATCACTGGTCATTGGATCATTGTTGTCGAGTGATCCATTCAGGTTATCACTTTTGGTCACATTTTCATAATTATTATTATTCATTATGTTATTGTTGTTGAGAATATGATTATTCACTTTAGTGTTCATTATTGTATTTTGATTAGAATCGGGCGTGTGACGATCATTTGCCACGGCAGCAGCTGCGGCTTGTCTCAGCTCTTGATCGAGAGCCAACAAGTCTTTGGTTTTTCCTTGCAGAATATTTCGCAGCATATGATGTGCGAGTTCATTAGCTGATGTTGGCGACTGTGCTCCATCTGAATTTTGCTGATGATTGCTTCCAACACCACTGCCGTTCATGTCGAATTCCATTTTAACACTATTATTATTATTATTATTATTTATATTCGATGCCGCGGATTCCATTTGATTAAGGAGCTGATCACTGGCGTTATTTGTAGCTGAGGCAGCGTCTTGTGCCTGCTTAACTTGTCGGCCGAGTAATTCATTAAGCATTTTTGCGGGCGCGTAATTGGCTGGGAAAAGATTACCGAAATTTTGCGATTGCTGGCTAAAAATAGCCCCGTACAAACTACCGCTCATTAGTGACGACGAACGCGAACTAAAATTTGGAATTGACGAATAAGAGTTTCTTGGCTCTCCAGCGTCTACGCGTTGTCGATTACGTTTTAACTGATCTCGCTGCTGCTGCTTTAGCAGTCCTAACTTGTCGTCGTCTTCGAACAAACTACTGAAACAATCTGAATTATCCTCTTCGGCTGATGATGACATATCAAATTCATAAGAAGAAGGGCACAATCTCCCCCCACTCTCCGACTTACTCTCTCTCACTTACTCGCACTCGACTTGAAGCGAGAGAGAACAATTGCTTCTGTGAGTGTGTGTGAGTGAATAAATCGACGTCTATTGGTCCCAAGTTTTTGCTTAGTAGTTTTTTATAGCAACTTGCAACACTTTGAATGTTGATCTCCCTCTTCGTGTCTCGTCGATTTACGCTCCGCTTGACGAACGAACGTATTTGTTACTGTGGTGTTCTTTCTTCTTCTTCTGCTTCGGGTCTTTTCAGTTCCCCTATTTTTTATTTTTTAGTTGTTTCGTCTATGAACAATTTCTCATTCTCTCTATTCTCTTTTCCCCGCTCGATTACGGCTCTTCTATATCGTTGTTGTTGATGTGTATTTTAAATTTACTTGTATTATTTTTTGGTTTCTGGAAAAAATCTATAAAGAGAAAATGAGAATTAAGAATTAGGAGGAGAAAAAGATCGTTAGACACTCATACAAAAATATTATCATGACCATGTGGCTGTGACGATATGGTTTTTATGCCGACTCGTGCCCCTATACGAGAAAGAGAAGTCGAAAGAAGAATAAGAAAATTTTGTTGTGAGGGTTCCCTATCACTCACTCATTCACTCTCTTTCCCTGCACACCTGGAATTCGATTCCTTTATAGAAGAGAGAGAAAATAGTTGTAGAAGGATAGCAATAGAAGAAATAAAATAATAATTTCGAAGGAGTCAGCTGTTAGAGAGTTCAACATTCGCAAAACGCTTTACTGTTGTTTGTCGATCGATCATGTTTATTTTTCTTTTCCAAGAATGCATTTGGGAGCATCAATTTACATAATTTTACTTTATTTTTTATGAAGGTCATTATAGTGAAACCCATAATTAAGAATCGAGATAAAAATGTGCCCACACCTTGAGTTCGGGTTCTCATGAAGATAAATTTCATGCCGTTCGTTTCCTTCCGAAATCTTCATCGCGGTTTTCCGACATGAAACTTGATGAGAAGTTTCCGTAAATTTTTTTATAGACCTCAATATCAATTGGAAATTTTCTAGTTGCGGTAAAAGATCAGAAAAATGATGCCTTAATTTAATTAAACGTTTCTTGATGATTAAATATTCATTTTGATAGACGTCCGCCTTATTTATGAATTATTGTTGGAGTCACCTCACTTTTTTGATGCAAGCCGAAAACGACGCAATTAGTTAATTGATTTTTTTTTGATGAATTTATCAAATATATTTGTCATGTGTTAATATTTTTTATTCAAATGTGAATTTATAAAAAATTGAAGTCCATTTAAAAATGTCGAAATTAACGGTGCGTTACTGAATCCTTAAAAAATCCGTTAAAAATATTGCAATATGCGTCTCAAGACGTTAACACATTTTCTTACAATTACAGGTTCAAATTAGGAGTGCTCAAATCTAATGCGAGTAGCTCAAGAGTTCCCCTAAGTACATGCTTTACACATCAACCACCTTTTGTCGTTATTTTCTTCTTCTTTCTTCGTTATACCTTTATGGGTTGATGAATTTGTGCACAAGAAGGTAGCACGAAAGCAGAAATTATAAAATTCCCATAGCGTCTTTTAAGAAAATTTAAAGGGAACTTTGTATACATTATTATTATTATGAAGGGTGAGGTTAGTCAGATGGAACTGCTTTTGACTCAGACATGAAACGTTCGCTGACTTACTCTCACGAATTACCTTGTGCATTATGCCCTTTTTATCAGATGAATTTTACAAAGGAAATAAAAAACGAGTTCTTTTGTTTCTCAACGGAAATTTTCTTTAACCGACTTTTGTTACCGGTGCGATACATTTTCGGAGTGTAATTGTGGACATTTAAAAGGTTTATTTCAGGTGATAGTTGGTGAATTTTATGTAATATGTGAATTCCTTAAATTTAAATTTAATGAATTTGTTTAAAAAAATATTTTTAACGATTTTAACAAAATAATTTTTAACCTCAACGATCATTACGAAAGATCATTTTCATGTCCATTTAAAAGAACGTTACACTTTTTTGTGCACTCTTGAAAATCATCGAGTTGAGACGCAAGCAAAAGAGTTTTACGGCGGTTAACTTTTTCTTCCTTTGTGACTTTCGTCAAATGACCATCTGAGAAGATATTCGGAAAAGAAAAGAGTCGAAATTGAACCCTATAGTGAAATATAAATTACATCAATTGTTTCACACCGTCCCACGCCGGATGTTACTTGTTGACAAAAAAAGAGACGAGAAAATAATGAAGATGAAGGATGAGACAAAGGAAAGACAAAGACGACGAGAGGAAACCAAGAAATCTGAAGGAAGTGTGCGTGCTGGGAACAAAGTTTCCAATTGGATAACTGAGAAAGTTGCATTTGTTCAGGATGTGAAGATGCTGGTTGCATTTTTTCACCCAATTTAAAGACAATGCAAAAAATGCCATGCTGCAGTTGAGAAGAGTTATGAGCTCTTAATTGAATGAAGCCTTAAAATTGAGTTAAATTTCGGTCCTAAAAGTTTCAACGATTTTTTTTTCAAATGAGCTTTTGAATGTGAAATGTCTGTTTTAAATGAAAAAAAAACGTTAAATTTAAATTTTGAATTGCATAAATTTAAAAACTTAAAAACCGTTAAAACTCAATAATATTTTAAAACTGCGCTTTTTATTCCAACATCTCGACAACTGCAAATTGCATAATAAACCCACTCATTGCAGAAAATGAATGCATTTTTGTTCTAACTGAAGAGCATACGAGAGGACCCATTAATTTAAATAAATTGGATGCAATAAATGTGCGCGCTTTAATGATGAATATGCGGAAAAATATTTCAATCTCTATAGAGCGAAATTGCTATTGAAATATTTCTGATTGAGATGACAAAAAGGTGAGGAATGTCATAAAGTGTTGAACTTTTTTTTGTGTCAATCTATTAAACAGCTGGAATTTTTAAATCGCGATTAAAGTGATCAGATAATGCAAGATCGCGCATTGTGAAACTCAATACGATGACAGACCATCTGGAAGCAATTTTCACTCCTTAATTGCAATTTTTTTTCACCATATCAATTTCTATTCTTGAGCTCTTGCTTTCTCGTCGAGTGCTCTGAATGTTATTTTTTTGTGTAAAGCAATTGATGCTTCCGCTCTGGTGTCGAACAAATTAAATTGCCACTTTTATTATAGCACACAATCTTTTTTTTTTGTTTTCATGAATATTCATTGACTACAACGATGTGATGTTAATAATAAAGCTGGATGACAAAATTTTATTATTGAGTAAGTACGAGAGCTGCAGTTGAATCTTTTCGGCAATTGCAGCCGAATGCTTAAAAAGTAATCTTTTCACTTCCTCTCCGCGAGTTTGAGAGGGGTTTGTGAGCGAGTTTTGTGAAAACGTTAAATTTCAATGGAATTTATTAAAATTATTATTCATAAAGTTAAAGAATATTTTTTATCACCAGTCACATCACTCCCGAACACCTCCATGTCGCATCTTCATTCAAGCGTACATTTGATAAGGAAATGCAATAAAATGCAATTTGGTTTATTTTCCTCACATCACAGCCGCCTCACTTTATTCGTTCGAATGCATTTTTCTCACGACATTTGAGACACCCGAGCATCTTCTTTATTAATCAAAATGTATGAGTCATTCGCTTTATTTTTAATGCAATTCACAAAGTGTGAAATCTTTAAAATTCACAGCAATTAATTTAAATTTAAATATTGTGCATATGATCTCATGGAATTCTCACATTAATTGAGACAACAAGCATGTTTGAAATGGTTGAGGAGTAAAAAAGAAATGTTGTTAACCACATCATTGGCTGTAAATTAGTTTAAATTGAAATACTTGGGAATTCCAACAAGTGCTGACAGCTCACTTTGGATTAGTTAAGAGATCTGACGTGTACCACCATATGGGTTGAAACTAGAAATTATACATTTTCTGTTTGACGATTTTAAAGGAAAAAAAATTATTCTCTCAAAAATGATTTAAAAATAAATTTTAAACTTTTCCACTTGAATTCATCGAAATAATTTTATTTAATTTTCTTCATTTTTTTTCTAAACCAGAAATTGTTTACTGCGACTTCATAAAAAGTCAGTCGATTCATAATGGATAGGGAGGATACTTTTTTGGAGGCGACTGCGGTTTATCGACAACTAAAACTTTATCTAATATGTCCACATATGAATAATAAATGAATTTCATATATGGGCGTTTTTTACCGATAGTGACTGTTCTTTCTTAGAACAAAAGAGAGAGAACCTTAACGCACATGTGTGGATTATCTCATTTGCCTTTTGAATAATTCATATGGAAGTAGTGACTTATACTTGTTGTTCAAACTTTTTATTATTGTTAACTTAATTTAATATTCTTTGCAAAGTATTTCAAGCGTAACTGGGAAATTCATGGAGGAGTGTCGAAGAGAGTCATGCGAGGTTTTGAATAATTTTTCAATGAGTTTTGTAATAAATGAAAAATCTCATTCGAACATGTAAAGTGCAAAAATACTCGCGGGAAAATTCTCACTAAAATTACCACAAAAATCTTATTGCACCACCGCGCGCCACAAAAGTAGCTTATTCACGAGAAAAATTACACTTTTGTTCATGTGAGTGGCAGCCGAGTTGGTTATTAAAGCGAGTCACAAACGATTAATGTTGAATAATACATGTTGAGAAGTGATGCATATCAAGTCATCCAAATTGTATATATGAAAACGTGTCGCCTATCTCTCACTCGTACAACATTTTTTATGCTGCTGCCAGCCTATTTAATGAATGTGCATATCATAGAATAGTATATGAAGTGCAAAAAAATGAGCAAACAATGCAGCGAAAAAAAAATTGCAATTTTATATGAGCTTATTTTTGACATTCGAAATATATTCATAATGTCGAGACGGCATTGCTGTGGAGAAAAAATCTCATGAGATTTAAGAATTTTTGTATTTTAAAAGTTATAATTTTTCAAATCCATTAAAGCCGTTAAATTTTCACCTCCCTTTATGCCCACAAAAATAACAAAAAAAATTGTTCATGAGCGGGATTAAAAAATAGTTAGCTCACATAACGCGTCTTTGGTGATTATAAAAATTTGATTTCCATTATAACGTGTGCACGCTCAATATGTTCGCTCGTAGGTTTATGATGAATTTCAAAGGATGTGCACACACAAAAAAAGCAAATTCTCCTCTCTCGCTGCGGCCAGATAGCAAAATTTGATTATCGCTGCAGTTTTTTTGCATTATCTTTAGCGACTCATGCCAACATAGAACAGCGGCGAGATATTCATGAATTCAACGTCCATTATCGCTCGTCGGTGCACATCGAGAGTGAGGAAAAATAACAATGGCGAGCTTTTTTTGTGTTCTGATGGAAAATAATCGAAAAATTTCTCTCGTCGACGACCACCCGCAGTCATTGCACTGACTTCCCTCTCCAACTATTTTTGCATAAAATATTTCTCTCCACTCGGTGCTGCCACCCCCGAAAAAAAAGTGAGAGATGCCTATTTCGCGATGGTTGAAAAATATTTTATATTGATTTTTTTCGCAAGAATAAAATACAGAAAGAATTTTATCAAGAACAGACAGAAAGGAGAGAGAAAAAATCAGGAAAAGATCTAAAGTCTCTGACTTCCTCTTTACCACTACCACCACTGCCGCCCCTACTCTTACATAATGTTCTGATGATTTTGCTTCAATAATAATTGAGAAAAAAAGAAGAAGAGAAGGCAAAAAAAGGGTTGAGACGTGTATTTGAGGCTAAATGTTGAGGAAGTTTTTATTTTAAGATTTTCATCCACATGTAGTCGTCGTCGTCGTCGTGCATAATCTCAAGTACACAACAGTCAGCAAACTCTTGAAAGGCAAACAAAGTGTAAGACAAAACCCTTTAATGAAAAATCCCTCTGCATATTTTTTTTAATGCGAGCAAAGTGCATGTGTGTATGTGTGCGGTGTGGTACTTCAAACCCATTGTCTTTCTTGCTCTAACGAAAAATTTCATGTACTTTTTTTAAAAAAAACTCATGTGCAACCCTTTTCCGTGCAATCTATGCATTTGTTCTCAAGTTTATTCATCCCACCCATCAACAGGGTTGCATTTTCAGGTATTTACGAAGATTTAATTTAACTTTGATGCAAACCCTGTTCTCACCCATCCCACCACCCATCTTTCAGCGATGATGAAGAGAAGAAGAAATAAATTTGTGTAGAGAGAAGAAAAAGTAAAAATGCATTCTTTAGAATATATATAAGCTCTACAATGAAACAACCATTGAGACATTCACGCAAATCATTTGAGACGGTACTTAACTGTAATGATGACGACGACAGAGATGCGGGGTTAGGACATTTTGCCCCTGTGACATTTTGCCCTCACCCAAAATCTGTGGGCAAGGGCAAAAAAAATATAGGGTCAATTTGTCCGGGGCAATTTGCCCACAGATTTGACCATGCCCACATATTTTTCAAATTTTGCCCTCATTTGACCATGGACAAATTGACCCTATATTTTTTGCCCACAGACAATTTGCCCATACATTATTTAATTGTTTTAATATTTTTTCAAATTTTTTATACTAACTTTTTACACTAATTTCACTATGATCTGACTATGATATACTTAAATAGAAATAAGCGATTTTTAATTTTGCCCCTATTGGCACTTCTTGAGTATCCATACTCAAAAATTTTTAACTTAAAGTGATAAAACACCGAATTGCTTCTTCTAAATCCCATTAAAATTTATAAAACTATTAAATGAGAGTAAGTTTTGAAATTAAATTCTTTTGAGGATATTAAGTACTTCCTGCAAATAAAAAAATTTATAATTTTTTGAAAAATTGTCAATGTTCTTCATCTACAACATGCAAACAAGTCAGATTTTTATCTTAAAAGAATCAAAAGTTATGGAAAAATCAAAAATACCTCTCTGGAATCTTCGAAATTTTTCAGAAATTTTAAGACTTACTTTTTCAGGTTTGAGAGCAGACTGCTCCATAACTATTAATGCTGGATAGTACATGTGATATATCAAAATTTCTATTAAGAAAAAATACAACCTGATTTTTGTTAATGTAAAAACCACTAGAAAAACCCAAAAAATAGGCAAAAAGTAAATCTTTAAAATTTTCCGTATTGGCTCGATAAAAACTTTAAATTATTTTAATTAAGTTTATATTTTGACAAAAAAAATTATTCATGGGCAATTTGTCCATGGGCAAAAAATATAGGGTCAATTTGTCCGGGGCAATTTGCCCACAGATTTGACCATGCCCACATATTTTGCAAATTTTGCCCTCATTTGACCATGGACAAATTGACCCTATATTTTTTTGCCCTTGCCCACAGATTTTGGGTGTGGGCAAAATGTCACAGGGGCAAAATGTCACAGAGTCCAGAGATGCATTTTCAACGCGTCATAATCATTATTTCGTTTGGAGTCTTTCATACATTTATTCAAGGACATTTTATACACTGCCTCACAATCTTGATTCTTTTCAGCATTTTTTTGCATTTAGCGAGGAAGTTAAAGAATCGACACAATGCACACAATTCTTGCATTTTCTTCCTTTTCTCCTTCATTTTCGCTCGTATAATTGCTTCCATGAGGAAAATCGAGAAGGTGGTGTGAGAAAAGTGATATAATATAGAAGAAAAATAAATTTCATGCTTTAATTTTTAAATTTTGTAAATAAAATTTAAATTTTTAACGGTTTTAAAGAACAATGATTTTTTTCTTTTGAGGTTCAAAATCTCATGAAACTTTCAGTTAAGAATGAAAAATGTAAAATTAATCACTGATGAAAAATGATTGCTCTCAAGACTTTTTCTTGTCAACACTTTTAACCTTTTATTCAAAAAAAGATTTAAAATATTTTGCCGCCCTTAGCTCCACATGCACATGTCAAATTTTCGATACACTCATTCAAATTTTTGTACTCTTTTTTTTCGACAAACAGGACATGAAAGAGTGCGCAAAGAATAAGTGTGAAAATATTTTCGCATCATTAAGGTCACAAGATGATTTTCAGAAATTTCGTCAGATGTTTCGGTTTTTAATGACTTTTACCTATTCGTAAAATTTAAAAATTCTCTAAATCACTTTGAAAAATATTTTCGCGTAATTCTATCAAAAAAAGAAAAAGAGGAAATATAAAGTTAATCAATTTGCCCACAAGAGGTTGAAAAATTTATCCAACATGCATTCTTCATATTTTTTAATTTATGTCTGCAGTGAAGAGTCTGATGTCGGTGGAGTATGAGAATGTCGTATATTAAAAGATTGAATTTTTTCCTCTCGATACAGCCATGCACAAAAAAGTTTCAGACTTTTCTCTTCCTCCACATGAACAAACACAAAAAAATTGCAACTAGAGGCCTGAAAATTTAATTCATTCACGAAATAATTGAAAAAAATGTCAATTAAATTTAGAGAGTGGAAAAGTGAAAGAATGAAATGTCCATTTCAATTGAAAAAAATATGCACATGACCATTCAAGTATGAACAATGCGCACTCCGTACGTTTCCTTTTTAATTAGGAACTTTTTCCATTGTTTTTTCGATTATATGACTATAGCATTGATCGAAGAGATGGTGAACATATGTCTGATGAAGTTGAACCTTTTTCTGGTCAATGTTATGGCATGACTTAATGAGTTCCATCAGAATATGAGTGATGTCTTATTTTGGTGTGTTTGTGAAATAAAATAAAGTTAATTAATTTTTAAAATTTAAGTTTTGAATTTAAAAAAATTTAAATTTAATTTTTTTACAAATTTTATCGATTTTTACTCTTCACTGACCCCCAATTATTTTTTAACATCAACTGTTAATTAAGAGTCCATCACTAATTGAGGCGAGACATTTCAAGAGCTCTTCCTTAAAAAAATTCTCTCAGTAAAATGCAATAAAATAGAGAAAGGCTTTCAAACTACAAAGAGAAAACTTTTTTTATGCATCCTATAAAAGTCGAGTAAGTAAACGAGAGTTGGAGGAAAGGAAACGAAAATGGAAGTCGCTGAAAAAAGTTTGCTTTATAAATTTAGCTGCAAATTAGTGCTCTTTGCAAACATAAAGTTTTTTATGAGAGCATTTGCAAATGCACATAGATGAAGGTTTTACAATTTTAATGAGCACATCTTGACTTGATTTAATTAAAAAGTTTTTTCAGCTCTTCCACTCCAGCTTGACATTATGCGTGAGATTAACGAATGTGCCTTGAAAGAAGGGCTGACCATATGCGGAGTTTTTGCAATTTGACTCTAGAAATGAATTAAAAATATATTTTTCTGAAAATATCTGGTCACCCTACTTAAGGTCCATGTTTGAAGTTTTAATAATTTGCATTCCAAAGGGTGAAATCGCACTTTCTATTGTTAGATAAAATAATTAAGGGTATTTTGACATTAACAGCGAATCAACTTCAAAAATGCATTTCAAATCCCAACAATCGACTTTCAATCTTTTCACGGCCTTACTGCCACAGCTCTGGTTTAAAGTCAAGTATGCAAACCTTTGAATGCAACCTCTCGACTCGCCCATTATAAACTCCATGCATATTCCCAGTTCTATTTTTCGAAATGAAATGGACTTAATTAAGCATCTTTCCCATACTTCGACTCTTCCACCCACATGCACAAACACACACACACACACTTCCATGTCCACCATCAATTCAATCTTTTTCCTTTTAATTAATTAATTCCTTTTCAAATGCAATTTTTTGCTCTTCTCTCTTTTTATGCATTCTCTCTCTCCCTCATTCCTCGCCATAAACCTCCACGAGATTCGACTAAAAGGGAAATTTTTTGCATCTCTCCTTTTTTTTAATTTTCCTGAGCGAGAAACGACGAGTTTAAATATGAAAAAAACGGGGGGAAATTCTCGAGAATTGTGTGTTTGATTTTTGCATTGGGCATCGCATAAATGCGAAAAAGATGTGGAGAGTTGAAAGTAAATAAAAGCATTTTTGAAAGTTGATGCAGATTGAAATTATAACCATGGGGTAAAAGATTTTGAAGGAAGCTAAAAGTTAAAAACATTTTTAACAATCTAAATAAAGATGGATTGTGAAAGTGCACACGATGTCATGTCCAGTGGATAGAAAAACTTTGTTATAAAAAGCGCGTTTATATTCAACATCGATCGAGGTATAGCGTTAGAGTAATAACGAGTGGACTTTTGAGAGAAAAAAATATTTTTTATGTGCATATAGGCTGCACTGGCTCTCTATAGCTCAGATTGCAATGGTTGAACAGGAAAATAATCCTCTTGGGGAGGTTGATCGGGTGGAGGGGAGGAAAAATTGCATTTTTGATGTGCATCAGCAATAGCACATGGGTAGGCAGTAAGAAATGGTGGAATGATGATAAAAATTCGAATGCATCAAAAGCATCCCACCACTACTCGCCATTTATTTTTTGCTCTCACTCGCCCAAATAGAGCCCTGAATGATATGCACAGGAAAAATGGAAATGGGATTTTTGTGCAATTTTTGTTGATTCCGCTGCTGCCGTATACAATTTTCGGACATGCACTGAGTGGGAAGAGAAATTGAATTAATGTGCAAGCGAGAAATCAAGTGGAAAAAGCAGCATCCTAAAATTTTTTCCTACTCGAGCACAACAACAATTGGGAATGAGTGTTATGCAAACAATTTTTGATGCATTTTATATGCAATATTCTTTTTTCATTTTTTGCTGCACTATTTTTTTACTGATGATGCACATTGTGCGAATTTGCGTTTGATTTATAACCTATGGTGTTGGTGAATTTCTCTCCATCTCTCTCTCGAGTGTGACCCCATGAATGATGGACACCTACACACACAAAAAATATAAATTTTTTCTGCGACTGATTTAAGTGAGCTATTAATCACACTATGTACATCATAAATATCGTCGCAATGCAAAAAATATATTTCAACATCTACGTCACACTCATCAAGGAGATTAAAGAAAATTAGCTGCTTTTAATCAAGGAATCTCCTTTTGTTGCATCTTCTTTTGAATGCACAAAGATTTTTTTATTTAGAAACAGCATAACTAATGAGGAAAAATGATAATACTGCAAGAGATATGTAACTGCTGTTGCTAAAAAAAGAAAGAAACTTAAAACAATGAAATTGTGAATGAATGTCTTCAGATGGATGAAAGAATGCTTGTGTATGGAGAATGCGACAGGGTTGAAAGATTTTAAAATTATTTTTTTGCTTAACTTTTTTAATGTAATAATTTTAACCGTTAAATTTTTAAATATTTTTTTAAAATTATTCTTAAAAATTTCATTTTAACCCTGAAATTACAAATTCAAAGTCACATTAAGCACAAAGATATTCATTTGAAAGACTGCACTTGTTCTAATTAGCAAATTGTCTATGATTGCGTTCTACCCTAATAAGCTTGCATGGTGATTTATGATTCTCAGAATGACCACGAAAAAAATACAAAAAAGTATTAAAATAAATTTCTAAAGTATATAATGCGGAGAGATGCAAAAAAAGGACTTCAAAGGATGAAGATGTGTATTCATGTGTTTGTATAAAGAAGAGCTCATGTATAGATTTCAAGGTGCATTTGCATTGTCTGCATTTTTATGAAGAGATTTTTTTCTAGGTAGGAAAAAAGTCATTCGAAAGTTTTGCTACATGCATGTCAAATGTATGAATGCATGAATCTGGTGCATCTGTTTTACTCCTTTTACTCTCCTCTTTCTTTCATATATATGACATTTAATCCCTTCACCTTTATCTCATTTCATATTTTTCTCCTTTTATTTAAGAATCTGCGTCTGCAAACTTTTTTCCCTCATAGTCATGGAAATTATTGCAGTCTCAGTCCAATGTGCAAACAGAGAAAAGACATCTTGCATAAGTATATTACATTTACAAATCCATCCAGCTCCCTTTCGTACATTCAGCATTTTCAAGCGACTTATTTATGGATTTTAATTTCTCTTGCATACTTTCCTGTACACACATACTTAAAGAACTGCTTTTTTAATGAAAGGAAACTGCCATGGAAATGAATTTCTCTCTCAACCCACAGCCCAAGCTCCATCAAACCCTCGCTTGTCAATGCATTTTTATTCTTCATGTAAATACGAAGAATGCGAAAATGGAGAAACCGAGGAGAAAGATTTTTCTCATCTATCTTCGTCATCCTCATGGATTCTATACGATTCAATATTTAATATTTGCATAGACATTGAAGCCATTGCACAAGTCCAACACACTTCAATGTGTACTTCTTTACTAACTCTTTATTCTTTTTAACCATAATGATCTGGAATGTATGAGCAAATAATTGGGGGTCATTTGCGATTTCCGTTACAATGAAAAAACCGTCAACTTTTTAAAAATTGAAATACTGAAGAATTAAAAAATCAAATATCGATCATTAATGTTACATTTTCTCAAAAACATCCCTCGAGGGATCTAACGACAGCTTCTATTAAGAAGATGAGAGCGAATGAAATAAAAATGAAGTGCATGCGATTTAAAAACAAATAAACGCAGTTTCAGAAATGAATGTGGATAAAAGAAAAAAAATGAAATGAGGTTGATAAAATGAGATTGTGTAAAAGATATTGAAAGGAATATAAAAGAGAATTAATGAGTGATTTTCAAAAGAGAAAAAAAAATTCATATTCTAAAGCTGTCCAATTTTCAGCAACACTTGCTTAATTAAAAACAAAACTCAGAAAAGTGTTTTAAAGTGACGAAAAAAGCCTTTGAGATCTTTTTTTTTGCTGACGAAACTTAAAAGTGTCGGATTAATCAAAACCTCCATTGAAAGAGAAATTTTGTGTTTGTTAAGAAGCCACAGCTAAGCAGTGAAGCACTTGAGACTCGAGTCAAAAGTGCCATCAGCAAATTTATTTTATTTTACCAGAGAAGAAAAATGTCATCCTTAATTTCTTCTTTTCGAATGTATTTGAAAAGGATTTTTTTTGCGAAGAAAAGGATTTTTTGGGTCTTGTTGAACATTTTAATGCCAGCAGATTTTTCCTTTGAGTCTTTTTATTTAAAATTTTTGAGATGAAAAATTCCCTGACGTTCAATTTTCCCTCAAATTTTTACTAAATTTAAATATTTTCAACTTAAAGAAACTCATAAAATTCATCGAGACTCAATTTCACTTATTAACCAGGCCACCGACTGTGCAATACTATTAAAAAACTGATCCGGGTACTTGTTAAATCATTATATATAGTTTTTGTAAAAAAAGAAATTCAACTATTTTGCATAGAGTTGTTGAGAAATAAGAAAGAGAATTTAGTTTGAGAGAGCGGCTTTAGAATGAGGGACAAAGTAGATAGTTCTGAGATATTTCTGTTATTTGGTATTGAGTAAGGAAAAGTTTAATAATTCTGTTTAAATTAATTTTTTCTTCTTAATTGTTTTAAATTTTTACTATGTCAAAAATCATCCAATCCTCAATACCTCAACCCAACCTTATTAGGAGCAAAAAAAATTTAAATGTTGGTTACACTTGAAGTTTCACTCATGCATACTGATTTAATTTCTTTAGGTTATTGAACGAAAACTAAAATTAGTTTACAGTGTCGCACAAATGAGAAATTAAGAGTGCCCGTATAATGCCTGAATAGCAAAAAAACCTCATTAAACCAGCAAAAACAAGCTGTGAACTCATTAGCATCGAAAATCTATTAAGAAATCTTCAAGTCGAGCTGAGGGTCTATAAATTTCACAAAACGTTCATTGAATTAGATTTAGAGAGCACATTAACAAGATGTTTCATTTGAGGATGCTTAGCGCATGTGGGCTCACTATATTGCAGTCTTCTTTTTATTATTTTATTGACCCTGCATTCAACTATGCATTCCATAAGGCGCGCGTCTAGAATTGAATACAGTTAGATCAAGAATGAAATCATCAAAAAACTACGCAATGTGTACGGTGACGATGCAAAAACACCTTTTCATCCTTATTTACTTCTAAGAGCATAAGTTTTGGGTTATTGATTGAAAAGAAGGCGCGCATAAGGTTAAGATGAAATTTCCGTTATAGCTTTAAAAAAAATAATTAAAAAATAATCTCGACATTAACTTTTTAAAAAAAATTCCTCCCACTTTTTGAAAGTCGCAAAAGATTTTAATTTTTCTGATGCGGTGACAAAAAGTCATTCTTAAATTCTCTTGAAATGATTTCCTATTGTGCTCCCTTTTCTATCTTCTCGAGGAATTCTCAAACAAATAAACCGGAACCAAGAAATTTATTTACATTCATTGTTATGCTAGATCGTCTTCATATCCTTGCTCTCTTCCACCAACAATGCATTGCGTATATTGTCTTCATGCGTCATGAGGCGGAATTTGTTTGTGTAACTCTTAAGGAAGGCAATTGGCTGATGTTCAGCCCAGCAGTTGATGATGAAAAGGGAATATTAAGTTTCAATGTTTAACAATAGATTTAAGGAGTATAAAAAAGTGTTTCAGGATGTGCCGCATCTAGTCATTGAGTGTAAAGAAGTGGCAAGGTGTAATTTTACGCATATTAAGACAAATTTCTTTCCTTTTTAGTTCCTGTCCTCAAACCTCTATTGTCTAATTTCGTACGACAAATTGACCGCTGTGACTTTATTATAATTATCATTCATTATCATTAGTTACTTGTGAATGGAGAGCACAGAAAGGCACAACAAGGTGTAGAAAATGTGACTTGCATTAGCTTCTGTTCAAAAGAGATTTTTCACAACTTTATATGCCAAAAAGGCAAAACATATGTTTCTCGGATATCGATAACAATGAGTTGCATATATAGACGGCATGATCCCATTTTTATAGCCTTAGAAAAAAATCCTCGATTTAATTTCTTTACCACGTAGATCAATTTAAAAGATGCTCGAAAATATCTCGCTCGATGCCCGCATGTGGTTTATGATTGCACATTTTTTCCTTCTTTCTTTTATAGGCATAACTTTTGTGTTATGAATAAAGTTTTGATAAATTTACTAGGGATGGAAAGTATTGCTGTAAATGATTTTTTAAAATTATTTTACGGTTAAATTTTTAAAGTATTTTAATTCAGAAAATATTAAAATCTGTTGTAAATTTAAGGAAATTTGAACGGATTCAAAAAATTTAAAAAAATAAATAATAAATTTTTAAAAACCTCACAAATTTCAATCCCCTGTCGGTTCTTTATGATATGCCTATTTTTTTCTCTCCGCATTTAAAAGCAGATTTTTTTCTACCTTTTATATTTCTGACGTATTGCACTAATTCATTGTGGAGCAGCCTACACACAAAAAAATTGACTCGTGTCAAAAATCAAGGTGAAAAACATCTTTCGGTAATTCATCATGGAGGCACATTGATGTAAATTTGATACTATGCAAAGGCATATTGCACTCTGAAGATGCTTTGGCTCTCTTCGCTGCCGTCATCAATTGTCTTTGGTTAAAAATGCGAGGGGGATTTTTCACCAATAAAACACCTGGCCTCAATTATAGACCTTTTATTCATCCATTAATATATATATTTTTTTCGAGGATGATCCTAAACGATTATTAAAGTCTCTCTCTCATGGGCGCAGTCATAAATAACAATCGAAAATGAGCTTCACGAGTGTGCGCACGATAAATATTGTTAGAAAGAATTCTTCAAGATGATTGTTCATCATAAATGCATGTCAGATGGTGCAATATAGCCAGCAGTTTAGCTGAAGATGCAGGAAGTACTACTTTTAACGTTCAATTAATGAGAAATTTTCAAGTTCAATGTGCATTGAGCCACACGAATAGAAAATTTTCAATTTCATGCTTCATCATGTGGTTCGCGGGGTGAAAACATCTTAAAGACGTTGCGATTGGATGCGGTTGCGTTTCTAAATAAAAGTCTTATTGGAATGGCCAATAATAAGAAAGTTCACTTGCGCAAAAGAAAAGATTAAGGAGTGGCTGGAAGGCATTCGAGTAGGGTGAGGTGAAGAAAGTGTTTGAACGAAAATTTATACCTAAGATATTTTAAAATTATTTTCTTCAAACATAGTTTAATTTTCAAATGGGCACATGACTTAATAATTTTCAGACTAAATTCCTACTAAAAATCTAAGAAACAACAAGAAAATTTTCTTATAAAAATTATTGCATAATTTATCCAATAAGAATTGCTATAAAAATTCCACGAAGATTCCCTCCAAATTCTTACGTAAGATTTCCCCACCATCGAATTAAATTCAACCAACACTAAGACATCGTGTAAGAAAGAAAATAAGAAGACCGTAAAGAAGTAGAAGGGGAACTGAAAAATTTCTTTCGTGTTCTTACACAACACATATGCAATCTTAAAGAACAAGAATGAGTGACGTAATGGTTTCTTGATTGTGTAAGAATAAGAATGAGGAAGTGAAACGACCTTGCAGCAAGAATGTCAGGGATTGGAAGATCGCGGTAATTTTTAAATTTACTAAATTTTTTTAATAAAATTCATTTTCTAGATCGTTGAGTTCGGCGAACATCTGTCGTGTGCTTCTGGCAGATCTTCAGTCATTAAAAACTGTACTTTTATCCACGTTCTATATGACACACATTTCTCTTGATATAAAACCTACATGTGGCATTATAGCCAACCCCATATAAAAATGCACACATCGCTCTTCTTCTTCCATATATTCAGACTTTAAGCTCAGATGCTTGCTGTATGATTGCATGGACGGGTGAGACGACGAGTGTGAGGAAAAATAAAAGAGAACAATAAGACCCTTTCCGAACCCTCAGTTAGAGTCTCAATGAACTACAATTTTTATTGTTTGTGTACGTATG
This sequence comes from Tanytarsus gracilentus, assembly GCA_038502055.1. NCBI lineage: Eukaryota > Metazoa > Arthropoda > Insecta > Diptera > Chironomidae > Tanytarsus > Tanytarsus gracilentus. The sequence continues at coordinate 1,957,712 of JAXRKN010000045.1, read as the reverse complement.
AAATATATTTTGTGTTTTATTTTTGACGAAGCAAGAGGCAGCTGCATCGGTGACGTAAAGGTGAAGGGGAAGAAGAATGTTTTGGTAGAAGTATTTCTTTTCACATTTGTAGTTGTGCCTTTGCAACCCCGAACTATACTCGAAATATATTTTTTTCTAGCACTGTCATAAGGGTGAAATAAAGAAGTAGAAAATTTATATTGAGTTGCATGCTCGAATACAAGCAAATATCGACATCTGTCTTTGCAAGATAATTTTCGACTAGCAATTTTTATCGATGAATATTAATTTTATACTCGTGAAGTATCTAAGAGGTTATTATGATTAATAGTTTTGCAAAACTTTAACGGTAATTTTTAAAAAACATAAAATTTTTTAATTAACCATTAAATTTAAAATAATTCGAAATTCTCACATAAATTTCAAACTAAAGTAATCACGACAAATTTCCGGCTTAATCGCACAATCAGATAATCAAGAAGTCATAAAGTTAGTAGGTGGAACTACATGGAGGAAGTAACAAGTAGGTAATCGTTCACCGCTTCCGGAAGTTGTGAGAAATAGCGAGAGAACGGAAAGGTGGGAGGGAAAGAAGCATGAACTACTTCCGCTATACACCACCAATGAATTGTTTTTTGCATGACTTAATATTTTGTTCCCATGAGTTCTTAAGAGAAATTCTGCTTAGTGCTGCAAAGTGTTTTAAGACGATAATTGTAGAAATGGATAATTGTTATTTCTATTCATGAACTCCAAAGTCATGTCATGTTTTCGGTAATATTATCGGCCACTTTGCAGAGCTTGTGTAAGCCATGTAATTGAAATTAATTGGCTAATTGGTGAAATGTTTATTGAATAAAGACGCAATAAATGAGAATTTGAATGCCAACATGCTTGAATGCCAATTTTGATAAGCTGTTGCTATAATTATTGTCAAGGGATGAAAAATTCTCAAAACTTTTAGCGTCTCTCTAAAATTTAAATTAAATTTTCCTTCTCTCTTTTAAATTTCTGCAATTTGAATTCATCATGTGAAATCTCTATAATGCCAAAAAGTACACCTCACACTCTACACGGCAACTTAATTGTTTCCTATACATGTACAACCCGAAAATCGTCTTATGAGTATCATGTTTGGCAAAACATTTAATTGTGCAATAACAAAGCTGAATGCACAAAACAATTTGCTGTCATCATCTTCATAAATTTAATTTTGAATCTTGGACGAATTCAACAGTGTGCTTAGAATTAATTTGCATCTCAAAATTTTTTATAAATTCACTGGGAAAAATATTATTTTTTCATGCATGAAAAATTCTTTAAAAAAGTGGAAGAGGTCAAAGGAATTTTTTACGTGAACTATGGGAAAATTGCTGCGACATATGCTGAACTCATTATGTGAAGTAATTTTTTTATGGAAATAATTCTTTTGCGCTCCCTTTTGTTTTCATATTAAGGAGTTTTACTTCCTTTCGTGGTCTTTTCCCACGCACATTATGAGAAAAATAATTCAAAGGGATTATTAAGACAAAAAAGTATAGCAATTTTGCATAAAAAATGAAAATTCACAAGTGCTCATTTATTGGCATCGTATACAGTTGCATAGTCATCGTTATTGAATGCATTCAGAGTGCACTTGTCTATAAAAAGTAATAAACAGTTTATTTAGACATTCATGAAAATCTCGCTGAAGTTTTTTTCAGCTTATCATTGGCATGAAATGTATGCGGGTAACTTCGCATAATTATGTAACTGAACAAACGTGGTTCAGCTGCAAAAAGGTAAAATGACTTATGTGAACGTGAGTGAGAGAGTGAGAGAGGAGTTGAAAAGTTTCATAATGCAATTTTAATTGCAAAAATTCCCGATGTTTGTGCATTTTTTTCTTTCATAAGCAAGCCTTTTTGTGAATATAAAATTTTAAGGCAAAAAAGGAGGAAATTCAGCAGAAAAAAAAACTTTTTGAGAGAAAAGTGCATATTAAAAAAGTTTGTGGATATTTTTGATGCTTTATGTTTTGAATTGGCCATAGGCGTATGCCCTGGTAGAACATGAGTTCAAATTTGGGTGTTATTTGAGTTCGAATTGAATTCAAATGTTGAGTTCAAATCCAGTTCAGTTCAAATCGCGTGGTAAGCTTTTGTATGAAAACGGTTGAACTCGCCCATATACGTTTGAACTAAATTTGAACTCGATTTTCGATTTGAATTCAATTCGAACTGAAATTTGAACTCAAATTGAATTCAATTCGAACTGAAATTTGAACTCAAATTGCCCTCAAATTTTCAAATTAAAAAAAATTTAGTTCAACCTTTGAATTCAATTTGAATTCAACTTTTAACTTTCCCTTTCCAAGTGTTCCTTTAGTTAATTTAACAACTTTTTTCTCCTTATTCTTTTTTCTTGTGAGAGAATTGGAATTTTTATTAGTTTTTACTTAAAAATTTTTCTTATTTTTCTCCCACTCGAACTCGAACTCAGGACTCCTGTTTCTAACGCCTAACCACGGACCACCGAGGAAACTTATTTAAAAAACGTTTGCAAAAGCTATATTTAAACATTCTTATTTTTTATATCAATTTCAACTATTTCAAATATTTTTTTCTTTATTTAAATTTTAAAAAATTTTCTTTAATTTATTTTTTAAAAAATTTTTTTTATTTTTTTTCAAGTTTACATTTAACATTCAGGGAACATTAAAATTTTTAAAATTGAAGAAACCATTTCTAATTAAAAGTGACGATTATAACTATCAGCGATATCTTTCTTTTTAGTCAATATATCCGAAATCATCAGTGCGGTCAAAAAACACATAAAATAGCATTAATTGCTAATTATTTAATAATAAACATGATCAGATAAAATTCCAATATTTATTTTAACATTAAACAAAGAACAAATCAATTTAGGGCTCAATAATCAAATCGAGTCAATTTTTAAATAAATTTAAAAAAGTTTATATTAACAACACAAAATTTGTCTAAGTCCTTAATTCAAATCGAGCTCAAGTTTTTAAATAAAGTTCATATTAAAAACCCAAAATTTCGTTTAAGTCTTTAATTCAAATGAGCTCAAGTTTTTAAAAAATTATATTAAAAACCAAAATTTTTCTAAGTCTTTATTCAAATCGAGTTCAACTTTTAAATAAAGTAATTAAAAATCCAAAATTTTTCTAAGTCTTTAATTCAAATCGAGTTCAAGTTTTAAATAAATTTGATTCAAGTTTATTTCAAAATACCAATTTTATTCAAGTTTTAATTCAAATTACTCAATTTTAATAAATTTAATAAAATTAATTCAAAACTCAATTTTATCAAAACTTAATTCAAATTAGCAAGACTAATAAATTGTTCAATTTAACAAACTTAAATTTAGTTCAAGCTTAATTCAAATTTTTTAAATCTAACCACCTATAACATGAAATATCAAAATAGTAAATTAATAACTCAACCAAATGTTAACAAATTCATCAACATTAGAATTAATAATTCGAACTAATTTATTCTTTAACAAATTAATTATCAATTTAACCATTTTCTACGAGGGTGCTTTACTCTAAAGTTTAATTTTTCAGCATCAATTGAGAGGACTCGAAAAAGCGTTAAATTTTACAATTTGGAAAGTGAATATTTTTTAAAAGTTACAATTTAATTAGAGGCTGTAGGAGTTAAAATATTTTTAAATCAGATGAGTTTTAAATTACTTAAAAAATTTATTTCTATCAGCTAATTCTTGAGACATAAAAAATATCCACTACCCTTACATTCATCACAAGCAGTTAAGCAAACCGTGAACAAACATCTTTCATTAAAAGGAAATTTCCTGAATCACTACCCAGAGCATTATACTTACTTTCGGCACCCCTCGAGTTTCAACAAGAAATTCCTTTCAAGACATTCTCAATACACTTTATGACTCTTTTCTTCACCGCAAGTGTTCAACAAGTGCCATTCAAGAGGATTTTCTTAGCAAATATTTTCCTTCCTTTTTGTTCATTTTGCTAGTGAGTGGAAAATTAAAGGAATTTGACTGAGATGAGAAGCGTTTTGTCGCTTCGTTTGGCAATTTATTTACTCTTCAACACTCACGCGTTGGAAATTGATTAATTTTACAGTGAATTTTTTTAGATGCTTAATGAAGAGAAACTAAAAATTTTCACACGCACTTTAATCACAAAGGAATTCTTTAAATCTTGAAGACATCTGCTTCGTATCCCTTTCATGAATATTTTTCTTCATCAATTATTTTTATTAAGTTTCTTGAGATTTTCTTTTGTTACAATTTCTCTTCTTTTTTTTTGCAAACAACCTGCCGAGTTGAATTTCTTTTGTCATCTTTTCAATAAGTTTATGCAGGTAGGCAAAGGTCTTAAGAAAATATTCACAGTGACCGAATCAATCATTTTTCATTTGTCACATTTTTGAGAATTACTTTGTGGGAAATGCAAAATTAGAACGCAGATGAAATTATTTTGAATGCATAGCAATTATGATAATTTGACTGCGGAGATGATCGATGATGAGAGAATGTTTGCATCTTTACACTTAATTGCATGTATTGAAGTCAAAAAAGTCCCAAACACAAACTTTTTTAATTAATAAAATTTCAAAGTCGGTTGGCCGCAATTCTGTGGAGTTTGTGTAAGAATTTCGATCAATTTCTAGGCACTTTATGGTACATTAAGCCACTCATGCCCTCTCTTCCCAGTAAGTCACCGCACGAGACATATTCCATTAAAAATTGACATGCATGAAACTCTCTTTTATTTTTACACATTTGTGAGCACATCACGGCATCGACGACGATATTTAATTACATGTACACAATTCCAAAAGCCATCGCCACCCTTCTTTTGGGAAATTACGATGCAGCTGGCCGAATAAGGAGATGCGCGTCGTGCCAATATCACCCTTCCAATTATTTTACCTTTCCTGCGTTTTTTTAAACGTGGATTTTATGAAAGTGTGGAATTTTAAGGTATTCGCTTTGTCCGGTTGACTAATTTTTTTAAAATTATATTTTAATATTTTTAATTTTTATTACAAAATAGAAAAATGCGCTTTGTCACTTCACATTTCGAATAACTCTTCTAATTCAAACATCCTGAAGAATACGAAAAATAAAATATTCTTTTGCAGTGTTTAGTTTTTATAAGGGTGATTACTGACTGCATTGTCGTATATATTTTATAGTTTCTATAAATCCTACGAACAAAAAGTGCATTTTGCTGTGATAACCCTCAGATATATTAAAATATATGCGAATCAAGGCACGAGTGAATAACAAAGAAAGGCTCTAATTCGAAAGTTGTTCATCTTGTTTTGTTGGAAGAGGGAGATTTTTCAATTCAATTGCACCTGGTTTGATAATTTCAGACATCAAGCACACGCTTAAGTTAAAATACTTCGAAAATTCAGCGAATTGAGATGGTTTAATTGTCATCGGAAGGAAGAACACGTGCTTTGTTCGTCACACTCAAACTTTCATAGATGAGCGATGGCATGTGTGCTTAATTGAAATAATTTCAAACACACCGGCTTCAAGGTTTTGTGAGTCGAGATTTTGTATCGAATATAAAAGTTGATGACCATCAACATATATCATTTTCTGTGTTCACTCCACAGTTCTTGTTATGGAACGCTAATTATTATCTTTTTCGCTGCGTGAAGCAACTAAATGAATGGCACGAGTTAATATAGCGCTACTAAAAAGAAAAATTTAGACCGGAAGGATTCATCGTTGATTGCTCGTTGGAAAGATGAGTTTGTAAAAATGCGTGATCTCGATGAACGTTGAAAATTTCATTCAAGAGTTTGTTACTTTTTCAATAAATTATTAATTTCCCACATAAAGCCCTTAAAAATATTTCAATTCACGCAAATTCTAAAGCCTATAAATTAAGCCATTGTGATTTGTGAAACATCCTATGAACATATTTTCCAATTAAAAATTAATGAGCGTATTTTTCTATCCCCATAATAGAGAATTAAAAAATTGTAATCTTCTAGAAAAGATCGCAGATGAAAAATAGTAACAATGCATTGATAGTGCTTGAAAGCACTAGTCATTGATATTCCTACAAGTATGCACACATACTCACAATGATTGCAATATAGCTCTAGATCAATTTTGAGTGTAGCGGGGAGAGCTATAGAGTGTTTCGCGTGATTCTCAATGAAAAATTATTTCCTACAACGGAAATTGAAATGACAATGATGGAGCTATAAAGTCATTGAAATGCAACATGAGATTTCATTCCCATTTTTTTTTTTTTTAAAAATTCTATTTAAAGTCGAAGATCTACGCTCGAGTGCTTCACAAAAGTTTTTGCAATTCTTTTTAATTTTGTACGCAAATCCATTCGCAAATACAAAAGCATAGCCGCCATTCCCAAGCAGTAGCACAAAATTAGTTTTTCGAGAGAGACTCTTTTCAAATATATATTTTATATGCGAAACAAGAAGAAGAATAGCTTGGCATCCGTTCGTTGTCTGATTTCAAACGTAATATCTCCACCCATCCATGCTTCGAAGCGCTCAATATTCTCTGCCCGGCCGCTACTTGACTTTTTCATATAATGAGCTCCCCACTTCGTCGACGAATGGACATTCGGAATGAACTCATATTGAACTTTATTTGCCTCATGGTCGCTTTCTTGTTGGGGATTGTGCGTGTGGTGGGGGACACATGATAATTTCTTATATTTTTATGATCAAATTTTTATTTGCAATTTCTTAATTATCTTCTTTTCTGAATTATTCGAGATTGTTTTCCTATCTAAATGGTTTTTGTTTGTTGAAATTAAACCTCAAAGATTAGGATTGAAATACGTTGATTAATTCCGTCAAAACTTGAAAAATTCTTTAAAAAAACTATGAATATTTTAAAAATAAAAATTACTCAAAACTAAATTTTACAAATGTGACATAATTTCAAAATAACTCTTTCAACTCAGTTTTTCTTCTTCTTTCATTTCGAACGGTAAGTTGAACATTTCTTTTAACCATCTTCCATTAATTGAAAGACCAATCAAAGGCTAAATTTATTTCAATAGACAAAAAAGTCGAAAAGAGAAAATTAAAAAAATAAATTCAAGCGCTCATTTCAGAAATAAAATGTTAAAGAGAAACTTTTCATTTCAAAAGAGGACAACAGGAAGTATTAGGTAATTGGAAAACATTAAGCGAGTGAGAAACTCTTGCACGAATAATAAAATCAGTTTTCTCCCCGTGTATATGCCGCGAAAAAAAAGCGAACGGAAATAATTTTCTCATTAAATTCTTGTTGTGCTGAGCTTGTTTTTTCGTGCACGACTGAAAAGAGTTGTTGTCGGAGTGTGGAGAGGGAGAGGGAGAGAGAGAGAGAATATGAGGCGGTGATTTATAAAATTCTTTTTTTTTTGTTTTTTCAATGTGAGTTGAAGGTGTAGAAATTCCATCGCGCACTAATTCTTTCGACAGTAGAGAACACGAAAATTTATTGAGCAAATATTCCAACCGGAACTACTGTCCAAAGATCACCCGATCTAATGATTATTACTGTTGAACAACTCTCACTCAACATTTTCTGTCGCAATCGTCGAGCACATGACAAAAAAGTAGAGAAACTATTTCTATGAAATATAAAATATGGAATTAAGTACATTTACTTTTTTTGTGGTCATAAGCTGATGAAAAAAGAATAATTTAAATTATGATGGGATTTTTACACAAATAAAGAAATTTTGATGACATCATTTTGCAAATGGACTTTTGAGATTGACTCGATTAAATTTATTTAAAGTCTTTCGAAATTTGTTAATGGATGATTTTAATGTGGAGCGGAGAGACATTACGGCATACAAATAAAAGACCGGATATGTGGAAGTTTATTATTTTCTGAGTTGATTTGTCACTTTTTGCCTCATACACTCTCGACCTCTTTACAGAATTAACTCATCGGTGGAGCAAATTATTTTCGCTTTTTAATCTTAGCATGGAGATTAAATGCGGTAAATTTTATAAATAAATTGTTTTGTCATTTTGTCAATGAGCAATTTTAAAATTATGAATGAAAAATATACTCAAATTTTTTTTGGTTAGTTTGTACCTTTTGAAAATTTAAAAGTTTTGTTTAATTTAATTTTGATCAATTTTAAAATATTTGTTTTTTTTTTCAAAAGATAAAATATATATTTATTAAATTTTTAAAGATAAATAAACTTGAAAAGTTTTACTTAGAATTATTTTATCCTTATTTTTTATTAAATTTATTATGTTTTTGATTCCAAACATTTTTTATCTTTTTTAAGAGAATTTTTTAATATATTTTCTCTAAAATTTATTTGAAATTTTTGGTATTCAATATTTTATCTTTTTTTTTCTTAAGAATATTTTTAATTCCTATCACTTAAAATTTTTGTACAAAATAATTTTCCACAAAATTAAAATTTTAAAATGTTTTTAATCTTACATGCCTCAAACTACAAAATAGTATTAAATTTTTAACCGCTAAGATAAAGTAAGAAGAAATATCGTAAATGGAATTAAAAATCCCCAAGTTCATGTAGTACGATGAATAATAATCACTTTAAAATATTCAACTTGATACTCATAAAGAATATGACGGCCGGAATATGATAAGAAATTTTTTCTTCTTAATACTTTTCAAGCGTATATCACAAATTCTCTGTGATTCAAGTCTGGTTTTTCTGTTTTTTATAAAGAAATTTATCTCGAAAAAATCCATAGCAGAGAGAAAACATGTGTGTCAAGTTCTGACTTATCTTGGAGGCGTATTTCTCCATATACATGACAACATAAACTGTGAGACTTGGCAGAGGCCAGCAAGCACATGTTCGAGGTTCTTGATAAAAACGAGAGAAAAAAATTTATGAAGGAGATAATTTTATCTTTTCACAAATTTATTTTCGCATTTAAATTTTATCGATTTAAGAACACTTCAAAATAAAAAGCAGAACGAGACCTCGAAGTACAAATTTGTTCTCTGTAGAAAAATCAAATTTTTATTTTTAGACAATTGCACTTTTCCAATCGTTTTTTTTTCTATTCCACCTCAAACCACTTTCTTCGATCGTGCTTGAAAAGTTTACAGTCGAAACTTTTTACCGCGCAAAAAAACTATAATTTTCTTTAAAGAATTTCCTATCGAGTTTTCACTGTAATGACAACCTTATAGACTTGGCAAATCGCGTGTACGACAGCGATGAGTACCGAGTAGTGTTAGGGAAATTGCAAGAAAACAAAAATTATAATTTCATTCTTGTCATCGCATAATCAACAACTTGAAAGGTACAGTTGAACTATAAAAATACGAAAAAAAAATATGCAAAAGCTATTTTATCGTCATCGTGTAAAAAAAGGAAATTGTTCTAAATTTGATCGCAGAGAAATTTTTTTTCATGATAATATTTTTGAACTTAATAAGAAATAATTTAAAACTCACCTGAAGAATTTTTTTGATGTAAAATTTTTTCGCTTCTTAAAGTTCTCGGATGTTGGCGAAAAAACTTTTTTTTGGGTGTTTTACTTTGTTGCTGACTTTTATTCGGGTTTTGAATGATGTTTATGTGATTATAAGTTTCTTTATGTGTATGTCTAGGTCGGTGTGATGTCTAAAAATTGGATGATTTGTGGAAGAAATCTGCAAGATAAAAAGTTAAAGTACAAAATTAGTCATTTTTATTTTTCATGCACAACTTCATCAATTTGTGGGCAGGGCTAAGAAAATTGTCTTAAGAATGAGCGAATAAGAAATGAGAAAATGTCGCATTAAAAAATTCCCCTCATTTTTTCTCGAGCACTCTCGGTGGCATAAGTTTAAGGCGAGCGAAATATATTTTTTGTGTGTTCATATTTAACTGAGAAAAATTTAAAGATGATGAATGGAAAAATTGTAATTTTAATTTTTAATTTCCTCAGTTTTAATCTCAAAAATTTACCGATGTGTTTAAATTTTTAATTAAATTAAACTTTCGAAAAAAATTACTTTATAATTTTCCACAACGATTTTTAATAAAATTAAAAACCTTAATCATTAAAGACCGGTTCTTTATTTATTTCCATAACTTTCACACATGAAAAGCAAACAAAACAATTTACGTGCACAATTTGCACAAGGCTTTTCTTTGTTCTCCTCTCGCTAGTTTTCTCATCTCTCACTTATTATAGTATAGTGGCACTGAGGACTGAGAGTGTCACTGAGGGAAATTTCTATGCAAACATAATCGGCGCTAGCTCCAGCCTTTACACATTTTATATGGAGCGAGAGTGTGACGACATTAAGTGAACAGCATGGAGTGTCGTTTTATGCATAAACAATTATTTACAGAGTGAAGCAAAATATTTTTCACTACATGCACTCGACATTTGACACGGTGGATTTTTTTCGAAAATTAAATTTTTCTATTAAAAATTTTGAAGTTTTTTGAGTAAAATCTCAACTCTTTAATTTTTGTCCCAAAAAAATATTTTCACTTCTTTTTCACCAAATATATTTTTTAATACCTTTTAACACATCAATTTTTTTAGCTTTTTAAATTAGTCATCATCATAACTGTCCAGCTTTGATTTAATTCCACAATTTTCAGTAATTTTTCGTTCAATCTTAATTTTTAAGGGAAATTTGATTTGCATCATTTCCACTCTAAAGCTTTTTACAAGTTTTTTGCTCTTTTTACACTTAGCTATTTTTACATCGACTTAATAATTTTTGTACAGCGGAAAAAAACATTTTTTAAATTTACAAATTTGACTTTTCTTGTCACTTGAGTCTTTTTCTTAGTTAATTTTTATCTGAACTGCGTGAAATTAATTTTTAATGAAAATCTCAAATTTTTTTCACATTAAAAATTAATTTTAGATTTTTAATTCACTTTTGCGTATCCAAAATTTTTTTGTTTCACTTTTTCACATTTTTTTTTCTGAAAAATATCCTTTTTGCATTTTGTGTTAGACTTTTTTTAACTCTCAAAAAATATTCCTCGTTTGGAAATTTTCGTTTGCGTCCGAACGCCTGTGGAGTCAAGTGCGATATGATTTGGTAACTTCCTGACGTCGTACACTTTATAATAATAAGATGTGAATGAGGAATTTTTTTCTTGCACTCAGCTCTATTGCTCCTAAGAAAAGAATATTATAACACACACGCCGACTAGTGAGCGTAGAACTAAAAATTGAGAAAATTTCCTTGGACCGAGAACGACGACGGAGAGTGCACACAGAATGACGATGATGATGATGTTGTTGTTGGCAGGATGTAAGGAATAATAATAAATTTATAATCATGTATATGAGAAAAAGGGCCATACACACGACTCAGTGTTCGTCTTCGGAGGATTTCTTCTCCTCGTGAGAATGTGGGTGGCTTGACTTCGGCTCTCGCCTCTCTCTTTTAAAAGACGATCTCAGACCGAGAATTTTTCCTCCTTTTGCAATGGAGAAATTTTAACCATTTTTATCCTCTCCGACCACCACCACCTTCTTCATGCTAAACCCCTTATTTACATGACACACACACACACACCAGACCGATGATTCGCATACAACATTAACGCAACATTCCTGACTTTCTAGAACAAAGCACGAAGATGTTCTCATCATCATCATTCCGAATGTGCGTTTTAATGATTGTGCTCGGATGCTAAGAATTATTTTTTGTAAACTTTTTTACCGGCTTTTTTGCAAAAAGGATTTTTTTCACTAAAAAATATTTTCCATGAAACAAAAATAATTTTTGATATTTTCGAAGTAAATTTCACTTTTCACAATTTTCAATTAATTGATCAGTTCACAAAAAGAAAATAAAAAATAGTAAAAATATTTTTTTATATTATTTACCGGAATATTTTTTTTGTCTGTCTATTATTTATTTTTTGTTATTTAATTTTTTTTTGTTGTTTTGGTAAATGTGATTATGAATAGAGAAATTTATAACGGGGTAAATGCAAAAAACGGTTAAAAATCTCTGCGGTCCGACTTTTACTAAACGACTGAAATGCGAAGCCGCCGACAATACGATGAGAGGCGAAAAAGAGAGAAAAAGGAAAATTTTCTAAAAACAGCCAGCAAAGAAAATCGGCAGTAGATGTACGTAGGCATAAATAGAAAATCATGTGTGTGTGTAGATGATGATGATGGTGATCGGGGTGGTAGGATATAGAGAGGAAAAAATCTCTAAACATCGCATGCATGTGTGTGTACGCGCTGAGATTTTTCCTTATGCCCAAAAATGTTCTACACACTTTTTTCGCACTCTCTAAACAGCCTTTTTGTACTTAGGGAGATATCATAGTGGACATTGCCACTTGCACTTCGGCTTCGTGTTTGTGAATACACGGAGAGGGTGGAAAGTGGGGTGGCGGTGGGTTGAAAGGAGAAAATATTTAAGCATGCGCGAGGCGAACTTCTTTTCACTCTCTATTTCTAATATTTTTTCCCAAAAAATATCATTTTTCTAAATCGTGCCGAATGCTTTGTAACAACGACGACTAATCACACACGATGGTAGTGCAAGAGAAAGAAGAGTTTAAAAGTGTTCGTTATGTACTTGACAAAAAATTTCTCCTCACCACCCATCGCCACCCACCGATATTCATTGAAAGAGTTAATTTCGAGTTTTGGCCGTTAGAATTCAAATTGCTTAAGTGGAAATTAACAATGTGATTAGTTTTTTTGGGATTTTTGAGATTTTAACAAAATTTATTTTTGACGTTTTTACTTTTTTATTTTTAGTGAGAAACAATTTTTTTCTCTTTGAAAAATTAATTTTTTAACATTAAAATTTCGTGAGTTTTTAACTTTTTAAAACACCTCAATCTATCTTACCTAGAGCTATGATGTTTGATATTTTTAAACCCACAAAACTCGAACATGGATGAAGTTTTCTCAATCACAATTCCTTAAATTTCTTCCTTAATGATGTCACAGGATATTTTAACTAAGACGTTCTTTGATATAAAAATTATTTTCTCCAAAAATACGTCCAAAATATTTTTTTGTTTCTAAATTTTTTAAATGTCCAAAAAAGTGCCAAACTTTAGTTTCGTTGTCGTTTCTGTTTCCTTACACTACAAACTATTTTTTATTTTCTCTTTTTAGAATTTTGCACTTGATATTATATTTTTCTAGACTTTGAGGCCAGAAAGGTTTTTCATCGAAAAATAAATTTAGTCACTCGCACACACAGTCACAAGAGATGATAAGTTAAAAATTAAATGTATATTCCGAAAATGTCACTCGAAAATGAAAAAGTTTAAAATGCACCAGAAATTTTTCTAACCTTAGAAATTTCTAAAAATCACAAGAAAAAAATTAAAAAGAAGATTAAAAATCCAGTTCAACTGCAACTATTTCTTTGTAATTGTGCTGGTTGTAATTTATTTAAGATTGAAACTGTTTTATTATTTTTTTGGTGATAATTAAGCAATTCTATTGCAGATTTTGTCTATTTTTTTTGATTATTGATTTTATTGAGTATTTTGGATGTGAATGGATGTTGAATAAAACTTAAACTAAAGGAACTCGAGGAGACGCGCGCGGTGCCCCGGGTGTGCTTGCAAGAGAGAAAATTGCAATTCGCGGTGACAGACAAAAATTTTTGTGAGTTTTACCAATTCGCGTTCGAGAGAGAGAGCGAGAAAAAATTCCGCGAAATAAAATAAAAAAATTGTGAATGTGTGGAATGCACTACGGCTGCATACGGAGGATGCTTGTGTTGTTATTTGTTGCACCAGCGAAAAAAAAATAGTTGCACACATAAAGGGGGTGAAATATATAAATTTTTACCAATATTGAACGCGAATTTTATACTTTTTTTCATATCCTCGCGACGACGAAAAAAAGGAAATTTTTGCTCTCAGTTTTGCTGTGTTATTAACAACTAACAACGACGCCAAACCAGCGTGACTGAATCGAAAATCGAACGAATATGTACGCGATACACACTGTCGGCATATCGCGAGCCTACGACAATCGGGATTTTTTGTTTATGTACAGTTTCATGCACACATTTCATAAATTTCATGCTTCTCATCTTTCCCTCTCCGACTGTCCGCCACCCACGCGAGCTTCTCTCATCATCATCATCGGAGTGCATTTGCACTAAAAAGAACTGTATGTGTGATGCACCCGAAAAAAAGAGAGAAAAGTTCTGAAATCTTTCAATCACCCGCTTATGCACTTTTACCACCCAGTGGGTTGCAGAACGCACACACTCATAAATTACTATATGCATAACACAAACACATGTGAAGGAGAAGGAAAGAGGAGAGAAAGAGGTGAAAATTTTTTGGTGGTAGGAAAAAAGTCAGAAATAAAATTTTCGCCACGGAAAAATGCGCTTGCGTTTTTTACTCGATTTCTCCTTCCCGACTCCGCCTTATTTTTTCCACTATCAGTTGAGTTTTTTACCCTGCTCTCTCGCATACACTCACATGTGTAATCGGCACGAAGGAAAATTTTCAAAAAAGTGCGAAAGTGCCTTTCTAAAAACTGTAAAATGTTTTTCTTCTTCTCATGCATGCTGTCTGCTGACCATTCGGGTGGGTGATGAGGTGGATTTATGTCGATGTGTTTGTGAACTGCATATATGTTGAACTATCGTGTGAGTGAAGTTTAGAGGAAAAAGTTTTAAACATTTTCAACGGATTTTTTTGATTTTTTTTGTGAAAAATATTAAAATAAATTTAATAAAGTCCATAATTTTTTAAATTTTAAATAAACTTTTTAAAAAAACTTAAAAGAAAAATAGTTCACTAAACTTTTTAAGAAATTATAGTTTCATGTCACCGCATTTTTCTAAAAATTTCTAATAATTTCAATTAAAAGTAATAAAAATCTTAATTTAATTAAAGTTGTTCCAATTTTATTCTATTTTTTAAAAGCCCATAACAAATTCACATCACTAAGCCGAAACACCCTTAAGGCACAGACGCGTTAAACGATAATCGAATCGATCAATCGTCCCATCAAATTAATTATTTTGATGGCTCGAAAATCAACAAGTGGCGATTAATTATGATTTTTATGGTTGGTGAAATTATTATGTGACTATTATACAACAACACGCGTTTCCGCTCTCTCTCATTTTTTTCCCAGTTGAATTAAATGACGGTTTTTTTATAATTTAATTGGTGGCAATTAAGAAGAGTCAATGTTTGAAGAAAATATTAATTACCTTCCTATAAAGTTTCCTTTGAATTTTCTTTTTAATTTTCCTTACGAGTTTTCACTTAATTTCACTTCACTTCTCGTGACCGAGAGAAAAGTCGACTTGCCCCTTTGAATTTCAAATAGAAAATGTGAGGCGATAATTTTCTGTAGCGTTTGTGCTGTGCCTTTAAAAAAAGAGGTTTAGGGTAGGAAAAAATCAACGAGGAAAGTGAAGATTGAGAATGAGCGGGAAAAAGAAGAAGGAAAAATTGTCAGTGAAAATTTACAGAGAGAATGAAGTTTGTAATTTTCGAGGTGTTTGTTTAAAATTAAATTTTAAAATATTCAAAAATTAATTTTCACATACAGAAAACCCCTAAAATACATCACATCTTGCGGTTTGCGAGAAGGACATTCGATAAAGAAAATTGAACACAATAAATGTAAAAAATAAGTTAAGAACAATAAAATTTTAATATCAATTCTCGAGAAAATGCACATCCCCATATGGCATTTTTCGCCAATACTCTCTGCGGTATGTGTTTATTGTCGACCAACACTTCAGAAAATGTTTTATTGCTCTGGCCAATTGCAGATGTCTACAAGTCTACATTCTCAGTTCGAGATATTCTGTTGATTAAATTTTCCTTGCTCTTAATTAAGTGTCAATGAGACTTTCAAGAAATATAAAAAAAACTTGTCTCAAAAAGCCATAAAATCCACCATAAAAATCCTTTTGTAATTAATTTAGTCCAGCCAATTCTCATTTTGGAGAGTGATGTCGACTGATGTGCCATCACTTCTCACAGCATGTTTATAAATATCCGATTATCGATCATCGAAAGCAATAATCAAGAGTGAAAGGCATATACACACTCTCTCTCCGTGAGTCGGTGCTGCAGAAATCGATATGAGAATTTCAACAGAAAATATACACCATATCTCAAGAGCCATATGAGGCGAAAGCATTAATGAAATGAATGTTGAACGAACATAAAATCGAATAAATTAACACCTGTTGCCGCGTAGTTTGCATTTTGCCATCACCTGATGATGATGACGACGAAGGCGAAAAACAATAAGAAAAATGAAAATAAAAACATCGCTCGTATTCGTGGTTTGACTTTCGAGGTGGTTGAATCAAGAATAATAAGAAGAATAATTTTAGTTAATAAAAATGTTTAAACTCTTTTTAATTTTCATGAAATTTTTAACGATTTTTCTATTTTTTATTTTTAACGGTTTTAAAATTTTTGAAAAATAATTTTTGGACTTTCACTAAATTAAATCATTCGAAAATAAATCTCCATAAATTTCTACACATGCCTCACGAATGTCCCTCCGCTCATATCCGACCGATTGCATTTCAGCTCAATCAACCCTTTTGTTTGTTTTCTTTAATGTTTTAATCATTTCCCTTACGTCTTCCCTAACACTCATTTTATGATGACCCTATAATGACATTTGAATTTTAAAATCAAGCAAATAATATCAAATTTCTATTGTGCTAAGTTCATTAACTTTCTCTATCTTAAAATCATAAGAAAATTGTCTTTTTTGTTTAGATCAACATGAGAAAGTATTTCTAAAGTCATTAAGAGGCTTTTTATATGCATATATTTTCTCTAACAAGATAACGGTCCCATATTGCTTTCACTATAAATTGCCCTCTCCTTTATTGCTCCTCCAAAAATGCTCCGAGAAATAGTTTTCGAGTGTGATGCGAACGAGAAGCCCAGAAGCAAACAATAACAAAAAGGATTGACAATTAAAAAGGATAACCATAAAAATAATAAAAATTTTCCTACATGAAAACTATTCTCTTCCACACAATAAGAAGATGTGTATGAGAGAGTTTTGCACATCGAGTGAAATTGGGAGCACCCATAAAGATTTCTAAGGTGAGATATTTTTGCGAACTAAAGATATTTTTTCTATGTGATGTTTCTTCATCCCGAGCTATAATGATCAAGAATTCAAGACGTGTTTTGTTGATTAGAGAAAGTCCAAATAAAACGCAATGCATTTAAAAGACTTCTGAATTTTGTAATAAGGACGTTAAAAATTTAAAAATCCAAAACGTGTTTTAAAACCACTCGATCACGATTTAACATTAAAATTATAAAATTATGTTTTAGCTTCGTTTAAATTTTTGGTAAATATTTTCTATTCATCCCGGGACGGCTGTCACACACACTAGCCATTATTTCTAATTACCAATTTTATGTTTAAAATTTTCTTTTCTCATTTGGCTCGATTAAGCTAAAACTCTGAATCGTGATATGGCAAAGAATGACAAAAAAAGTTTAAGAGTGTTGTTATGTGAGAAAAAAGGTTGCTGTAAATCTCTTCTAATAGTTTTTCCCCTCCTCACTCCTTTCCACCTTTTGGCTCTTTTGTCATTGCTGCTATTTTTAATAGTGAGGAGGAAAAACGTATTGAAAGAGTCATTAGAAAGTTTTTATCAGTTCATTTAACTTTCTTCGAGGGAAATTTAAATAAATGAAAAACCAAAGAATGGATTATGAGGTTGGCCGATCTGAATGGGGGTTAAGTAGCATCTTCACACATTCTTTCTCATGTCCAAAGTGACCTTTATCAAAAGATTTTTCGAGATTTTCCTTAAGGATCATCACTCAAAGCTGTCAGTTGCAATTTGCGAAGAAAATTTCTTTTCTTTCTCCCATTATACCGCAATTAGTTTCGGTCTTAGAAATTTTCCCAAAATTGGGAATCATAAATTTTTCTTCTTACGACCTTCATGGACATTTAAGTTTAAAAACACTTGATTAACCCTTTTACAATCCCTTTCGTTTTTATATTGCCGGACAATCGGGCATTATCTTAAAATCATAAAATTTCTCTATCTCTGGTCAGTCTTCCAAGTCATTAAAATTAAGGTTTTAAAAGTTGGCCATAAATTTTCGAGCATTTACATTAGCACGTGGCGATTGTCTTTAGAAATTTTTTCTTTTCGTAAAATAGAAAATTTTAGAAAATAATAATTGAGATAAGAATTTTATTGATAAAAAGTGAACCCTCTTTAAGTCCCACACACATGCACGATGGTAATTGAAGGGTTTACATTTTTATGTAATCAGAGAACACTTCCGTCATTGCCCTTAGCTTCACATCTCTCAATCAAGAGACTGTATAAGGACATTGCATGGAGAATAGATCAGCAGGAAGAAATTTTAATTACAGAAAAGTCACAATTGTGTAAACATCTCGACATGATGTAGTCAAATTGATGGAAAACATTTTTCGTCATGCTCTCATCGCATATAGAATGAAGAATTAAAACTTCGAGCAGGGGTTGATGGTCAGTTTGATGCCGAGCATAATGTCAATGAATTAGAAATTTTCTCAAAATTGTAAAATTTCTTCATTTTACCGCTGACCGGGTAATTAAATTTTCTCAGATAAACTCAATAGATTGTGATTGATAAGGAGACTGACGGGTGTAATGAGAAAATTAATTTCATTTAAATCTGAGTTGAAAGTAAAAGGTATTTACAAAATAAAGAGTTGTACATCAACCAAGTAAAATTGATATAATTTTAAATCGACAAATTTAATTTAAGTCCAGTCAAATTAAAAAATATTTTCATAATCCACTTGTTCCCACCCCTGAAACTCAGAAAAGTCCAACAGCTTTTCATTCAAATATCCCACACCTTCATCACGAAACATCCTCCAAAAACTTAATGAATTGTGAATGAGCAAAATTTAATTTTCCCACCTTGCAGTGAAAGCATACACACACACATATAGCAATTCGAAGTCGATCCTTTCGTCAAACAAATTAATTTAGACTAATTATATTAAAACGATTGCATGATTAGATCCAACTGACTGGGTTGTTTATTTGCTAGTCTTATGCGCCAATACATGTATTATCCGCCGTGCAGAGGCGTCTATAAAATTCTAAACGAACAAACGTACACAACATCGAGCAATTAATTTGCATAAAAAGAAAAAAATAAACATTATCAAACTTTTATCATCTTTACTCACTTCGTCCAGTCAAACGATATCATGAAATGACCAACTGAGGGAGGTAAGGGGTTAAAAGGTGGATATAGATAGGAACCATCTGTGCCACACCTTTTTGCGGTACTCAAGCCTTCCTTTTATACTCCTTCAAACATGAATTTACGAGTTTAATTTTATTAGGCGCAATTGGATTAAAACAATGAATCAAACAGAGTCGGATGGATGGCAGTTAAGGTACGATGATGATCGCAACAGTGCGATATGTCATATTTCTTAAAACCCCAGAAGGCGACCTCAGAAGCGCTTCAAATTTACGCAGTGGTTCATTCAAGGTGAAAATTATTATGGTAAAAAATAAAAGTGAAAATTTTTAATATTAAAAATTTTATAAATCATTAAAAATTTATTACGACTCTCTCAAATTTTTAATGGTCTTTTTCAAAAATGTCACAAATCTCGACTCAACTAATTTCCACACAAGTTCATGTGTAGTCGCATTCAAGGTGTGGATGTCTTCTAGGAATAGTCATCAAACTAATGCTCATTATTTAAGCGACGAAAAAAAAGTATTTAAGACAGGCTGAAATTAAAGACTCCCGCGAGGATGATGACACACCTCGAAGAAAAAGTTGACTTTATTCGGAGGGTTTAAAAAATTTACGACTCACAAGAAAATTTCCATATAGATATGCTCATGTAAATCCCCATCGCGATGTGAGCGCTATAAATTTTCATCAAAAGAGCACAAGCAGGTCAACTTACTGTGTGGCACACCCGCGCAGAAGTTAATTAAGAAATTGTCCTTTCTACGTATTGAGAAAGAGTTCATTGAAGGTGGTGGTCATTAGTTTATTTACTAAGTCTAAGTAATTAATGAAGTTTATTCATTTCTTTTATGTGCTGCTCATGACTTTGTCCGCTCAAAGAAATTAATGTCGCCAGAGAGCACTGAATTATTAAACATCAAAATGTTCCTTGATAATATTTGAATTATTCTTTATTACTATATGTCACATGATTGCCTTTCTATAGCGTGTAGGTCTACAACTTTCGCTCCAACATTCATATGCGGCGTTTGAAAAGAAGGACGATGAGTAATTTCGTAGATAAGATCGTAAAATACAATACATGTCAATAATAATTATCAGCAGTACGACGTCGATGAAAGTCTCCATGTCTTACAATAAAGCTAACCACTCACATGAGGCCATTACTTTCCTATAAATTATTACATGCAAGCTTACTAGCTAAATCAATAAATGAGATCGAGATGATATGACTTACGATTGTGACATTATTAAAAATAATTTTTTGAATTCATTTAGGGAAATTACAAATTAATGGAAGAAATGTAATCGATTGATGTCCAGAAAATTTAGAATTTTTATTTTTAAATTTCCAAAAACAGTTAAATTTTTTCTGTTTACATTTTAGAAGCACAACATCCCATAAAACCCTCATTTTCATTCATTGTCGATGCAAGAGAATATTTCGAGAGCTTCAAGGTTGTTCTCACTTAAGCTCAGCTGAGCACCGCATGTTGCAGTATTGATTTTGATCGAAAAACAAAATTGTTTAGTCTCACTGAGAATCGTGATGGGAAATTATTGTGATAAACTTTTCTTCAAGGAAGAATCTACAGGTGATTTTATGTCGACAGTGAGATTAGTTTAATTAGTTTATAAATCACGCTAGATTTAAAAATATAATCCTTAGGATTTGGAGGAAAATCGAATGAGAAAAATTGACGGACACGTGGGATGGAAACAAAATTTTCACGTGGACGCAAAGTTGAGTCCTAATTAGAGGTTTCGGCGGGATCCCGGGATCCCGACATCCCGGGGAATCCGGACAGTTTAATCCCGGATCCCGCTTTTTTCTTCGGGATCCCGGGATTTAAAAATATCCTTTAAATGCTGCCAAAATTTCATGAAATCGAGCCACTACTTGGTCGCATGGACCTGAAAGCGAGAAAGTAAAAAACTTTTAGGACCTTTAATTTTTTAATAAGGGCAACAAGTATAGTTATATAAAAAAAGGTTGAAAGGCACGAATTTTAAAAGAAAAATTTTTTCATACGGAAGGCAAAAGAAAGACATTTTTAAAAAACCCGTCGCCACCCTACATCTCATCCACCCAAATTAAACAAACTCTAGTCCTAATGCGGTAATTTTAATTAAATTTTCAGAAAGTTTCAAAAACTAAAGTTTTCAGGTTTTTCAAGGTCAATTCGAGATACAAAATCAGCCGAAAATATTTCGCAAAACAACGAAAAGTTTTAAATACAAAAAAGGTAATTTTTTTCGAGAATTGAATTGAATTAAATTGATTTTTATTTAGAAACAAGCGTGTAAAAATCATGGGAATGTGAGACCAGTGAGAATCATCCAAGATCGCCAATATCAAGCGAGTCCTAACGTTGAAGTTATTAAAGAAGAAGAGGAAGAACCAATAAATATTGTGAAAGTGTATGAAGTATAGAATAAATCAGCTGAACTTGAGTGTGTTAATAAAATTATTCGTGTGATAAAAATTTCAAGGGTGTTGAATTTTCATTAAAATTTGTAATTTTTCAAATAGTGAAAATTCCGTTTAAATAATAACCGACAAATCGGTTTTACCAAAAAATTTCTTCTTCACCTACAAATCAGCTGATTGCGTGACGCATCTTATTGAGGATCAAAGTTTTATTTATTTTATTAAAATCGCGAGTAAGAAAATGGGAAATTGTTGTGACAAACTATTTTTTAAGCATGATAAACCTAAGCCTAAAGGCTCTACACCATCTTCGAGGGTAAGAATAAAATTAATTATTTTTTTACAGTAAAATTGAAGTTATTTTAGAATTTGGATAAATCGCTAAATTCTCGAAAAGAAAGAGTTCCGGATAAATATGAATGCAAAGAGGCTTTTACGGACGTTTTGTTAAAAGCTAAAGATGTAAGCTCAAGTCATGACTTTCGGGTAATTAATTAATTTTTTTTAAATTTTTAATTGTTAATCAAAACAATTCCACAGTATAAAGAAGAAAACAACAACACTTGTTCGTCATTTAAAAGCACTGAATTGCATCATGAACGAATCGTCATTCAAAAGGTAAAAATTAATTAAATTAATGCTGAACTAAATGAATTTAAAAACTTCCAGAAACTTGCTTATGAAGCTGAAGAAATGCAAAAGACATTAAGGAATCGACTTCGCACAAGACCTTCACTTTTTGTCTCTTCTGAGGATATTCTTAAAACCAAAATCTAGCATTTTTAACTTTAAAGAAGAAAATTAACAAAAAATATTTTTAAAATAAATTTAAAGTTTTAGAAAATTTTATACTTTTTACAAAAACCGTTAAAATTTTAAAAGCTTTGTTAGCCATTAAATAAATTTAGCTAATTAAAAAATCTTTTGCTGTGAAACTTAATTGAGTTTGATCAACATGTTACTGAATAACCAATGAGTCAAAGAATTTTTAAAATCACTAGAAATTATTCATCAGTGATGTGATAACTTAAGAAAAATTTCTTTAAATTTACAAATTCTAGAATTAAGATAATTTTCAAATTTTTGAAATCTTCTTAAATTTATGATCCATAACTATCACACAGCTCCTTCCATTGAAAGGTTTTTTCACTGCACGCTATAAAGTGATTTTCTGTTGCTTGCAGTATTATCTGTCATCAAAAAGTATACGGTGCTGTGCCTTATAGAATATTCATATGACTTCCACTCGCGTAATGGAAATTTTTTTAACGTTCACATAAAAAAAACGCAAAGAGACAGCGGAGTAGGTTACACATGTGAGACAATAGTGGAGATAATTAAGGTGGAAAAAGTTTCACTATAATTCAAATTTACCTTGCTCGTGTGCAGCTCAAACTAAAAACATGAAAAAATATAAAAATTTCTTATCGCACGACATGGCGATCTAAGATAGATTTTGTATAAGAATATAATGGAAGGGGGTGGAAATAATTGTCACGAAGTGAGTGCGAGGGTGAATGAAAAGAGAGATATTAAGCGTATGATAAGGCGAACCTCTTTCCTGTCCTCCTTCGCATTGTCTGTGTTAATTAAGTTAAAAATCCATAACCTTAACTTACCGAGAAATTTTACTGGTCTCGCCGCGAAATATTTTCAGTGATGATTTTTTGCACGAACTACCTGCAAGGAGAAAGGAAAAAGAAGGTCAATTTCGAGTTTTATCTTATCGTCAGTTAAAGTGGATTTTTTTATCACAACTAATCGATAAATGTCAGATTTTTGTGATAAATGAGTTAAATACCAAAAAAATTACACAAAATATTTCCAAGAATTGAAATCATTTATGCAAATTGGCAATTAATTATTAATTTTTGTGACAATAAATAATTCAAAAATTAATTGCTGATTTTTCAGGAAAATCCACAAAGTTTTTGTCACATTTAAAATGTTTTTTTTTGCTCAATTATTATTCTTACCCCCACAAATATTTAAAGAAATAATACCGCAAGTAAAAATAGACTTTAAAGGAAAACAAAGTCTTCAACTTTTCATTTTTGTGGTTTCACGTTTCCTCCAGCTTAATGGACTTTAAAAAACTTTTGATGAAAGAATATTTTATGTCAAATCATGTCCACACCGGAGCAAAAAGGAAGAAACATTAAAAAAATCTTTTTTGATTCTTTCATTTATGCAAAGTCAGCAAGATGCTCACGATTCATGTGCGTAATAAACGGAAAGGACACTAAAATATATTAATGTCATCATGTGAACAAAGACACGTTTAATTGCACAAATAAAATCGAGTTATGCTTCTTGAAAAACATTTCTGGCAATTCTCACAGAAGCAAGAATTTTTTATGTTTTCCATCAATTCATAACTCGCGTTTAATGTTTGACGATTTTCTCCAATTTTTTATTTCACATCATTCGATTTTCATATCCTTTTTGCAATAAATTTTAAATATTGTCAATTTATTGAGGAAGAGTGAAGTGGGGAAGTATTTTTGTGGTTGGTGACAAAAAAAAATTTCACGTTAATTTTTGAAAAATAAAATTTTAAACAATTTTCAAAAAATTAAAAGCCGTTAATTAATATTTTTTGACTTGATGTCACGCGCATGATGATTAAGTCCCATATTTGGGTAAACGTAATTTTAATGTGAGACATTTCCCATCGAAGCTCTTAAAAAATATTATTTTTTTTCGCTGAATCAACGTAAAATTGCCTTTGAATGACTTTTCTTTTATTGTTACGTCAAAGCAACGATACATGCGAAAGCAGTTAACAATGTTTGTGAGTGGGAAAATTTCTCTCTCTTCTGTTTATGTTTTCCATCATTAATATGAAAACGTTAAATATTTTTTTCCACTCTTCAAATCTACAAACATATATATGTGAATAGCTCTTGATAACAACAGATTTCCCAACAATCGTTCAGTAAAGCATTAAAACAAAGAATATTGAGGGTGACAATAATGTGAGTGTAAAACGACGTGGCATGTGAAAGCGATAAAAGTGAAATGATCTAAGAAATTACATCGCTATAAATATTGACAAGCAATTTAGGTTGATTTTTTTATTGACGATGAACATGTGGCTTATAGGGTCGGAAAGGAGGGTGTGGGGCAAAAATTGATTAA
Source organism: Tanytarsus gracilentus (assembly GCA_038502055.1). NCBI lineage: Eukaryota > Metazoa > Arthropoda > Insecta > Diptera > Chironomidae > Tanytarsus > Tanytarsus gracilentus. The sequence goes on along the minus strand of JAXRKN010000045.1, from coordinate 1,932,948 downwards.
GCAATTCAGAAAACTTTTTCATGGATTTTTCTTTCATAATTAAAAGTTGTTTCCAAAGTTTATTGAATTAACGTTTTTCCGCTCGAATTGCCAGGTTTTGTTTAAAAAGTATAAAAACTTTTCAACGAGTTAAGGAAAGAGAAAACTGCAGTAATTAAACGAGGAAAAGAAAAGTTTTTCAAGCCGAAAAAAATGCATTATTGCAATTGCACAGAATGGTATGAAAACTTTGTATAAGTAGGAACCTGCATTTGAGGCACTAATATTGTGAATGAGTTACAGATAGCAAAAAAAAAATCTTTTTTGTTTGCACTCGAATGCATTCAGCCTTTTTTATGAATTGAATAATGCACTTTTCATTTTTTTAAATTTGTGCTAAAAATAAATTTGAAGAAATTTTAAAGTTGCCTACAAAAGTATTTTTAACTCTCTCAATTTCCACTCACATTCATCCATATGTTTGTAAAAACTTTTTTCCAAGATTTTATTTCCACATGCACATGCCATCGACGAAGTAACAAAAAACAGCGTGAAAACTTAACCAGGTGGTTTAATCGCTGTGCACAAAAAAGATCAGGGGCTTTTTTCTGTTTTATGAGTTTTCTAATCTCGCACCTTATCATGGCACACTTTTACCAGCCACATACGTCAGTCACTCTTCTCAATAACATATGGCGAAAAAAATATTAATCGAAAGTGTGCGAGAGGTAAAAAAATATGCAGCAACGATAAGGTTTAAGGCATGTCGTGAATTTAAGTGGCAACTATTGTCGTCATTGTTTGTTCTCGCTGAAAGCATTGCTCAACGTTGACTGATAAGATAAGGTGCAAACAAAAGGGAAAATTTATATTTCTTCGATATGGAAAATGAATGACAACATTTCTCACCTGTCGTGTGAAAATATTGATTGGAAAAAATAAATGAAAAAATATATTCAAGACACTTTCACTTGATACATCGAATCGGATTTTTTCTGGCGCGGTGGATGAAATAATTAAAATTAACCTTGAATTATTCAACTGTTAAAAATCGATGAGGGTCGAAGAGTTGGAGGAAAAAAATTAAAGCATTAAAAAAATGATGAAACAAAAAAATATCCAGCACATTTCTCCCCATAAAAGGGGTTAAATAAATAACGCGTGAATGAATTTGTCACGCTGTATATGCACATTGTTGTCTTCGCGCAGAAGGTAAATTTTTTTTGATGGATTAATTGTTGCGATAAAGAAAAATTATTGAGGATAAATTTATAAATCAATGATATGACAATTTTTAAATTTTCCAAACGTAAAATCAAATTATTTTAAATTTTTAAAAAATAAAAATCATGTTCAGCATCTCAAATGATATTCAAAAAACTTGTATTTTCCTCACGCTCTATCGTCATTAAAAAAGTCATCAACGATTCAACTGTAAAAGGGGAAAAACTTGTTTTCACTTCGCATTGCATGCTCTTTACCTCACACCACATCCTCTCCCTTCCTTTTCTTTTTTCCCTACACAAAAATTTGAGGGGTAAAAATATTCAACTGGAAACGCTCACAAGCAAATGATAGGGAAAAAAGTGGAATGAGTTTGAGAACATTGTCGGCATCTAGCTATGGTTAGAAAAATTTAAACTTCATCATAATGAATAATAGATGGAAATAGTGTGGAAGGAGAGTAAATTTTTAATATTTATTAAGAAGAAGTAAGATGGTTGTAAATTCGAGTGACTAATGGATGGAAAATCTATAAATTTTAATTTCCTTTCAGACAACCGATTCGTTATAGTCACTTTTCCTCCAGATTTACGTTGGAAGGTTTTGCATCATGCAGAGCTGGTTTGAGACTGAAGAATTTTAAATGAAAATTATAAAATTTTCGTTTATGGGGTGGACGATAGAAGTTTTCTGAGATTGGAGGTGGAAACTAAAGTTTAAAATTTTGATGAATAAATTTAAATTAAATATTTTAAAGAATTTTAAAAGTTCAAAATTCAAAAAAAAATTTACCACCAAAAAATTAATTGTTTAATCAAATTTATTTAAAACTAGAACTTTAGATTTTTGCGACACGAAAAAAAATTCAAATTTTCGTTTTAAAAAATCAAAAAAGTAATAGATTTTCAAGTTTCTACTCCTTGCTTCACATGCCCACATATATACTTATACATAAATCCATTGTTATGTGATGAACATGCTGTTACATAAATTTTCTTTCGCCTTCATATCTCGATGTGCGTAGTTGCATTTAAAATGTGTGTAAGGGTGGTGCAATATACAATGCAATACAGTATGGGGATGCAAAGTATTCATTTGCATAAAATGCGTTTATACTGACATTTTATCTCACACCACTCGGTGAAAAAACTTTTGTGTATGACTACGAAAAATGAAAATTTATGGCTGACAAAATTTTGTAAAATTTCCTTCAAAAACTGTGTGTTGTATTATCATGGGAAATATGGAAAAAATGCATAAAACCTGCTGTGATAGTCAAAATGCATCTCATGCATATTTTTTTTGTTGATTCTACCGCGATGCTATGGATGACTCAATAAATTATTAAAAATGTCTAACTCGATGCAACAAGACACACAATTAGAAGGGTTCAAAGTCATTTTTTATCATAAAAAAATTAACAATTTTAGCAAGGTAAAAAATTGAAATTTATGCGTTACGCAACGTCAAAATTTTTCCACATCCGTTTGATTTTTGAAAGTTCATAAATGTTTCGAATGGAAATCAAAAATTTCATTACTCATATTTTTTGGAGATAGTGGCAGACTTAGGCCATTATTAAGGAATGAAAATACCCCGAAAAATCCATTTTGCTTTTTTTTGTTCTATCAAATGCAGTCCACACATGAATGCATTGAAATAGCATCCATAGTGCAAAACATGTACATCATTCACTACTTTTTTGTGTTTGGTTTTTTCGCCATTGCATTGCAAAAAAAAATTTAAACCATGCATGTGCAATACATTGGATGATATGCACATTGCAATGCACATCCGAGAGATCTGAGGAAAAATGCGGATGGGGATTAAAAATGGGGGAGGGATGATGGGAAAAAACTAATGCAAAATGCACTCTCTTCTGCTCCCGCGGGATAGTTGCACAAAAATGCAATAGTTATGTTTTTTTATTTCCAGTCACTGTAGTTTTGTGATGCACAAAAACGGCTTCAAATCACATTTGTGAACAAATAAAAAAATGTTAGCGATGGTGAGGGATTCTAGCGCATTATTTTGTGAGTTTGAAGAAAAATAATTGAATTAACTTGCAATATTTTATTTTATTTATTTTTTAGTGGCAAACTCTAAGCTAAATTTGATCTAATTGGACAATATTGAAATTTTGGGGACAATAAAAAAGGAATGAGAATAAAATTTAGATTATTTTTGACCGCTAGTTTTAAGTTATTCTACTTTCCAAAGATAATACTTCAGTAAATTCTTGCACCCGGACAATTGGTCAAAATCTCCACTCAACCTGTTTCATCTCTTCCAAATAAAGCACACTAAAAATGCATTTTATGCCCTGTCGATGCTTATCATTCCGTGGATGATTGCAGTTGCAATTTTTCACCTCCCATCTCAACCCGAGTACTCGCCCCCTCTCGCGCCACTATTTCGCATCTGCATCCATTGTGTTCAACATTTTTATTTTCATTCGATTCATGCTTGTGTCAGGTAATCGCGTCACGCACCATCCATTTATATTTTGCTCCTCTCAACCCAAAGCGAGATGCTTTTTATCATCATATCGCAGATTATTATATCACTCTTGTCATTCGCCCACTCCATTCACTTTTTTCCCAGTTAAAATCATCATTTTAAATTTTCCTAGAACGCCTAAAAAATTCTCCTTGATTTTATGCGAGTGAGGGAAAAAGAGCAAGAGCATCACTTTATGTGATGATAGCCACAGAAAGTACTTTTTTATTTTTTCAACACTCGACAAACAACATTGAATGAGCATGATTGAAACGCATCGAAAATTGACTTGATTTGAGATGCTTTCATGCATGTCTGAAATTGTTGATTTTTCTTTCCACTTTTTTTGTAGGAAATTTAAGGGGATGTTTCATTTCATGCAAAAAAGTGCAGTGGTTTGATGAAATCGGTTAAATCACATTTTTTGCGGAAATTAAAAATAAAATTCTAAATTTACATTGAAGATGGGTTTTAAAAATTTTTACACATTGATCTTCAAAAATTCTTTAAACTATCGCAAAAAGGTTCATCGCGATGTTTTTGAATTGCAGCTCAACATCAAGCCTAGAGCAATTTCGCTGTATATTTCATCCGCACAATTCCTCGTCATTGCAATTTTCATCAACGCTTTCTACATAAAGCACCCGCTCATGTCGCTTTAGAGGAAAATCTGCAATGTTCACGATATGTGTGTACATGAAAAACGCATCTCACATAATATTGATTTATATGCAAGTGCGCTCTTCATATACTAGAAAAAAAGCCAGGAAATGTGTGTGAGAGAGAGGGCATTAAAACGGCGATGAACGATTGATGCACAAGAAGAATTTTTCTCTTTTTTTGCATCTCTTTTCGTCGCAGTTTATAAAGTCCTTCAAACACTGCAAACTGAGAGAAAAATTGCATTTTTCATGTTGCGTATTTCTGAATGTGCTGCAATCATTTTTCTGAGGTGAATTGATGGCCATTTTTGCGCGCTTTTATGCATTGTCTGACGAGAGATGCATTTTGAGGGGATTTTTTGTCGACAATGTTTATCCTACAGAGCCTGGACTCGAATTTATAGGAATAAAAAAATTTTGGAGCGTGATTAGGAGTTGGGTAAAATGCAGATGCAGTGTCTTGTTGATCGAGAGCTGCAGACGCAAATTTTTGATATGAGGATTTACATCAAATTTCTCTTCCTGTCAACGAATATCCCTCGGGACGTTTACGGTGACATTTTGATTCTTTTTGGTTGTAAAATTTTATCGGAAAGAAAAAAAACTTTAAACTCTTTAAAAAAAGTTAATTTAAAATTTCAATGCATTGAAGTAAATAAGCAATATTAAAAATTTCAAGCGCAAAAAATTGCACTTTATGAAAGCAAATATGCGCGCTTTTTGGTCGCCGTGAAAAAAATGCATGTATTTATTTAAAGGATCAACAACCCACGGGGGAGACGTGAAAATGTATATTAAAAATCATTCGAGGTGATACAACTCTCTCACTCTCCTTTAAATATGGTAATGGAGAAAATTGTGCAATGAAAGAGCATAAAAAATCGACATCGGACATGACCAGCATGATATAGATTTTTCTCAGAAATAAAAAATATTTTCTCGTTTAATTTTTAAAGTCAAAATTTTTAATTAACTTTTTAATTTTAAGCAAAATAATTTCACATTATTAAATTTCTTACTGGTCTTGTACTGCACGTATGAGCATTCTGCTGTCCTCGAGGAGATGCACAATATGTGTGTTTTACATCTATTTTAGTCTCCCACCATGCGCTTTGCATTATTGCTGTTAAAAACTTTTTTCTGTTATTTATGGACGCCTTTTTGCCGCCTTTCCATGCACTCGATTCGCCATTAATGGATTATAAGTACCAGATGAGACACTTGCATTTTCAATATATAGTTTTTAATTATGGAATTTTTATAGAGTGCTTTTTTAACTCCATGATCTACGAGTGTTGCATTAAAATGATAAGACTTAAATGATTGTGGTCATTAATTCACACATTTTCACCTTCACACGAATGGATAAAGTCAGTTCTTTGTGGTTGAACATTTAAAAATTGCTACGAAGCCACAGATGTACGTGACAGTTTAATGAAAATGAAATTTTTCTTCTTGAAATTCGAAAAAAATTTACGGTCAATTTTATGATCAAAGTAAAAAGGGTTATAAAAAGACGTTTCATGAGAAATCTTTTGACCATCAACAGGGGATCGAGAAAAAATGTTCGCAACTGATGCTGTGTGAAAGACGACAAGATTAAAAGGATATTCTCTGTTTGTCGAAAGAATAATTTAAGTGAAATGTCATGCAGATGTTGCTTGCTCATCTACACATGTGAGGTTTCCCTAAAGATACCTCGAAAACATTCTCTCTACATATCGCAAAAGAGAAAAAAAGATAAAGTTTTTTAATTTTCTAGATGCTCTGCATGAAAAATGCTTTTTAATGAGATGATAATGGAAAACTATACACGAAAAAAAAATTACTGAACAAAAAGGTTTTAGAGTGAAACTACAAATTTGTTTATGTTTCACTTCAACAACTTTTCTCATTTATGAAATCCTCCGCTTATATTTTTGCAGGTTTAGCAAACAACTTTTTCTGCAAAATTAATTTTTTCAGAAAGTGCTTTTTTGGAAAATTTTAATTTTCATCTCATTATGATAATGCGGGAGAGAACAATAAACAGGAATAATTTTGATATTACAAATTTTAATGAAAATTTTTCCGCTTAAATTTATGATGAAGATTTAATGAATATTTTAAAGATTTTCTATTAAATTTTTTAATCATTTCAGAAATTTTTCATCACGAGCAAATTTTGACGTCAGATGAAATTAAAATCACCTTAGACGCATTAAGAAAAACTCTCACGATCATTTCATCGTTCATAAACAAGTTTTTCTTATTCTTCTAATGAAAAACGACCTTAAATAGTGGAAAAGCTGGTTTCGTTTGGACTTAATGGTTGAGATGAGAAGTCGACCCTCATTAATGCGAAACATTTCACTTTTTTTAATATCTATGTGAGTATGTGCCATCTCGTATGAGAATTTCGAGATTATTTTCAGCATTCTAATGCAAATTTATGAGATTTGTGCTCATAATGAGAGATAGAAGAAGAAATTAATTAATTTTCACTCTTTTCAATCGCAAATGTCACCTTAGAAAATTTCGACTGTCAATGTGAGAGAATGTTGTGGTTTGAGTCAAGTGCTATGAAATTCTTCAAATGGGACTCAATAGAAGGTTTGATTAGGGTTAAAGAGGGTAGCGACACCAGCACGTGTTTAATTCTGATTTGGGACCTCTGTCTTCATCAAAGGGGTTGCGATAGTGATGAAAGGGTGAAATTATTTAACTATTGAATTACATTTTTTATATGAGACAGTTCAATGAGGGGTACAGGTAGGGTTAATTTGAATGAATAGAGTTTTTAAACGGGATAAAGAGGTCGAAGGCACGAGCTGACGTGAGTTAATGTATTTAAGATAAAACAACCCATTTTATAAGCTAATTTCAAAAATTTAAATATTTTCAAAAGATATTTCCCATCTACTGAAAACTCTAATAAATTAATCAAAACTCTTTGTTTTCTTTTTCTTCCTTGTTTAATTTCTCACACCAAAATATCATCTCAAAAAGGGTCGTTGAAGGAAAAATGGCTTCAGCAGAAAAAAGTATATTCTATTAAAATAAATTAGAAGTTGGTTTTTTGCCCCTATACACACACATGACCATCTATTATATCGCATCATCCCACAATGACTCGAAAATATATTAAAATATACAAAAAACTAAACCCTTTTTTAAACTAAAAATTTCACCCTCTTTCTCTCTCCCACCCTCGAGATATTATTTACTTGTATACCTAAAATTTTATGAAAGGCAAATGTGTAAAATGGAAAACTTTCTAATGGAAACCATACCACCCTTTTTTTGCCTGACTGTTACTGCTAATGCCATCCCTTTTCCTTTTTCTTACTTTATCATCGACAGAAGTACCCTCCTATCAAAATGGGACATCCTAATCTCCTACACGTGTGTACTCAAAAGCTCCTTTCTTTTTTTCTCGTTATGCTGAGGGTAAAATTGCGTATCTAAAATCTAAATTATGCCTAAGCATTCGCTATACACGCACGGTCTTGATGGATGGATGAAGAGTTCTCGGGTGCCCATTAACATTAACGACCTCCTCCATCTCCATCAACGTCGTGCAGAAAAAGGAAAAGGCCTCGTTAAAATTACTTATGTGCTCGGCTGACGTTAATACATAGCAAAAAGGGTCATCTTCTTGATGACCGTAGAAAATCCTCGAAATTAATGTTGTGTCAGCTTTTTTTATTCTGTCGTCAATAAATTTGAGAAATTTTTTACACAAAGGAGGAGATTTTTATCGAAATACCTCATTAAATCGCATTAAAATGCCTTCATAACATTTTAATTCATCGAGCATGAGACGAAGGTACAGGATCCAACTCTAAGCTCCTCTAATACGTTTCACTTATTCAAAAGACCCTTTTCTCGTGCCTTTATTTTTAGAATGTGAATTGTATAAATATGTAATTAATGGAGGGAGGTGGGTCAGGTTCAAAGGGTGGAAATAAATTCAAAAGTAAAATTTTGAAATTTTTAAGATCTTAATTTTAAGTAGATCATAATTTATAAAGGCACAAGTTGCACACCCCTCACAAAATAAAAGAAGTAATCAAGCTGGCCTCCCATCTTGTACCTTTTTCTCATTTCCATTTCCATCTAATCGAATTTTTATGCCTTCACATTTACTAAAACAGCAACTAGAGAGCTAAAAATTTTAATTAAAGGCCGGACCCTCTTTTTGTGCTTTATTTATTCAATTTTTCTTCCGTCTCTAAAACCTCACACCTACGACGCACAACTCAATGAATCTTACAGATGAGCATATACACCCTTTTTTAGTCGTGAATGTGGGGAGCAAATAATTTATTGAACCCTACAACAACATCATCGCTCTGCACACCCCATGGCTTTCATTATATTCCACTCGGACTCTTTTGTATGTATTAAAAAGAGCCACAAACAAAAGAAAAACTTCTGCTGCATAAACCAGAAAAACCAGAAATTTTTCGAGAAAACTTTCTATGATTAAAAATATTTTTCAGTCTCTCTATTGAGGGAGGAAATTTCAAGAGTTTTTTTAGTTTTCAAAATGAAAATTTTATGTTGGTTTTCTAGCTCTATAGAAGGAGGATAGATAGGAAAATTTTATCATAAAATAGATGAGTGGAAATTTGCGCTAGTGAGGTGAACATATTGAAAATATTTTACAATTTTTTCATAACGATTTTTTAAGATTTGAAATTTTTTAGAATTTTTCTTGATTTTAAATTTAAATTTTAAAAAACCGTTATAAATTTAACTTTTTTTAAACATCTCACATCAAATATTGATTTTTTTCTCACATCCACAGCTTACAGAATTTTGTTCTCTTATTCCCAAATCATCTTGTAATCTCCATTTTGCAACTATCTCTACCCCATCCACAGTTTCCTTCCTAACTCTGTCCTCAGCACCGCAAAATTTTCCTTTGAGCAAAAAAGAACTAACTTTTTATGTTTGAGCTTAGTCGTAGAGAAAGTCCACCATTGCACCATATAGATGGAGGAGAAGAAAAACCTCTCGAGCAATTTATATTTATAAATTTTTATATGTTAACATGCTTGATAAAGAAAAAGTTTTCGTGCATTTCGCACATTGTGTTTATATCATAGCAGCATGAGTGGATGGGTTTTTATTTATGTATTTCATATCTTTTTACTCTACCACTATCCTCAGGTTCTCAGTTGGTGTCCATAGTGATCTAAAAGTTTATCATTGTGAATTTTGCCTTAAAATGGAAAAATTTCATCAATTTCAAAACTATTCGTCGCCAAACTCATCAGCATGCTCTTGCTCCTCCTCAATTTCTAACTTTTTTTCATTAAAACTATTCGAGAGTGCTTTGAAAAGTTTATCTCTAAACCTCGACTCTCGTCACAATGACACTTCTCAAATTTTTAGTTCAAAAAAGTATTTCTGAATAAATTTTGAGAATTTTTCTACGTCATGTAAAAATTGTTAAAGAAATTTGATAATGAACATACCCGAGTTTAAGTTCGCCTTGGTGTCGAATTCAAATATTGACTTAATTCGATAAATATAAACCTTTCATCAGTTGAAGTGTGACATCCGATGAGGTTGAATAAATATTTGTTGTTCGATGACTATTTGCATCTCAAATTTACCAAATTCTGTTTCTGACGTGACACAGATGGTGTTGAAAATAATTTTGACTTTCTTTTGTGAAATTTAATTGAAAAAATTATAATTAAAAATTTTAAAATTAATTTATTAAATGCACATTAAAAATTTCCCAAGATTACTATAAAAAATTCATCAAAGGGTCGTCAAACGCACAGACCGGAGGGAAGTCAAAGATCTTGATCTCCTCTTCTTCTCTTTATTTCTTGATTGTCAACATTAAACATGTCTTTAAATAAAAAAGGGTTAAAACAAGTCTTTTCGTTTTTTTTTTCGAATCGTGAGATAATTTTAACACGGTTATTTGAAGATCTTCAGTTTTTCTTCATCTTTTGTCGGTTCAATATCGGAAAGTTTCTTGCTGTGAAAAATAATTGTTTAGGATCGACTTAATTAAAGCGACTTCAGAGAATTTTTAAGGTAATTAACAATTTACAATGAGTGTAAGTGAACCCACACTTCCGCACGCGGTTGAGGTGAAAAAAATTGGGGTAAACCGCAATTTCCGCGCGAGATGGATAAGTGAGAGCTGTAAAATATCCTTGCGGGGAATTTTTATTGCTACATTTATTAAAAATAAGTGAAAAAGTTTTAAACGAATTTGAGATAAATTTAACGTATTTTTCAATTTTGAATCATTTAAGAATCAAAATTTTAGTTCAGCACTTTTCGAGTACTCTTATAAAAAATTTAACCCTTAAAGACTTAACTGTAAAGAAGATCCAACTCCGTTAACTCGTAATGCCTCGAATCGTAATAAATCACTAAAAAAACTTTGGCATGAACGTCCATAAATTTTCCGATCTTCCACCATACACACATGAATGTATCTTTGCATACGCACTTTAGGAAATTTTTAATCGCCAAATGTCCACTGCTTCTCTTTTATGCTCTATCTAAATTTTAATCTCCATCACAAAACATAAAAACCGACCGCACTCTCTCCCACTCTCTCACTCTTCCCTCGGGATAGATTTACGAGATGAGATATGAAAATGTAAAAGAGGAAATCTTGTTAGAAAAAGGAAAATTTTCCACAGAAAGGATTTTTCTGACATTTTACCCATTTTGTAGCTCGAGCATATGAAGAATTTATTTAGAAAAGAGGGTGGAGAGGATGTAAAATGGTTTAAATGAAGAAGACTACTTAGGAGTGTCTCTACAAGGGGCTACAGGGCACATCCATTTATCTTCAACAACCCTTTTTGACCATTTTTCTTCCACCCTCTCTTGAATACGTTAAAATAAATTAGAATCTAAAAACACGTATGAAAATTATGTATAAGTAAAAAATACTCAGTTGGTAGCAATTAAATAGTTTTTTTTATTCTAAATTTCTAAATGGAAGTCAAAGTTGTTGAATTTGATTTTTTGATAAAGCTAAAGAGTCGTTGCGAGGATTAATTGATTTTTATGTGTCTCATATTTTCAATCAATTTAATTTTTTCCATTCAATATATTTCCACTTCTAGTATGAAATAAATTGTTAACGAATTTTTGTCATCGACATTTTGAAAGAAATTTTTTCTATCGAATAATTGACATGAAAATAATTTCATCAATAAAAGCTGTCATGTATACGATAGAATTTTAGATCCACTATCGAAAGCAATTAAAAAAGACCATGCTTGTAAATATTTTTACCAGATTTAGTTTTTCGGTCAATTAAGAAACTTTTAGCTGTCGAGAAGAATTCAATTAGTGAGAGCTGAGAGGTTTTGAGCATGGTCAAAATTCATTATTTCAGTTTAATAAAATTATTTCGTTCTAATCATGGATAAAAAGCTTTTTAACGTATTTTTGCCATGCTCAAAATAAAAATCACGGTTGTCATGGTTTTGAAAGTGTTTTGCTATAGTAACGGAAAAACTATTCAAGTGGAAAGTTGAATTTAAAAACTGATGAAAACTTTAAAAAATATCAAATTTTTATTTGTTTCAAAATTTTTCGCAACTCATTTCAAAATGGAGCTCAGATGCCATAAAAAGTGTAACGTTAGTTGTTGCAGTACAATATGCAAATTAAAATCTCATGTTTATCTCCACTTCACCGAGGAGAATGAATGGATACACTATAAATTTTTTTATGTGAACTTTTATCTCGACAAAATAATTTTCAGTTGATAAGTTGAGAGCATTGCACACACACACAACACATAACAACCGATATCCATTAGGAAAATTATTTTTACGCTCAAATGACGTTCATTAAGTCCTCAGAAAATGGCTTAGAGCAATTTATTGCGAATTTCAGAATTTACGACTTGATTAAGGAGGAATTTTGTGGAGAATTTGAGAATTTAATTGAAATTTCTCGAGACAGATTTCAAATGGCGTTGATGGGTCTGAAACTCTTTTTAAATTAAATTTGGGATGTCATCATGTGCTTAATTATTTTCTGGATGTATTTTCTATCGATATAATTAAGAGACTTGGATGTGTATTAATAATTTGATTATTTACAGGGACGAAAGTTTTCATTAAAATATTTTTATTAATTTTTCATTTTTTTTTTATTATTAAAATTGACGTTAGGGAAAATTTCAATGACATCAACATGAGGTTCTTAAGGGCATTTCGAAAGACTAATTAAAATATATTTTACTACATGGCAAAAAAAATAATTTCATGTTATTCTGAGTAATTCAAAAGAACGTAAAAGGAAGCAAAAACATGAATATCCTTTTTAGTATAGTTGAATGTAAGTGAACGAATGAGAGAAAAGGAGAGCTTCATTATCATGCAAGAACGTAACATTAATTTATTTTCTATTCGAATGGAAAAAGGGTGGAAATGAAAAAGAGTTGAAGGATAAATTGAGAAGAGGGCAGATGTTGAGTTGGACGTTGGAGTGGGCAAGAAAAAAAGAAAAGTTAAATATAAAAGGAAAACTTTCTGTGCTCGGAGAGGAGAATATTTGAATAACTTTTCCATTTTAAATGGTTTTCAAATGCAAACAGAGAAACTGCTGCTGCTGCTATGCTGGACGCTGGACATATGCATACTTTTATAACCATCACTCAACCCCGTTCTCCCTTCTCTCCATCATCATTTCCTAGTCACTTCTCTTTGTGCATGCAGAAGGGATTGTTGCCATCTCGCCCACTTCTTTCATTACATTTTCTATTTAGTTTTCTACATTTTACCATCGTCATTTTATAGAAAATTTTTCTCTCATTCCTTTTAAAATTTTCACCCTCTTCTTCTTTTTATCATTTGCCATACACTGAGAATGCTCAGAATACTGAATAAAGTCGATAGAGATGTAAAAAGTTGAATTTGCCTCTTGCCTCATCTTTTCTATTACTATAGATGAATATTTTATGTTGCACAAAAGACGGATGAAACAAAAATTGGAATTTAGATTGTATGGATAGTGTGGCAAATCTAATTTTTGAGATGAGGAACAGTTGTGAAAGGGGAAAAATTGGATATTTTGGGGAGTAAAAATTTATCAATTGAAATTTTTGCTTGCAGCCTTTCTGATAATAGAAAAGTCAAATATAGCAATTAGAAAATAGAAAATTTAATTAAAAAAATTTAAATTCATTTTTTTTCCTGGGTTACACATCTGAGCTGAGTTTTATTATAAAAAAGTTTACAAGATTTTTAAATGTGTAAATATTTGAAATTGAAATGAATCGCAAATCTTCAATTTTGTCAAAAAATAAAAGTAAATTTTCAAAATTTTATTAACCGGAAACTGTTAAAAACAAATTTATGAAACATACCGAAAAATGTTCACCATAAAATTTTTAATGTTCGAACATAAAAAAATAGCGCAAGAATAATTTTTCGAGTAGTAACAGCAACAATGTCCACAACATTAAGTTTCAAATAAAATTTTTGAGAGCATCGAAAGCGGAGAATGTAAAATAATAAACATTAAAATAATATTTCTGCTACATTAAAATGCAATTTCATCTCCGCATATATACGGATGGGTGTCTATGGAGATGAAAAAGTTTCTCATATTCGGAGGAACCATTCTGTTCTATGGCGTTGAAGGCACTATAAAACTGTATAATGATGCTCAACAATTATATCTTGATATCCGACTTTTAATGCTTCGTCCCAGCATCATCGTGTAGTTTCGTAATTAAAATAAAGTACTCAAATGAACATTAATATTCTGTAAGCTGAGATGAGTCAAAAAAATATTTAAAAAGTTTTAAAGTGAGTTGAAGAAATTAATTAATAATTCATCGATTTGTCATAAATTGAGTCGCATTTTTACAATTTCATTTTCATTGATGACAGACGAAAAGAGAGAGAAAAAAATCAATAAAAACCCGAATGCAACAGTTTGCATCTTTATTTAAAACAGCTTTAAATTTTTTTCGCGTTGTTTTTAAAAAATTCGCTCACATTTTTTATTTATAATTTTTTTATGTAAAAATTCATTTTTTAAATAGTAAAAAACATCAATAATTTTTGCCGCCTTTTGCGCAATCGCTGACTATAAAAATGTTCATTTTTATCGAGGACTTTTTATCCCCCTCTAGTTGAAAGAATAAATTGCGAATGTGTGTGTGTAATTGTCTCAGCATGAAAAATTCATTTTTCTCTCGCTCTCATCCCTTCATGATAGTTTTCACACAAACACATTCGCAATCGCACACTTTTTCATGGATGCCGAAAATATTCTCTTTTACTTTTTTTCCATGTATATGCGAGAGTTTTATAAAAAGTCACAGGAAAATTCCTGCGCAGAAGTTTTATTTTTGCATAGATGTGTTGAGAAAAAGGACATAGAAAAAAGGGTTTACTGATGGCGATGCGGGTGAAACGCACAGCTCTCAAGTGGACAATGATGGTGGTGTGGGTTCAAAATTCTAATGACGACCATTATAAAACTATTTGAATTTTATATTTCCAAACTTTTTATCTCTTTACAGGATTCTAATGATGACCATGTCGCCATCTTTTTAAAACCACAAGCATCGCATCCTAAAAGTAAGAAATCATCTCGTGGAGTTCATCTGCTTTTTATAATTAATCGCTTTTGTAGACGCAATAAATCAAGCTTTTTTGAAGTAATAAAATTTAGTTTTTCACTTTTATCGCTTTTAGAAAAATGCCGTAGAAAAATTTGTAGAAAATAATTTTTTACAGCCACTTGGGAGAATTTTCAGTAATTATTTATTAATTGAGCATAAACAGTTGAATATTGCACATACACGCATGCATAATGCAAATAATGCATTTATCATACGGATGATGTGTTTAAAAACCTCACACCACTTTCACCCACATGCCCACCCGTCATATTTAATCAGCATACAATTAATTCAGTTCTTTTTCAACTTACACTTTTTCGAAATATTTCGCAACTGACGATGATTGTTAAAAATTCCCGTCGACGCCGTCCACACGTGATTATCAATAATTGAACTAAAACTATCACAAAACTTAAAACTTTTTTCTGTTTCTTATCAATATTTTTTGCAATTGTCCTGCCAATCAGTGACTTTTTTGTATGATTATCAAATTTTTTTCTTTTTTCCGTTGAAATTTTCTTAGCTATTTTTCGGCTAAAACACCGCGGAAAAATGATAAAAACACACCACAGCTAACAAAATATTTTCTCGCACTGCCGATGGTGGCAAAAAGCAGCGAACGGCTAAAAAATATTGTTTTATGCTTTTTCCTTCTTCTTTTTTTCCGCTCATTTCATGCATGCATATACGTGTGATATGTGTACGATATATGGCGATGATGGAGGAGAGGAGACACACGGAAAATCTCACTGTATGTCGCCTCCATTCGCTCTCTAATTCAGAGTATAGCAAAAACTCGCGGATTTTTTTTCATCCCCTAGAGTTTTTTGCTTGTTGTTGCCATTTTTCATGTGTGTATTATTCTGTACATACTCTTGTGCTCCGGCTTCGATGGATGAATGTTCGTTGGAATGAATCAGTGGAGGCAAAATTGGGTGATTTTTCATTCTGCAATACTTCAATGTCGATATAAATTTGTTTCTTCCAAAGAGTTCACTTTTTTCCGTTAGCACAGTCTGGATGAATGTACATGTTGTTTTAACACTCCGCATGTACAGCACACGATGAGAAGGGATTTTAAAAAGTTTTAAATTTCGGTGCAGAACTAACGACACCTCTTGGGTAGAAGAGAAATTTTTTAGAGGGGTGATTTTTTATGGAAGCGTGCATGTGTGGGGACGATCTTATAAGATTTTTCTTGGCTTTATTTAAAAAATTTAAAAATTTATGACTGAGGTTCAATTTCTAAAAAAAAAGAATCTTTTGGCAGGTCAAAAATATCAAAATCCCTTTCAAGTTCTATCGCGATCATCCTCACATAAATAAATTTGGACTCGATTGTTATTTTGGCACTCCAAGACGCTCAGTCTACATTCACATCAAATATCTCCACCGTAACTGGTTATAAAAGTTTATTTGCGGAAGCGATTAAACATTTTATGTTTGTATTTTGCATAAAATCGCACTTTTATATATCGCACGGTGGAAGCGTGAATAACATCGGCAATGACAATATCGAAGGATGGAGGATTAGGCAGGGATGAACATTTATTGTCATTTTACTGCACAGAACAGAAATTTAAGCAAAGAGTTGAGCAATTTAACGACGCCTGTGACTTTCCCGATTTTTTTATTGTCTTTTGTTGCTCCTCCAACCACTTTCAACTCTTTTTATGGAAATTTTCTCATTTTTCTCGCTTCGCAATCAACGTCGTAAAAATTTCCTCGCTCTTTTTTAATGGCGCTCAGCAGCAGAGTTGTGGAAATTAAATTTCACTGGTTTAATTAAATTTTGTCGAGAGTTTTTATCTCGCTTGGGAGCTTTTTTCAAATTGCCAAAACAGCGTGTGGTAATTTTTTAAATTAAATTAAAAAGTTTTGTGGCTAATTTTACCGCCGCAGTGTCATTTTAATTTCATAATTTCTGTCATAGCTTTTTGTCGCGATGAAAAATTTAGAAATGAAGTTTTGAAATCATATGGAAAATGTCAAGTTGATGTTTTGAGTGACTCTATTTTAGTTGAGGTGTGCTTTTGATGTTCACAATTAAGGGATAAAATGAAAACAATTTTTATAAAATTCAAGTAAAGGGATGTATTTAAAAATTGGCATTAAAATTATCTAAAACTTAAAGACCTTAAAGTTTAAGAAATTTTATCAAAACTCCCGGGAGTCCTCTGGAACATATCCAGCGGTATTTTAAACCCCTTAAAATTATTTAATAATTTTTTAAACCTTGTTCACCCATCCCTAAAGTATCACTCACGTCCATAAACAATATTTTTTATTATGCATATTTAATATCGAAGTCAATAACTGACCTTGCTGAATGCGAATGAAAAAAATAATTTCATTTTTTTACTCGCGTGTGTCTACAAAAATGTTTACCCCGTGAAAAAAAATCAATAATTGAAATTCAACGTGGATAAAAATCTCAGAATTGTTTTCATGAAAAAAAAAACTTTTTTAAAAAAAGTGAGAATGATGGCATCTCAATTAATTAATGTGACCGTGGAATTGAGTCGAGGTGAATTTTTTGAGTAGGAAATATTTAGACGATAGTTTGGATGATTTAAAGATATATTTTTAAATATTTAAAATTTCTAAGTTTTATATTAAAATTATTTCTATAAATTATTAAAACTATCAAATCAAATCCAACACAAAAATATAAATAAAATTCATTTTGAGCGCCATTTTAAAAATGTCGGAGAGAGCGCAGGAGAAAGGGGTATGATAAGATGAGATGGTGGTCATTTCCCTATAGCAGCACAGCATACTTTTTTCTCATTTCTCGGATGGACATGGAAAATGAAAAAACTTTTTCTTCTCACACCCTTCCGTCCCTTATTTTATGCTGCTTCGACGCACGCACAGAGGAAGCCGTCCATATTAGATTTTTTGCTCTCTTCCACCCTCTTTTTTTGCATGCTATTCACTGCCATTGACGACGATGATGCTTGAAAGAAATTTTAACTAAAAAGCAATTTCTACGATGCCCATCTCACAGTCAAATAGCTCTCACATTGCATTTTTTCCCTCTTCTGTATTCAAATTAAATTTTCACAACGTCGAGTAATGGACAATAGCATTTCCTCACACTCACGATCTTCCTTTTTTACTTTCGCTAAAAGTGAAGGGAAAATAACCGAAAATTGTGTGTGTACGATGGTCATCTGCACAACACGTTGCTCCCCTATTTTCATGAGATCTCTGTCGTATGCACTCAGCAGTGGCGAAAAAAATTGGGAGAATTTTCAATAGAAAAAGTCGAATGAATTCCCTTACTACGCTTCCCTTCGTTAGAATAAATTGTAAAAACAAGAAAATTCTCTACATTTAATGAAATCCTCGTCTGTACTCTAAGGTTAAGGTTTAGACGCTGACAACTTAAAAATAATATAACGATAAAATTTTATAATTTAAAACTTGAATAAATTTATATAAATTCAAAACAACCTCTAGTCATGATTTAAAAAATTCAAGTGTCTATCCCTCCATGCAAGTGAACTCATCTTCCAAATGCCTATGCAAAAATAACAAAAAAGAGAGTAAAAATTCATTTCATGTTATAAGTTTGAAGATAAAAGCCATCATTAATGCTCTCGGCTTGGTAAAAAGGGGTTCTAAGCAGATGAAGAGGGTTGTTTTTATGTGTATTTAAAACATGGCAACGGATGAGATGAAAAATTCCTTTTCGCAAATGTACACATGGCAAATTTTTACGTGATTCTTACGCATTAATTTATGGGCGATTTTGTGTTCCATGAGGCTTATTCTTTTTATCGCAGTGTGTGTAAGCGAAATAATTTGAGCTGGTTGAGGAAGAAAATTCATTAAGTCCAAAATAAATGTAGAAAAAATTGTTTGAATTAAAGAGAAATATATATCTGTGAAATGATTTTTTGATTCAAACATTTAAAATTTTTCAAGATTGATTAATTTAAATCTTGATTTTTTCATCTTGAAAAGTTCAAAGTTTACTTTCAAAATTTTTTTAAACCTTCTTTTTTCTTTAAACTCACAACAATTTTTACCCCGAGTCAATCAAGTATTTTTTCACTCGCTCTATCTAAAAAGAAGAAGGGAACGCTTTGTCAGATGATATATGATGATGATGGATATACACGCGCGCACATGAGATAGATGGTATTTGTTGAATAAGAACGTTATAACAAATTCACATTGCTGCATACACAAAACCTCCCGAGAGATAATTTATATCTTTTATCTTTACAACAGCGTAAAAAAACTCTCCATCTAAATGATTAATAAGTAAAATCATTTTTCAGGGCGCTCACATTTGTGTGCGAGCGTGGAATAAATTTTGTTGGATGGAGTTGACGATGGGAAAATGGAGTAAAAAATTAATTTGAATTTTCTAAAATGCTAAATTTTATTTTTAAAGTTTGAAAGTATAGAAAAATCGCAAAATTATTGCAAAATTCTAAAACAACAATTACAAAACAATTTTTCATTGAATTAAACTAAATATTATGCAAAACACATTAAATACATTCAGATTAGAAATTTTCGACCTAATCTCATATGTTATCGAAATCCCACTTTCACTCTCGTGTGCATTGTATATCGATTTGGCTTTAATGCAAGGAAAATTTTGTAATTTAATTGTTTTCTCTCACAATATTGCTTTGCAAATATTAAATCGTCATATCCGAAGTTCCTTTTGCCGATGACAGCCTCGTTTCACATTCATGGACCTTCCGCCTGTGTATTGCTGCTTCTTTGGTCAATTTTGTGTGTTTCCAATTCACTCAACTTCACTTGCCTCTCACTCTACCTTCGCTTCATCATAAATTCGATAGCCCGAGCAACATTTGTCGATTGTTTTTCATTTATTCGATGATGTTGATGATGGAGGGCAATACGATGCTTTCTCTCCCTGCACGCTGTTGTTGTTTATACTTAATATGGATTTGTGAATATTACTCGTCGTTCGTTGACATATATTGTGGAACAATGTGAAAAGGGAAAGTGGAAGGTCCTTGAAGTCATCTTTTCAGTCCCCTTTTTTGCGCTTGAATTATACATAAAAATCTCATTAACTCTCTTCTATAATTAATGAAGGGTTATGTCCGCCATTGCACCGCTCAAAAATCCTGCCTTATCTTCTCCGACAGACATCTCTAATGAGAATTAATTTTACATTAGAAAAATGGATGGAAAATTTCAATTTTTTGAGACACTCAGAAGTGTTAAAATTTCGTATAGTTTTCATCCCTTTGCTCGTGTCACTTGAAATTTTCGAGATAAATCCCTTTTTAAAACATTCCTTTTTAATGACGTCGTTTTCATTCCCCCAAGAGCCTTAAGCTTTATAATAATCAAATTGTAATTAATTTCTCGAGAGATTTTTTTCTGCTCCCGCTCTCCGCCAACGGCTTGGATCTCTTTCTCGGTCGCTTTTAAACGAACGATAAATTTTCATTAAATATTTTTAATTACTTTTCCAACTCGCCAATTTAGTTTGCCAAGCAATTGAATTACAGACTTTTTCCATTCGACATCGTTCGCTTTTTTTTGGTTTTGTGATGGTTTATTGTGCAAAGTGGTGGCGAAAATTAAGAACAAACTTTTTCTTTATATTTCAAAATGATTTATTCTGCATGTGATGGCGGCAGCGTTGGTATAGAAAACTTTCCTTGCCAACAATTAGAAGTTTTTTAACGTCCCCCACATTTAAATTAATTTACTGAGCACTTGACGGTTGAAAACTTTTTTAATATATTGAAAGCTTTTTGATGGGGTTTTAAAATTTATTAAAATTGTTAAAGTTTTTTGGGGTAAAATTTTAAAAATTTATTATTCAAAAAATCCAGCTTTAAAATTCAAGTCACGATACGTAAAAACCACATCTGAAACTCCCGAAAGATTTTCCGTCCAAGATAAAAGCTATGATGGGAATTTCTATATGTGCACAAACCACAATGAGATATTTATTTAACTTTTTTTGTTATCCTCGCCATGCACATTAAGATGATAAAAAAAATGGCAGAAAAATCTCATTTATCTTCAAGTTGGTTTCATTCTCCAGACAACGAAGAGAGAGAGAGAGCATGCAAAAAAAACGGTATCTGGTATAAGAAGGGGAGAACCGTTCACTTTATCTTGGTTGGAGAATAGGAAAATATAAATTTTGTGCTTATAGCAGAAATGCTCTTGATAATATAATGGCAAAAAAGGCTTAGCATGAGTCGGAGAAAAGTTCTGCATGGAATAAAGAAAAGTTATTCAGTTTTCTGCTTTTTATAAAATAGAAAATCCTCCCTCTTGCTTCTTTCTCATGGCATAATGTTGTACATTCATGGCATTATAGAAAAAAAGGCTTGGATAAGCATTTCCATTTTACTCTTCTGCTGCTGTTCTTGCCACCAGACGAGAAGAGCATTATATTGTATAAATGAAGGGTATTTTGTAAAAAAATTAGAAACAAAATTGTTTTTTTTAAATTTAATGAACATTTGAATTTTTAGGAAATTTTAATTTAAACCTTAATTTATGTCACAACTACAAAAAACCCCTCAAATCAAGTTCTCCGAATATATAATGAAGGCAAAATGAATAGCAGGAAAAATCCTCAACCAAAAACTCTCCTTTTTTCCAACCCATAGCTATTTCTACTAAAATTATAGTAAATCCTCGGTCTGATGAAGATAAAAGTGCACATCGGGAGTGATGGAATGAGGCGAGAGGAAAAGTTTTAAATTTATCGTCTCTGAGTGCGCACAGAACAAAGGCAGCATGAAAATATCTTAGTTTTATGCAAATGAAAATTTTTGAGACCGGAAAATAATGAAAAATCAAAATGGGGAAATTTTCTGCTGACTAAATGAAAATGTTTCAAAAACCCTCAAAATATCTTCAACAAACAAAATTTGAAAAAAGGTGCTCGAAAGCTTAATTTGATTGGCGTTGCGAATGCGGCTGTAAATCCTTTACGCATTTCTGTCAGAATCCGCTGCTAACGCGATGATAAGAGCATCTCGCTGTTGTGTGGAGAAACCGCTGAAAATATAAAGCATGATAAATGATTCTTTTAATGCGCTGCCTTGCCACCATCACTCCTGTCAGTGCCAGGCGAAATAATCATAAAAAATATTTGCTTTCAAATCGTTAAAGTCCTTGACCATTCGAGCGATGAGAGAGAGTGAATCCTCCTCCATTAATTATTCACGCACAAAACATGCGTATTTTGTTTGGAGGTGAGGAAGCGACTAAAAGGGTTATATTGCGAGTGTTTGAGGGGATAGGAAAATCTTTGGAGAGAATTTTTAAATTTATTCTTTACTTTTTTAAATCAAATTTTTAATCATTTACTTTCAAGTTAAAAGATTTCGTTTTAACCCTTGACAAAACTCCCAAATACTTCCCTCGTTAAAAAGAACCCATGAAAAAGAGAAAAATGCTGTAAAAAAGTGTTTTTCATTTCTGACAACAAAATGAATGGAGAATAATTTTTCTTTTGTTTGTAAATGTCCGAATGAAGTAAAAACATGGGGCATTTTTATGTGCGGCGGAGTGAGGAAGGTAAAATAAATTTGCGTATTCAGAATTGAGTCTTAATTTGATGGGTGTGCATGGCGTTCCTGCCCTATGCTAGCGGTCGCATCATCATTTCCATGGCATACAATTTTGGTAAAAGTGAAACCCTTTTTCTGATCATGTTGAGCCATTGCTTAGCAAATAATATAAATACGAGTAATTATTCATGCCCTTCGGGGGTCATCTTCCACATGCTCAATGTGTACGTAAAAAATTTACATCTTTCATTCCCTTTCAACTTTTTGAAGCTTTGTGTAAATTATTTTTTTTTGCTTCTTTCATTTTCTCTATTGAGTTTTCCCTTTTTTATGGTGAAATTGCTACGGATACGAAATTCAAAATTTGTTTGATGTCTTTCAGCCATGATATTGCGAAAAGAGATAAATTCAATAGGAAATGTCAAAATGTTATTTTCTAATGAAATTGAAAAGAGGCTTTTAATATTGATTGTAAAATGAAGAATTTGTGAATGAAGAATCGACAACAAATTAATTTTCAATATTTAAATTTTAACGTTCAAAATTTAGTCAAAACTTTTAATTGCAATTGAAAGATTTTAATTTTGAGAAAATATTTCAAACCTTTCCATTTCATAGATCGATGGGATCAAAGCCACATGTAACATCACGTAGCATCGTTCGTGATCTGAAAAGTATTAAAATTCTGTAAAAACCACGTTTTAGTTTTACTCAGTAAACGAAAGACATTTTTATTGATGCAAATATTGACGAGAAGTCTAATGCACATTTTTACTACGTGATCACGAAGTATCTGTCGATATGGTCAATAGTCGTCACTGATGTGGATGGAGTTGGATGAATGAAGAGGGATTAAAGCCATTTAACTGTCTTTAATCATTTCTTTCTATCTCGCATTCGCTACACTTGCTTCTATAATTGAATTTCTGCTCAATCAATTCGTTCATTTTCATTTCATTCACTTTGCTCCACCTAAAGCCTGCGAATAAGACGAAAGAAATTCAAAATTAATTTGCAACAACATAAATGAAACATTCCTTTCCCCCTTCTTGCTGTCATTTAAGCACGTACACGCATTTTTCATTTCTCGACGTTTCACCATTTTCTCTATGCTTTCTTGTGATAGCGAGAGAGATGTGAGGTTATGAATGGAGGGATTAAATTAAAAATTGAATGTAGATTTGCAAAAAATAGAAAATTATTTAAGATTAAAAAAAATTTAAATTAGAATTTAGAGTTTTATCTAATTTTATTGAATCTCTTTTTAAACTTAAAATTTTTTATCCTGATTCTCCTCTGTTTATCGTAAATTTTCATTATATCTCACGTAATTGTCCATCAAGATCAACGAAATGAGATTAAAAATGTAATTTTTCAACTCTTGATGACTTTACGTGGAGCCAGGCAGAAAAAAAGAGAAGCATAGAAAATATGACAAATGACGATGCTACGAATGAATTATGAGATATCTCTCGAGTCAGTTGGGAGAAGACGAACGGCAGCGTATAAACAAAGAATAAATTATCATAATGATGAATTTCCATTCACACCGTCATCAGCGGACGCAATTTTATTTCTATGCAAAGGCTCTCACACTCCGCATTTAAACTCTTTTTCCATATTCATCTTCACACTCATCCTCCTTGCTCGCAATCATCATCAACTTTCTCTCATATACATGCAGCGATATTTGTACGTTTTAGCAATATCGTGCAGGCAGTAGTAGCTGTCTGAGTCGGAAAACTCGCTCACTCTCTCGCCGGGGCAAAAAAAGTAAAATAAAATAGAAAATGTGTGGCGGCCTGGGCGGAGTTTTTCCTGGCAAAAATTCACGTATAATTTTTTGGGAGCTTCGCTCTTTTTTTGTGGTATGAAAACTTGCTTTTTGTATACATTTTCCTCTCACACTCCATCAAAACGTTAGCCAATGAAAAATTCAGACATTTTTAGATGTGTGTAGTTACTTTACGAGTTCTAACTCGTTTGCTTTTCCTGCGATGGTTTTTTTAAAAAGAAAAAATTATTTTTGATTTTTCAAGAAATTTTGGTGAAATTATTAAATATTTTCAACAATCATAAAGTTAAATGTCAATGGTTTAACCTCATGCGCTTAATAATGTTTAATTTTCTAAACACCAATCGAACAACATTTAATGGCATGAATAAAACAGTTTGTAAATGAATTGGTATGTTTTGCAATCTAATGACATTTTAGAGCAATTTTACAATCACCATCTGTTTTCACTCTGTGAATGACTTTAAAAGTGTGAGTTTAAATTTTTTTAGCGTAACCCACAAAGTGGTGTAACGCTTATATGCTCGTGATTCCGTCCGTCCGTCCGTCTGTCCGTCCGTCTGCACAAGCGAGATCTCGGTCCCTGGACCAGCTAGAGACTTCTAGTTTTCCCAATGGAGCTCTAGGGTCAAATGAGGCACTGACTATTTTTTGAGTCATGACCTATGGTCGGCCATGACGCCATAACGTCCATTTTTTCAAATTTTTCTTATATCTTCATGTTTCGTTGAACTCTGATTGACCAGAAATCGATTGTATTGATTCGTAACTTGACCAGGAATGATTGACATACATGATTTTTCGAGTCGTGACCTATGGTCGTGCCACAGACAGCCAAAATGCCATTTTTCAGAACTATGCTTCATGGGTATCGTTGAACTCGTATTGACAGGACATTAAAATGATTTAGAATGCCATCAGACGCCAGTAGTCCACGGACAGCCAAAATGTCCATTTTTCAGAACTATGGCTTCATGGGTATCGTTGAACTCGAATTGGACCAGGAATCGAATGGAATTATATTTTTATAATGCATCATGACGGCCAGTATCCACGACAGCCAAATGCCATTTTTCAAACTATGCTTCATGGTATGTAACGATTGACCAAATTATAAAAGATATTTTTGAGGAATGGTCGAACAGGATACGGACAGCCAAATGCCGATTGACTAAATCATTTTTTATCACTTATTTTCAAACACTATCTGTACAAGTGGTTACGCAACAACGTGTGAGTTTAAATGTTTTTATAAATTATTTAACGGCAAATTAAATTTTGAATTTCAAATTATTATTTTCCGTTATTTTTTAAAAATCAAATCATTAATTATCTTGAATATTTTGAAACGTTAATTGAATGCAAGTTTCAACATCAAACCAAACTCATCTCATGAAAGGTGATTTCAGAACTTTAAATCTGCAATGAAATCTCTAAACAAAGAGAATTTTTAATTAAACCCTCAAGAATCCTCATAAGGCAAATTCATCGCGCTAATATGCAACGCCATAAAAGTGCGAAAGAAATATTCACTCGGAAAAAAGACACAAATGAAAAAAAATCGATATGCACAAAATGCATAAAAGCGAGATATACGCTTTTTCCAAGCACACACAATAGCAACGATGATGATGATGTTGACGACGACGGCGGCTTTGAAGAGTGGCGCGGGTGGCTGTTGAAGGACATGGAATGAGAGATGCACATTCATATGGCGCTGCACAATTTGAAATATTGTCGGCCGATGCCTGACACCATGCACCAAAAAACTATTCTACATCGCATAAAAAAGAGCCATGTACGGCATAAAAAGTGTATATGTGCATCTCTCATGTGCAGCATGTACACTCTCCGCTTATATTGCGAAAATGCATCGAAATTTTTCATTATATTCATCCCTAGCTTTGCTGCCACTTTTTTTGTGCCAGTCTCTCTCTTTTATTTTTCAATGCCTCTGACTCTCCATCACTCTCTATGCGTGTGTGTGTGTGTGTGTCGTTGTCATGCAGAAATTTTAAAATTTGCATTTGCAGACTCTTTCTCCCCTTTTTTCAGTTTTCTACTTCCATTATATTGCGCTTGGATGGGAAAAAAGCGGGCAAGCATACACAAAAAATAGCTCGAGAATGGTGCAAAAAAAATCGATAAAATTGCATTGCACTGTCCGGTTGCTTGGGTACAGTTTGTGGCAGCTTTTTGAAAATATGAAGCTGAAAAGCTTTGCAATTCTAGCATTACGAATGCACTTTTTCTCTCTCAACATCATATAGCACCATGATCATCATCAACAGTACATTAAGTCGAACTCGAAATGGAGGCAGAGAAGAGGAAAAAAACTTTTCAATTTCCACAAAATGAAACTTTTCCTATTTTGGAAGCTCCTTCAATTAATTTTCATGCCAGCTTCATAAATTTCCTCTAGAAATGTGAATGTGCATGCAAATGTGAGCTTTATAATTAATTAAAATTGAAAAAAGTTCTTGCTGCCAAAAAACTGATATTCTAAGGCGAAGAGCGTATGAAAATGCTCATGACATGCAATATAATATTGTGAGTTGAGCTGTGCCAATCTCATATGGATGATGAAAAACTTTTATGGCAGTCCTTTTTTATGTATGCACAATGCAGGGAATTTTTATTAGAATTTTGGTTAATTAATTTTTGGAGGAGAGATTTATGAGGTATTGAGAGGTTTAAAAGCACAATTTGGAGCTTTTTAATTTCATTTTGTTTCTAGACATTTTAAGACAAAGATAATAAAAGTTTTAAGCTTCCGATTTATACAAAAGTTTAACCATCAAATTTATTATAAACTAAAAGCTCTAAAAAAATTTCTCACCCCTTAATCCTAAAAAATCCTCTCAAACTGTCAAGCATTCACGAATATTTTTAATAATATTTGATGCTGACAAAAAAGTACTTTACCCACTAAACTTTTTCCTCTCACTGAAAATTGAATTTAATATTTAAATAGAAAATATTTTTAGCTGCATGGTATTATGAGCTGCGGACTTTGTGTGTATGGTTTATTATATGAAAATTATTTATGAGAATTTTAATAAACTTTTTTACCCCTGCTTTAAATCCACGAAGCTCTTTTTGTATTTTTTAGTTTCAACTCTCAAGCTCTCATTATTATGAGAATGGTTTTATTGAAAATAAATTTATTCGAGGAAAACTCGCATCACCCAAAAAAGCTTTACATGCTGCATTATATTTTTCACTCATTTGCTACACAAAAATATTAAAATTATGCAGCGGCAAATGTGAAATTTATATATTAAAAAATTTTGATGGCAACTGAAAAAATATATGCGAACAAAAATCATTTTTTGGGGGGATTTAATATTAAAACTCATTAAAAGTTTTTTGCATTAATTTAGATTTTTCACGGGGTTTTCATTTTTTGGAAAATTTTCTCATCACGATGAAAAATTGTGAGAAAAATTTAATTGGGGATTAAATCGATGTTTTGCTGATGGTTTAAATGTGGTGATTTATTAAAAGGGTTAATTCGATCTCTTTTTTAACACTCGTGATTTGTTCTTTAAATATGAGTTTCTGATTCTCCAGAAAGTTTGGGTTTGCACTAACAATTGAAGCATAAATTTGTTAAATCATAAAACATGTCAGGTGTTTGTGTGTGTGTAAACTTATTGATACAACATGTTTTTGGTTAAGAGATCATCGTCAAAAAATGAGTTAGTAATTAAAGACACACACTCTAGATTAAATGTATTAAATTTCAATCAAAGAAAAGCCGTGACGATGAAAAAATTAAGACAAAATGTCAAAACTGTTTTTCGACAATTTTCCACAATCACAAACAATTTTAATAATTTTCAATCCACTTTATTAACTAAACCAAACAAATTTGATCAAAAACCCAGTTAAAGTCATTAATTATTAACCTTATAATACTTTTTTAAATTATTCAATCATCAAACACGACCCACACACAATCAATTAAGTTTAATATCCACAATAAATTCAATTAGCAACCCATTCACACACATATTAATAATTAGATTCCCGCAAATATCATCATGAAGTATAAAAGAAAATTATGCCGTCGCAAAATGATTTTGATGCGAGGGTAAAATCATGAATATTACAATCGTGGTCGTTGTCGAAATTTCAGCTGATTTTAAAGAGGTTCAATAATAAATTTTATCGATGTCCTCTTTAAACTCTAATTGGAAAGTCAGTTGAGCCTCAAATATGCAAATTTTCGTGCTAAAATTGCTTCTTGTCGGCATCTCCAGTCTGCATCTGTGCACACTCTCGTTTCATTTTGGCGGGAGAAGATAAATTCCGAAAATTTTCATTTCATTCAATTGCAAAATAATCATCATTATCGATATCATTATTGTTGCTGTTATTACACACATTTTCTATGATATTTATGACACTCTCTATTGCACACTCCATTTCTGTTTTGTTCACTATATTCACTCTATCGGTATGTTTATACATTGTGTGTATGTTTATTATGGCATCACATATGTGGGCCATGTCCGATCTCTCTCACTCACTCTCTCACCATATAGTTTAGAATATTGAAAGTGAAAGTTTATTTAGAAAATTTTGTACCACAAAGCCTTGAACCCAACGCTCTTGAACAATTTCTGAAAACTGACCAAGCAACGCTCACTCATTGAATGACACTAATTATTGAAATATTATGGCGCTTTTTTATTGAAAAAAAAATATAATAATATGGGGAGGCGAGAGTGAGTGAATAAAAAATGCTACATTTTTTTATTTCTCTTTCCAACGCAGTTTTTTCTCATTCATTTTTATTTTTCCATTATCTACATACATTTTTTCATGTTTTCACTGCTGAAAAAAATACACCACGTGTCACTTATAATTGTGTGTGCATTTTTTTAATTTATATATTTAAAAAAATGCATTATGAGTACATAGGCGGGATTAAGAGTGCCTTAATATGCAAGCACGTGAATGAATATTGTTGTTTTTCGTACACTCGCCGACAGCGTGAATCACCTGCGAGATGCTGGCTTTGTAAACAATCGACGATATCGATTTATTGTGAAATTTGTCGCAAATAATTTTTAGAAAGTATTAAAATATCACGAAAATAATTCTCAACACTCATCATGCCGAATAAAATTTAATTTATTTAATTGCTATAAATTTTCCATGATGTGTGTGTTAAATTTCATGCATGAATTCCCTCGTGACATTTTGGCCACCGTCATTGTGATAGATTGATCGCTAATTAACGTAAGCGGCTTAGTTCTTGTGATTGCATATCAGTCAATGGTTTTATAAAATTATTTTATGCGTGTGCCTTTCTGGTGTTTATGAAAAAAAAAATTAATAAAGTTGCAAGGGATTTTAAAATAGTTGTCAATATTTTCTAGCTTGATTGTTTTTGAATTTTTATTTTTGCAATTTATAAAAACTTTATTAAAAAAATTAACACTTTCTATCAGGGCAAAATAAAATTTCAATATACAAGAAATATCCTGAAATATCTAATTTAGATAATGTTTGTTTCCCATCCCTTTTTTTAAATATTTTTAACAAAAAAAAAAATTTTATAAAGTTAAAAAACTTTATTTAACTTTTTAAATTTTAACAAAAACCTATTTCTTAATTTTTTTTCTTCCAGATACTTGCAAAAAATGTCATCAAAATGTTCAAGAACAATCAGCGACTTTCTCATACTTATCGCCTTCATTCGATGATGAATCAAAAAAAGCCTCAATAATGTATCAAAATTTCATCTGTTTATGCGTTCACATTCACAGTCGCACATTTTTGGTGCATACGAAGTGCCAGTACATCAGAGATCTGTGCAGAAATTTCTCTGGTATGAGATCCCACACTGTTCGTGTACATAAACTCTCGACTCATTCCACTCGACTTTCATCCTCTCGGTTCTTTTGTATGGAAAACCAAAAATAATGTTTAACATTTGGCGATGTGAAAAACCTCTGGAGTATGGCGAGAGAAAATTCTACGTACAGAACACGGCAAGAGTGTGAGGATGGAAAAGTTAATTTTTACATTTTTCCCTTTCGGCCAATGTGAAGTACATAAAGCAGCACCGCCGCATTAAAAGGAAGGCAAGTAAATAGGAACTTTTTTGTGCTCGAAAATCATTTTTTGAGCTCCGCCTACAGAAAAATGGGTTAAAAAAGGAAAAGTTGAGAGTTTTTTTCAACTCTTTTCATCCTACGCTTCGAATGTGTTTGTGTCTATGTAACATATGAACGCTTGTGTTTGTAAGTGCGTATACGAAAAGAATATTTGAATTTTTTGCCGACGATGACGGAAAATTTTTATGCCTCCATCACGATTTTTTCTTTCTCTTCCATGTTGCGTGTACGCTTTACATTTGTGTGCGTTTATATGTTAGAAAATTATGGAAGAAGAAAAAACTTTTATGTGTGTTGAATCTCCGCCTTAGATGTACAAAAATAATTAATTTTTTTAAAACAAGTTTATAATTTTTTTAGAAAATTATCAACTCAATTTGACGGTCATTCATGTTCAAAAATGACTTCACTCAGACAATGGAAATTTCTAATGCTCAACAATCATCAAAACTCGTTTCATCATTCGGATGTTCATCAACAAGTTTTTAATGCTTTCCTTTATGTTTTCTCCCCACAAAATTAATTTTATGCATGCACAAACGAGTTCTCTTCTCTTTTTAACGGCTCTCTCTGTTGACGAAGGGATAACTTGAAATGAAAGGACATTTAAATTTCAAAACTAGATGTCACTAGCTATCAAAATATCCCTTTGATCCCTTTTTGGTCGTTATACCACCATACAATAAACATATTACAAAAAAAATTAGAGGGATGTAAAAAGTCAAAAACTTATTCATGATGGTGAGATTGTAGTTAAAACTTTGATTAGAATATGATTAGAATGTCATATAACTTTTGCCATGGCTCGAGATATCTCGAGAGCTGCACAAAAGAGAGCAATTCATGAGGGAAATGATTATGAAGCAAAACTATACCAGCATAGATTGTGCGGAAAATTTTCATCGCTCAAAAAAGTTTTTCTCGTAATTTTTGAGAGTGAGACTTTTTTACATCAAAATGTCGAAAAAATTTGTTCGTTGAAAGTTATGATGGCAATTTAATGAACTTGGAGATTGAAAATGAAATCATTGAGGTATTTAATAAAATAAGTAAAAAAATTTAAAAACATCCTTTCTTTGTACAACTAGGTATTTCGCACGGAAAAGTATTAAATAAAATAAAATAGTAAAATTATTGATTTTTATAATTTTGTTATAGTCTCTTTAAACTTAAAATATTTTGGTATTTGTTTATCGCAACATTTTAAAATATGTATGCAATACTTGAATGAATTTAATATTGGAATTTAAGATCAAAAATTAGAGAAGTGGAGGGTAATTTTTGTCTGTTTGATGTTTTTTAAAGCCCACTTCTCTAATTTTTGGATCTTAAATCCAATATTAAATTATAAGTATTGCATAATATGTTTAAAATTGGATAAAGAAAAAATTTAATTTTAAATTTAAAGAGAGTATAACAAAATGTATAAAAAGAAAAATTTATGATTTTATTTTTATATTAATATTTTATTATTTTATTTAGTTTTTTCCTGACAAATTATTACTTAATTTGTAAAAAATTTTTTGAAAATTAAGAGGAAGTGAAGAAAATTAATTAAGATGATTTTATGAAAAGAATAACTCTTTCTAAAATTATTATTATTTCATCTTAAATGAATATTTTCACTTCTTCTCTCGTTGTCTTTAATCTTGTCACTGTATGAAAATGAAGTGGGGGTCCGACAGGGAGCGCGCATGATATCGAGGGAAGAGGGTGAAGTTGATGGGTGAAGATGGAGCGCAGAAGAATTTTTTTAAATATTTTTTACCGTTTTACACAAATCGTTCTTTCAACAGCGTTAACAAGATCGTCACATAAAGAGTAGACATTGTGAAAAAAGAAGGGAAAAAGGGAGAAAAAGGACAAAAGTACTAGTTTGAAAAAGTAAAAATGAGTTAAGCAAACTAAAAAATCAACCTTCAAAATGTGACAAATTTTTACCCCTAAAAGAGTTTAATAAAAATCACCTTAAAATTTAAAAACCTGATTTTTTCATCTTCTAAAGATTTTCAGACGTCCCTTCATCATTTCTGCAGAATCATTTACATCAACGGTCTTTAAGACAAACCAGATGGTCACCGGAATATTTTCCCATCCTGAGATGACCTTTCGCATAAATTATTTAAACAGTTTTCTTTTACAGCAGCTCGATGGACCAGTTTTTTTGTTCTTACAGAAATTTTTCTCATTTTTATTTCAGTTTGGAACCGTCCCGTAAAGGCTCACGTTGAGTGTTTGCTTAGAAAATATATATTTAATAAACTATCAATTAAGCAAATTTAAAATGAGTGAAGTGATGTGCAAACCTTTCAAGTCATGCACATAAAATTTTAATAAAATCAGAGAAAGTTTGAAAGTTGAAATTCTCAAGTGGAAAGCAAACTTTATGCAAAATAAAAATGTACAGAAAAAGGAGTTTGCGGTAAATTTCCTCTGTAAGCGCGCACATCCTTCTCGAAATGCCTGGGAGATGCTTAAAAGAAAATTTCATAAAATGGGGTGAAACCAACACAGAGGCATAGATCGAGAGAATAAAGAAGGGTTCGCAACATCAAAATGGGATGTGGGTGCGAGGCGGGAGGGTGAGTTCGAAAAAGGGTTCTTTCATACGATGAGTCCGATAAAAAAGGAAACTTTCATTCTTCTTATGCCGCTTTGCTCTCATCTCGGAAATCTCATTATCCCTTCTTTTCCATCCTCCCTCTCACTCAACCCTCTCGAGAAAACTATGTGCGTATAAATTTCCAAGATGGCATGCTCCATGGCAAAAAAGCAGCATCGTAGTTTATTGATTAAATAATAAACTGAAAGAGATTGAGAGAGGGAGAAAATTTACATTTGATTAAATCCAATTAAATTCTTAATTAAATGATTTTTTTCCTTCATCCGACAGTCAAAGAAGTTTCGAAGTTTCAATGAACCGAAGGAAAATTGTAAGTTGATACTTTTGGGAGCAAATAAAGTCACTCTCGATTTCGTGACCACAATAAAAGGTCGAGGGGTCTTTCGTGTTTTGAATTTGATAGCTCGTGTGATGGAAATAATTTTTATTCAAAAGACTTTCGAAGGTTAGAAGTGGAAAAGCGAATTTTTCAAAACATTTTTAATAAACTCGGTAAAAAAATGTAAACCCCAAAAAATTCATTACTTGTTGCGTTGTTCACATTTTTTTGTACCAAAAGCTATTTTCTCCCTCACATTTACTCATTTTCACTTTGAATTCATATCAAGGACGAATGAAGCTCCCGCAAAAAAAAGAGAAAAAAAGTTAATGCCAGTGAGAATTTTCCCGAGTGAGCTGTAGCACATAATCAAACCCACATTTTTTTATCTGCTGACATTCAAAAACGCTCAACCGTGGCTTTAAGTTTTCAGAGAAGATTTTTAATTTTGTTAAAATAATTTTTTTTATCTTTTGATTGAACTTTAAAAAACCTTTAAATTATTCTACAAAAATATTTTTTTCGTCTATTGAAGATGCCAAGGAATTTTAAATTAGTTCCACCACCGCTCATATTTTCTTCATTCCTCATATTCATCTCGATGTTCTATAGGGTTCATAATATCGCCTCACATCAAGCATATTTCATTTTGTTCGAGCAACTATGAAAAGTTTTCCCAAATCATCAACACACATAGATACAGAGAGAGAAAAGTTAAAACTTATAACAAGCAAAAATAATTACAAGCTGGTGTCGATGAGATGGAAAAGCCTTTTGAAAAATTCAAAAATCTAACTGATAATTTTTTAAAAATAAAGATAATTTTTGAGAATAAACAGTTTCAATTTTGTTAATTTGAAATCATTTCTAAAAATCCGTTAAAATTTCTAACAATTTTAGTTCTGACTCAAACTTGTATTCTTGATATGAGAAAAAGTTGAAGGAGAGAAAAAATTACCATTTTTACCAGTAGAAAGTTTTGCACAAGCAAGCAAGAGGAGATGAGGAGTGGACTCAAGAGAAACTGTGTTTAAAAAGGAGCGGGGAATGAGGAGATCGAGTCCCTCTTCTAATAATTCTAATTCGAGTTTTCCAACATGAAACTTTTTCTCTCATCGGGGAGATGACTGTGGGGTCGGTAGGAGGTTGAAGGATATAAAGAAAGGACGGCATGAGATTGGACAGATAAGCCAGCAATGCTTTCGTTATTCGACATATTCATAAACTTTTTTACTGCCTTCCTCTCCTTCTCGTATCACCATCGGAAGATCTCCCACATTTTCATGAAAAGAAAGAATGGCTTATCATTAAAGTTGTTGTGGCATGAGAGTGGGTTGAGGAGGATTTTGCTATACAAAATGGTGATTGAGGTAAAAGCATAACACATTACCCGGGGAAAAAAAGAGGGGGCAGAATTTCTCTCTTTTGCCATTTTTAAACATTTTATTCATTTCGGCATAGTCTCAACTTTTCCTATACTTCATCTTATTTTTTTTTATGAGAACTAAATTTTAGCCATTAGAAAAGTTTTTGCAATCTAAAAAGCTATTCAGAAAATTCTATGGCCAAAGTAAAAGTGCCATTGTGAGCGACTTGATTAATGAGAGTGCTCGAAGGGAGTTGAAAAGATGATCAAAACACATCCGATGACGCCTTGGCATCCGGAAGAGAATAAATAAATTAAATTGCAATAAATTATTGACTTTTTATGTTCCTTGAAAGTTAAATCATTCTTACAAAACTCATTAAGCGAAAAGACCTTTCAATTTCCTTCCCTCACAACTCTGTGTCATTAATTTCCTGTTCAAATAAATTACTTCAACATTTCTCCAGCATGAGATTATTAAAAAGAAATTCGAACACGTTGAAAGCATCTCAAAACAATTTCCAGCATACATAAATTCGGCTGGTGCAAAAGTATATATCCAAAAATCCCTATAATGTCTAATGAAGCATGTTAATTTTACTTTTCTCACACCCTCGATCACCTTAATGCCTCTTTACTCTTTTTCTATGTCTCTATATTATCTAGTCGGGTTGGTCATATTTGAATTTTATGGGGAGCAATTTGAAAGTTTTGACTTATCAAAATATTTAATTTTTAAATTAAAAAAGTTTAAAACTTTCATTAAGATTATCGATTTATTTAGAGGTAAAATTTCATCACTCACCAACCAACCCCGTCGAGCGAAAGGAGTTTGGGTTAGTGAGAAAAGCGGCGACACCGTAATGAAGCATCGTATGGCAAGATGGATAGGGTCACCTTTCATATCAATGGAAAATTGCTATTTGGGTAGTCACAGCTCATCAGCATTGTGTAAAATATTGAAGATAATCAATAATTTTCAGGTGCAAAAATGTCGCTTCGCAAAATTCACTGACTCATGCTCAAAGTGATTGTGATGCAAGCGAAAATTTTCTTTTCAATTTTCTCAATTTTCATCCATAATAAATCATTTCTCATCCCACCGCTTTTCTTTTTCGGGTCTGCGTGTATTTTCACAATTCTTCTCCCATGCTCGTGTTGAACATTATTAGAGCGTAAAGAAGAGGATGGAAATTTGCTCATGTTGCCTTGTTTTGTATGCTTATGCTTATAAGATATTTTTGTATATTCTCTCTCACTCACTCGCCCACTCACATACAAAGATCCTTTGCCATTTTCTCCAACATACATGAGGAAAGTTTTTTGCTTTCCGAAACCCTTAAAACTTTTATGTTTCTCATATTGCGGGTTACATTTGTAAGTAAGGTCACAAAAAAATATTTTTGGAAAACTTTAAATTTTTAATGCTTTTAAAAAATTTAAAATTTTATTTAATTTAATTTTTTAAACAAATATTAAATTTAATTAAATTTAACAAATTGTTCATTTTGTAAAAATTACAAACACCATCATCATTTTTCTCCCTCCCACACTCTTTTCTGTCCATTTCTTCTTTTCTCCGTGTAGCCAACGAAGCATCGTGGTCGTCATGGCAACAATTTTTAAGATAATACTTTACGACGTTTGTGCAGAAACAACATTCGTGTGGAGGGTGTGAGACTCTCAGTGTTCATTGAGAAAGAAAAAGGATTAAAGAGGATTGTTTGAGTTCTTTTTCAAATAAACCACTACATAGATGCAAGAGTTATTCATGTATTAAGTTCGTTAAATTAATTCCACTTTTATGTCGTCGACAAACTTTCCGTTATCGCTCATGGTCACAACGACGTTAAGATATTGAGAAATTTTCCCCCTTTTTCGTACTCAATAAATTTCTTCTGATTCTTGAATGCTCGAAAACATCGTTCCTAAGGGTGATGCATGCATGGTATAGTTCGAGATATTTATTTTTCATGTTCTTGGTGTTTTTTACATGGAGAAGAATTAAATTAAAAATTTCCTCAACAGCATCAGCATTGGGATTTACTCAACCCTCCACAATTTCTGTTTTTTAGTGCTCATCAAGGGAGATTTTCACCCTTGCTATCTTATAAGAAATTTGCTAATGTTGAAAAACAGGTTCATGGTGACCTCTGGTCATCAACATTGTATTGAAGATGCTGCTATGAGGGTTGGAACAAAATCTTAAGGGTTGAATCGTGAGAAAGATGAGAAAAAAACGTTAAAGATAGTTGAAAATTTTAGCTGAAAATTATTACAGCGCGCTGCATATATTTTTGAAATTAAATTTTCGTTTTCTACATTTTTTAGTGCACAAAACAAAATCTCCATAAATCATTTACGTTTCATTACTTCAAAGGATGAATGGACATAAATTTATTCAAAAATCTTTCTAAAATTGACTTTCTCCTTTATCCAACGATGATGTTGTCATAATTTAGAACTATAAATCATAAAATGTCAATTTAGGAGCATGCAAGATATATTTTTGATAAGTTCTCAATCTCGTCTCGTAATTCATTTCTATTTAAATTGTTAATAATTATTTTAAAGGCAGAATATGATGGAAGAGGAGAAATATTCAATGAAGAGTCTAAAGAAAATGTAAATTTAATAGAATGTACGGCTTTCTCTATATGGGTCTCCATGGTTAGAATGTAAAACTAGAGAAAGGCATAATTTTGTAAAGCTTTTCATTAAATAGAAATTAAAAGGCTTTATTTTTGGCAGGTTGTCATAAGGTTCATGTAGAGAACTGAAAAGAATATAAATTTCTTCCTATATTGAAGTGAATTTAAAAACTTAAAGATTTTAAATTAAAAATTCATTAATTAAAAAAAATTTAATATTCAATTAAAACTTAAAAGTCTCTCAAGCGTCTAGTCAACAAAATCAAGATCACTAATTCAATGTCAGCATCTCAAAAAATGTTTCAAAACCCACACGTGGGTGTTGCCGCGTAACCCACTTGTAACAGATCAGTTTTGAAAATGTAACATGGGGAAGTCCTATTAAGAAGCCAAAGAGAAGCCTAATGGAAAATATTTTTTAGAAAGCTGAAAGGGAATCATAAGGAAATATTTTTTTTTTGGGAAAGTTATTTGCCACTATGTTCCATTTTCCACTGTTTTCCATTATGTTTTTTTTTCCAATGGTATATTATTTCTATTTGTAATTGTTCCATTTCCCATTGTGTTTCATTTTCCACCATGTTCCATTTTCCATTTGTTCATTTTCCACTGGTTCCATTTCCACTGTGTTCATTTTCCACAGTGTTCCATTTTCCATCATGTATATTTTCCCCTGTGTTCCATTTTCTACTGTGTCCACTTTCCACTGTGTTTCATTTTCCACAATGTTCCATTTCCACAGTGTTCCATTTTAATCATCCAATCGATACGGTCCAATCCGAGTCAAAACCCATGAAGCCAATAAGAGATATTTGATGAAAAATGACATTAGGGCCGTCCATGGCACGACCTGTGGTCATGACCCAAAAAATTCCTAAAATGGGCTAATATAGACCAACAGACCTATTATCTGGCGAAAACCCGAAGTCTCTAGCTGGTCCAGGGGCCGAGATCTCACTGGAACAGACAGACAGACAGACGGAATCACGAGCATATAAGCGTTACCACACCTTGTGTGGGTTTCGCTAAAAGGTGTCATCAGCAGTATCATCGTCACTTGAGATGAATAAGCAAGAAATCACACTGTGAAATTTGAATTTTAAACGATAGAACACTAAAAAATCTCTTCATTGTCCATTGAAATGCATGAAATTAAGAAAAGGGGTTTTTGCAGCATGAGCTAGAAGGAAATGAACAGCAATTTAAATGGAAGAAGACAACCGAGAAGAAGAGAAAAATAAAACACTTTTGTGAACAATTTGAAAATTTTCCATTAATTTTGTCTTTTTCTATTGTTCTCACTTGTTTTGTTG
Organism: Tanytarsus gracilentus; assembly: GCA_038502055.1. NCBI lineage: Eukaryota > Metazoa > Arthropoda > Insecta > Diptera > Chironomidae > Tanytarsus > Tanytarsus gracilentus. The sequence continues at coordinate 1,894,224 of JAXRKN010000045.1, read as the reverse complement.
CTGCTTCTACCAGTCATCTAGTTTTTGCGAGCAAAACTTTTCTTCTTCTTCCTTTTTTGTGCTCTATCTCCCCTTCCACAATTGCTATATGGCTCCCTCTCCATTGTACTGCTTGCTCATCGAGTGAATATAATAAATTATAAAATTATCTATGAAAGAGCTCTCGTTATTCTTGTTATCTAGCTTTTGTGTGTGTGTAAGAGTGAGAGAGAGCTTGCAAAAGTTTTAATAAAAGTTTTATATCATATCAGCAAACAAGTTTGAGTCGGTAATATTTTTTAAAAAAATTAATAAATAATAATTTTAAAAAATATAAAAAGAAATTAAAATTTATTTAAAAATCCTCAAAACTACCGATTCAAGCGTGTCCTTATTCTTTCTCTTGATTTTCGATGAAAATTTTTCGTCGACTACTACAAACTTCTTCTTTCATATCTTTTGCCTCATGTTCCTCTTGGAGCATCGGAATAATTTTCCCCAAAAAAGCACACACATGAAGGGAAAAATTTGAAAATATAACTTTTTATGTCGACCATATACAAAATTTATGTATGAGAGATATAATTGGAGTGAGTTTATGAGAAAGATGAAAATTTTGCCTGTTAAAATATTTAGAAAGTGGTCACGAAGAGAAAAGTCCATTTTTCGCCTGCTGCATCATCTTGTGAATTATTTAATCCATTTAAGAGACTGAGAACAATAAAATACATTTTATTTGGCATTCTAAATTTACGTCTTTCTATGCATTAATGAATCTTTTATTTGCACATGATTGAAAATTTATGAAATTGCTCATAACGAAGTCTTAAGATGATTTTATCTTTTTTTTCAAAGGCGTGGTCTTCCTTACTTGAATTTCAAATCCTCTCATGGTGAGTGAGAAAGAGAAAAACCCAAAGATTATGTACACGAGCTTTTTTCTCTTTTTCTTTCCTTTACATGTCAAGTTGAAAAAGGGGCTGCTGTTGTGGGGAGAGTTTGTTGGCAAGGTGGATTGTTGCTTTCTCTCTTTATTTATCCAACAACTTTCTTTCCATCACTATGGAGCTCGAGTATGTATTATTTTGTATTCAAGTTGGTTGATGTTGAAGGATGAGAAATCGCCACCCGTACAAGCAAAATGCAAAAGGAACTAAATTTATTCTCTTGTGCTTGTTGAAAGACTCTTGGTTGTTATTGAACGTGTAAAAAATTAAAAAAGTTTTAGCAAAAACAAAATTTTTAAAATCTTAGGATTCGAACCGTTAAAGTTGTTTTGAGTTTTCTTTCATATTTGATGCACTTTAAATTTTAATTTTCTTTTAAAATGTAAATTTTAATTTTCTTTTAAAATGTAAATTTTATTCCTTTTGGTAATTTTGCAAAAAATTCAATATTTTTCGACAACTTTTGAATCTCTAATCAATTCCAACCAATTTCCATCAAGACTCATCCATTACTATATAAAATATAAACTAACTTTTTTTTCCTGTGCATCCTATTATAAGGCATGCATCATCATAAACATGTATAGTTTGGTCTACTGCTGCTGCTTCTGTGGTATGAAAAATGAGAACAGCAAAAGAGTGCCATTAAGATAGATAGCTGTTTTTGCAGGAAAATATCACGTAATTTTGCCACCTTGTACCCTTTTCACATACTCACATCATTCCTCATCACTTCTCTTTTCTAGCCACCCATGCAATATTCTTCCGTAGAGCATCCATTATGATATGGATTGAAAATTTTTCGTCTTCCTTATGGTGTGGCCTTTGTACCGAACATTTTTCCACATCCCCACCGACTTTTATAAGCTAAGGAAACGGAAACTTTTCTCTCTCTCGACGATGGTGTTAGTACATAGCATATAGAAATGGGGTTGAATATTGAGTGGATAGATGCAAAATGTTGTAAAGATGGGCAATGGACAAGCAGAGTGGAAGAGGAGGCGAACTTGTACTGTGTGCTGAATGCATAAATTTTTTATGTTTCTCAAGCTCGAAAACTTATAAAATTTTACAACCGACTCTCCACATAGTACATTAAATTTTATTATGGCACAATTTCTCTCCATTGAGAATGAAAACTTTTCCCATTGTCTGACTTTTTTTTCTCATTTCTCTGTTGATGGTTTTTTCCTCTCGCTTCTTTTACTGCTGCACACTCGAGTTGATGTTCTCTTATCTCCATGCAATTTTAATTCATTCTCGTCTCTTCACTTTTTTCTTGATTTGTTTTTTTTTCTCTGATATGAAAATGGAAATTTTTAAAGATCATAAAAATGCTATTGAGATTTTTAAATAATTTATTTAATTCAACTGACGCCTGTCAGCTTGGAATCATCCACATAGCTATAAAAGAAACTTTCTAATGTCCATAAGAGTTGTCGATGAGCATTCGCAAATTGTGAAATTGTTAACTAGAGCATGAGAATGAAAACAACTGAAAATTTATTTCATTTACAGTAAAAATTCCCAAATGAGCTTCACGTTTGCTCGATCCTTATCTTAAATGTGGCTATTTTTGAGAAAAATAAAATAAATTTCTATAGTTTCTGCTACAATGCTAACCTTTTCTCTCTATCGGGTCGTGATGGAAGGTGATTTTTCTTTATCTCGGAGAAAAAGTTTTCTTCTCTCTAATGAATGTCCCAAAAAATGTAAAATGATTACAAAAATAGTATGTGACTATAATTCTGACACGTTTAGATTCCATTTTTCTTTTTCTAATGTTCCAACTCACACCCTTTATTCATTTATAATAGTTTCCTCGAGCATCGCACAATACATTTTGATTTGCCAATCGAGGTAAGGGACGGGGCAAAGTATTCCGATACGGGACTAGTTAAAAGTTCTAAAATGGAGGGTGAGGACGGCGAATTGTGTCTAGGGTAAATTTTAAGCTCTCTTAAAATTATTTACGAAAATGTCACAGCATCATTCATAGAACCAAAAAATAAAATCTAATCAAAGTCTCTCAACTCGTGCGGATGTAATGAAATAAATTTTAAGATTATGCAAGGCTTATTAAACCCTTTAAACAACGTCGTATTTGAGTATGAGAACCTTTTGCTGGTAGAAATTGCGGTTTTATTTCCACTCGAGTGTCGTAAAAGACATTTTTCGACAGTAAAATTTTCCTCTCGTAGGCCTCCACAACTCTATACCCGGTCCCTCTTCTTAACCCTCATTGCCTCTCATTTTTGATAAGCACATCATGGAAAAAAGCCCAAACTATTAATTTCCTTATCTTTACCCCTCCGAAAAAGAGAGAGAAGATTAAATTTTGCTTGTTGTGGAATAAATGTAGAACGTTTGGTGGACATGATGTGGAGAGGGAGTCGAGTTGAGATTGGAAAAGGGTTTTGAGACCGACTTTTATTACTCTACAGATGGTCTCTTTTGCTGCCTTCATTATGCTTCCTATCTTATGCGCTGTTACGTTGTCAGTTTAGAATTTTCTAATGCTGGTGATGAGAGTGAATGAAGGGGGTGAAAAGTGAACTTGAAAATTTTACAAAATTTGTCAGTTCTTAAAATTTTCCACATGAGCTAAAAATTAAAAAAATTCGTCTCTCGACCTACGCAAAATGTCCATCTCTTTGCCCCGAAGGAAATCAAAATTAAAATTCCCAAATTAATTGCGAAAATTCCTTGCGAGAAAATTTTCAATCAAACTATTCACGCATACAAACATAGTTATAGAGCACGCATGAGAGGGAGATTAAAATTTGTGAACAAAATAGCGATAACCCCTATGGCAGTTTTGTATGCGTGTAAGAAAAATAGAATTTCAAAATGAAAACCGGTTTCCATTACTGAAACTCTCTTCCCATTCCCTTCCCAAGATTTTGCCAACGCCTCTCGCCACATTTCCTTTCAATCGTTGATTTATCTTTCGGAACTCGTTTCTATGAAAATCGCGATATTGAATTCAATTTAATTAGCGATGCTCTGAATTTCAACAATAAAATCTGGTTTTGAGATGTGAGAGCATCTGCATGTTTCCGTTATGAGGATGAAAAACTGGACCAATGATGACCAGAAAAACGAGTTCAAGGGTCCAGGTGCTGCTGCAATTCCATGAGAGCAGATTAAAATTGTTTTTGAAGGGCAACAAACCGGAATTTCTATCGAGCATCGTTGACACCTTTCGCTGAAAAAAGTCTTCATGATTTACGCGATCTGAAAATAAAAATCAGTTTGATTAAATTCTTCCAACCTTCAACATCAAAAAATATTCATTGGACTCTGAAGAAAAATTTGCAAGTTATAGAAGAAAAAAATGAAAAAGTTCTTTAAGTTTAAAAATTTTACCAAGTGATGTTCAAAAAAAAGAGTTAGAGATTTTTTAAAAAAGTGAAATAGTTTTGTTAAAAGTGTTAAATTCCCATATGGAAACAATTCTAATGAAAATTTTTTGATGTGTAAGTTTTAAGCTCGAAAATTTAAATTCAATCATTGTGCAAATAAAAACCATAAAATTCAATAGTTTGTTAAATGTTGCTCTAACAAACCCCAACAGTCGCTGCCCATAAATTTCCATATCGAACTCAATATTTGATTGTGGACAACATTTTTTCCTCGATAGTCAATAAATCGAGTGAAATATTTTTCTCTCCCACATGAATTGAGATTAATTGCAATGCAATGCCAAATTTTTTTTGCATTTACCTTGTGCAGACTGCAATTTTCATTTCAACAATTTTTTTCTCTCTCACATTTCTCATGTAGGCACATTGAAGGATGTAAACAAACTCATTTGATGAAGAGGAGAATAATGAAAAATCAATTTCACGTCCATTCAGCGGCAGTGACAAAATACAATCGCAAGACTTACACTCAAACATTTTTTCAACTCGAAACAATCGAAAGTCAAATAGAGAAAATGCAAAATGCATTTTTTTATTTCGGTAGGCATGCAAAAAAAATTCAACAGAGAAATTACAAATATGCGGAAATAGTAACAGCAGAACAATGCATCTAAAAAATAAATATTTGGAATCATAGGAGAGTTGAAAAATAGAAAATTTACCAAAAAAATCCGAATAGTCAATGAGTCAACTCTAGCTCAGCATATTTTAGCTACATCCAAATCGACTGCGATCTAAAATAATTTAAAGATTAATGCAAGAAATTAATTTTTGGAATCAACAATGAAAAATTCTTCGATCTTCATCAAAAAAACGAAAGTGTGGAAGGGAAAAGAGAGAAAAACGGAAAATTCGTATTAAAAAACGCCATCTTCTATTTTCACAGATGAAACTCAACAAAAGTCAGCGAAAAAAAATAAAAATCCTCAACGATGTTAAAAAAAAGTAATTTTTTTAAATTGGCGATTTTGAAGCGTCAAAAATTTCTTCAAGAAGCGACAAATCTCAAAAAAATGTTATTTCAAAATTATCTACGGAGACAGCAGCACAAAAGGAACCACAACGGACATCGCATCGGAAAAGCAGATTTTAGCAGCATCTAAAAACGTATGTACCTTAGTCATGGTATAGTCAACATCATCAATCGTCGTCATCGTCATTAAAAAATCAGTAACGATAAAAAAGAAAATTTTCGGTTTCACATATTATTAAATGGAGAAGCAGCAACAGCAACGAAGCACACACAAATACACATTCAGACAAAAATTCTAACTTGAGGAGAAAAATAATTTCGAGATGTGGGATGAGAGGAGAGAAAAACTTTCCCCGACGCGACGACACAATTACCATTTTGGAAGCATGAAGACGACATGACGAAAACTGAGGGCCAGGGGAATGAGAATGAGGAGAAAAATGTGCATCCTCATCCCATTTTTTGGTATATCTCACTCTCTTGGTCCAAAAAAGAGTCTTCAGTATATTGAAAAAAAATTAGAATATTAATTTGGAATCTATGAAAAATTACACAGACAAACAAAACACCGTGCATAAGTATAATCGTTTTTTACTTAATTAATAATTAGAAGATATCAAAATGTGCTAAATGAGAATTTCGCTAAAAAATTAACACTGTGATTAAAAATGCTTAACTTCAAAAAAAAAATATTTTATATCGATCAGAAAAAATAGTCACAAATATTTTAATTTAAATTATGAGAAATATTTTTATGTTCTCAGCCACATACACAATAGCACAATCAACTTTATATACAGTCAATTAATTTACAATAGCAACAATTTACCAAAAAATTATTGAATTCGAATTAAAAATTTGCTTAATCATAAATTTTAAATTTAAATCCTTTAAAATTACGAGTTCAATAATTAAAATCTTTAGTTTTAGTTCTAATTTTATTTTAAGTAATTTCATAAAATATTAATCTTTTTTCTATTTTCTCTTTTTCAGCTTATGAATTTAAATGACAAAATGAGATCATGAAGTTTATGTGAGAGTTTTGATTAAGTTATTGAGAGTCAATCAAACACGAACAAAAAGAGTTTAAAAAAATATTCACGTGAGTTAAAAAAAAGCATAAAAAAATATAAAATACTTGGAAGGAAGATTTTCTCAATATATAAAAGCGAATAAAATTGATCTACAGCTACAACCAAAAAATATATATTTTTTGAGACAACTTGACTAGACATTTCCAACTAAAAAGACTAGAAAACAAATCAAAAAAAAATTACTAATTGATAAGTAGATTTTAAGAATAATTTTTTTTAAATCAAAAGTAAAAAGCGTCAAATTGAGAGAGTAAAAGATTTTATAATTTTATTTAAACGAATTTATAAAAAAAACATATATAGAGAGCATATTTATTGAGAGAAAAGAAAACTTAGTGCCAATTTAATTAAAATATTTATTGTAAAAAAATTCATAATGGCTGTGTTTGAGTTGTCTCAGTTTCCCACAACGGAAAAAATCTCTCGTCATCTTTTGATAGTTTTTGAAAAGTTGATTGAAGAGATTTTAGAATAATCTTAGTTACGATAAAATTATCACCAAAAAAATATTCAAAAATTAACTCAGAATTTTGTTACAGTTCAAATTATTCCAAAAATTGCAAATTTTTGAAAATAGAAAAATTCGTTAAAGACTTATAGTGTGAATGATCAAAAAATCGTTAAATTTAGTTCAAAAATTCAAAAGATACATTTTAAAAAAATCGTTGAATTAGTTTAAAATATCAAAATTTACATATCAGACACAAAACGATTCAAATTTCGAAAAATCTCAAAAGATGAGTGTTAGTGAGTAAATGAAGATTTTTTGTCTTTGCCTCACAATATAAAAATTCATTTATCTCCGAGACAAAAAAAATTAAAAAAAATTCGCTACTTAAAAAGATAAAAATGGAGAATTTGTTCATAAATCAGTTTAAATTGCGTCACGCTCGAAAAACTTTCCTACATAAAAAAGAATTTTAAACAAGACCAATTTGAAGAAAATCGCGAAAAATTAATTCACATCGATGGTTTTTACCCTCATATCTTACAAAATGATTTAAGTCTACTGATAAATGGCATGGAAATAAATTTTCTTTTCGTAAATTTTCACCCTCCATACTTTCATGCTGGCATACTCGAGAAAAAATAAAATTTAAACAATGGAAGGCAAATTTAATCTTAAAGCAAAAAATAACTGACAATCTAGCAGGAGTAAAAAATAAATTTCGATCACCACTGGTTTTTAGTTTAAAAAGTGAAATCAATTTTATTACAATTCACAAAAAGTAACTCTCAAAAATGAATAACTTTGACGAAAAATATTAAGATTAAAAAAAGATTAGGTAAAAAATAGTTTAAAAGTCAATCTTCACTTCAAGTATTTTATATATCGAGAAATTCAGGAGAACAAAAATCAAAGACAAAAAACAAATTGAGAAAATGACTCGACATGACTTTCAAGACTCTTAATTAAACTTCATGTTCTTGTAAATACCAAAGAAAAATAGTTCGATATTGCACATCCAAACATCAAGAGGAAATTTTCACCTTCAGATAAAGTAAGAAATTTGGCCAAACTCACTCCAACTCATCATGAAAAATTTATTTAGAAAAGAAAGTTTTCTTATGTGTACATTTCCTTCATGCACGACCAAACATTTAATAATCTCTCAGAAAATTTTATGCAAAAAAAGAAACTTTTGAAATACTTGAAAAATTATTATATGAGAATTTATTGCTTTCGACCACATGAAACACAAAACATAATGTTGAGAAATATACACAGAAGATGAAGTTTTTCTTCTTCATATAGTAATGGCAAAAAATATAGGCTTTATAAGCATTCTCTTGAGACTAAACAAAAAAGTTTTTCTGTGTTTAAGAAAATCAAGCGATGGACAAAAAAAATAATTTTGAAACATATTCAAAACACATTAATTAAAATATATGAAAAAATATAACATTGAAGACTGTCCGTGTCCGCCCCATGACGCATTCTGCAAAATCACCACAAATTTATGCAAGCAAAAAAAAGATGATGGAGTTCAAACGGCTTTTTATGAAGGAAAATTCCTCTTGATAATTTTCTTTTGAAACAACGGCATCAATCGATAAACCACAAAAAGGTGCGTTGAATTTTAAACTTTTTACTTTTAAATTTTCTTCTTTTTTAAATGTCATTTCGAACATTTTTTATTAAAATTAATTCAAAGAGTCGCGATTGAATTTCTTTGACGCCTCAATTGAAAAATTTTGATGGCATTTAAATTTAGAGTTTTTAGTTTTTAAGATTTTTTATTATTTCTTTTATTATTTTAACTTTTTTTCTCTTTAACTTTACGCACAATATCGAAAGATGATTTCTTGCATGCATCGTTGTGAAAAAGAATTATTTTTTATCAAATTTTTGGTTTGGATGTAATTAAGAAAAATTTTACTTGTGGCATTCATTGCTATTCGGCACAACTGCTTAAAATATAAAACATGAAAATTTACAAAAATTTGATAAATTTTTATCAAATATCATTTCAAAAAACTATATGCAAGTAGAATTAAGTAAAAATCACAATTCACAAACTGCTGTATTGGGTGATGTGAAAAAATCATTTTAAATCAGCATTTAAATTGTTTAAAAATATTTCAAAGAACTCTTATTCAAAATCATTGGCATGCTTCAAAAACACAAAAATCGTCCAATTTTCCAAACTCTAAAAATTAATGAATTAGAACCAAAATCCCTCTTCAGAAAATAAAATAAAATTAACGATTGAATTCAAAAAGATAAAAACTTTAAACTTTACCAAATTTTTGACAATTTTCACGAAAAATGTTCCTTTCATTATTTCAAAAGCGTTCATTACTAACACAAATTCAACAAAAATTCGAGATTTGCTCTAAAAAGTGTCAAAAAATATTCAAATCAAAATTTTTTTCAAACTCAAAAATTTAAATTTAAATTAAAACAAATAAATCTCTTTTTTAAATAACCTGCAAAATTCCAAAAAAGTTATCAGCTGATTTACTTAGTTGAATCCTCACATCACCCATATAGTCTATAAAGCCAACTACAAAACCTTTAAGCAACCGTCATCATGTCAACTGATCCTCTTTTAAAAAATCAGTTTTCTACCCAACTGATTAATAATTAACTAGAATTTTGCGAGAGAAAAAAGTTGAGTACTTTTTGCTAATTTTTTTTACAGTTTTAAATATCGGAAACTTAGAATTATTAGCAAAAATACTTTAACCTTTTCCTCGTATAAATTTATCATATGGACTATCTAATTTTTCGGCCAACCACACACAACATTATGTTCCAACGCATAACACTCAAAATTTTGCAATAGTCAAACTAAAATAAATTAAACCCATCAGTTGACATGTCTTCATATTTATACTCTTAAAAATGGCATTCATAAAATATTTACTTGAAATTGATTTTTCATTATCGTAATCTAATTATTTTTTATATAAAGAAAAGTTTCAAGGAATTCCAATTTCAATAATTTCAACATGGAACGCTTCATAATTGAAAAAACGCACATACACACAAACAAAAGATCTCCTTAAAACTTGAAAATATAGCAAGGGAACTTCGAACCCTAAAAAATTCTGCAAATGTCTGAAAAATTCCCTTTTGCAACATGTAAGAAGAAAATAAATTTTCAATCAAGAAATACATTAAATTATTATGAAAATTAATAAATTTATTCAAGCGAAAAAGTTCAGATGTTTCGAAACGATCCAAATTGACATTTTGCATGAACATCTCAAAAAACACTTTTACGATACCCTGGAAAATCTCATCAAAAACAATTTTTAAACTATTCAATCAATAGGGAAATTAAATTACATATTTCGCAAATCTTGAAGTCCATTCAAATAGTTACAAAAAAGGGTTGAAAATTTAAAAATACATTCATCGGAAGCATAATTTGAAAATAACTAAATTCACGTCAGAATTTCAAAAGAATCTTTCTCTTCCGATAGACGAAAAATGGCCACAAAATTAAAATATCTTTGATATCAAGAAAACCAAATCAAATGTTAACTTGAAATATTCGCCATCAGAATTGTGTGCACAACTTTTGAAACCGCACAAAAAGATGAATTGGAAAACATTTTATTAGTAAAATATTGAGATAAGAAAATGTCCTCAAAATGGCAAAAATTATCTATAGAAAAGATACAAAAGAAGTCTATTAACAAAAATATCAAAATAAGGAGATAATAGTTCAGGATGTTAAATAGGCAAAGAAATGATTTCAATTCCAAAAATTTACTTTAACGGGGTGGAAACTAAATTTATATTTTAATAAACTCTAGCAAATTGAGAAAAAAATACACCAAAAAACTAAATAATTTATTTAATTACTCTTAAAATTGATTTTTAGCTTTTCAAATTACTTAAAAATACTTGAAAATTATAAAATTACAAAAAACTGTTAAAAACATAAAAATTTAAAAAGGACTTTAATATAAAAAATTGAAATAATATCTATGCAAAATTGAAATATGAAAAACAATTAAAATTCAAGCTCAAAAATTAAATTTATCTCTATCCAAATATTTAGTTCTAAAATAAAATTCATAACTGAAAAAAAATTAGTGATGTTCAAAAAATCTTCAAATATAGAAATCTGGTTCAAAAATTAAACATTTTAAGACTAGAAAATATATCACATTTTTATAAAAACCAAAATCTTCCTAAATTTCAAACTTAAAAAAACTTGAAATTTCTCCTTAAAAATATTGTAAAATTTCAATCACTCGAAACCAAAAAATTATCTCGAAAACAAGTTTTATTTTCCACTCCTGAAATATTCACCCCATAAAAAAGTGAGTCATTTGAGTTCAAGAAGGGTTGTGAATGTATTTAAAAGAACATTTTCATTCAGATTAAGAAATTTCCTACGTATAAAAAGATTTTATCTCGAGCACCGAAAACTAAATTTACACACACAGAAGTCAATTCAAATGACATAAGAAGAGACCAAAAGTTGACAGAATAAAGCATGTAGATAAAAGTGGTTGGTTGTGAGTGAAAATGGGATGAGATCTTAAATAATTTTTTGATCTAGAAAAACTAAAAAAGGTTTTCTTGCAAAAACTTTAAAAAAGTTTAATTTTAAGATTTTAAAAATTTCTTAGAACTTGCTCAATTTTAACTCCAATCAATCAACGTTTAAATAAATATCATGGGATGAAAAACGCTTAAAAATATTTGCCGACAAGACCTCTGTAAATTAAATTTAAATTAAGATAGTCAGTCATCATCATTTAGTAAAGGACATTCCTAGTAACTTTAAATACCTCGCAAATTAAAATGGTAAAAAAAATATTTCACCACAAAAAAAATCACGCTCTAAAAAACAAGTTAATCAGGCTTATGAAGTCAGCATAAATTAGTGATAAATTTCTACGTGAAAAACCGTATTTCAAAAATTAGAATAGAAACTATAAGTTCATAAAAAGTACCATAAATTAAACGCTGCAAGCTCATTAAGCAATAATTTATCAAAAATTTTATTGTGAAACTTTGACAAATTTAATAGTTTTAATGTGTCTCCACTTTTTACTCCACCTCGACTCAGAAAAATAAAAATTTTCTTTTCTGCATTTATGCACAATATATAAAGCACATTTGTACACGAGAAAAAGTGTCTCAAAATGTTTCATAGCACTGGTAAAAAGAACGAAACGAAAGTTAATAAAACACTCCAGAAACAAAATAGAAAACGGAGAGAAAGAGAATGTTTATGGAGATAAATTGCGAAACTTTACAAACAATATTTGCATGCGTATATGACTTTATGTTGAAAATATATCAACAAAAAAATAAAAGAAATTTATAACTCGTTTGAGATGAACAAAAAAAATATTGCAGAATTTAAAAAATTTAACTCAACTCAATTTGTACTCAAAAAGAACTTATGCACATATGAAAGTTTTATATGCAAAATTATGATTTCAAATCTAAATGAAATAATCAAAAATGTATCGAGAAATATAATTTTTAATAAACCAAAAATTGGAAAATCTGGAATAAGTTTTATTGTTTTTACTTAAATATTTTCCTCATACTTTTCAGAATTTTTTTACAGGTTTATAAAAAATTTATTTTGTATATTTTTTTTAGAAAACTGATTTAATTATCAACGCACCAACAACTAAAGGCCACATAATCATTAATTTTCCAGAAGCGTTTAAATAGTTTTCAAGAAAATCAATAATGGATGAATTGTGCTTTGTAATCCAGTTAAGGTTTGCAGTCATCGTTGCAACTGCAGTTCTATTGGTTGCTTCAGGAATTTTATAAAGTTCAATTAGTTTTATATGTTCTTCAAAAAGCTCTTTTGTGTTCACTCGGTTTGAAATTCCAGTAAAAATAGAGTTCAATGATGATTGCCGATTGTTACTTATGATGCTTTAAAAAATATTAACGAACTTATTTAAAATTTTTTAAAATTTTTAAAATACTTACAAATTATAGAATTTTTCCTGTTGTGCCCTTAAAAATGTCATTGCTACTCGCAATCCAATGGGACCGTTTGCATAAACTGCTTGAATCACAGTGAGGAAATGACTCAAAGAAACTTTGTCATATTTTTCAATAAATGATTTTAAAATTGATTCATTCTCAATGCATCCAATGGTTTGAAGGATTTGAATTTTCTCAGAATTATTTTTTGTCGGTGAACTATAAAACTCATAAAGTGATTCATAAACACTCAAATCAGCTTGGAGAACTCCATTACACATAATTGCTGAACGGTGATCGTTTGGAAGTTCATTAAAAGAATCATCCTTAATTGCTTTGTTCATTAATATCTTCGTATCATTTAAACATTCTTCTAAATACGCTTGACAAGCCCAATTGATTGCGATATTTCTGATGTGCTTATGATGATGAGGTTCGCCCCTTTTAACTTCACTGCCGTATGTCTTGTAAACTTTTGTAAGTAATTTTCTCAAAAATTTCTAGAGTTGTTGAATGATTGAAAATCTTTAGGTATTTTACAAAATGACTCACCCTAAAATTTTGATAGAGTTCGCTGCTTCCATCATCGAGCATTCTTCTCATGTAGATAATATTTTCAGTCGCTGTGTACCAAGGAATCCAATCGTCCTTAAATAATTAAATTTATATCAAATCAAAATTTATGAAAATTTTCAATAATTTTATCTACACTTCATGATATTTAAAATAAAATTACTCACATCCCTTTCCAAGTACTTCAAAACCTCCAAAAATAGTTTCATGTCTAGTTTTCCATCACCTGCAAAAACCGCAGCATCATCGATCAGCATTGCTCGAGTAGTTGGTGAAATTTTTTCGTAATCTTCATTATACAAAAATTTGGCGATTGACATCCAGTTTGCTTTATCATAATGAACTCGGAAGTAACCTTGTTGATTAATATTCACAATTAAAATATCTTTCGGGCTCAAATCAAATTCATCCTCAAATGTTGTCGCGTTTGTCCAAAATTGATTGATTTTTGTAAAATTATCACGATTGGTTGAGTAAGTGATAGGAATGTGCCAGAGTGAATTGTCAGTTTGATTATCATTCATGAACCTCATTTGTGTGAATCTCGTGACATTTGAAAAATAGGCTCGTTTAACATGAATATAAGGAAATCCACTTTGAAGCTCCCATGTTTGCATAACTGACAACACATTTATATCAGTACTTTCAGGCAATGCTTTTTGAAGGGCTGCGTATAAATTTCCTGGCTCTGCGATTCCTTCAGGGTTATTGGTATTGTTGGTCAAATAAATATGCAAACCTTTATTGAAAACTTGAGGTGTAAAGGCATACATGAACATTCGAAGAACGCAAGCAGCTAATAAGGAGTAAAAAAATTAAATTTTCGTAACGGAATTAAATTTTATGTCAGAGTCGACAAATTTTCAAAAAATTACATTTACTGTAAGCGATCGAGTCAAACAACCCACGAACTTCAGCTGGTTTTTCAACATAATATGTCATAGGTCGAATGTGCGGTGAAGCATCTCGAATCATCACATTTTGAAGTGTCTCAACCAAAAACATTTCATCGGTTCTCATTTCGGGATAAATCGGCTTCACCATGTAATATTCGTAAAACCTTATATCGAATATAAATAAATTTCATAGAGAAAATTTTTAAAAACATTTACTTGCAAAATCCTTCTGAAATCCATAATATTGACCACCAATTTGGCGTTAAAAGATTTCCAAAATATTTATGACACACCTAATAAAAATAACTGTTATCACTCATTAAAAATTTAATATCTTTACAAGCCTTACCTCATGAACAACTGTTTGTGCTACATATTCTTTATCATAAGCCGTGTTGATTCTTTCTTCGTAAAGTAAAAAATCCTCACGATAAAAAAAAATTTGATCATTTTCCATGCCTCCATAGTTAAATAACGGCAATGCAACTTGATCTAATTTTGTCATTCCATCGTTGGTTAAATTAAGAGCAGCATTGAATTTATCCAAAGCTTCAATTGCAGTGTCAATCCCAAATTCAGTGTTTTGAACTTGACCATCTCGAGCAAATCCACGGAATTCAATGCCATTGTGTATTTTTGAGAGATGCTCGAACTTAGATATCACAAATGCAATTAGATACGTTGGAAGCAAGGACGTTGGTTTAAATACTCGAATTTTTTGATTTAATCTAAATTAAGATATTAAAAAATTTAAAAAATTCTAATTTTACAACAAGTGTATCGCTGATGGTCGAGCGACTTAAACTTGACATTCATTAATACTTATCAAAACACTCAAAGTTGAATGAATCACCTCAACAATTCACTTTCCTAAAAAGCCGTCAGATAAAATTTTTTTATCTCAAAAACAACAAAAATCCACTCACAATGTCCATGTTGGTAATCGATCTGTATTGATCGCTATGGATAAGCGTTAAGTGGTATTTCGCTTTAAATTTTGGCTCATCGTAGCATGGAAAGACTTTTCTTGCGTGAGTCGGCTGCATGTGAGTGGCGAGGAAAAAACTGAAAAAATTTCAATTAAAACCACTTGAGTTTAATTGTTTTGGGAATTACTTTTCGTCGCCGTTTTGTGCGAAGTAATTTCCAAGATAAACACCAGTGACTGAACTATAAATACTTCCAGTATATTGAAGGTTTAGATAGTAAATTTCATTTTGACGCAATAAAGTGTCATTTTCAATAGATATTTGCAAAAATTCTTGCTCAGCTTTGTATGAAGTGTTGACTGCCAATGCATCAGGACAATTTGAACTTGGATATTTGCATAAAAATGGAATTCCAGTAATGTTAACTGCACTGTGAATCGTGATCTGATTTGTGTCTTTAAGAATGCTAATTTTGATGAAAATTTCACCCAAAAATTCACTCATTCCACTTTCAATGTTCCCGAATTCAAGAGTGATAAAATATGCTTCGGGTTTAGTGTCATTTGGTAGCCTAAAACTGTATGTACCGCCAACTTCAAACAGAACCAATAAAATTCCAAAAAATATTCTCCACATTTTTATTTTTTCTCTTTTCTTTAAGCCCGTTTAAAATGTACTGAAAATATTTCTGGCTTTATTTTGCAATTTGATTAAATTTTAATCTTATCGAGCAATAATTGATAAATTACACATTATCGAAAATTAATAATACTGCACCGCGTGTGAAAAAACCGTTACAAAAATAATTTGAATTTTACATAAAATTTTTCGTAGACATTTCAACAGGCACACATTACAATTTTTAAAAGATGACACGCAAAATGTTAAATTTCATAAACTTTATTAAATAAATTTCTAAAATTTAAAAATGTTACAAGATCGAAATAATTTTTAATAATTTTAATTCATAATCTCACTGAAATTCGTTGCCATAATTTTTCAACATAAATGTTCCCATAATTTTTAATCATACATGTGTTGGTGCGACTCTCCAACATGAGTAAATTTTTGTAGACTCAACGTTGTGGGGAAAAACACACACAATAAGCTGGAACTTTTTATTATCACGATTCACTCAAATCAAAACGCACCTCAATAATGTGATCAATCGCATAATCAGCATAATGAAATATCGAACAAATTTAGCAAAATCTTGTTATCTTAGTTTATTCAAAGTGAATCTGAAAGTTTAGAGAATTTCTTTGTTTTTCTTTACGCTCGAGTGGAGTGAAAAATATTTTATCAAAATTCAATTAGTTAAAGTTGAATTTGCATTTCATTAAACATGTGGAAATGCAATAAATGCCAAAAACCCGTTTATTTCGGTAGGTTGAGGATAAAAATTAAATTTTTAAGGTGTGTTTAAAAATCTCAACTGGATCTGATGAAATTTTCATATTTTAGCGGAAAGACAGCAATCTTTAGGATTTGACTGGCATCCGGAGTGTCTTCGATGTCACGAATGTGGTAAACGATTAAATCCAGGTCAACATGCCGAGCATAAGGGAATTCCTTACTGGTAAGTGCTCTGAATAAAAAAATATCAAAGTTCAATTTCTAAAATTAAATTTTTAGTCATGTCCCTTGCTATCCAGCCTTATTCGGTCCAAAGCTCTTTGGACATGGAACAAAAGTAGAATCTCATAAAAGCTTTGGTCAAAAAACCGCTCAAACAGCTCCAAAAGCTTCAACAGGACCAGTCATTCCTCGTGCACACATCGAAACGAAACTTAAGACTTACAATCAGTTTTTTAGCAACAACAAAAGTCTCGAGATAAAAGCGCGTGAAGTGAATGGCAGAATCATTCTTGAGGGTGCTCTCCGAATTTATTGGGGTATTCAAGGGGTCATTCACTTGAAGGAAGACGACGATCAGAGAACTGTGGTTACCATAAGAAAGAGAAATTCAGTTCGATATCCAAATTCAGTTGACATAGTAAGGATTAGATTAATATTTTTAATCCAAAGATTAAAATTAATTCTTTTTGTAGATTCGTGAAAGTTACGCTGGTGCCTCTGAACAAGCAATAGTCGCAAGTGACAACGATACAACCATATCGGAATCACTCTCTTATGATACAATTAGCATTTCATCTGACGTTAATTCGCTCAGTTCCGATAGTTCATCAAAAGAGTCATCACCGGCTCACCAAACGCTGCCCTCAAAATTGGATATCAAGAAAATTAATTGGGATGAGCTCGATGATCTTTTACAAGTTGAACAAGTCAACGACAATAATCACTACAGCACAATGCCATCGCCAATGAGCTCAAGCATGACTGACAGTCAAATTTCAAACTTGAGCATGGATGAATCGAGCAGTTTTAAAACTTTGTCACCTGATGGTGAAACGACCTCACAATCGTCGAGCATTTATTACTCACAAATGGAGTCGTCTAAAAATCAGGATAGCTCAGAGGACACGCCAACATTAAAGCCATGCGAATATGAAGATTTTAAAAGACAAGCCAGCATAGAATTTGTCAATGGTGCCAATGATATGCCATCAATCAATGATGGAACTCTCAAAGCTTTTCAGCCAATCGATCCGTCTCGAATTAATGACTCAATGAAACTCTATCAAGATAACATCATGAACAGGAGTGTTCAAAGTGAGGATGGTCTCAGCGTTTATTCACTCTCGAATAGCTTTTGCATCCCTGGTCAAATTAATTCATTCAACATTCAAGATACTCTTAATCTCCTCAAGAACTCGTCATCATCATCGTCATCAGATGATAAAACACTTAAGCAAGAAAATAAAGTGCTAAAAAAATCAAGTTCGATGTCATCAACGGATGAAGAAACGAGCTCAACTTCACTATCCGAAAAAGGTGTAATGAGATCTAAAAGTGGGCCAAATTACTCGTTGAATAATTTTGAGGCGGTTGAGAGCGACACAATGAAGCCATCGGGAAGACCTGTGACATCCGTTAATATCAAAATGGACTGTTACGAGGATGTGCAGACAGATGCTGCTCCTGTTAATGGATCGTCATCATCGGTGCCGTCTTATGACGATGATGGAACTGATGTTGTGGTGCTAAGAAAAAAACACAAAGGTTCAACTGCCATTAAAAGAAGAGCGGGAAATAGGAGGTGATAAAAATTTTTACTTTTAAAAATTAAAATTATTAAAAATTTTGTATTTAGATCCCGAACAAAACTTAAACGCCGCTGCTCAATTAATGGACATTTTTACAATCGAGAGACCTCAGTCTTTACACCTCCAACTGGGTCACAAATGACTGTCTATGCTTCTTCATTGCTGAGCACCCAGGACATTGTCACTCTTGTGATGGAAAAATATAAAATTCAATCAAAAGCAGAAAATTTTTCACTTTTCATAGTGCGCGATAATGGCGAACAAAAAAAGTTGACAGCCGATGATTTTCCATTATTAACACGTGTGCTAATTGGACCGCATGAGGATGTCGCTCGGCTTTTTTTAATGGACGAAATGCAAACTGTCGAAATTAGGTAAATTTACACATTTTTTCTTCATTTTAAAATTTATTAATTTTTTTAATCAAGTTCTGAGGTTGCACAATTCGTCAATTTGTCCGTTCCCGAGTGTCGCGCCATAATTGAGAGGTATTACGAGGAGGAGGAACGTGAGCTGTTCAGAATTCGCGAAAAGTGAGATTTTTTAGTTATTTTTATTTAATTAATTCAATAAATTTCTCTCCAGGTATTCCGAGTTAAGAAAACGTATTGTTCAGAGAATGGAATCATTAAAAGTCAGATTGTAACTAAAAAAGTCACAAAAGTGCTTCAAAACGCTTGCAAAGAAATCCAAAAACGATTTGCCGCAAATTAATATTTTATTTTTATTTTTTAATTAACAACTATAAATTTTTTTGAAACGATACCTGAGTGAATTTCTAAAGGATGATTGAAAATTAAGATTGTATAAATCAAATCCAGGCCATAAAGTCAAACTAACAGAAACATTTTAATAATATCGATGCATTTTTAAATCAATAATGGGGACATCCGTGAGTTGTGTGATGACTACAAATTTTTTAACTTTTCATAATAAATTAAAAAATTTACGAATGTCCCCAGAGACAACATCCGACATCTTAAAACCGCATGTATCAGTTAAGTGTAATTAACTTCACGACGCAAGAACAAAATTCGGCACAGATAATGAGCAATCAGCCGAGTCATGCAGAATCCAATCAAAAGCGCAGTTCCATAACGTTTCTCACTGCGAGAACAATAAGAGATGCCAAAAAAAGTATGAATCTCTCTATAGACAACAATAAGATTGACAACAAAGATCATAAAAATCTCACCTTGAGTGCGGTGCGACTTTTTTCCGTTACTTTTGCGATGAAAAATTCTTGTATTATGGATTAAAATTTATTATACTAATTTCACGTTTCTTGTTCGGGAGAGACAGAACTCTGAATTTCATTGTAGTTCGTTTTCTTGCACTGTCATCAATGAAATTTGTAATACTTATTCTTCTTCGATTTACTCTTTTGTACTGAAATTATGATGTAAAAAATTATTCTCTTCTTTTCATAATCAAATTATGGTGTTTTGATATTTTTTATGTTTTTTGGTCTGAGCGCGGTTTATAATGAGAAAAAAGTTCTTGAAATTAATTAATTTCTAACGATATTTTGATTTTTAAAAATTTAACAATTTTTCCTTTTTTTTAATTTAAAAAATGCAGAAATATGCATGAAAATTATAAAACCGTTAAAATTACTTAGTAAAAATATTAAATTAACAAAACTGAGCAAATCGCGTTCTATTTTCATTCTTCCACGATTTATTCATACTTTGTCATGTAATCATTCAACAATTTTTCATTCTGACTGAGTCTTAGTCTCACAAAATCATCATCATGATATTGAATTTCATAAAGGTAGAAAGAGGAGAAAAAATAAAGTGCTTTTTCTCGAAAAGCGTGATGTTGTTGTACTCTCAGTTGGAATTCATCGCGCTATGCGGTTCAGAGGTGCCAAAGATTTTTATGATTACAATTTTTAGGTTTTCACGTCATAAATCTCGCACACTTCTTTTAATTCGGCTTTTTGATTGCGTTTTTTTCGTTTCTAGCTTATTTCATGTTGAGTTCTGATGCAAAAAAAATTATTCAAAAGACTTTGTAGGATTATTTTTTGATTAAAATCCTCAACTCATATTGCAATCAAGGGTGTTTGTTTATATTGCAGAAAAAATGTATCAAAAAATCTAATCAAAAAAAGAACAAATAAAGATTTTACTCACGAAATTTCATACCGAAAAAAATTATCTGACACTACTTGAACTTTATTTTCTTTTCATTCTCTCGTGATTACGAGGAAGAATTTTTTTATTTCAGAAAATATAAACGAAATCCTATAAAAAATTACATTCACGAATTCTCGACAGAGTGTGAGATTTTCAAAGTCAGATTCAATTAATATTATTCATAGTTTGCGTACTCACTTCTTCATCATGCTGAAGAAAAATCATTTTAAATTTGATTGAAAAATAAATTCACAACTTTTTAGGAAAGTTTTTTTATTAAAAAGTTTATGCAAAAAATAAAAAAAATAAAAAGTTGTTTGCAATAAAAATTTCGAAAAATATAAAAAGTTTGACTCTTCTTGACTTCAATTACAGTTTAAAAAAATATTCTTAAATTTCTTCTTCGCCCAACCTCAAGATGAATTATTTTCCCAAAAATATCTCTTTCACATCCAGATCTTCGAAAGATGAAAAATTGCATTGACCGCAGCTCAATAATTGATTATCGAAAATTTTTCATTCCTCTCGCGTTCATCTGCATCTCTTAACTCTGTTGATCTTCTCAACCAATTCTTGTATACACAACAGAAACAAGAAAATAAAAACAAAAAAATATAAAATGAGATAAAAATAAAATTTTATGAACTCGAATTATGAAGGTACATTGAACGGAGAGAATGAAAACAGCAAACACTTGTAAGCAAGAGGTTCTTTCTTATTTACACTTGGCATATACTCGTTTAAAGCACTATCGGATATGACAGACTAAAGAAGTTCTTACACACATGGATTGTTTTTTAACAGAAAGGTCATGAATCTAGTCAAATGATTTTTTTAGCTTTGTAAAATTTTAATTTCAAGAATTTAAATAAATTTAAAATGTGCATTAAAAAAATCAATTTAATTTATTGTTTACTCTGCAACTTTTTTATAAAAATCCTGCACCTGCACCTCTACATTCTCAACTGAATTTCATCCAAAAAAAATCCTCATGGTGAAAATTTCGTAACAAGATCAATTATTGTTAAGCCCATAGACAGTTAGAAAACTACATCGAGAAGAAGAAATAGATGAAGAGAATGTGCTGATAAATAGGCAATTCGTTGCGGGTGAAAAGTGTTAATTCTAACATTTATCAATTCCTTCTAGTTCTCGCTCATCTCTCACATATATATATATGGAGAAATCTATCTTTCTCCTATTCTTCTTATTCTACCCCGAAAAAAGAATGTTGGGTCAAAATCGAATCTTAATTTATGAAATATTTATTTCTTAATTTCTTTCCTCTTTTTTTCGATTCTTTCTCATCTCCTTCGACCTTTTTCAAATAAATCAAACCGTAATCAAAACACATTGAATGCTATTGAGTTTCATTGAAGATTCCTCTTCATCTTTTGTAGGTTAACTAATAGAATAAATCTTAAGGAGAAGTGCACTGATGCGGTAGACAAGGTGTGCATTATAAAACGCCTTTATGATATACACTTATGAATCTTTATGTTGCCCTTTTAGTCTTTTGATATTTGAAATGTTCTGAGTTGAAATGAGATAAGATTTATTCCTTATGAAAACTGTATCACATCTGAAATTTTAGAATTATAGCTCATAAAATTAACATTTATTTAATGAAAAATTTTCCTTCAAAATTAATGAATGCAAAATATTCCAACCAATATAATTTGAGAATTTTACTTAAAATTTATGTGGATCCATAAATTTTCATCTCTCAACCGTCACGATTTTATGTTGCATTGAAGTTAATAAAAATTTATGTCTAAGAATTTCTTTGGTATTGAGAATAATTCTTTACATATTCATCATCCAACAAATCGATTTGATCACTCTTTGTAATTGATTATGATCATGAGAAAAATATTTCTTTGAAAAGAATTTATTGACCCCCAGTCAGGCGCAATGTATCCATTTCATCATCGCTCAATATGCATCCATAAAAATTCCATCTTTCACCGCATCCCTCGTCCACCTACGTTGATGCAGTTTGAGAATTTTGGATTTCGTGTTCGTGCACGAAAACAACCAAAAAAATATAAAAAGTTAAACTTCAATTTATTATGAATTTTTATCCGATTTAATTAACTTGAGCAGGTAACGATGCTTAATTTGTCATTCTCATCGCTATATAACCACAGCAGCTTTATTCTTTTTCTCCCTCTTCCTTTTCTGACTGCAATGAATATTTTGTGATCCAATTTGATGCTGATAAATTTGAATCAAAATCGTCTCCGCTTTCGTGACGGTCGTAAAAAAGAAATGAAAACAGAGCGTTTGAAAAGAGGAAAATTAAGAGAGAAAGAATTCTTTTTATTGCTGTGGGATATTTTTACATTTAACATTCGAGACTGTTTGTACATACACACGCATTTATTTACAGAAAAGATGACAAAAACCGGAAAAAAGGTTAAAATCGTCGGTGAAAGAGACATTGAGAAAGAGAAAAGAGAGATGATACCTTTAATGTGTGGCCAAGACAGTCACAATGCAAACGGAGAAGAAAAATTATCTTCACATGAACTAAGGACAGTTTCTTTAATCTAGAATCAACTCCTCAATAAATTATTGATAAAACCGTGAATGAATGCGACATAAAATGTTTGAGATGAAAAACTTATTTCTAATGATATTTTTTTGAGTTACATTTTTATAAAAAAATTATTTAATTAATTTTAAAAAACCATTAAAAATCTAATTTATTTAAATCTAATTCAAATTAAATTAATCCAAGCCTAAAACATAACAATTTGATGAGAAACATAAAATTTACTCTTCTCCCGAGACTAATCATGCAAACTCGTGGAACGAAATCATAGAACAAGAAGAACTTTTTTCTCCTCTAAAAACTTTATAAGATTCATTTAAATATAAACGCAAGCCAGAAGAAGAATAAAATTAAATAATCTTCGTGCATTCGAAAAAGGTATCGAAAGAGAGAGAAGAATGGATGAAAACGGATAGACATAACACAGCAACTGCGGAGATGTTGAGAGAGCGATGCTGTAACAAGAGAAAGAGACGATGAAAATTATATTGCATGACTTACTCCGTGTAATAGTCTCTGCACGACCTTCGCTCTTTCTCTTTCTGACTTGCAATGACTTTGCAGCATATTCTGGGGCTTCGCTTCGTTGTGGAACATTATGGGCGAGGATATAATTAAAGAAGTTATCAGGCTGTTGTTAAATTAATTAAGAAATTTTTAAATAAAAGTTTTCGTGAATAAGATTAATTTTATAAAAAACTTAAATTTAAAACAAAAAATTATTTAACTAGCATGCTATAGTAACAATTTTTTAAAGTGTCGCTCTCACATCTCAGCAAACATTAGTATAGAATTAATTCGGTTTAAAAAGCGACGCAAAAGAAGTTGAAATAAAAATTGAGAGAAAAAGAGAGAAACTGATCATACAGAAAAAAAGAGTTGAGCGAAGTCGATTGAGAAAAAGAAGTTATTAGGTTACAAGCTGTTCAACCGGCAAAGAGTACGGACGTGTGTATTTTAAACTTTTTTTCCGGAGCTTCGATCGTGCCTAAAAAATCTTATTGTAAAAAGTGGAGAAATAGCGAAAAATTGGATTATAAAAAAATATATAAAAAATCTAGTGATAAAATATAAAATTCAGTGACGAAAAATTTTAATGAATAGAATAAAAATAAATTAACATTTTAAGTGATTGTAAAAAATAAATTACTTTTAAAACTCATTTAAAATATTTTAAGGTGTTATTAACCGCAATTTATTTTCTCAAAAAAAAAAGATATTTTAAAAATCTTCAATAGGTGATAAAAAACCATTCACGAAAAAGCAATAAAATAATCCAACGAGGGTGCTAAAAAGCCACAAATGAGAGAACCGAAAGTGATGCAAAAATAATAATAAATAAATGTAAAGGCAAAAAAACTGCAAGAACTGAAGTTCATTAAAGAAAATATAAGAAGTGAAGAATTATTGCTGAAAGAGAAGAAAAAAAGGTGACGCCAACACTCGGAGATTACTTTTATACATTTGTGACATTCAGCCAGTCCTCGCATGTCAATTGGACTTAATCAAGCGCCTCCTATACTGCTTACAAAAGAAGACACAGAATTTTGTGCGCATGTTTTTATGAGTCAATTAGCGGATGTACAGCAAAAGTGAAATTGTTCAATTAACACACATTAAATTGACTCGAAAAAAATATATTTTTTAAACCTTATAAAAAGAAATATTTGAAATACTTTCGAATCGCTAATAGAGATCTAAAAGTGTGATTAATTATAAATCGATGTTCGAATAAATTTAATAGACAATTAATCAAAAAAAAGTTCCCTGTCCAACGAGCATTCAAGTCGGAAATATTTTATCCGCGCTACAAAATCTAAAAGAACCCCGAGAAAGACAAAAATAGAGGATCAAACAGTTTTTTATTAATCAATAAAAATAATTTCCATTTCAAATTTACTACGAAAGACTTTTTCTCTCTCCCGAAGAGCTCGAAATTGAATGAGTGAACGAAAGACTTAAATGCATGAATAAAGAACGAAAAAGAGAAGAACTCGAAAAAATTTATCGAAATTCAATCGAAAAACTCAAAAGGAACTTTGTGTAATATTTTTCGTGGTATAAAGTGAACAATAAAAAAAGGTGTACAGAAGATCACGGAAGAGAGTAAAGGAGAGAAAAATTAATCGACAAAAGAAGGAGAAATACCGAAAGGGCTATTAAGGTAAGACGAAATTGTTTTTGATGCATCTGAATTGCATTTTCTAAGAAAATTTTTCTTTGAATTTATTATTATTGTTTTGAGTGCTTGCAAGATGCTAAATTTAAAGATTTTTTGAAAATGGGTTTTTATTAAATTTTTTCGGTTGCAAAAAAATTTTTAAAAAATTTAAAAAATTATTTTCAAAAGTTTTAAATTTGTTTTCTCTTTAAATTTTTTTAAAGTTCAAAACGGTCATCACTGAAATTTTTGTTATCTTTGATGTGTTAAAAAATTTTTAAATCTTCTCGAGAAATCAAAAATGTACAAAATTACCAAGAAAAAGGCAAAAACAAGCTTTTACAACATGCATTTTAAGCTCATTATCCAATAAAATAATAAATAAAAACCTCATTTAACCCCAGTCGGACCTCAGAACATCATTTTTCTGTGTTTTCTCTCTCATTTTACTTTTAACACTTCATTTAACCGCAAAATCTCTTTTTAATTTCATTGATAATGAGAAAATGTTTTTTTACGATCAAGCTGAAAGAAAATTTCATAACATCACACTCGCATATATATGCAGCGTAGATATCGCCGCAAGAGACGATTGTGGTCGACTAAAAATAGCTTTTGTGTTTGCTATATTGAAATGCACATTCCAAAGCAACAGTCACAGAGCAGCGAGAAAAGACAGAAAATCCATTAAAAATTGCTTTTTTTTCATTCTTTTTTCGGATCGGCGAAAAAAAATATTAAGCCGAGAGTCGAACGACTTTCCTTTTTAAGGCAAATCCTCAAGGACACCCACTCTCTGATATTTGTTACATTACGATGATAATCATCAAAAAGCACATCTTGTGTGCATATACGTTGAAATGCGGAGCAAAAAGGATTCAAGTCAATTTTTTTAATAACCTTTAATTGACGGCTTTTAGGAGAATTTAATCATTAAGAAAATTAATAATTAAATTTTCATGACTCTGGGGTCTCAACCCCTTGGAGGTGAAACCACAGAACGAAAGAACAAAGCGAGAAAGTCGAAGCACACATAAAAGAGCAAATTGCAATTTTACCTCGCAACTAAATCATGCATTTCGGCTATTTTTGCCGTCTGACTGCTCTCCATCCTTTCATTATTCATTCTCTACGTCTCTCCATTTGCGGAATGGGAATCTGAGAGCGGAGTAAATTTTATCAGCACAGAACGCAAAAGAGGCATAAAAACGTTCATTTTACACCAAGCATTAACAAATTAGTTAATGGCTTTGCAGAGTGTCGGGGTCTTAGAGGGCTTCCCTTCTGTGTCTTTGCATACGTTTCACAGGGCTCGAAAGATCGGACGAAGATAATCGACGTTTATTGCTTTAGAATTTTAATCCCTTCCAAAGTCAATGATTCGTTGATAATTATCGAGGGATGGAACGTTTTAAAAGATTTTTTAAAATTATTTTTAAAAAATCAATTAAACTTTCTAATTTCCACCCCTTGTCAAATCCATCTTAATCTCTCTTCCTTTTCTTAGTGATTTGAAGTTGAGGAGATTTAAAGAAAAAAATTTATTTCAACATGCCTGAAATTCCTGAGCCTCTCGTAAAATTTAAAGTTTATCTGCCCGTTCTTCTAATTTCCACGTTTTTGCATTTTTAATTAAAAAATATTTATCTCCGTCTCTGTGGCGTTGTCATGAGCCGATCAATAATCGACCATTCAGGCCTTTTTGCGAGCAATTTCTCGAGTAATGCCAACCCACGCGAATTTATAGACGAGTGTCATTTTCTGAGTCGGGTCAGTTAGCCTGCGATCTCTTTCGTCATTGCTTATTTGCATATGTTGGACTCGAAAATGTCTTAAATACGAATTCAATGGAAGTCAATAAAATTATTATTGCACATTCCACATCGAAGTGATAATGATGATGACGCACTAAAAGCTCTCAATTAAGGCTAAAAATAGCAAATGCTGGCGCTCGCGAAAAAAAGTAGACTCATTATCAGGTTCGACGATCTTTTTGGCAATAAAAAAGAGAAATTATTGCAGTCGCACAAAATAATTAAATGAACGAGAAAAATTTGCAAGTTATTTTGCCTTGCACACAAAATACCGAACAGCATCAGCTAATGAGAGTATCAGAGCTAATAAAACTGGAATAAACAATGAGCTTGAGTCGAGCAAAAAAAAAACTACGTTAAGCATTTTTAAGAGAAGGAAAAAATGTTGTCGCCACTTATTAGAGAACGTCGCTTGGCGCTGCTGTCAACATTTTTCAATTAACGGCTGAGCTGCCGCGATACGAAAAATTGAAAAAAAAGAGAGATGAATGGAAAATATCTTTTTTCGGTAGTCGATTTATGCTCGGCTGCAAAATGTTTTTTTTTTATCAGAAACATTGCGTGACTGAGTGAGTGATTTTTATGGTAATTTATGCAATTTTCAATGGTTTTTGCTTGTATCTCAATCGTTTGTCAGCATGCGAGAGAGGAAAATCGGGGTAAATTAAGGAGAGGCCGAGAGAAGAATTCTTGTCGCTCGACAACTTCCACTCACACATAAACACACACAAAAATCAATTTTAAACATTTTTCACGACAAAAATGTCATTTTTCATCTTCTGGTGTGGAGTGAAAAAAATATCGCCAATTCCAAAAATAAAAGCGAGCAAAAATATGCAAGCGGTGGCAAAAAAGTCGTTTTCGAACAGACTCATTTCGCCTTGTGAAGGTCGTTTGAGTGAAACAAGCCTTGTTTCTGCTTCATTAAGCTTTGCGGATATTTTAAGAAAATTTTCTGCATCATTGCCGCGTTCTTTTTAGATTTTTACTCGGGTAAAAAATTATCTACAGGCCATCAATATTTAAAAACATTTACTTGAGCGTGATTTAAATCTTTAAAGGGGTCGATCGTAAATTAAGTATCATGATTTAGAACCTTAAAAAATATTTTTTAAATTTCTTATTTTTAACAGATGATAAAATTAAAAAATGGCATGACCTAATTTACAAATTACCCCCTGCTAAGTCTGCAACATAAATTGTCTCAAAAGGACTTTTAACCAACCCTGAAACTAACTTATCTAACGTCGTCTCTTAATTTACTCTCTTATATGTGTGCCATTTGGATATCATGCCTTTCTCTCTCACTCTATATATCTAAAGTCAGCCAGCTGTATAACATTTCGT
This sequence comes from Tanytarsus gracilentus, assembly GCA_038502055.1. NCBI lineage: Eukaryota > Metazoa > Arthropoda > Insecta > Diptera > Chironomidae > Tanytarsus > Tanytarsus gracilentus. The sequence continues at coordinate 1,865,794 of JAXRKN010000045.1, read as the reverse complement.
TCATGAAATGCCAACTATTTGTGGCTTGCTGATAAAAGTGCAATATAATTGCTAGCGTTATACAAAAGCCAATATGTGATATGATTACGTAATGAGATCCAATTTAGAGGTGGAAAGTCCAGAGAGAGAGTGTAGCGAAAATATGGAAATTTCTTGAAAGACTGCCATTATTAATAAGGATGTGCTTGGCATGAAATATTGATGCATGGGAAATTTATATTTAAAAAAACAGATGACTAATTGAGGTTGTTTAAAGTGATTATAAAATTCAATTTTTAAATTTTCAACGGTCTAATTTTAATAGAGTCACAAATCGACACCTAAAAACCTCAAAAGTTCATTGAATCTGTTACCGAATCTTTTTCAACCCAAAAAATTGTTAAATTAACTTACTAAATTTCCTCCACATGATCTCGCGAAACAGCAAACAAAACATAATCAATTTTTGTTATTTTTCTTTCACTTTTTTTTGTTACTCTCACTCAATTCCATTTCATTGCGGCTGACCACTTATGTGTCGCAATCTTTGCCCGAAGAGAGCGAGAGATAGAAAGAGAGAGATGCGGAATAAAAACACACACGACATGTCAGAGACAGTTGAAAATTTATGGCCAATTTACTAGGTGTGTATTACAAAGTGAGTGCGAGACCATTCATTCACTGCTGAGCTCATTAAAAGTATTGACTGTGGAACTGATTAGGTTCCATAATATGTGCAGAAAGGAGGTACATTATCAGCAGTTAATAGATTCAAGTGGCGATTTCATAATTGAAAATTGTGAAAGTGAACAAATTATCCGAAAAAAATGCTCAGCGGAAGCCGAAAAATGTCATTAAGAGTTGATGCATGTTCTCAAATGGTGTCGAATGATTAATCTGGGTTTAGGTTGAAATCAACGTCAAATTTAATTTAAAATCGAAAAAGATCATGGCACTGGAATAAGTGAGAAAAGGGTATGCAGCTTTGGTGAATATTTGCCATCAATTTTATAAATTAAGAAAATTTTCAATGTCAAATTTAAAAAAATTAATTAATTTTTCAATATTTTCGAACGAAAGTTCCAACCCCATTTCAGAACAACTCATTTGACCCTCTCCATTGCATTTATTCACATTGTAATTAGCGCATAAATACGAGATGAAATCAAATACGGAAGAAATATGAAAATAAAATGTTGACGTAATGCATGCAATGAGACATCAGATTTTATGATGATTGAGTGGAATGGCGACGATTTAATTGCAAATGGATTTAAAACGTATTGCAAACGTTCTTAAGATTACTTTTAATTAAAAAATTTCATTATTCCGCTCCCAAATGTTGCCGATGATATGCCGTTATATCCAGCTTGGGTCTTATAAAAAAAATCACGAGAGAAAAAAGTGTCGAAAAGCGATTCGAGGCGAGAAAAAGATGAAATTTTTAATTTTTTTTGAATCTTATTATCTTTGATGCGATCGGATTAGGTTACATGTGTGAGAAGTACGTCGATCTTCTATCTTCTTTATATGTTCATTTTTTCTAGACTTCTATTTCTTACATTCTACGCGTTCGAAAGTGATTCAGCAATTTTTACTGAATGAATTGAAATATGGCAAAGTGCTCTTAATATTAGACAGCGAAAAGGAAATGATGGGATCGACAAATTAAACTTAATTGGCTATTTACCAATGAATGGTGTACTTTTACCCCTGACCAAGATTTTTTTTTGCTTCACAGCAAGGTGCAAGAATTGAGATTTCAATTTTATGATACTTAATTGGATGACAAACGAAATTTATGACGCAGTAAGGATCGAGTAATGATCCCACAGAAATTTCACTTAAGCCACTATTGTGGGAAGTGTTCAAAAGAAAGCAACGGAAGTTTGCTGATAATCGAGAGCACCAAAAAGTTATTTCACATGAGCAAAGGGAAAAATTCAATATAAAAATTTCCGAAAGAAACAAAATGTTGAAAAATGAGTCTAATTAGTAGCATCAAACGACAGGTAAAAGTAAACTTTCATTTCACCCGAAAAAAAATTTACACAAGTGTTTGTAAATGATCGCGACAGAAAATATTTTTTTAATTGTGTCTCTAATAGCGAAAGAGAGAGAGAAGAATTTTAATTTGTGGAATTTGATGGGAAAAAGTAGGTTTGAGTGATGTGTGATAATTTATCTAAATTCATAAAATTTTGACAATTATAAAAATTATTAAAAAATTATTCAATTTAATTCTCTCAATCGATTTAGTATCAAAATAATTTCCAAAAAACCCAAGCCATTCCACCAAACATTCACCTCATGTTCTGTCTCGATTTTTTTTCTCCTTTTCTTCGCCGCAAATATTTGAATTTTAATTAAAATTCGCCTGTGAATGGAATTTTAGAGTGTCTCAAAATATATACAAACACATTCGGAGAGGTCTGCGACTTTAATTCGACATGTGGTCACTCCAGGATATATTTCGAAATGCAGACTTGAAGTCATAACTTTGCATTAGATTAATTTTTTTTTCTGGGGACATTTTGCCAAATTTTGCATGCATAAAAATAATTCTCGCAGCGGCAAAGGCGTTAGGTGTCTTTTAATCTCGAGAGCAAATTCGAAACTTCCTCTTAATGATCAATTGCATGGCAATTATTAACGCGTAATTGCATTCTTGCGTTCTTCTCCTCTTTCTCGCTCAGCGCTCAACACAAAATTTCACTTCATGCCAGCTTTGAATTAAAAATAATTACAGTTGAGAGGGCTATAAATCTCCGTCAAATTCTTATTCATATACAAAGTAATACTAAAGTATGCAAAGGGCGATTGAAATCCGTGAAAATTGACTAAATGCATTTCGTACTTAGAATCTTCCATATATGGAAGAGAATAAGTTTTAATAATTTATGAATTTTATATTCTCTCAAAAAAAAATATTAAATTCACTTTAGAAGGAGGTTGACAAAAAGTCTTATCTGTAATGTGATCAACAAGGAAATGTAAGCGGAATTTGTGTGCATAATTATTTAAAAAAGAGACACGCAAAAGATATTACATCACTTAAGCATGCAAGATTTCTTGGTGTGGCTTCTTGAATTTCAATTTTCCTTAACATCACAAAAAAGTGCCACCTCATAAGAGGAAAAAATGAGAACTCGAAAGATTACAATCCTCTTTTTTGCTGCCTTCGCATTGGCTTTTTTGTTACGTGAAATGTAAATGAGATATGCCAATTTTGAGCTGAGTCATACATCTCTATCGAGCAAAAAATAAGTGTGACAAAAATCTTATAGTAGAGGAAATTGCAATGGAAAATAAAATTCAAAAAATGGGGTACGGTCTTTTGAGTGAGTTCAATGGCCTTCGAGAATTTATCAACCGAATTCATCTCAGTTTAGATATGAATAAAAAAAATTTACGCACGACACTCATCGAAGCGCGATGATTAATTATCTTTAAAGTATGGAAGCGATTATGCGAAGAGCTTTGATTAAGTAGCGCGCGAATACCTCACATCAGTTGAGCTAATTATTTATGCGGATTCGCGCTTAATTGATGACAAAATATAATAAAAATAAATCCCCGAGTGTGGAGAATTTATGAGCTCGCGAGCGATTAGTGTCCAATATCAGGTTTAATGTAGTTTGGTCCCCGTATTCGACTATATTGCAGTTATAAAGCTGTTTATGTGGAAACGTGGCACTCGAGGAAAGTTTTGATATCTTTTTCCTTCTTAATTGGTGATGTAAATTAAGCTGTTAAGATTTTCTGCTTGAAAAATTATTTCAAATCTTATCGCACTCGCTCTAATTTAGAAAAGTTTTCACTTTTACCTTTAAAGCTCATTTCCTCCTCTTTATTATTAATTCACCAATTACTTTCTCACAAAAATAATTTTTTTCTGGCTCAAATCAATTTTTAAAATTTAAAAATCAAAAATATTGAGTTCATTTACCACAAATTGATTAATCAGCTGCTCTGCAACATGTTAACGAGTGAAAAATCAAAAAATTCATTCAATAACTCACGCTAAATGAATGCAGATGGAAATTAGATAGGATGATGAGTCAATTAAGGTTGTTGCTTGCCAATGAGTTTGCAAATTAGCATCCAAGAAAATCACTTTCGATATTTTGTAAGTTGCTTAATTGAGCGCCAATATTTCAAGATAATTGTTGTAAAATTTTTCAGACGTGCTAATTTTCATTATTGATGTTAATTAAGTTAGACTTTGAATATTAATTGGAACGACAATTTTACGTTCGTGAGTCATGTGTGTTTTTTTTGTAATTTTATTTTATTTTGTGGGAAATATTGTGCTAAAAATAATTTGTTGACTGAATTGTTGATGATTTTAAGATAGCCACCACATAAATGAAAGAATTTTTTAATGATGAATCATGAAATCATTTTAAATTGATTCAAATTTTTTTCACAAACCTAACTTTGAAAATATTAAATTTCTCATAATTGATTAATTGATAAATTTCCATCAACAACTGGTAATTTCTTTTTTCCATATATGGTCACAAGAAACTACGAACTAGCATTATGTAAATTCAGCTGTTCTATGAAGACGTCCAAAAGCAAATATACAAAAATTGACTCTCCTTTCAAGCATGTACGCAAGAGAATGCGGAGAAAAAATATTTCACACATTTTAGAACTCTTCTAAGAAGTGACTGACTCATATTATTTTTCTCACACAATGAGCACCTTTAAACGGCATTGAAAACCGTAAATTAAATCCGCAATTGAAGATCGCCGTTTTTCGTGTCTTCAAAATGAACTTTATGGATTGTTGCGAAACAATTGGAGTCGAATAAAAGCGGACGAAAAGAAAAATAACTAATGATGACAGTGAACTTTCCGAGGCGCACATCTCGTTCGGCGGGGCATGTAGGCAATTATTCAACTTCAATATTTTCACCTCATTTGAATATTTAAAGCAAATTTATTCACACAAAAATTTTTTTCGCCATAAGCAAATTCAAATGAAGAAGCTATGTAACTTGTGACACGCGAGAGACCATTTCCGTCATCTGTTTTACGATGATTTGGTTTATTAGAGATGTTTAGAGTATTTTACGATGCATGAAGTGATAAAAAAATTTGAAAGGAATTTGGCGAGCAAAAAAATTTTTAGAAATATTTAAAGGAAGTTTAAAAAATGTAAATTTTTATTATTAAATTTTTGTGAAATATAAAACAAAAATTCAGCTTCAATTAAGTTAACACTTTTATTTGATTCAATATAATTTCACAAAAATCACTAAACACTTAATTTACTATTTTCACATTTAAATACCAGATATTCCTTCAATTTTTTGAGATTATATTTTTCAATTTCAAGTTGAATAATTCAGATCATCACCTCGCAGGAAAAATATTTTTATTTCTTCTCAATAAAAACTTAATTGGATTTTTTTGCCTTAAAAACTTTTTTACAGTTTGTTAAAATAATAAAATAAAAAATTGAAGTAATTTACAGGCAATATTTTAAAATCTCAAATGCAAATATACGCACATGGTCTATAACACTTTATATTTGAAGCACACTTAGGCGCACTTCGTAGTCATTCGGACGCACATAAAAAGTTTATAATTTATTGCTCCGCTTTATTAAAACTCCAATTTGCTTATGTTTTTTTATAACTTTTTCTAAATGTGAACATTTAGAGTGTGTGAGATTTTTTTGCATCTATTCGGTATTTATGATTTGAGCTGACATTCAAGAATTTTTAATTGCTAAACATTTTTTTTATTGCATGCAATTAACGCAATTGAACTAAAAACTTTAAATTAACATTTTATAAATTAGAAAATTCAACAAATGATTAGATGAACTTAATTTTACGCCTTACGGCATTCTTAAATCCAATTTTCCACCTATTTTTTTGACAAATCAACTCTCTCGAGCGACAGCAGTGATTTCACAGAAAAATAGTGGCAGTTCCACATATCAAAGAGCACTCGCGTGAATGAGTATTGACATAAATTGCCGTCTAAATGACAAGAAGTAGCTGAATAAGTTTGTCGTAGCGCGTGGAGTAGCCCCTGGGCGTATTAAATTCTGTTGTGGTTGTTAAGTTGCCAATAGCGACGCTGACCAGGCCATCAAGTACACACACGTAGTACAGTGAACGCTCCAATTTTTTTAATATTCTCAAAAAAAAATTAAAGAAATCTCCCAAGAATTTAACGCTAGCTCAATTAGGGAACGAAATTTTAAGCACATCAAAGCGTCTAATCCAATAATCGCAAATAACCTAATTAGCGTCACAACGATAATCGTACACTGACCACGTACACGAATTAATCCCAGCCTATTTCGAGCCTGTAAATCGCATTCTCTCTCTCACTCATTCCTTTCTCAATGAAAAGTACTTTTCTATACTACACATGAAAACGTCCAGCTGGCACTCGCTTGGTCAGATTCGCTCGAGAACTCAATTCGATCAGATGTCTTGTGTCGAAAATTCTAAACTCGCGGCGGGTTGAGACAAAGAAAAGTAAAATATTTAGTGGAAAATTAGAGTAAGCACTGTTGACTCGTGTCTAAGTGATACATGTGGAGCACACGCTCGGTGTTAAATTCTCAGTTGTTAAAATTGAGCTCGGCGATGAATAAAAACTAAAAATTATTAAAAAAAGGAAATTAAAGTAATTTTTCTGTAAATGCGAGTGAAATTTTTTTGTGTGTTAGCATGTCGCGTTTATTGCAGAAAAGTCATTAAAGAATTTTCATCAGAATAATACCAAAAAGAAAGTCCGAAGGTATCCCGCGGGGCGCTTTTAGATCCAATTTTAAGGTAATTATGAAAATTTTCATAACCAAAAATTTCACCTCGGATGAATGATAAATCGTAGGGCGGTGAGAGTGGCCGTTTACAGTTAAGCAATTCTTCTTCCATCCATCCGAAATGATGGAGAGTGTGTGTTCGCCCAGGGAAACGAATTAGACGCTATTAATTAATTTCTTGTGACTCTCGCACGATGGTAATCATTAACAAAATTTATTTTTTTGGGACTCCCTCATTCGCGTTAATTCTCAGCATAGCGAGAAATCTCTGAAGTATATGTATGATGGTGAGGTGATTTGAAAGAAGAAGAAATTTGTTTGGCATGTCGATGAATGGAAACACTTAATTCTCACATGCTCATGCGATGAAGTTCAAGTGATGAAGAAACGTGAACTTGAGAGGTGCACGGAAATTTAAGAAGAAATAAAATTATTATGACAAATTGAGACGGTGGAAGTCAACATGGTCAATATGGATGGAAACATTAAATATTTAAAAAATCACAAATAAATTTTTTTACAAAATCTAAATTTTAAAAGTTTCCATCCCTAGACTTGACATCCATAAAAATCATCACCATATAATTTCAATTTGCGAAAAAATTAATAATTTTCTAACCTCAATGCCGCCATCAAAAAGGAAGTCGTTGGATGAAAAAAGATTCGTGGGATGGTCGAGCGTGTCAAGTTACATCTCAAATTTGCAACCCATTTGAGCTTTTCATCAAATACGTTCGATTTTGAATTTATCACGATTCAGCTCTGTGTACCTTACCGTCATTTAATGATGATGATGATGTGATTCCAATATATGGGTCATGACAAATCGGGCACGGACGTTTGACTGGCACAACTACCTTTTTGTATTTGATTGACGATTATTGAGAGAGAAGGAAGGCTTAATGTCAACACATACAGGCGACCTCACGATTTTCTCTCAACCTATCAATTTTCATTTCCTCTCTCTAACTTTCCTTCGACGAGCGAGTCAATTGCATTTTATTGAAATTATGGCTCATGAATGATTCTTTGACCTGTACAGAATTGTTTGTTTATTGTCGAGCGAGGAATTCGAGTCATGAAATTATCCAAGCCGATGATGGTACGAAAAGCAGGAAACTAATTACATAACTTTTTCGAAAGAGATCCACTTAATTTCATTATGGTAAAAAATTCTAATTCTAACGTAATTATAGAAGAGGAGGAAAGAACCACAAAAAAATTTCAATTCTTTTCGCTCTTAAATGATTTTTGAGAGAATTTCGAGGGATGGAAACTTTTGTAATTTTTTTATTTATTTTTAAAATATTTATCTAAATAATTCAAATTTTAGTAAATTATAAATCGTATGTTTTTGGTCAGAACGCGTAAAGATGTTTTAATCGGTATTCACACAAGTATAAATTATAAATTTCAAAAAAAAATCAAATTATCCTCCCTTGAAATTGACTTTAACATTTTTCATTCAAAGTCGACTTAAAATTCCTCTGCTGACTTTAAAGAACTTTTTTTCTCTTTATTCACTCCTCATGTAATACGAGTCGTGTAATAACAATAGAAGTTTCTTCATAGACTGCACGATTGCGAGCTGTACAACAAAAAAAATGAGATGAAGGGATCTTTTTTTACGCGAATACTAAAAGGTATAGAGAAGAGAAACAGTTACATGATAGACACAACTTGAAATTTGCCTATTACAATTGTTATATTCTTTAGCCATTTGCATGAGCATCTCTCCGTTGTCTTGCGGCGAGAAGATGACGATGATGCTTTTGAGTTCTTGTTAAAAAATTCAGATGATGGAATAGCTCTTTATTTTTTGTAAAGAGAGATGACTTGTTGTGCTAACTTGAGCTAGTTAAATAAATTTGTATTAACCTAAATAGTTTTAATTAGCGAGAAATGTTTTGAAATTTTAAAATACGTTAAAAAATTTGAGAATTCTCTAAAAACCATTTAACATGCTTTCTCATCACATAAAATTGCTCTTCTGCAAATCACACAAAATTGCGTTGAACTTGAATTGACTAGCCATTGAAAGAGCTAAACAAGCATTGCGTTGAGATAATTATTAATTTGCAATCGACAAACGCTGTAAAGACGATGTAATTGCTTTTAATTTTTAGTTCTCCCATTGCTCCTTTTTTGCAACGAGGCTTATTATTTTATTTAGAACGACTCGATGCTCGTGAAATTGCCTTATTTGTGTGATACCCAAGCAGTTGCTAGTTTATTATATTTTTTTCCCTTTGGATGGTAAAAGTTATCGGCATGCAGAATCAAACAACCTTGAATGCTTCTCGAGACAACATTTGCGTACTGTGTGTAACGCAGAAGAATAAAATTCGATAAAATCTTTCACTTGCAAAGAATTCCAATCGATATTTCCCAAGTGTTAATATCAGCATCTCATTAACATACCAAGATACGCAAAAAAAATATTTCAAATAACTTTATTGCATTGGCAATAATTGAAACGGGGTGAATGTTATCGCAAGCTAAATAAATATTTTACTGCCTCGCCATAAGCCATTTTTTATGCATTTGTACCCTGCAATTGCAGTCAAGAAGCAATAAAAGAACATATGCAATCATTAAATAAATCAAACGAAAGAAATTATGCTGGAGAGCAATTCTAGAATTTCTTTCACGAACTAGAACCGATATTATGGCCTTCGGGGGAGAACTCTGAAATAAATATGAAAAGCATTCGATGTTGGAGTTATTGAAAAATATAGTAATTTAAATAATCTAAATCGTGGAGATTGTAGTTATGCCATGGAGAGTTGCTCTCGTTTTACTTCCCTTCCAATTAAGGTTCGATGACTCTATTTGATGAAGTAATTAAATTTGTACTTTGCAAACGGAAATTCTGAAAATTTGCAGGTGACAAAATGCAAATATTTTTTGAATTTTTCAAGGTATTTAATTTTTAAAATTAAATAATTTGAATTTTTATAAAAATTAGTTGAAAATTTTTTCCATACATTTTTATAAGAACTGGCCACCCATTGATTCAATTGTAAGCTCCCAAAAATTCCCGCTTTGTAAACTGTTAAACTAATCTCATTTTAATTCAAAAAAATCTTTTATTCTCGATTCTCGCCTAATTAAAATGACGCAATATCAAAATCACACAATAAATCCCAATCGGCTCCAAAAAAAGCGAGGAAAAACCAATAATGTTGAAAATCACACACAATAATGTTTAATCCAATAATAAAAGCGTCTTCTTTTGAGATATTATTGAGCTGGGTGCTTTTTATGGTCGAGAAAAAAAAAGTTAATTGATAATTCCAATCTACTTTATTATATAACACTCGCACCTAATGGCGACCATATAGAAATTTTTACGATTTTACGTAACAATTTTACGACTTTATTCTCATCTGCAAGCTCATAAATTTAATTTTTTGATTTCCATCGTGAAAAGTTCTCGAATTTCATTTTCATGTCCCGGCGGCGATCGCGGGCAACGTCGAGATGCAAGAGACCGCCTCTATGCGATCTATTTCAAACAAATTTGCTTGTTTATTTGCATGCGGAAATAATCGCAGATAATCTGGATCGCTTTAACGCGATCTCGCACATCTCACACCGTATAATGCATTACATAGCAATTAAAATTGCATGTGAATGCCAAAGTCGCCCGCAGGAGCAGTCGTGTGTACAAAGTCAAACGCAATGATCACGGAGCGATCGATATGGAAAGGCAGATGTTAATTTGCATAAATCTAAGTTATCGATGATCTTTATAGTTAAATCAAGAGTAGCTTGTCGATCGTAAGTTCATATGACGACGATGTCGAAAGTTGAAAGGAAACCAGCATGCAGGAAAATTGATATTTATTGCATTTTTCAATATTTTTTTTTATATTCATCGTTATAACCCACCGACTGCAGAATAAAAATAAATTAAAGCATAAAAAAATGAAAGCAAGCAACTTTATGCGAATAAAAAAATGAAATGAGGAAATATGGAGAAAAAATCATTAAAAATTCGTTTGAAGAAAAAAAACAAGAAAGACACTCGGGTGTACTATGGATTATGTGTGTGACTCCATAAATGCATTTTTACCATCGACTTCTGATTATGGTCAGACATTTAACAATTTTTCATATTTGAACTAATAACGATCGATGCGATGACGGATTTGAGACGAAAATTATCACACGCTTTTGAAAAGTGATTGATTTTATTGAAAAATATATGGTGTGAAATTTAAACTTTAAAGAGTCGTTAAATTTAACTAACTTACTTTTTTGAATCTCAAGATTAACTGACTTGATTTAATCAAGACACTAGAAAAATTCAAATCACCTCTTAGAATATAATTTTCAACATTTTGTCTTCATTATTTTATCTCAAAATATTTTAATTTACTTACTCAAAACTTTAATACCCATACAAGTTTAATATAAATCTCATGTTCACTTTATCTTACGCCATATATATTCATGAAACAAAGTAACTCTAGACTCTATTAACGTGAGCATAATGTGACTTTTACAGAGGCGTTTAAAGGTAGCTAATCAGAGGTCGAGAAACCACGTAAGAAGGAAAATGTCGTGTCTAATAATCGTCAATGTGGTCTATGTGACACAATTTGACAATTTTCCGTTATGCAATTATGTTCATGTACTCCATATTGCTCATTAGACTATACGTCATGACTCTTTCACTACTTAAGATAATTACTCTCAATTTTTCTTTCTTCTTCTTTCTCATTTTCCAATCTCTCGCAATCGAATAGTTTAGAGCGTTATTGGTAAATGAAAATTTATGGCTGAATGTCGATGTTTTTGCCTAGAGCAAAAAACTATATATACGACAACGGTGCAGTGGACTTTATGGAAAAAATTAGATGAGAGATAAAGGTTGAGTGTGTCAACTATTCACACAATATTGGATGCAAAAAAGTACATGTGTGGGGTCGTTTATGAATAACATAGTTTACGAACGTATCCCAGCTGAGAAATTAACTGAATGTATGGTTCCATCGAATGGGGTTAATGATGCTTAATAGTATTAGCGAAAAATATTTTATTATTTTTTCAATTTTCTCTAATGCTAATCCATAAAGTCTCTTGGAATCCAATAACGTTCATTAGTTTAATTTTTGCCTTTTCTTCGCTCTTCTTAAGCGTCATCGGTTTATAAATAACGTTTGGCAAAAAAAATAAATATCGACTTAGAACAACCTTCGCGGAATGTGCACGTGATGTTACATAAAAATACCTCCAACTTATTTCAAATATAGAACTGCCATGTTGGTGTTTTACCGAGAAAGTCAAGAATTGAAAAGTTCAAGAGTGCAGCATGCATTTCATTACTATCCGCTTAGTTTCCTTTCCGTTCTTTCTTCGTGCGCTTTTTTCACAATGCGGTGAGAAAAGAAGGCAAAGAATTTCAAAGTGAGATGAAGGCACAAAAAATATCTGTAACACCTCAAATGGAAAATTGTGATTTCTGTCATGCCCTCACACGTGAGCAGCTTTGGGTGGAAATTCATTAGATCCAACTTTAAGAAATTAAAATTCATGCCATTTTAAATTTTTTAAAAATTCAAAAATATACAATACGTTAATTTTTTTGATATAGTTAAATTTCCACAATTATTGAACCAATTAAACTCAAGAAGAATAAAAATTTATTAAAAGCGTCTATTTTATTAAAGTGTAAGCAATTGAATGGAGAAATTTTTAAACTGAAAGTAACTCACGTATTGTAATAGATGAAAGGTCGTTAAGCTTAATTTATAATTGAGAGTTAAGTGCATGCGCTCGCGCAGTTTTTGAGAGCAGCAAAAAGCGAAGAAAATCAAAACTGAAAATGCTATCAAAATTTATAAATCAAAATCGACTCAAAGCCTCACCTTACATGTATGTGAACACATGAATATTAAGGGTGATATAATGAAATTAAATTTAGACAACAGAAATTATCAGTCGTTGAGAGGAGGCGGAGAAATTTAATATAGTTAGCGATCTTAAGAGTTTCCAATTTAGACTTCTTTTGAGTTCAGCACCTTGGAGGTTGCATGCGGCGACTGAATAGTAAACAAATAAGGCGCTTATTTGCGAGATATTATATAGAAAGTACATTTCGATAGATATTGTTAATATATGATGAAAAGACACATTCACCGTGTATATAAAACTAGGAAATAAACGAAAAGCGACTCGATCGACGCGCGGCCTCTCCCTCCTCACCTCATTCACTCTATTTAGATGCGAAAGTCTATTTCCATTATAAAGATTGTTGCCTGTTTATTATTAAAAAGTCACAATTGCATCTTTTCATCGACACTCACACACGCAGCGGTGCGTTGTTTGCGGCACACAATAAACTATTAAGCTTACACACCGCACCGAAAAAAATGAAATTATAAATTTTTCCTTTATGCCTTCTATAACGCGCTGATTGATACTTGAATAAAAAAAGGCGAAAGATATTGCGAAACATTTCTCTACGCTGCGATAATATCTCATATGAAATGCTGATGGCAGTGAAAGAGTAAACATAACTTTTTTGTGTCATGCTTAATTTTTACTACGGTTTTAGTAGCTCCATATCAGATTTCAAACTATTATTAAAGCGGCGAGAGAAAACACTCAAGTTGAGTAATTTTTATCAGCATGCAAAAATAAAAGCGATATGCAAAGATAAACGAGGAAGTTTCTTTTGACATGGAGATCAGGAAATTTAATTAAAATAAAATCTGATCTTTTTATGGTTTATCTACTTTTTTATCTCGAGAAAATCAAAAAGTATAAAAAATCCAGCGTGATCAGCAAATCACAACTACACAAAAGAAAATATTTAAATTAATTAGAGAAATTAATCGAATACATGAAAATTTCTCAATCAACTCCCATGATCTGGGAGTGACTACAAAAAAAATCGAGATTAACCGTGAAATGAAAATAATTGGAAAACATTTTTATTTTTTTTTTCGGATGGCGTGTACAGTGATGCCTACTTGACTTCCTATTATTCTCTTCCATTCCAAAGTGAAATATGCTTTCACATTTCATGTTTACCTTTTGCTTGATATCGATGAATTTCAAATGATGAATTACGTGCTGTAGTTGTAGAAATCGATATTGCGATAATTGCTATCATGCGAAAGGTCAACATTAAATCATTTGCACCAAAAAAAAACTAAAATCAACGTAAGTGGTTGGAGGAGAATGAACTTCAAGTTTAAATATTCATCGTGTATTGATTTACGTGACGCATATCAAAAAAGCGACATTCTCTGACCATTTCTAGAATTTATTGACCACACAAATGTTTGAAATGTGTTTAGCAAAAAAAATCGTAGAATTTTTAAACCAACATCAAATTTATATTTTTTATAAAAATTCTTTTGCAAATTATCCTTCAAAATTATTAATACAACTTCCATACTGTGATTAATTATTAATTCCTCTTTTTTTATCTTATTGCAGAGCAATTAACAGCGGTCGCCTTCATCACTGTCTTTAGTTAAGTTCGTGCAACTCAATGTGAGACTTAAAATGGGCTAAAATTGACTCCCACAAAAAAAGCAGCAGAGAGAATAAAAAGGCAAATTAAGAACCTTAATAAAAAGTGGCGATATTCGATTTCGACACGCACCAACTGCTACCAGAATTTGTTTAATTTTAACCGGCGAACATTGTGTGATTTTTTTTGTTCTTGTTCGCTCTCCATGTAAAAACCGTAGCAGAGAGAATAATTGTGGAATTTTTTTTCAAGAAAGAAATTTAAACACATTAAATCAGCAAGTAACAGCCAGCAATGGACAATGAGAGAGAAGAATAAGCAGGAGGAGAAGAGAGAAAGAATTAAAAAGCGTTTAAAATGAGTTTTTTATTAATGCCACTTTGATATTTAATAATGACACGAAGAAGTTAATGAACCGAGGAAGGCAAAAGAAAACTTTTTTTCGGCTGTTTACTTGTAAGCAAATTGAAGTGTTTAATAGTTGAAAATAACTCAAGAAATAAACCACAACCGGATACACTTTTTTCATCATCCACAATATTGAAGAGAATTGTCGTCAATATGAATTGGACAAGGTGAGTTGAAATTGAAATTTATTCAATGTTCATTTGAAGCAGAAAAAAAACATTCCTTTAAGATGGTACTTGTGAATTTATATCAAAGATTATGCGTTGTTGTCTCATTCAACGCCAGACACTTAAAATGTATTTTATAACATTACCATTAAATAAAATCACCTAATGAAGCTGTTCAATGGCAGAAAATTCTTGTTGCGTTTGTTGGCGATCTTTGAAACAAAAAAAAACTTCAAGGGGTGGTAAATTTTATTTTTGAATTAAAAAAATTAAAGTTTTGTAAAATTAACTTTCTAAACATATTTTAAAAATTGAAAACATTAAAAAAGTTCAAAGTTTCTGCCCCTTGAAAAAATTCCTCATTCATCGTCAATTCAAACCGCTGAAAGCATTCTTTTAAAAACATATGAGAGAGTCATAAATTATGCAGCAAATTCTGCCTTAGCTCAAAACAACGTCAATAAAATGCTGACAAAAGCATTCAATTACGGTAATTGCATCTCCAAAAAGGATAAACTTGTTGAGCATTAATTAATTAATGCTTAACATCACTCGAAAGACATTAAAAATAATTTGAGAGCATTAAAGAGTCGAGTCGAGAAAACTTTTTATGATCATATTTAACGAGTCTTAGGGGTGGGAAAGAACTTTTTTTAAAATATCAATTAAGAAATAATAAAATAAATATTTATCTTGAAAAGTCAAAACATCTTCTTTAAATCAATAAAAAAATAGTTTGCAATAAAATATTTTGCAAATTCACTCTATGTACAATAGTAATTTAAATTTCATAACATCAATTTGTACGATGTTCGAATAGACAGACCAAACAATTAGATGTGAGACGACTCAATGCCTCCATCGACGAAAAAAAAGTCAAACAAAAGAAGTCATTTAACGTGTGACTTTTTCGTCGCCGTCGTCATCTTCTATTTGTCCATGTCATTATCCATAAATGTCCGATTTATGTGAAGGTCGATTCGAATAATCAAACATCAAAAAAAAGTAATGCCTATGAATATTAGTGAGCATATGTCGACGACAATTGACGACCGACCTACTTCCTTTTCTTGGCCATCAGAAATCATATGGCTACACATTGACTCATTCAATTGAAGTAAAAAAAATTGTGCGACTTTGATCAATTCAGGTCGTCGTCATTTTTATGGAAATTCCAATGCGTTCGTAAGTAGAAGTTTTCTACAATTGTTTACAATGTGTGTTCTGATATGAATCGATAAAAAACTTGAGGTTGTAATTGTCGTGATATGAAATCTCATTAATTTATAAAGAGAAAGTTATCGAGCTAGAATTTACTACATTGTAAGAGTTTGTAAAGAATTAACAAAATTTCTAGAATTTGTTTCAACGCACTAAGTTAAAAGAAAAATTAATAAATTTCAAGAAACTTCTAAAAACTTCCAAGTAAAATTAAAATTTTCATTGAGTCTCAAAATTAAACGTAAAATAATTAAAGCTCAAACTTTTACAAATGAAACACAAAATATTTCATTCTACATGAAAAGTATTACAAATTTTTTCCACCCTCACGAGCATTATTAGAAAAGGGCTGACCATTTCCTGTGAGTTTTAATTTTTAGGTCACTAGTATTCACCTCTAAATTTTTTCTCCCCTTATAGAATTTTCAATCAAGTGCAGACAGTTGTTGATGCAAATACGCGTTAATAAATAATTCAACATCGAAATCGATTTTCTTGTGGGTTTTTCATATGAATCAACATATACGCTGGAAAGTAAATCAATAAATGCTGATTAGATGTAAAAAAGTAAATGGCCGGCGTTTTGCGTCTTAAATATCCAATGACCCCTTCGTGTGTATATTTTTTTTGGCGACCGCTTAAATATTCGTCTAATTTTTAGTAAATACATAAATCAGTTGAAAATATTGCATGTAAACGGAATCGTTGGCTATGCGTGGAATTTTCTCACACGAATATTTTTGGAGGGCGGTCAATAACATGAGGCGCAAAATTCCTTTCGATGAATGAACTTTAGAAAGAGAGGAAATGATGAATATTCAACTTCCTTTACTATACGCCGCATTTATACCTCAAAATTAATTAATTCTAGTCGCATAAATTTCAATTTGTTTCGCTTCTTTATCAATTAAAATCATTGCACCACAAATAAGCGAATGAAGTGATTAGCCTCGAAGTGGCGACGAAAGGCGGCATATGAGAGACAGATCTCGGAGACTATCGGCGCAATTAAACAACTTGCACAGTTCCATTTCAATTAATGCTCGCAATCAATTCGACTCCTTTTATCCGATGCCGATTTTAACGTTTGTGAAAATCAGAAGTCCATTTGGCAAAAAATGTGAGCCTACAAATTTTCCCTCTTACGATGATTTTTTTACAAAACTCACCTCCATTGAAATTCTTCATCTTTTATCTCGATTAATAATCTCAATTAATGTATAAAAAGTGAGCAGCAAGGTGATGCATTTTATCATCAATTCCACTCTCCTGTCATTTCATCACGAAATTACATAAAAAAATATGTTAGAAAAATTCCAATTCAAAACAAATAAAAAGCGAGAAATATCGCATTTTTACACATTTTATAGACCATAATTTTTATGCTGAAATCAAAAGAAAAAAAATATAATGAACTGCAAAATAAAAAAAATCCATTCCCATAGCAATTAATCGCGCCGTCATTATATATCCGCAATTTTACAATCAATACCCTGGCACGACTAATTGCTCAAAGTGTCTAAATCGATTTCATCTCGCGCACTAATGCCACAAAAATGTTGTTACGATTGCGTTTCAAATATCACTGAGCTTGTCGCACCGAACAAGCTCGATGTAACTCGAGACATTATTTTTTGGGTGCATTCAGACATCATAAAAGTGCATGTTTGTTCATTTGGCGTAAACTCACGTTCAATTGAGAGGAAATTCAAAACAATTTTTCACGAGTGCATTTGGGTGGTTGGTGGCAATGATTGAGGTGGATTTGTGAAATTAGAGTTGACATGCGAATAAATTTTTATGTGAGTTGCTAATTGATATTTTTATTTTGACTTAAATTACATTAAGGTAAATATTTAATATTAATTTAAAAAATACGTTAGATTTTTATTTTATTTCTCACCTAATGAATTGCATTAAAATTCAAATAATTTCCTCGCGACTTCTAATTACAAAGCGTGAAAATCATTCGGTCGGTTCATTTGGCTGCTGTCAAGATCTAATTTCGAGTTGCACCTCCGACCGAACAAGTTGAATCGTGAAAATCGTTTTGAACATTTTTTTTTATAACCGCACAACGTCTCTTCCTTTCGCTTTAATGCACTTCATTTCAACCATTAGAGCAGATTTTTTTATGTTTGAAAGTGTGACTGGCTATGGACGTCGTGAGAAAGGTAAAGAGCTTTAAAGTTATTTTGTGTATGCATCATTGCGGAAATTGTAAAGGTTGGCTTTCTATTTTTTTTTACCTTTTCGTTTGAGCCGAACGAAACGAGAGCAGAGCACAGCCCGCATGCATCATTTACATTTGTTCTTGATGATTACCATCATTAAAGCTGCCATGAGAGTGAAGATGTAGTAATAGACAATTCATTGAAATTGCAGCAATATCGTTAATAATAGGATGAATCGATCTTTCGTTTTCGTTGTTTGCTATTCGCACTTCTTGCGCTGCTTCGATTCTCTTTGTGCACTCGAATATGCATTAAAATGGAGATTTATAATTTTCTACAGACATTAAATTACATGGAGGCGAGAAAAGGGCTTTTCATTAAGCTCTGGTGTGGCTTTGAGTTGTGAAATATGCAAACTGACTCAAAAGAGATTTTTTGCATGTTTTAAAAATTTTAAAAATTTTTTGACGATCAAATTTTTTAGAGATTTATTTTAAAAATTTAATTATTATGATTTAATTTTCAACTGGGCGGACATCGTAATGAACCGTAACAGCATAAAACACATTTTCCATATTCTACACACCTCTCGGATTTTTTTGTCATCAACATCTTTCTCGCTCTTTCTCTCTTTCAATATTTATCTCCATAAGCGTCCTCGTACGACTGCAAGAGAAATTTATGTGTGTAGCACGGCTCGATTATAAGATGTAATGTAACACAAAAAGAACGACAACGTGGACTCTCGCGAGAGCATAAACCGGCATTAATTTTTGCCTGTTATCCTCCTCCTCATGTAAGAACTCGGCTGCAATATGCGAAACTTTTGTTTCTTTTTATAACAAGCTCAACAACACGGACTAGAACAGCGAACGCTACTGTGAGGTGAAATATGTTCTCTGATACTTCATTTTTCTTTTGATGTTTGCTCGTTTTTTTTCGTTGTTCAATACACATTTTTGCAATGTTAAGAAGCTGATTGTTATCTGCTGTTTCTGCTGCTACTCGACTTGCCATTAAACACATCTTATATAAATGTACAAAAAAGGGCTTTTATCTTAATTTCTTCACCGTCCATGGCGAGCAGCGGCTGCAGAGCGATCGAGCGACAAGACAGTGACTTGAATAAATGTTTTAATATATCGGTGACATGAGTGTAAGTAGCAGAAAAGTATTCATTTTTAAAAAGACAGTTTACATCTGCGTTTCGCATTGACGCGGAAATTAATAGATTGATGAGGAGTTGAAGCGCATTTTTTTGGATACTAAACGAATTTCATAAAATATAAAGAAAATTATCTGAAAAGTTTGGACACTTTGCACGCAATTATTCATATTTTTAATTATTTTGCTAATAAAAATTGAATGAATGAAAAAATCCATTTAACAACATTTCAATCTGACTCTGCCTCATACTCACCATCTGCGTCTATATCAAACAATATATTTCATTTTTTAATTCATCGTCATTCAATTTACGCCGATATATTGTGAGGCCTATTTATTAATGCTCAATATAAAGATCTATTTAGATTTTAAATTATGCAGATTTGTGATTTAAATTGATCGACGCCAATTGCATGTTTCGAGGTAGTTGCTTTTTTTTCACGCTGTTGTTACAGCCATGCAGAAAATCTATTTTGTAATGGAATTTATGCATTTTTATCGCAAAATTATTCAGTTTTAAATTTTCACCACAGATGTTTGTATGTCTACCTAAAAAAGCACTTTAGAGGAGACTTACATTGAATCGAGCTAGTAGGAAAAGTGTCAATTTCCATATTTGCAACACAATCCATCCATCAATTTAAGCGCCTAATTGTAATATGAAGCTAAACACACACACAATTGACATTCGCAATAAATCAATTGATTTGTTATTTAGCGAACATTAGCGAGTCGTTAAAGCCGATTAATAATCTGATTTATTGAAAACTAAAAGAAAAACTTTTCATGCAAGCAATTTTCAATAATGCATGCGAGAGAACCGAAAAATAAAATTATGCAATGCGTCGCCACGATCATTTGCTAAATAATTAATGCCTAATTAATCATTTAGTCGAGAGAGCGCGAAACGAATGTCAAGCGCATTATTTGAATGCATGTGAACTCAAATTAAATGGATATGCATGTTTTATGTCGAGAAAACTGTCATTCTGCCGTTTTTAAAATGTCCTCACCTTAAATGGCAATCGCGAAAAATAATAAGAGAGACTGCAAGCGAAATCACACAATTTAGCAACTTTGTGGTGTGTTTCCACAATTAAGAACATTTTATTGGATCTTTCTAATTAGCGACGAACCTGTCAAAAAAATTCGCTATAACGCGCATTTTATCTCATTGATGTGCACGACTGTCGGTTGCTTTTTCAGAGATACAATGTAAGGAGAAAAAATAAATTTGTGAGAATTACTTTGGGATTAAATCGAAAAATTTAAAAAAAAATTCTTCTTATATATTTTGTTAAAAATTTTGATTGAATTTATAACTTTGAAATCTTTAGAAAAATTATATTTTTAACTATGTAGAAGCGCCCGAATTATTAAGTTAAACATCACAAAATATTTTTATAACGGTCGCTCAATTCCATTAAGTCACTCATGAATTTTCTCAGAATAAACCTTTATGTCAATAGCACTCATCTTTAAAACACCATTTTCAAATTCTATCATCAGCTATTCATCATTAAAGATGCACTGGAAGCAATTTAAGCATTACAGCAGCAAATTCAAGATTAATTTCATTAAAAAGAAATTTAATTTTCTTCTCTTTCACTGCTTCGTCGCCGAGTCGTGATGAAGTATTTTCCACTCAGCTCCGGCTTGCTCCCACGGGCACAAACATTCGCCCAAGCAGCTCTCTTTAGTTTTCAATTTCGTGCATTTCTGTAATTCTAAAGCAGAGCTCTACACGCTTCCTATGTGATGTATTGTTCTTGATTATAATAACTTGTTCTTATTTCCCTTCGGTATCATTGCCGTTTGATCGAGATTTTCTACGCTTGTTCGAAAATTGATTATTATGAACTGCATCGCATAAAGGTTATCATCGAGGAAGAAATCGAAAAAAATTGTGATGTTGACCGTTATCTCCTCTCAAGCACGATCCGTAGGGTGATATTTTAGAGAATAATTGCAAATTATTCTTTCGAAATCTAAATCATGATCAACGTGAGATGTTCTTGCACATACGTGCGGTATTGTCGCAAAGCGAAACTCAAATGACAAATCGATAAAAGAGCAGTAGCATGCACGACCGAAAGTGCAATAAAATTATACTAATTAATAAATGGCATAAATAGTATCTAAAAAGTTATAGCCGTGCGATTGTCAATTGCGGAAATGTTAGCAAATGCAGTTCAATTAAATGTTGACATAAAACAGTTATGGAACGCTATGTCGTTGAGAGAGAGAGAAAAACTTCGATAGTCCAATAATGTTCATATTTATTTTCTTGCGCACATTTGCATGAAAAGTCTATTTATCATCATGCCATCTAATTGTGTTTACTCTCTCTCTCTCTCTTTCTTCCTTCCTCACCCTATGCGAGTGCCTTTAATTGAATAAACGAATATTTTGCACGTTTTCATCTCATCGTGTGCGCTAAGGAAATGTGCATGAAATGCAGCTGAGAGTGAAATATACGTTCTTTGGCCTTTCGTGTAACGCTTGATATGAAATTGCTATAGGAAATTGTCATTCGTGAAATTTTCTTCTTAATTCTGATTTGAGTGGGATGCTAAAAAATTATATTAAAAATAAAATTTAAATTCAAAAATTACTCATATCTCTAGACATCTGGTTGAAAAGCGAGTTCAGTTCAACGCACACAAACTTATGAAAAAGTGTGCGCAGTGATAAATTGGCATAAATGCATAGAGCATTGTGAAATAACTTTGAGCAATAGATCACACAACTCGCAAGGAAAAAACCGGTAACGTGAACCATAAAAATTACTCATAGACTTCAGTTTTAGATTCCAGGCTAATGGCACCATGATACCTTGTCAGCACATTTGAATGTAAAGCGCTGATTGTTTACCATAAAATTTTATGACTGAGAGAAAGATTTTTTTTATGGAAATATATTGAAGAATATTTTCACATATGGACTTTTCAAATGGCTATTTAAAAAGTGCACTCTGGCAGTTCTTGTAGCCTCTCTCTCGTTCGAGAAGTCATCACCCTTTATAGTGAGTTCTCTCTATTAATTTTCAGTCATTACCGTTGAACCACATTCATGCCTCACATCCATAACCCTTCGAAGTCATTACAATCTCCTCCATCATTTCACGATACATTAGAATTTCTATATAGTGTATGTATAGGCGGAAAGTCAATTTTTACCGTTTCTTCACCTGAACTACAAAGATCACATCCAAAGTGTCCAAAATTGCCTGCAATTAATAATACGAGTGCTCTAATGCTTTTTTAATGAACCCTCAAACTTAGAATTGAAGTCGAAAAGCGAATAAGAAATTTCTTATGCAGTCAACGTACGTGTGCTGCGCGTTATATACAGACCAAAGACGAAAAATGTCACGATCGGGGTGCGATAAGCTTGAAAAATTCTGTTATTGCCGCGATGAGAAAGAGCGAATGTCAATTTGGAATTGCAGAAGAGAACGGCAAAATGTTTCTATGGACTGCATTGATTATTTTTAGCTTCCCATGGCGGTGCACGTGCGAGAATTTTGTGGCATAGTATTAAAAAAATTTAAATTTAGAAAAAACCGTTAAATTCAACTTTTAAATTGTGATAGTTAAATTTCTTTTAACCTTTTAACATAAAAAAGAACAAAGAAATTTTTTCCTCGCATCTTCTTCAATTGCTTCCACACATTTTACACTCGAGCACAAAAAAATTGTCGATTCTTTACTCGGTTCTCGTATAGGCAGCAATTTTGCATATCGTAAAATGTGCAATGATAAGAACTCACTCAATTTTATGCATTTTCTTTACTTCTCATTTCCTTACATGCGCATAAACCTTCGCTCAATCATTTATTATACATGGCTTATCTGCATACACATACTCTCTCTCTCCCAACATTGCATTTTTCACGAAATTATTGTTCTTGAGACGATGCAATATAAAATGGAAGTCCATTGTTCCCCCTCTGAGTGCTTTTGTTGTGTGGCAAATGATGAAGGCAAACTTATTGCTGTCAGTATTTCTCCTTTATGAGCTCAAATGAACCATATTTCTTTGCTGCATTTATTGACAGACGCATTGGAGGTAAAAAGGAAGATTGAAAAAATGATTCCTTCTGCATATAATTTTAGAGCTCGAACCATTGAAGGAGAATTTTAATTGCTCTCTCACACATTTCCGACGATATCATCTGCAAAAATTTATCCCACTCTCTGAACTGGCAACTCACCAAATGCAACTATGTAATGGCACATCTTGATGAAGCGATTTATCATGCACTTCTATCTTCGGGCATAGCTCCTCAATACGTCAATTTCAAAAGGCATTTAGCATTCTTAAAATTAGTTCCTCTCCATCGGCTGAGGAAAGTGGGAGTGCTTTATTGGCAATGCTTAAAGTTCTTTTGTGCCAATTTAAGACAATTCTTATGTTGCATTAATGTGGATGGTTCTGAGTGAAAATGTGGTCAGAAATGTTTCAACTTCTTGATTTAAAAAAATATTTTTTTAATGAAATTAACAAAGTAAATTTTCACTCAGACTCTTTCACAACATTCTAGCAAAAAATGCATTTCGTTTTATGTCCGAAAGAGAGAGAAAATAATAAACTCCGCCATCAACGGACAAGATGAATGTGATGACTGTTGCTCATATTCTTGCATGTAATTTCAATTGTAATTTCATAAAAATATAGTTCTTATGGTGAGCATGAGAAAAACGATACCTCTCTCTCTCACTTAAATTTACGTCGATTGTGGAATAATTTTTAAATAAAAGAAGAATTATTATCTCTGTCTGATGCTGAACATGATATCGAAATAACGATAGAAAATCTTTAGAAAAAAAAGTTGAACATTCTCATGGTATTTGCTTGCGTCTAGAACTTATCTCAATTGGATAATAACTAATGGACCTCGGCGATAAAAAAAACATTTCTCGCTTTTTATTTATTCAACAAAATTGCAATAACCATCATCCATGATCTACATTCCTCGGAAAGTTCACAAAAGTTCAGTAATTTTTCTTCTCGAGGAGATAACACGACCGTCACTTCCTAGAGCTCTCTCTTCGAGCGGCCGCATTGAATTGTCATGTTTCGCTACTCTCATTATGTATTAGAGCCCAAGTTGATTGCGGGTTCAGCTCTTTTTTTATGAACAATGGCTATGCGCGCGCGTTGCAATTTCATCTGCCCACGATCTCACTCTCGCGTCTAATAACTTCTCAATGTACATCGAATCGAAATGCATTTAATTGAAAAATGGCGCCGTCGTGCGAATTAGTTGCATGCTTGAATTCTATTATTAGACTATGCTTGGACATATTTATATATATGATTTTATTTTGGTTTGCACGCGGATACATAACACACACCAGATGTATGAGAAATTCTTATAAAATTTATTGCCATTTTTCAGCCTTTAATGTGAGATGCCATTATTTTATTTTAATTTGACACCTTTTGCGCCTTATTGTGTGCAGTGCGCGAGCGCGCATGTGTTTGGCATTTAAATTGCTTTTATTTGAAATTTTAATCAGTGATATTGTTTGGCTGCTCCATACTCCATATCTCAGCACAGTTTCCCTTTACTGTCATTTTATTTCTCACCTCTGGGCACTCGCAAGCCTGCAAATACAAACATGACCTAATTCGATATATTTTTTTATTATGCTTCTCTCGTTACTACTGTTACCCAGCATGGAGTTTAAAATCTCTTTGCACGCTTGTCAAATGTTGATGTTTTAGTTGAGCGTATGTGTTGAGATTTTGACTCTCGTTTGAGTTGGTGATATAATTAACAGCCAAGTCCTTGGCAAGAGATTAAAATTTTTTCTGATTCAAAAAACTAAAAATTATTTAAAATTTACGACTTTTAAAAATAGTTTGACAGAAAAATCAATTCTTCAAATTAATTTCAACAGTTGAAAAATTAAAAATACTTTAAATTTTAAAACAATTTCAAAAAATGATCAACCATTGCTTTAAAACTGAGACAGAAGGAAGAAAAATTGCTTAATCTGATTTTCTTATCTCACGAATGGCCTCCATCATTTTTCAATTCTCGTATATATGCATATATAGTAAAGTACAGACAAGACCTTGCAACAGATTCAAATTATTTGATTTATTTTTCAATGCTACACGACATTATGCGCCTTTAGAGAATTAAAAGTCTCTGATATGCTCATGGAAGTGCATTTAAACTCATAAAAGGATATTCAGAAAGTTTTTCACGCTGCATTTTTCTGTCAATTACTTTAACATACAATTGATATAGTTTTCACAACTTATAGTGGCGAGTTAGTTGCATTATAACCAGTAACCACTATACTAACTTATTCATTCAATCATAAAGTATATAAATGAAATTAACAACAAAGGACGTGGAGAAATAACTTACAAGTTAGCAATTGCAAGCGTAAGCGTAACAGCTCAATGATTTGTTGTCTTGTTTAATTCATTTCGATCTTTATCCGGAATCCGTATGTGAGTACAAACATGAGAATAATAGAAAAGAAATTGCTTCCTTACAATGTTGCTGAATTGAGCACTTCATAGCGAATGAACATGATTAAAGGCGCGTGAAATTTCGAATCAATAAATTCAAGTTTGAGGAGGTGACATGGAGATTAATTTTAATATGTAAAAATTGAATTTAAGTTCATGACACTCCGTTCAGCGATACCAGCATAGGTCTTTAAGAAAATCAACAACAATTTCGTAAATCATAGTTGTTTGGGTCGAAAGAAATAAAAGCACAAGCCGTAAGAAAAATGCTCACATAAAAGCAAAAACAAAACTAGTGAGGAGATCTAGATAAGGGCAACAGTCGATTTAATAGGGACATGGAGGTAAATGAACCTCTCACACTGGAGCATGTACGCCGGTGTAGAAGATTTATGCTGAAACTCATCGCTATTCACGCTCAGTTTTGCACTCGAATGTGCAAACATTTCTTGACATATTGAAAGACATTTTGCAACATAAAATAAGTTCTCTTTTAAATTTTAAACCAGCAATTTTTATTTTACTTTTGCAAAAAGCTCTTCACATTTTAAACGCAAACTTCCATTTAACGAACGATACGTTTGCAAACTGTTGAAATGCTCATTCATTTCATTCATTAAGAACCTGACCATCGCGTCACTTCCATTTCCTTGACCCAATTCTATAAGCACTTCTTTAGCGGTCGTAATTTATTGCAAATACCTTCTGCATGGAGCTGAAAAAGGAAATTTCTAAAATGCTTTTTTAATGAACTTTTTCACCAAGTCCTACTTGTGAGCTTTACAGTAAAAGGTTAAATTGTCCCACGCATAGCGCTGCGCAAATGAGCTCCATTGTTTAGATCAATTGGTGGCTTCGGGCTATATTGCACATACGTAGGCACATACATGGCACAACTTAAAAAAACTTGAAATTAATGAGCTTCTCATGTGATGAGAATTATTTTTCACCATGCTTGCTCGAAGGAATCGAAACAGTAGCTAAAAGTGTGTGTATGTTCAAAATCGCCACAGGGATCCTCACCCATTACAAAGTTGCTCTCAAAGTCAACTTCATTACTTAATTAATTGCTTCGTGTTCTTCTTCTTTTCCTCTATTTCTGAGACGCCTTTTGATGACATTCGAATATCAAGAGCGTAAATAATTGATTTTATTGCTTTCATTATTAACATTTCTACTTCTCTTATCCTTGCGCACGTCTCACGAAAGTGAGTCGTCTACTATAAATTATTGAATTAAATGCGATTTACTCGCCATTGTCCTTCTTAAATTACTTTTCTTTTCGGTCTACACGAGCTAATTAACCCAAATTCTACATTCCGATGTTTCCTTTTCACATTTCCAGACACTTTAATTTCCAATGTTAAAGAGAAGATTGGAGGGTTGGGTAGTAAAATTATAAAACTTGTTCGAGAATGTTCACAACAATCATTAATTAATAAATTATTAAACTTTCAAGGATCAAAATAATTTTATAATCCTTAACGTAGCCCACAAACAAACCCCAATGAATACCCACAAAAAGAACGGAAATGAAGAGAAATTCTTGTGCAAAGAAAACCATCAAAAAACCAGTCATTAATCTGAGCGACACCTCATGGTCACTCTAATTTACTGCGAATCTCGTCATTCCAAATAATGAGCCTCATCACTTGTGACCCACTTTAGTTGATTTTATGTAAATTTGGGTCACTCTGCAAGTCCATTAGAACATCATTTTTATTAAAAAGAAAAAGGGGGAATTTTTCGTGCTCTAAGTCAATCGGAAAATGTTTGAGCTAATGTGAAAATGAGTGGGCACATGCATATCCACATGGATAGCGAATGGGAGGAGGGCATAAGGCTGTAAACTGTTTGTTCGCAACACATATTCATGTCCGTTTGTTTGACTTGACATTTATGGCGTGACTGATTATGATTTGATATATCTCATGGTTTTTCCTTCATTCTCGCGCATATGGTTGGAGATTTGTAACAGTGATTTAATGCCGCTTTCCTCTTAAGGGACGACGCTTAATTTGCATTTGAAATGTGGAACATGAAGAATAGAAAAAAAGGTGTTTGAGTACGAATTGAAATGAGATGAGTTGAGGCTTAGAATTTTTATGAGTTTTTTACTATATTTACAGTTTTGTTTTTAGCGTAACCCACAAAGTGGTGTAACGCTTATATGCTCGTGATTCCGTCCGTCCGTCCGTCCGTCCGTCCGTCCGTCCGTCCGTCCGTCCGTCTGCACAAGCGAGATCTCGGTCCCTGGACCAGCTAGAGACTTCTAGTTTTCGCCAGATGGTAGCTCTTAGGGTCTTTATGTGCAGGCACTGACTATTTTTTGAGTCATGACCTATGGTCGTGCCATGGACGGCCATAACGTCCATTTTTCATACAAATTTTCTCTTATATGGCTTCATGGGTATCGTTGAACTCGTGATTGGACCAGAAATCGATTGGCATTGATTCGTAACTTGACCAGGAATCGATTGACATACATGATTTTTCGAGTCGTGACCTATGGTCGTGCCACAGACAGCCAAAATGTCCATTTTTCAGAAGTATGGCTTCATGGGTATCGTTAAACTCGTGATTGGACCAGGAATCGATTGATATAGATGATTTTTGAGGAATGTCCATCATGCCTGGCCAGAAGTGCTATGGACAACCAAAATGTCCATTTTTTAGACCTATATCTTCATGTACCTTGTTGAACTCGTAATTGCATCTGGAATCGAGTTACATTGATGATTTTTGATGAATGTCTATCATGGACGGCCAGCAGTGCCACGGACAGCCAAAATGTCAATTTTTCAGAACTATGGCTTCATGTATCTTGTTGAACTCGTAATTGGACCAGGAATCGAATGACATTGATGATTTTTGAGGAATGTCAATCATGGCCGGCCAGGAGTGCCACTAATGTCCATTTTTCAGAACTATGGCTTCATGTATCTCGTTGAACTCGTAATTGGACCAGGAATCTATTGACATAGATGATTTTTGATAAATGCTAATCAAGGTCGGCCAGTAGTGCCACGGACAGCCAAAATGTCCATTTTTCAGAACTATGACTTCATGGGTATCGTTGAACTCGTAATTGGACCAGGAATCTAATGACATAGACGATTTTTGAGGACTGGTCGAACAGGACTGCCACGGACAGCCAAAGTGTCCGGTTTGACTTAAACTCATTTTTTATGCACTTGATTTTCAAACACTGATCTGTTACAAGTGGGTTACGCGGCAACACCCACGTGTGGGTTTTGAAACATTTTTTTAATTTATTTAAATGTATTTTTTGCATGCTTTGAATAGATCTTATTAGAGCTAAAAATCTCATTTATTTAATATTAAATTTTTATAAAATAATTCAACCAATTTCAACTCAGAACCTTCCTAACCTTAGAACCTTCGTGAACTCTCAGCCCATCTTCAAACAACCATAAAATCTTATCAATGACCGTGTTCAAAATCATAGACATTGAGTGAGTACTCTCATGATATGCAACAATAAAGTCGAGTTTACAACAAACTACATATCATTACAATCCTCTCTACGGACGCGCTTCATTATGTTATTATAGACTTCAATTATCAAGGTTCGAGAGCTAGTTTTTCTCTTCTTCTTTTTTTCGTTTCTTATTTTTGCGATGACCATACTGAGCTCAACACACACATCTCTTTATCTGTACAGCAATCTTCGTACCGACAAATTAAAGATTTAAAGCGCTTATGCATGCCACATCATCACAGTCCCCGCCGACAATGGACCTTCAATTGCATCGAAGCTCTCTCCCCCTTTCAATATCAATGCGGCAGCGCAATATTGTTGCATGCACTCTAAAAACTGACAAATTGAACATAAGCTAGCGCAAATGTGAGCGCATAATAGATGAGCATGCGATCTATTCAGGAAAGAGAGAGAAAAAACCTATGATCCCACCTTTTCCATATGAATGTGATGATACAGATAAAAGCGCACATTTTTCATACATTACGTTTCATGACCTCCAGCGAAATCTGGAATTGTGTGTTGAATTGTGAAAGGAATGGAATGTTGATAGCTTTAAGGGGTGTTTTAGTGTGAAGATTAGAATGGTCGAAAGGTATTTTTTTATTTAGAATTTCCTGGATCAATCATCTTCAATTTAATTTTTAACACTTTTTTTATAGTTAAAATTTTTAAATCACTTTTCTGTCATTTCAAGTTGTTTTAAACAACTCGATCAATATTCAAGATTTAAGTTTATTTTAAATTCCTCGAGAATTGCCTCTGGCACTGGAAACAAGGTTACGGAAGATTTATGTCTAAATTATTTACTTGTGATTAGATATCATCAAAATATAGACAACTTCCCTAAAGCATTTTCGCGCAATATAAGAAATATTATTGACTTGGTGAGATCGCGGTGCAAGGCTATAATACATAACAATAATAAATTTCGTAACCATTTCCATGAGGCATCCAACATACAATTTTGTATGTACAGAGATATAAATTTTTATGCGCATTGCATATCCGAAATGTGCAGTTCTGTGCGAGAGGGAAGAATTACAAAGTATAAAAAAGAGAAAAGCATGTAATTAAATTATCAAAGCTCTCGCTTTACTTTTTTTGATGTTTTTGCGCTCTCTCCATTTTTTTTTACTTTAGGGCAGATGGCTAATGTTCAAAATGGACGATAAATTTCCTGAACCTTGATCTTCTCCCCCAAATGCATTCTAATGCGCTTGAAGATCAGCCGTATGCCCTTGTGGCACAGAAAAGGAAAAATAAAGGAATTTTGATGGAACTTGCATGGAATCTTTCGGAACTTGCATGGAAAAAATAACTTGACGGAAATTTGAAGGAATTTAATGGAACTTGACGGAATTTAAATGGAATTTCTGCGACCACTTTACCGGAAATTTGACGGAATTTGATGGAAAAAAAATCCTTCAAAATTCCATTGGATTTTTTAATGAAATTTTAATTCCATTAAGTAGGAAATTTTTTCCATTTCTTTTCCCCAAATTTCTTATGAAATCTTTAAAATTTTATGAAAAATATTCATCAAAATTCCTCAAATCCCTAAGAGTGGAATTTTCAAATTTATTTCCATCAAAATCCTCATGTTCCTTTAAAAAGAATTTAACAATTTTTTCCATCAAAATTCCCATCCTAAGAAAAGTAATTAACAATTATTTTCCACAAAATTCCCCACCAAAATGGGTAAAATTTATTTCCATCAAAATCCATTCCTCGAAAAGGATAAACGGAATTTATTTTCCTCAAATTCCCTGTCCTTTAGAAAAATTGAATTTTAACAATTTATTTCCATCAAAATTCGTCTTTCCTTTAGGAAAAGTGGGAATTTTAACAATTTATTTTCCATCAAAATCCTCATTCCATTTAGAAAAATTGAATTTTAACGAATTATTTCCATCAAAATTCCGCATGTCCTAAGAAAATTTAATTTAACGAATTATTTTCCATCAAAATTCCTCATTTCCTTTAAAATTGTGGAATTTTAACGAATTTATTTTCCATTAAATTCCTCAATTTCCTTTAGAAACATTGAATTTTCAGAATTTATTTTCAAAAAATTCCTTTAAATTCCAACAATTTTTTTTAGATTTCCCGATCCATTAATTTATTCTAAAATTCTTTTCCAAAAATAATTTAATATATATTTTGCTTCTGACGGAATGGTAAACGGCGCAACGTGATAAGGAGCCTCGGTCGAATCCGGTGGAGCAAAAAGATGAAGAAAAAAAAAATTTCTATAATTTCCAACAATTTCCAACTAAATAGCTATGACAACACTCAAATGTACCTCTTCACCCAGGAGATCCGAAGGGCCCGAGCTCAAACCAAAATTTATTTTTTTTTTATTCCATTATTATTTTTCCATTATTTCCATTATTTCCATTATTTCCATCTTTCCATTATTTCCTCAATTGACCAGAATTTTACATCCATCGAAATTTAATTCCATTAATTTCCGAGAACTATCAATTTCCATGATCATCAATTTCCAGATCCTTCAATTCCATATCCACATCTTTAATTCCATCAATTTCCACGAATCTATCAAATTTCCGATGGATTCCATGGATTTCCAATATTCCATCATTTCTAATAATCCATCGTTTCCAATGAATTCCATCGAATTCTTATGATTCCTAATCCGTTTTATTTCCATTAAAATCCCATACGAAATATTTACACTTTTTTCATTTCCTGAATTTTATGAAATGACCATTTTCCCTTTTCCACAATTTTTCCTCAATCCACAAAATCCAGAAATCCTACTTTTCCTTTTCTTCACAATTTGCTTAAAACTTCAATTGTTTGCGAAAAAAAGAGAGAAGGAGTCAAAGAAGTCACGATATCATGCAACAATTGACTATTTCGAGATCGACATTGCCACACCAAACACAATAAATTAATGCAATCGCGAAATAAATTTCTAGCAAAAGTGAACGAGAGTTATCGGAATCGAGAAATTAAAAGTTGTGAAAGATATGGCGAGAGAATTTTTGTATCCAGTCGGGTCTTTTATAAGATTTTGTGACACGGTTAAAAGTTTTAAAACTATTCTTAGATTATAAAATTTCAATTTGTCAAAACTAACAAATTTATCCCGCAATTTAAAAAACCTCGACTTTTGTTGGAGAAAACTTGATTTTACTATTTTATCAGAATTTGTTTATGGATCATTTCGTGATTTTATAATGCTGCTGTTGTTATTTGTTATTGCAGCTACTCAACGCCCAATGCTTTATTTCTTAGTCATAAACAATATATATAGTTGTTGACGATAAAAAACAAATGATTACTGCGATTGGGGAAAAAAATTTTGTGAGTCACTTTACTCAAGTAGTCAATAAGTCAAACGAAATTTTCATGCATGTTAAGACACATGTAAAATGGGTTTTGAGATAAAAGTTTTGGGCATTAAATAATATAATTGGATTTCATTGAAAACTTTCAAATTATTCTCGAAAATTTTACAAACATTTAAACTCATTTAAAATTTTAAAATAAAGTTCCATCATTTTTTAATATTCCCATTGAAAAGTGGCATAAATCCACATATCTCACAAACAGCTTTGATTATGCAAAGAGGAAAAATTTATCGTAAATTTCTAGTCAATCTTCTAATCAAATATTTCATTAATAATTCCGCCTGAAGCCTACCTTTGAGGTTCATCAAGATAGGCAGACTTTTTTTTATTTGAGCTTTTACACCTTCCTGCATATTCAAATGACGGTTGCATCAGACACATTGTGCTAGCAAACAAGCAAGAAAAATGGCAAATGAATCAAAAATGAGTTAACCTTTGATCATAAACCACAAAATGTATGCATAAATAAATTTGCAATTCTGCTTCGAATTCAATGTAAATATTTGTGTAAAAAGAAGGAGGAATACATTTTTCTTCTCTCTCTTCAGCGACTCGAAACTGTCGTTGTGGCTTATTGAATGAGAGGCTGGAGAGTGAGAGAAGAAATATATGCATAATAATAACTAAAGCGAAAAACAAATAATTTATTTATTTAATTCTACTTATGGCACAATGACGGTTTAAGAGCTGTGCACACTCTCATAATTTATTTTTCAATATGAGCGCAGCAAAAATGTTTTCCTGTTGATTAGCGTGGCGAGAAAAAATTTATATTCTTTTTTACTGCAACGGTTTAGCGCGGATTTTAAGTTGATGAAAGTTAGAGGTTTAAAAATTTCTGATTGTTGGTTTAGAACCTTTAAAGAATTTCTCTACCTTGATGGCTCTCATTAATTCTTTCTGGGATGATCATGTCCAAATTACCATAGTATAATAAACCAAGATCGTGTCTCTATTACTTCATTGTAGTTTTGTCTTGTTTTGCTCGTTTTCAATTTTTTCTTTCAAGAATTTCAATTGGCGTCTGTAACGCCCACACCATCTATGAATAAAAAACATGAAACAGAAACTAAAAATTCAACAGACAAAATAATATAAAACCTGTTTTCGAAAAAAGTATAAATAAATACGAAATATTGTCGCGTTCTTTCGTTGTGTCTCTTTGAGTCGAAGCATAATGACAAAAAAGCGGAGATAGAGAGAACATGAAGCAATGTAAATTATGATCAAATGATTCTCGTATGAAATTCCAACCAAAATGGTGATGATGTCATTTAAGTGGATAAAAAAAGTTGAAATTCTTTCCATCCCTTGCGAATTTCTTTGTTGCAAGAATCTGTCAAGATATTTAAAGAGTACAAAAAATTATGAGACCTTTTTGCGCTGACGGCCGGTCAGCTAGAGGTGGTAAGAAGAAAAAAATAATCCACACGTCTGAGAAAATAAGTATTAATAACATAAACATACTGCAAAATGACACCATTAACATAAAAGGAATGTTGATGTATTGGGACCAGGGCTGAGGTGTTGTTGATGGATCTTTTCAATGCTCAGCCGACGACATGAGCTCATTAATTTCAATTCCATCAACTCGTGTAATTTAAAATGTCTAGAAATACTTTGTAGAGCGTTTTTTTTGTGTGGATGAGCTGGATAAAATATTTACATAAGAATGAGGGTTTCAAAGTTAGGGGTGGACACTTTAAAATTAATTTTTTTTGAACAATTACTAGTTTAAAAACATAAAAAATCTTTTAAATTTTATTCTCTTTTGTATCCAACCCTTGATTTTTAATCATCGCGATGAGACTTCTAGAAAAACTAATTAAAATTAAAATGAAACTTCTTTTATCACTCAACTCTCATCCAAACAGTGGCCTGACCACTTTTTTGTCATACGCCTTTCGGACTTTTATCTTGTATCCACAGAAAGTTGGTAGCATGATAGCTCACAGCATGTTTTATTTAAATATAGATTTTCGTCTCTGACGATAAATTTTTTTTATTTGCGATGATTTTGACCAATTATCATCATGAGACTTTTTCCGCTTAATTAGGTTTCTTTTGTGTGTAAAAATACATATATAACATTCTCATTAACCGACTTTTTGAATCTCGTAAGCGGAAATATTCAAATGACTCGTAATACTGCACTAATTTAAAAAAATATGGTGTGATATTAAAAATTTGCTCCATAAAATTTTTTTATTAGAAAAAAATTAACCCGCAAAGTAATTAATCTCTCTTTATTTTTTCCATCTAACCACAGCAATTTTCATGCTCGTTTGGTAAACAGCCTTCGACAAAAGAAAGCGAGATTTTTACGACAATTTCAGCATCGATCAGGCGAGAAGAAGGAAATATTTATTTGCACGCTTCGAAGAATTTTAATTATGAACGGTATAAATTTTCTCGATCGACAGTGAAAGTCACTTTTATTCTTTATTGCGCGTCTTTCGCACCTCCGTATTGCATAAAGTCGGCACTTAATAACGGTCACAACATATGCCGAAAAAAGTTCAAAGACATCTCGAATTGATGAGTTTTGCATAGCGAAGGACATGAGTCACATTACTCAAATTGTAATAACCGCCTCATCAATTTTATGATTCAATTTTGTCTTTTTTAAAAAACATGCCAATTATATCACAAGTTCTCTATTTAAAGCTCTCTTTTTTTCGGGGCGTTAATGATGACTTTAAATGATGACATTAAAGAAAAAACAAATGGATTTTATGATGATCTCAAATTAAAGTTATTTCTTTTTCGTGAGAGATGCAACAATGTAATGGATGATAATCGACGCTTTGAAATGCGGCGAGTTAATTAGTGCTGGTTTATATTATTTTTGGGCATTATGTTTAGGTTTCAGCTGCACATATTTAGGTTTTTTAAATCCAGGAAAGTTCCAAGGAATTTTAATTGAAAGAAATGAAAATCAAATTTCGAATTTATTTAAAAATATTTTTGTGCAATTATGCTTCAATAAAAAGAATTAAAAAATAGTAATAAAATTTAATTTAACGCTGTTTCTTCCATATTTTTTATACATATATATTGTTATAAAATCATAAAAATGAAGAAATATTCTAATAAAAAAAATTGGAAATGACATTGCACCCAGCCACATTGCCAACATTTTTCTCCTCCAAATCTTTCGCATAAACACCTCATTTGCTAGTTTACTACTCTCACACAAATAATTCGATACGGTCCATTTTCGGTTGCTCTTGCACTCAGCATTAACACTCAATAATATTTTGCCATCTATGAGGCACTCGATGCAGCCTCTTATATGAACGAGTCAAAGGAGATTGATTAATCTAACGCCTTAAAATGGAAAAAACGTTGAGAGATAAATAAATTAAAAAGAGCTGCACACGGCTTTTGTTGCTGAAATGTCGCGCTTAATCCGCCGCATGTGTGACTTTAAATCTCATAAAATGCTAATCCAATATGCCACAGAATTGTGTATTGAGCATTGTTTTGTGAAAATATATATAAAATAAAATGCAAACGCAACACAATCGAGAGTTTCGGGTCACACGATAGCGTACAAAAAAAGAGGCATAAAGGAGGAACTTCCACAGAAAGTGAAAGTGACCTCACGATTTTTTTTGTATTCTTTATATGAATGGATGTTGAAACCCTTTTTTTACGTCTTAAAGCAATTTATTTTCGTCGACTTCTGAAAAAAATGTGCTTAACCAATTTTTTCTTCTTTATCTTTCTAGGTGAGTTAAATCGTCGAATCATGATGAAGTTTTGGTGAGCAATTTGACGAAGTTTGCGCATTAGGAAGTTAAATAAACATTTAAAAATTTTCTACAGCAGCTTCAAGGCTAAGCAAATAAATTTCTGTGTCGAATTTCACACAGTTACTGCCAAGAGATGAAAATATTAGTTTTATATCATATTTTTAAAATAAATTTGAGCTTTTTTAAACTTTTGACAAAAGAAACTTCAGAGTTAGATTGAAGTTTAAAACTAAAATAAGTTTTCACCCCTTGCAACCAATTTTAATAGTTTTCAACAAGATTTTACGCACAATGTGCCATTTTTTATCGATTTGATCGTTGATAGGTTTCATGTTTCAATTGAATTTAAAGCGGTTCCATAAACTTATTTCACAATGTCCCCATAACGTAGCGAAACAAAATCGTAAAATAACTTTTTTCAAATAAGACATAATTGGCAATTTAATTAAATTTAAATGCCTAATTGTTTTGCCGTTAAACTCTCTTTAAATATATATTTTTTATGGGTAAATTGAAAACGCGCATTTGTCAAGCGAACCGCAGCAGTTGAGTGGTGGAACACACATAAATAAAAATGGCTTGAAAGTGGGCGGCATTTGCTTGTATGTTTATTGACAAAAAAACCGAGCACCAAACTGCGTAATTACGTAATGAAAATTGACTGTAAAAGATAATTGTATGATCAGGTTTTTATTGCAAAAGCAACTGCCATGTATGCGTGTAGAGAAGGCTCTCCCTCATAGCGGCACTTTAATATGTAGAAAAAAAGATAAAAAGTATCACAAATTAACTCGATATAGAGTCGGCGAACATTTTGTTTGACTATTTTTAAAAATGGGTAGTTGAGCTTTGAAATTGAAACTTGATGCAGTGTTAAAAGACCGTTCACACGTTTTTTGCTTTTAACTCTTTGGACAAGCGACTCCTTTTGTTGGCTATTTTTGGCGGTGAAACATAATAGCGTTGAACGATTTTCTCTCTGTTTAAAGATTTATTGAGTATTTTCTATTTGGGAAGACACATTTTTACATCATTGTCCCTGAAGAACGCCAAGTGTCAACTCGATGTCGAAGGCATTTGGAAAAAATATGCATAGAGCATGTCGCGCAGGGCACGGACGGTTGTTATAATAATGAATGGCGCTCTTTTAGTGTTCATTAACTGCTTAATATTCAGTACATGACTCTCTTGTGCATTTAACTCTGCCATTGCATTTTTTATCTTAATTAGATTGCCAGATGCGAGGATTATTTTATTTTTATATTGGGCGACGGTATTATTGACTGCAATTCGTTTGTCAGATGAGAGCAAGGAGGAGAAAATTTGCTAAAATCACATTTAAATATTCTTAATTTTTTTGATATGTGTTTAAAAATTTAAATCAATTTCTAAATTATCAAAGCTTCCATCCCTCGCATGTCGCTAGCAGGAGCATTGAAAAACCACTTAGTGTGCCTCAAAGAACCATAAGAAGCATCTCAAGGTTCTCCGACGTCGTGTACTCTTCATTTAAACTTTCTAAAGGAATTTAAAATACCATCGGCGATAATTAAGTTGGTTAAATTGCTCCTCTCACAATAAATCAGATAACGTGCGTCTCCTTTCCCTCTGGGTAGAAGTGCACACAAAGCCACATGAAAAATCACTTCCAATTAAAATTCAATTCATTCGCGCTGGAAATGAGAAAGGCCTAGTTTTGTTTCGCTGATGTGTTAAATATTTTTGCTCAACTCCATGCATCGAAAATTCAATGACTCTATTTTCTGGTTCGATTTTCAACGACATTTTAATTAATTGCCATTTTTCTCTCTCTCATTCCCATCCTCAATTCAACAAGTTCGAGTTCACAAGTTGTCGATATTTCATCGAAAAAAAAAGAAAATCAACAATGCATGAGGCAATAGCGATCAATAATAGACCAACAACAGCGCAAAAGTAATGAGAGACAATTCTAGTCTCGCTGTTCTTGAGACTTAATTAAAATTGTTCTAGGAAATGACTGAGTGCAGAGTTCACACCTTGAGTTCGCTTAGTTTAAAGAAAATAATTGCTTTATTTTTCTGTCGAAATCTTCAACACGCGTCGTCATTATCAAAGTGTTATTTTGTGGGGTATTTTTGAAGTTATATTTGCAAAAATTTATAAACACAATATATTTTTCATAAAAAATTGATTTAGTTTTTTAACATCGAAAATATTTTTCATCACTTTAAATTCCAAGAAGCAACTCAAAGAATTCGCTCCAAAAAGTCAACCAATAATTTATTCATCCCCACGTATTGAGGAAGCATCTCATCTATTTCTGTTGTCAAATAAATGCCCTCTTTCGTAGAAGCTTGCGAGACGACAATTAACGTCCTTGATGTTTTTCAAAGATACCAAAGGCAATATCAAGTCATCGTCAGCATAGACATTTGTTGTCGCGAAAAGGCGTTCGAAATCCATTTGCGACTAATTGTTTTTCATTCTCGTTCAAATGTCGCCAATTCATTGTCATTAAATTCAACGAGAGAGAAAAGTGTTAAAGACTGTAATTTTATGATGCATATAGAGACTTTATTAAATGGAAATCGTTAGAGACAATGCATAAAGTGACTCGCTCATAATTGCTTTTGAGGCTTGAAATAAATAAAAATTTAAATTGAACGAGTGAGTTGAAGACAGAGAATTCCTCTCATAATGAAAATTGAAAATCGTGATCAGCTTCTAAGATCCAAAAGGAATGATTAAACGCCAGCAATGTCTTATAGTGCTTTACATTTTTCAGGAGATTTTTTTCTCTCTCACTCTTTGAATTATTTCGTTTCATTATAAATTACGCTTCGACTATCTTTTTTAACTCACTGTACATAAACGCCCTCATGCTGTGTTCAAGGAATATTATGTGAAAACAATGAAAGGGCTTTTTATTATCACACCATGGGATTTTTTCATAACTTAAGAGCTATTTGATTAAATTTTTCTGCATTGAGTGCAAATTGGGGTAGAAATTAGGTGGAAATTAGAAATTAAACTAATTTTTTTTTCATTTCTTAAGCATTTAAGTTTAAGATTCAAATCTAATTTGAATAAATTATTTCAAAAATTTACGTTTAAAAGCTCAAACCAATAAACTTTAGTAAAAAGCACTCAACTCATTCGCACTAAAACCAAACCACATCGATAAAACCTTAAAAAGTTTTCATTTAAACATTAATAAGAAAAACTGAGAAAGCGTTTAGCACAGAAAAATCATGTTGAAATATGCGAGTAGATAAGATTGTGGCGTAAAAGGCATTTATGAAATAGAAGTAGTTGTAAATGGCGATTTATTATCTCGAAAGAGCATTATATCCTTCAACAAGTTCCCTAATCCACTCTTTCCCTTTTCGCATTATAAGAATTTTTTCTCCTCCTCATGATACAATGTTAAACGGCTGTGGCTGCATGGATGAGGTCAGCGATTTTTAATCTCACAACTTCAATTGTTCTCGCTCTTGATGCCAAAATCCATTGTTTCACGATTCTTGCTAAACGAAGAAGTTTCACTCCGTGGAGAAAAAAAATTCTGAATTATGCTTTATGGCATTTTTCGTTTAACATTGGAATTTTATTGGGGGATAAAAAAAAATTTAAGGAGATTTTTGAAATATTTGTATTTTTAAAAAATTGATTGAAATAAAATAAATAATAAAAATATTTTAAAGATTAATTAATTTTTCAAAATTTCAACAACTTTATTTAATTATTTTTAAAATTTTTCAATACAATTTTTGTTTACTTTCCCTTGCTTTAAATTTTCAAGTACGAATCACAAGAACAAGAAGAAAGATCGCCTTGGTAAACATAATTGCAGAAAAAAAATATTAAAGATTTTCAGTTGTTTCTCTTTGTTTTGCTGGATAATAAATTTCTTATTTTGGTTTATTATCGTTCCACACTCTCAACTCATACCACTCGTGTCCAATTTGCTTCTTGAATGCCTTCAACTCGCCTTTTTATACCCTTGTGTATAAATTGTTGTTAGCAGGCATCGCAGACAAATGAAAAGCACTCTACCAGCTTATTACACATATTTCTTACTTAAGAATTTTTTTCTATATATTAAATTAGTTCTGATGATATATACAATGGCATCAGGAGCGGAGTGTAGCAAGTTGTTAAGTAATTGGCGAGTTGTTAAGAGTAAAATTGGCTAACAAATCGAGAGAAAGGAAATTTTTCACTCTTAAACGCTCTTAAAAAGAAGATGAGGTCAAAAATCTTCGAGAAGATCAAAATTATGATGTTAACAGATTTCGTAGATGGATAATGAAGAAATAAATCTCAAATTTTTCTGATTTATTCCAATTAAATTTTCTAGAAATAAATTCAACAATTTATTCCTTAAAAAGGTTCATGGCAAAAATGCCACGGAGATCAAAAAACCTCTTTAAAAAAATCCACTCAAAATTTATTATTTTGTCGGACGTTTTTCGTGCAATTTACGTTATTCAATGCACTGCCTCGCTACATTTTGGACTCCATTAAGAAAATTTGTGGCTCTTCAATGTTATCAAAAATCCATAAATTGTTGTGTGTATGTACGCATGCGAAGAGGAAGATGAACCTCCCAGAAAAAAATGTGCAAACAATTTTCTTCATTCGCTTCTTTCAGAGATTGAACGATAAAGAAGAAATAAAGCGAAATTTAACTTCCTTGACTTGTACTTCATCACACATTGCAACAAGTTTTCAATAGAAAAAGAAACGAATCGATCAAGGGACTTTTTTCTAATGCTTTGATGCCGACAATCAATGGAGATTGCTTGACATGATATAAATTTAAAGATTGCGGGTTTTAATCAAAAAAAACAATTTTAAATAAATTTAAAACAATTAAAATTTGTAATTATTTAAGCTTTTTGTTTATTTAAAAATTACGCAACCTTAAATTCATCATTCAAAAAAGTCAATCGGCAAAATTTATAACAAAACCATTTCACTTTTTCTTCTACTCGCGAGTATATACTCGACTGTAAAAATATTCGCTTGAAAGCGAGAGCTTCAAATTTTTATTTCACATCACAAACTGTCTCTACTTTGACGATTGAGAAATAAATTTTGCACAAATTTATTGATTTTTAAACCGTTCGACAATAAATCAGCGGAGGAAATCTCGGCATGCCGGAGCTCTCTTTGACATACCTATTGCTAATTTTTTTTCGAAAGTAATTTTTTGTTTAAATTTTTTTTGAGCTTACGCAACCGTGCTGACAGCAAGTCGACCATCAATAATTAGCGACCGCATCATCTGCTTCTCACGACTCGATTCAGCCCATTTGACGATAAAGTTTCTACTAAAAAATCAATTAAAGTGAAATCTTTCCTTATTCACACATTTAAGCCTTTTATGCTTTCCGCGCACATTCATTTGACAGTCTCTCTTTATTTTAAGACTTTTTTGTCGCACGTCAGATGAATGCAAATTCACTGCCTGGCGGACATGACGCTGCTATTCATTGGCTGCTCATTTCTTATGTGTCTAGCGTGTGCAAAATTTATCACACTCACGGTTGTCGGCGAAGTTCAAGATTGCGTTTAGAATTTATAATGATATAAAAAGGAGAGCGTCGAAAAAAGAGACAAAGAATCGATTAAGGGTTTTTTATATTGATTTAAAGCGTTTTTTGAGCATTATAAATTTGAAAATTACTATAATTGTCTTTCTTTTCGCCTTATATGGACGCCTAAGGGGCCTATTTCAGCGCAATCATTTTTCATTCGTTTTACCGCTTCTAAAAATCGGTTAAGTGCAAAAGAACAAAGGGTTGGACAATATAGAATTTAAATTTCATCGATTTAATCAATTTATAGCAAAAATGTTCACCCATTGATAATTTTCTAATGCGACCCAATTCTCAAAACGGTTCCTCATTTTCATGATCTTTATGCATTCAGCGCAAACAAAATATATTGAACAATCTTCCAAGAATAGAAATCCATAAAAAAACCGAGCAGACAAAATGCATAGCGAAAGAAAATTTATACGAAAAAAATTTCTTCTCGAATCACACACATAAATTCTGCTCCATTGTCTCATAACGGCAAAATTGTTTAA
Source organism: Tanytarsus gracilentus (assembly GCA_038502055.1). Taxonomy (NCBI): domain Eukaryota; kingdom Metazoa; phylum Arthropoda; class Insecta; order Diptera; family Chironomidae; genus Tanytarsus; species Tanytarsus gracilentus. Next base: position 1,823,176 of record JAXRKN010000045.1, on the reverse strand, counting down.
GAAGGAAGAATTATTGCAAAATATCGTCAAAGCTTTAAATCATTTCCGAGCGGGAGACATGCGGCAAATGTGCATGTGACAATATGTTGAGATGAGGGAGAGAGAAATTTATGATGCTAGAAGTTTTTATTTATTCCGCAAGAAAAACTAGAAAATAAAATCCCTTTAAAAATAATCTACGAAGTCGAGTTGACATTCGACATCAATAATGAAGTAATTATGTCGTTCGATTCGAGCGAGCAGCATGAAGAGATTCAACAGGTTAACTCGTACATGGGAAGTTGTGCTGTTATCGCGGCATGTTACGATAATAAAAAATAATTATGTGGAGCATTGGGAAGTAGAAATAGAGCTTGCACGCATCAAAATGCAGTTTAACTGCGTGCGCGACAAATATGACAATTTTTTTTATATGGTCATGGCAAGTACAATTAACTGACCTCAATACTCCAATTAAACATGCGGATTTTATCGAAAAAAATAAATATACATAATTCAAAAGGCGATAATTGGAAAGGGAAAAATTAATTAGTAATGACAATGAATTAATTAACAGTTTTGATAAAGAAATGAATGCAATAATTTCAAGAGGGAATTAAAAAAATATTTAAGAAAAATTTAAATTGCATCAATTAAAACATTTTTGTAAAATTCCTTTTTTATAATAATTAATAGCTAAATTTTTCCCAGACGGCGTTAATTGAAAACAGAAACAAAAAATTCGTAAATTACCTTCAAGTCCCTTTAGAGTGTCAATTTCATTCGACAATAACTACTTTTGACATCACCCATAATTATGGTCGTCTCTAATGGACACCTCGTCACTTAAAGTTCACTCACTCTCGCGGGTCTAATTGAAAAATCATCTCGGAGTCTTTTAATTCCAAATCAATTTTTTTTTCATACACACATAATGACAGTAAAGAAAAACATAATGTAATGATGTTCATCTATGTATATCATAAAAATGTACAATTTGCCATCAATGACTCCTCTTCAGTATGGCAGAGGCAGCTTTTACGTAGGTTGATGACCCCATAATACAATAATTGTGTGTTTCACTCAAAATGAAACTTGAAATCACTCGCGAGATGTTTTTTATTTCATTTCAAGGTTGATTGCTGTTTTTAAAAGATTCTTTTTCTTCTTTTACGTGCCTGTCTTTCTTGTTCTTAACTCATTACATACATGCGCCGATTGAAAGTGGTCGAGTCGCCGAAATGAGTTACGTGTATGACGAGTGAGTGAGTGGATGATGGTTGTGGAATTTTATTTTTCTATTATGACAAGTGGAGAATTTTTTTATCAGTGCCAAAAAATCACCAGTTTTGACTTTTAAACTTCTATCGATATTCAACTCAGCATGAAATTGTCGATAAAATGAAAATTAACTTCATAAACATCTCGTTTGATACTGCCCACACTTATCGAGTTCTGATTTATCTCATTTGGAAGCAAAATTGGTCTTTTATGTTTATGTCATTGTCAGCTCTTGTAAGTAGTGGCATTTGGTGTGTTCGGAGGATAAAATGTGTTGAATCCACCTGTAAGGTTGAGATTCTGTTGAGGCATTTTTAGTTAATTTTCTTGATCCTCGTGATTCAACCCACACGCACATCAAGACATCCCATTTCGTGAACACCAGAGAGAAAGATCAGAAATCAAAAAAATATTCTTGTTTATATATTAACCAATTTAAAGTAGCAGGTTTGAGTGAAAAAATTCCTCATGCTTCGCTAACTCAATCTTTCTTCTTTCTCTTCGAAAGCGCTCTTTTCGATTTGACATGCGATGAATTACTTTCAAATGGTGATGCGGAAAATTAAAGAAATAAGACAGAAGTAAATTGAGAAATTATCGCAAATAATCGGCTTTTGTGAATATTCAATTGATATTTTTCGCTTTGGCCCTTTTAAGTGATCGAGGAAGGGAAATTTGCAATTTATATTTTAGAAAATTTTTTGTATGTAATTAAAAATTGAAATAAAAAACATAAAATTTTATCACAACGTTCGAATCCTTATAAATATGAAATTCTAAAAAAAAATTTATTTTCTTTTCAATAATTGACCATACCTCGTTTTTATAAAGCCCTTAAATAAACGTGACTCTGGTCGAAAATAAAAGCACACATTAAAAATATAAAATGCTAAATCCACAAAGGCATACGAGAGGGGTGAGATAAAGGAGAATCGCAGAAATCCATTATTGCGTTGACCATTCGTGGTCACCAATTGTTAAGCATTAAGCTCTCAATTTTATCTCCTAATTGATTTCTTTTTTGTGTATTTTTGACTCTAACTTGCTGCTACATGCGAGGACTTAAAGTAATGAAAAAAATGAATAAAACACGTATTATTAATATTGACCACATTTTGCTGTATTATAGGCTGTCAACAAACGTTCTAGTTAATATTAATTTATGAATAGCTTAATATCAATTCGGTGCGTCTCACACATTTTGCGTTTTTATACGTTCGGACTTAAGTCTGATACCGATCCGAAATGACGCTAGACAGCATTCCATTAAAGTAATAATTAGGTGTTAATAAGTTGTCGATTTTTGCATTTTTTCCTCTCGCCTTTTTTTCAAGCGAATACACAATAAGCATAATCAGAGAGTAAATGTGACTAAATTACAGAAAGACCATATTAAATATTATCGAGCGTTGGTCAGGAAGCGAAGCGAATTGAATCCGTGCACATTGTGGCGTTGAAGGTCACATTCTTTTATTGCTTCATTGGATGCAGAAAGATTTATGATGCTTTAATTAATACACCATGAGCATCGAACGTCCGACTTACGGCCCTTGCTGCCGTTTCTTTATTATTCCTCGGCGGTATTGTTGTGTGTGATAGCCATTCCAAATATTTGAAGTGACTAATTTGATTAATTACTTTCGAGTTTCGAGCGACTAAATTAATTTTTTCTTGTTGTCGAGGCGAAGTTGAAAAAATATTTATTTTTTTGGTAATTGTATAAAAAAAAAGGAAATTTCCGTAATTTGAGACATTCAAAAGTCGCTCATGACAAATTGCTTTAAAAAAATATTTTAATTGCATTGAGAAGAATTTTTGCATAATTTTATGCCTAGCCTTCTTGTAATTAATTTCGGTAGCTTCATTGCTTCACATCATAAAAAAATTAACGTTGCAATTAATTTCAATAAAAGAGTATGGCGAAAAATTTGAATGGGCATGGCGCAAAACAAGCGCAATTCAATTAAAACGTGATGAAATCTATCGTCAATACTCTCCTTTATACTCAGCCTAAGTTTAAGACGACGAAATGTGGCATAGTGCATAATGCTTTAACATCCAACAGAAGTAAAAATATTTTAATTTGGTTTCATGCCATCTAATCGTTTTGATCGATTAGAGCCGAGATTAACCCAGATGTGTATTTTAATTTCGTGTCTCTTTCAATTCGTGTATGATCACTCGAGAGGATGAAAATTGTTAGGGACATTGTTGCGAGGCAAGGAGTGAAAACTTTTAAGGTTAAAAAATCCAAAAAAATATGTAAAAATTGTCCATTCCTTGAAAATAAAAATGTTTTCAAAAAAAATACCTTAATTAAGACAAATCTCGAGGTTTCTACCCATTGGTAATCTTAATCTCTCTCGCCGCACCCATTTGAGATGAGAGTGCAAGAAGTTCAAAAATTTCCATCAAATCGCTTTTTCTTACTTGATCGATGAAGCAATCAACACGCTCTGAAATTAATCGTCGATGACCAAAAATCCAATATAATCGATTGTGAGAGTAATTCGAAAAAAATTCAAGTCGGCAACGTTTGTTGTGTGAGGCTAAATTAATTCCCTTCACATTATATTAGCTCATGATGATGCGATTCAGATTTTTTGATTTATTCCTCAATGAATGTGTCAAGAGGTAAAATGGCCAATAGAAAAAATAGTGCAGAATCACGCGGCGATCGGTATGGCTCATGTGAGCTTATGGCAAGGCTTCTCGGAAGGTCGTTCATATTTACCTTTTTTCTTTCAAAACATTCATGCGATGCAATATGGGAATGGACAAAAATAATTTCAACCTTAGTAATAAATTTTTAAGAGTTATGTTTTTAAATATAAAAACAGGTATGGACACTGATTAAGTTTTTAATAATTTTAAAAAGGTTAAATTATAAAATATAATTTTTTAAGAGTTTTTGATCTCAAAATACTTTCACATTTTTCGCACAGCACCCTCAAGAATGTTTTCATAACCTCCGTCTGAGTAAATTATAGTATTTACCTTAATTTATTGCGATTTAGATTATAATAATATGGAATCACCGCATCTCCCTCTCACTCTCTCATATGTTTATGAGATTGCGTCTGAGAAATAAATTCGTGCATGGCTTAGCCTCAAAATGTGTATTATAATGATAATGCCTGTGGACTGTTGCATAACAAAATTCAATTTTCGTGTCGAATTTCAGTTTCTTCTCTGCAATTATCAGCTTAACCTCACTGTCGATCTTCTCGAAGACTTAATCTGCTCGCCAAAAACTTCTGCGTCAATTTAATAAGATCAAAAAAATGTTGATTGATTTTCTTATGTTAAAAATTAATCGAAATTATTTTTTCATTCCAGGAATTACTCAACTGTGATACCGTTATGGCTCGGATGTTTATTTAGTGTTATAAAATATGCTGCAACTACAGATCCCGTCTTTGATCAATCAACGACAATGCGACTGGTGTTAGTGCCAGCAGATGCTTCCGTTGGCTCCGTAATTTTTAGACTGCGAGCGTCAGACGAGGAATTTGACTATCCGCTTACTTTTGAGCTCGTGGGCGATGCATCTTCATCAACAGTACAAATAGACTCATTACCATGTACCAAGTACAACTCAGTGTGTCAGGCGAATGTTGTGCTGAGGCGGCGACTTGAGCCAGGTCGATATTATGACTTCCAGGTGTCAGTGAAAGACTCAAAAGGTGGAATGGCACAGCAAAGCTGTTCGATCACTGCCACAAATTTCACAACTCCTACCGACTTGATCTTCCCAAAGCGTACAAGCATCATAATGGTGTCGGAGGTGAGTGTTGACGTGCGATCATACAGGCGGTACATCTTTATTAATTAAAGGAACATGCAATTGAAGGGCATCGAATTTATTTATTTTATAGTGAGCGATAACGAGTAGCAATAAACAGCACTTCTTATTTTTTTACTCTCGAGCGCACACTTGGAGCTCGATCAATAAATTTCCTTTCATTTAAACCATTAAAGGTTCTCTTCTTCTACAAATGGCAATTATTCAAGATGTGATGATGTAATCTGCAACAATAAATAATAAAGGGATTCTGGAATAGAGAACTGAAGTTAAATTTTGAAAACTGCTAAACTTTTTAGATTCGAACCAATTTTATTAAATTTTAATTTCCCCATGAAAGATTTACAGATGAAAAACGCAAGGATAATAGTTTCATAATAAAATCTTAGATTTCAGTTCTTTTTCATCAATCCTCTTAAGTGTCATAACTCTCACTAATCCCTCACCATGTTCAAAAGTGAAGTGAGCTGAAAAATTTCTTCCCATAGTTTAATCAATAAATTTTCCTGTTATCATAAATTGACTTTCAATGCACACACGGCTTATAAAAGGAAACATAAATTACTTAATGCTTATAAATTTCTCTTATGCATATACATTTAATGCCCAACCATTATGTAGTCATATGGAGAAGGGAACTGAGGAAAATCGTAGTTAAATTCGCAAAATTCATAAAATTCAATAAAGAATAATTTTTTATTGAATTTAAGTAAAGAATATTCTTAATACAAATTAGCGCATTCAAAGTATTCAAAACATTAATTTTAAAATTATATTTAAATGTTATTAATTTAAAAAAAATATTTCCAACCCTTGCATAAAAGAACATCGAGATTGTTCTCCTTCTCCAACTTTTATTACAAACATCATTGACCTTGACTTAAGTGTTACTTGTACACCTTAAGATGAAGTGTTAAAATAATTGAACGTAGTTTTGCATAAACCAAAAAATGACTGTAAAAAAAACACCACATGCCTGCTTCGGAAAACACATTTATTTGAAAAATTTTTTAACCGCTCGATTTTTATTTGCGAAAAACACTTCTTTTTTAACTACCAGACAAGAAAAAAGTGTGATGGCGATTTCCACGAAGTGTTATCAATCTTTTATCTTAATTTTTAAACGCTCATTAATATAGATTTTTGCAAATAAAAATCGAGCGGTTAAAAAAATTTCAAATAAATGTGTTTTCCGAAGCAGGCATGTGGTGTTTTTTTTTACAGTCATTTTTTGGTTTATGCAAAACATTAATTCTCATCGATTGAATGAAGACAGAAGTTGAGCAATTAATAAAAAAATAACTTTTTTAATGGTTAAGCATAAAACTTTATTGAGTTGTAGTTTTAAGAATCTCTAAAGTGCTGGGTTATTGACTCGATGCCAAAAAAAATAAATAAAATAAAATAAATTCGACACCATCAATCATCATTGTCTGTTCCACATTTGTTCTTCCATTCGTAATCTCATTAAATCGAACTAACGGTTCTCTGCCCATTCGCTCTTTTTTCCTGTGTGATTTATTTTTGTTTAATTCGCAAATTTTCTCTTTTTTTTCAATTTAGGATGCAAAACGCGGCACCGAACTTGATTATATAGTGGCACGGAAGAATCCGCTATATCCACGCCCAGTGTACTTAGAATTGTGGGGCTCACCGCTCTTTGCCATCCGACAGAAAATTGTCTCACCCGAAATGACAGAGGGAACAATATTTCTGCTCGGTCCATTGGACTTTGAGAAGCAATCGATGTACCATCTGTCGCTGCTCGCCATCGTAAGTAAACACATAAAATGCCGTTTTATCGATTTTTAATCATATGCGTGCTGATTATGCGCAAGACATAATGCTAATTTATGAGAAACTGATCCAGTATTACTGCGTAATTTGCATCGCATAAGACGACTTAAGATGATAATTTGTGTGACTCTAAATTAATTTCAAAATTGGACAAATATTGACATCTCCCTTAAATGTCGACACTTTAAAGTGTATCAAGGTGGCACACGAGAGTCATTCAGCTGTCAAACGAAATTCCTTTGCAAAGTTCACAAAAAAAGAGCAAAATTACATCATGCAGCAAGTAAAGTCAACTGCATTTATGCACCCAAATCGAACCTTGATTTATTATTCGAGACGCTTATAAGAGAGTGAGAGTGAAGTTCAGGCAAATTATTGCATTTAACAGTGTGGCAAAATTACAATTTAATTATGTAATGATCATGTCGAGGATAAGACGATAACTTCTCAATTAAATTTAAAATAGTCTAAATCTTAAATATTTAAAACAAAATTAAGTTTCCACCCCTCGAAATTTATCTCATCGGATTTCATCAATTTTTCGGAATTTACCTCTCAATGAGTTGATCATTTAACTCTTTTCTCAATGAATCGAACATAAAGAGCCTATTTTATGGCATTAGCAGTACAATGTGATAGAGTTTCAAAGAGAGATGATTATCTAAGCGCGGTGTGAATTTTTTATAAATTTTATAACTTAATTGCCGACCCTTAATGACACCTAAACATCATCTCTTGTTTTGAGCTTCATTAACACTGCAAATCGATGCTTTTACCTTTTGTGTTCGCTTCCGACGGTCATAAATTTAAATTGTTCTAATTTAGTGCTGGAATTGAATGTTGTTACATAAATGACCTTGTGCACAGCAAATGGACGAGCGCGTCATTACATATTCCCATGGCAGTGTATTAAAATTGCATTAATTTGCGGTTTTTGATGCATTTCTCTTTTTTTTGCGCGCTGGTGCTGTCATGGGAGAAAACTTATGTCTGTATACAATTTCATTTTCACCTCTAGAATGCACAAACAACAGAAAAAAGTGAACATGCAAATGCCTGCAGAGTAATAAACGGTGGATTTTAATATGTCTGGATTGCATGTCTTTACATTGGGATGTAAATCTCTCACTGAACATTTTTGCAATTTTGTTGCATACGGATAAAAAGTGTATTCAAAAAATCTCTATAAAAAACTCAATTAATTTAATTATTTTCTGAAATTAGAAATCCGTTTTTAGAAAATATTTTTCTGATCTCCCACGTAATTTCCAAATGACCCCCAATCGATGCACAATGTTCTTTTCATGTAACTTCGCATTTTTTATATGGAAACTGTTTTTATTTTTTCGTTACTATATCCAATTACCGAGGAGTCAAACGATGCTCAAGAGGCACTTACTCTTTATTTGTTGGCGTATCCATCGACAGTTTAATTTTTAATGGAAAAATTGAAATTATTTTCATCAGAATAGAAAAATCCAATCATTTCTGCCTTCGGGACGCTTCAATTTTTTTCTCACAAAAAAAATTTGTATGCAGATGAAGAAGAATCGCGATGAGTCTCATGCATCATCTCCTCTTTCCGATTATCGTCTCTTCTCTCTATACTCGCGTTGAAATGAGGCATTTGAAATAATAATAAAAAAAAGTTATGATTGATAGCTTTCTGTGGCCTCAAAATTTATTGAACAAAAAATTTCAAACTGTGGTAAAGTGCAAAAAAAAGAGAGCAAAACATTTTTTTTTCACAGACATTTTTCCACGAAGAGCATTTGCATTTTCATGGTAATAATACGAGATGAGATCAAATTAGGATGAAAGAAATATCAATCAAACTCAGATTAGATTGCATAGTCAAGATGAGAGATTAAAATTTAAAGGGGGTCTGTTTGTGATTGAAGGCACAAAATGCAATTTAAATTGTTTTTGTTTAAACATTTAAAAATCCTACATCACAAACGGTCTAACCCTTTTTCCCTCAAATACCACATTTCAGGAGAGTAAAAAATTCTCGCTCATATCACTGACCATGAAAGTGCCAATTAACCTATCAAGCAGCCTCAAAACATTTTGTCTTCTTTGCTATCTTCGAATGCTCACTCGGCGCGCGATATCTATAAAAATATTTGACCATAAATGGACACATAGAGGTCGCAGAGTGTGATGGCGATGAAGCAGCAGAAAGAGTTTGATCGTATCTAATTAATATTCATTAAATTTTATATTTTTTTCTGTTGTAATGCCGCGATCTCGAATAAATTTTTAATCGTTTCGATTGTGTTGCAATAAAAAGCTTTTTTATGTTCCTTTTTTCAATTGCAAAGGATAGAGAGATAATTCTATTGTGATCAACGATGATAATGTCATAATCAGACATCCCGGGTGGCGGTAATGAACCTTGACTGCTATCGCCACAATAAAATCAATAATTAAATGGCGTGACATTGAATTTTAAATGAGTCTCGACCATCATCGTTAGATCGCATTTTGTTGATAGACGAAAGAGATTTCTTGACATAATAACATTATTTTACATCATGCATGGACTTCCTATTTTCACATATGCCGACAATAGCCGCGATGGAAATAAAAATTAGATTTATGTCACTTTGTCGCTCATTTATCATTTTCGAGCCTTCAAAACGCGTGAAATTAGACGTGTGCGGTGATCACGACTTCAACGTGACAGTGGTGTTACGATCTATCTTGCTCATTTCAAATGAGTCACTTTCGGTGAGAGAGAAAATGATTTGAAAATACTTTCATCGAAAAAGCTTTGCATTGCATAATGTCTCCTCCCATTTTTATTCTATCACTTTACATCTCTCTTATATACATGCCACACTTCACTCTTTTTTCGTCGACTCGATGAAAATTATCTCGCGGTGAGGGCGCATGTGGTTTGAAGCATGAGCGATTGAGATGTTAAGAGTGGAAATTTATTGGATCCAAAGTTTTAGAAGATGAAAAATTCAAAACCAATTTTGCGGAGTTGCTCAACCATCATTCCCACATAAATTCAGTTTAATAAAGCAATTTAAGCATCAAAATAAAAAATAAATAAACGATCAGGAAAGAAATTGTGATCACATAGTAAGAACAACAAAAACGAGAGTAAGAAATTCGTTACATAAAGAAGAAAACTATAAGAAAAAGGCTGGTTAACAAGGCGAGAGCATATACACAAAGACACACTCGAATTTAAATTGAGTTTTGTGTTTATGCCACCACCGCAAAGTGAAAGTCATTTCCAATTGTCTAATTTATTACCTCGGTTCTGTTTACTGCTTTTTTGTCGATGCCTTGTGATGTGTAAATAAATTATAATAATATTTTAAGAAGTACCTCATTGTGCGCCCGGCTCTCCTTAGTTTGCTGATTTTTGCGCTTTCCTCAACAATCTCCAACTCACGACATGCTCGCCTGATCTTAATTAACATCACTCTTTTCCTCCTTCTTCATTCGGCGCACACCACATAGGACGAAAAACCGTTTAAGAGATATTTTGTTGCTGAGGAACGTCAAAACACAGCTTCTCTGTGATATTTTATAAAACTTTATTATTAATATTTTATGAGACTCTCGAGCTCATTACTTTCGTTTTCACTTGCGTGGTGATAAAAATATTTTGTAAATTACTTCAAAAGTACAAAATTGTTGGCGGATTATTTCATGGATAAGCTTTTCAAGATGAAGTAGTGAGGGTCATGCTAAATTATATATGATTTTCAGTCCGCATGTAAATTTTTAATCTCAACAACTCAACACCTCATGACTCACTCAATAACTTTTAAATTATCTCCGCTCTTTTTTATTTTAATTTAAAAACTTAAGAAATGGGCGAAAAAAATCGAGTTTATGAAGTCAGTCAGTCAGCAGTGAACTGACACTCAATAAAATCTCACGCGGTGATAGTAAATGAGGCCTGAAAAAGGCATCAATTTTACAATTGCTATGTCACGGGAGATAACAAAGTGGGAAATGTGAAATGAGAAGGGAATTTTTTCATTTAACCACGAAATAAATAATTTAATTAAATGATATTCGCGATCCACTAAAAACTCAATTCATTTGTGATTAAATTTTTTTGTTGTTTAGCTTTGAATGCATAGATAGTGAGAAAAATATATAATATAAAATAGTTTTGGGAAATTAATAAAAATTCTTGAAATACACGAACAAAATAAGTCGCATTTTTAAAATATATTTAAAAAAATTTATCGTCTATGCCTTGATGGAAATCTATTACAATTATTTTATGTCAAGAGCGCCTCCCCAAAGAGAGTGTGAAAGTTTCCTCAAGACATCATTTTAATTGAAATTATTGCCCACTTCGTGAAAATCCATCAACCGTCACGATTTTATAATTCGACAGCTATGAGAGAGAAAGATGTTAGATGGAGAGGCATGTGTATGAAAATAATGGACACAAACGAAACATTTATGACACATAAAAGTGTGGTGTCTTTAATCTTTATCGCTCCATTGTGCTCCGCTAATTTTACCCACAATTCGTCTTCCAAAATATTCACATAAATTTTCCCATAACTGCATCACGCGGGCAACTTTTTTTATGGTTCATTTCGATGGGAGAGCGTGTGTGGAGAGTCACATGAATAAATCTTTCTTTTTTTTCGGGTAAGCTACTGCTGCCTCCGTTTCGTTCATATAAAAATCAAAGCTTAATTGCATGCACATAAAGGTTAAAAAGCCATAAAATAGTGAAAATGCGGCAGCAACTGGTAGTAAACTCACATGTGTCATGTGATGGTTTATGGGCATTCTTCGAAATCAATTTTAATTCCTCGCATATGTGCTCTATGCATTAGAAGCGACGTCACCTAATTGTCCGATCGCATGTTTATCACTGTGCAACACCAAAAAAAGCCTTTTTCCACTTTCATTTTCACTTCGAGCTTCGTTTGTGCATTTCGCATGCAATGAGCTTAAGATTCGAACATGTGTTAACAATTTTTCAAAATAAATAGGAAACTCTCTTTTCTCATGTACGATTTCATGTTGAACACACTGAATAAAAGGTAATAAAGAAAAGGAAATGAATTTCAATTGAGGAGAAATTTTTTTTTCGGTTGACATTTAAAAGAATGATAAATCGAGGAGTTGTCATGAGTGAATTTTAAGGCTGGGTATAGGTCGTGAGTTATGTAAGCGATTTTGATATTGTGGCGATTTGGAGCAATGCGCTAGGATTTGCGATCGATCTTCCAAGAAAAAAAACCTTTTAAATAGTTTTAAATCTCAGACAGACTCACTTGTGCATTCTGTATAAACCTTAATCGCCAATTCTTCCTCACAATCGACTCTTTCGATTTCGCAACTTTCAATTTCAGTTTTTGCTTTCGTCGTTTCTGATTTAAAATAACCCACTATCTCAGCATGGAGACTCCCGAAAAAAAGCAAGAGTAAAAACAAGCGACGACAATGAACAAAAAGAATTCATATGAATCACAATTGTTGTTACTTTCAATAGCATTATTGTGTAATTTCAATGCGAAATCTCTCGTAATGGCACGCTAAAGAAAAGGGAGGCGAAAAAAAACAAATTTGTATTTATTTCTCATTCATAATTTATAAAATATAAATAAATTTCTGCGCAGTTTTGTGTGTACATATGCGACGATCTCATTGTTGTAAAGATTGCCAATTCACTCGAAAATCTGTGTAATGGGGACAAGAGCGATATTTTTGGTGCGTTCGGGGTGAATTTGTAATTTTTGTCAGATATATTTAGTAAATTTTGAAGATATTGAAAGAGTGATCGCATCAGAACTTTTTGATTTCTTAAACCATCTCTAAAAACCCACAAATATATGCATACTTAAAATTCAAAAAAATCTTATAAATTCAAATAGTTTAACGGCTTTTTAAAATTAAATGTTAAGGATAAAAAACAGGCGATCTCTTAAGAACACCACAGTTTAATATGTATTTTCAAAAGCTGTTACACTTCCTCCAAACTCAACCTCAATTTTAATTTAAATTATTGAAACATTTTAACCAAAATCGACCCTTAATAAAACAATTCGCATTTTTAAAAATTGTGAAGAGCTTGAAATGCCACACAGCAGACACAGGTCATTATTGAAGAAATGACATTCCATTAATTATTATCATTTCATCCATCCATCTGCGAGAGCACTATTAATGACTTGAAATTGAATTGCAAAGCTCATTTGCATGAAAATGAGAATATGAAAGCATAAATAATTTATGAAATTTTTACTCACATGCGAGTATTCATATATGTGACTTGGTGATCGAGTGTTTAAGGCTAAATTCAAGAAGTTAAAGAGTCTGATAGCCATTAACCAGTGACCGAAAATAGATGTTTTCTCCATTTATGGTGATTTCTGAATAAATTTCCTTTTTTTCGCAACTACGAAACTCGACAACGGTAAAATTTGCATATTATTGCCTTCTCCACGATATCACCCGAGTCGCTTAATTTGTTTTGATCATATCAACGCTGACATTTTTGGAATTCAAGAATTTCAAGAGCTGTCAATGACCGCTTAAAGAACTTTTTAAATACCACAAAAATTTTTAAACGATTCTGTCGCAATTTCAGGTAGCTTTATATGTTGGCAAATCAATATTTCCAATCAATCGAAACTAAGTCATGATTTATGAAAATGCAGCTGAAAAAGTAATAATTTTTTTGTCGACCTAACAAAGTCAACCCACAAAAGCTACTCGACACTCTCTATGCAAACAAGAAATTCACAACACGTGTTTACGATTAAAGTTTGTAATCGACTTTTTCCTGAAAAATGAAAACTTTTTTTTCTAAGTCATTGCATTATTACAATTGCAAGGCATGAATAAGCACATGAGATATTGTGTGACTTGTAAACAAGCCATGAAACTCGTTTACCTTTCCAAATGCGCACTCAACAGAGGCTGGAACGATATTGGGTGATTAATCGTGAACTCTTCTGTATCTTTTTTTTGCTTTTAAGTTGATTATGAAACTGGGAGAAATCTTATAGAAATTTTTTCTTACTATACTACATGTAGAAAAAGAGTTTTCATGAGTTATGAAAGAAGTTGAAGTGAAAGCTTTAAAGAATGAAAGTTAAAAAAGAATTTTCAGTTAAATATTTTTTGTGAATAAAATTAAATAATTCTTTTTTAATTAAAAAACTTCGTTATAAATTTTGTAATCATAACTTTCAAAACCACCTCAAACTCAATCGACTCTCATTAACCGTCTCATTTAAAGTACATAATAAAAGTCAGACACAATTGAATCAATAATCAATTATCTAAATATGCGCTCTACTGCCGTCGGCTGTTTAATTTAGTGCCAGTTTGCTTATGTAATCGAGAGCGACTAGACTCGGACTATCGATAATTGATTTTGTGCAGAAATTTTTCTTCAGCAAAAGATCAACAACTGTAACTGTCTTCACCTCTCACTCGCCGATCCATTCAAGCCTCGATATTCAACGTAAACAATATTAAGTCACAGCCATTCAAGCTTCAATTACGAATTTTTCGGATATGAAAAGTAAAAGTGAAACTTTTTTCCCGTTTTCTGCATTGTTGACGCTTTTGCGGTTGGCACAGATAAAATCGGAATAAAAAGAGGTCTGAGAGAGCCAATTTCAATGTCTCATTTGTGTCTACTATATTTTTTTTTCGGAAACGGACATTTATAATAAACTTTAGCGGTTTGAATGGCATTGAATGCATTTTTTAATTGTTTTATTTTTTATTTTTGCAGGACGCGTATGCAGAGCCGGGTCAAGATAGTCGAAATATTGCCGGCGTTGATATTGTTGTGATAGTTGAGGATGTACAAGATGTTGCGCCAGTTTTTACGTTAGCACCTCCGGTAACTCGACTCCCTTCAGGCTTAATTCCTGGTGATAAGGTAAGTGATCTTAATTTAAAAGTCGTTCGCAATTAAACTTGAGCATGTCATCCAACAGATTCTCCAAGTTCACGCCGAGGATGGCGATAAAGGTGTTCCACGTGAAATTCGATATGGATTGGTTTCTGAGGGCAATCCATTTACTTCCTTCTTCGATATCAACGATACAACAGGTAAGTGTGAACGCGAAAGTAATTAACATAACCTCATTAAATTTACACGTCTTTTATGTCGACTCCGTTCAACTTCTATTAATCACACGGAGGACGACTAAAAATCGATTCTTGACCCCAATTATTTATAGAAAATTGCTTCTTATGTTTTCCTCTATCCATCACTTTCCATACACATATGACCTCATTTGTAGTTTGTACGAAAAGAAAATGAAAATAGGTTGCAGGTCACGAAAAACACTTTAAGAATGTGAGCTTAGAAAAATTGTGCAAGGACGTGAGCACGCAAGGAAAAGTGCATAAACTTGTTCTTTTTAAATAATTCGTCGTCACGAGAAAAGCGAAAGGGTCGCGAACGACTGCGACATTGATGATGATAATGTTACATTTTCTTAGCATTCTTTCATCTTCTTCAAGAAGTTGCATTGTGTGTAAAGTAACATGTACACTGAAAATGTATGCTGGCAATTATGCATTCTTGTAGCATTACATGAACACACCGTGACTGTGAATATCAAATGAAGTTCTGAAGATTTTGTCATTGACTTAAAATGGGGAGAATTTTCAAGGAACGTTTAAATTTTATCGGATTATTTATTTTCAAAACACGCAAATGTTGCACAAATCCCGCAGACATTTTGCGACATTTTTTAATATTCTGAAGACTTCATAAAAGAGAAAATTTTCTATAACCTCGAACTGAATTTTTGCATAATTGCCTTTTGGCGGCATTTCGCGGTCATATATTAAAAATTC
Source organism: Tanytarsus gracilentus (assembly GCA_038502055.1). NCBI lineage: Eukaryota > Metazoa > Arthropoda > Insecta > Diptera > Chironomidae > Tanytarsus > Tanytarsus gracilentus. The sequence continues at coordinate 1,807,488 of JAXRKN010000045.1, read as the reverse complement.
AAGAGAAAATTCTAAGGCAAATATGCTAAATGAGAAGGACACATTAAAAGTCAAAACGACAGTAAAAATAGAAATTTTCCGCTACGTAGTTAACTTTAGTAAGCGACCCCGACAAAAATTATAATCTCGGATTAAGTTAAGGATTAAAATTTTTCAACCCAGAAGCACTTTTAAAATTGATTGACTTGCATAAGAGCGTAAAATTAAAAACTATATCGAGGACCACACATGGCTCTGATGATTTAATTGTCGCTTATGAGATTACAATAATCCGCAAATTGATCATAAAATAATTCAACATAAAACCTTTCCTGACATAACCAACTTCCCATCATTTCATCTGCAGTGTCGGAACGATCGAGATGCAATAAAAATGTTTTGATTGCTCAAGTTGACTATAATTTCAGACACAAAAAAATGGCACATAAAAGACCCCGGCAGACAATAATATTGATGGATTTATTGTGTCAATAATTTCACAACAATTTTTCGATCATATCGCGGGGTGTTGATGAATGACTTTCTTTCAGACACGACTCGTAATAACTGGTTTCTCCTTTTTTGACACCTTTTGTCAGTGACTTATTAACTAAAGAGATTGCGCAACAATATTTTAAGTTCTCGCAGACAGTTCTCGATGGTTGTGTCGCGAACCTTTTTAACCTTTTTCCCTTCGTGTCTGCGCACATTATTTATATGCCTTTGTTGCCATCCTCCTGATCATCTTCATGAAGATTAATGTTCGAACACTCTCACTTGCAATTTTTACTTTTTTCCCTTGCCATGCTTGTAATAATCATCGATTGGATCTGCATGATATCAACATGTGATGTGAGAGATTTTAAATCCCTGGGATAGCAAAAAAAAATTATAAAACATCGTGAAAAGAAAAATTCTTCGGCGACATCGTTAACGACGTCATAAAGCGATTCTAGAAGCCAATAAGGCCTCAATACTTTTTAATGCCTTTCGAGAATTTAATTTCTTTGATGGCGTACTTTTTAAAAACTTATCGTCATGCCATGTTTGTAAAGGCTTGTGTTGTAAAATGCACAACTTGACCATTTTTATGATCGCTGCTTTACATCTCTTAAAATGTGCAGAACTGCATGCGGCAGCAGCATTGCGCAAAATTTGAAATGTGAGAGAGAGAGGGGAGGGGAAAGAGTTGTCTGGTGGTTAAGGCAATGCACAAACATGTTTTTATCGCATATTTATTATCGATATTAATAAATAATAAAAACTTCTGCATTTTGCCTCATTTTTATTGTATTTTAATTTAATATTGTTGAGAGAGAGCCTTTTAAAAGGAAATCATTATCATCATTAATAATGCCAACATTGCAGACATATCGTATAACACAAAAGAGATGGCGTAGCGCTGACAAAGTCTCCCTCTTGAAATATTAGATAAAATATTTTTCGCTATCAATCGCTGACAATCTTCCGAAGGACAATTCACTGCAAAACAATGTGCATGCTGCTGTGAAGATGATACGTGATTATGAACGATCGACTCTTTATCATCCTCCACTCTTGAGAGTTGGATTAAATTGAACTTGAACTAAAGCCATAAGATGCTGTGCTCACTCTTTCGTGGGAAATCATCAACAGCTTACATGCCAACTCATTCCCTTTACATTTATATGTGTATTTTAAATAGGACACATTTGCTATTAATTTATTCAACAACTTCAGACATGAAAGATGGATGTGCAGCACACGGTCAAATGATGAACTCTTCCCTTTTCTCGCTTGATTGCTGGACTTAAATTGAAAGTCATGTTAAGAAAAAGTAATAACATAGAGAAGCGAGATAAGATAAGAAGTTAATGGTTGGAAGTTCAAGAGAGTTGCGAGAAAGATGATGCAGAAAAATTTTATTCGCCTTTTAATGAAATGAAGACGAGAACAATGAACTCGGGTAGGAGGATATGAGAGCTAGAAACAGGTTGCGCGATGAAAGGTTAATTTTAAGAGTCACTCAGAAGTTTCAGTTTGTGTTCAGAGACTTGTTTTGGATTTAAAATCCAGGGAAATTAAAATTAAAAAAAGGTTAAATTTTTTAATTCTTAAAATTTTAAATTTGAGTGATATGTTAAAAAATTATTTCATCATGTTATTTAATATTTTCCACCCTAGGATTTCAAATCGAATCGTAACAATTTCACTTGAAGAAATAATGAAACCTATCGACATCTTCTGCCGCCCTTTTCTTCTCTTATCGTATGCAAAAATAATCAACAATAAGAAGCTCCTAACGACAACACGGCATTGTGCAATTTAAATTTGTGTGCATAAGAATAGGAGAAGAGCTCTCTTTAGCCTTGCCAATTGTTCTTTTTCTCAACATTCCCTGCAATTGGATGCTGGGTGCTTCATAAATAAAACATTTTTCTTCGCGATTCTAATTTACTTGACTTTGCTTTTATGATAATTATTTTTGAGTCAATGGCATCTAGAGTGAACACGACTTGGGTTGAATGTTAAAAAAAGAAGAATTTAGATTTTTTAAAAGTGGATGAAAAAAGCTTTTAAATTTTACGTGTTTAAAATTTTATAATCTCATGTCATTTTCGCTCATAATCGCCAAACAGCCGCACGATCAAATAGCAAATGTAAAATTCCAGTAGCAAACTTGAAAATTGTTTTTAATCGACTGTTGAAGATTGAAGATGCTCAACGAGACTTAAGTTCATTAACGGGAGAGTCTATCATGACTTAAGCCTTCATAATGAGATTGCCGTCGATTATTTCAATCTCTTTTATTCTCGAAAATTGTTACATAATCATGACTCGCTGACGTATTTCCGATTATCATCACAGCATGTAGTTTTTGCAGTACTTTTTTGGCATTAATAATATAAAATTATTCTCCAATGTCTGTCCGCTTGTCCAATTATGGGAAGGAAGAATCAATTTTTGTCGATGCTTCTATGTCATCACCAAATTAATTCTATTCCCTTATGGTATTTTCGAGTCATTAAATTTCACGATGTATTAATGGAACTTGAAGCTAATGAAGCTGAAAGTGCCGAAAAAAAGAGATGGTAAGCCGCTGAATTCTAGAGAGAGCAATTAAAAGCAATTGTCCATTGAGGATTTTTGCGGGCAAAAACACTTGATAGCTGTTAATTTAAGACACTCAGTATACGGGACACGATGATGTGCGGAAAATTGAAAAAAGCCTCTCGACTTGATTGATATAAATTGATAGATTTAACAATAAGGCGGCGCTGGTGATGGGAATGGACACAGTTAAGTGCTTAACGGGATTTTTAAGATATATTCTGTTTTCGTTAAGGCACCGAGTGTTATAATTTTAAAGAGCGCTATCTAATTAAAGCGAGAGTCAATAATTTTCAATAGACATCGATGCCAATTGACATAAATCCAGCGAATTCAATTGCACTCAAGACACGACACTTCAACTCGTGTCACATAAATTGAAATTTGAATAGCGGCATCTGACCTTACAAGAGAGTTGCCGCCATGGCCTTCACACCACCTCTCTCTGCAATTACCCGAGAAAGCCATTAAAAAAGTTCTTTTGTGATTAGGTAGCTGATTTCCGGATTAATTTTTTTTCTACTTCTTTTATTCTGACTATCTTCATCCATTCAATTTCTCATTGTGTGTCTTTGGCATCGAGAGAGTCATCAATCTCATTGTTACATCGAGTGTGATTTTATTTCTCATTTTTTATCGAAATTGATGGCTTCTGGTTTTTATTTCAAAAAGAGAATGAAATGCGATACTCTGTTAGAATTATCGAGGAAGTGAACATAGTTGAATTTTTTTATGTCATAAACTTCCCCCACTTTTAAATAGTGTCTTCATAATTTTATTCAAAAATGCTTCTCTAAGTTATGCACACTCAAAAAACTCCCTCTTTCTACACTCTCATGAAATGTGCAATAAAAAATGTAAATTATTATGTTGCACTCGTAAAAGGCTTTCAAATCAATACGGACCCATATACTTATATTTCTCTTGCTCTCCCCCCATAGAGCACATGACCCAGTTAAATGTGTGTAGGACAAGCTGAAGTTGAAAGGCGAAAGTGCTAAGCACACTTTTTACAAAAAAGTTTTTTCTTTTCTTCAAAAAAATATGTAACTATGCTACAACGGCTTAGATTTTATGTTTGGCGATAAGAAGTGAAATATTTCGTTGAAGTACGAACCAAGAGGCTTTTTTGCTTTGAACTTACGACAAATCGGTTGTAATAATTCTCCATATGCATGCAACGCTGTCGGATCAGGGAGGAAATTAATTGCCTTAAAAAACAATTTCATTTTCTTCCTAAACTGTCGTCACCGGTGGTTAAATACTTTCACTTTATTTGTATCGATTACATGCAAGGAAAAAACTGCATGCCATGCATATTAATAAAGATGCAAAAAATGACGGCATTACACGACATTTAAAATTTGTGAAGCTTTTTTAAAACTTTTTGACATTCAAATGCCGAGGCAATATTTTTAGCTCAACGATGACCCCTCGCATAACCTCAAACGATGACAATTTTTTTAAGAAATACTACAACTCGTTAATCACCTTTAACCACTAGGTTTCGGTCATTTTTGAAGGAAAATCTCGCTTTCATTATCCTTATCGATTACAACCCGGCTTTTGTTTTACATAGCTCGGTCGTTGAACTCGCGTGCCAAATTATTTTAAGCGACTTTTATTTTCGCTCGGTTGTAAGAATTTCAAAAAAATGTTGTCGAGGGAGGAGATTAAAGCACGCGCCATGGAGCCATTTCCTTATGTAATAAAATTCCCCTTTACAATTGTGCATAAATTAATAACGTTTTCACTGTGTGTGGTGTCTCTGTAATTTATATTTTTTTTGGCAATCCCTTTAAGCACGAAATTGAGAAATTTTATAACATGAACATATCATTTAAATCGAGTGTTGCCGGTGGGGTTCAATAACACCTGAGTGCCAAGACAAACCTCCGCATTTAAGAATAGACGAAAGAAAGGAACAAAAAATTAACAAACTACTGGAATTAATCTCTCTATATAGAATGAGGAATGAGCCTGATGCTATACATACGATACTATTATGATCCATCATTATAAGCGATGATATACGCAATCGTTAGAGGCCGTTGACCAAAAAGCGATTTATTTACTTTTTAAAAAAGAACAATTTTTTATCTCGAGCGTATTTACACGGAGGGAAATTAGTGAACATTTAGGTAAAAAATTCAACGCAGAAAATTTGTATTTAAATTTTTCTCAGTGTAGTGTATTAAAATATAAAAAACCTAGACACAACTCACACATTATAAATATATTTAAGACCTTGAGTAACAAGTAAATTACTCGCAACTTCATAATTGGATTCAAGCCTAAATAGAGTCTAAGATGATATTTGATAAAAGAGAAAAAAAGCCACACTTCACGGATGATTTTTATTTCGAGGCCTTTTCCTCGTTTCTTCATTCACCTCTCGATCTCGTTGCTATCCGATAATGATAATGATTATTATGTCTCACTTCCCTTATTTTTTCTTCCATCGCATTTGCTCACTTATTTCAATTCAGTCTAATGACGTTCCCCGAAATGTATTGCAATCACATTGAATTCATTAGTTTCCATAATTTTGATCTCAATCTCATTTTATGCTGATTGCAGGTGAAATAACTCTCGTGAGGCCATTAGATGAAATTTCGGCAATTACACATGTCGGCGATCCGGTCCTATTGACGGTCGTTGCAGAGGAAGTTAAGGTGTCACGCAATGAGCCTCCTGCGATGGCTACGACCGTACAACTTGCTCTATTTTTACCGGAACGAAGCAATTCACCGCCATATTTTGAGAATGATCAGTGAGTATTCGACACATGACAATCATGATCGATGTTAATTGGAAATTTTTTCGCAGTTATGTGACACGAATAAACGAAAATTCACCCATCGGCACGACACTCGTCTTTCCCGAGCCATACATAACACGTGTCAGTGACGACGATGCCGGCAAAAATGGAGTCTTTTCCCTTACTCTCCTCAACAATAATGGCACCTTTGAGATCTTTCCGAATGTGGTCGAGAGAAAGGCAAATTTTATTATTCGAGTGCGTGATAATCACATGCTTGATTTCGAGGAATATACGTCGCTGTCATTTCAGGTGAGCGTTTTAATTTGTTTAAAGACATAAAAGAATTAATTAAAATGTTATTCACAGGTTCTCGCTCAAGAACTGGGCCCGGCCACAAATCTTTCAGCGATTGTCAACGTAACGGTTTTCCTTGTCGATATCAATGACAATGCGCCATCGTTCGCTCAAGCTGAATATCGTGTTGAACTTCCCGAAAACATGACCGCTGGCACTCGTGTCGTTCAGGTACATGCAGACGATGTTGATACTGGCATGGGTGGACGTATAAGATACACGCAAATTCTCGGCTATCTCAACACATCGCTCAATCTTGATGCCGCGAGTGGCATCATTACCGTTTCAACTAACAATCATGGCTTTGATAGGGAAAAAATGCCCGAATATCATCTTTATGTTGAGGCACGTGACGACGATGGAATTGGAAATCGAGCTGAGGTAAAAAATTAATCTCAAGTGTCCATCTCATGATTTTAAAATTTATTTTTATTATCCTAAAGGTTCCACTTATAATTCAAATGATTGATGTCAACGATGAGACGCCGCAATTTGAGAAGACTCTATATGAGTTTATTCTAACCAGTGATTTGAGAAATTTTACGATCCCCGCATATATTAAGGCGATAGACAATGATGCTGAGGCACCGAACAATGTCATTCGCTATGAGTTAACACATGGAAATTATGAAAATAAATTCCTTCTCAATGATGTCACTGGTCAGTTGACAATTCGAGATGTTCTAACGATGAAAAAATCAAGGAGTGATCAGACAAGTGCGGATATTATTGTGTTGACGGCTCGGGCCTTTGACATGGGCGTGCCAGTTCGTTTTTCAACATCAACAATTCGCGTTTATCCGCCTGAGAGTCGAACAAGAGCAGTTTCATTCCTGGTGCCTGGTTATAATGTGGATCGTCAGCAACTAGAAGATACCCTCGTGGGATTGACGGGAGGGCGTGTTATGATTCAAGACGTTAGACCTTTTGTGGGCAATCAAGGATCGGGAAAACCAAGAGATGAAAAGAGCATTGTCACTGCCACAGTCATTTATGATAGTGACACCATTGTTGATGTAGCTGAGATTCAAAAACGCCTCTCGTCACAGAGCAACTCAGAAATCACCTTTCAAGAGGACGCGGTGAGTTATTGCATAGATATTAATGACCATAAATCAAGCTTATCATCAACTATTTTTTATGTTTCCCTTTTTTTCAGAATGTCTACAAAGCAGAAAATCGCGTTCTCTTCTGGCTTCTCATCTTCCTCGCTCTTCTTCTCGCCATCGGCATCCTCACCCTACTTCTTTGCTGCATATGCTCTTGGTGTCCTCTCTATGCCGCGTCAAGGTAATAACCATACAAAATTGCACAATGCTCAACTAACAATCGCTAATTTTCCACTTGCATATTAACAAATAAAATTTTCTGAGACTAACAACGTGGTCAGATTTTACTTTCATTTTAAATAAATATTTTCAATCTCTCTCTCTCTCCCTTACTTGGTCTGTCTTTATATGTTTTCCCCCCTTTAATCTGTTCTTTAATATTATGGACTGGAATTATATCTCGTCATGTTTTTAAATTTAAAATTTCCCATTTTTTATCTTTCTACTTTCTTCTTATTATAGAAAGAGATTTAGAGTGAATAGTGAAGATGATGTAAATCTTGTTCATAGAGAACATCCAATTGGAAAGCAAACAAAATCTGTTCAGGTACATGTTTGTCATTTATATATATATATTTTTTAATTATACATTTATTTCACTGTCCCTCACAAACACACTTTGCATTCATACTCTCTCTCTATCTCTAACCACTTTGTGTTCTCGTTGTTAAAAGTCTCTACTCTTTCTGTTGCTTGTATCACAAGTTACTAAAATATAATTTTTTTTAAAAAAATAATACTAATCATGAGTTTAATGAAATTTAAAATTAATCGTTAAATTTCATGACATTTTTGTATTATTTTTAAAGGTCGCCGAGTGGATGGGACGAAGAGAAGCTTGGTCAGCGGAGAAATCGACAGATTCAAAGACGAAACCTACACGATGGGAGTTTAGTAAGAGAGGAGGATACACTCACCAAAAACTAAACGGTATCGACAATCCCGCAGCACAAATTGATGACGAAACCGGAACGAGCAAGCTTAATGTTAAGGTCGATGAGGAAACCATTAATGTTATGTAAGGAGAGTCACGTGTTTATTAACCGTTATTTTTAAACATTTCAAATTATTTCTAGGAACGAAAATGAATCAACCAAAGAAATTATGCAGAACCAGAAAAAGTCTATAAAGTTGGATAAGAATCACATTTACACGGAACAAGAGATCGAAGACGATTATACGAGCATCAAGCACATAAATGTGAAGGATCAAAATACACTGAATACTCAGAATCAAATAGACGACGATTCAATTAGACGCCACGAGATGGAACGTGGTAGTGATATAGACTACGAACGTCGAATGAGTTTTAAGCGACAACAAGCGCAAGAGGAGGCAAATATTAGTGGACGTGATCAACTTTTTATAAAAGACGGGAACGCTGAAATTTTGCGACTTATCACCCGCGGTGGACAGCTTGGCAGTAACGAAAATATTTACATAAACGTTCCCCAACAAGGCACCTCCACACGAACACAGCCCCAGTATGTGCTCGTCGAGAATAGTGGAAAAGAAATTCTCATGCGTCGCTTTATCGAAGAGCAGTCAAATGGAAAGCAAATAATTCGTGAGCACTATCAAGTCATTCCAAATGCCACATTTGTACAGACACTGCCAAATGAAGTCCATCCAAGTGAGGAGAAACAGCCGAAAGAGAAAGAAAATCTGTTAGAATCACAAATGCAACATGCCACATCAACTCAGTCACTTGCAATACAGCAAGAACTTGAAAACTCTTTGAAACAACAAAACGCTTTACTACGTCAAATTTTACTCGAAAAGGAAAAGCTCGAGGAAAAATATAAAGAAAATGAGCAAGCACTCGAGACTCAAAGTCTTCCATGTCACTCAATCACGGCGGCTGCACAAACACAAACCGACTGTGAAATTGCAGTTCAAACTGATCCATGGAATGAAATGAATGGCTCTCGATCGTCTTTAAATCGTCGTAGGACACGAAGTGAAAACGACGATTCTGCCTCTGAAGATGATTATGAGTATGTTAGATATAGTCCACCCAATAGTCCAAACAGTGGCATTTATTGGATCAAGAAAAAGCGACAAAAGAAGAGAGGATCTAAGAGGGATCAGGATAAAATTGGTACAAGAAAAATTGTCACCGTTGAATCGGTCAAAAGAAAAATTCGAACTCCCATTCAGGAGGAAATTGAGGGTGGTGATGGTAAAACAAGAAGAACTCCGTTAGAGCATCGTGAAACACGTGCGTCAAACTTAAGACGACAAAAAATTGCAAATGATCGTCATAGAATGTTGCAGGAAAAACTTCTCCATGATTTTCCCGACTCGATGGACGAAGGTGATATTGTTCCTAACATAAGAACCAAGTCACAGAAAAATATTAAATATTATATTGAGGACTCTGATGGATCTGAGAATGAAGTTATATTGCACAAAAATTATTACTCTGCTGACAGTCTTGAGAATGACTATGAGCTTGAGGATCGAATTAATGACGATAACAAAAGAAGAATGACTGAGAGTGTACCACCAACACCGGCAATACGTCACTCGAGACGTGATGAAAGCGAAAGCAAAAAAAGATTTAAATCTTTTGAGGTTGAGCCTAATCTAAGATTGCAGCAGCAGCAGCAGCAACAAAAACAACAGGAAAAGATGGAAGCATTACAACCAAAACGACTCTCAATTGAACGACAAAAAACTTTTTGCAAAGCACACGAAATGCCAGACACAAAGGCAGTGCCAAGATATATGGAGTGGTATGTAAAGGGCAAAGAGGGTCAACCTCAGAAAGTCCCACCAGTGAAAGCTAAGAGAAAAAACCTCGCGAAATCAAACGAAAAAATTGACCTAAGACCTGAGCCACTTCCAAGAAACACTCCTTCGAAAGAAGCAGCTCGACTTCTAAAGGAAGACCTCGATATGGCCAAAAAAGTCGAGTCACGAATTCAACTGCCATCGGAAGCGCTCAATCATCCACTTTTGCAACACTCAGAGCATCGATTCGAACATGAATACCAACCAAATGTGTCGCAGCCGCCAGTTAAACTGCCACACTACTTATATCCAAACACACCTCCGACGCACGATAGCCAAAAAGTGGCCGTCAAATATAAACCGAACGCTTCACCCATCAAAGAAAATGAAATATCAAAAACAACGACAACAATTAAAATTCCAATTGAACAAAATGGCATATCAAATCCAAACATCACAACAACCACCACCACTATGACAACTATAATGAACGCTGCCATTCAGCATCAACCTCATTCGCATTCGCATTCACATTCTCAGGCTCCAAGTTCTCAACATGAAGATGACCATGATTCTGGAATCGCAATGAACAGCTTAGCTAAGTTGCATGGAAAGAGAAACAAAATTGCCGATAAGAAAAGTGTCTTCACAATTGCTTACGATGATGTGCAAATTAAGAGAATTCAAATGAGCGAAAGTGATGATAATCCGCCATTGTCGTAAGCTTTTAATTAAATTTTCTGTCTTCCCTGTTTTTATATTGAAAGTGCTAATAGTACTTGCCATATATGAAAAAAATTATTGATGATGCAGGCGAAGAATGCCTTTAGCATATAAGCTCTTTAAAAAATATCTCAAGTCAAACATTTAAGCATATTTTATATTTTAGCATAAAAATGTTCCTTCAGCAAAAAATTCTTTGTTGGTTATTTTTGAGTATACAAAACTAAATTTCAAGTGATTTTAATTATGTATCTCGCCTAATTGTTGGTGGCATGAAAAGCTTTTCTAGTGAACATTGTATTGGCTAGTTCAGCCTCTAACTATATAATTTTCCTTTTGAGATTAATGATGTGTAAATATTTAAAGAATATATGGAGAAAGTAATAATTTTGATGTAGATAAGGTCAAATAATACAAAAGCAATTCATTTAATCAAAAAAAAATATGTAAGTGTTGTAAATAATTTAGATAAAATTCCTTAAATTCCTGATTAAATAGATAAAATTTTAAAAATCAAAGTATTATTTTAGTTCATATCAATTTAAATAAAAAAGAATTTTAAACAATAAATATTTTTGTCATCTTTATTTTATTTCGTTTTTCAGCCATAATTATTACTTAAATAAATAATGAAATTATTTAAAAATTGTTTAAATGGAAATTCAACTTCATACAAGAGAGTGCAGTGAATTTTCATAATTAAAAATTAGAATTTGAAAAAAGTTCGTCTAAAAATATCTCTCAGTTACCTTTGAAATAATTCCTTCTTTAATTGCTGATTTGGATCCTTGATGTTCAACATCGCCGCTCCTTCTTCACAATTTCAACTTCTCTCGACGAAATCTTTTCTTGAATGAATAAAAGTTAATTTCAAAGGTAACTGAGAGATATTTTTAGACGAACTTTTTTCAAATTCGAATTTTTAATTATGAAAATTCACTGCACTCTCTTGTATGAACTTGAATTTCCATTTAAAAAATTTTTAAATAATTTCATTATTTATTTAAGTAATAATTATGGCTGAAAAACAATCGCATATTTTGGTTTTGAAGTTTTGGTAATTAACTTTTAGACAAGCGCGTGCTTCTTTAACGGCTTCTTGTCACATGGCCACATGCAATCTTGGTTTTTGAAACCTCTCTAACTTGAATGCCGGCATGTTTTGTTTATGATCTGTACTTATTGAGCGTCACATATTTAAGAAAATTTGTTAGTATCTTTATTCAGCAAAAAGTTTATTTCTTTGAATTAAAATACTTCTTAATTTGAGATAAATTTAAAAATTAATTTTTTTCTTTTCAATTAGGTGACAAAATTTAGGAAAATATTTTGTGCAATTTTTTTTAAACATTTCTCTCTCTCTCTCTCAATTCTATCAGTTTTGTTTAAGCTGCGAACGGGAGAGCACGTTGTTTTTTCACTCAAAAAAAATTAATTTCGGAAAATCCTCAAAAAATTATAATTCGGATAATTTGGATGTAATGAAATGTAAGTAAAATGTTTACATTCAATATGATTCCAATTTTAAAAGCAATTCATTCGTGAAAAGTTTTTCTGGTGAGCAGTAAAGAAAATTTTATCGCAAGGAAGTAAGTTTATGAGAAAAATTTAGAGAATTTGTGAGAGTTAAAAATTGCACTCAGCTGATTTTATTCATGAATTCATGACCTATCACAATATAAAATTATTTCTTTTAAAAATCAATTTAATTTTAATAAAACTAATTTAAATTTAATGTCACTCTTTTAAAAATTATTATATAAGGTTTATTTAGAACTAAAAAATTTAGAAAATTTTGTCATTAAGCAATTTGCATAGTCATGGTGAATCGAAGATTTTAACTTTGCATCCAATTTATATTTCGAAATATGCATAAAAAAATTATTACGAGTTGTGAGTTTTTAATTTGAACTTTAAGTTTTATTTATATTTTTAAAAATCACTTAATTGGAACTGTTTTTATCAATATAAATTGTTTCTCAATTTATCGATTGTTGTCGTTGTATATTGTCATAAATAAAATGAAGCAATATCATGCGATAAAGTGGCTTTGTAACTCAACAAGTGGCTCAAATCAGACGTCAATTTCTGATCAAAAATTATTCGGTAAATTTCAATCTAGAATTTTCTTTAGAAAGTGATTTTTAATGACCAATCAAGGTCAAAGAGTGTTATAGTTCAAATCATCTTGTAAAACGCATGAGTGAAGATTAAGTGGCGATTTTAAAACGCCTTAGTTATGACAGATAGTGATTAAATGTTATTACAGTCCATGTCGCTACACACTCATTTTTTTGATTGACGCGATGCTCAGTCATTGTGAATCACAAAAAAAATTATTATTTTTTTCCGTAAAATATTTTTTGTCGCTAGCACTTGGGCCACAATTCAAGTATTTTTTTAACTGATTACTTATCTATGAAACTTTAAGTGGTTAAATATTATGTTCTTGAATGGCAATTCAATGATAGCGCACTCGAATGATGTGTCTGATATAATGTGTCTTTTTCCATTGCAGCTGGCTTGGTGATTTAATTGGGCAACATATTAATGACATTTTGCAGTTGATAACAAATTAAATGGAGTCGTTAACAAAACGTGAAAAATTGGAGATTCACCCGAGAGAGAAAGGTGGAATTCTTTCTTATCTCACTTTCACATGGGTCAGTACAATAATCTTTTAAGAATTATTTAAATAAAAATTTTAATTTTAGGTTCTGCCAATACTATTGAAAGGCCGTAAGAAAGAATTAGAACTGGAAGATCTTTATGAGCCGTTAAGTAAGCACAATGCAAATAAGTTGGGCACAAATCTTGAGACAGCTTGGGCGGAAGAGCTCAATGACAAACGAAGCAAAAACAAGTCACCAAGTTTAATGAAAGCAGGGTTGAATGTTTTCGGATCTCAATTAATGTTAATGGGACTAGCTCTCTTGGCCATTGAAATGCTCTTCAAAGTGACATCGCCACTTCTTCTCGGTGGAATTGTTAGTTACTATGCGAGCAACAACAATGACAGTAACGCAAATGAAGCTTATCTCTACGCGGCTGGTTTAATTTTGTGCAGTTTCCTTAATGTCATTTTCGCGCATGGTCTAATGCTGGCTAATCTAAGCTTGGGAATGAAAATGAGAGTTGCAGCATGTTCTGCAATTTACCGAAAATCTCTAAAGCTCAGTAAGAGTGCACTTGTCAACACAACGGCAGGTCAAGTCGGTAAATACCTCGCATAAAAACTTTTCAATTATTTTAATTTTTCAAAAATTTCTTTTAGTGAATCTCTTATCGAACGACGTGAGCAGATTTGAGTTGATCGCAATGTTTTCACATTACCTCTATGTAGGTCCAATCGAAACTATTGTAGTGGGTTTTCTGATGTACACAGTAATTGGAGTGTCAGCCATCGCTGGAATTCTTTTTCTTCTTCTCTTCATACCATTTCAATTTTATCTTGGCAAAAAAACATCACAATTACGTCTAATGACGGCTTTACGAACTGACGAGAGAGTCCGTTTGATGAACGAGGTAAATATTTAAACATCAGTAGATAGATACATTCAATTACTTACTTTTCTCCTCTTTTTAGATTATTCAAGGCATCCAAGTGATAAAAATGTATGCATGGGAAAAGCCCTTTGGAAGAGTGATATCTTATGCACGACAACGAGAAATCAAGGCCATACGATTTGTCTCATGGATACGAGGAATTCTCTTATCATTTATTATGTTCAGTTCGAGAGTATCAATATTTACATCCCTTATAATGTACTCTCTGCTCGGCAATTTCCTGACTGCACAGAAAGCATTTGTAGTGACGGCCTACTACAATGTTCTTAGGCAAACGATGACTGTTTTCTTTCCGCAAGCAATTGGAATGCTGGCAGAGACAGTTGTCAGTGTAAGGAGATTGGAAAAGTTTATGCTTTATGATGAGCTCGATCGTGATTTTCAAAGTGCTCCCAAGAAAGAGAGCGAAAAGAATAAAAGTGACTTACTTCAAGAGCCTGGCATTGTAATGGAAAAAATTTGCGCAAAATGGAAGGGAGAATCGAATGAGTTGACCCTGTCGAATGTCAATTTGCGAGTTCAGCCTACAACGACAGTTTGTGTCATCGGAAAAGTTGGATCAAGTAAATCGAGCTTGATTGAAGCGATTTTGGGCGAATTGCCAATCGAGAGCGGTCGCATTGAAGTAAACGGAAAAATTTCTTACGCCTCGCAGGAACCTTGGCTGTTTTCGGGATCTGTAAAGCAAAATATCATTTTTGGTTTGCCAATTGACAAAGCGCGCTATCGAGCCGTAGTTAAAGCATGCGCTCTCCTTAGAGATTTTGAGATTTGGCCTGATGGCGATAAGACTATTGTTGGAGAGCGTGGAGTGAGCTTGAGTGGAGGACAAAAAGCGCGAATAAACTTAGCACGTGCTGTCTACAGAGAGGCAGATATTTATTTGCTGGATGATCCGCTATCAGCTGTGGACGCTCACGTTGGCCGACACTTGTTTGAAGAATGCATTAAAACATATCTCAAAGATAAGCTCGTCATACTGGTAACACATCAACTTCAATACCTTCCATTTGTCGATCAAATCGTTCTCCTAGATAAAGGAAATGTTCAAGCAGTTGGTACTTTCGATAGCCTGCGAGACTCTGGATTGGATTTTGCAAAGCTCATACCCGAAAAAGAAAGAGGTACGAGCGATGCGGAAAAAGATGATGAAAAACGATTGAGTCGGTCACTTAGTAAAGATATCTCCTTCAATAGACACAACAGCATCTCAAGCAATACATCACATGAATCTAAGGAAATAGATGGCGAAAGACAAATGCAAGAAGAAAAGAGATCCGAGGGTTCAATAGGCTGGGAACTATATCATGCATACATTAAATCATCTGGCGGATATTCAGTCTTCTCGTTTGTCCTCTTGATGTTTCTTCTCGCTCAATTATGTGCGTCAGCTGGTGACTATTTCCTAACGTATTGGGTGTCGAAAGAAGAAGAAAGAAATACAGCACCACAAGTTGCACCCATGATGAACCATTCATCGATTCCTGAAATATTTAGCACTAATGACACAATAATTGTCAAACTTGAAAGTGTTATCGAAACCATCATGGACGATCCTAATCTTGACATTTACATCTTCACCGCACTTACAATTGCAACAGTGACTTTAACACTCGGTAGAAGCTTTCTCTTCTTCAATGTTGCCATGAAAGCTTCGAGAGTACTTCACGATGCCATGTTCAGTGGAATAACAAGAGCTACGATGTATTTCTTCAATACAAATCCTTCAGGCCGAATTTTAAATCGATTCAGCAAAGACATGGGACAAATTGATGAAATACTTCCGATGACAATAGTCGATGTTTTTCAAATATTTCTTGCACTGGCCGGAATTGTTTCAGTTGTTGCTGTCGTCAATCCTTACACTTTAATACCAACCATTTTAATTGCGATTCTCTTCTACTATCTCCGAAAATTTTATCTGATGTCAAGTAGAAATTTAAAGAGAATGGACGCAATTACACGATCGCCGGTCTTTTCGCATTTAACAGCAACATTAAATGGATTATCGACTATTCGTGCGTTTAATGCCGAAAAACTTCTAGCCGAGGAATTTGATAATCATCAAGATTTAAATAGTTCAGCTTTCTACATGTTTTTAGCTGCATCGAGGGCTTTTGGATTTTGGTTAGATTTCACACTATGCGTCTACATTGCACTTGTCATTACGAGCTTTTTTATGATGCAAAACTCGGGCGGGAATGTCGGCCTCGCAATAACGCAAGTCATGTCTCTTACTGGCATGGTTCAGTGGGGTATGCGGCAGGTACGCTAAACATTTAAGCATTTGTTCTAATTATTTTTAATTATTAAAATAATTAAGATATTAGGTAAATTAATAAAATTCTGTCTAAATTTCAGTCTGCAGAGCTTGAAAATAACATGACAGCTGTCGAGAGAGTTGTTGAATATCAATCAATTGATCCTGAACTGGAAATCGATTCAAAGCCGGCGCCTAAAGAGTGGCCACAAAAGGGAGAAATTAAATTTGATAAATTATCGTTGAGTTACTTTCCCGATAGACAAGAGCATGTGCTTCATGAACTGGAAATTACAATCAACCCATGCGAAAAAATTGGCATCGTTGGTAGAACGGGGGCTGGAAAAAGTTCCATTATTAATGCTCTCTTTAGACTTTCATATCTAGATGGTACCATTATAATTGACATGCGTGACACTCAAGAAATGCCACTTCAAGATTTAAGATCGAGAATTTCCATCATCCCCCAAGAGCCGGTGCTGTTCTCTGGAAGTATGCGCTACAATTTAGATCCATTCGATGAGTATCCAGATGATAAGTTGTGGGATGCGTTGGAAGAAGTTAAATTAAAAGATCTCATTAAAAAAATGCCAGCCGGATTGAGTACAAAGATTTCGGAGGGAGGCAGTAATTTTAGTGTCGGCCAGAGGCAACTTGTTTGTCTCGCTCGAGCTATTTTGAGAGAAAATAAAATTCTCCTCCTTGACGAAGCCACTGCAAACATAGATCCTGAAACAGATGCCCTCATTCAAACGACAATAAGGCAGAAATTTGCCGAATGCACGGTTTTAACTATCGCTCATCGCTTGAACACTGTCATGGATTCTGACAGAATTTTAGTTATGGATGCGGGAAAATGTGTTGAGTTTGCGTCACCTTACGAGCTGCTTATTAAAGAGGAAGAACCAAAAATATTTTATAACATGCTCAAGGAGACCGGAAAAGCAACATTTGAGAGTCTTAAGAAAATCGCCGAAAAGGTAAGTTTAATTTTTAAACCAACTGCACGAAATTTTAATTGTTTTTTTTTTCAGAGTTACAAAGAGAAGACGGCATAACCTAAATAATTTAACAATTTTCACTTAAAATGCCTTATTTAATTTCAATTAAAAAATTTAAATGTGATAAAAGCATAAACTTAAAAGTTAAATAATGAGGTAGGTAACAGAAGAACAACAGAAGTAAAAGAATCTAGATGTACTTTTAATGTAGTACTTAAATAATGTTAATTATGTATGCTTTAACATGATGTGCCTGAAATAAAATTACTTAAATAAAAATCAAGTTTATCATTTTCAACCAATTTTCAATTCATTCTGAACATTAATTTCTGTCCATAATTTTATTTGCGCAGCAATATTTTCTCTTAATTAATCTATGAATAATTAAAATGATGAAAAATTGTGTTGAGTTCAGTCGGAAAATAATGTCGAGTGAACAGAGAAGTAAATTATTTTTGCTATTTCAAGTTTTTGGATTTTTTCCATTTAATTTGAATAATGAAAATCTTTTACCCTACGAAAGTAAATTTCTAACGAGATACTCAAAAATTTTACTGGCATTTTTTGTGATTCCTTTCATATCAGCGTACACAGAGCATGAAATATTTTTAACAAAAGAAAAAAGTGGGGTGGGTGAAACTGTGGATTTTATTCAGTTGATCGCCATGCGAACTTCGTCATTTACTTTTGTCTTTGAAGCATTTCTACATCGTAAAGATCTAATGGAGTATTTTAAAAATTTACATGAAGTGCAGAAACTGTTGGAAAAACTTGATATAAAGACTAACTTTGTAAAGGAACAAAAGAAAAATTTGAGAATAATTTTAACAGTGATGATTTTTTACTTTACATCTGAGTTTATGGTGCTTGTTTGTTATTACTTAAGAGATACCGCAGAGACCTCAATTTACTGGCTATTTTACATCCCATTTTATATTCATTGTTGCCTTCGATACCTTCAATTTATGAACCTTATTATAATTATTAAAAATCGAGTTGACATCGTGAACTCGCAGCTTGAAAACATTTTTTACCTCACAGCCGACTCACAAAGAACTCTAGAAATTTTACGTAAAATTTGTTTTAAACTTTATGCAATGTCTTTTGCGATCAATAACACTTTTGGATTATCAACTTTAATCAACATCACAAATGACTTTATTACGGTCACCCTCGACAGTTATTTCATATCCATTTCATTTGAAAATCTTCAATGGAATGACATTGTAAAAATTGCTGAAAGTATATTTTGGAGTGCACCTCACTGTGCAAACATTATTGCACTCGCGATTTGCTGTCAATTGTCACTACAGAGTACCTACAAAACTGCATTGTATGTTCATCGAATCGGTCACAATCATGAACTCGATCATCACGACAAAAATTTGAAAAGTCTTAAAAACACTTTTTATTTGGATTTTTCAAAAGTAAAAATTCAATCGTCACTTAAAAGTTTTCCAATAACGGAAAATCAAAGTCTTTTTATGAGTCACTTCAGCTTGCAGCTTTTACATCAAAAAATTCAATACACAGCATTTGGATTCGTTAACATTGACTTTACTCTTTTGTATGGCATGGCCGCAACTGCAACAACCTATCTCGTAATTTTAATTCAATTTCATCAAAGTGAAACAAACTAAAGTTTTTAGCACTAATTTTATTAAGTTTAATTTTTTAAAAAGGCACTGGTAAAAATTCAATTGAATTTGAGTGACTTTAAAAATTCGAACTTAAAATCACTCATTTCCTTATATGTACTAAAATATTCTTTGGTATCAAATAAACGGTTTAAATTTTGTGTTGATGTTTCAATTATTAATTAAAATTCATTAGAATCATGGTGATGCTTGACACCTTCGTTGAGGATATTTTTCACTGGATTTGAATTTGAACTACTTAATGTGTCTAATTTTTCGATGGCAATCTGAACACTGTCTTCTGTATCTGATATGTAACCCTCTTCGCCTGTATAATGGGTTGGAAAGAGTAAAAGTGGATTGACACTCCAAGCAATGAGATTTCGATTTTCAAAATTTGATTTCCATGTTTCGTTTGGATGCTGATCGAACATAGTTGGTAGAAATTCATCGACTGGAATTAATCGCTCCAATGGATTGGCGGCAAGTAATTTTTTAGCTCCTTCGAGAGTGTTTGCATAACCGAGTGTCCAGTAAGTGTAGGAAACTTTCACGAAATTCTTGCTGCACACCTTGAATCGAAAATTTGAATTTTTAACGGTTTTTTAGTGTTATTTTTTTTTTTTCTTGGCCCCTAGTGCCAAGACATTACATTTTTTATTTCCAAAACATATGCTCAAATGATAGGCCTAGCCAAACCCTACAAACCAGCGAAAACAGATTTAATCGCGAGGAGTTAGAGCATTTAAGAACTACACTACGAGGATAGAGAAGGAGGAAAGAGAAAAAAAAGAAAGAGAAGAAAAAAAGGAGATCCAACAAAATTCGACAAAATAAGACATCGAGACAAGAACCCGACATAATTTGAATTTTTAAAATTCTAATTTACCAGAAATTCGAGTAAAGTCCATCGGACACCAACATGGGTGCCATAATTGCCTTATTAAGTCCAATTATCCTAATTATCCTAATTATCTTTTATAGCTCCGCTATATATTAATTTTGGATTTTTCCAAAACCAGTTTTCGGCCCCTAATGCCAAGACATTACATTGTGCAATATCAAAACACATACTCAAATGATAGGCCTAGTCAAACCCTACAAACTGGCGAAAACAGATTTGAAATCGGTTGCTCCTACGAGGAGTTAGAGCCATTTAAGTCATCTTACTTTCTCACTTTCTTACTTTCTTACGATCTTAGTGAACGCCATATCTCAAGAACGGCTGGTTGGATTTGAGTCGGGTTTGTGGCTAAAGATCTGGTTTTGGCTCTAGTTGTGCAAGAAGTATTTTGTTTTGAGGTACGACCCTCCAAGGACCGTCCCTGAGTGCAAAAATGTCCTTTTTCATACAAATTTTCTCTTATATGGCTTCATGGGTATCGTTGAACTCGTGATTGAATCAGGAATCAATTGGCATTGACAATTTTTGAGGAATGTCCATCATGGCCGGCCAGAAGTGCCACTAATGTCCATTTTTCAGAACTTTGGCTTCATTTACCTCGTTGAACTCGTCATTGCATCAGGAATCGATTGACATTGACAATTTTTGAGGAATGTCCATCATGGTCGGCCAGGAGTGCCACTAATGTCCATTTTTCAGAACTATGGCTTCATGTATGTCGTTGAACTCGTCATTGCATCAGGAATCGATTGACATTGACGATTTTTGAGGAATGTCCATCATGGTCGGCCAAGAGTGCCACTAATGTCCATTTTTTAGAACTATGGCTTCATGTATGTCGTTGAACTCGTCATTGCATCAGGAATCGATTGGCATTGATGATTTTTGAAGGATGTCCTTCATGATTAACCAAAAGTGCCAACGGAGTAGGGTACTAATCATCGGAGCATTAAATGGCAACGCCTTTCAACCATCTTTTTTCTCTACCGCTTTACCTGCTAAAGTTAGCTATTTGGGATGGGTGGGTATACGCTGTCGCATAAGTGAGATGTGTGTGAAACTTTCATTTCATCAAAAGTATAAAAAATCACAATTTTTAATAAATATTTTTAAGCGAAAATGTCATTAAGAGTTGCACAAATTGGATTTAATTCGAGTACATTCATTTACAGCTGATATCACTGATATTACAACCACCAAAGATTCGATGAGATGAAAAAGGCAGATGCGACTTTGATGAAAATATTAAATTTTTCCATTTGTAATTTTCTTTTGTTTACTATTGACACTTTTCGCTTCAACACACACTAACACACATTAACAAAATATATAGAGAGAGAGAGACGCGAAAAAGTTTGATGCGGCAAATTTAAATTAGAAAAAAACACTGGACAAGATCGCTGTGCGAGGAAATTTTTCTAAAATGGTAAAGGTAAGTTTAAGCAAGGTAAATAGTATAAAACTAATTATATTCCAACATCAACAGAAGGTCAACGTTAAAGCTTATGTTAATAAGCCGATAATTAATGCGATCCTTCGTGAATTTTACCCCAAAACGCCAAAAGAAAAATTTGAAAATTTGCTGGAAATCATGGGACAGATTGATGAGGATAAAAATTTCACTTTTAAAGTGAGGAATTCCATTGACTCAAAGTGAGAAAAATATGCGACAAAAGTTGTTCGAGGTAAAAATTTCAAATTTAATCTTACTCGAGTATATACTCTAATATTTAATAAAAAAAATTTAGTATTGACCATAAGTCTGAAGATGTGAGCATCGCTCACGAAATGTACATCACAAATATTTAATAAAATTGACATAGCAAAGAGTATAAGAGTATAAATGGTAAATATTCGTGAAATTTAGTTATATTTCTCTCTGCATACCCTCAAAACAACAATGATAAAGAATAATTCTAGTGTTGCGACGATAATTGATACACTTGATTTGATGATGATTATTTTCGAGTGAAGATTGTAGCTGACGAAAATTTGGTTGCGTTGACGTTATAATAAGTTTTACCACCTGATTGAACGGAAACAGTCTTCATATTGGTGAAGTAATAGGTTTCTTTAATCTTGAGATCAAATGCGCTAATGTGCTCATTAAACAGAGCTATTTGGAAATATTCTCCCAAATCGTTCCTCATGTTGTAATAACACATATGATAATCCGACTTCTTAATTTCCTGAATATTGTTGACGGTTGCAGTGAAATGATGGTGGAAAGTGTTTGGTTCTGCAATTTTGAATTTGCTAACAAAGTCATAATACTCTCGATCAGTCAGTTAAAATATTTTGTCGCGACATCTTATCAACTAACAATTTACTCTCTCCATCAATAAAGTTAAGAGAGATTGGCAGTTCGGATGCGGCATATTGCGATTTCGACGTGATAGCTTGAAGGTTGTAAAGTTCGATTGGACATCCCAAATAATAAGTGCAATCAAAAATAGCATCACTTCGGTCTGCTGCATATATTTGTACTTCGACGATGTCGTTTGATGCAGTTAATTTAACCATGATTGATGCACAAAATTGAACTTTTGTCTCTTTTGTCATATCGTCATTAACTACAACGGTTGTCACTCGATTAACTTTCCTTTCCGTCGCTTCAATGACACCACGAATGTTGATACCGTCCTGCAAAGGCATCACATCATTCATATTATAGAAAAAAGCCTTTGGTCGATGTTCGTCTTCTTCATATCGTTGTCTCTTAATTGGAGGTTCGAGAGAATTTGGACTTTCAGCTACAAGAGTCGAAGTAGATGCAGATGTACCGGGATTGTCGCGTTGGTAAGTAGATGCAGATGTACCGGGATTGTCGCGTTGGTGAGCATCCAAATAATAATAATTGGGAACAGTTTCAAACAATGCATCACGGACGGCTCTTTTTGTCGCTTCAGGAATTTCTACAAATCGGCCGTTATTCTGATCGCTTTCAATATCCCAAATTATGCCTCTTGTCGATGAAAAAGCTTCCTCCACAAGTCCATTAATCTCGCCTTCCTTAAGTCTTTGCAACACTTTAAATGTTTTGATATAATAATATCCATTCACGATATCTACCTCGTTGACCTCGACGAAATGATTGACAAGAGTAAACACTTGATTAAAATCAAAATCCATTTTGTCACAATCTGATTTTTTAAGCACACATTGAAAATCTGCACTAATATCCCAAGCTCTTACATCGAGCACTGCTACCTGGTTCAAGCCATCAAACTCGTGCAATTCAACGTTAAGCACAGCCACTTTTGTCGGAAGATTTTTAATGTCCATCTTTTTTTATAAAATTTCAGTAAATTTGAGGACTCTCTTTAATAAATTATCATTTAAATTACCTTTGAAAAGTTCCTTTTTGTCACCTTTCGTTTCCTTTTGTCGCCTATTGTCTCCTTTTGTCAGCTATTGTCTCCTTTTACTAATTTTTTCAACAATTTACGACGACGACCGATTTTTTTATTGGCGAAAATGTGCTTTTACAGTGACATTCCCTTCGAAAAAACACAAAACCTGTGCAAAGCGAACATGAATAAAAAAGCGTAATCCAAAGGTGTGAAAACGCATATATGCTCAACTTTCTGTCTGTCTGTTTTTTCCCATCGAGATGATTTCTCGTAAAACTTACTTTTCACATTGCAATGCATTGGGGTGAAAATATGAAAAAAATACGACAAAACTAAAATTTCGAAAGTGAGATTTGCAATGATTTGATTCATTAAAATAATTCTTGCTCTATTAGGATCCACTTTTATTTTTTTCCTTAAAATAGTAAGAAAGCATCCAAAATAAGCTGCAAAGATGAACCCGATTGAGATTTCAAAAAACAACCTTTATATATTTCCTCTTTTTTTAATGATTTTTTGTTGAAAAAGATCAAAATGCACATTGGTACGAATTGAACATGAAAAGCGTCATGAGTACGAAAAATGCTTTTAATCATAACTTTCTGGAAGTTTACTAAAGACTTTTTATCTAAATTCAAACTTATTTGAGTAACACTAATTTTAATCTATGAACGTATGAAACTCAAAGGTTACTTTTGACGAAAACTCAATTTTACGCAATTTTCATACGAATGGTGGTAAACATGGTGAAATTTGTGTTACTTTCAAACTAAGATATCTCGCTTAGGTGCAAAAAGGTGCAGACGAAACCTTGTTTAATGGTTGACATTTTTCAAACACCTTTTTTAAGCACTTCCTCTTCTTTAAATATTTTTAGTCTTCGAGGGGTCAAGTTTGAAGCCAATTTACGATGCATTCTTACACTTTTAGAAACCTTTAAAATTTTTAATTTGGTTTTTTAATTTGAATTTTTAAAATTCTAATTTACCAGAAATTCGAGTAAAGTCCATCGGACACCAACATGGGTGCCATAATTGCCTTATTAAGTCCAATTATCCTAATTATCTTTTTTCTCTACCGCTTTACCTGCTAAAGTTAGCTATTTGGGATGGGTGGGTATACGCTGTCGCATAAGTGAGATGTGTGTGAAACTTTCATTTCATCAAAAGTATAAAAAATCACAATTTTTAATAAATATTTTTAAGCGAAAATGTCATTAAGAGTTGCACAAATTGGATTTAATTCGAGTACATTCATTTACAGCTGATATCACTGATATTACAACCACCAAAGATTCGATGAGATGAAAAAGGCAGATGCGACTTTGATGAAAATATTAAATTTTTCCATTTGTAATTTTCTTTTGTTTACTATTGACACTTTTCGCTTCAACACACACTAACACACATTAACAAAATATATAGAGAGAGAGAGACGCGAAAAAGTTTGATGCGGCAAATTTAAATTAGAAAAAAACACTGGACAAGATCGCTGTGCGAGGAAATTTTTCTAAAATGGTAAAGGTAAGTTTAAGCAAGGTAAATAGTATAAAACTAATTATATTCCAACATCAACAGAAGGTCAACGTTAAAGCTTATGTTAATAAGCCGATAATTAATGCGATCCTTCGTGAATTTTACCCCAAAACGCCAAAAGAAAAATTTGAAAATTTGCTGGAAATCATGGGACAGATTGATGAGGATAAAAATTTCACTTTTAAAGTGAGGAATTCCATTGACTCAAAGTGAGAAAAATATGCGACAAAAGTTGTTCGAGGTAAAAATTTCAAATTTAATCTTACTCGAGTATATACTCTAATATTTAATAAAAAAAAATTTAGTATTGACCATAAGTCTGAAGATGTGAGCATCGCTCACGAAATGTACATCACAAATATTTAATAAAATTGACATAGCAAAGAGTATAAGAGTATAAATGGTTAATATTCGTGAAATTTAGTTATATTTCTCTCTGCATACCCTCAAAACAACAATGATAAAGAATAATTCTAGTGTTGCGACGATAATTGATACACTTGATTTGATGATGATTATTTTCGAGTGAAGATTGTAGCTGACGAAAATTTGGTTGCGTTGACGTTATAATAAGTTTTACCACCTGATTGAACGGAAACAGTCTTCATATTGGTGAAGTAATAGGTTTCTTTAATCTTGAGATCAAATGCGCTAATGTGCTCATTAAACAGAGCTATTTGGAAATATTCTCCCAAATCGTTCCTCATGTTGTAATAACACATATGATAATCCGACTTCTTAATTTCCTGAATATTGTTGACGGTTGCAGTGAAATGATGGTGGAAAGTGTTTGGTTCTGCAATTTTGAATTTGCTAACAAAGTCATAATACTCTCGATCAGTCAGTTAAAATATTTTTTCGCGACATCTTATCAACTAACAATTTACTCTCTCCATCAATAAAGTTAAGAGAGATTGGCAGTTCGGATGCGGCATATTGCGATTTCGACGTGATAGCTTGAAGGTTGTAAAGTTCGATTGGACATCCCAAATAATAAGTGCAATCAAAAATAGCATCACTTCGGTCTGCTGCATATATTTGTACTTCGACGATGTCGTTTGATGCAGTTAATTTAACCATGATTGATGCACAAAATTGAACTTTTGTCTCTTTTGTCATATCGTCATTAACTACAACGGTTGTCACTCGATTAACTTTCCTTTCCGTCGCTTCAATGACACCACGAATGTTGATACCGTCCTGCAAAGGCATCACATCATTCATATTATAGAAAAAAAGCCTTTGGTCGATGTTCGTCTTCTTCATATCGTTGTCTCTTAATTGGAGGTTCGAGAGAATTTGAGGTACTTGGAATGTCACGTTGATGAGCAGCAGATGATGTACTTGGAATGTCGCGTTGATGAGCAGCAGATGATGTACTTGGAATGTCACGTTGATGAGCAGCAGATGATGTACTTGGAATGTTGCGTTGATGAGCATCCAAATGATAATAATTGGACACAGTTTCAAACAATGCTTCGCGCACGGCTCCTTTTGTCGCTTCAGGAATTTCTTCAAATCGGCCATCATTCTGATCACTTTCAATATCCCAAATGATGCCTTTGGTCAATGATAAAGCTTTCTCCACAAGTACATTAATCTCGCCTTCCTCAAGTCTTTGCAATAATTTAAAATCTTTGATATAATAGAATCCATTGACGATAACAACCTCGTTGAGCTCGACAAAATGATTGACAAGTGTTAATACTTCATTGAAATCAAAATCTGTTTTGTCACAATCAGATTTTTTAAGCACACATTTGAAATCTGCACCGATGTCCCAAGCTCTTACATCGAGCACTGCTACCTGGTTCGCGTGATCAAACTCGTGCAATTCAACGCCAATCACTGCAACTTTTGTCGGAAGATTATTGATGTCCATCTTTTTTTTTAAAAAATTTCATTAAATTTGAGGACCATCTTTGATAAATTATCATTTAAATTACCTTTGAAAAGTTCCTTTTGTCACCTTTCGTTTCCTTTTGTCACCTTTCGTTTCCTTTTGTCAGCTATTGTCCTTTTACTAATTTTTTCAACAATTTACGACGACGACCGATTTTTTTATTGGCGAAAATGTGCTTTTATAGTGACATTCCCTTCGAAAAAACACAAAACCTGTGCAAAGCGAACATGAATAAAAAAGCGTAATCCAAAGGTGTGAAAACGCATATATGCTCAACTTTCTGTCTGTCTGTTTTTCCCATCGAGATGATTTCTCGTAAAACTTACTTTTCACATTGCAATGCATTGGGTTGAAAATATGAAAAAATACGACAAAACTAAAATTTCGAAAGTGAGATTTGCAATGATTTGATTCATTAAAATAATTCTTGCTCTATTAGGATCCACTTTTATTTTTTTCCTTAAAATAGTAAGAAAGCATCCAAAATAAGCTGCAAAGATGAACCCGATTGAGATTTCAAAAAACAACCTTTATATATTTCCTCTTTTTTAATGATTTTTTGTTGAAAAAGATCAAAATGCACATTGGTACGAATTGAACATGAAAAGCGTCATGAGTACGAAAAATGCTTTTAATCATAACTTTCTGGAAGTTTACTAAAGACTTTTTATCTAAATTCAAACTTATTTGAGTAACACTAATTTTAAACTATGAACGTATGAAACTCAAAGGTTACTTTTGACGAAAACTCAATTTTACGCAATTTTCATACGAATGGTGGTAAACATGGTGAAATTTGTGTTACTTTCAAACTAAGATATCTCGCTTAGGTGCAAAAAGGTGCAGACGAAACCTTGTTTAATGGTTGACATTTTTCAAACACCTTTTTTAAGCACTTCCTCTTCTTTAAATATTTTTAGTCTTCGAAATCAAGTTTGAAGCCAATTTACGATACATTCTCACACTTTTAGAAACCTAAAAGTAAATGAAAACGATAGAGCAAGTGTCAAAGATTCATAATAATTAAAACTTTTACTTAAATCGGCACTTCACAATTTCGATTCATGAAGCTTTTCGTGTTCAATTCGTGTTCAATGTGAAATGAAATTAATCTTTACAGGAAAATAACAAAATTATTCAAATAAATTTTAAGCATTGACATTTCAATGCAGGAAGTGGCTCTAAATCATGTTTGAAAATTGCAAAAAACACTCATTCACTGAAAGTACTCTACAGTTAGTAGCCAACCAAACGGAACCTCTATGTGAAACCACATTCTTGCAGCAGAGATACAGGGCTTTAAGAGTAGTACTGGTTATATCGCCGCCTTTTCACCACTAAGAGGGTTATTTTCAGAAAATTGCTGTAAACGACTCGATTTTGTATGGGAATACATAAAAATTAGTTTTACAGAAATAAAAAAAACCTTAATGGTCGATGGAGTGATAAAAATATTGTTTTGAAACATTTAAGTGTGTCTTATTCTTAAACTAGACCTCTGGTTGCATAAAAGTTATTTTATGTGTTTAAAAAATTAAGCATGATGCAAAAATGTAGTCAAAGATGAGCTTTAACGATATTTTTTGTAGCCTAACATCAATATAATGATTTTCAAAGGTTTTTAATGTCAAATGAAGTCATTTTAACAGTTTTGACGTTTCTTGAAGTACTTTCACCCCAATGTGCAATAGAAATTTTTAATAAAATAATTCAACTAAAAAAATAATATATTTAAAAAAAAAATTTTTAATTAATTTTTATTTGCCTTTTGATTATATTAACATCGTATGTTTTCTAATCGGTATTCACACAAGTATATTTTTTACATGTAATTACATGATTTTTTTTTATTCCTCGGCGTCGTTAATTCCATCAGCCTTAATTGCAAACATTGCTTCCGATTCAGTAAGATTCGATGACTCGATAACTTTGCAGACACGACTCTCTCCACGACCCTTACGCAAGAATAAGCGAGTTGTTGATGCATGAGCCATAATATTTCCTCCACATCCTTTGTTCGCTTCGGAATGGTATAAGGCAGCGCCACCTTCAACATTTGATACAACCTGTTGAATTCATAAATTGTAATTAACAACTTTAAATAAAGTTGTTTAACCTACCTGATTAGTGATGAATACAGCGACACCATACTCGTCGGCCATGCGTCGCAAATGACGAAGAAATTTAGCGAGATGAGCTTGCCGATTGGCTAATTCTCCACGGCCAGTAAAGTCGGTGCGGTACAAGTGAGTGGCAGAGTCAACGATGAGCAATGAGAAGCGGTTTTCAGACATGATTGCACTTGCATCAATGAGAAGTTGCATTTGATGATCAGTGTTGTGAGCACGAGCGACGGCAACATTATCAAGAACACCAGCTGGATCCATTTTAAACCGTTCTGCAATGGGCGATAAACGTTCCTTCGGTGTCGATATACAAGCATTTTCCTTCAGCTCCTCCTTGACTAATAGGCAATTGACAGGTGACGGCGAGAGTATGTGCGATTTGTGTCTTTCCCGAACGATATTCTCCAATAACTTCAGTAACTGAGCCCGTCTCTTGTGCTAGTTGTAATGTGAGAAATTTCTAGCCTCATTATCAATCAGAAATTCAAGCTATTCAGACGTAAAAAAATTTCGACCAAAATTTACGGATTAAAACGTGACAAAAAAAAGGTAAGTTTTAAGGTTAAATTTTACAAACTTTCACTAATTTAATTTTTTTTAATTTTTCTTTCTCATTAAAGGATGAAATTGGCAGTTATTGTCCTCAGCATGCTCGTCGCAGCGGTCTTCATTTTCGCCGAAGATGGCGGACGGCCAAAGTGTGCGAAGGTAAAGCGGGACGCAATTATTTATTTTCTGGAAAACTACTATGGCATGATCTTCTTCGTCATCATCGTCGGTATTGGCGTAGGCGTGGGAGTTATTATAAAAAAAGTTTGTTGTGCACAGGAAGATTAAAAAAGTGCTCCTTAATATTTCATAATTTCAATATTTTCATCATTAAATATTTTCATCATTTAAAATAAATAAAACGAGAAGAATGCTTAAAGTATACTTTTAAAAGTTACACGAAAAAAAAATAGTGATTTTTTAACATTTTTTTCCAGGTTCCTCATTTTCTTGAAAAACGTTATTTAATTTCCTCCATTTTTTTTTGCGTTGAGTCTCGTAGGTGAGTCGTTTGTGTGAGTTGCTTGTGAAATAATTTAAAATTATTCGAATTATCAAAATTAGTCATAAGTTGAATGATAAAACTAACGTTAAAATTCGAACTGAGCAAAAAACGCTGAATGTAAAAGAGGAAGAATTAGATTTAAAACAAGAAGTACAAGATAAAAGAGATAGAGGTTCTTTTTGAATTGAGACGTCGTAAGATAAAGACGTGATAGGAAAATTGTAAGAAAAAGTCACCGCTAAGATACAAAAAGAAGTAAGAAAGAAATATTATAATATTAATTACGATGCTAAAATAAGAATTAAAAAAATTATATAGATTAAAAGGCCTGTAACAAATACTGTAAAACACACAACAAAGGAAATAGAAGGAAATCTAGAATTAAAGTTTCACATCACCACGTGTTCTTCATTTTCTTTCATAAAAGGTCTTCTAAAATTTCAACCATTCAACGGTGAGTGACTTAAAACATTAACACTAAATTCAAAAAGCTCCACATAAATTTAAAAAGTTAAATTTATGTCACATTGCTAGGTGATGAATTTTACATTCGTATTGAATTCCGTAGTTCTGACGTTTTCATGTTTTTTCGAAGTTTTTCCGTTATTTTCAAAAAGTTCGACTTGGACAGGTTTTCTGTTATTTTCAGGTTTTATTGTTCAAAAGGTTTTTTTATTATTTCAAATTAACATTTGAGAAGTTCTCTGATAATGTTGCATCAAATTTTTACTCAAAGTCTAACCCTTCGAGAAAAAATTCAAAAAATTCAAATTCGTTGAAAAATAATTTTTATTCACATGAGGAAAATTTATAAAAAAATTAAATTAGCGACTAAAACATATTAAATTCTTTCAAATTAATTCCTTCTGAAGTAATTGCAGCATTAAGTAATCTAACTTTATATGATATCCAAAATTAATGAAACCCTAAAGTCCACCAAGCAATTTGTCCAATTCGCGAGATCCAGTTGTGATGGTGATCAAGTCCGCGCGAACTTGTGCGACAACGGCAGCCGTCTTAAATCCCATGTCGATCAAAGACTTTGCTTCCGAAAGAAACTTGTCGGTCTTGTGCTCTGAAATGCCTTTAATAGCCGCCAGTTTTTTTTTCAAAGCATAAGCCAGCTTCCATCAATTTTTTAATGTCGGATTCTTGAAATCATTTTGTCTCCTTAATAATATGATTTAAATTTGTTTGAATAATTAAAATTTAATTTACTTAACTTACCAGCAAGCTAATGTGTTGTATTGTTTTCGTTATCAGTCATCTTAATTAATTTTAGTTACGACAAAAATAATTTTACAATGCACTAACAAACACAATGATTGAATGAATGACTGACATTCCCCGCGAGAGGTTTTTTTTTTAAAAAAGTTCGTTAAACCACTAAACCTAAATTTCATAAACACTCTTTTGAAACACTCGTTTGAAAATTTTAAGAAAATTAATGTTGGAAGAAAATGAGTGAAATAAACATACCACCTTGGTTTGAGGTTGAAAAGAGAGAATATTGCGCAAAAGTTAAAGCTTGTAAGTTAAATTAGCTTGGAAAATCATTCGAAAAAGCACTTAATTAATTTTTTCAGTAATCCAAAAAACCGCAATCATCGAAACTAGACACTTAGAGGTTTCCAAGAAGTTTACTAAAGCTTACCAGACTTACCGAGTAACACATGACAAAAGGGTGAACTTATCGACGTATCCTAAAGAAGATTTAGGCATTTTACTTAAATTAACGAGAGCAATAGTTCAAACAAAGCTAACAACCATCAAAAACAAAAAGGCCTCAATCGGTGAAAATCAATGTCCGGGAACAAATATCCTCACGATGAAACCTTGTGAAAACAAAGAAGTGAAAAATGGAATGTGTAATAATTGCAACCATGTCCTCAAAAACCTCAACTTAATGACCAACGCTATAAGATGTCCTAATTTTATTTTTCAACCTCGATGCTTGGGATTGACCGAAAATATTGGAATTGACGAATTTCAAAAGATTTACCGAAGGTTGAGGCAACAAAACTATGGTCTAAACAAAATCAAGATGAAAAGGTTTGTCTTCCCGATGTTAAACTACGACGACTCACAACATTAATTGAGAATGCATTACAAGCTATTTTGAATGTTTGTAAAACACTAAACGCAGAATGTCTGTACATTGGACAAACGTGCACGACATTGGAAGAAAGAGCAAAATTACATGTCGCCGGTAAAAAACTGCAACATTTCAGGTTTCATGAAGTTTTATTGACGAAAGGACGAAGACTTGCATGCTTAATCGAAACTACGCTCATTAAGGCCATTGAGAATCACCCGGACCTCGCCGAGATTAAAAAACTATTTAAAAAAAGCAGGCGGTTTTCACAGCACATCACAAGATGATGACGATTTAATTATCATGATTTATATGGCCACAAAAGAGGGCGATGGAAATTTGTCAAGAGTCAATGACAGACAAGAAGCAATGATTGAGAATTTTGATGAGAAATTTCAAAGCGATGATGACGATGATGAATTAAATTTTTTCGAGAATGACTCTGATGGTGACGAAAGAGACTGAAAAATTGGGTATTTCAACCATTGTTGCAGCACTCAATCTTACTCAATTTTCTGATAAAATAGTAAAAATCAACAAGGAGAGCTTAAAATTATTAGGTTTGTAGTAAATTCATATCATCGATTTTGAGAACAATATACTAGTATTAACTTTTCGTAAATTAACCAATTTGTGAACATTGACTTTACTCTTTTGTATGGCATGGCCGCAACTGCAACAACCTATCTCGTAATTTTAATTCAATTTCATCAAAGTGAAACAAATTAAAGTTTTTATCACTAATTTTATTAAGTTTAATTTTTTAAAAAAGGCACTGGTAAAAATTCAATTGAATTTGAGTGACTTTAAAAATTCGAACTTAAAATCACTCATTTCCTTATATGTACTAAAATATTCTTTGGTATCAAAAAAACGGTTTAAATTTTGTGTTGATGTTTCAATTTCTAGTTATTAATTAAAATTCATTAGAATCATGGTGATGCTTGACACCTTCGTTGAGGATATTTTTCACTGGATTTGAATTTGAACTACTTAATGTGTCTAATTTTTCGATGGCAATCTGAACACTGTCTTCTGTATCTGAGATGTAACCCTCTTCGCCTGTATAATGGGTTGGAAAGAGTAAAAGTGGATTGACACTCCAAGCAATGAGATTTCGATTTTCAAAATTTGATTTCCATGTTTCGTTCGGATGCTGATCGAACATAATTGGTAGAAATTCATCGACTGGAATTAATCGCTCTAATGGATTGGCGGCAAGTAATTTTTTAGCTCCTTCGAGAGTGATTGCATAACCGAGTGTCCAGTAAGTGTAGGAAACTTTCACGAAATTCTTGCTGCTTCCAATCGCCTCTTCATCTTCAGAAAGTCTCTTGCGACCGAAATAAATCAAATCGTAGCCTTTCATAGCTCGAGCTTCGTCCATTACTTCTTCAGCTCTCTCAATGAAGTATGGCTCAAATTTAATATCATCCTCAAGGATTAAAACCTCTTTAATATTTTTTTCAATCATTTGTTGCCAAATTGTATAATGACTTAAGAAGCATCCGATTTCACCCATTTTCATAGGTCTCTTGTGATAAGGATCTTCATAGCCAGGCATGAACTTGATTCCTTTTTGATCAAGTATTTCGTCAGTTAAAGTTTTACCATCGAATGCCTCAAAATAGGTGTACTCAATGCCCAACTCTTTCAGCGACAATTCCATTTTTATTTTTCTCTCCGGTCTTCTCTTCAAATTTATCATGAAAATTTCAGAGAACGATAGTTTCGTTTTCGGTGGATACGAGACAAACTTTTGAAGCTCTGGAAGTGTTCGAATTTCATCGTAATAATTTATTATTGACGTTTTAATATTCGTAAGTTGTTGATGGTCTTTTTCCATTGGGTCTTCGGGATCGAGAGGAACTAAAATGTATCCATAAAATCTCGAGTTTGTGACAATCATTTCAGTCTGTGCGTATTTGGCTGAGATTGCGAAAATTATGATATCATCGAGGGGTCCATTGAAGTACTTATCATGATAAAAATTATTGAGTTTAGTCGAGTTGAATGTGAGAAAGTCACTGGAGATTTTTCTGAGATCAATTAAAACAGCGCTATGCACCATTGGAACTTCATGATCACCAACTTTCTCAAAGTTCCGTATCTTCTTGTAATCTTCTGTCCTGAGATAATAGTAGTCGGATGACATTCCACACCTTGAATCGAAAATTTGAATTTTTAACGGTTTTTTATTTGAAATTTTAAAATTCTAATTTACCAGAAATTCGAGTAAAGTCCATCGGACACCAACATGGGTGCCACAATTGCCTTATTAAGTCCAACCAGTTCATCGAGCGCGTTCACAGTAGTTAGAAATGCATCCGCATCTAAGAACTACACAAACATATGTTTAAATCATATCATGCATGTATTAAAAATTATGTCAATCACAACTCACAAACACATAATCAGCCCATGACTTCCTCGCGTACTCGAGCGCTTCCTCTTTCATTCGAATTAAATCGGTAAATCTCTCTTGCGGCCAATGAGTTAAATTTGTTTCACTTTTTCGAATTGTTTCACCGCTCTCGTCGTCGTGCTGATAATAGATTGAGTGATAAGAACTTTGAACTTTGACGAGCCATGTTTCGAGGACTTCCCGACTGTTGTCTTGATTGTGGTCGGACTTGATCCATAAAGAAATTCTGTCCTTTGGATATTGCTGCTCCTCTAAATACGTGAGAAATAGAGGAAGAGTGTGTGCTTTGTTTCTAACGAGTGAAACAATTAAAACTGTCGGTTTCTTGTACAAATGACTGTTATCACTGATTAATTTCTGGATATTAATTGCATCTTGTATCTTTTCATCACCCACATTGTCACTATTTGTCGAGTATTTAAAGAGAAATATGAGAAATAGCACGATAAAGATTTTTACACATTCCATGTTTTGAATGTCGAGCATGCGACGTTGCCAGATTTTATCGGTTGGGCATTTTGAAAAACTTCGAGTAGATTTTTTGCGGGAAATTAAAAAATTTCCCAAATTGTTGAACAAATTTAATTTTCCTAAAAATTAATAAAAATCTTTCAAAATGCTTTAAAATAATTACTTTTTTATTTTGTAAAATATCTCATCAAAAATAGTCAAATCAGTTTCATTACTAAAATTTTTAAAAATTCTCAATGGACGGAGAAAAAAATACTTTTCGAATTCAGGTCAATTAAACGTAAACTTCGCTATGTTTTTTGCCACCAACTTGCGGTTTATGTCTCTTGGATGCTGTCGAGTTTGAGGAAGTGCTTAGATTATCCATGTTGGGATTGAGTGAATTATTGGACTCAACTGAATGCTGTCGTTGAATTTTATTTTTAGATGGTGGAATTGGTGATGACGAAAAATCGCTAAAAAAGTTTCCTAACCTCGGTGTTGCGGGCGCACTTCTCTTACCGCCACTTGACGTTATCGAATCAGCTTGATCTACGGGTAATTCAGTAATTATTGCACCTGTGGTGTGTAAATCTGATGATGTTGTTAATGGGACTGTCGTGATTGACACGGGAAAAAGTTCTCCGTCGTTCTTCGTTTGAATTACAAATGAATTTTTCGGATTAGTATCACACTTGGACACCATAATTGAGCCAAACGCTTGTGAATTAGTTGAATTAAAATTAAGTGGTAAAATTGAATTTGTCGATGCAACATTGATTGAGCCCGATGACAGTGTGTTGTTAACGGAATCTGACTCCTTGATGGGTGAGAGAAGGAGAGTTCCCAAAATTGGCATGGAGTTGTTGGTGGTCGTAGGGAAAATTGATGGATTGTTTGCGAGATGCTGAGCTGTTAAGGCAACGCCCGAAGCAATCGAAGTGATGCCACTCATCGGGTTGTTGATATGCATACGATTATCATTCTCGGGTGTCGGAACACGTTCCCGGACTCTTTGATTTATTTGACCATTTAAAATGCTTCCCTTAGAACCTGAGGTGCGATTTAGAGTGAAAATAGAAAATTAGAGGTTAATTTTTTTTGTGTCAAAAATATTCTAGAGTGTCCAACTTTTATTTGTTAACATGTGCAATGATCTTACTTTGTTTCATGAACGGCCGATGCCTTCCTGATTTACGACTTATCTTCTGAAAGATATTTGTCGGGTGCAGATTATTCCCAGGCACCAAACCGGCTTCCGGACTCGAGTAAACTGCTTGCAGATGCGAGAAAAGAAATTAATGAGCATTTAGATAAACACTGCGTTAGTGACAATTGAGTAATTCTTTATCCTACCGGAATTCAATCGATTTCTGTTGAAAATTCCGCCCGACGATGAGTATGCGGTTGATGAACTCCGCATGGATCCCATTCGCAGCATTTGCCTACTAAACCAGTTTTTACTTCGCCTCTCCACCATTGGCGTGTCGACACTTTCGTAATCCGCATAAACATCGTCGTTGAGACTGCGTTTGCCGGGCAAGATATTTGCATAAACTGCATCAGACTCCTTCACCTTATATTGCTCGGCCGATCCCTTTGGCTCGTGTCGACGATAATGCTCCGATGCGACAGTGTAAGGTAAGTCTTTTGGCACAACTTCTTCCCAATATTGATCCTTCAATAACTCTGGATGTTCTTCATGCATTTCATCGACAATCATATACGATGCCTTTAATTACAAAGATTTGAATTAATTTTTTATTTGAAATTTAAATTTCATTGAGAAAATAATTTCATTCCAGGAAAGTTTCATACTCAAATTTCGCATGACATAATTTTCTACCTTCATGCAATTATCAGCGAAAAATGTGATGGTAAATTAACGCTAATTTAGTTTACCTTTATGTGACGATCAATTAACCAATTGAGTTCAATATCATCGTCATCTTCACCGAAAGGATTTATAAGCACCTCGGCGACTTTAAGCCAGCCAACATAGAAGCAGAACTAAGGAATGAATAATGGTGATAATAAATTTTAGAGTCTTTTTGTTTAATTGTTTACAGGGGAAGAGAACTGGTTTGTAAATTTACTAAAAGTATATAGTGCTTGCTAGTTTATATAGTTTTATATACTTTAGGTATAATTTAAATATAAGTGCAAGAAAATTTAAAAATTTTATCTCTTTTAATCAAAAGTATTTTTCACTTGCAAGTTCTCTTCTCTCCCCTCGTATATTTCATATTAGAGTAAAATTTACCTGCAACGCAGTAAAAAGTGGAAAATAAAGGTCGGGGTCTTCGTACTTTGTACCAGTGGTTCCTTTCTCTAGCGGAATCATTTGACGCCCGAAAAGCGCGGCTATGAAATAAGTATAAAGTACTAAAGTTACGACCTGCGTGTACACCAATGGCACAGACACCGTGTCGTATCCTATTAGAGCGCCAAGTCTTCTTCTTATATCAGACAACTCCATTAGAATTGTTTGAACTATGTGATCCGAAGAGATGAGACCTTCCTTTCGTGCGCGATTAATTATATTCGTTGACCACACCAATGGCATCCAATATTTTGACATCGGACTCTTGCTGTCCATAATTTCAAAGATTTTCTTCTCACTCTCGAGCATGAGACCAGAATCAACGAGATGCTGAAGACCGGGGAAACGGCGTTTAACGCGCAGAGAAATTCGCTGTAAAGTTATCACATAAGCTAGCACCATATAGCGCATGATATTTCGTCTCATTAATCTCCCGAGTTCTTGCTGCGTGTAAAAAACAACATTTTTATGACAATATCAAATTTTTATAAGCTAGGAGTGGAAACTTGATCAATTTTGAAAACTCTTAAATTCATTTTTAAGATAATTTTTTATGCCGAAAATTTTTAATAATTTTGTCAGTGTCCACCCCTTAAAATATTAAGTTTCTATGACGCACATTTGAGGATTCAACACTTACATTCCCGGGTATCGCTGCTGAAATAAAAAGTGCTAATGTGTCCGGCCATGGCAATAATTTATATTGGTCCCACCATCTTTTGACTATCGATTAAAGAATCCTAAGTCAATCGAATATCTTGGAATTTTGTATTATTTTCTTACCTATTAGTGAAACCTGAAAATGACAATAAAAAGTATTAAAATATTTTGTTAACACAATAAGAAAAGTTTCAGATGATCGTTTTTAATCATTTGACGTTAATTAATTTTTTTATCGCTTAAATTTCCTAATAAAATAATTAAAAAATACTCACATAAAATCCTAATACAAATGACATGGGAATTGACTCAGACTGCGCACCAAAATACGTCCGCACTTTTTCGAAAATGCTAAAAATTCGTGAAGAAAATATTTGAGCAAAATAAAATCATAAAATTCAGCATTGAATGATTTCTGTGCACATAAAATACCCAAAGATAGAAAATTCCTTGAGTTTTTTTTGAAGAATTTCATGATCATGGAATTTTATGTTTTTTAAATAGAATTTCCAAATATTCATGAATTTTTTCCAAAAAAAATAAATCTTAAGCCGAAAGTGAAAACCCAAAAAAATACGCAAAACACGTGTTACTTAATCTTGGTGTGACTCACCCAAATGAAATGTGTGAATTTTGATGATTTTGAAAATCGATTTGCAAGCAACAGAAATCGCCCAATGGGAAAAATTACAAAAATTGACCGCCAGGAAACTTTAACAAAGAAAATAATTCTCGTTTACAAGAAACAAAAAACTTTGTTTAAACATCAAACATTTTTTTATACTTTAATGCAATAATATAGAGAAGTTATGACAAAAAACTTCAGTTGATCAAACAAACATGTTTTACGTCTTGAAATTTAACGATAAGGAAGCTCTCCATGAACTCATTTTATCGAAATGTCTCAATAACATTGAAAATTTAAATTATTAACAGGAAAGTAATTAATCATGGGTAAAAATTGCTTGCTCATCATACAATAGAAGGTCAAAGTTGGGGAATCCGAACAATTTTTTTTCTGCATTCCTCAAAAAAAAATTACAGATGAAATAAACTTAAATATCATTAAAGCGCAAATTAAGCGGAAACTGAATGATGATGATGGTGATGTGATGTGTGATCAGAATCTAATTGTTTTTTGAATGATATATACAAGTGCGGTTAAAAACTAAAGCAAATGATGATTTATGGTGAAATAGCCAAAGTTCAGGGGCGGAAAATCGTGTAACAATTTACAAAACTATTTGTTTAAATAAATTTTTTAAATCTATTAAATACATTACATTTTTAAAGAATAAAGGACTTGCAATCAGGAGTCTAGCCTCTGCAAAAATTATTTTATTTTTTGTTGAAACTTATAATAATAAAATTTTTTTAAATTATTTAAATTAAAAAACAAACTCAGAAAATATTAAAATTACATCCGACAAAAAATTTATTTATAAAATAATTTTAAAATAATAAAATGCTTCAAAGAATTTTAAAACCTCAAAGTCAAATTAAACTCTTCTAACTTCATTTAACCATGGCAGTGCTTAATAAATATAGTCTCTAAAATATTGTTTGGTGAATGTCACTCGTGAATGGGTGACTTGCAGTAATCAGCTGATGATAATATGCGCATTAACTATTTTGAGCTCTCTAATCGTGAAGTGGACTTGAGTGTGTGACACAGTTGAATGAAAAGCAATTAATGAGAATTGCAAGAAAAAATCAACAAAATGTGAGCTACCACCACAAGGTAGCTTAA
Source organism: Tanytarsus gracilentus (assembly GCA_038502055.1). Classification (NCBI taxonomy): domain Eukaryota; kingdom Metazoa; phylum Arthropoda; class Insecta; order Diptera; family Chironomidae; genus Tanytarsus; species Tanytarsus gracilentus. The sequence goes on along the minus strand of JAXRKN010000045.1, from coordinate 1,767,690 downwards.
ACCTCGAATAAACACATTAATACACATAAAGATATCATAAAAGTGCACAACACACAATTTGAAACGCAGTGCTTAAGCAAAATGTAAAAAAAATGTGTCAAAGCATGAATGGCATTTTTTTTGTTTCAAAGAATTTTCCACTAATTTTTAACTGCATTACCTAAAATTGTCATAGATATAAACCGACAGTTTATCATAATAGCTGCAATTAAAGTAAAAAAGTCATGATGGTTTGGCTTAAAGGTTTCGTTTCTTGTAATTAGGAGAAAAATATTTGCATATAAATTGCTTGCTGATGGTTAATTTTTGTTTAAAGTGAGAGGTATAGCAACAACTAGAGCGGGGTTGACTTATTTTATAATTTTAATGGAAAATTTGAAATTAATAAAACTTTATAAATCAACCCCGCATTGAAGTCTTTCATATTTTTGTTCACACCAACTTACCGCTTCTGGTCTTCATTAAGTGCATAGCGATAAACAAAATTTATCGTGTAATATAAACCTATAAAAATTAACATAATCTTATTATAATTTTTATGAGCGTATTGTGAGCACTTTATTACCTAAATATGCTAACAACTCTCGCCATACTAATTTATATACACTCCCACGCCATCTAAATTATTCGATGAATGAAAGAAGAATTTTGTTAGATCAAATTAAGACATCATATAGACGGTAAAGAGCCGGTGAGACAAAAAATGTGAAAACCAGCAGAGAGAGATCAGATTCAAGATAAACAACAATCAATCATGATGTTTACTTACTATGGAGAAAAAAAATCAAATAGTGACTCATCCAAAAAAATGAAACCATCATGTATGTCCGCAATATCTCAATGTGATAATTACTCTGATTTGAGTAAAATGAACGGAATTAAAAATTCGCAGGAAAAAGCCAACCAACGTCCTTGGGTTCAATGAATCATGTAAAAATTAAGATTAAATTTTAACCGCAAGAAACTCGACAAGAAATGTGAGACTGTAAAATATGACACGACTCACACATAAATGTGAAATATTTTTATGATACATTCACATTCTGTCGATTTTTTATGTTGTTTTTGTGTAAATGTTTGACTAATAATGGGATGTTAATAAAATTTATTAGCGGTCGAAAATTAAACTTGATTGATTAAAATTATCAAGAAAATTAACAAGGGATGACAAATAATTTTTATATTTTTTATAAATCGAATTAAAGTTTATAATTGTAAATTACTTCAGTATTTATTGTGAGCAACAGCAATTTTAAATTCCTTCTTTTTAGGTTACAATGAAATTATTGTTAAAAAATCCAATTTAATTAAAAACATGAATCATAAAAGATTAAACTCTCACAAAAAGGTCAAAAATATTTACAATACCGCCTTCAATTATGAGGTGTGTGCTCACTCATTGCCACACCGCCAATTATTTATCTCTCGGTGTTCATCTGCCTCATTATCTGAATTTAAGCAGTAATTTTCACGTGTACACATAAAAAGAGTCTCACTTACAGATCATAGAACAGATGATTAGAAATTTCATAGGTATGAAGTCATAAATTGCCTGAAAATGCTTCCAACAAACATTTACTGCTCTCTCACTACAAAAACGTGCCAATTGAAGTCGTGATTCGCAGTATTTTTTTTCTATGAACAACAAAAGCTGATTAATTACACATTTGGAATTTCCCGTAGCAGGAAGATGAAACTTCCGAAAAAAAAACTGTAATTATTTAAAATGACTTTAATTTTAAATGCTGCAGTGAGTTTACCAAAAAAAATATTCACTCCACTGCGCCATGCAAAAAAAACTTATATAACAATTTTCAATTCATATTTTGCAAAATCTTTGTGCACTTTTGCTTTTTTTTCACTCTCGCGCATGTAATTTCCTCTCTCACTTTATGCACATACACGCGCAAATTTTTAAAAGATTATGTAGCAAAATAAAAATCATCATACACTTGCATATTGCCGTGAAAAAAAAAATATCGTTTCAATCTACATAAAGCGGAGCAGCAGGTAGAAATGGAGATTTGTTGATTGTTTGTTATGCATACTAAAATTTCAATTGAATTTCATCGTTGACATCGATTCATTCACTTGTCGCAGTGATTTATTGTTAACCCATTTTTATTGTAGAGTTGATTTGCAGTAAAATTCTTTTGCATCGTCCACTGAATTTTATTATGATTTAAGTGTTATTCGCGTGTAATCGGAATTTATAGGAGAAATTTATTTTTTTCAGTGATTGCGAAAGGTGCAATGAGGTGATTAAGAAAATTACGAAAGAGAACACTTAAAAAATACAGAAATAAAAATTAAATTATTCAAAAAACTCTAAGAATAATTTGAAAATAAAAATAAAAAGTTGCCTCAATAAATTTTTAAAAGAATCTTAATTGCCGTCAACTTCTACTTAAATTCAAGGCGTAAACGATCTAAAGGTAATTATTTAAAAGCTCACAATGCAATCGTGAATTTTTATCAAAAAATTGTTTTTAAGTCATTTGCAACTTCAGGCACTCGTTGAGTGGTCTCAAGCATGAGTAAAGCAAACAATAATTAGATATTTTTAAACGTCATGGAATTCTATTCAATTTTTTTCTCCTTTGTTAAAATCTCTCGTGTGGCCATACATCAATGAGAAAAATATATAAATAAATTTACACAAAAAAATACACGCGAAATCTAAAGTCCCCGAAAAAAAAAATTATAAACGAATGCAATGATGTATAAAACAAAAATTCGATGGACATGATGGTTGGCTATTGGAACGGTTTAGAAAAAACCTGTCTCTCTAACATGTTGGAGAATTTTTATTTTTTTCACGTCAAATCCCTCCCGTCGTTCTCGATCAATTGCCGAGAAACTTTTTTTGGTCGCTTCTTCTTCTTTACCGTGACTAAAATATTTTATTATATGTTCAACTCACTTCCAAAGGATTTTCCAAAAACATCCAAAGGAACTTCCATTTGGAACTTCACCCGAATATGAAACCGTCATTTATCACAAATTTTTTCTTTTTGCTTATAAATTTCTAACACAATTAAATACTTTTTTAAGGTGGCACATGCATTAAATTTTTACTTTCTTTTTCATTTATTTTTTTTTGTCTGGCTTATAATTTTCGATTAGCCATAGACAACACAATCACAGCCTCGGTGAACCTCTTGTGAATGGTCGATCAGTTGCAGTTCACACTTCTTTGAAAAAATATTATTAGACGACCATTGCAAATTGCACTTTTTTACTCCTCTATGTTGGCACTTTTATTTTTTTTCTTCTTCCAAAAAACTTTCCTTTCTCTTAATTACTTTTGACTCGAAATTTTTATTTGTGAACGTATGGACACAATATACAACGATAACAACAAAAAAAAAGACGATGCGACACTAATAATTGACTATTGAAGTGTAAAATCAATTTATATACACAAGCAGCAAATACATTAAATATAAAAAGTGTTAAAGACGCGGAGATTCAATATTTCAGCTGCTGCTGCCACGACTGCTAAACTAGTAATGAAGAGCGTGATCGAGTGTGGAGTTTATAAAATTGCATGTGTTCAAAGTCGTTCTCTTTTCTCCGGTGAGCGGTGAGCAGTGAAAAAAAATTAAGTTTGCGAGAGTAAGAAAACTTTTTTTTCAGAAGAGAACTTTTTTTTGGAGAAAAGCACGTGAGAAAAGTAAATATATATCATCGGCATTCCTCTTACTTCGTTGACCGATAACAATAAGATTATTTTTGGTGGACGTTGAAATAGATATATTTTGTTATTAACAGACATTTCTTAACTTTTAATAAATAATTTTAAAAAATCTAATAATTAATTTGTTTTTGTTTTTTTAGTTCAAAATTAAGTGAAACAATTCAAAATTTATTTTTATTAAAAATTGTTTGTATTATATAGTAACATATCTTTTCTATATACTTTATCCTTTTATATACTTTTATATAGATAGATAGATAGATAGATGACAAAGAGGTAGCGACACAGGACTAAACCAGGATGGACGCAAACCATGCAGAACTCTTAAGATTTCTCTTAAGAATAGAGTATAAATACCCCTTTTTTCCCCCTCAACAGCAGGCGTCCCCGCGGGAATCGCCTACCTCGGGAGCTGCAACACACATCTTGAAAAAGACGCACTAGCGATCGAACAACCCCTCTTTGTAGATATAAATAAAACGTTATGGACGTCCAGCAATGATAGCCATACGATCTGGACGTTTTATCCATAACGGAAATAATAACAGCTGTACACAGTCTTGTAGTCGCTCATTGAGTGTTTCCAACTAAGCACAGCCTCAACTGAATCTTACGATTGCAGTCGGAAAAATAAATTAAATCAAAGATGGTTACGACGGTATTGTATAAAAGTTACCGCCACTACAACCTTCCTCAGCCCTAACAAGCTGTTAGGCACTGGCCCATCCACAATACAAGACAAACAAACATAAAACATAAATTTATACGTATAATAATAAAAAAAAAAATTCATTTAAAATAAAAAATAAGTAAATAAAATAATTTTCTTCACTGATAACCATGAAGAAATTATTTGGAGAGAGTTACTCTCCGAAGTGAGAATGAGCGAGAGAGAAAAAAAAAAAAAAATATGGAGTGAAATTCTAGGAATTTGATTTCACAACAAAATATTTTCACTCATTTCCACTTCCTTACGTAATTTAAACACTTAAACTCGATGAATTTGATGATAATGACACACTTAGGAACACATTTGAAATATTTTAAAGAAGATAAAAACACTTTAAACAGAGTAAATTAATATTTATTTGACGAGCTTAAAAATCGCGATGGTGTTCGGTTTACTGTCCGGATAAAACTCTTTATCCTTTTATATACTTTTATATAAGACTTTATTTATCAAGTATATAGAATTATATAAAAGTTTGTGAATTGACATTTATTTTTTTTATCTAAATTTTTTTCTCATTTACTAAAAAACTCTAAATATAAATTTAAAATTAATATTAAATTTTTATCATTAAACCTAACCAAAATAATTTAAAGCTTATATACAAAAATATATCAGTTGTACATAATAATGCCCATATTTTTAAACACAATCCCCACATAATCCGAAACTTCACAGCTTTTAAATATATTTTATAAGCTCTGGCAATTGTTTTTTCCTTCTCTAAAAAAAATTTTCAGTCTGTAAAGTCTCACAATGATTCCACATAAATTTTTCGTTCCTAAACAGATTTCTCCAAATTTCGTACCGACGAGAGATAAAGTTGACAATAAGAAGGTGGCATTCATCGAAATCGATGACGATGATGCGAGGTATGATGTTAAAAGTGTTGTTAGAAAATCACGGCACAATTTTTTTCCACTTGTCATTTTCCGCGTAATCAAGGTCGTGCGTAATAACTCTTAATTATATTTGAGCGGGATTTTTGTGGGAATCGTCGGAAATTTCATTCACATAAAGTGAAACAAAAATATTGTGATTCTGCGAAGGTGTGTGAAAAAAGCCCTATTATAATGTTATCAGCTGATTGATAGAAGAAAAGAGTCTTTAAAGTTGTGTGAAGTGATCACTATCAAAGCGACATTGTATGTGTTGTTACTTGAGAGTCTCAAATTTTTTCATACATAAGTTTTTCTTCACTCTCTTCAGTCGCTCATCGTACCTTGAATTGCTAAGTGGCTAGAAGAAAAAATCGCTTACGAATGGACACGCTCAAATCATTTTATAATTGCGTGTAGAATTTCATGATTCATTTAGTGGTGTTAACGAATTTTCAGGAATCTTTCAACCCCCGAGGAGGACGAAGAGGGAGAATTCTGTGGTGAGGACCATCTTCCAGATCTTGTCGACATCTATAGCACCACACCGCCAAGAACTCGACAAAAAAACAAGAATCGCGCTCGGAAGGAGTACAAAATGTAAGTTTATATCATAACCGCATACGTGTATAGATAAGATAGCAAATTTTTCCCTTATCAACTTTGGAGAATTTTCAAGCGGCTTTGAGAAAATAAAGTAGAAAATGTTTTATTTCTTTTCCGAAAAGTGATGTGCAAGGTTAAAAAGATAGAAGAAGAAAATTTATAGGTTTCGCAAAAAAATATTTAAAAATATAATTTTGAGAGAGAAAAATACGCTTTAATTTTTTTTATTAAATGAGAAAAAATTAATCATTGTAAATTTCCCAAATTTTCATAAATTCTCTGAAATATTTCCATACACAAAAAACCTCTCAAAAATTATGCTAATTAAAAACCTGTTTGAGAATATTTTTCTAACCATTTTTTATTCATGAAAACTTTTGTCAATTCTTCACTTTATTTTTTTTTGCGCACTTGAAAAAACACACATACAAATTTAACAAAAATGTTTGTTTTTGTTTTTAGGGAAAATAGCATCGGCAACATAACAACTGTTAAAATGCGTTCGAGTAGATTAGCGAGATCTCGTCTTGATCGACGCAACACTCTCGATTGTGCGATCTTAAATCAGATGATTATTGAACCGAGCATTGATGAGAAATCGAGAAGTGATAAAAGATTAATTCAACAGCAACGGGAATATGAAAGAGAGCAAAAGAATGCGTTGACTGGAAATGGAAATAGTTATCGAAATTCTCAACGAGTTTCGACTAGTTTCGATGACCCTCGGTCATATGATGCAGCAGTGCCGGGCGATACCAATGGTTCTGTCGAGCAACCGCCAAAATGCATAGAGTCATCAAATCGATTCATGAGCGTACGATCGCGTCCCGTAGGCTGCCGCATTTCAGCACCGCCGAACGCTTTTGTATCATTAACTTTTCCAAAAATCGCCACATCTGAGTCAGTGCCACAAACTCGACAAGAGTTCCATGAAACTTTTTCAAATCTAATCAAGCTAGGCTCGAATGATAAGCAAGAGAGAAACGCAAAGAGTATGATTATCTCGCGCGAGGAACAAGTGTGGCAAACAGAAATAAAAGACTTGATTTGGCTTGAGTTGCAAGCAAACATGGCTGATAGAACGATCGAACAGCAAGATAAATATCTTTTTTCCGCCCGCCAAAACATCCACGAGCTCTTAACTGAAATTATGAATTACCGATTTACAAGGCTAAATCTGGCAGAAAGTAATTCGAGCTTGAAAACAAACGATAGTGGAATTTCGTCCATGGCGAGCACGAGTGAAGTGTTATCGAGTGAGTGTTAGTTGCAAATTTTGTACTACTTTAGAGAGTTTTCGATCAAATCATTGAATGAGTCACGTCTCAAACTCAAAGCAATTTATTTTATCAAATTAACTTTTAACTTTTATTTTTAAAAAATGTCCATTTTAAATTTTTAACTTGAATTTTCAAAATAATTCTATACGTTGCAAATTTAAAATGATAAAAATATGTAAAAGTCATTCTGAATCTCATTTTTGTGAGTTCGCTTTCAAGGTTACTCATGCCGGCTTTTAATTACTTTTTTAAAATGCTAATTTATGTTAAATTTTACTTTTTAGCATCAACAAGCGGTTTTTGTTTTGGATGTCTTAATATGTATTGCAAGGACTGTCAAGATGCTCAGTCAAATGCTCTAAGGCAGGTCGAAAATCTCCTCACACGATTGGAAACAGCTGAAAATCTTTTTCCATCAAATAAAGCGTTTGGAAAGATTTTCGAGGTTTATCAGAGTGAAGCTTTCATTAGTCGAGTGAAATGCATGTGCTTGTGGTACAATGTCACTCGTCATCATCGCTTAAAGATTTTCATTCTTGGAAAATATTTGGCAAAAATGCAAGGAAAAGACTACAAATGGCCATTGCAAGAATCAGACTCGAGCAGTGGCGCTTCTTCAATTCAAGAGCCCGAGCAAGAAGGTTCAACTGAACAAAAGTCAGACCGTCCAAAAGTTCAATTTTTAGGTGTTGAAGATGGCGATCAAAACAGCACAACTGACAGTGCAAACAGTGAGGAGTCAATTAAAAATAATTACACAGATCCAATTGACGATTACGGTCGTTTACTCAACACCATTCATAGCTGGAATAAAACTGATTCAAATGACGATTCACATGGAAAAGTTCGTCCATCACCTTATCGAAAATATATTGAGACAGTGCTTAAATCACGTGGATTAGGAAAGTCGTTGACTTTCTTGCATCGATTACATAACGTTGTGTTGAGAAAGGCTCATATCACTCTTGAGAAACCAGACACAGTTGATGATCAAGAAATCGATCAAATTGAAGATGATGAAATTCCAAATATCGAGCCATTGATGGAGAGAGAAGAAATTATTGAATTACGACGTTATGGCATTTGGAGTGAAGAGTTTAAGCAACTTGCATTGCCACCTTTTGTGTCGGCATTTCTCTTCCTCTCGCTCATCCCCCTCGAGGTCGTTCATGAGTTTCTAAAGATGAAAGTTGAAACCAAACCAATGCATCCCAATCCTCTGAGTCTTGAGCAACTCATCAAAGAACTCAAAGAGGGTCTGACCCTCGCATTAATCCACAGAGATCGTTTTCATAAGCACATTACAACAGCACTAGTTGATCGTGAGCAAGATTTAGAACAATATATGCAGAAAATCGACGATTTTGATGCGACAATGAAGAAAATTTTTGAGCTATATCTCGAGTATGTTGAACAATGGATTTTAACGGGTGTTCCAGAGTCACATCGAAAGCATGTCTTCGAATCTGAATGGAAATTTACTAAACTCACCTGTCCAATGATTCACGATGAGCATGCGGTCGCTGCCCAAAAGTTTGCTTTAATTATTGAAAACCTTCTCTATGAAATCGGCAATCGATTGACATCAAAAGTCGATGAACTCAATAATTTTTCGCATCAAAATTCGATTGAAGAAAAAGTTGTTAATGGTAATGAAAATACTGAAGATGAAGAAGATCCGTCGACAATTGTTAAAAATAGATTGCTAAACTTGTGTCGTGAGATTCAACAACTTTTCACTGACGAGAGAGAAAAGTCAATGAAGTTGATGCTTTTTACGAAAAGTTTCCTTCGAGACATCGAAAAAGATGACTTTCATAGGGAACATAATTGTCCGAGTGACAGTGCAGTTTGTTTAAGACACAATACAAGCATGTGCATGGAAGTGCTGGAATCGATTAATGGTCTAAAATCGAAAGCTTTAGAGTTGAGAGAAAAACTCACGACGACTTTAAAAAGAGTCCAAGAAAAAAGTGAAATTAAATATCTCATGGAGCTAGAGGAAAGTGATCGTCAGACTGTCTTGATTCGATTTAGAGAAATCCTCCATGTTGGCTATAAATTTGGATTCGATTATCATAAAGACATCTCGAGACTTTTCGAAACTGTTTCGTCGCCATCGAGAAATTCAAAGTGCGAGCAGGGTTTAGCGAAAGCAATCGTTGGATTTGCAAAGTGTTGGATGAATTTTGTGATGGAGCGATGTGAGCGTGGAAGAGGCTTAAGGCCAAGATGGGCTGCGACTGGTCTAGATTTCCTAATTATAGCTTGCGATCCAAATAACACAGAACAAATTAGCGAAAAAGAGTTTGAAGAGCTCAAAAGTTCAATGGATAAATGCATTTCGCATGTAATTGGAAGCATCGGGGAGCCAGAGCGTGTGAGAAAATCTCCACGTTCTAGAAAATCATCGCCAGCACCGGCCAGAAAACGAGTTTCAATTTCTCACACACCTCCAATTCATCCAAAACTTTTACACCAACAATTTAGCTTGCAGGTTGATAAAACTCGACTCTCACCTAGTCCCGATCCTCACGAGTATCCCGCAGAATTTCTTCGTAAACAAACATCCTATGAGAATGTCAATGAAATCAGTATAAAAATTCCTTCTAGTAACACGCCTGAATTGAGGCAAGTTCGAATCCGTGACGCAGTTAATCGACTCGACCTTCAGCTTGAAAATAAATTGAGGGAAAATAATTTAATTGGAAACGTTAAGGTGCTCAATATTTGTGATAGAGTCGTGATTAGAGCGAGAAGTGTGAACTTTAGCTGGCATCGAGGCATCAAAATTGGTCAGGGAAGATTCGGAAAAGTTTACACGGCCGTAAATAATTCAACTGGTGAATTAATGGCGATGAAGGAAATTGCAATCCAAGCTGGTGAAACGGGTACAATCAAGAGAGTTGCTGAAGAGTTGAAAATATTCGAAGGAATTAATCATAAGCACTTAGTAAGATACTACGGAGTTGAAATTCATCGGGTGAGTGTTTTATAGGGATCCTTAATTCACCGGTGAATGCGATTTCGGTGATCACCGGTGAATAAAATGCCGTCACCGGTGATCACCGGTACACCGGTGACGACTTTTCACCAACATTTCTGAAGGAAAAAACGACTTTTTCGGTCATTTTGGAAATTGTTATGGACAAATTTTTAGATACTTTTTTTGTTTCCATATAAATTATAAAGTTTAACGCTAAAAAAGTTAGGTTTTTCTTATTATTTGTAAAAATTTTTCTTTCTTATTAATTGATAAATCAAACTACAATCTTATCAAAATATCTCTATGAATTTTTAGGATTTTAAAGTTTGATCAGATATCAAACTAACATGTGAATTTGTTGTCGTTTGAACAAATATTTCTAAATATGCCCACTTAAGTGCACTTATTAAAAAGTTTTTTCACTCATTTAAATTTTTATTTTTTTTAGTATGAAATTTTTTGATTATTTATCTAAAAACTTCTAAAAATTTAAATGCCTGAAAAAACTTTTTGTAAGTTGGCATATTTTAACGAATTTTCTTAGCCATTTAATTTTGGTATAAAAAAGTTTTTAAATGTATTCTATAATTTCTCAATTAAAATTTACTAGTTTAAACAATTTTTAGGTTCAAAAAAATGTATCAATTTCGTCACCGGTGTCACCGGAAAAAAATCGGTGACACCGGTGACACCGTACCGGTATTCACCTGAGGATCCCTAGTGTTTTAATCTGGGATAAAAATTTTGATCTAATTCCAACTAATTTTTTTTAAAGGAGGATTTATTGATTTTCATGGAACTTTGTGCGGAAGGGACTCTCGAATCACTTTGCGAAATATCTGGAGGATTGCATGAAGGACTCATTAGGCGATACACAAAACAACTCCTGCTTGCTGTTGAGGAGCTTCATAAGAACGGCATCGTTCATCGAGACATTAAATGCGCAAATATATTTTTAACAAACGAAGGACACTGTCTTAAACTTGGAGATTTTGGATCGGCGCAAAAAATTAAGTTCGATGCTACGATGCCGGGAGAATTAAAAGGTTATGTTGGGTGAGTTTATAAATTTAACTGTTATTAAATTTAGTTTTAAATAAATCTTCAATAGCACTCAAGCTTACATGGCACCTGAAGTATTTACCAAAAATAACACCGATGGACATGGAAGAGCTGCAGATATCTGGAGCGTTGGATGTTGCGTTATAGAAATGGCTACTGGAAAGGTAAAAAATTTAATTTAACTAAAAACTCTTTCATCTTTAAATTTTCACAGCGTCCATGGAGTCAATTTGAGAGCAACTTCCAAATTATGTTTAAAGTTGGCATGGGTGAAATTCCAGAAATACCAACAACTCTCTCTGAAGAAGGTGAAGACTTCCTCCAGTGCTGTCTCATTCATGATCCCACGGAGAGATGGACAGCCGTCGAACTCTTGGGACACACCAATTTCTGTAAAGTTAGCATGGATCACGATTGCGCGTGTGATGACGACAAAAAAAATAATAAAAAGAACTGATCTAGTGATAGACTACAATGTGAGGAAAATGAAATGAATTTTTAATGCTTTTTTTGATGAAAATTGAAGCAAAAATATGTAAAATTTGCCTTTTGAGTCAAACAAAAAATTTAGCTTTTAGTTAAATTTGTGGTTTATTTTCGGAACGGAAAATGTGAAATGGACATATAATCAGTGTTAAATAAAGAAAAGGAAACAATTGAAAAAAATTAATTAAAATTGAGTTTTTTATTAAATTATCAGAGAAAAATTTATAAGCCATCTCTCTCTCACCTGAAGAATTTTTCTTGGACATTTTAATAGATATTAATTATTAGAATCAACTGATTTTAGAGCTCCGCTCTCTTTTTAACATTCAAAGGAGTCAAAATTTAAAAAAAATTACTCTATGCTTCACAGACTTATAAGAGTCTTAAAAAATTCTTAAGCTCTCATTAAGTTTAAATGCTGACACACTCTCAAATTTTAAGAGTTCTTAAAATAGGTTTTAAAGACTAAATTTTCAAAGTGACTTCTATCTTTACATTCTTTTGATCTCAAAGTTTTCAAAAAAAGATCGTCAATGTCCATTGTTGTAAATGCTCTCAAATTTTTAAAGAAAAAAAAGTTTGGAATTTTTTTAACATAAAAATTTTCTACATAAAGTTCTTGAAGACTTTTACAGGATTTTTCAATTTCAATCATGTCTTCTTGTTGCATTAAAATTGTTTTGTAAAAAATTAGGTTCGGCACTGATTTTATAACTTTTTTCAGCAGGAAAGAGTCAGATTTCCTTGCATCAATATTGATGTGGGTTAAAGATGGATTGACAGGTAATAAAATATCGTAAACGTTCTCTTGTCCATGATCAACATTTAAGGATACAAATGTCAGATTCTTTATGCAAAAAATTTTCTGAAGTACATTGACACCACACCACTGGTTTATTGAAACATCCGAGAGAGAATTTAATTGCGTTTGAATTATTTCAAGCAGAGTTTTCTTTAATTCTCCCGAAAGTACATCATCACAGTTAAAAGTTAAATATTTTAGTTTAAACTTGCAGTCTGCCATAACTTTCTTAACTGCTTCACCATCTTTTAAATTCAGTCTTAAATTCTCCAGCAATTTATTATTTCTTAAAAGTGTTGCCAATAATTCATTACAGTCTGAATTATTTCGTTGAGTGAAGCACAAGTTTTTGATATTTTCACAGTTCTTAAAAATTAAATTCACATTTCCATAATTTTTATAGAGCGATAATTTTTCCAATTTCGGAAATTTTAAGTCCAATAAATTAACTTCTTCACTCTCACAAATCATTTTTGTTAATTGTAATATTTTAACATTTTCCTGGATGCAGAAAATCGGAGAAATTGTCTTAGGCAAAATTCCATACGAGTAACAGACACTCTTAAATGCCAAAGGAGGGCAATCGTTACACGAGTCATTGAACGAGAAATTATTCAGGTTAATTGAAATATTTTTGTATCGCCTCTCGCTTGCAAGCAAAATCTTAAGTGTTGAATCCAATTCAGGTTGAGATTTTTGGTAAACCGAAAATGCGAAGCGATTTAAATTTCTGGAGTTGATAATTTTATCATTCCACGATTTACAAACGAGCGTGAAATTTTTCAACTCACGAACGGAAAAATGTTGAAAAATTAAATCGTGAATTTCGGGAAAGATGAAAACGAATGGATCCATGCTTGATTTTCTTTGTCAATTAATTTAGGTATTATTTTGAAAAAATTTAATTTTATGATAGGAGAAGTTCTTAAGAATCTTCTACTACGGCAGACACGAAGAGACTGAACTCTATGTTTTTCGTTACTAGTTATTTTTTTTATTTTTTTTGTGGTACGTCGATAGCAACAAGCACTACGATCGGTTAATTAAAAAAGAGTAAAAAAGAATCATTCTTAATTTCTGACACAAAAACTTTATTTGTAAACTTTAACAAAACTCTTGTTACAATTCATTAGCGACGATAAATTTTAACACAAAAGAGTTCATTGACCATTGTCAAGAGTCATTCAACATTTTCTTAGCGGTAAAATTTATTCTCCCAAAAAAATATGTGATTTAAATATTTACCTCAGTTGTGTTGAGTTATAAAATTTAGATACTAAAAAAATAATTTCAATGTGAACAAACTGATGAATGGCGTAATAAAAAAAACTCTCTTCGATTTTTTGCTGAGTTAAAAAATTTTTTTTGCTGAATTCTTAAAAGATTTTTTGTAGAACTAAATCAAGAGGTCATTTCAAAATCAAGGAATTATTCGCGAATGATTCAAGTTCTTAAATTATTACATAATTTTAGTGTAGGGTTATCATTTGTTTGGAATATTTAAGGGCTCCCCTGGATTTTATCCTTAAATTTTAATACTTCCCTTAATAGCAAACAAGATTGATTAGGGTTTAAATATTTGATGAAGTTTTTTTTAAAATATAAACACTCATTTTCTTTTCCATTGTGGAATTAATTTTAAAAATTTTCATTTTGCGTGATGCTGTCTAAAGAGTTCAACAAAGCTCGTATTGAGGAAGGTCAATAATACTAGAGCTATTAGTGTTTATGTACATGAATGCGAAATGGTTTATATCATATTCGATCGATCTTTATTACACCAACTTAAAGATATAATCCTTACTTTTTTATCGTTTAAAGTGCAAATATGGATATTTCAACTTTGTTAAGCCTCATTAAGAAATTCATTTCATTTTTATTTTTGATCGAATGCGCTCAAATCCAATTTATATTTATCAATCCTTTTATGACTAATAATTTACAATAAGTGCATCAAAATTTAATTGACTTTTTTTCTAGTATTTGAATGAGGTTGCATGGCGCAAATTTGAAAAATTCATTGAGGATGGAAAAAATAGGAAAAATCTTAACTTACTATTACAAAATTCTTATCATCATTCGTAAGTCCTATCTATTAAAATCTTTTGCACATCAGAAGGTTGTGTTTTAATCTTGGATTAAAATTTTGATCTAACCCCAACTAATTTTTTAAAGGAGGATTTATTGATTTTCATGGAACTTTGTGCGGAAGGGACTCTCGAATCACTTTGCGAAATATCTGGAGGATTGCACGAAGGACTCATTAGGAGATACACAAAACAACTCCTATAATAAATATTGCGAAAATAACTGATCAAGTGAAAGAGTACAATGTGAAGAAAAATAAATTATTAATTAGTAATCAATTCTCAATATTCAAACTTTTCTTGCAAATAAGAGTTCCTCATCTTTAAGATTTTTAACTTTCAAAGTAGGCTAAATTTATAATTTTTTATCACAAATGTTCAGTCTTTTTTGCTAATTCGTGAGCTTGCCCTAATTTTTTGATATTCAAAAAAAGTTTTAAAATTTGTGGCTATGCTTAAAAAAAATTAATTGCTATGATTTCAAATTTTAAAATAAGATTTAAAGACTAAATTTTCAAAGTGACTTCTATCTTTACATTCTTTTGATCTCAAAGTTTTCAAAAAAAGATCATCAATGTCCATTGTTTTAAATGCTCTCAAATTTTTAAAGAAAAAAAAGTTTGGAATTTTTTCGACATAAAAATTTTCCACATAAAGTTCTTGAAGACTTTTACAGGATTTTTCAATTTCAATCATGTCTTCTTGTTGCATTAAAATTGTCTTGTAAAAAATTAGGTTCGGCACTGATTTTATAATTTTTTGCAGCAAAAAACAATCAGACTTCATTTCATCGATGTTAATTTTAGTTAAAGATGGATTGACAGGTAAAAAAATATCGTAAACGTTCTCTTGTCCATGATCAACATTTAAGGATACAAATGTCAGATTCTTGATGCAAAAAATTTTCTGAAGTACATTGACACCACACCACTGGTTTATTGAAACATCCGAGAGAGAATTTAATTGCGTTTGAATTATTTCAAGCAGAGTTTTCTTTAATTCTCCCGAAAGTACATCATCACAGTTAAAAGTTAAATATTTTAGTTTAAACTTGCAGTCTGCCATAACTTTCTTAACTGCTTCACCATCTTTTAAATTCAGTCTTAAATTCTCCAGCGATTTATTATTTCTTAAAAGTGTTGCCAATAATTCATTACAATCTGAATTATTTCGTTGAGTGAAGCACAAATTTTTGAGATTTTCACAGTTCTTAAAAATTAAATTCACATTTCCATAATTTTTATAGAGCGATAATTTTTCCAATTTCGGAAATTTTAAGTCCAATAAATTAACTTCTTCACTCTCACAAATCATTTTTGTTAATTGTAATATTTTAACATTTTCCTGGATGCAGAAAATCGGAGAAATTGTCTTAGGCAAAATTCCATACGAGTAACAGACACTCTTAAATGCCAAAGGAGGGCAATCGTTACACGAGTCATTGAACGAGAAATTATTCAGGTTAATTGAAATATTTTTGTATCGCCTCTCGCTTGCAAGCAAAATCTTAAGTGTTGAATCCAATTCAGGTTGAGATTTTTGGTAAACCGAAAATGCGAAGCGATTTAAATTTCTGGAGTTGATAATTTTATCATTCCACGATTTACAAACGAGCGTTAAATTTTTCAACTCACGAACGGAAAAATGTTGAAAAATTAAATCGTGAATTTCGGGAAAGATGAAAACGAATGGATCCATGCTTGAATGTTTCTTTGTCAATTAATTTAGGCTGGGTTTTGAATTTTTTTTTCGAAGAACTGACTGCTTCGGTAGTCACGAGAAGACTGAACGCAATTTTTTTTTCGTTACGTTGCACGCGTTGAAAAAGTAATTTTTCATTTTTTCTGGTACACTGCAAAAATACATTATTAATTAAAGCAGAGAATCATTTTTTAATTTTTTCCGAAAGGAAATTGCGTTAAGTCTTTTAAAATAAATCTAAATCAAATTCTTGTTACAATTCATTAGCACCGACTCATTGACACATTTGACAGAACAGAAAGATTATTTAAATACATAAATTTTTACTCAAGAGTTCAATGACCACACACACTGCTGTGAAGTCATCTAACATTTTCTTAGCGGTAAAATTTATTCACCCAAAAATTCTGTGAAAAAATGTTTGCAGCTGCTGATTAAGATTAACACTAAGTCTTAGATAATTTTTAAGGTGAAAGAACTTTAATAATTCTTCGGTTCGTTGGGTTGCAAGATTTTTCGAAAATTAAAAATATGAAATCATTTCAAAGTCAATAATTAAATAAATAAAATAGAATTTTATAAACATCCAGGAATATTTCAGAACTGTCTTAGATTATTACCAAATTTTTAATTTCGATTAAATAACCTTGATTTTAACGAAATCCATAATGACAGATTTATTTCAACGTCTTCTTACGAGGAAAGGAAGATTAATTGGGGTTTACATCAAAAGTCAAAACTTAAAAGCTCATTTTCTTTTTTATCGAAAACTTACATTTTTTATTTTCATTTTGCGTGATGCTGTCTTAAAAAAGTTCAACAACGATCGTATTGAGGCAGGTCGAAAATAATAGAGCTATTAGTGTGTATGTACATGAATGCGAAATGGTTTGACTCAATCTATTTTTATTGATAATTTTAATTATTCGCTAATTAAGTTGTTTAACTGCGAAGATAAATTTTACACGTGTCAAAAATCGATTCGCTTTTGAAAAAGAATAAGTTTAATATTAAGTCAATTAGAAACAAAAGTTATTAATTTTTTTTTGCAATCAGTAACTTACCTCTTATTTTTGATTTATTTTATAATTTTATTTTATTTTTTGATAAATTGATAACTCTAATTAAAAATTATCCCTGTTTGCACACCTGACTAGATATTCACTTGATTAAAACCTGATTGTAAATGACTTAAGCTTCCCCTTGTTTAATTCGTGCAGGCCTAATCTTTATTTCAAAACAGATTTTAGTTTTTTCTTTTTACTTACTTTTTATCGAATGCCAATTTATTAATTCTTCGATGACTATAGTTAACTGTGAGTTAATAAGTGCATCGAACTTGTTTACACGACCCAAATTTAAAAAATGCATTAAAACGCCGATTGAAAATTTTAAAAAATATTTCATTTTAAATTTCCCTGAAAAAGGGGGAAAAATTATTAATTTTTTTACATCCTCTCACGAGACATTCTGTAATTAAAAAAAAAACTTTCAATGTTATTCATCAAATTACTTTATTCACTATATTTTTTTTAAGATAGACAAATTGTAGTAAGAATTTTTAATTTTCTCTTCATGATTATTTTTTTCATTATCAATTAATTATTATTATTTTGTGTGTGTGTGTGTGATACGCGCTATAGCAAGAAGAGTTAATTAATGAGCATGAAAACGGAAAAGTTTCATGAAAGACGACGGTAGAAAAAATTTATAATTACACAAAATCACACGCGATTAACAAAAATCAACCGTCGTCAATTAATTTATATTATTTTCATTATAGAACTTGGAAAAAACTTAAAATGATTTTTAAATAAATTATTCTAAATAACAAATTTTTCCAAAGAAATCTATCTCGAAGAAAAATAAATTGTTTATATATCCGGCATGGAAAAAAATAGGAAAAATCTTAACTTACTATTACAAAATTCTTATCATCATTCGTAAGTCCTATCTATTAAAATCTATTGCACATTAGAAGGATGATCAAAGAGCTCCTACAATCTATCGAAGAATCATTATAGACTTGGGTGAAGTTCATTAGGCTTAATAAGCAATTTTTAATTTCTAAGATAATTCTTTCGCACAACTTTTATCGTTAAAAAATCCTTTTGTCCTTTCTCTCAAAATGTTACTTCCATTTTTATTTTTCACAAATTTATCATTCGCCTTTTGATAGGAGAGTAAGATGAGTAAAAAAATTCAGCTATTAGTTTAGTTTAGCCTTCCGCAGTCAGAGGATCTCGAGCGTGATGAATCTTTATGTGCTTGTTGTGGTTAGTTTTTGTTGCCGATGTCTTGCCGCATATCGTACAACTAAAAGTTTTTAAAGAAATGAAAATTATTAAAAGTTTTAATTTTATAAGAAATGTTCTTCATACCTAAACGGCCGTTCTCCCGTATGTACTCGCTTGTGCTCGGTGAGATAATAGGCTCGATGGAAACGTTTCTGGCAAATCTCACAATTGAATTTCTTCTCTCGTTCGTGTTCCCTCGAGTGGCGCAGCCAATTATATTTTCGTACGAATCTCTTTCCGCATGTATTGCAAGTGAATCTGCAGGATGAAAAAATATGAGAGGAAATTTTTAAGCGCAAGTCCATATGAGTGTGTATATTAAGAGTGTGAGAAAAAAAGAGCAAAAAAACACTTACGGCTTAATGGATCGATGAGCATTCATGTGTGTGGTGTAGTCTGTTTCACGCACAAACGCACTAGGACAAACATTGCATTGGAATGGTTTTGAGCTACGATTTGCATGCGTCCAATGGTGTTGCTTCAGGTTCCACTTGGTGCTAAACTGCTTGCTGCATATCGTGCACGAGTACTCTTTGTTCGATATCTGATGGGTGGCCATGTGCGCCTTAATACTCGACGGTAAGTAGGTGCAATTGCATATTGGACAATTGACAGCCTTGCTCTTGACAAACACATACTTTTCCGTATGACTTAATCGGATGTGACGTGTAAGACTGTTCCGATGTGTAAATCTCTCGCGACAATATGGACATGGTTTAGGCTTATTTTCGTGCGTCTCCTGATGCCATTCGAGCTTGGCTTTAGTTTGAAAAATTTCTCCACAATCGCAAACGTAATCTTCCTGTTTTGCCTTCTTATTCAGATGAACGCGGGCCCGATGATGAAGCATATTTGAGTAGCGTCGGAAGCGTTCATCGCAATCAGGACATTTAATGGGCATGTGACCTGTATGAATTCGCTCATGCTCTACCAAACGTTGCCTTTGAACAAATCTTTTTGGACAGAAGCGACACGCATGCACTCGAATATTGAGATGATTTTTGAGATGTAATGAAAAGGTATTCCAGCTATTGAATGTCTTCTGGCAGAGCGTACACTCGGCCGGATGAATTTGAAAGTGTTTATCGAGGAGTTTAAGAGTGCGGAATTGCTCATTGCACTTTGCACACATGTACGTTCTTTTGATCTTCAATCCAAGAGTGGAAATTTGTTGTTGTGAGGTTGAAGATGTCGACGGCTCTAGGAGAAGTCTATCCATTTCCATTTTAATTGAGCCCGTTGTACTAATCAACATCCGGTTCATTTCATTTTTAACTAAAACTGCAGCCGAGGTCGACGGTTCATTTTTAATGATGCTAAGAACTTTAACTTCTTCTTGCTGCTGAGAGGTTGATGTGGCTGTCCAATTAACTAATGCCGATGATGACGAGGAACCGGCGACCGGTGCAAAAATAGAGCTTTCAGACTTGCTTGTTTGTGTTGCCGTCGGTGCGACTTTATTTTTCTTCAATCGCCTCAAGTGCGGATGCTCTTGATCGGTGTGTCTGTTGCGTGCTTTTAATTTACTAAAAACCTTCGAGCACTCGGGACAGCGGAAGGTACGAATTTTTTTGGCAATTAAATTACTATTACTACCGCTCGCCTCATCATTTATGCTGATTCCAGATGGTTCCTGTTTCGTAACCGTCTGCATAATTGTCTTCAATAAATCGGGTGCTTTTATATCCTCCTGGCCATTCAATGGCGAGCTAAAAGAGAGACAGAGAGATTAATTAACGAACTTGAGTTAATTTGACAATCTCATATCAATTATTTAATCATACTCACAAATTGATTATCACATTTTGTATATTGTTGGTGTCGCATGCATTTTGGCTGTCGGCTTTTGACAAATTCCAGCATTCCTGAGCGGTATCGTAAGAGCTTGGAAAGGCTTGCAGTTGAAAGTACTGAAAATGATATTAATTAGCAAACAATTTGAATTAAAAATTCCTCGACTCACTGGATGATGCCATGGCTGTTCAATTTCTCCATTACTCTCCTGCTCACTAATCTCACCTCGAGCGGGCATCTTTTCGTCAGTACGTATATTGAGGCTGTCGGTTGACGGTGCACGGATATGTACCTCACTTCTCGATGTCTTAATGTTTATATCCAAATCAGTATAGTTGCTTCGATTGTCGTCAAATGACGGCGTATAGCGAGAGCATGAGGAATTTTGATCGGAGTTTTGCGTAACGAGACTATTACTATTGTTGTTCCATGACGCATCGTTTTCCTGCTTTGGTTGATCGTCGCTCGAAAATGTCTTCATGTAGACGTAGGGCGAGAGTGGAGGCGAAAAGCGGACACGATCATTTTGATAGAGGAAATTTATCGGCGAAGACTCATTAATTGAGGGCGACGATGCGCTTTCGACGTTAATTCGCGAAGAGGTAGATGGACCAGGACTCGCGCTTCGACTGCACGAACTATTTTGACTGTGCGATGGCATTGAAAGTTCACTGCACGAATTCATTTCTGTCTTCACAATTATCGCCGGCTCGCCCTCGACTTGTTCTCGTTTAATGATTTCTCCTGAGGTCTCTGGTTCAAGGTCCATGCTCATAATCGATTGATTAGTTTCCGAGTCGTGAAGGATCTCGGGAGTAATTGTAATTTTACTAATTGGCTCGTAGTCGTGTTGATCGAGAAATGTCACGGTAAATTGCTCAGGAGTTTCAACTTTCGGCGGTTTTATGTCCTCGTCCTCTGAAATTTCCTCCTCCTCGATAATTTCCTGCTTGATTGGCATTTTTTCCTCTTTCTCGTTTTTAGCCAAACAGATTGGTTCCGCACTCTCGACCACCATCAGTGGCTTTTTTAACTTCACTATCAACTTTTTCGGTTGCTTGTAAATTTCCTTCGGCTTCAGTCTATTGTTTGAGAGATTTGAATTGAACACAAGATTTTGTGACTTATTACTATGATTATTGCAAGCGGACGACGTACTGGGCTGCGGTGAATCCGCTTTATCATCGATCAAGGCATCATTGCTGATCGCTTTTCGAATTACACTCGTGCCTGCGACGGCAGTCGACGAGTCTTCCTTATCTTTGCTGAGATTTAGAGTTTCAGTGCACTGTATCAATTCGGCCGTTTCTACTTTCGCCTCCTTTTCAATTTCTTCTTCTTCCTCCTCTTCCATCTCCGAGTCGGACAATTCGGGGACATTTATGAGCATCGAATTGGATTTTTCTTGTTCGTTTTGCATTTCTTCGGCACCATTTTGCTTACTGTTCTCATACTGTTGAATTATGTTTTTGATTGTAGGCGAAAACATTTCAGCCGAAGTTAACTTAACATTGCTAATGACCTTAACACCTGTCGATAGTTTTCTCGCGGGCGTCGAATAGTTTGCATGATCTTCGACTGGCTGAAATTGTCGCTCCTCCATCGACTCATCCTCGTTTTGATTTACTGACATATTAAACTCCATCGGCTCATCAATCTCCACATACTTTACATTGTAGCCATTATCATCTGTCGCAGAAATTTCCTCAATTGAAATTTCATTCGTATCGTCGCCATGGCGGTGTGTCTCAATAACTTTCTCGGTTATCATAAAGTCCCCATTTTCGTTTTGTGTGTACTCAAGAATCTTTTGTGGTGCTTGATTGTTGTTGTTGCTGCTGCTGCCGCCGGCCAAGGTCGACAACGATTTATTATTGTTGCCATTATTCTGCAATTTCATCAACGCATTCGTACATGTAGAAGAAGATGAAGACGATGTTGATGCTGTGGGTGTTTGTGTGAGATCAATGACTCGTGGCTGCTGCTTATCATTTATTGTATTAGTGACAGACGACTCGTACGAGGGTGGTGGACCAGAATATTTTTCGCTAGTGTAGCGTGGAATTATAGAAATTGCACTCTGAGCATTTCCACCGCCATCAATTATGACCGGATGGAGCTCAAATGAAGTCGGTTGCTTCTTTACAGGAACTGTTTGTTGAATGGAAAGTTGTGTACTGCTAGTGTTCACTATCATAATGTTCTTTTGCTCCGTGTTCTGTTGAATGCAACGAAATGCCGTCTCATTATCGTTCGCACTCGTCGAGCGTCTCGCATTTCCGTTGACATAATTACCGCTCGATGACGGCGCAGCAGAAGTAGCGTTGAGGAAGGTCGTGGTCGGTTGTTGCTGTTGCTGCTGTTGTTGTGCTTCGATGGCAGCCCACCGATACGGTCGAGAATTGCCAAATAGCATAGCGGAATTATTTTGGCTGCTGCTATTGCTGCGTTTGGAGAGGAGCGCTTGCGTCTGCTGATGCGGCTGGTGATAAATGTGGCCTTGTGATGGATTGAATGGGGTTGTTGTGAGAAAAACTGTCGCCATTTCGTTTGTGGCTTGATGATTCGCTGGCGCAGGTGACGCACGAAGTAACTCCAAAGCAGGTGTCTTTGCCGAGAGCAATGCCTTGATTATCATATCCTTGGGATGTGTATCCAAATGATCCTGGAGATTCATTCCAGGCAAAAGATAGAGCATACATATTGGACATTGTTGTTGTTCCATTTTTTTTCTCTTCTCTTTCTTTCTCAAATTTCTCGTATATTTGTGTCGACGATAACTTTTTTTTTCTTTTTTTTTATTATTTTCGTAGTATTTGACTTTTTCAACTCTTCTCTTCTCCTTGAAGAACAAATTTATCTCCTTCGAACTGCCCTTTTGCACAATAATCAAATGACAATTATTATAAACCTCTAATTCAATACACAAATGCTCGCCATCACACAACGAGACTTATGGATTTTTTTCGTCATTTTTTTACACATATTTTTTCACTTCTCTTCTCTCACTTTTTTTTTATTCATCCATCCATTTGCTTTTTTCAACTTTTTTCTTCTTACTTTTTTTCAAGAAATTCCGATTTGAGGGCTCTTTGAGTGTCTGAAACGAGTGAAAAATGCGTATTAGAATTGAATGCGAATCGAAGAAAAGGGATGAGACGGAGAAGAGGCTCGTGGAGAGAGAGAAAAGGGAGCCCTAATGGAAACAAAGGGGTCACAATAAAAATCAATATTTCCACTTCAAAGTCACTTTAAACGATCGAATTCCTCTTTAACTTACATCACTGTTCACTTATTGTGAAGATCTTAACACGTTTTCACACTTTTGAAAGGACAAAAAGAGTTTTTTCATTAAATTTTTAATTTATTGGTTTTTCAACTCAGAAATTTTTCACACCCCTGAAAATATTTTATTATGTCGAAAGTGCTCGCATGTGCGCTTTCATGTCGATGTTTTCCCCCTTGAATTTTTTTGTTTATAGGGCAAAAGCGAGACAATTTTGAGTGGAAGTGGTTTTTTGAAAACTAAGCGTTAAAATTTATTAATTTTCAACTATTTTATTTATTTATTTAATTTATGAAACTCTTTTAATTATTTTTTGTTTTGATTTTAAAAGAAGGCGATGGTTAAAAAAAAGTGGAACTCTCTTTGTAACGAAAATTTAAGATTTAAACTTACTGAATGCAAAAAAAAAGTGCGGGAAATTTTTTCACCTGCAAGATTAAGATTCAGCGAACTGATTCAGCTAAAAACCATCTGTGAGATTTAAATTAAACGTTATGAATTGTAAAAGTAAATAATTTAATTAACTTTTGGAGCATTTTATATGCTAAAATGTCTTTTCATAATTAGAAGATTATAAAGTCAAAAGAAGTTGCAAAAGAATGGGTCATATTATTAAGATTTAAGTTTTCTTTAGAGTCAACCAAAAAGCCACTTTTTTAATTAGAATAACAAAAAAAATTTAAAAATCAAAATAAAAAAAATTACGCATCTTTAGATGATATTGATTATTTTTAATATAAATAAGAGATAAAGAAAGGAAAAAATTTTTAAGAATTTTAAATATTTATATGAAAATAGTCTAAAATAAATTACTAACTCTTAAAAATTTTTTAACCATCGCCAGAAATAAATTAAATTTGCCCCTTAATAGTAATAAAAAATTTTAATGTCTGCAAAATAAATAATTCTAAATTTTAATAAAATTGTTCTGAAAAATAACTTTTAAAATGATGAAACCATTTTTAATTTTTTCTTCTCATTTTTATTATGGTGAAAGCAATATAATAATGATAATATTTTTTTTTCCATTTAGCTGTGATTTAAAATATAACTTCATTAATAACTTTTTTCTTGCTTCTATTTGATTTCTTTCCTCTCATTTTTGTTTGTTTTAAAAATCGAGAAAATAAAATTTCATAAAGTGCAAAAAAAGTTTGCAACACGCTACTTCCGTATAACATATTAAAAAGCATCTGAAAATATTTTTTCTCTTAATTATTTTTTAAGCTTATACACTTGACGATCTGCGTTTATTTTTAGTGCAAAAAATAGTACAAAATCAATTCAAAGCGACGAATTTTACTCAGCTCCTCACGGTCTCATAAAAAAAAGTTCAACAAGGATACATTTATAAAAAAAAGTCGATTACCAATTTAAAATGACATTTCATTTACTTCAATAATAGTACGTTACATTAAACATTCCTCTTTTTCTTCTCCATTGTTTTATATATAGTATCCGAAAAAGCTCTATGCATGCTATATATCGTTAATGCGAGAGCAGAGACATATATTGAATTTTTAATAAAAATTGAATAAACATTTTTATATTTTTGTTTCATCTCAATCATCATAAGGCAGTTGAATTTTTGTTACTTTTTGTCACGGCTAATAAATTTTTATATTTCTTTTCTTCTCGAAAATCGGCAAAACTTTTTCTTTCTGAAGGTTGAACGGAGAGAATTTAAGCAAGAATCTGAAGCACCAATTCACAATAAAAAATTTTATCTCGAAAAAAATGAGATTTGAATTTTTTCTACTCACTATTTTTAATGATTTTAGATGTGCGGATATTAGGAAATTTGGATTAAAATTTGTGTGGCTTGCGAAAGGCGATTCTAGGACATTTATCATTTTTTTCTTCTCTAATTAACATTTAAATTTTGTGATGTTTTCTCTCTCTCTCTCTCTAGGAATATTAAAAATGTAGAAAGACTGCATTCTACATTCATAAAAATCTTCTTTTGAACACGTTTACTGAGAGCGCAGGGGCAAAGAGTAGATTGTGTGGTCCTCCATTAATGAAGAATGATTCATGAAATATATGTAAGTAAAAAAATACTTTCGACAAAAGTTTTTTAAGTTAAGACGAACATAAAAATAAATAGAATTCGGGGGACATAAAAGACAATAAAAAAACCTTTTCATTAGTGCAATGATTTTCGCAATTCTGACCATTGCACACAAGAAAATTCTCGTATATTTAATAAACTTATAATTTATAAAACAAGAAAAAATTAGGACGATAAAAATTTCTCTTAAAATTAAACGTTTTTCTGTATTGTTAAATGATTCTGTGTAGATTTCTCTTAACATGGAGAGAGGTTTTTTGTTATTTAAAAACGCATTTATTGCGTTTGCTGCTGAATTTCAATCTTCTCGACTGTCATATCGGGATTCATCGCTGTTGCTTCCTACAAATTTTAAAGATAAATTTAATAAGTTGATAATTTTTAGGTATAATAAAAACTTACTTGAATTGCCTCAGCTAATGCCTTGTCATGATCGATAGGATCGCCATCCGATTGTATCGTTATTTTCTGTTCGACTCGTGTCTCGACAACTCCATCGCGTTCAGTTTTGTACTATAGAATTAGGAAATTGTGTTTGTTTTTTAATAATTGAAAATTGATGAAAACTTACAGTAATTGTTTCAACTGTTCGTGTCTTGCTCGATACTGTTTGTGTTGAGATGATTTCCGATCCTTCATTAGTGTCAATAATTGTCTGTTGTTCCACATTCGGTAGATTAATTTCGTGCTCGCGGATACCCTAAAAATATTACAACAAAATAAGTTAAACTATCTGTAAAAAGAGCAAATGAAGGGTGAATTGGAATTTCTTTACAAATCATTAAATGAATTGTTAAATTATATTGAAATAAAAAACATTTCATGCTACGGAAAAATAATAAAAACTCAACAAACCGTAAATGATTTATTTTGAATGACATCGGTGTAAGATTCCTCGCCTTCAATGCCATCAATTGGAGTGCCGGACTCGCCCGAACTTGTCGATGAAGTGCTCTCGCGTCGATTGAACTGAGCACATTTTATTGTTATGGAGATGATTTCATTAAATAAAGAATGTTAATTGGGGAGAACGGATACGAGGGCAAAAATCATAAATATCAGCAAAATTTTACAAAGCGAAAATAAATCTCACTTATAGTTATTTATCATGCTGACAGATAAGATGACAAACACTTTAACTCACTTGCTGTGGTTCTCCGCTCGTCACTGTCGTTTTCACCTCCTGCGTAATCGTCTTTAGCTCCTGACGATCTGCAATTTGCTTTGTTGTGGTTGCCACAGTTTTTTCCTGGAGCTGCTGCGTTTTGGCATTCGTGGACAGATCTTCGTGAGTGATTGCCGTACGTGTGGTAACTGCTGTGCCGGTCACATAAGAGCCTGAAGTGTCACTTGGAACATCAGCCTGTTTTTGATTGACGATGTGAAGGTGTTAATGACACATATCGATGAGTTATTACAAACAACAACAACAGCACAATAGAAATAAATTAGCATTGTTGAGTCAATGTTTATATTTATGCGAAGGTGATAAAAAGTAAAAAAAGTTAGCAAATCAAAAAAAAATAAATCATTTCTATCACAACTCTAAAAAAAACTCTATTCAATTTTTTTTAAGGAAAATTAAAAAATGCATGCAAAAAAGAGAGTTATGAGTTATTTCTAGCGGCGCTCAACTAAGACTTACCTTATGCTCCTGCGTCGAATATGTCACCTCACCAGTTCCCAAATTTTGTACTTTCTCCTCGACATTGTGCGTTACTCCATCATCACCACGGGTAATGACTTGCTTTGTGGTCGTCTTAACTACCGTCGGGGTTCCAGTGAATTTTGATCCGTAAGATTTTCTCATATCATCATCGCCATCGATTGGTGTTCCATCGTCGTCGCTAGAGAGAAGATGTTGTCCAAGGTGTTTTGTGCCTTCGAAAAATTGTTCGCGTGTAATTGGTACTGTTTCTTTTGTGATTTCAACGGACTTTCCAAAGTGAGATGGATCAATGTCGGCATAGTTGAGGATGAGTTTTCCTGTTACGGGATCTCTTACTGCCGTCTAAAGGGATTTTTTACTATTAACATCTTTCGCCTGAAAATTAAAATTGTAAACTTACCGCTGGGTCAATTTCACCAGTATTTGGATCAATATCACCGTATTCTGTCTTTATTCTTCCCGTTACGCTGTCAATTTCGCCAGTTAGAGTTAAGGTTTGCGTGACTGTTGTGCGTGCTCCAGAAATTCTCGGATCATTTGGATCGACCTCAACAACTTCTCCAGTAATTGGATCGACCATCTTGTAGACATAAATTGTGTTCGTAACGACATTGAGAATTTTGCCTGTTTTCTCATCAAATTCCAACGAATTTAAATCAACGTCTTGTGGCTTTCCACGCTCATCTCGTTTAGATACCAAAAATACACGTACAATAACTAAACGGCCTGTTTTTGGATCAACTTTGCCCACCTTCGTGTACACATCACCGGTTTCGCGATTCATTTCGGAGACTGAAAAGAGAGGTTCACCAGCCTCATCACGATCTCCCGTGGCCGAGTAAATTTGTCCACTAACGGGGTCAACTTTCGTCACATTCGGGTCAAGCTTAATTTGCTTCTCGATTTCATTTGTTTTAGGATTCAAATAGCCATAAATTGTAATGACATAACCCGTCTTGGGATCGACTTGAGATGAGGTGAAAATTTGTTCGCCACTCTTTGGATCCTTATCGCCGGCAACCCAAATTTGATTTGTTTTTGGATCATAACGAATGTCCTTATTTTCTTGCGATTGAATTGACTTTCCGGTGTTTGGATCGATGCGGTTACTAATTATTCGCAAGCTAACAATACGAGCGAAATCTTTGTCACTTTTGCCTGTCTTGGGATTGACTTGATTTTTCAATGTAACTTGACCAGTCAATGGATCGACTTTAGCATCCTTTGTCTCTGTTTTTCCGGTCTTGGGATCAACAAAAGTAATTGTGTTTTTAACCAAATCAAACTGACCATATTTTGTGTTTATCTTGCCGCTCTCAACATCCAATTGACCAGATGAGTTCTCAATAACAGTCGATTTTGGATCGAGATTGCCTTTACGGTCTAATTTGCCGACAATCGAAACAACCTCGACCATTGGATCAATTTCGTTTCCAACTGCAATTAAATGACCTTGATTGTTATCAATTTTTCCGCTCTTAGAGTCTTGAACGCCGATAATTGTGATTGAATCATTAGCCGGGTCGATTTTAGCTTGTTTGCTTAGAGGCTTTCCTGATTTAGCATCCACCGTCTTTACTTCACCATTTTTCAAATTAATTAGGCCGTATTTAGTTTCAATGCAATTATTTTCAATATCCCAAACGCCACGTGTACGCTCGACGTCGCCATTAACGAGATCAACTTTGCCATTCGAATCGAGTTTACTTGTAATGGCTGTGAGCTCTACAATCGGACTCTTTTCCTCAACAATACTGATGATTTGACCTAATTCGGGATTTACTGTGTTCGTTTTTGAGTCAACAACTCCCTCGTTGATTAAAATATGTCCAGTTTTCGGTTCGATAACACCTTGCCTCTTCACCTGTCCTCCCTTGCCATCATCAGCAGTCAAAGTACCCGCCTTCGTATCAATTACACCATAGCGTGTCTCAATCAATCCCGTATCCTTATCCAAAATTCCAATTGTATGCTCAACTTCACCGTTGGCAGCGTCGACTTTCTTCGATTTCGGATCAAGTTTGCCAACAATGACCATGATTTTAACCTTAATCTTTTTCTTTTGTGGCTGATCAGCTGGCGCTACAGCAACAGTTCCCTTTAATTCAGATGGAACAAAAGCAAGATTTGGATCATATTTTTCACCTTGAATAAATTTAGCATTTGGATCATCGCCAATGGGACGATATGAGCCCTCAGTGCCTCCAGGAATATTTCCAATTCCTCCTTGTTGCTTCTCAGCTGGCGAATAACTTTTTGTTGGAATATATTTAGAATCCTTATCTCTTCCGTCATCGATCAATGGAACTCCTATTAATTTTGCGCGAGTATTAGGCGACAAGTTGCCCTCCTTTAAAAGCTTATCACGAGACTTGGGCGAAAGCTCACCACGTTGAATTTTATCGCGTGTTCTCGGCGACAATTCACCGTGCTTTAATTTCTCTGCGGTTTCTTGAAGATTTTTTTCACCTGGTGCATAATTGAATGCCAAGCCAGTTGCTCTACGCGACTCCGAATTCGGACTCAATTTATCAGCGTCAGCTTGTTTTCCACGCAAGTTCGGATCTTCATCGTAACGGAATCCTTTAATGTTCTTTTTCGATGGACTAAAGTTGGGGTCACTTTCTTCGTATTCATAAGGCTTCGTGACGCCAGCTGGCGTTTTTTCCTTATTCTTTTGATTATTATCGACGGCCGTAACAACGTTATCTTTAACGGGGGTCTTTTCTTTCGATGCTCTCTTATCCTCCTTAGCCGGCGATTGCGATTTACGGCCCGATGAGAAAAAGCCCTGTCATCATCACACGCACACAAAATCATTTTTTTACGAGTTCATGCATTTCAACATTTTACGGATATTTGTGGAGATTTTTTTGTGAATGAAATAATATGAAATGAAAAAAGAGTTGAAATTACGAATTGGAACTAAAAAAATATTTAACTACCATCTATGACTAAAAATCTAGCATGTATCATGCGATTCATATAATTTCAGCATAACTTACGCGCTTGAAAATTCCGCTCTTCTCGTCTTGCGGCTGCTCTTGCGATTTATTCAATGAGTCATTTGGATCCTTGCCTATAAGTTACGATGAAAAATTTATAGCGACGATGACGTAATTTTAATGAGTCAAAATTAAATTATTTTCATACCATTTAGACCCTCATCCTTAGCAGCCTTAACTTCCTTCTCTTTTGGCTCTTTTTCCTTCTTTTCTTTTTCTTGCTTAACTGGCAATACAGCGACACCACCAATGGGCTTCTGTTTGAAAATGATATAAAATTAAAATGAGAAATTCGATATTTAATTAATTTAAGAGAACTCCGGAGGAGAAAAAAGTAATAAAATTAAGAGGAAAAGCTTTTAAGTTTTGTTGGCGGCGTATAAATTTATGCGAGAACATAAAATGTGGGAGAGAGAGAAAAGCTTTTATGCGAAAATTGAGTTACTTTTCGTTCTCAGCATAAGATTACATGCCTTCGAGTGTATTCACAAAAATAAAGCAGCCACAGTGAAAACTTTAATGTTCACTGCAGCTTAGTTTACAAAAAAGTGTGTTAAAGCTAAGTAAATAAATTAGTAATAAACATGCATTCATTTGTATCGTTTTATGTCAAAAATCAAGTGCTAATTGTTGTATTATGGAACAGCATTTTTATATCCAGGACTCACACAGAAATTCTCGTAAATTATGCAACTTTTATGACACTCAAAAAATTATTTAAAATTCATACGAATTTCTTCCTGTACTGCATATTTTACGAGCAACTCAACACAACGGAAAATTTAATTTACAAAACACATAAAGTACACAAAACATAAATAATTAAGTTCACCACACGGTTCTTTCTATACCCGAGAGGTATATTCACACCAAAAAAAATCAAGGAAGAACAAACAAATCAAAATAATTGAGATATCACAAAGGAGAGAAAAAACTCATTATTACAAAATCATATGTTCACCATGTGTCTGAAAATTATTTAGAGCTTCGCGTGCTGTCATTTGACAGGTAATTAGATAGAATGATGAAGAATATTTTACCGCAAAAAAACAACAAATAGATAAGAAAAGTTTATGTTTGACATTCGTACATTGTGATGTCATGAGAAGGTGAAATGAGTGTGTGCGAAGGTAAGCCCCGCATTGCGTTTGTTGTTGAATCAATAATTCGCAGTAATACATGAAAAAGTAATGTTTGACATCGATTTTAACATGTCGTGCGGTTAATTTTAGATCTAAGTATATCTTGAACAAGTGCATTTTAGCGATTTATTCACAATGCGTACGATTTTTTTTTGTAAAACTGCAGCAAGAAGTAAGCAATGATATCGATCAATGTACACATGAATGGATTTCTCTCGAGAATATGAATTCAATTTTGCTAAAAGCAACGTTAGCGAAAAAATAAAAGTTTTCTTTAAATTTATGTCCGCAAAGCGCAAGCAAAAAAATGTTTTTCCGAGTTTGCTTTCGTAGAATTGAGAAAACATCAAACAACACGCTGCAAAATACTCAAAAAGCAGCCACAAAGATACATATAGAGAGAAATTTTGTACTAAGAAATGCAATCGCGCTCATTACATTTTTTATGGAAATAAAAAAACGCAAGAAAATTTTTAGGAAATGAAAAATAAAATAATTTTTTTGTTGCAAAGGCCATGCCACAGGCTCATCATGCGCAATCAAGAGTTAGTAAAATAACAAAGCTAAAAATGATTTTGTTAGAAAAATGAACCTGATTATCATTATTATCAGCTGTGTCATGAGCCACGGAATAGTCGCCTTCGAGTGAGCTCTGCGATGACGCTGAAGCAGTTCCTGTGCTCGATTCGCGCTTCAGCTTAATTTATGGACACAATAAAGTTGTTGTTAGTTAAAAGAGATTAGTTGAGGTTATTTCGAGGCATTATGGCATTTAAACGATGATGAGATTAGAAGAGATAAATAGAAATAAAAGAAGAAAAAGAACGGAAGATAAAAATGAAGAAAAAAGTCCCATTCACCAAAACCAAAATTTTCTGTTAAATTTCTTCTTGTTACTATTTTTCTTGTGTTAAATGGAATCCCACGGTGAATGAGATTCCAAGTAATAATGACATTGTAGTAGCAAAGTGTTAGAATAATAAGAGAAAATTAAAATGCAACTCACTCGTTCCTTCTTGTCTTTCTTGATTGGACTGCGCGACTGACGTGGTGAATCCAATTCGGGAATATGATCTGGTGGATGCGACATGGTGTGACGCTTATTCTCCTTCTCTTTCTGATCGTCTTTCAATGCCAGAGCTAATTTTAAAAAATTTTAATAAATAATCAAAATCATTTACACCCTTTCTCACCGTCCATACTGCGACTCGATAGCTTCTTGCCCGTCAAACTTCTCTCGAAGCGCGGCTGTTCACGTTCAATTGGTGCCTTTTTTGTCTCATAATGAGTGCGACCAGAATAACGATATTTCGATCCAAAGCGTGGAAATAGCGTTGACTTAGTGACAGGCTCGGGTGTCATGAGACGGAAGAATGTGTGATGCTCAACACACGACTTCCACAACTTCTTTGCCGCACGATGATTTGCAAGCTTAAAGCCAATTGTCGCCTCATACTGCTCAAATTCACCCGGACGAATTTTTATGTAGAAATTATTTCGCTTGTATGAAATTTTCAGTATTTTTGGCCACGCAAAGCGATTAATGCGTAATCTGCACGCGATAAGGAAGGGAAAAAATAATGTTCATGGTTAAATTCGATATGGTTTTAAAAGGGAAAATATAATAATTATCGACTCACTTATCTCTGTAAACCAATAAGCCTGAAGCACAAACTCCGAGCATAATGTCGACACCTTCAGAGTCTTTGGCTGGATGTAAATCGACGCCATACATTGCCAGTTTTTTAGCATTCTCCAAGTAGTGGAGTTCAGCTTCGGCTGGTGTTTGACCTTTGTGTGTCTTATGTAAATCTATAACTTTTTCTTCAAGCTCTGGAGTCTGAATTGGAGCAATTTTAAATTCCTTCAAGTAACTCTTGTCGCGCATCTCGTTTGGATCGAAGTCGCCAAGCTCCGATTGCACTAAATATGAGCCCAGAAGAGCGTGCGTGACAAAGGAACATGGTAGTCGTCCCTCGAGAATGTCATTGCGTACTTGAAGACACAAATGATAGCGCGTTATGTCTTCATGAAGTTGAGCGGGTTCTGGTGGATAGAATTTAACTGCAAATTCAACTAACCATGGATCACTTCGAAAGTACTTCGAGAGTGGACGATCAAGATCGAGCCAAACGCGAGGATCGAGCGTTGTTTGTATCAACAAGCCAAAGTAATCCCTTTCGGCTATGTTGAGACCCGCGCAAATAGAATTAATCAAATCGCGACCACGTGCCTTGCGATCGATCGTGACATCTAGAGTTGAGCCGTCGAGGAGTGTCACTTTGGCCAAAGCCGCACGCGATGCTGTCGGAGTTGGTTTCTTTTTAGGTGTATCTTGTGTCGCTTGCGGAGGCGGTGACGTTGCCACCGGCGATTTTGTTCCCGTTTCACCCGGCATTGATTACTCTCTCTCTCTCGCTCTCTATATCTTTTTTTAAACGATGAAAAATCTGCAAAGAGAAAAAAATATTATTATTATTATTGTTGTTTAAACAATTCAACAAGCATCGCATCAGTGACATCACTTTCATTACATGCTCGAAGTTCATTGGCACTTAAATCGATCGGAAGATAATTGGTATGACAAAGGCGTAAATTTGACTCATTAGTGTACGTTGCTAACCATATTTATTTTCATGAACGAAAGGCATACGAACTTTTATTTTTAGTCTCGATTTCTGAATGTTTAAAGAGGCAGAAAATCACTCCCTTCAGGCTCATAAAACAGCAACAAAAAATATTGTCGCCAGCATGACTACACGATTGGCTATGAAAATGCTCAGAATACCTTTCATTTTCTCTAATACAAGCTATGTTATGCCGCTATGTCGTTCCTACTACCCCTTGATTTTCCTCCAACCCTTTCGGAAAATTTTTAAAGTTTTGGAATGATTTATAGCGTGCTAGAGTCGATAATGAAACGGCGGCAACAAGAGGCTCCAGAATGGGCCGACTGGATGGAACATGCAAACAATTTAATATCGAGGCCAGTATGCATTTTAATTAAATTTGCAACGTCTCCCATCATCATGAGATTCTTTTTTTTTGTAATTGGAGCTCGAACTCGATGAGTGATGGAAAAAATTCCACTTCTGGCACGTACCAGAAGGAGTTGAAGAAGTTTTTCTGTAATTCAATAAGTATACATTTTTCAATCTAGAATTGATTCGATTCATAAACATTTTATAGATGACCTCGCAACTGAAGTTAATAGTCTTTCGCTCGTCATTGACGATTTATAGATTTCATATAAATATTATCGTGGAAATGGATCATAATTAAACTGGCTCTTCGAGACTCTCACAATGTTATGATACGAGTAGTTTTCTACATGCGAGTGGAAAAAATAGGGTTCACACACATCTGTTTACTTAGCACACATGATCTTAATGCCTGCGTTATGTCAGAGGAAGAAAATTTTCTTATTCCACTCAATAGATTTGTTCGCGTAAAAGAAGATGCTCTTGAGTCCATGTGCGAGTATTTTACGAGATTAGCAGACGGAAAACATTTCTTCTTTTTTTTATAAAAACATTTGGATATTTTTAAATATTCACCGCTTCTCTGAATAGAAATGAATTTTTTTTTTGATAGTCACGATAAAAATCAGTGGCGGTTACATGAAAATATTTTCACCCACATTTTCTTCTTTTTTACTTTGATATAAACAAAAGAGAAATCTATAGAGTGCTATATGAAGCAAGAGATAGTTTCTAATGAACCTCAAAGTCTAATTGACCATGATCTGTGTCGCAAAACAATCCTCCGTTAGCAATTGACTCTAGAGTTCAAATTTCTTTGTCGCGCTATAATTTTTATGGTATTCAAAAAGAATTGAATATATGAGTTTCGTGAATTAAACGCTCTATTGTCTCCAAAAATTCAGACGTTACAGATTTCGTTAACAGACCCATTATTATAGAGGTCTTAAATAGAGACAAACAACACTTGCGCCAAAGCATGAGAGGAGAGAAAAGGCAAAAACATATTTAGAAATGGAAACGGCATAATGGAAGTTATTAATAGACCAAAGCAAAAAAAAATGATCGTTTGCGATGAAATTTATTTTATTCTACACTCGACTCATGCCTCGCCTTTAACATTTTACATTATTTTCTGCAGAAGTTATAACTCCTCTCAATATCGCATAATAATGATTAATTTCAATTGGAGAGAAACCCACATTATAGATGTGTTATTGTGGCTTTTTTCATTCTGCGCTTCTTTCATTAAAATCATCATCATCATTGTGAGCTCAGATAAAATTGAATTCATTTTATAACTGCCATTTAGGAGAGATTTTTTACGAAAATATTAGCGGTCAAGAGAACCCAAAAAAATTTCCGCTGTATGTGCCAAAAAAATAAAAATTGTTCTCAACAAACACACGCAACAAGCTTGTTTAGTTTCAATGTTGTGTGAGAACAATTTTTTGGAAAGGAAACGATGTATGAACATAGAAATTCTCTCTTTGCAAATTTAAACTGTTTCCTAATTATGAGGTCTAGCTGTATTTGCTTCGCCATTCAATTTTTTTAATGATTAATGGAGTTCTGAAACTTTATCTTGGGACAGTCGTCGTGTGCTGATGTGAAATTCCAATGTTAATTTAATTAAGCTCAATTCAATTTTCGTTTCACGCATATTGTTATGCATAAAAAATGCTATCAACAAGTTGCCGAGGCACTTTTGTGCACGGAAGCACGTTTATCTTCGAGTGTTGAGAGAATCTTGATCTTGCATGCCTGTTGCGGAGAAAATTAAGTTGTCGCTTACACAGCCCGATAAAAGATGTAAGAAATGAGGGATTGATGAAAAGTGATGCGTGATTGATGTACGGCAAAAACGCAATGCCACCCGTAAAAGAATTAACCCATATCAAAAACGAATTAAAACCGACCCATCACGTCCGATTCAATAAGAGCAAAAATGGACTAATGGAATGCCACGAGACACACACACCCAGAATGAGTCAAGCTATGAACACTCGAAAAATATCCACGAATTAATCACTCAATAGCTTCCACTTAATTATGTGTTCATTAAAAAATTTTATCAAAAAACAATCGAAAACTCTAATGCATTCAAATCAATAATTTTAATCGAGGAATGGAAAGAATAAACAAAAGTAATTTTAGCATTCCAAGTACATCTCATAAACTTTTTTCGCACACAGCCAAACTTGAAGAACTAATTTAAATTTCTTCAATTTTTGAATATTTATTTAAAGTCTAGTTTGAGCGGTGGTTGGTTGTAAGTTATCATCTTAAATTAAAATAGACGTTGATGATCAACTTTGATTGAATCTAATGTGTCAATAAGTGGGTTGAAAAGTTCTTTAGATGCCAAGGTCAAAAAAATTAAGGCGTTTTCCATACCAAACCTCTCGAAATATCGGTGTCAATTAAAGAGATTTCCTCGGCAGACATGTGTAAGCTCGTATTTACAATGGAGAAATTTTTCTTCTCCAACATGTTCCACTTGTTGACTTTTCTCTCGTTAATTACATTTAAAAGGCACTCACACCTTGTGCTGTACTCTTTTTTTTGGAAATTGATAAAAGTCATCGAGTCACACCCTAACAAACGCACATGTGTCAATGTGCTAATTATAGAGCGGCGAAATAATATTGGAGGCAGTTGCATTCGGGATGTAAAAGATGTGTAATCAGAAAGAATGACAAAACGGAGGAAAAATCTATTTAAAGCAATTGCTCTCTCATTGCCTCACACCCCATTATGACTCATTGCTCGAGATTTGTTTTGATTCTCGTTTTGATGCTCATTATTTTAGTAATTGAGTCTGCGATGGGATTATTTTGAGAATATTTAATGTCATAGTGACCACACCTTGTCTGTGCCAGCGATGAAATACATTTAAAGTTTATAAACTGTCGAGATAAGAGTGAAATTTCACAGTCATTCATCACGCGCGCATAATTCCATTTCATTATAATTTTCATGCTCTCTTTTCACTCGCCGAGAATGAAACTCGTTAAATAAGTTTTCAACTCTTATTTTCGATTTTCGCATGACGATATTTGCCAAGAACTTGATCTCATTTCTTCCTCTATTACACTTCGCATAGTTTTCGATTTCTATAATGCCAACGATGTTGTTGTGTACGCAGAAAAATCTCACACACATTTGCCAAGTGATTCTTTGAAGCTTAAATAGATGCCCGATAAAATATTTTGTTTGTCCTCTTGCGCGTGACAGTGATGGATTTTTGTCTTTAACCAAAAAATAATAATATATTTGTTACATTTACGGTCAGCTCGACCACTTGACGAAACGGATTGCATCATTTTTTAAATGATTCAGAATTACTTTTTATTTTTAGAACAAACTTCGCTGTAAATTTTTTTTTATTAATAAAGATAGATTTATATTTTTTCTCCGTTGACTTTCAACGGATCCCCGCGAGTCGAGAGTGTAAATTGAAAAACTCTTTTTATTTTTCTCACACAAATCGAGAAGGCAAAAAAGAAAACCCTATAAAATAAAATGATTATACACTGCCACTCTCTGCACAATCGATTCGCTTGGTTATTGTTCCGTCATATTTACTTGATTCGGTGATGGAATAATAATGGCACGACATAACTCTAAAGAAATTCATGTCGTGGAGGCAGCAGCATGTTTATTTATTTAAGGTTAATTGACAGCAAAACTAATTTTCGCTTTAAAGAGAGAATTGACCCTCACCAATTGCGTGATTAATGCCTAGAAGGCACCAAGCGCCGACTCTAATGTGCCTTTAGAGGTGAATGAAAATCAGTAGAGGGAGATCGATCGGCGTTAAATGGACATTAATTTCTTCTCGGAAAAAAATTTAATCAGGGTTGGACAACAAACTTTTATATCATAGAATATCAATTGGATTCATTGAAAAGAAAGTGGCACGAAAAGCACTATATAATAATAATGGTGATGGCACTATTCGTTTTTCTTGAGAAATATGCTAATCAACGGCCATTGAAGCGCGAGTGGCCAAAGAATGAAGAAATGCTTGGTAAATAATTCACTTCGGCTGTTGAAGATGAGCAAGCAGGCTGCGTGCATCTGTGAAGAAGGTTTATTTTCATTTCCTCATCAAATATTTTAGATGAACTTTTTTTAGTTACTTTTCTTCTTCGTGAGCAAGTTTTTTTTCGAGTCGCGCGTATGATGTCATCTGACAAAATGCTAGTAAGTTCACAAAAAATATCTCTCAAGCGAGAGAAGGCAAATGTGTGTATTCGTAATTTTTGTGTTTTTATTTCTTTCACATGCGGCTCACTGTCGAAGTTTTTTTGTGCAAAAACTGAGATGAAATAATTTTGAAAAAATCAAGAAGGAACAATAAGAAAAGATTAAAGCGCTTTGAGCTGTTGACGGTTGATGAAGAAAATTGGGTTAAATTCGCGCGGTTTTGAGAGAGTTAATCGGATTGTAATTATGGAAAACGGGCCAATTGTCCATTGTTGTTATCTCAGCGCGATATTCCAGCAAAAAATATTGTGGGCGCAGTGGCGATTAGTTTTAATTAAATCACTTGCGTGATTCACTCTTTGAGAGAAAAATTCTATTTGATTCATATGATAATTAATTGGAAGCTCGTCGTTGTAAAACTTTTTTTATGCTTGATTTTCCTCCCTATTTATTTTTCAACATTCATACCTTAAAACTATCTGTATACGTGTGACACACGGTGAATAAGCCTCTAAAATAAACCAAAATTGAGCAAGCGAACAAGTGTGTGAGCGAGAGAAAATTGTTACTTTTTTATGTGAATGTTTTATTTTTGGGCAAAAATCGATAATTTTTTTCCATCAGAATTCACTTGCTGTGTTCTTTTTCCTTCTTCCGCTCCCGATGGGCACAAAGCGCATTTTGAAAATGATATCAAATTTTATGTATTTATATACAAAAGACAGTAAAGGTGTAATGGTGCCACATAATATTTGAAACCTGATATCATCCTAAATATCCTTTTCTTTTTGCACAACCACAATCACGGTAACGAAAATGGAAAAATTTGTTATCGAAGGAAATTAAAAAATTTTCACTTTGGAAATTACTTTCGAGCTTAAAGTAAAAAAGAGTTAAGAATTACAGTAATTTAGGCGGGGCCGCTTGTAGGTATCAAGAAGGCAACACACAGAGAAAAATGTACACATCACGTCGTATCCATACGAACGAATGAACATAAAATACATTAAAAAAACTTCTTCCACACTGCTATTTTCTTGTATTCATTCCCGTTCCTTCTCGTGGCCGTCATTTAATTTTAGTAAAAGCTTCCTCTTTAAAAATCTAGTCACATCCGATTTTAAAATTTGAGTTTTTGTATCGCATCAATTTTTTGATAAAAGAACTTTAACACGCTTCTCTGTTGGTTCACCTTTACTTACATTTTGATAGCAATTATATTTTTTTTCTTCCACAAATATAGAAATGATTTTTTTTTCTGCCACTTGTTTTATCTTGTTTATTTATTTTTTTGTTATTCTTTATTTAACTGCGATATGATAAGCGCTAACTGCAACACTCTATGGTGATATATAAATTCCTATCTTTTATATTTTTCACTCAAATAATATTTTTTTCCGCGAACGCGATGGAAACGTTCTGTATCCGAATGGAAACTTTCTCAGACTGAATTGCGTGAAGCGAATTCAGTTTAGTTTCTCACAATTTTCTCTCTCTCACTCACACCAAGCTACGGTCAACATTAACTTTAACTTTTCAATATTTCATGTAGTGGAGCGGTATAAATATTTTACTGTGCGACTCATTGCACATTTTATCTTTTTTATTTTGAATTAAATCGTCGTCATAAATGATGAGTTTATGAAGTCATAAAAAATGTGAATTATTGAAGGGAAATTATAAACAGTTGATAAGAAAAAGTAAGATAAGGAATTGGGGAATTTGTAGTATTTAAAAATAAATTACTAACTTATAAATTTAAATAAAATTATTATCATTCGTACGTGTTTACCAGTTTAAAAAATTTTTAATAAATTTAATTTTTTTCAATAAAATTTTTTTAACGAATTTTATAAAATTTAAACTAACAAATTTTTTTTGAAATGTCCTTGAACTTCATGAATCATCTTTTTTTTTACCAAAATAAGCTTAGCTTGTAAACAATTTCTATTTTGCGCAATAAAAATAATTCAGAGCTTGTTGATTTTTCACTTCGTAAGTTTTGGATTCCACAATTTCATTATTTTTCTCATTTTTTGTGTTAAATTGGTATTTTTACGCCACAGCTTCATATGACTCTCAACATTTATCTAACTTACTTCAATTTCTCACTACTTTCACTCAGTTTTTTTCAGTTTTTCTAGCTGAAATTTAATTAAATCGTTCACTTTGAATTTCAAAAAATCGAAAAACAAATGTCTAAAGGGGAACTAACTGAGTAAAAAATTGAAAGTTTTCTTATAAGAAAAAAAAAGAAAATCAAAGTCGAAAATTAATTTTATAAAATTTTAGGTGGTAAATGGACATTTTCACGTCTAAAATTAGCTCGGTCATCAACTCGGTATCGACAACAGTTGAGAAACTCTCGAATGCACTTCCAGGCAATCCACTAAGCCGCGAATATGACGTGGACACAAACCAACTTTGTTCTGCAGGACCTGGTAAATATTTTCACTTTCTATTAGTCACCTAAAAATTTAAAACAGACACATCCTTGCTTGTGAGCTAATTAAAGAAAGCAATTCTTATCAGAGAATTACATAAAAATTTTATTGAAATGAGTTTGATAAAATCCAGAAAAAAGCATCAACAACATATGGATAATTCTTTACTTCTCTATGTAGGTCTTTTATGGAGAGTTTATAGAGGAACTAAAAAGACAACGAAGCAGGAAGCATCAATATTTGTGTTTGAAAGGAAACAACTTGAGAAATACAGCAAAGATGATCGAGAACAGATCTATGAACTATTGAAGAAAAGTGTCGTTCAACTCACTAAGCTTAGACATCCGCATGTCCTCACTGTTCAACATGCTCTCGAAGAGTCTCGAGACTCGATTGCTTTTGCAACTGAACCGTGCTTTGCGTCCCTCGCTAATGTGCTTGGAAATGTAAGGAAAAATTTAATTTTTTAAAACTTGTTAATAACTTGATTTTCATTTTAGACCTTCAATATGCCTCAACCCAATAGCTTAAGTTCTCATAAACTACACGACGTTGACACAAAATATGGCCTCATTCAAGTCTGTGAAGGTCTTGCATTTCTCCACTCAGATGTCAAACTTCTTCATCGTAATATTTGTCCCGAGTCGATTATGATAAATTTAGGTGGAGCTTGGAAGATCTTTGGCTTTGACTACTGCATCATCAATCAAAATCCGCATGATGCCAAGCCATATTGGCCTTTTCAAGAATTTAATCCTTCGTGGCAATCACTTGCTCAGCCAAGCCTCGAATATATGGTAAATTTAATATCTCAAAGTATCCTTTTAAAATTTTAATAACTATTTTTTTGTAGGCACCCGAATGCGGTCTCATCAATAATCATTCAACCGAGTCCGACATATTTTCTCTTGGAGTCTTAATTTACACAATTTTCTCACCCGGTGGTAAACCAATTAAAACTTTTGGCAAGGACTATCACAGCTTCAAACGATACGCGCAAGAACTTAAGCAAGGAAAATATCCAAGCTTGTCGTGTGTTCCCGATGGACTTCAGAACGAGGTGAAAATGATGCTGAATGGAGTACCAGAGCTTCGAATTAATTTACACGAATTTACCAAGGTATTTTTGACTTAAATTTATCC
This sequence comes from Tanytarsus gracilentus, assembly GCA_038502055.1. Lineage (NCBI taxonomy): Eukaryota > Metazoa > Arthropoda > Insecta > Diptera > Chironomidae > Tanytarsus > Tanytarsus gracilentus. Next base: position 1,725,328 of record JAXRKN010000045.1, on the reverse strand, counting down.
TTGATAAAGAAAAAACTAATTTTCTTAATTATATAGATTCCATACTTTGACGACATTGGCGTTAAAACACTTCACTATCTCGATCAACTGTTTCAATGGGATAACTTACAAAAGTCCAAATTCTACAAAGGACTTCCACAAGTTATTCAAAAGCTTCCACATCGAATTAATGTTTATCGCGTTTTACCCTGTCTCGTAAAAGAATTCGTCAATCCTCCGATGATACCGTTTGTATTACCAAACGTTTTGTTGATTGCTGAAAATTGTAGCAGTCAAGAGTATGTCAAGCATGTGTTGATTCACTTAAAGCCGGTAATGAAAATCACCAATCCCATTCAGATTCTTTTGATCTTTATGCAAAAAATGGATCTGTTGCTTAAATTGACACCGGCTGAAGATATAAAGACTGATGTGCTGCCAATGCTCTATAGAGCACTCGAGTCTGACGCCCAACAAATTCAAGAGTTATGCTTGAGTATTTTGCCAACATTCGCTTCACTCGTCGACTATCCGTCGATGAAAAATCACTTGTTGCCGAGGATTAAAAAGTTGTGCATTTCATCGTCTTTGGTGAGCGTTAAAGTCAATTGCTTGCTGAGTATTGGAAAGCTTCTTGAACACCTCGATAAATGGCTCGTGATGGATGAAGTGATTCCCTTCCTTCCGCAAATACCGTCAAGGGAGCCAGCAGTCATTATGGCAATCCTAGGCATTTACAAACTCGCTTTGACACATAGCAAGCTTGGACTGACAAAAGAGTCATTAGCAAATAAAGTAATTCCATTTCTCGTGCCACTTTCAATTGAAAATGGATTGTCATTAAATCAATTTAATGCAATTATGGCACTCGTTAAGGACATGATTGCGAGAGTTGAGGGTGAACATCGAACGAAATTAGAGCAATTGACAAACATTCAAAAGGAATCGAATGCATTGAAGTTTCAGTCACAAAATCAACTCGTCCCCAATGCAAAATCGCCCAACAAAACTGAATCCGATGAAATATTTTCAAATCTTGGCCTCGAGCAGTTCTTAAATGACATGGAAGAGAGTGGAAATGATTCAAACGCCGGAGTATCTTCAATGTCGACAAGTTCGAGTTCAATGAGTTTACAAGAGAAACAGAGAATGGTTCAGCAGCAGGAAATCAATAATAGACTGCAATCACAAGGCGCAATCACGCCAAAAGCAGCTCCACTCAAAACCTCCAGTAAACCAAAAGATTTGACATCTTCTCTATTGGAAAACAATTTGACGCAACTAAAATTGACTCATAGCACGAGCAATAATAATAGTAACAACTGGTTCAGCACAGCTAATAATTCTTGGAATACACCTTCGACGCAAAGCAGCAGCAATAACAACACAATCACGACGCCATCACAAAAGAAAAATGACGATTGGGGAGCTTTTGAAGAGCTGGTACCGAACAGTTCGTCAAAGAAAAAGACTTCAATGAATCAAATGAAACACAGCTCGAGTCAACCACTTAACCTCATGCAGCATGCTGGCTCCAGCGCATCAATGACTAATCGTAAAAAAACTAATGACTTATCAGCAGATGATATCATGGAATTTCTTAAGTAACTTTAACAAAATTTTGTGCAATCAACAAAAGATCATTCCATATTTAACATGTGTAAGAAATATGATACGCAAAGAGATCTCTAAAGGATAATGAAAAGTATTCTAAAGGTGGCTGAAGAAATATCCGGAGGAACTTTGTGTCACTAATCGAGACTTGTCTATTCAAGTTCATTTAACCTTTTGTATATTATTCTATGTTATTTTTAAAATGTGCAAGACAAAAACTATGTAGCTTGATTCATGATAAAATCATTAAAAATCTCTTCGATAGATAGAATAAAAATTATTAATATTTTATGTTCATGCAATAAAAAGATTATGGACTAAAAAGAAAAATGCAAATAACTTGCAGAGGATTTAAATTAGTCACAATATTTCTGATTTCATGCATGCAATTCATGGAAAAAAGGCAAGTCACAATTTAATATTTAATTTCAGTTTGCTTCGTATTTCACGGTTGAGCTGTGCACAAATAATGCAGCATTATCAACCCCAGTAGTTGATGTTATCGATAAGCATAATTATAAGGCTTTCATGCATTGCTTAGCACCATATAAAAAAATGAGCAATTGTTACACTGTGATACATGTGAATTAAATTATTAGCCCATTAAGGTACAAAATGCATGTACAAATAAACGAAGCCGGATTAAAAACGTTAAGCCATGTTTCACTTAAGTTTAAAAATTTTCTCTCATCGAAAACATTGAGTGAAAACATTGCACGAAAGCATCTAAAAATTCAAAAGAAAAATAATTTCACATTTATCATTTTCACTGAATGCCGAGAATTCAGACCAAATTTTCTTTTGACTAGGGATTTCGATGTGCATCATTAATAAAATGTTTGGCAAACTATAGCCAGCGCTCGAAAATTTAATTTCGAAACTTAAATTTCATGAATGAACACGTTCGTGCTGTGGATATCATCTCTGTGGCTTTTAAGTATAATTTGTATTTTCCAGATGTTAATGCGTGGAAAATTTTTGACATCTCATTGTCAGAAGATACAAAAATTAATTTTCTTGACCTACAAAAAAGCGCAATTTTCGTCACGAAAAAAGATTTTCGCTTTGATGATGAGAAAATTTGGAAAAGCGCGTGGACATTGATAATTACTTTTAAGTGGCAACTGTGAGGAAAGTCTAACCGATTTGATTCATGAGGGAGGGAGGTGTTGTTAAAAGTATCAAATCGTAAAAATATTTACGAAAACTTTGAGATGTTTCAAGAAGGAAATTAAAATTAGCCATATAATACTCACATTTAAATTTCAAAAATATTTGCGTGTTTTTCACTCATCGAAATAAAATTGAGTGAACTTGAAAAATGAGGAAGCGAGAAAAATATTCTGAGCAGTTATTACCAATTAGGAGTTTTGAATGCGTTTAAAGAGATTAATTAAAATTATGCAAAATAATATAATTTGATAACAAAGCCCGAATTTCATCAACACTTTTTATTATATTTAGAAACGCATTTAAATCTGATCGTTTATTTTAAAGTTTGCTGAATGAGGCTGAATGTAATTTTTATTTTTACATATAATTTTAATTTAATGACATCAGCCGAGTATTTGCACATCTGTATTTCATCCAAAAGTAAACTTAGTGAAAAATCAATAAATCGAAGGAAAATTTACCGATGTGTGGTCACGCACAAAAAAATCCGAGAGATTTATTGTGTTGCGATTTGAAGTAACGAAGCGGACAAAATTTTCGCACACAACAAATTTATTGCTTCAGCCTTCCGTGATTTTTTTTTGCTGTTGTTAAAATGCTAATGAAGTTGTAATCTTTTTGCGACCTTGCGATGACAGAACTGCTTAGTGAGAAAAAGTTTTACCAAAATTGAAACGGAAAAATGGACGACTGTTTCCTTATGACCTAATTTCATGCACTCATAGCTGACGTCACGAAATTCCTTCTTTCATAAGTCATAGGGTGAATACAATGTTGAAAGCATGATGATGTTGTAACGTAAAATATTTAAATGATTTTGCGAGACAATGAGCATTTTCAGTAGCTTGATAGATGTGCCAAGTTATAAATAGGAAAATTAGCATTATTGACCAAATTTACATAAACTCCACAAAATGAGAGATTGAAGCAAATTGTGACCTTTTCATGATCCGAAGTGCCTTCGTCAATTGAGTTTTATTACAGCTGCTTATGCTGATGATCTTTCACATTTACAGCATCAGCTGATGATGGATAACGCACAAGTTAAATTTAACGATCTTTTAATAATTTGTCAGATGCCATGCTGGAAAACTAGTTTATGGGAATTTAATTAAACAATTTTTGTAGACATTTTATAATAATTTTATTGATTTAACCCTGAAATTATATCCAAACATGGGAAGTGCTTAAATTCACATAAAGACAATTTTCTATTCCTTCAGGTTCTATGAGTAGCAATTGTAAAAGTACAAAATTATGTCATACGAGCGCACAGTTCTTCTTAGAAATCTATTTTTGTTGAATTTGATAAAATAAAAATTAGTCACCAGAGTTTAATTTTTGTTTCAAGTGTTTTTTAGGGTGTACAAAATATATTTTTTTGTTTGCACCCCTTGAAGTTTTTTAAAGCTAAATACATTTCAAATTTAATATCAATTAAAATCCTTTTAAAATAGAGAAAAAGATACTTATATTTAATTCTAATAAAACTTTATTTAAATTTCGCATCAAAAAAAATTGGCATTGAGTCCTTGAGAAGAAAAGCTGTAAACAGAGCTGTTCCTGAAAGTTTATTGTCATCAGTATTTGCGGCGCCTCGCTTCATGTCGTTTTTCTCCGATTTTCTATCAACAATAATAACATGCGACGAGTGTGTCAGCTCTATATTTATAGATGTCTCGAACTGAATATATAAAATTATGTCAACGCTTTATTATTTTCGGTTGCATCAAAGGACGTGATATCTTATCTTATAATCTATATAGATTTTTCTAGCGTCTTTATTATGAGGAATTTCAAAAATGAGACAATGAGGCGGACACACTTGAATAATTTGACCTTGGAAAAAATTCCATGGCGTCTCGTGAGGTGTGAAGAAAGGAAGGAATTATAAATTTAAAAAGTGCAATCCGATGACCATCGTAAATTTTAATGCAAACCAAATGTGGGTGCCCAAACAGCTCATCGATGATGATTTCAAATGCAACCTACATTGTAACTTGTTGAAAGTATGGCAAATGCATATCAAGCAGTTAAAGTCAAGTGTGAGAGCAAATATTTGTTATGAAACTTTTATTTTCTTTTAAAATATTCTAGTGATGATGTCGCACTTCTTTGAAGTGTAAAAAATTGTGTCATTTGGCAATTTAGCGCATGTAAATTTTTATTTAGATCTCACGCTGCCACCCAGAAGTAAATAAATTGCATTTTTATTCGTGAAAAATGATCGCATGGGTCAATTGAGGGGTTAGGACATTTTGCCCCTGTGACATTTTGCCCTCACTCAAAATCCGTGGGGCAAGGGCAAAAAAATATAGGGTCAATTTGTCCGGGGCAATTTGCCCACAGATTTGACCATGCCCACATATTTTTCAAATTTTGCCCTCATTTGACCATGGACAAATTGACCCTATATTTTTTGCCCACAGACAATTTGCCCATACATTATTTAATTTTTTAATATTTTTTAAATTTTTTATACTAACTTTTTACACTAATTTCACTATGTCTCTATGATATACTTAAATAGAAATTAATTTTCCCCTATTGCCTTCTTAGTATCCATACTCAAAATTTTTAACAAGAAAACCAATCTTCTTCTAAATCCCATTAAAATTTATTAAACTATTAAATGAAGTATTTTAAATTAAATTCTTTTAGGAATAAACTTCCCAAATAATTTATTTTTTATTTTTCTTCATCTACAACATCAAACAAGTGATTTTTATCTTAAAAGAACAAAAGATGGAAAAATCAAAAAACTCTCAATCTTCGAAATTTTTCAAATTTTAAGCTTACTTTTTCGGTTTGAGCAACTCTACAAACATAACGAACTGTATATCAAAATTTCTATACGAAAAAAAAACCTGATTTTTTTAATTAAAAACACAGAAAAACCAAAAAAAGACAAAAAGAAATCTAAAATTTTCCGTATTCCGAAAAAACTTAAATTATTTTAATTAGGGCGCTTTTATTCCTAGTCTTATAATTCCTAGTAAAATTAAATATGCAATATTTCACGAACAACCGTTTACACCTTGACTTTCTATAAAAGTTTAAATATTATCTCTCTACAATTTTAAAGCAAGCTCAAACCTCCTTATACTTGAACCGATTAATTCCCCATATAAAAACTCTCTTTATCCATCAATTTTCATCAATTAAATCTCAATATTTTCGATTTTCTTATCTGAGGTTCATATACACATTAAAAACATTTTGAATTTTTAATTGAGTAATCCTTAAATTATTTTTAATTTTAATTTCTTGATTTCTCTATTCCTATTACACATTATAGTCTTTTTTTTCTGGATTTTTTTCGCGAAAAATCTTTATGGACAAAAAAATTAATATGAACATGTTGTAACTTTCCCGCGGACTGATATGTCAGAAAAAACAAAGAAGTAAATAAGGTCTTCCTCATGGCTTTCCGAAAAAAGCACCACCGGAGAATCACATCCAGCAAGAAATAAAATTTTCAAAGAACCAATATCATAACAAAAACAGCACAAGCAAAAAATAAAATCAGTGAAGGAACAACACCACAAGGAAGGACATCCGACTCAGGAAGAACTTCAGAGAAAAACCGATATTCAGTTCCAGACAAACTTTCGGCACAGGAACAAATTTTATCCAAACAACTTCCAGTGCTGAACCAAGACAAGATGAGAACAACACCTAGCACTCAAACCGGCATCTAATGGTTTATCAAACATTTAATGAAAATTTATTCATTACTTTTAAAATCCCTTAAAATATTACCCAAAAATTTCAAAACAAGAAAAAGGTTAATCTTAATAGGTATGTATTTATTTCATTCTTTTTTTCAACTGAAGCGATTAACTCTATTTTAAATATTTAAATTAATTTTTCAAAAAATCATGAAATTAGCATTAAAAGACGTCAGCGCAAGCACTGCTTGCACTTTCGGATATTACATCGCTAAATTATAATCTGTTTATTTTTGAACACTTCCCTCAAGAAAGTATAAAGATTGAATAACAAGTTGATTTTATATCAAATTTTTAAAATTTACTCAGGAATTATAAGCATTCACTCAGGAATTATAAGCAAGGTTTTGAGTTAGTTTATGAGCATGAAGGACGCGGCTAAAAAATTTAAAGTCAGTCTCAAAATAAAGCTGTGTCTTTTGCAAATCTAACGAGGTATTGATAATGCATGATTAGTAATGCCAAGTAAAAGAAATTTCATGTTTTATTATCTCGCGATTCAATTTACTCAGGAATAACAAGCGTCCACCCTAAGTTTATATTTTGACAAAAAAAAATTATTCATGGGCAATTTGTCCATGGGCAAAAAATATAGGGTCAATTTGTCCGGGGCAATTTGCCCACAGATTTGACCATGCCCACATATTTTGCAAATTTTGCCCTCATTTGACCATGGACAAATTGACCCTATATTTTTTCCCTTCCCACAATTTTGGTGGGCAAAATGTCACAGGGGCAAAATGTCACAGAGTCGTCAATTGAAAGGCATTTAAATGTATTGTAACTAAAATCAATATTTCTCAATTACTCAAATGAATTTTTACTCCATTGTTGCCCATAAAAAGCATTTGCTAATTTTTCTAGTCACGAGAACTTTTATACGATACACAGCCGAGGACATAAAAATGCAAATTTCTTTTTATATGCCCCCGTATATATGACCACAAAGTATGACCATGAAAATGAAATTTGAGAACCTTCTCAAGTTTAGAAAATCAATTGAAAATATTAAAAAATGGGTCACAAATATGGAAAACATGAACATTATTGTTGTTTGAGTTTCTATGGAAAGTTTTATTGAGATATTTGTTGCTGCGGTTTTACGGCTCTCAAAAGCTATTATATGTGGCATCGTAAAATTTGAAGACTGTGATAAAATTTCTAAGTTGTACGATAACTGCAAATTTGAAATGCTAACGATATAAATTTTAATAGGGTCTTTAAAATTTACTCGAAGGTTGTTCGTGATTTTTTTAAATTTTCGCGACGAGTGCGTAAAGTGGCGCTAACTCAAATTTGCATAAAATTTTAAACAATTGAAAACCATGTAAAAAATGTAAACTCCAGACGCAATGACTTAATCATAAAAGTACACATGACTCTCGAGGGCTTGTCGTTTTTGCATATTCTTCTTAACCTTCAATTTCTCAATGATTTTCGCAAACAATAAATTTGCATAATGCAATTGAAAGCCTCTCATGTGTCATTCTTCATGACAATCGTCATGCACATTTTTTCTTCTCCGCAAAACCCTTCTCTCATGAAATTGATACAATTTCTCATAAATCTACATCTGCACTTCAGTTTATGTCTCGACATGCATCATAAAAAAGTACAAAAAATAATAAAGAAACGTTTTTAAGCGGCTTTTCGTGATTAATTATTTACTGCACGAAGAGAAGCATAAATAAATGGTTCAATGAACTCCCTCCTCGTGTACATTTACGGTATAATCGATATATGCATGTTTTTTACATGCGGATTATGCTGCGCTCTCGGCGTCTATCAAAGGAAGCCGAGCTAGCTTTTTTTATAGCTTCGGAAGTCGGTTTGGCCTCAAGATAATTAATTTTTTTATGAGCACACTACTAACATGGATTTAAGAACTGATAAGTGGAGATTTTGATGTTTTAAAGCATTTTAATTAACAATTTAGAAAAAATAATTTTAACGGTTAAAATTCATTAATTCACTCAACGTAAATTTTCTCATGAAAAATAAATCCTCAGAGAAAGAGTTTTTAGTTTCCTAAAATATCGTAATCGATATTCCCTCAGCTGTCGTTCACATCTTAAAACGATGACAGCAATTTGCTCTAAAATCTCACGAGCTCAAAAGTGAGAGCCATGTCACACATGTACACGATTGCGGTTTATTACTTAATGAACTTGTCAGTAGAAAATTAATCCTTATGTTCTCACACTTTCATCACGTCTCGTTAACATAATCATTATGATTGATGGATTTTTGAATGGTCAATTACCCGCTTGTGCCTGCGATTTTTCTCACCTAGCAGTTCAGTGAATATAAACTGTAATGTCAGCGAAAATAAATTCAGTGGAAAATATTCGCGAGTCATTTAGAGAGGAAATGAGGTAACTCAAAAGAGTGATCGAAAAAATAGAAAAGTTTTAATTAAAACAAATTGCATGAAATCATTCTTATTTTAGAATGCAATCACAAATTTGTACTTAATTCATTTGTATTACAATCGAAAACTTTTTATATGTGGATGACTTCATTAAAATGCGGCAGTTATTCTGTGAAATAATAAAAATAAATTGAGCGAATTATTTCGAGGAGCGAGAGCGAAAAAGTGCAATCGCAAAATTTTATGGTGACGTAATGTCTCGACCGTATGACTTTGTCGATGATCATTTTTTTAGAAGCTTGCTAATTTTATCGAATGCTCTTTTTCGGATGCACATGTGGGCGACGACCGTGATTACTAATTTCTCGATGAGTCAGAATTCGCCTTGAAACTTAACGAGATAAACCCAGTCATAAAACATTGCGACCGCGAAAGTGAAATGCTGCCAAGAGATAAAAGCTATTTTGTATTTTCTTCCTCCTGTCAACATCGAAATTTTCTCACTCGCATTCGTGTTGCTCAAAATGTAGGGCAAATATTTGTGTATTTCAGATTTCACAGCTCAATTTGTGCCAACTTTGAAAAAATGGTCGTGCATGTGAGAAAAATTTTATAACTCGACACTTTGGTGCCGCTGTGATCATCAATTATTTGCATACTACATATGAAGGGAAGTGCATTTCATTGATTGCAGTTCGATGATAAGTGCTAGAGGGAATATCACACATGCTATCAAGGATTGTTATTGAAGGAAAATAAAAAATTAAATATCAATGATTACTTCATAAGTAACGTGACACTTTGAACTATAAATAAATTTAGAATTTGTTTAAAGCTTTTAATTGTAAAATAAAAATTAACTTCATGTGCCACACTCGAAGGCCCGAGAAATATTTATGAAAAATTTCTGATGTAACAATTAATTGCATTTTAAGTGCACATTCATGTTCATAAGCCAGCGATCGAGCTTCAAGTACCCTTTTTTATGTGTAAAGCTGCATTTTCAGACAATAATTTCAATTAATTTGAGAACTTTCAAGTATCATAAAAATTACATGCGCGAAGATGAAAGAACCGAAACAGGTTTTTTCCCATTCACCAAAAAGATGATGTGAACTTTATGTAGGTACGCATTAAGATTTGTGTTGATTTCCAAGCCGCAATTAAAGAAAGGCCAGAGAGTGAAGAACTAAAGAGGTGATGGAGGTTGTGCAATAAATTTGAAGTTTGATAAAACCAGTTAACCTCACTTTGAACTCGAAGTTCTTTTGTATTTTAAAAAAATATTTTTAAAAATTCTTCATATTTTCCATCAAAATTTCTTTCACACATATTTTCGCGGCATTATTAAACGATGGCGTTTGAGCGATTGAAATGAAATGCCATTGTTACATATTTTCAGTTATTACTCGCAATGAATGTTTTCAATTTTCAATTGAGCTCGATTCTTTCATATACAATTGAATGCATCGTCTAATAACTCAATTACCATCCGAGAGGGATTGTTCATTATTGACTGGTAGATATTGTGATTGCATTTAGAGATGATGAGATGTAATTGAGAAAAATAGCGATTTAATTAAGTGTGATAATTCCATGCTATTATCGTGTAGTTTAGTGCACTCAAATCTTGTTAATCTTTCGTGATCTCGTTTAGATTTAGTTGCTAATGAAGCGTATAATAGATTTTCCTAATGGAGGTTATTTAAAAAAAATTATAAGAACATTTTAGAACTCTTCAGTTTATACTCTAAATACACAACTTTAATATGGGTCAATTTTTTTTATTTTCTCTTTTTATAAATTTTTCAGAATTAATCTGAAAAATCCCGATCCGTCAATCAACGGCAGTAAATCAATAAAAATCGCAAAACTAATAAAATATCTTCTCCCTGTGAAAAAAGTTAGACGTATAATAAATGTCTAAATTTTTAAAATAAATCTCTAAAGTATTTTTCAGTCTGGTGGGTTTTAGCTGGTGATCGCATCAATTATTATCGAAAGAAACGCAAAATTTAAGAAGCTTTAGTGTGGAATTTAAGATGCAGTAAGAATTTTGCATTTTGTATTTTTTCAGGCCATCCGCAAAATGTGCAAAAATGTTTCAAGCGTTGATAATTTTCTCGTGCCACTATTATTTACCAAAAAAAATAATAAATTGCTTTTTTCTTCGAGCCGACATTCCCTCAAGCTATCGAACATCTTGATGAAATTTTGTGCATCAACAATTTTGGCTCCCTCCTTAATTACAAATCAATTTTTTAAAGAATTATTATTATCGAGAATGTTCAAGCCCGGGAGCGACCATAAAAATGTGCATGCTGATGAGGAAGAGGAAGACGGTCGGTGAACGACTGAGAAACAAATTAACATTATGCCGCAAATTGAAAGAAATTGTTGAAAGTTTACAATGAGTGCTCTTTATAGCCTCTTCTGGTGATGCATGTGTTACTGTAAAACTAGCAGATTGCGATATTATCGCTGAAGATTTTTCTTTCATTGTTTCCGTTCACTCCCATAATTTGTTCTGTGTTTGATCTGGCAAGTTTAGTGAGTCACTAAAGTTTTTTAAAATTTAACTTTAAAACGACCTGAAAACCATTTTAAATCTCGACCCTAAAGCTTTTTATGATCTCAATAATTTTTCTGTGCTCACAAGTAAAAAAATAAAAATAACTTTTTTCTCACCCTGATCACTCGATTGCAACAACTAGGCTGATTAAACATCGATGATTTCACTGTTTGTCGAGCGCCCACGTCATTACAAGATATCACACGTGTAACGAGGTAAATTTTTTGTGTAAAAATAGTTTACATGACTTTTTGTTGGGATCTATATGTATGTATGTAGCAACTGTGTCCGATAAGATAAGGACGTTACCTTGAAAAAAAAGCGTTATGACTCTTGTTTGTTTAACCGGCTTGTGTAAATTTGGTTTCGTAATGCGGCACAAAGCGGAAGCTGATTAATTAGGAACGATTGCAATGATAAATATGGGCAGCAAGAGAGACTTGAATTGTACATGTGCAGGTAGGTGGAAATCGAGGGTTCTTTTGTTTTCTCTCGCTAATTAATTCACTCGCTGCGCTGTATATAAAAATCTTGTTTCTTCAAAATAAATTTTCGGTTTATTCATTTTTTTACACTTTTAGCATTTAATTACATTAAATTAATTATAATAGAAAATAAATTACAAAAGAGAAATGATTTAATTATGTAAATGTTGAAGTTTAAGCTCAGACAATTAAAGACGACAACAGTTATGAATTTTTCATAAATTTAAAATAGTGCTCGCTTCTATATATGTCTGTTAATTATGTTTTTGTATTGTTTAAGGCATTTTTTGTTGCATATTTTATTAGGCAGTCAAATTTGTGGGCGCGAGTGCTATGAAATCAATTGATTAGGTGTTTTAATTAAGTGGCTGATAATCATTGGGACATCTTTCAAACATTCGGTAAAATATTTTTAAAACGATAAATTTTATAAAGCTTTAAATTAATTATTTTCGAATATTTCAGCACTGAATTAGGTTTGAGTTAACTTGAAAACTTTCAACCAAAAATAATCAATTAATTCCACAGCACTCAACAATTATTATATTCTGTGTGACAAAAAAATATATGGCAATTTTAAAAATTGAGACTAGTTGCAACAAAATTTAGTTAATTAAACCCTCTTCAAATTATTTAGTTTTATTTTTTTGCATTCTTCTTCATTTGTTAGCCTTCTTTCATCTTCTTGTTCTAATTCAAATTGAATTTCTTTTCTACTATAAGAACACAGCCGAATTATTATATAAATTATAGTGAAATATATAAAATAATTTTCTTCCTGTGGTTTTACTCACTTAATGCTTAATTTTTCGCTTAAATTATTGAAGGAAACTTAAAGTTTCTCTCGTGAATCATCTAAATCTAATCGTTGGTTTATCAATTCAATTATCTCTGACTTTTTTGTATGGCAGAAATTTTAGTATTTTCCAATTTTGAAGCCTTTCACTTTTATTTTTCATCAAACATTTATAACAGTCACAAGGAAATGCGTGTGTGTGGTTTAGAGTGGCAGAACTATTTAATTTTTGTAAATGTGAATGATTATCACATCAATCTCAAAGCCTTGACGAGAAAGCTTAATACTCATGGCGTTTAGATAAAATTTTAATAAGTAAGTCGCAAATCGACTACGGCCTTGTCCAAGTTACTCTTCAGCTTATAATAAAGATTATTTCGCCAGTAAATATTTTTGTCAATCTCAATTTCCGCCAACCTAATGCTCTTCTCGATCGAAACAAAGCCGAGTTTGTTAACCTTCTCTGCGAATCGAATGAAGTTCTCCTTATGATAGTCTTTATTCATGAATGTCGTGACCGAATCAATCATCTTGGAAATTGTTGAAAATCCATCACCAAAGCTGTTTAAATTTTAAATGAAATTTGTTTGAAATGTTTAATTAAGTGTGAAATATTTTCTTAACGAAATGAGTGGAAACTTTTACATTTAAAATGTTTTTGGTTTTTAAATAATTTCATTATTTTTCATTTAAAAGTTTTCACTCCTTGTTAATCTTTATTATATTATAAAAGCAAAAACTTACTATGCATAAATCTCTTCTATATTGGTGTAGAGGAAATCGTATGCAATTTCAGATCCCGCAATATTTTTAGCTACAGCTGCAAAAACGCGTGCTCCATCTTGCTTGCGAATCGATGAGCTCGATGAGATCGTCATGTTGAGATATCTGTGAAGTTATGAATAATGGATGCAAAATACGTCGAAAACAAAACAAAACGTGAGAAGAATTTGTCTATAAATACTCACTTCGAAAGCAACCAAGTCTCTGTTGTACAACCCAAGGCGTCAAGTAACACTTCCTTTTCACTTGCACTAGTCGTTTCCTCATACTGTTTATAGGCGAAATTCCATTCTTGAGAGCCGCCTTCACGCAGCGTAATGCAATAAATTGTCGATTTGAGGTTAGGAGGAATTCTAGTGAAAAATTTAAATATAAAATTTTCAAACTGTTAAATAGGTTAAAATTGAACTTACTTGTTCTCAACCTTGTTTGCAATCCACTCTCTGAACAGAAGTTGAGCAGCAACCGTGCATCGATCAATTCCAAATTCACAAGCCAAATTTACAATGCGTGCACGATGAAGGAGTTCAACGTCCAATTCATCGGCTATCTCTTGGAAGCCCAATTCATCATAAGCTGATTTTATTATGTATCTCATGACTGTGCGATAATTTTCATATGCAGGCTCGCGTCTTATCATGTTTGTTAAATATTCTAGGCCATTAGCGAACGCCCACCATGACAGATATTCATTTGGAATTGAGCGGAGTACGATGCCGAATGTGATGGGTATATCGTAGCCGGCAAGGTCTGCTCTGGCCAAATTGAAGCTATCATCAATCAACTGTGCACGCGTTACGTCTGAAAATTGTCCGAGATTTTTAATAAGTGCCTTCCACCCGCTCTGGTCATAATTCACTCGATAATAGCCGGTGCGATTGACATTAATGTAAATATATTCCTCTTCAGTGACGAGATCATGAAGCGTGATTTCTTTCTCGGTATTTGAAATCCAAAATTCTGGAATTTCACTGCCATTTGGTTTTTTTGATGAGGCGAAAGAAATCGGAATGAACCAGCGTGTTGTGTCGTTTTCATTTGTGTGTGGCAAAAAATATCGTTGCTGTGACAAAATGATGTCGTTTCCATTTCGTTGGACAGTAACGACAGGATAGCCTGCCGTCTGAACCGTCCACGAGTCCATAATCTCTTTGACTGTGAATCTCTCATCGAGCACCTTATCTTTCCGACCATTTAAAGTCATCGCCTCCCATAGGTCGTCTTGAACGGCGTTGCCATACTCGAATTTTGTGAGGTAATTGTGTAAGCCGAGTCGGAAAGTGGCCTCGCCCAAAAATCCTCGCATCATGTTGATAATGAGAGCGCCTTTAGAGTACGAAATAGGATCAAAAACACGTCGAATGTCGGATTTAGTTTGCACTTTAAAAGAAATTGGACGCGATGAGGCGTCCGAGTCTTTTGGCATTGCCAAATTAAATTCAGCGACTGTGATTGTCTTGAAGTATTCCCATTCCGGTTTAATGAAATCGGTGCCAACATAATGCAGATATGTTGAAAAGCCTTCCTTAAGATAGAGGTCATCGTACCAGTACATGGTAACGAGATTACCGAACCTGATTTGGAATTAATTTTAAATTCCAACACATCCTAAACTAATTCACTCAATTACTCACCACTGATGAGCCACCTCATGAACGAGTGTGCGACAAATTCTTTGGAGATGTGAAACGGATGAACTTTTTGCGGTGTTATTTGGTGCCAATAAAGCAGACTCTCTAAATGTTATGAGACCCCAATTCTGAGCAAAAAAATATTCATTAAATTATCGGATGAAATTCAATCGGAAAATTTATTTACCTCCATGCCATTAAAACCAAAATCGGGCACAGCGACCATATCAATTTTGGGAAGTAAGAAAGGAATATCGAAATATTGCTCGAAAAATGGCAGTGATGCGGCAGTAATTTCATAAGCAAAGCTGATAAATTTAACGATTAATAAATAATTTTCTAATCTTTACACTTTTCTTACTCTGTCATATTTTCGTACTCGGGTTGAGCATACATTTTTATCTTAGGCAGTGTCGAATCTTCGTCGCTTGACTCTTTAGCAACCTTCAAGTCGGAGATGTGAAAAGCGACCAGATATGTTGACATCTTTGGTGTGACTGCAAAATTCTCACGAATGACTCCATTTCGGATAACTCTAGATGAGGGTTGGAGAAAATTATTGAAGCAATGATGATTTTTTAAAAATGCAATAACATTTGAATTTCCTGGATTAATAAAAATATTCAAACTCACTTTGTTGACTCAACCGGCATGTTTGATAGCGAAATTTTTTTATCCAAAGGTCTAATCAAGCTGATCTTAAAAGTTGCCTTAGCGTAAGGTCGATCGAGGGCTGGGAAGGCACGACGACAATCAATTGGAGAAAATTGAGTGCTAACAAACCAACTTTTTTCTTTTGTCTCTTCATTCATAAAAGACCCTTTATAAAATCCAGTCAAAGTACTTCCCAACTTGCTTATGAACTCCAGCTCCACCGAAACATTTGTGAGAGGAAATTTTGTCTTTTTTAAAGTTATTACATAACTCTCATTTCTCGCTCCGTATTCACAGTTATATTCTAAATTTTGTTCAACATCCGCTGTATCACGACTAAAGAGTCGACAACTTGTGATTTCAATTTCATTAATATCCAAAATTATGGGATTCAATTCCTTCACGTCGTGGTCACGCTCTATCCAAATATTTACGCTACCCGTACTTGTGGCATTCTCAATATGCGGCTCCAGCAACAAGCTGTGAAATTGTTTTAAAATTTTTTTGGGAAAAGGAAGAGAAGAAGTGAATCAATTAATATTTATATGAGATTGTTCTTCTTGGGTGTCAGACATTCGTAAATATTTTAGGTTTATAGGAAAAATATCACAATCTTCTAAGTAAACACTTGTCACTTACTCGTAATGAATTGGCTTCCAACCCTCCGGAAATTCAACTAATTCCTCCTCAACTTTTGGAATATCTGAACCACCGTTGTTATTATCTTCTGTTGGCGCTTGATCACTGAGAACACCATTTGATCCGCCACCATTATCATTCCAAAGACTTCCCATTTGAGTCACGCCACCATCGCCATTTGATACATTCGAGGATGTTGTGCAACTAATTAATTACAAATTAATTTATGAGTTTTATACAACAAATTAAATGGGTACCTTGGAACTAGGAGGATGTATGTTAATAATGCTGAGAGAATCATCATTACAATTAAAAGAATTATGTAGAAGGCACCGCACGGCTTTGATATAAAGCAACCTTCAGGCACTCGATATTGATTTACAACGTATTTCTGACCGTTTTTCGTCTTCAGTTGACCACCTGCAATGTTAAGAATGAAACGACTGTCAAAAATTTTCATGCAATTTACTCTTAACGACATGAGTGGAATTTTAAAATTCTTTAAAAAATAATGGGTGGAAACTTGATATTTTTGTAAAAAATTTGTGAAAGCCAAAATCTGATAATAAAAAAGGTTGCGGAAACTTTTTAAAAATTTAAGAAATAAAATATTTTAAATAAAAGATTTTCAAAAAAAGCAAAATTTTAATAAGTTTTCAACCCCTGAAAATTCATTTTTGATGCCCATCAAATAACAAAAATAAACAACTTTAATTTGTCGAAAATATTTTCTAAAAAGTTTTCACATTTTTTATGCTAAACTGATGTGATTAGCAAAGAATTTCTGAAACGCTTTTGATTTTAATAATTTTTTTTCTTGTTTAGATTTTTTTTCGCCATAAAATCAGATTTCACGAGCACACAAAATCACCTTCACCTTCGTCCGATTTTTATTTAATCTTTTTATTTTCTCTTTTGCCTCTTTCTTTACTCGATTGGGTTTCTTGAATATCAGCACACAGACTAAGTTTCTGCTCGCAAAATTCGCTTGGTTTTATACTCAAATCCACTTATACTGACTATTGTCATGCGATGACTGTGACGATAACTCACAGTTTTATATTCATTGATAGCGTTAACTCTGAAGAAGGTGAAATAAATTTTTATAATCCAGCAATATAATCGCAAATGGGTGAAGACCTCATGCAACTTAATATTGTATCATTAACACCCGCAAAAATTCTCATAAAATTTGCAAACTATCTGCGACACGAGTGAAACATTTTAGTGATTGGCGTACCGCATGCAACAAAATTAAAAGAGAGCAAACAATCAATCGCTCAACGTCAACAACCGAGAACACAAAAGTGCGTTTAACAAAAAAATATTATGAGTCACAATTTGTGAGCGGGCAAAACTCTTAATTGACGAGTTTTTTAAATTTCACTTTTGTAAATGAATTTTAAATTGTAAAGAGTGGGTCGAAAAAATTCGTGGTGGAATTTACTATGACATTTAAAAAAAGTCAACTATAAATTTTACAAAAATTTGTTTTAAAAAAATTCCGTAACCCCTGATTTAATTTTCTTATCAACACTTAATAATTCTCGATAATTTAAAAAGCACCAAATTCACATCAGCTTCTGATAGCATTCGAACCTTGTCAATATAAGTGGTAAACACAATCGAACGAAAAAATCATTCTGATGTCATAATTTAGTGGCATTTTGAGGTCGCACATTTATATTTATCACGATGCTCTTACCATAATTGATGTCTCGCATTTTATGTTATTTGAAAATTTTCGCCTCCACAATTTCTATATGCACATGCAGTCTCTAAAAAATGACTCGATATAGAGACATGATATTTAATAACGATCATTTTTCATAATAAATTAAGCGTATCGTATCACATGTGTAATGTAGGGGAGTGAATGGAATGGCCTTAGTAGTGCAAGGGTGGCAACGCGTGATATAAAATAATTTATTGACTTTACAGTGAAAGTTTTCTCTCTTGTATATTTTAAAAAATCACGAGAATTTTTGCCAAAAGATTTTTTTTGTAAATATTTTGACACAATTCTCTCTTCGTTTTCCCACTTAACAGGTTTGTTTACATACCATCGCAAAAAATTACGGCCGATTGTCATAGCAATTCAATCAGAAAAAGGGTCACAAAAATTTTATGTTTTATAAACAAACCAGAAATCTTTTGAAGTGAAACTTTAAAGATGCTCAATTTAAATTTAAACAGAGAGTTGCTGGCCCCGCCAGTATAAACATCAAAAAATTTCAAATTAATTTTTTTGACCACAATTTCGGGTGAAATTGACAATTAAAAGTGTATTGAACGAAACATAGGAACATTATAGACCGCTGAAGCATGGAGTACACTAAGAAAATCACGTTAAAACATTAAAAAAATTAAAAATAACAGTCGAGCACATGCAACAAAAATTCTCGTATAAAAAATTAAGAAATTTTAAAAATATGAGCTCTTATGTCATCAGGATGGATAAAAGACATTTATTAGAACATAATAACAGAACAATCAAGAAATATCCTTGAAATAAAGTGGCTTAAAGTTAAAAGATCTATTGATAACCTAAATGAACAATTAAACATACATCCAGCGAACTACAAGGACAATTGAAAGTCATGCAAAACACATCCAGCACTCTCTCCACTGAACCAAATCGAGATTTATCTCATCGTTGAACTAAAAATATCGTTGACCGGAGGCAGCTTCTTTAAGGATTCTAGGATCATTGAGGCTCATCCACCTTCTTCATTCAAATTTTTATTACTTGTCTAATATAAATTCGAATGGAACCCTTCAATTTTTTCGCTACTTTTTATAATTTTAAGAGTTGTAAATCGAAGAAAAAAAATAAACCAAACTAATAAAAAAAAAAATTGGATTTGTTTAATATTTATTTAAATTGTGATACTTTGATGGCCTTGACTGGAGAATGTTTATGAAAAAATTAGCTCTAATTAAATGAGATAAAAAGTAACAAGAAGAAAATTAATCAATCCTGGAATCTCAGAAAATTTCATTTATATTTTTGGAATCGATAAATTTAATTTTAATTGATTGAATTTCATCTTGTAGTTTATTTTTCAACATTAATTTTCCATCATCAAAGTGTTGCCAAAAATTGTTTACTTATCCAACTATTCCACTCTAAAATTTATCTAAGCGACAGTGAAAAAAGATTTATGTTGAGAAAAAAGATTTAAATATGTTGACACTTCATCATTTCCACACCTCCTATGTGGAGAACGTATATTTTTAGATAAGTGCTGAAATTTTATTTTTCAATCAATTCTCGATGTCCATAAGGGAACAATTTTTTGAAGTAAAAAAACGATTAGGTTTAATAAAACTTTGAAGGTCAAATTGGTTTGTAAATGAAAAAATATAATAAAATATAATTGAGACAACAATGTCGGTTAGAACGTGTGTGGTTACATATGAGAGTTTTTGGCGACACCGAGTTTGACATTTTTGACAAATTCACGTCTAATTTTGCCGCATATTGAAACACATTGTAACATTTAATTTGAAAACAGAATTTTTGGAATTTTTTTATGGGTTTTCAAATTTTTAATTTTTATGGTGTCGCCAAAACATGCGGAATCGCCATAAAAAATATTAAAATAATTTAGTTCTTTTTACAAAAATCTCTTCATCATTCAAAAAAGGTCAAGAATGAAAATATTTTGGCAGCCGATCAATCGATTTAAAATGTTGGGGAAGAGCGCATGAATGACTTCAAATGGAATAATTTTTTCACAATTCATCTTGACCACACGCACCATAATTTATGTCCCGATGTGCATTCAATATTTTAAATTTTTGTTTGTTTTTCTCTCTTTTTAAAGTCGCACCCATAAATATATATGTTATGCGAGTTGTGTATGTTGGGAAGACACATCGATATATATTAAGTGGCCCTCTCTCTGTGCTTACCAAAAACAGAACTACTGTTGTTGACTTAACGAGAGAAGTTATTTAAAAGCAATTAATTGAAGATGGAAATTTTGACGCGCCACTTGTAAAGCCTCAAAGGCAACGGGTCGCATTGTCATGTCATCACGTGAACATCATATCGAACATGCTTTTATGTGCCAGATATGGAATATATTGACAGGCATATAACAAGCATGAAATTGGGGCTGGGCGATACTAAAACAATTTAATTAAGAGAGTCTGCGAGTTCAATGACATTTAATGAAAATTTCTCATTGCAGTCACAAGAATTCTTCTCAAAAGATCTTAAAGTATGCGATAAGAATTTTAATTATTTTCTCGAAGAATGTTATCTTGAAAAATATGCAGGCAGTACATGCCGAGTGTATCATAATTTTTTTTATTGCCACTTTATCAAATTTCACTGTCTTTATAATTTCAAAGTTGAATGATCAAACGGATAAAAGAAAGTTTATGGTTTAAAATTTTTTTTATAAAAACTTAAAACTTTTGTGCGGTTATAATTTTAGAAATTCAATATTTTTTAGGAAATTTCAGAAAATTTAATTTTTTAATTTTACTAAAAACAAGTTTAAATGATTAATGAGGCGGTTTGACAACGTCAAACTTTCTAGTAAAGAAAAAAAAAGTTCACATAAAATTTTCCAGACGCTTTATGAGAACTTTTCAAAAATTCCAGTTTAGTTCTGAGAATAAAAATCCCACAATGTTATTTTTATTGCATTGCTCCTAACAAGACACTCCGTAGGAAGCGTTTGCTTATAACTTCTAACTCAAATTTTCCCTCTTTTCTATTTACCAAGATAAATAAACAACAAAATCCGACCGCGTGTTGCTAATCACAAAAAAATCTACCGCCTGCCACTCGTCTAGTATTTTTTTGTTATTTTTGCTCTCTCGTGAATAATTTTCACTTTGTATCGTGATCATTGGCTAATTAATGTCATGTTTATAATTTTCCTCTTGCTCTACAGCAATTATGTTTTGAATTCTATAAATTTTCACTACGTTCCTTTAAATTATTCACAAAACTTGTTTTCATCGTCATTTAAAGTCACATTCAACAATAAATTTGCAATACAAAAGGTTTGTTATAAAAGAAGTGCGTTGACTTTTAATAAACGAATATTTAATTTCAAGGGTTGGAAATTAATATTTAAAGTTTTAAACATTTTTATTTTCACAATCATTTAATTTGCCATCCCTTGCAATTCTAACTTTTTTAGTACTAAATTAAAAATTAAAGCTTTATGGTATGAGTTTGAAAATAAATAAGTCTATAAAACTGTTATGAAAACTTTAAGAAAGTCTCATATTTTGTTTGCCATAATAAAAATTCAGAAGCCGCTGTAAAGCAATCAAGAGAGTTTCGCAAAAGCGTGGGTGGAATTATTTTAAAAACCGTCATGTATTTTCCCTTGAATGTTAATCTGAGTAAAACCATTCATTGATGCCATTCAGTTGTGTAAAAGTAATTTAAATAATGAGATTCATTGACCGTTAATAATTTCGAGACACGTGGTGCAGTTGAGATGAAAATTAAATGAGATTAGATTTGTGATTTAAAAAGGTGTTTCTTAATTATTCATTGAGGGCTTTTAAAATTTTTAATTTTAGATAAAAAGATCTTGAACTCCTCCTTTGATATGAACCTTTCTCAATCTCTTATACATTTCTCAATTTCCTCTCCGAACTAGCCACATATCAATCCATATTATTGAGGAAAGGATTTTAAAAAACAAAACAGCAATGGCTTAACAAACAAAGTGAGAGTTGAAAGTGAAATTTGAAGCGCACATTCACGCCTTGTTATAATTATCTTAACCAGACTTAGACAATATTAAAAAAATTCAAACTATAAAAGTTTGACCCGATTTTGATCCACATTGAGCCCTACATTGGTTCTTCGAATGTTTTTATTGCGCTTGTGTGCATGTTATTTATTTTATGCCAGACGCACATGCATAAGTCAGAATCTCATTAAAAAAAAGAGTTTACGAGAAAACTCGTTCTTTCCTACGCAATCGATGGAGCGAGTCGAGCTGTTGATGTCAAAATATCATCGTGGCTGCTGCATGATAATCTTTCAAGCATTCTCTTTTTGTGATTTGCGAGACAATTTTTTTTTCTGAATATTGACACGAGAATCCGCGCTATAATTAGCACCATTCATCTCGATAGATATGGAAATGTCCCTCAATTCACTCTTTCATCCCACAGTCGTAAAAAATTCTACACATGATTTTCTCGTTTATTTTCGGCATTCTTATGAATGAAATGATCTTCTTGATTTCTTTTCATTTCGCCATAAATTATCTCATTTAAGTATTCCCAATATTGTTTCCGTAGCAGCTTATGAAGCACTCTTGTTTTGTGCTTAGACTTCTTTATGGAGTGACTAGAAAATGTGTAACCTTACCAAGAGACTTTTAAAAAAGTCTATAAAAATAAATCTGACACGATTAACGCACGATCCCTCTCAAATGATGAAATTTTGAGTTAAGATGAAGATTTCGCCATTCTGATATTCCCGAAAAAGGCTAGCGATAATCAAATTTGATTACAAATTTTTGAATTACAAAGGAAAACATTTTTTGGACTATCAAATGATTAATTGAGAGGTTCTTGACTGTAAATCCGTGGGTGGACAACGCCAGAGTTTGACGATCAATGTCAAGATCACTTCTAAAGAATGTAAAATCATAAAAATTACAAACACAAAGCAACAAGCATGCAATTTTCTTTCATTTATCTCATAAATTATTTTAATTTATGCGAAATGTCACATTAAAGTGGGACTTAAGAGCGTAAAAATAAAGCATGCATATATGTAAGATGAGTGGTTAAGTGGCCTGGTGAAGGGAATTTTGCAAAAAATATATTTTTAATTTATTTAGTTAAATGTTAGTGTTAACTTATAATTTAAAAAAATTCCATTGCATAACTTCCTTCACCTTTCACTCGAGTGTAGAGCATGCAATGCACATTAAGGTGCGGTAAATAATTAACAGTTTACCTTCGTTCTGAATCTCCATGACGGGCTCTATTTCATCTTCAAAAGACGTGTTTGAAATGTATTAAAGATCGATTAGTGAAAAAGTGAGTGATGATTTTTTAGTGTGTGTTGGTGAAAGATTTCCAAAGTTAGTATAATTTGCGTGAAATTAGAGAGAAAGAAAAGAGAGAGAAGAAAATTGGAAATAAGAATTTTAAAATATACAATTTAAGTACTGCATGGGATATTAATGTCACTAAAGCTGTAACTAACTATAAATAAAAGTGTTAATTTGATATTGAGTGAACTTAATTAAATGTAACAAAAATATTGACAAAAATTAAAACAAAAGATTTTTAATTTAATTATCATGAAAATAATCAACAAAATATTTTTTTACACAATCTGAAACCACATAAAAGTTATAATTAATTACTTAAACCCTCGATTACTAATAAATTTATAATTAAAATCCACTCGACATTAAAAAAATTTTCTCATCTCGACAAACAAAGTGAGTGTCCTCAAAGCACTTCAAAATCTCATAAACCAAGTGGTTGAATAATGAAGAAAAAAAATTACTTCCGCTTGCTCATATATCTCGATTCAGTCGCGGAAAGATGATCTCATAATTGAAAATAATTAAAAATAATTTCATTATCTGTGATATGGGTCTTTTAACGTCTCCGCGAGACTCTTTTGATTAAATATGTGTGAATTATGTGACAGATAGTCTAGAAAGTATAGAAATTTGTAAACACTGAGTCACGGATTTTGAGATGTTGTTGTGAAATAATTTAAACTCATTTTTAAAAACAATTATCACACATGAGATTTAAGAGGGTTTCGAATTGCTTCCCCCAGAGCCATAAAAGTAATTTTAAATATCTTAGCGATCACAACATGTCGTAAGTAAATAATTCCTTAAGCATAAACCTTGAAAGTGAAATAAAGTTTCATGCTGCGTGTGTTTGATTGACTTGACATGTGAAATTTATAAATTTCTATACCACACAAGTTCGAAGAGCAATAAAATTTTTTTTATGAAAGTATTTTATTTATTTTTTCAACGCCACATTATCAAATCACGAATGAAATGATTTCATCCATCTGATCGCGTAAAACTTACGTCTTCTTCTTCTAATATAAACAATTGCGCAATCTCAATTTTAACAGCTCGGATGTGTTCTTTGCGGTCTTAAAAGTTACGAGAGTGATAATGAGATCGTTTTCATTTATTCTATAAAAAGTTTTATTTTCCTGCTCGCAATGAGTTTTTAGTCAAAAAGTAACAAATTTGATCATCAGAGATCGAAGTGTGCGTTGAAAAAGTGAGTTGCAAAAATTATTTGCTCCGGTGATTAATTGGGTTTTGGCAGTGCTAGAGTAGGTAAAAGTGGCTAGTTAGTTAGATTAGGACAGGTAGTGATAGAAAATGTTCGAGTACACTCAATTTGGAAGGAAGTAAGTCTGTTTCGGAAAAATTGTCCATTGAGGATTTTTCAAGAAAATTTTCATGGGTAACTATGTAATTTATTTTTATAAAAGTGTGACAGGATCCAACTGAAATCTGGTAAGGATCAGTTGAGGAACGGAAGTGGAGTTATTTTGAAACAAGTTTAGGTTAAACAGGGGAAGTTTTTTTTTGTTGATGAGTGAATTGGGTAAATTTCATTTTCAAAATAAAAATGTCAGCCAGGAACTTGTAATTTTGTTTTAATTTTGTTCCAAAGGATATTTATAGATAGGAGTTAAGGGATTTGCACACTTCGATCTCGAGGGAGGGTTTGTGTTTGTGATTGTTCTAAAATGGACAACGGACATATATTTTGACTCGACACACCAACTGTGTACACTAGTCTCAGTTGAGGAAGGTAGTGGTGGAATCACGGCTTTTCTCCAAGTGATTTAGACATAAAAATGTTGATTTGGTTTTATTAGTTGGAAACTGTAATATCTGCTCAGTAAAAAGACTGTTCTTAGCTTAGTTTCTCTAGAAATTACAAACAAAAAATCATTCGAAAAAAAAACTTACAAAAAAAAACACTAACACACTAACATTGCCGAAAGGTATTTTAAAATTCCCTATTAACCAACGCTGATGGTAGAGGGTGGTTGGCCCGACATCAGTTCTCACTAACGATTATCTAATTGTATTTATTCCGAGAAGGGGTTTGTTCGTAACCTGTGGCTTGTATCGACTGTAGATACTTGCCTAAGTAGCCCGCTAGACCCTGCTTTTCCGAGGAATCGCGGGTCAATCATGTGAGGTTGCGTCGGACGTCTTCCTACTTCGGTAGTGGCTACCTGACTGTTATCTAATCTTATCTAAAAAGTAACAAATTTGATCATCAAGATACGCCGTGATGTTATTGTGTCAATATTTACTCATTTTATCAACTCGCAAATGTTTCGTGCGTTTTTCTCATCCATTTCTACAAAAACATCCCAGCAATTATTTTGTCTGGGTTGAAAAATTGCAAATATTTCTTCCCCTTCAAAAAATTTTCAATCCGCCAAATTTTCATACGTGATTTGTTTAAATTTGCACACACAAAAATAGAACTAAGAAAAAAATTTATCTCACCTTCGTTAATGTAGCCGGTCTCCATATTGCTATAATTTTTCATTATCCAACAATTTTCCAATAATTTCAACGAAAAAATATTTTTTTCTCGCTTAGTTTCTCAATACAGGATTAAAGTTTTCACACTTCACTTCATCGCCTTTAATTATTCTAAAAAATTAGGAGAAATTTATTTGCTAAATTTTTATAAAATGTTTTCACAAAGATCGCGATGGGTTTAAGAGAGAAAAATATTTTTGGTCAAGGATTGCAAGAAGAAAATTTTGCAATAAACACCGCCTCGCATAACTGCGTTGAATGTAAACACTTTGCTATTTTTGCACACACCAAATTTCCTGATTTAATATTTAAATAAGGTCACTAGGTAACTGAGAATTTTATGCAAAATTTCTACACCTTGCATGAAAATTTTTCATTGCTAAGAAAAAACTGCACAAGGTCAAATGTTTATGAAGGAAAATTTTCAGTGATTTGCAAAATGTTATTTATGTTTCACACTCACGTTATCACGAGAGAAATTTATGTGAGAAGTTGCAAAGAGAGAGAAAATTTGTGTAGATTTTTACGTGTCGAAACAAAATCTTCTTCTTTTTATATCTATTAGAGAATATCTGGCGCCAATCGCAACTCGAAAAAAATATAGCTATAGTTTTTGTGGTGGTTGATAAGAAGCCATAAAACTAGACAAGTGCGTGGAATGAAACTAGATTAAAATTATTGAATCAAACAGAAATTGGCGTCAAGTGGTTTTTGGAATGTCAATTGAGTCAATCGATTTTTGTCTTGTAAAAAATCAGATTATAAAGGTTTTAGATATAAATTAAATTTTCAAGGGTTGCTAACTCGAGGGTAGTTTTTTAAATTTTTAGAATTTAAGAAAAAGTTAATGAAATTTTTATCATCGACAAACATAAAAAACAATATTTTTAAATCATCCCACAAAATAAATTTTGGGATTAAAAATTTTAAATGCTGTCACTTTAAATTTCACATGCAATGATTTATTTAATTGATAATTTAGCTTGGCGTGACATCGCCGTCGTAGCGTCACATTTAAGTCAATGGACGAATATGAATTATGGAATTATTAACATCATCCACGAAATTATTACCGTTTAACCTTGACTTTGAATTATTTTATCCAAATAATTTCCATTTTACGATCGCTACCGTAGTCGAGCGATATTTTGGCGGAGTTTCGAGCAATTAAGAAGAAGATATTATAGCTCCGCTATATATTAATTTTGGATTTTTCCAAAACCTGTTTTCGACCCCTAGTGCCAAGACATTACATTGTGCAATACCAAAACATATACTCAAATGATAGGCCTAGTCAAACCCTACAAACTGGCGAAAACAGATTTGAAATCGGTTGCTCCTACGAGGAGTTAGAGCCATTTAAGTCATCTTACTTTCTCACTTTCTCACTTTCTTACTTTCTTACTTTCTCACGATCTTAGTGGGCGGCATATCTCAAGAACGGCTGGTCGGATTTCACTCGGGTTTGTGGCTAAAGATCGGATTTTGGTTCTAGTTGTGCAAGAAGTATTTTGTTTTGAGGTACGACCCTCCAAGGACCGTCCGTGAGTGCAAAAATGTCCTTTTTCATACAAATTTTCTCTTATTTGGCTTCATGGGTATCGTTGAACTCGTCATTGCATCAGGAATCGATTGACATTGACGATTTTTGAGGAATGTCCATCATGGCTGCCCAGGAGTGCCACTAATGTCCATTTTTCAGAACTATGGCTTCATGGGTATCGTTGAACTCGTGATTGCACCAGGAATCGATTGACATTAATGATTTTTGATGAATGTCCATCATGGCCGGCCAGGAGTGCCACTAATGTCCATTTTTTAGAACTGTGGCTTCATGTATGTCGTTGAACTCGTCATTCATCGGGAATCGATTGACACTGACGATTTTTGAGAATTCCATCATGGCCGGCCAGGAGTGCCACTAATGTCCATTTTTCAGAACTATGCTTCATTATGTCGTTGAACTCGTAATTTGACCAGGAATCGAGTGGAACTGACGATTTTTAAGAATTTCCATCATGGACGGCCAGGAGTGTCACTAATGTCCATTTTTAAACTGTGGCTTCATGTATGTCGTTGAACTCGTCATTGCATCGGGAATCGATTGACACTGACGATTTTTGAATGTCCATCATGGCCGGCCAGGAGTGCCACTAATGTCCATTTTTCAGAACTATGGCTTCATGTATGTCGTTGAACTCGTAATTTGACCAGGAATCGAATGGAACTGACGATTTTTGAGGAATTTCCATCATGGCCGGCCAGGAGTGCCACTAATGTCCATTTTTCAGAACTATGGCTTCATGTATGTCGTTGAACTCGTCATTGCATCGGGAATCGATTGACACTGACGATTTTAGGAATTTCCATCATGGCCGGCCAGGAGTGCCACTAATGTCCATTTATTAGAACTGTGGCTTCATGTATGTCGTTGAACTCGTCATTGCATCGGGAATCGATTGACATTGAACTTGTTTTTAGGAATGACCATCAAGTCCGGGCAGGAGAGCCACTAAAGCCCATACAAACGGAGTAGGGAACAAATCTATTCGGAGCTATTGGAAAGGCAACGCCGTTTCAGACCCATCTTGTTTTTTTTCGTTTGCCCTTTACTGACATGAAAGTCGGTCGTAGCGCAGTTTGGGGCCATAAACAATGAAGGGAAATTAATTCTGCAGAACATATGCTGCGGGTTTAAGCACGAAGTGAAGAAAGAAGAGAAAAAATTAGCAACAGATAAAATAAAGTTTTTCTTTGAATTTAGGAAATTATTAATGGAATAATTTTTCATTATACAAAAAAGTTTTCTGGTATAGTTTGATTTATTAACAATTCGATTTTTTTATCATATATCGAAGAACAAAAAATTTGAGCCGAATTTTCAACTTAAAATGCCGTTCAAGTTCTCTAGCTTGCGAAATTTAATATGAAGAATATTTTTTTATAAAGTTGACGTGCATCATCAGCATGATTTTTTCAACAAACTGTCAACGACTCGTAAATTCGTGGAACTTCACAAGGCAATGAACTTTTTTTAATGCAATTGAATTTTTTTTTCGATTTAATGAAATTTAAGAAGTTATAAACATTCTGCGGTTTTTTAGCTCTTAAGTGATTTTTTTCCTTCTCTTTTAATCCATTATTTTTTTCACCTTTTGTGTGCACGAAAAAACTCTTCATCCAGGAAGTTTCAAATAATTTTTTTAGATTCTACTTTGCAAAATCTTTTATTTTTTCTTTTTAATTTTCTCACACTTCGTAAAAATTCCGATTAAAATAGAAAAATTTCTTCTTTCCCACTCAAAAGAAATTCAAATTAATTCGCGGAGCTATCGAGAGTTTCCACCAGTTTTGTAGAGCGCCGCGACAAGACTAAAATAATTGAATGAAGGAGAAAAGTGTTTAGCCGGCTAATGCTCTCGATACTCACATTTTCTCTCATTCTCTCTCCGTCTCAAACGCTGTGCATGATTCACGCTGTATAGCGATGATATCGAAGAAGAGTAAACTAAAAAAACTTTATACAATGCAATGAGCGAAAACAACAAAAGAGTGCATCGAATGTTTTAAGAGTGGAATGAGAATGTTTTCAATGTTGCATTATGTTCATAATGTTTTTCGAGGATCATGCGATGATAAACATTAAACATAATCGATCCTAAAATTAAAAGAGAACAGAATTCTAATGATTTAAAAATTAAATTGATTTTTAAGAAAGGGTTTAAATTTTTGAAATTTTCATCATTAGTTAAGTAAAATTTTAAAAAATTTAGTCACAATAATTCGAAATAAAATTAAAACGTTAAAAATGCCACTGTTACAATGTCATTTCCAGATAAAAACTTTCATACCAACAAAATATCTTATTTCCATCGAATTTATGATCATCCACTGTTTATGTTGAATTAATGGAGCTCCAATTCGTAAAAGTCTCTTCTAATGGTCGCAATATCAATAAATAAAAATAATGAAAGCAGATACAAAATATTCAATTAGCATCAACGAAATGTTTCAGTTGGTTACTTCCGATGGTCGAATGTAAAATAATTGAAGCATGAAAACTAAATTTTAATTTTATTCAATTGTGATCGAAGAAAGTTTTGTGTATCTATTAATAAAAATATGACACGAACTTAGAAATATTAATGTGGTTAATTATGTAGAAAATTTAAACGGTCATAATTGAGTGAGAAATACGGCCAAGGGATGGAAATTCTTATTTAAAGTAAAAATAAATTTAAATTTTAAAACGATTCGAAGTTTAAACTTTTATCAATTTAAAATCCTTAAAAAAGATTTCTGAAAATCAAAATTGAATGTCCATCCCTTGTTTACAGTTGTAATAAATCAATTAAAAAAGATACACAGCGACCAGTATAAAAATATTTTTTTTGTTTAGAGAAATTTTAACTTCTTTAGAATTGAAAACTTCCGGCATTGATTTTCACTTTAATTTTCTTCAAAAAAAATTTCTCCGAAGAAATTCAGAAGCTCAACAATGAGCATCAAGTCAAAAGACTCGATGAGTAGTTCAATTGCACATCTGGCATCATACGAGGGCTCTCCCATTAAATCTCGACTCGTGCACATGAAATGCGATGCATTTAGAAGGCGATTTGTAAATACGCTGGAAAATCACACTCTCGAGACTGTGTGGTGTGAGAAAAGTTAAAAGACGTGTGAATGCGCAATGCAACGCCATAAACAAGCGTATATAAAAATAATTCTATTGTAAAATGGAGATGCATTGTGATATCGAACATTTGATGAGTTTTAGAAATTGGACAATGAAAGGCGTTATTCAAATAATTTTAGTCACCAATAATCGCTTCGTCATTCTCGGCTCTTAAGTGACTCTCATGGCGACTAAACTATGTCAATATTTACTTCAAATCACTTCAGCTCCACATTTAATTTGCGTTATGAATAAAAGTGTTTGTTTAAAATTATTACTGGAAAATTAGCTTGAATGTTCTTTATGGATTTTTATAACAATCCGGACCATTGATGAGTCGATGCGTGTGATTCTTTTTTGAAGCGCCAAAAAAAGTTTGGATCCAAATTAAAACTTTGAACCTTAATTGATTTTGATCTAGTCTTTGAAATGTAAAAGATTTTCAGCGTAAATTTTTCTCATAAGTCAACTTCTTTCCTCGACGCACAAAAATTTCAATTTCGTAAAGAATTTAAAAGGAAAAATATTTTTCTACGAAATTCCTCGTTTTGTCTTTGATTTCTTTTTTCGTGTATATTTTTTCATGTGAATCAAGACGAGTGCAAGTGACTTATGCTATGTTTGTCTATCGCATGGTGCACAAACATGAAAGTAAGAAATGAATTCTTTTGCTTGCATGTTGTTTGTACGTCACTACTCTAATTGCAGTTAGAGAAATTTATCACTATGCACACATAGAAAGTAAATTACGTTTCACGTTAAAATTGTGAAAGACGAAGGGAATTGTAGAGAAATAATAAACAATGGTAGTCAGCATGCAGCATAAATCCAATATTTATTGTTATCTTCTAAACGCTCAACATCTGCACTTATGTGAGAACTTTCGTGACAGTTTCAATGAGAGCAAATTTTAGAAAATAAAATAGTTTTAGTTTTGCAAGGGTTGTGAATTTAATTTTGTTTGAATTTATTATTAAAATGTTAATTAAAAATTAAATTTTATTTGCTAAAAAATAATTTTTGCTTACTCCAGAATTATTCCCTTGGAACAAACGGAGCTGAAAAATTCACTTTAGATAATGGACAACGATGAGGGTGTGTGTGGTCATTTTTTCATTTATATCTCTTGAACTTTCTCCTAGTTTTCTCGCATGTTGCTCCCTTAATCAATTGACCTAATTTTTGTTTTGTCTTTTGACGATCCTTTACTTTTTGAGGTCTCCTAAACAACAGGAAAAAAATTATTCAAACTTAAGAGTTTTTTGTTCTACCGAATGCTTTCATAAAAAACTTAAAAAAGGATTTAATTTCATTAAAGGATGTTGTCAAAAAATCGAAATGAATTAATAAAATCTTTAAATAATATATTTTTCATCACATCTAAATCATAATGTGGATATTTTACTAGCAGGATAAAAGAGATCAATCATATCAACTAATCTCATTTACTGATGCGTTGATAAAAAATGTCGGCAATCAATAAAGCAGCAAGTCGTATTTGATTTCACTCTCCATTAGACTCAAGTTTACGACTTTTATCATCATCAAAAAAATTATCAATAAATTCCATTCATAGATCAATATTTTTTTGACTATAAAAGAGCAACGCAATTAAGAATTATGCCAAATGTGTTCGAGATCAAAGAATTTCAATGTTTCTTTTGTTTGCTTACTATTTATTGAGGCATCATGTTCTGTTTGTGAGCATCTGTGCGATCATTTTAGTCGGGAATGAAATATTAGTTGTAAGTGGATTAAAGATGAATTAATTAAAGAGCTTATTTTGGGGTAAAATCAAGAGTGAAATTATTTCTATATAAAATTTAAAATTTTTAAAACTGCTTTTAAAAAGTTGAATTTTTACTCAAAATTTTTAACATTATTTTTTTTAACGGATCACGAAATAACAATTAAATCACAGAAACCCAGTGCACATTTCGAAAAGTAAAGAAAATTGTTGCGAAAGACTTTTGTAGCATCACGTTTTTAAAATTGAAAAACTGTGT
Organism: Tanytarsus gracilentus; assembly: GCA_038502055.1. NCBI lineage: Eukaryota > Metazoa > Arthropoda > Insecta > Diptera > Chironomidae > Tanytarsus > Tanytarsus gracilentus. The sequence continues at coordinate 1,692,659 of JAXRKN010000045.1, read as the reverse complement.
CGAGGAATTTACATCAAGAATCAATACATTCAAGACTGCGACAAACAGTTAAAATTGTAAATTTGATATATGAGCTGTAATTTAATTTATTGGTTAGGTTTCAAAATAATTTCATCATTTCTTGGGTTATTTTAGGTATGAGCTGCTGATTCACTAAAATTAATATTCGCGACACATTTTCACTGATTCATATTTTAATAGTTTAATCGTAAAAAATATTTTACAAGAAATCAGAGATGAAAGCGAAGCGTGACTCAACATTTTAAGGCAGTCCATAAAATAATCAGAACATTTATTTAGTTTAAGGTCGTAAAAAAGCAAACTTGATCCAATTACATGGAAGGAACTTTTTTGTGCTGCAGCATGTTGTGAAAAAAGGAGCATTAAAGGTGTCAAGTTCAACATGCGACGACATTCTGTCTGCCAACTTCACAGCATCTTTTACGGAAACATAAATTTATCTCCGATTTTGCCAGCAAAATATTTCTTTTAATTTTTTGAGATCACATGGATGAATGCGTGGGTCAAGTTTCTTTCCCTTCATTTCCTCGATCGAACATATAAATAATTTTTTTCTAGTTCAGAAAACATCCGGCAAGGAATACGAAGTTAAAGATTCATGGTAACTCAATTTTAAAATGAAAAAATTTTGTTTATTCGATCAAAAATTAGAGTTCAAATCACATGATTTTTAATGTAAAAAAATATACCTAATTTTTGAAATTTTTATTTCATAGCTCAATAAAAATTAACACAATTTTTTGGGTGACAAAATTTTAATTTGTCCAACATAAAACTGCCACAAAATTAATTTAATAAGTTTTTGCACATATTAAAATTTTTCAGTCGTAATTTTTTTATTATAGCTGAAAGAAGAAAAGCAAAATGACACGATCGACAGCTGTATGATATTGTGAGTGAGACAATCATGTGTGACTTTAATGGCTTGCAAGTATGTGAAACATATTAATTAGCTTCATTTGCTTCGGTGTAAATCATATTGATTAGTTAAATCATAAAGAGTCCATCAAATTTTAAATACCAATACCAATTTGTATAAATTTTGAAATTTCCTCCAGAAATTCAAAAAACTTGTGCCTTGACCTCACTCAGCATTTTCGGCCTTCCTCTTTCATGATCAAATTTCATGCAGGCCAGTGATCTTTTTTATCACTGAAATATGATATTTTTTATTCTTACGCAATGCATCCTTAAAATTAGTGTGTGAGAAGTTAATTTTTTACGTTGTTGTCTTTTTAATTAAAGAATTAATTTTCAGTCAATTATTTTTATTTAGGGTGTCATGCGGGTTAGAAGTTTATAACGGTTTTATAAAGATTAATTAAAGCGCCATCTTTGAAGCAAAAGGCAAAAAAATATATTATAAACTTACTCATGTTTTTAAGGATTCGGAACCTTTAAATTTTTCTGTTGAAATATTTGTGTCAATTTCAATTTATTTTAATATGAAAAAATGTCATTCCTAAAGTGTGACACCTGTCACCTCTGTTAAATTCAAGCACCTCCTTTTCCTCTACACTTCACTTGTGGAGTAAGTCAAGAGAAATTTATAGCCATCACATGAGATCACATCCTTTAACGCGTGTCCTTTTTTTCGAGTGGATGTAAAGTGAAAATCTTTTCTTCGTATTTGCTTTTTTTCAGTGGAAGCAAAACAAAATAAATAACGGAGTCGATAATCTTATAATTGAGACAAATCGTGAACTGCACACATCCCTTCCATGTTTTCTTAAGTGGTTACCAAAACCTCCATAAATCATTCAACGATGAATTTTTTTTCGAAGCATTTCATTCACATTTTTAACGAGATCTCGTATTAATTAATTTATTTTAATATTCTTCCGTTTCTAAGCAGTGCAACAGAATCGTTTACATTTCAATTTTCTTAATTGATCGCGGAACCGTGATAATTGCCTTCGCGAGTTCTGTTGAGCATTGTCGCAAGATTTTTGCTTTAATGTAACGACGATAAATGTGCAGCGTGTGCGAGAAGTTTAATTAATCTTTTGCACATAGATCGCGCACATATGAAAGAAAATTTTATTGAGGAAATTGTTTATGAGATTTTAATGGACAGCGAGAGCGAGAGGTTTTATGGCTCATTTTGCATCCATCAATAGTGAACAAATGGCAGAAATTGTTACTCGTGACTTTGTGTCGCATGATCGTGATCGCATGAAACAAATGAAGGGCAAAAAAAGTTTTAAAAATTTTTTTCTATCCTAAATTTCAAGCTGAATTTTGTCAAGGAGAGCACTTTACAAAAACAAGTGTCCCTCATGAGCCGCCCCATAATAATTTTTCAAAATAAATATCACAAAATTTGTTTCATCGCTAATTAGTTATCTGATTTGTTGTCAACAGACGAAAAAACGAACACATCTCAGGCGTTGTCGCTGCGACATGATGTGTTTATTTAGTGTCCGATGTCGAGAGTGTTAAAAAATAGTGACGGAAAAGAAATCAAAAATATTCTTCTTTATTTTTTTAATGTCTCAATGCAATTGCTATTTCCTGCGTCATTGTTCCCATGCCTTGAACTGTTTTATTTTTTGTTATCCCCCCTCGCACATCACATAACAATTGCCATATAACTTTTGGAAGGAACCACATAACTAGAACTTCAATTATTATCGCTATTAATCTTTCATTAATTATACGACCATAAAACTGAATCATGAGAAAGGCATGAAATCTTTATAGTGCCATTGAGTTCAGCACTGCTTGAATTTATAAGAAAAATTTGAAATTTGTTGCATGAAAAGTCTCACATGTGAAAAAACAGCGTGCCGAAGGGAATTTCTTCAGAAACGCCTCTAGTGGATCTTTCGATTGTCATTGGCTGAGACGAATTTCACAGAAGGAAACATAAAAATTTTCTCCGGCACTAAGATCAGATGTGATCGTGCAGTTGAAGAAATCGGATCGTTTTGAGTTGAGTTTAAAAAAAGGTTCGAGTGGAAAAAAATTTAAAATTTAACGGAAACATTTTGAATTTAAAAATGTACTCATCCGAAGCGCCTAAAAGTGAATTTTTTGAACAATTTGTGCCCAGCAAGGTGACAACTAATGTTCAACAGTCGTTTCTCCCTCACTCAAATATCTCGGATTATTCAGACTATCAAGGACCTCCACTCAACATTTACAACAATTATAATCCAAATTTTCATCATCATCACTATTATTATCCCAATTTTGATACGTATCCAGGATATCAAAATGCACTCGATCATAGCTGGATAAGAAAATATGATTGTGAAAGTCAAAAAGAGTATTTTATTGCCAACACACCCTCGCCCGCTGAATGTTGTGATTTTGAAGTGCCACAGCAACAAATTAATAATCTTAAAGGAACAGTTAAAACCTCAAATGAAATCGAAAAGTTTTTCTTTGACACCCCTAAGTCCAGCAAAGACATTGAGAATAATAATTTTGTGGATTCAAGTGAAAGTGTCTCTTGGGAAAATGAGAAGTGTAAAGTTTTAAAAGAAGATAAAAAAAATAATTTGCAAGAACTTAAAAGTTATAAATCACCAAATATTGAAGATTTTGGTAAGAAAGAAATTTAAAAGCTTATTTTTGTGATTTATAAGTTTATTAAAAACCCTGCGTGGGACATGGCCAAATGTTACCGTTAAAATTCAAAAAATCCTCATACAAATAAAATTTAAATCTCGTCCCCAACGTATTTTCAATATACTTTTATTTAAATTTACGTCCCACGCAGGTAAAAAACTAGTTAATTTATTTAATTTGATAACTTAAAAAATTTTTTTTTTTTTTTTTTTTTTTTTTTTTTTTTTTTTTTTTTTTTTAAAAAAAAAAAAAAAATATTAAAACAATTAAAAAATGTATGGGAAATTGTCTGTGGGCAAAAAATATAGGGTCAATTTGTCCATGGGCAAATGAGCGCAAAATTTGCAAAATAAGTGGGCCTGGACTAATCTGTCGGCAAATATGCCCGGACAAATTGACCCATATTTTTTTGCTCCCACGGTGGGAGGAAAATAAGGGAAAATGCAACTTAAAAAACAAAAAGAAAAAAGATTGCCTAAAAATTATTAAAAAGATGAAGGTTCTTAGTTTAATTTGTAACTTTTAGGTAATTAAATTTTTTGAATTTTTGATGAAAATTATATTTTTTTAAGAAATTAATCGCTTACTTTCATTCAGATGATTCCGTTTCATCTCCTTCAACTCCCATTTCTAATCGAAAGGAGCGAACTGCCTTTACAAAGCAGCAAGTTAGAGATTTGGAAGCCGAATTTAACCATTCAAATTATCTTACTCGATTGCGACGGTATTTATTTATTTTATATAAAGTTTGTTTGAAGAATAGAATTAATTTTTATATTTTCGAGAGTTAAAAAAATATATATGTTATTTATAGGTATGAAATTGCGGTAGCGCTGAGCCTATCTGAGAGACAAATTAAAGTTTGGTAAGTAAAATTTTGTTTAAAGTTCTAAATAAAATTTAATTATTTATTTTTATCCTTTTTAATCAGGTTTCAAAATCGAAGAATGAAATGTAAGTTTTACTTTTATTTAATTAAATCAAGTTTATTTTATTTGTTTTAAAAACCAACAGTCAAACGTGCCAACGGAGGAAAGCAATGAAAATCTTAAATCAGTACCAAAGGATGTTTGCAATATATTTTGTATAAAATAAAATTTTATTTCAAATTTACTTAAATTTTTTTTGCTTTCTTAGCCTTTACAGTTTTCTTGGGGCTTGTCTCTTTTACAGGTTTCTTTTTTGCTAATGGTTTTGTGGCTTCCGTTGACTTCTTTGCTGGTTTTGGTTTTGCCTTTTCGACTGATTTCTCCATTTTTTTCGGTGCTGGTTTTTCAGGTTGCTTCTTAGACAAAGGTTTTGCAGGTTTTTCATCAGTTTTCTTCGCTGCAGCTCTTGTGACTCTTTCACTTGGTTTCTTAACAACAGTTTTAACAATCTTCTCAACTGATTTCTTCTCAACAGGTTCTTTTTGTTTGCTGGCATTCTTTGCAACTTTAATGGCTTTCTCTTTTAGGGCCTTCAATATTTCCTCATCCACATTCTCGTCGTCATCAGACCCCTCTAATTCCTCAATTTCATCATCAGAAGCGAGATCCATTTTTTCGGGATCGAAAGTTTCGTCACCCTCGCCATCCAATGCAGTGTCGTTAAGAGTAGAAATTGTCATATCCTCTTTTGATTTGAGCGTAATACCCATGTCCTTTGTCACAGCATCGAGATCGTAATCCATTCCGAGTTCAGCGAAAAGCTTTTTCTTCTTGTTCATCCTGTATGAATTAATAAAAGGATTCAAATTAAGGACATAACTAAATTTAATGGTAATGACTTTACTTTTTTGTGACTTTCTTCATTCTCTTATTCTGATCCTCATCAGTTCTAAGTCGATTTTGATGATCAACATTCATTTTACTGGCCATAAGGTGCGTTGATGTGAATTCCTTTTCGCCCTGTTCATTGCGAACTTTATAGATGCTCGTCTTGAAATAATCGTGACGAATTTGAGTTGGGGGAATAAACTTTGCCTTGATAATTCGCTTGAACATGATGTAATTGTTGATTGCATCGGTGGCTATCTCAGCGACTTCTGGATATCTGAATTCAATGAATGCATAACCGCGACTCTTGAGTGTCTTCTTACTTCTTCCCAAACGCAAGCGTGTGATGGAGCCAAATTGAGTGAAAAATCCACGAAGTTGTTCCTCAAAAAATCCATGTGGTAGATTCTTCACAAAAACTGTTCCTCTCGTCTTTGGATGCTTTCTCTTGCCTTTCGCATTTTTCTTACGATTAATGAGCTGTAAACAAAAGCCATGTGATTAAAGTGCTACAAAGAGATTTTTATGTGTTTTATACCGCTTGTGAGATAAACTTTGATTGTGTCTTCTCGGGCACTGCCTTCTTAACATTTCCCTTTTTCGATTTCCTCGCAACAATTGCCATTTCTTTTAATTTTTTTATGAATTTATTCAAATCAAAATTAACACGAGTTTTAAAAGATATTTTTCACTCAACTTACCATCACCCTGCCTCACTAATACACTCAAAAAACTTTGTTTATCCTCCAAAATTTGAGAATTTAATTAACTTTATTCATTTAAACGTCACAAAAAGTCATTCAAGATGGGTAAAGGATTCAATAATTTTATGAGCAAAAAGTTCTTCCATCCAGCATCGAGGGATAATCTCAAAAGAGTAAGAATATGAGTAAATTATAAAAACGATTAAAAATTACTAACAATTTCATTATGTTAGGTATGGATGGCCGAACAACAGGCAGTTGCTGAAAAGAAAAAACAGGAAGATCTCAAAGCTCAATATGAGAAGGAACAAAATCTCCACGAGAACAAGTTGATGTTGAGTAAGGAGAGCAAGGACAAACTTTCGCTGAATTTTATGTATGAACCACCGCCTGGAATTAAAAAGGACCGAGAAAAGGAATCAAACGAGCCAGAATATAAGTTCGAGTGGCAGCGAAAGTATAATGCACCGCGTGAAAGCTATTGCAAGGGAAATGAAGAGATTCGTGATCAGCCTTTTGGAATTCAAGTTAGAAATGTTCGCTGTATCAAGTGCCACAAGTATGGCCATATCAACACGGACAAAGAGTGCGCCCTATTTAGTCTTTCAATGAGCGAAGCCAAAAAACTTCATTCTGAAAATGAGACACAACAACTCTTAGCCAAAGGTGGCATCGAGGAACAGCTCAAAGAGGGCATGATGGAGGATGGACTTGCGCTAAAGAAGAATGCATTATCGCTCGAGCAACAGCAAGGTAGTTGGAGACATCAATTAATTCCAGACGACGATGAAGTCAATCAAGTTCCAGAGGCTGAATTCATCAAGGGATTAAGTAAGAAACAAAAAAAGGAATTGCTTAAGAAACTCGAACTCATTGAGAGAAAGCACAAGAAAAAGTCCAAAAAACGTTCGAGTTCATCGTCACCAACAGAAGATCGCAAGTCTAAGAAAAAGCATAAGAAGAAGAGCAAGCATGAGTCATCGAGCAGCGAAGACGACCGTAAAAAAGCAAAGAAATCCAAAAGAGACAAGGACGCTCGACCGATAGCTGCACCCATTGCCTGCATTGCAGTGCCTATTCCAGTTCCAGTACGATATGATCCAGACTACGATAGAAGACGAGATGACACAAGTAGCTACAGCAGACGAGATAGAGACAGAGAAAACTCTTCAAGACACGACCGCAGACATCGAAGCCGCTCGAGATCAAGAGAAAGAAGTGACCGAAAACATCGTAGCCGCTCACACGATCGAAGACATTAATTATAATTTTTCCAATGACTTAATAAAGATTTTCTTTTTAATCGATTACAATTTATTAAATGAACATGAAATATTTATTCTTTTTCCTCGCTGATGCACGTCCAAATGCCATCGTTGCTCTCCTTCCACAATGTAACTTTGTTATCGCCACCCGATACGCCGAGGATATTTCCCGTCAATGACCAACTGACATTCCAAACGACATCATCAAAAGTATTGAGTACTGTCGGTGTCCACGTTGTCATGTCGTCCGTATTCCAAATGATGACGCGACGATCTTGTGAACAGCTTGCAATTCGAGACGAAGGGAGTCCTATGCTGGGCGCCCAAGCGACATCTCTAACCCAATCGCAATGAACTTCCAATTTACTCTCCTCGACCCATCGATCGCCTTCCTCTCGCCAAATTTTAACTGTGTTATCGCATCCACCGGAAGCGAGACGCTTCACTTGAGAAATACCATTGTTTGCCGTTTGCTTGGCGCGTTGATCAAAAGCAGCTTCAGGCACTGAAGATGGACACCAGCTGAGAGCATTGCATCCGATTGTGTGAGCGTTTGGAATCTTCTTTACATCAAACATTCCGTTTTCAGTGTTGCAGCTAAGAACGGAAATGGAACCATCGGAACTTCCGCATGCAAGAATTAAGCCATATTCGGGTGGTGCAAAAGCGACGCTATTGACCGATGAATCGTGATTACTGTATTCATAATACTTTGACCAATCGCCATTCGTTTCCTTCCACAAGATTACCTTACGATCGTAAGAACAAGACGCAAGGATGTTGCCGAATTTCGGATGTGCCCAAGTTACTTGCCAAACGGGACCACCGTGACCCTTAAGATCCGCTTTCAGTCGCTGCCCTCCATTCTTAATGTCGAAAATCTACAACAAAGTTAATTAATTAAGCATAAATATAAGGAAATCGAGAGAATTACCTTAATTGTATTATCGGAGGAGCAAGTGGCTAGATTTAAGCCGTAATAATCAATTTCGGCGCCGTGAATCAAGTCCTCATGACCGCTATCGATTGTTTGTAGCACACTAACCATGATTAAAGGTGTTAAATGGAGTTTTTTGCACGAAATTTAATTAATTTTTCTCGAATGTTTTTTAATTTCCACGTCGAAACAAAACAACTGAAGGTCGGATAATTCAGAGTCGGATAATCGAATTTAAGTTTTGTTTATAGACGAAATTGAAAATATTTTTTAAAAAACAAATTTAAAGATTAAACATTGCATTAACTAAAGTTATTAAATGCTAGCAAGTAAGACAGTCAGTCATATTTCTCATCGCACACGAATGTTCAAATAATAATGAGGAAAGTATGGTAAGTTTAAAAAATGTCCGAGCTGGCAAAACAAAAAGAAAATCTAATCAATCACATTTCAGGCTCAGAAAAGATCAGTTAGTTAACAAACCCTTCTATAAAAGGCGAATTTTCTTCTTCTTCATTATTGTGTTTTTTCTTGGAATTTTCTTTATAATTTACCAATTTAAGTTCGTCGAGCAACTTCAGCTGAATGACACAAGAAACTCTGAAGTATTTTCTGAACGAGAAATTCACAACCAGCCGCCACCTGCTGAGAACCGAAAAAGTACAACAGATTTTATTGCGAAACGAGAAATCATCCGAGGAATAAGGATAAGGGATCTTGATAGCTACACGAAAAAATTCGCAAACCAAAAGTTTAAATGCCTTGAATCTAATCTTGAAATTCCCTTTTCACAAATCAACGATAACTATTGCGATTGTCCAGACGGTAGCGATGAGACAAACACGAACGCCTGCAGCAACGGTAAATTCTATTGCACAAAGCAAACACGACATGTGACGGGTAGAGGAAAGGATACTTTTGTAGCCAGTAGCAGGATCAATGACGGAATTTGTGATTGTTCAGATTGTTCCGATGAATTTAAGACTTCACATTGAGGAAAAGTGCATTATGAGAAAAACATAAAGTCCACTTGCAGGATGAAAATCATCTAAGCATCACCTAATTAACTTTTAGTACATTTAAGTTGTTGTTGAAACCATATTTTTGCATCCCAAAAAAAGAAAGAGTCAAAGATAAAATAAAAATTGTCAATTTTCTTATTTATATCAATTTACAAAGAATATTTTTATTACCTTCGTAATTAGTGCTTAAAAACTAAATACTCTCTTACTTTTTTAAGTCGTTGAATCATTTTAGAAAAAAAAGTTTTTTTACAAAAAAAAATTGTCAAAAAAAGAAAATTGAAATTTTGTGTGATTCATAAAATTAGAAGCAAATTTGTTTCAGTATACGAAAAATTGACGTCACACATCCTTTTAAAAAGAAATTGTGAAAAGTGTTTCTTTTGATTTTCAGGCAAACTCTATAGTGTTGAAAATTTAAGTTTGTCATCGGGCCTTTACGTCATATATAAACATTCAACATGTTTTTTTTTTGAGAGCGATTCTATTGAAAGGAGAACATTTTCTTAGCATGTGGTAACTGACTCAATTTTTTAAATCGTTTTAAAAATTTTCAAGCTACCATGACAAAGTAAATTCTCCAAAATAATCGAAAAGAAAATTATGTTGCGATGAAAAAAGTTATCTTAAATATCTATCAAGACCCAGCATCTCTTTCATGTCGAAAATTCTTTAAGTTTTTACTGAATCTGGTGTCTTTTGAATGATTTGTTGTTGTTGCTGCATAGAATCCTTATCTTCAGCAGCCTGCTGCTGCTGTTCTTTCTCCTTTTGCAAGTGATATTTTTTGAAATTCTCCAGCACCTCAAAGTGAGTGAAAAGATTTGAGATATTTGAGTCGTTTGAGTGAAGTGTTCGAGTAATGTTGCATCCGAGTCGTTTTAATAAGTCGGTAAATGCTTTCTCCTCTTTTCGCAGCCACGGACGATGATCATCTTGAACCTGATATGGAGTGACATGGACATGAACCGCAATGTTTAGACGGCAAAGTGTCTCGAGGAGACTTCGAGCAGTGATCCATGTGTTTTTCCCTAATCGATCGAATAAAGCCATAAAAAAAATGTTGATTAGCACATAAAATCATTTAAATTACCTCCCGCATGGCCACCGTCAAGGAAATACATTGACTTTATACGCGATACTAGTTTCATCATAGAGCTATCATCGGGTGTCAATGTCTTCATGTAATGAAATTCATAAATAAACTAAAAGATGAAAGAGAAATAAATGTTAGTCAATCAAATGTGCTGTTTAAACAATTTTTTTATGCTTTTCCTCACTTGATTCAAAACAACACAACCTTTACTGAAGCCCATCAACGTCAAATTTGCCTTGTCAAGGTTAATACTTTCGCGCCACCAAAGTAAATCTTCGCGATGATTATTTGTCGATGCCGGCGATGATGACGATGGAGCTGCTGTGATTGTGCTGATTGGCGGTGTCTGAAGATCACCGTGAAGTAAGTCCGGCGTTAAGTCCGTCGCGATTTGAACTGTGTTGGGAATTGAATTACAATCGTCCTTGCACGAAAAATCCGAATCGGGTGTCGAGTTGTCATGGACTTGCAGAATATCAATGTGCATATCTTCAGTGTCCGAATTTGAAGCTAAAAGATTAGTTTGTTTTAAAAATTTCAAAAATAAACACTTTCTTTGAATATTACATGAATTTGTAGGATTTTTTAACAGCTCACTTTCGGGCAAAGATTTAAGTTTTTTAGTTATATTTATCAAGAGTCTGGAAAATGATTAAGTTAGAAATGATTCACAATATATTAAAGTTGGTACTCACTCTTCCAAATGTTGCAACGCATAGTGCATGGGCGTATGATCGGGAATGCCAACATTATTTCCTCTCACAAAGTTATCGAAGCAACTGAAAGTTGTAAACTCCATTCTGAGGAAATAAAAACTAGAACAAAAAATATTTTTTCGAAATTTATATAAACTCACCTAACGGGTCTAACGACAATAATGTGAGCGCGTGGAAACGCTTCCTGTAAGATCATTGCAGTATGATCCAAATTAAATTTTACATAACCTTTCGTATCGCGATTCTCCTCCATCATTTCGGGTATGTCCTGAACATCTCCTCCAAAGTAAACGATTGCATCTTGCGGTTCATCTTTGTTGTTGTTCGTACATCGCTGCATTGGCGGCAAATAAATTATATTGTTTGTGCGATTCGAATATCCTTTGACAGCATTAAGTCTAATGACGCCGCTTGATTGAGAAGTAGTTGAATTAGATGAATGTCCCGGCATCTCGCTACTGCTATTGATCATCATTTAGTGTTTAAATCCTTAGAATATTTTTCTGTGAATTAAATTTTTTATTTATTAGAAGCATGTTCATAAACAATTTATTAAAGTCAATCAAAGCGATCGGCATACCTCAAAAAATTATCATCAAACGTGATGATCTTATAGACGAGGAAAATAAAATAATTTTTCTCAAACTTTTAGCTGTGAAGCACATTTAATATATTTCTTTCTTTCTCCATGTGAAATAAACAAATCGTCAACTCTCTTCTTCTTACATTTATTGCAGAGTGTGAAAAATATTTTTTTTCACCGCAGAGGCCAAAATCCTCTCATTGTAAAGTTTTTTTTTTGAATTCGCTATATAGGAATGCGTTACGCGCGCGTCTCATTTCACATAAACACATTTTACATATGACGAAATGAACGAATATCATTTTCAAGGAATTTTCTCTTTTTATGAGTCACTTTCTTGGCGAGAGTTTGATGCGGAAAAATCAATTTCACAGACACTCATTCACTCATAAATAGGATGGTGGCAGCCGCGCATACAATAACTAGGTATATATATACTATTTTAATGTCTATAAATATCACAATAAAATTCCCATAATTCCTCGAAAGAAGAAAAACATTCAACGAATGTTAATGGGAAACTGTCGCGAACACATGATGCTAGTAAAATCGCTCCTCCAACTCCTCGTCGCGATTGGTGGTCCCGAAGCACTTTGCAAACTTTTGACTGACATCTTCCATGCAAAGTTTTGCGTCCTCCTTAATTTCACGAATTTTCTCGCGAACCTCTTCGCGCATCAGTATATAGCACATTGCTACTAAGCCCATTCCAAAGAGGATGAAAATGAAATTTATTACGAGTTTACTTTGACTCTCGCTCGATTCAGCCTTTTCTTTACCGGCGCCAGGTATAATATCGCCAAAGCCAATTTTACACAAGCTTATAACTACGAAATAAACTGAGTTCCAATAATCCCAGCCTTCCCATTCGGCAAACATGATCGTTCCTCCGGCAATGTAAAATGAAATGACCCAAAGACAAGCCGTTGACGGTACGATGATTTTCTTCTTGGCCTTTGGCAACTGTAAGGTGCTTCCCTCTTCACTTCCATTAAAATCTCGATCGGGATCTCGACTGCAATCATGGAGCCACGTATAAAGCCATTTAAACGTTGCCGCCAATACTTTTCCCATGCTCACGAAATAGAGAATGTAAAGTGGAATACCGAATGCCGCATATATCATTGTCATGATTTTTCCCCAGTCTGTCTTGGGCACTAAATTTCCGTAGCCAATCATCGAGAAGACTGAGAGACAGTACATGAGAGATGCCGAATAATTCCATTGCTCTTCTGCGGTGGAGTTTGTGAATCCTTTTCGAATGAGTTCGGTAAAATTTTTCTGATATTCAATCAATTTCCGATCGTAATGTGCCACAACTGCCGTATTATTGAGCGTATTATACTGTTCAATTATTGTCCAAAGCTCTTCCGCCATATATTTTCTGATTTGAATCATCTCATACAGAGCTGTGTTAATGTATTCTTTTTCTATCGCTCTAAACATGAAAGCGCCGAGGACAGCATATGAAACGATCAGTGCTCCCACGCCAACTTGAGTGAACATAAATGCTGCGAATTTCCTACAGCAATCCTTTAACTTTTCGCGAGGATCACTACCATTCGTGGACGAGTTTGATCCGCGAGAAGATCGTAAAGAGCGATTTCGATTCATTTTAGAAATTCTTTTTTAAAAACTACCGACTGACTTTAGGGACTGCGATTGATCAACTATCAAAATTTTCCCATAACTCTTCACTCCGTGTTCTCTTTCTCCAATAATTCTTTCTTTTTTCGCGTCTCTCACTCTCGCAATTTACTACTTTTTTATTTCTATTTTTAAATCACTTTTACACATATATGTGCTGATCCTCTCGGAGTGTATATATTGTACTGCTCAATGAGAAAATCTTTTATTTTTTTCTCGAAAGAAACGCGATATCTTTCTTCTTATGCGAAAATGTGATGATGTCTGATGTGCCTGATCGCCCCGCTATGACTGGCATTTCTCTTTTATGAAATTTTATTTCGGCACGCGAGGAAAATGTGTGCGAGAAAAGAAAATGAGATGAGAGGAAAATGGTCGATTATGTTAGTGAGGTATTGAGGTAAGAGAAAATTTCAAGAGGATGTTCAATATTTTGCAGCTGGATAAATAATTTTAGTGGATTTTTAAATTTTGATTAATGTTTTTGATATCATTGAATATTTTTATGAAAAAAACGACATAATTTTGAATGTTTAAAGAGAAACAGAACTGACCAATCCATCAAAAGATCCTGCATCAAAGCCAATTCTCAATTTAATTAGGTAGTCACATTTGATCTCTCTCTCTCTATCACTCACATCTTCGAGTTCAACAATCTTAATTCAATGTTTGTATATTTTTCCGAAATTCATTTTTTTTTCTCATTTTACGCTAATTGTTATCGCACAGCGTTCAATTTGGTGCCGATGGATGTTCGTGTGTGCCATTTACTTTTTTTTTCGCAAACATGAAACATCCAGTGGAAAATTTTCACCCACGAATTTTAGTTCATTTTCTCTCAAATATTTAATCATTATGCGGCCGAGCGATAAACAAAAAAGCTTTTTTAACCGACGCTTTGATTGATTTCATTTTTTCCGCGATTATCTTTGAGTGAGCAAAAATGCATTGTTTATAATTTTTTTTTCGGAAACTTACCTTTGCTAAAAAGCGATTAAAATACATCAATTTTTTTGAAATTATCAACTTCACGCTGTCGTGTTAACACTTAGGTTGTGAGCTTGTGCAAAATTTCAAGGTTTAAAGTCATTTTAATTAGAGAATTTTGACAAAAAATAATTTTATAAAAATTTTATTTTAGGGGGAAAGGGCTTAAGTGAAGCGGAAACTTTTACGAGGGGGAAGTGACTTAGCAGAAAAATTATTTTGTTTTAAATATTTCTCGAGTAAACACGAAATTATTTTTTTTTAAAGAAAATGAGAAGGAATCAAGGAAAATTTGGCAAGTTAATTGGCGTACTCGAGGTGGGAAACTCGTATTGCAAATTCCTGGTATGTTAGCGTCAACATTCAACAACGTCAAGGTCAAAATATCTTTTGTTTATAAAAAATTTAACAAAATTTCAGATTTATGCATTAAAAAATTCCGAAATTTTGACGCAACACGAAATTAAAATTAACAAATTTGATAGCTTAAATGGCGATGAGTATGATCCTATTGAGCTATGGAATGCAATTCAGGATGTAAGAAGTTTTATTGATTTTTCCATCATCCAGCGAAAATAACTCAATGATTTCATTTTCATTTCAAGGTCCTTCGGATTGTGATCTCAAACTTAAAAATTCTCGAAATCGACACAAATGAAATTGTCGCAATTGGCATCACAAATCAGGTATTTCTTCATAATCATTTATAATTAATAAAAATTTTATTTAATATAATATCAATCAGCGAGAGACGACATTGCTGTGGAATAAATTAAACGGCGAAGTGTACAATCCTCTTATCTGGAGCGATATGAGATTATTGAATATTAAAAATTCGATATTGGCACGGACGAGGAACAAAAAAAATTATCTTCGTGATATGTGTGGATTGCCGTTTGATATGTGCGTATAATTTGAAATGTGAGCTGAATGTAATTAAACATTTCCTTTTTAGTTGCTTCAGTGCCATTAAAATAAAATGGCTCATCGAGAATTACACATCGATTCAAGAGGCACTTCATCGAAAAGAACTTTACTTTGGCAATTTGGATTCGTGGATAATGTGGAATTTAACGGGAGGCGTAGAGAATGGAATTCATTGCACAGATGTCACCAATGCATCTCGCACAATGCTAATGAACTTGGAAACTTTAAAATGGGACAAAAGACTTTGCCAGTTCTTCGATATTCCAATGGATATTCTACCAAAAATTCGAAGCTCTGCTGAGATTTTTGGATTCATTAAGATAAGAGGTTCTAATATGTTGGAAGGCATTCCGATTGCCAGCTGCATGGGAAACTGTAACAGCGCCTTACTTGGACAGTTGTGTCTAAAAGCAGGTCAAGTTCAAATTTCATTCGAGAGCGACACTTCCCTAATGATTAACACAGGGCAAGAAATAATTTACTCAGATCATGATTTGCTTACAACTGTTGGCTTCCAACTAGGCGCAAATGAGAAGCCCTTTTATGCTCTTGAAGGATTTGTTGGAAATAATTGCGGCGCAGTCGAATGGGTAAAATCGTCGATTCTCAATGAGGAGACAAATAATAACCAGAGTGAGGAAATTTCACCCGTTTCAAATTTACATCTTGGGATTATGAATGGAAATGGCATAAGCAATTGCTTCAAATCTCTTCACGACAATGAGGTGATTTTCGTGCCTGCACTGAAAGGACTTTGCGCGCCTAATTTTCTCTTTCAAGCCAAAGGATTTCTTTCGGGTCTATCGATTCAAACGAAATCGAATTCAATCTTCACTGCCGCCAAAGAGTCAATTTGCTTTCAAACCAAAACAATTTTGGAGACGTTAAAGAAAGATTGCAAGCACTGGCCAGCGCTCAATAAACTCGTTGTCGGTGGAGAGTTTTCGGAAAATGTCGACTTCCTTCAAGTTTTAGCCAATTTCTGTTGTCTAACAATCGAACGACCGCAAGTCTCAACTTCAGTTGGCCTCGGCTCACTCTTGTCAACAGCTCTCACCATGAAATGTATTTCATTGGAGGATTTTAAGAGCTCATGTAGTCCACCAATCGATACCTATTATCCAACTTTAAATTCCGATGTAATCGACGAAAAATATGTCAAGTGGCTTTCAACATTCAAGACGAGTCTTTATATAAGCGAACAGAAGCATCAAGAGGAGCGAGTGAATTTTCTCCTCGAAGACAAAACTGCGCATCAGTTTATTATGAACTCTCTACCAGGCTGTCTATTTCTATTCACCTCGTATGTCCTATACGTATTCAGTCAACTCCAGTTGAAATAGAAATTATAAAGTAAATTATTGTAGTGCATAAGAGTCAAATATAGAAGGAAAGTTAAAAAATTGAACTATTACTGAACTTTTTGAAATGCATTTCATGGAGGGTAGCAAACTCCACATTTAAGCTATAGAGTTTCCTTTGTTCACGAGCGGAGGAAAATTACGACACAATTTCATTTTTCGTTCATTCTTCGACTAGCTTTTGAGTTAACAAGAGGTAAAGAAAAAGAGTTGTGAAAATATGTGAAATTAATTAAAGTTAGTGAAGTGAAAGTGACCAATTTGTGCTTTACAGGAATCAATCATGTCGTACGACATTAGCTAGCTTCAAATCTTTCCTCAAAGAATGGGGACTCGAGACGATCTAGATGGTGGTAAGTCCACGTAGGAGAGAACAAAGAAAATTCTAGAAAATGTCAAAATTTTGGAGAAATTTCAGGATTTTTTGAAATATTTTTGGAAATAATTGAAACTTATTACTTTTAACACCATTTTAAGATATCTCAGTTTAAAATTAAACAACCGAAAGTTAATTTTTTTACGTTTGAAAATTTTATGAAAAGAAAAATGGCGTCGTAGACAATTCAGATTGACCTGAATAATTTTTCAATTGCAATTTCATGATTTTTCGTAATAGCATACGTAAAATATGAGTCATTGAGCTATTTCGACTTTAAATATATTTTTTTTAAATCTCAACTATGAACGTGATTTCGGGGAAAATCTCAAATCATTCAGAATAGTTGTGACCTTGAAAAAAAAAGAAAGAAAGATCCAGAAATAAAATTTCTCTTAAATGACTGCAACACTATGAAATAAATAAATTCGTGACAATGAAAATTCATTCTCATTTGCAGCCCTGACGATTTACTCATTTCACTGGGAGAAATTATACTGAAGAAGACGAAGATTTTCACTTTCGATGATAATCAACTTAATTTAACGCATACATAGGTCAAACACTTGATCCTATACCAATCAGAAACTCGAAAAATTTGGTTCAGGAAAAGGATCAAGCTGGTGATCCGTCCCAAATTAAAAGCTGGTCTTGACAAAAAGCAAAATGGCTTGTCTCAGCTTAAGCGATTGGCTACAATTTGCCAAAGTGCAATTGTAGTAGAGTTTCAACGAGAAGGAACACTCCGACTTGTTTTTTCAATGGCACGATGTCTATCGTCGTCTAGTGATGAAAAATTCTCATTGCGTTATGTGGATTGGTCCTAGACACAAAGAATAATACATTCAGAACGATCCGTTGGCAACAATCGGAAATAAAATGCGTTCACGACTTGTTTAACTCACGTTAAAAAAAGTTATTTTAAGTTACATACTTCAGGAGAGCTCGAAAAAAGTATTAAGAGCGGGAGGATGGTGGGCACGCTTTTAGCTGATTTTAAAACAATCGGCATTCTCGACAGCTCGTAAAATTCAATTGATGAAAAATGTCATTTGATCGAGAAATTTGAGGCTTTAATAGCCAACAAAAAAAAACTAAATCTCGTTGTAGGCAATATCGAGTAGATTTCGGCAAAAAGAAGTCTTCACATCTAGAAGAAAAAGTATTTAACTTTCGGAGTCAATGAAATGAAACAACCCGTATAAGAGATAAAGAAAAAATATCGCTAGGTTGCGGTAAGAGTCTTATGAAATAAAACAATCCACTCAAATCGTTTAAGGTCGAATTAACGGAAAAATATTCAACACGTATCACAACGAATGCGGAAGATCAGATCAACATAGCAATAGCTTAATGCTAGCCGTAAAACTAATTTACCTTGATCTAAAAATTTATTGTAGAGAAGAACAAAAAAACTTCTAAGGGATTTTTGGTCAAATTTTATGCTGAAGAAGAGAAATTAAAGGATAAAAAGAGATTCTTTTTATTAAAAAAATATCAGAAAAAAACGGGCACAAACGTAAGCCAAAACCGTAATTTATTTTGTCCAAATCGCACATTTCTTCCAGTTTGCAGGAGCTTAATTCTTTCTCTCCCCCTGGGAGAACAGAAAAAAATTTCTTTTTCTATATTTTTTAGAATAAAAATATAGGGCGGAAAAGCTGATAGTAAAATGAAAGAATGTGACATGCTGAGTGATCAGATCAGCAAGTAAGTTCACAAAGTTCATCATAACTCTTCCCTTTTTTCTATTTTTATGAGATGAAAAAATAGTACCTTTATCAGAGATATTAAGAGGAGAGATGACGTGACCCGTGAAAAGTAAAAAGTAAAAAGCACGTGAGAAAATCGTTTCTTTCCATTTCTAAAAGCTTTTATAGGCCGATTTGTAAATCCATGATTTTGGAGAAGATCGACATTTCTACCCTGGTGCGAAAACGATTAGTGGCATTTACTCCGCGTGAGTGTCGCTAATTTGTCCCAGATGATCCGCTGCCGATGCTGCAACGTGAGTGATTTTGACAAGGACCAGCCACACACACACACAAACAAACAAACTCATTTTTGCGTGGACTGGTTCGTCTCACTCGAAAGTAGTTGGAACTTAAAATTCCGTAAAACTAATGTCCCGAGGACTAGGTGTCCATATCCTGCCTCTTTAAAGATCTTGAGGGAAACCTTCAAATTTAACATTGAACACACACAAAAAAATGCAGCATAACTTTCTGTCTGATGTCTGTGTATCAGCATGTACATTGTTAATTTTAGTTACATTAAAATTTGTGGCGAATGAATGATAGATGCGAACGACCAATAATATGTATCCAATCATCAAATCATCCTGCAACCCCCCACAGCTAAGTAGAAAATAAGTTTTTGACTATTAACCGGTTCATATTCTTTAGAGCTGATAAAGATTAACGTAATCAGAATCGATCTCGGATACGATCAATCAAATCCTCCACACACTGTGCACTGTGCATTTACATTTGTCCAATAATAATTTGCAAAACTCTCGCTGGCTCGGTGAAATAAATCGCTAACAGAACTAGAAACTATTTAATTACTTATTGTTAGTTTTTTTTGATAAATTTATGTAAACCATAATTGCATTTATTTTTCTTAATATAATTATATTATATATTCTCTTGGTCAGGTCACACACCGCATTATGCATTTTACGCAAATTAATAACGTCCCCCGCTTTAATATATATCTGAATTTTGTATCATTGAGAATCACTAACATGTTTTATTTCTATTTTTATTAAGTGTAATAAGAGGTAATACTTAAAAAAATATATAAATATGAAATGTTTGCAGGATGTGCACGAAAAAATGCAACATAGCTAACCGGTGTGATAAGGAACTCTGTGCTTCTGTCCCGGTTATGTTTAATTTGTTGAGAGAGGCGGCCAGGTTCATTGGCGGTGAAAAGCATTTGTACGATCTTGTATTCGATGATGTGAGAGCTCCACTCCCTCTCCATCTCTCTTACAATCACAATCCAAAAGCAAAAAGATAAAATCAAAAAAGAAAAGAAAGAGGTTAAGAAGAGTGGTGTTAAAGTGGCGTGTGTGCGGGGGGTGCGTGCGTCTGTACATATCGACATATATCGACAAATGTGTCCTGCAATTGGAATCTTGGAATCCCCCATTGTTTTTTTGCTGGAAAGTTTTTTTTCTCTTTTTTCTGTTTTTTTTGTTTCTTTTTTTCACAGTAGATGAAGTTTATGTAATTTGAGAACTCAGTCTAATAGAATAATTATCGCATCAACATAAATATATATGCATTCAGCAATTCAACTTATGGTTAATGGGTTTTACACTTATCAACTATTTTTTTACTGCTTTGTTTTACCTACCTACCTATATTCAACTATTTTTGTATTTCTCGAAGTAATTGTTTTCATCATACCAAAAAAACCAACTCAAAAAATGCCAAACTCAAAAATTCATTTAATTAATTAATTATGAAATGTATATTATTACATGTAAACTACTTATATTTATTATATATAACTACAAATTTCAAAACAAACAAGCATGAGTAATCAATACCAGTTAATCAATGGCAGATGCACCATTTTTTATGTGCTACGCATCACTACCCTGGTTTGACAACGGCTCGTAATATCACTCATACGATGGATGCTGATTATTGTCGAACGCCAATTTTTTCTCTCTCTTTTTTTCTTATCTCTCTTTCTCTCTCTTTTCCTTCACCCCAAAGAAAAAAAACCGCCATCAAAAAGAGTTCGCATATAATTCTCTATCGCTATGTTAGTGCTATTATGAGCTCGTCCCAGATGAATTTTCGCAGCCTTTGCTCCTTTTCGCTTCACAATGGTTCCGATAAAGGAGTTTATGCAAGTCGCGATCAAGAGCAGTGACCACCATGTGACTTGCGTAAGCTCTGTCCCGTTGTTGAACGAATAAAAATATCAAGATTCACCTACCACCACACATTTATTTATAATAACCTGTAGTTGATGCTCCAACGCAAAAAAAAGCTGAAATAAAAATGTAATCCAATGCCAAAGATGTCGACTGCAACAAGCATTAAAACCAAACATTGCATTTTGGGCAAGTCAAAGTCTTATACTTGTAATATGGTAGTTAATTTTTATACTATTTGGATTTGATTTTTTTTGTCGCTACTATGGGATATAAAAATAATTAACTCACCAAAAAAATAAATATTACCATTTGAATTTCTCTTTTTTTTTATTCTCTATCTATGTTTTTTTACCGCCTTAATTATATTATTATGGATTATGTGCGCTCGCCTTTTAAAATTATTCATCAAATAGCTACTTTCTACCTACCTTCTTCCTCCCTATAAAAAAAATTACTTCATCTCCACCTGCATTTAAATCACATACTCAACCAACCACCACCACCACAGAAAAGAGAGAAAAAGTTTTGTGTTCTGATGCATATTTATATATTATATATGAACGTGAAGGTGCGAACAGTTGATGCGAACGAAAGAGCGATTAAATGATGATCGATCGAGTTGCGAATGAAATAAAACGAGAGAGAGTTAATTTGATGATAGATGGAACGAACTCACTAAAATGATTTTTTCTGTATGGTAATTGCGAAAGCTAATTTGAAATCTTTTTTATAACTTAACTTTTACTTTTTTCCCTCCTTTTTCTTATATTTAGCCAGCAAAAAAATGTGTTATTGTTTTTATATGCTACCCATTAAAAAAAAAGTTTTTCTCGAGAGAGAGAGTTTCGAAATGAGATAAAAAGTTGAAAATGAAAAAAAGTTTTTTGAAATGATTGTGGAGACCGAAAAAAAATCATATATGATTGTGCAGATTTTTCTTAATTAGCAGCATTATATCACAATTTTTTAGATAATTCTTTTATGTTTTTTACTTACTTTTTGAATCTATATAAATAATGTTTAATATTAATTATTTTAATGATGTTTAAAGTTTGAAACAAGAAAGTTCACGTGAGTTTTATTGCCACCCCTGGAGATGTTAAAAAATTAATTTTTAAGTCAGTTGATAAAGATTCTTTGCACCCCCTCTAAGATTCTGTCACTGGCGCTTTATCGGTCGATAAAAATTTCTTCTCCTTCAACGCTTAACTTTCCATGTCGATGCTGAAATAAGAATTTTAGATTTATGAAGTTGGATATATATTTAAAAAAAGTTTAATGAAAAAGTTCTCACACACTCACACCCATGGCTATATTTAATTTTTCTCTAAACATAATTCGGTGAATGAAAAGTAGCAGCTTGAATTAAATGTGGATGAGAATCTGGAGGTGAATAAGTGATATGACTTTCCTAAAAATAATAACATTATATTTTTGAGTTGTGCTTGATATGATGAATTGAGTTTAAGTGCTTGCACGTGAGATGGACTGGAAAGAGGAGAAAAAATTGTCCCGGTAAATTTACTCCTCCAGGGTTTATGTTTATCGTGATGTAGGTGTTGTGAATATATTTAAAAGTATACATAAATAACGTGATTGCAAATTTGTAGTATCAGAAATTATCCCATTTAAATTTATTATATACATCCATATTATATACATGATATGAAATGAAATCTATAAAAGTGTTGCGTGCATTTAAAAGTTGAATTATTAAGTTTTTAAGTTGCTGAACAAAAAAATTCCTAGAAAGCAAATTAATTTAAAAAATTATTATGGAAAAAGAAGTTTAATCATCTTTTATGTCCACATCCACATTGCTACACATTTTTCTTAATACACATAATTTTTATTCATATAATAATGATTGTGATAATTGGGTTCTCTTTTCCTTTTTTTAGTGTATATATATACAACAAGTTTATAATGCCATATATAATCGGTGCTTTAAAATTTTTTTCTTATATCTTTTTATATCAAGCTCGAAAATCTTTTCTATTCTTCCACCCCACCCCTTCACCTTTGAACCTCTATCCTAATACCTGTTATACTTCTCTCTCTCTCTTGTTTGAATGAATATACATATCGTATTTTGTTATTGATTAACGCATATAATTTCAACGCTTTAAACGATATATATGCAAATAATAATTTCAGTTGTTAGCAAACATAAAAAGTATAATAAGCCGTAAAAGTTAAGAGGATGATGAGATGATACTTTCCGTACTTCATACATACACATGGATACAAAGCTTAACCTTAAAAGACAAATGTCTAATTTAGCGTTTATCATACGAAAAATTTTATATTGCACTAATTTTTATGATAAAATAATGGAAAATATAAATACATAATTAAAAAAAGATATATAAATATTGGTGTGTCCGGTGTCTGATCAACACGAGGACGGGAGGCTGGAGGAAGTTCTTCTTTAACATCACGAGAACTTCCGTGGGACTTTTTCATTTCTCACCAATATTGTAACTAAAAAAATCTTATCTTGATTTTAGTAGACTTAAAACAGTAGACTACCACTGTAAACTTGCAGAAAACAGCATGTTGCCTAACCGATATAAACCAAAATCTTTAATGGATGATCTGATCGATAAACATTCTCTCACGACTCTATCTTGTGGGGAAATAGTCTCAGATCATTTGGATTTATTGTGAAATGGTTGATAAGGAGGAAGGCTCCTTCGTCCCATTTCGAGTGGAGGCTGAATTTGTCCATAAGTGACCACCACAATATTCACATGGAGTTCTTTGAAATCAAATTATACACACTGACCAAAAAATTCGCTAACTTTATATTAAAAATATATATATACGAGAAAGATGGAAAATGGAGGGCGATCACCGTGTCGCTGTTGAAGAAACAAAGAAAACAAAATTAAATGAAAATAAATGCCATTCCCAACTAGAGGCGTTGGGGGACACGGTTACTAGCAAATTGGGTGCCGTGTCCGGATCTCAAAGAAATGAAAATTTACATTGAAAAAATTTGAGTTTTCATCTCACGTGCCTACCCTCACCTCCACGCGGTGAGATCTGGATGCTCGAATTAAAGTACGAAAATTATTTCTGCTTTAATTCAGTAACTGACGAGGGAGGCTTGCTAATTTAATTTTCAGATGCTGACAGAAGCAAAAAAAATTAACATTTATGTATTTAATTTTTATTAAGAAAAATAAAAAGAATTTAAAATCGCCATTTCAATATGAATTTAAGTTTTTTAAGTGAAATTTCAGTGCCGAAAACGTTGTCCCAAAAAGAGTTGCTAATGCCGAAACCTTGATTGTGGTTGACAAAATGGTGATTATGATGGTATCTTTTTAGGTTGTACATGTAGGAATTTGTCGGACTGCCGTGATGTATATAAAAGTGAATCATGTCGTAGCATAAGTAGCCTATCAAACTGCCAGCGAGCAATAATCGTGGATATGCAATAAGACCACAGTAGTATAATAATGCGATTGGCTGATAGAGAATTAAGGCGAGAACAGCTGCAGGAACGGGTGGAAAAACCTGATGTTTAGAAAAATCATTATCATTATCAAGTATTTATTTTTTTAAAAAACTAAGGCAGAATTTTAAAAGTTAAAAAATATTTAACTCAAGTGTCTATTAAAAAAATTGGTTTATCATACCAGTCGATATTCGTCAAAAGGCACCTGGAAAGAATATAAAAGATTGTCGTGAAATTGATAAATTTTGATAAGAAAAGCCAGAGAGGTAAAATAAATTTTATATAACATATTCATACGAGGTTCTCCTATTAATATGAGTTATTATCGTGATAAGATAACAAAAATGATTCATCAAACAAAAAATATTTGTTCTATTACAGAAAAAAATACTCTGACGAAATTACTGAATTCTTGAAAAACTCCACAAACAAGACATGAATATTAATTCGATGTAAAATAAATTTTTCTCACCTTATGATGCAGTCCGTGTATGAGAAAATGAAAAGTGGCCATTTTTGGATGTTTGCCTACATCCAGGTGAAAAATATAGCGATGGAGCGTATACTCCAATAATGTCCATAAGGCAATTCCAGACAAAATATTTACTGCAATTGTTGCATTGCAATTTTTCTCAATTAAAAACATTTCATTTACTATGCAGTAAATTATGAAGGGTATCCAAATCAACGGCGGCAAATACCAGGGCGTCTAGACAAAATTTCAATGAAGAAATTAATTTTTACAACATTTTTTTCGTACCTTCGACATGTTTTCGAGGATTGGATTATTAAATAACTTCAAACGACGGTCAACCGGCAAATTCACCCACTCTTCATATCTCAGACCAAGCCGTGAAATTTGAGAAATCATTCCATCATTCCAGTCTACTAAATGCTGAAAGATAATTTACATTAGCTCGATCTAAATTGATTTCTCAGGAATTTTGGTCACCTCCAAACGCTCATCGAGATTGTTCTTTGCTTTAACTTTGTATTCGTGTAGGAGATATTCTGCCGCCTTCGAATGTTCCGCATCGTGAAAGCTCTTTTCAATGTCCTTCTGATTTTTGTTGAAAAGCGTATTGACACCCCCGGGATGTTTATAAATAAATTCCGTCAAATCGTAAAGTTCACTTTTATAAGCAACTATTAATTTTTCTTCAACCACTTTACCGTTGCTTTGCCTTTGATCGCTACTCATTTTGGTATCTTAATGAAAATATTTTCACATTTTCACTAATTAAGTAAATTATCTCATTAAAATTATTCACTATATTATTTTTTATCACACAACGTGAATCACTAATTTGATAAAATAATTTTCAAAGTTAAATTTTTTAAATTTCATCAAAACTAATTGGATGAGTACCTAATTAATTTATACAAAATTAAAAACTTGTCACTTTTATTTAATTGCACATCCTCTCACGTTCAATGCTCAAAAATTAATGTGGCATTAGAACTAGTAAAATGTGAGCTTTACTGGCGCACATGAGTGAAAGATAAGATAAGAATGACAGCTATAAGTTGGTATTAGTTGTCTGGTTAAATAAATCAAAAAACTAACGTTTATGCTGTGCGATGAATTTTTTGCTTACGATAAATTATAACGCATGCTTGAAAGAATTAAATATTTACGAAAAACATCATGTATTCATGTATATTGTGACATTAAGTCGTGATTTACTTTTTAAATCATTCTAATTTTCTTTGCATTTCTAGAAAAAATTTAAAATAGTTTTAGCAAATTTCAAGACAACAAACATAAGCTTACGGCTTTGGCGCCAGAATTTCTCAACTTTATGTACGTCTTAAATGCTTTGATTTTCCTTAATACTTGTAATACAGTTCAAATTTCTGAAATTTAATAATATAGTTGATTTTACGTATGTATGTGATGAATTTTTTAAAAAGATTACTTTGATCGAAACTATATATGGAACCATGCTAAATAAAAGTCTGTAAAAATATTAAATTTTTACGTCATCATAAATCTTTAACTATTTTTTCTTAAACAGTCAGAGAAATTAATTTTTTTATTTTTCATTTTTAAAAAATATTTCTTTCGTTTTAAAATTTTCACATTTAAAAACATTAACTTTTAGCAACAATCGTCAATATTTGAGCTTTTTTGACTGCACAATGATCTTTTTATGAGAATTCTGTCTGGGACATTAATTGCAAGATTTAAATTTATTCGAATTTATTCGCTCTTAAAATAGTTTAATGATACTCATATAATTTTGACGATTTTTCACTACTTTAGTTTAAAATTTTAAATTAAAAAACCAAATAAATAAATGATTTCAACAATAATCACTCATTCCCCCGCCGAATCCCAAAACGAGCATTTAAATTCCCAGAAGTGTATTGTTTTTCCATTAAGCTTCAACAAAATGTCAAAAATATTTTCTCTCTTTTATTTAGTGAACACAAAAAGCTTCGAGGATATTCTTTAATTTTGGAAAAAACGGACTAACTAAATAACATCATCAATAACGTTTAATAGCTCTTCGAATTTCTAACTAAATAAATTTCCTTGGGTCTCACATTAAGGACCGATGTGAAGCTTCGCTTTTTCTCATTTTCATCGATTTCCAATGCATTAGGAAAATTTGCCAATTTCACAAGCGATGGGGTTGAAGTGCTCTTGTGTGTGGGTTTCAATTTTTTGCCGTTAAAATCATCACGCAAAATGTCATTTTTAATTAGCTCATTTCGATACAGAGCTTTTCTGTTCTGCAACATACGTGATGATTTGCTCGACATATGGGGTATTTTTGTTGTCGTATTCATCGAATTGTATAAATGCTGATTATGTCGCAAAATATCATCATTTATGGTAAAGTGCAGCTTTGCGTTTCCATGGAATTTCTCTTTGGGATATGTTATTGTAATTTTGTCGCGTTGTGGACTTTCATTCGTCTCGTAATAATTTTTTCGATTATCAATTCCATTGAAATTGCGACACGATTGACTGTGACTTGCACGATTGTGCGTCAGGGAAAGTACAGAATTTCTGGAGAATTTTCTGGAGAATTCTGGAGAATTTTCTGGAGAATTCTCCAGAATTTCTGGAGAAACTAACAGAATTTCTGGAGAATTTTTTTCTGGAGAATGATTTCTGGAGAATTTTCTCCAGAATTTTTTTTCTCCAGAATTTCTGGAGAACATTTTCTGGAGAAATTCTGGAGAATATTTTTTCTGCAGAATTTCTGGAGAATGATTTCTGGAGAATTTCTCCAGAATATTTTTCTGCAGAATTTCTGGAGAATGGTTTCCGGAGAATTTCTCCAGAATATTTTTTCTGCCGAATTTCTGGAGAAGCGTTTCTGGAGAATTTCTCCAGAATATTTTTTCTGCAGAATTTCTGGAGAATAATTTTTCTTGAATGGTTTCCTGAAAGTTAAAGGTCGTCAAAAATTCATGAAAAATTTTGTGGAAAATACTGTCAATTTGATTTTTCCATGAAATTTTCTATAGAATTTATTATTTTTTAAATTTAATTTTCTAATTAAACTATCAAATTTAAAATTCATCACCTTAAAAAAATAATCATCAAATAAAAGAGTGTATGTCACAGAGCATACATATTTTTATGTTAACTTTTGAAGATTTTTTTCTCTTAATTTTCCACCAAATTATTCATCAATTTTCTGGCCAAATTAAATAGAACAAATTTTCACTTCTAAAATTGTTGATGGTTTCTTTTTGTAAAAGGGATAAATGAGTGGGAAGAGGTTAAAATTGTCGATGGTTTCTTTTTGTAGAAGGAATAAATGAGTGGGAAGAGTTTAAAATTGTTGACGACTTCTTTTTGTAAAAGAGATAAATTCCATATCAGAGGGTGAGAAGCTTGCAGGCATTTCGCAGATATTTTGCAGGTACTCGCAGGTATTTTGCAGGTACTCTCAGGTATTGAAGGTACTTTATTCTCTTTGTATACCTTACGTATATTTTCTCTAACCTAATAACTGCAAATTCACACTTTTTGCTTAATTTTGTTGATTTTTTGTTGTTTAAAATTTAAATAATAAAATCCACAAAATATTCTATAGAAAATACCATGGAAAGTTAAAATTGACAGTATTTCCACACATTTCTCCATGGAATTTTTTAAGAAAAAGAGATTTTGTTCTCCAGAAATTCTACAGAAAAAATATTCTGGAGAAATTCTCCAGAAACGCTTCTCCAGAAATTCTGCAGAAAAAATATTCTCCAGAAATTCTGGAGAAAAATATTCTGGAGAAATTCTCCGGAAACCATTCTCCAGAAATTCTGCAGAAAAATATTCTGGAGAAATTCTCCAGAAATCATTCTCCAGAAATTCTGCAGAAAAAATATTCTCCAGAATTTCTCCAGAAAATGTTCTCCAGAAATTCTGGAGAAAAAAAATTCTGGAGAAATTTCTCCAGAAAATATTCTCCAGAATTTCTGCAGAAAAAAATTCTCCAGAAATTCTGTTAGTTTCTCCAGAAATTCTGGAGAATTCTCCAGAAAATTCTCCAGAAATTCTGTACTTTCCCTGGCCTACACCCGACTTGCACCGGAGGGTGCGAGACGATGAAAATATTTTGATTTCATCGACATTCTATTATCGCCGACTCTATTCAAATCAATTCGATGAATGTCACAAATAGAATTGCATCTTTCCGCGCTATTTGGTGGATTGTTAGGTAATGTCACTTTGTTTATGCGTCTAAATGAGACGACGAGGGGTCGCTTCGAGTCAAAATAACGAAATGTCTGATTTTGTGAGCTGTAAGGCTGCATCGAGCATATTGATGAGCACGTGTTGAGTGAGGTCGAGTTCATGGAATAGGAACGCTGTGAAATTGTGCGAAACAATCTGCCGCCAGTGAAGACATCCCTCTCCTTATGCCGCCCATAGAAGTATTTTGATATCGTGACCTAGAATAAGAATAAAGACTGGCGATGTATTTATGAATTAGAATAATTGACAACAGAAATAATTATGGGAATTTGTATAATTTTGTTTTTTACAATGAATTTGATGTGCTCATGGTGAAAAGTAATTAACTGAAAATATGGAGCTGTCAACAAGTGATTGATTAAAAATTTAATTTTTATTACTCACTGATGAAAATAATATATTAAATTAACTAAACAAAAATATAGAAAACTCATTTTTGATTCGAACTAAAAAACTCAATTTAAATTAATTTTAAAATGCTTCACATTTTTTAGAAAAAGTTTGAGTAAAAAATTATTTACCTTGAAAGCTTCTCGAAACTTATTTGACATGATATTATAGAGAAATGGGTTAATGCATGTTGATATGAAGAATAGCACGCCCGATCCGTAATTTATGCAAAATGACAAGTCCTGATTCAATGCGCTCGGCTCAATGTACGAAAATAAAAGGCGCTGAAGATGAAATGGACTCCAACAAACGGCAAAAGCTATAACCACAACCACTGGAAAAATGAAATATGGTCAGAGAGATTATTTTAATAATAATGTACTAGAACCCATGAAGAGCGGTCATGGTGATAAAACTGAATTTTATATTTCATATAATATATTACGCAACGACCTTAAGGATAATAAAGTTATTTGTTAAGAGGAAGAGATTTAAAGAACCCACTTTATGTTATTCAATTATGTACTTAATGAAAATATGATCCTCGTTTTGCATTTCATGAGATTTCGTGGTGACTTTTAAAAGCAAAAAGCCCTCCGTAAAAATTCAAGGAAAATTCAAGCTTCGTTAAAAGTGATGAATAAAATGTTTCATAAAAGATTTTTCTGAGAATCAGACAGAAATGAAAAGCAACAAATTCAGTGAATTGACAAATAAAATTTGACATTTGAGTGTAAGATTTTCATGAAACATTTGTCACTTTTTGGAATCAATAATATAATAATTTTCATGGAAAATTTAAATTTTTATTTTAACGTGGTAAATTTTTATTAATGCTGAGTGTTACATCATTTGCACAACAAGTCAACAAATTCCGCATAAAAAGCGCTTCCATCAACTTTATGTCCCTCTCAATTTCTCTTCATCATTTATGACAACTTAAATACCCTCATTTATCACTTACCGAGCATTTTAACAATATGTTTTGATCCGTGATGCACTTGTGCACGATTCGTTGAGTAATTGATGCGACCATCCTCCGGTATACTCATTGCTTCGGCATCGATGAAATTGTTTTTCGCATAATTTCTATTAATGTCATTGTTGTGTTGTAAGAGCGCTTCATTATAATGTGAATCAGTATTGACAGTCACTAACGTTTGATTTGTTGCTTTCTTGTTGAATATTTTACGCTACATGGAGGAATGAAAAAAGTCAATTTTTATCACCATGTCGCACAAGGAAGTTTTTTAACTGCCATTTAATGCCACGAGCAAAATAAATTTTCCTGCTTTTTCTCCCACATAACAAGAGCCCGCTTAATTTTCAATCACTTGCGACGTGACGGAAAATTTAAAGAATTGAATTTACAATGAATTTGCGTCATGTTGTCAACAATTTATTCACCTTTGCGTATAGTAAATCCCTGTTTATGAAAATTGTTTCATATATATATGAACGGCAGCTTATGTACAAATTTTAGCATCACTTGAGGGTTTAAAATGTATTTGTGGAACAGTCTTTAGTAAAATATTTTGATGGTGAATTTCATGGGATGAACTTTACGTAATTTTTAGTGACATTAGATCATTAGCAAAATTGACATTTTTGCTAAATTGAATTATGAGTAAAAATGCTAATTTAATTTTAGGTTAATTTAAATTCTTAGAAATTAAATTGACCTAAAAATCTTTCAACTTTATGGGATAAAAATCAGTTAAATCCTTAAAAATGATCCTCTTATATATCACAATAACCAAATTTGAATTTAAAACCTTTTGTCGGTATCTCAAAATGAATTAGATTATATTTTTTTATCGTACAAGCTTTTGAGTCCCAAATCACTTAACCTTTTATCTGTGATCTTGGGGGCACTGAACAAAATTGCCTGAAATTTTTCATCATGTCATCATGAAATGAAACTAGGACACAAACGAGATTAAATATTGTTTTTCTACTTTCTCTCTCATTTAGTTGCTAAATTTTAATGTGGCAAAAATTTTATAAGCTTTCTAATGATACAATTGTGAAAATTCCAATGATTGAGTTAAAACTCATTGAACAATTTCATCCTGTCTGAGTCTTTTTCCATTAGCTTAATTTTAAAACATCAATTTACTGGAAAAAAGTGAAGTTCCTAGAAAAACGTTTTGCTAAAAAAACTCGCTCGAAGAAGAAATGCGAGAAATTTTGATGAAATATTGATAAAGGAGTGTAGCTCGTCTATCCGCCAGAATTTCTATAGAAATTCTATAGAAAATTCTATAGAAATTCTATGGATTTTCTATAGAATTTCTATAGAAAGCTGTAGAATTTCTATAGAATTTCCATAGAATTTTCTATAGAAAATTTTCCATAGAATTTCTATAGAATATTTTCCATAGAAATTCTATAGAAAATTTTGTTCTATAGAAATTCTATGGAAAATTCTATAGAATTTCTATAGAATATTTCTATTGACATTTTTTACTAATGAAAAAATATTATTTTTTGAACATCATCCAATTCAGTAAATTCACAATTGGAAAATTTTTGATGGTTTCTTTTTGTAAAAGAAAAGAGTTAGTTAAAATTATTCTTTTTAAAGGAAAATCAATAAAGGAAAATTTCATTTTTAAAAATGTACCACAATTTTTATACATTAATTTTTTCCTTTTATACTACTTATTTTTTCAACAAAACCAAACAACTTCCAAAATTTGTTTTTTTAAAAGAAAAAAAAATTCAGAGAAATTAAAAAAATAAATTTCACAATTTTCCATAAAATTAAATTTCCATAGAATTCAAGAAAAAATTTAAGATTTCATGGAAATAAGAATGAAATTAAGAAATAGAATAAGAATCACTTTCTATAGAATTCTAAGAAAACATAGATTATAAATTTTCTATAGAATTCTATAGAAATCGGAAGCACAGGTTGTAAAACATAAAATTCACCACTCCATACAATTTTAAACACAATTACGAAATCAAAAAGTAAAAAAACCCAAAGAAGAGAAACTCTATCCCCAGAATTTCTATAAAAGCTGAGAATTTCAAGAATTTCCATAGAATTTTCTATAGAAATTTTCCATAAATTTCTATAGAATATTTTCCATAAAATTCTATAGAAATTTTGTTCTATAAAATTCATGAAAATTCTATAGAATTTCTATAGAATATTTCTATTGACATTTTTTACTAATGAAAAAATATTATTTTTTGAACATCATCCAATTCAGTAAATTCACAATTGGAAAATTTTTGATGGTTTCTTTTTGTAAAAGGGATAAATGAGTGGGATTAGGTTAAAATTGTTGATGGTTTCTTTTTGTAAAAGGGATAAATTCCAAATTAAAGTGAAAAAATTTGCGATTTTTTGCAAAAATCGGTAGCCCACAATTTTTATACATTAAGTTTTGTTCTCTTTGTATACTTTACGTGTATTTTTTCTAACCTAATAACTCCAAACTCACACTTTTCGCTTAAAATTGTTGATTTTTTTGTTGTGAACAAAAGAATAAATTTAAATAATAAATTTCAATAAAAGTTCGATAGAAAATTTCATGGAAAGTTAAAATTGAAAATATTTTCCACATAATTTTCCATAGAAATTCTATAGAATTTTCCATAGAATTTCTATAGAACAAAATTTTCTATAGAATTTCTATGGAAAATATTCTATAGAAATTCTATGGAAAATTTTCTATAGAAAATTCTATGGAAATTCTATAGAAATTCTACAGCTTTCTATAGAAATTCTATAGAAAATCCATAGAATTTCTATAGAATTTTCTATAGAATTTCTATAGAAATTCTGGCGGATAGACGAGCAGGTCCCTTGATAAAGCTGGCAGTTAAGTAGCAGCTTTATGTCATATTTTAAATTCAAATTTACCTTCAGTCTCACACTACTGCCATTAACGTTCCCTCGCTGTACAATTTTAGATTTTCTTAGTTGCAGGCCAATAAGAATGTATAGAATTGTTATGACTGACATGGGTATTACAAACATGAGGAATGTTGATATGGCAAAATAATGCTGGCTCTCCGTTCTAGGGATGCACATATGATATTCTTTATCAATGTGAAGTGTGAACAGCGTCTGCAATGATTGAAAAAATTTCAACTAAATCCTTTCTCAAATATCATAATTAAGACATTCGTACCTGTGGAATGGCAAGTGCTATTGATAAAACCCAAATCCCCTGGAAAAATATAAAGTGAAAATTTTCTAGTTAATTCTTTCAATTAGCTTCTGGAATCGCATCGTTCAGGGTCCTCTAGAAACACGTAAAGAACGCAGTCTAGAAGATTGTCAAATTTATTCTCGATTCTATTCTTTTCGAGAAGATCTTTAATTTTATCTTTTGGACTAGACAATGTCATGTCCAATGACGTCGAGTTAGCTTTTATGCTTGTGACTGGAAGTACATTTTTAATATGATGTGAATATAATTCATGGGTTTAAAGGCGCTTAGTAGTTTGAGTGCTTGATTTTGAAGATTTTAAATTAATGTTGCAAGCAGAGAAACAGAAGTGGATCCAATTTCTGTAATTTCATTCAAGACTCAACATTATATTGTTAAAAGTTTTTAAACACAAACTTTTGTTTAATTAACTTAGCTCAAACTATTTAAGAAATTTTCATTAACATACATAATTAGAAAAAATACGATTTTAACTAATGCAAAGCCTTGCTTTGGGATTTTTTAAAATTTTTAATTTAATTCTATGTTTAAATGACCCTTGACACTTAACTCCACTTTTGGTCGCAAAAAATTACCATATTAAAAGAGCATCTAGAAATTTGCATACTTACTAAAATCAACTTGCATGCCCTCGAGAGTTTTGATAGGGTGTGCGATAAAAAAGGCTTGCATATAGCAACATATCTGAAAAGGACAAATGGCAAAATATTTTTAGGAAGGAAATGCTAATTTAATCATAAAAGGAATGTTCTGTGCTCCAATAAATTATTCAAAGTCAAATGTCAAAAGCAGCATAATATTTTTCGTGTTGACATCTTAAGTTGCTTATGACCAAAGAAAATATTCTTGGTCTTCTCATTCAAATTACGTTTTTGCTCAATTAACAAGTATTTTTGCTTTTCGTAAAAAAAAACTTTTAACTTGAAATTTGTTTGTGAAATTTATTGCTTTTTAGTCGTCTAAGAAATAAGTTTTTAAAAATAAGCAATTCTAGAAGGATTTTGGTAACAGATGAAAGTTGACATTTTAACATAAGTTGATTGAACAACCTTTAAATCTCTGAAGAAAAGGTTAATGAAAAGGTTGAGGACAATGTTTTAAGCCCATAAATGTATTGAAAAATATTTAAAAGGCGATATAAAAATTAAATTAATTATGAATAAGTATTTGATTAATTTTTAATTTTTGTACTAACACTTTTAAAATATTCGAAAGATAAACAATCCAAAAATTGCCTGTTCAACCCAAAATTTTAGCCATATTTTCTAAAATGTGTTCTCTTGGGAACATTTCGATAAGAAGCGGACATGCTTTCACTGAAAACATCATTCTGCTTAGGGGTTTATTGTTAATTTATGGAAACGTGCTCAAAACATGTGAAATACTGATGAACATCTTTAGACTATATGAAATATATATTTTTTTTCTGGGAAAACTCTTCAAGATTGATCTCAAATTACAAGAAAACACACACATGAGATATAAACTTTCCTATGGAAAGAAGAGGAACACTTTTAATAAGTCTTTAATAGGAATTACTGAAGTTTTTTCATTTTTCTAATCTTTTGATCGCTTTTTAAAACTTTTCGATGGAGAAGATTTTTCAGCTTACATTTTTAATAATTTTTTTGTGAATAATTAATCCTGAAATCATTGAAATAATTAATAAACCTGAAATCCGCTTTATAATTTCGTGGGATGTGGCTGCCAGATATACAAGAATAATTCGAGCCAAAATCGTAAGCATGGACAAAAAGGTATATAAAGACTGTCGAGAACACTTGAGAAGGAGATTTAGCTTTGATTTAGTCAGTAAGAAAAAAATTTGAATTTTAATGAGGAACTTTTGTAAAGGTTGTTAAAAAGAAAGCTTTCAAAAAGAAAATCTTCCATCAATCATGTTTTCAAGATTATTCAAATACTTCTAAAAATATGTTGTAAATTTTTGAGTTTCTACTTTTTTTTTTAAAAAAAGATTAATTTCATCGGAGCTTTTATCAAAATTGATTTTAATTAATGACAGCAAAAAAGTTTGAAAAATTTCTCCTCAGATTTATCAAGTAATTAATTTTTCATCTAAAAATAAAATTTTTACTTTATTAAATTGAAAATTTCATATTTTCCACGATTAGCAGTTCAAAAGCTTTTTGCGTCAGCAATTTTTTTATGAAATTTCTTCAAGTTCAATCTTCTTCTCGCTAATGAAAATAAATATCAATTTTATAAAGATGGACGAGTATAGAAACAATTAATTGCTTTTCTTTTTGAGCTATCAAATTCAAAAGCCGTTAACAAAAGATAATTATGTGATAAAGTTTATAACAACATCCTTTGAGGGTGTTTGCGTATTATTCTCCACGTTTTAAGATCTGACTTGAGAAGTTTTAAATGTGGGTGGGGTTTAATTTCAGTTTTTAATGATAGTCTTACCTTTCCATTGTGAATGCTGTGATGGTGAATACCGTTGCATTGGTGAAGCTTTCCGCTGCGAATTTGTGAAATTTACAAACAATTTCTCCAAACGGATATTCGGGAAACCACAGCAAGTAAACCTCTTCAGGTAAGGCTAAAAAAGGTAGCAAAAAGTGAGAATTTATTTTTCCTTCCAGGTGAATAAAGATTGTGATTGGGGTATTTTTGGACAGCTTGTTCCGTTTCATTGATTAAACGATGAAACAAAAATTACAATATTTTTTTACAGTTTATAAATGAAAGCAATTCCACTCTGTAATTACTCACATTTAACGCTTTTCAACTTCTAATTACGAATAATTGAATTTAAAAACGTTTCATTGACCGTAAAATTTTGTTCATGAATAATTCAATGATTTCTGATTCAGTTTTTCAGTGTAAAAAAATTTTTACGATCCTTAATTTATTATAAATTTTTTTAAAGAGAGATTTTTGATTAACATTTTTTAAGAAGCTTTCAGCAATCTTATTAACGGCTCTGACTGTAATGGAATTTTTTCATCTAGAAATTCTATTTTGTCTTTTTTAAGAGCATTACAAAAAACTCTCATAAACATGTCTATGAGTTTTTTATCCTCAAGAGAACATGCATTTGTACGTGAATAAAAAAGCTTCTAAAAATTTCCACGAAGATTAAAATAACCAAAAAAAGTTGGGGTTAATGCTTTTTCCTATTAACTCGAAGCTTTATGTGGAAAACCTACAAAGGTAAATTTATGCGGTAACAATTGCACTCGGTTGAGTTTTTGTCTAAATAAATTTTAGGGATGGTATCACGAATAATTTCAAAAGACACCCTTGAGTACTGTAAAATTTATTTCTGGTTGAATTGACATTAGGTTATGTTTTTATTGGCTATAAATTTAATTCATTAAAAAATATTTTTTAGCAATTAAACAGCTTTTTGTGATGTGGTTGCATTACAAACTCAAAAATTACCCACTTAAAAATTGAAACCTTTAACCAAATTGACCTATAAATATTTTCTCCTAATTTCATTGTCATTACTTATTTTATGGACGGTTAAATCTCCGATAATAACGTTGACAAAAACTTTCTTCGAGTCTATTTCGAAAACAAACTTTTCAGCTTTTCGCTCTACTAATGGATAAACTTTTTATAACAAATCATCTTGCGAGATAAATTAACAGTCATTTATACAACAACGCCGCTTTTTTTTCTCGGAATCTATTCTTTAAAGACGATTCATAATTTTTTGTTGGGTGTCAAAG
The DNA here is from genome assembly GCA_038502055.1 of Tanytarsus gracilentus. NCBI lineage: Eukaryota > Metazoa > Arthropoda > Insecta > Diptera > Chironomidae > Tanytarsus > Tanytarsus gracilentus. Next base: position 1,655,322 of record JAXRKN010000045.1, on the reverse strand, counting down.
TTTATGAGAAGGAAAAGTCAAGAACGTTAGTCGTCTACTTGGCGGCCTTTATACCTCTGTCGAAATTTAGTCAAAAAGGTGCGAAATTAATTAAAACTTGGGCGGCGAGAAGAACAAAAGAAAATTAACCTGTCAAATTTCTATAGAAAGAGAAAGATTGAAAAAGTTTGAATTTTCGTGAAAAAGACTTTACAAAATGTCTTGAAGATAAAGAGAAAATAAACGTCAAAGTAACCATTTTGTTGTAAATTCAAGAAAAATTTAACTGATAAAATGAATTTAAAATTTAAATTTATTTTAGAATAGGATATAAAAGCTTATAAAAGTTTAAGTGTGTGTAAAAAACATTAAAAAAAGCTATGATGAATTTTCTCAAAAACTCATTTGCAAATCAAAAACACAAAAGCTGTAAATGTAAAATCTTTTCTTGGTAAGTTTTCTTGCTCACTGAAGAGGCAAAAAATTAAATAAAAGTTAGGATCGTTAGGATCTTTTCGATCAAATCAAGCATAAATTTTTATTCGTTTTTATGAGAATTTAACAAAGGACCAAAAGAACGTCTTCATTCATGTGAGTGAAAATTTCTTTTTTATGCGTTCCAGGAGGGGCAAAAAATATTTCGTTATAAAACTTGTTGTTACTTGAATAATTTAGGGATCTTTAGGGAAGATTAATGACAATAAGAATAAATTCGGGTATATATCAACGACATATTTAATCAATAGAAACCAGTATTGAGCAATATCAAGGTGATGAAAAAGGTTCAAAAAAGTTGCTTTGTAACGATTTCAGCGTAATATTTGCAAAGGAAGTTGTAACAAAGCACTTTTGCTTTCAACCTTCTTTTAATATGTAAAAAAGAAAAACTTTTAACGAGATGCAAACTTTCAATTTTCATCCTTTTTGAAGCTTAATCATGTTGTAACCATAGCAAATTACAGTAAAAATCTCTTTTAAATAGCAAATTGATTGAATGAATAAAAAAAAGGTCTAAATTGCAAAATAATTGCGAGAATTTTTGATTGGGATAAATGCGAAAATCCAAAAAAGGTTCGAATGGAAAAGTTCAATTTGGGGGCTTTCACTGATGAATTCTATTGAAGTTTTTCGGAGGTTAATTGAATTGAAATTGATATAAAGCCCATTATGAAGTTGCGTTAGTGTCTAAATCATTATCACGAATACTGTTTTATGTCAATTTATTCAAACAGTAATTTGAAAATTTTCACAGAGTTTTCTTTTCAGCTCATTAAATTTTCATTATTATTACCTATTGATTTTGTATGGTAGGCTTTACTGATATCAAATTATTTTTTGTTCAAACTTTCGAAGTTTGTTTCTGGTATTTGTTGAACACATGTTACTATAGTGACCATTAAATTTAAACTTAGAAATAAGAAATAAATTGAATTGTTCAAAATTCTTAATTTAACAATATTAAAAAACATGAACGGAACGGATTGAGTTAAACTGTAAAAATGGAATATGATGAAAATAAATCGAAAAAGTTTTATTACAGTCTGAGGAGTTTTTGAGTTGCTTTTCATATTACGGCATCAAATAAGGAAATGCTTAGAGTTATAAAATTATGATTTTAATATGAAATATGAATCTTCTAAGTTCCGTTGCATTCTTAAATTTCTTTTTTTTAAATTAAGTTAAGGACAAAAGTTATAAAGTTACAGTTTAGAAGAATACTTAAAATGAAAATCTAAACCCATATTATTGAATAATTTGCCGCCCTTTTATGAAAATTTTCAGATTTCAATCCATATCAATCATTAGATTTTCTAAAGAAATTTCATCCACTGAAGTGGAAGATTCACTTGCCTCCGTTGATATCATGAGCCTAAAACATTCATGATTGAATGACAAGTAAAAATGCATGTGGGTGAAAAGGGATGACGTGAGATATTTTTTACTAAGAAGTGACAGAATCAATTTCGTTCAAGAAAGGGGTATAGGATTTATATTTCAAAAGTTTGAAAGTAAATTAATTTTTTTAATGGAGAATTCCCTTAATTGCCAGGGTATTAACATAAATCACACACACTGGTTTCATCCTGTTAAATAAATCTTCGAAACGTTTGCAGATTGCTTAAGAAACACGAGATAAGAAAAGACTGACTTAAAAGCTCTTATAAACCGAGTTTAAAAGTACTTGAACATTTTTTCTCAATTTTCCAAACATTTCGGTGACGAAAACTTTCTCATCAAACTTGATGTCATGTCGTTCATGAAATTGGGTTTTTTTAACTCAAAATTGCTCGCACACTCTCTGTCATTTTCAAAATTTGCGTTATACGTGTCAGCATGAAATTCCTTACACACATTTCAAAAATTTCATTAATTGCTATCTGTTGCTCTTTAATGAATAATTAATTAATTATCGCTATTTCCGTTCATAAATATTCTTTCATGGTTTACTCTCACATTTAGCCGAAAAATACACAGGAAATTAAATGTAAATAATTTACGATTAAAAGTCTAAAAATGCAATTTAAACTCTTTAAGTAAATATTCTGACAAAAAATTATTACTTTTTAAAAACTTCAAAAAACTGCCACAAAAAATCACCACCTTCATCACTAAACACTCCCATTTAAAAAAACTCACCAGTCACTAATAATAATAAATCCGATACGGCGAGACTAAAGAGGTAAAAATTAACAGCCGTGTGCATAGAGCGATTTTTTGCTATCACAATGCATGTCACAACATTTCCCAACACGCCCAGCACAAAAATTATTGCATAAATCACAATTAATACGATCGTGAATATGTGCGAGTGAGTTACTGTGAATGGCAGATCTCGCGGAAGATAATCCGAAGTGGTAGTAATTTCCATATCTACGTCGAACGATGAAAAATTCTCGGCTTTAAAAAATAAATCCGCGTAAGCGTGAGCACTGTCGTTGCCATTTTGCGAGTAATTTAGATTCTTTAAGTATCTTCGATAAATTTCACTTTTTGCTTCGGGTGTGAGTCGAATTTTATTGAGCAATGTAGCATTATCATCCGCATCAATTGAATCGATTGACATTTTTTCTTCTTTTAAATTTGCGTCACAAGAAGATTTAATTACATTTTTTTTCTCAATTAAGTCTTATTGATCAAATTAAGGAGGACATTTTTTTCAAGGATTTCAATTAGCTTCATTTTAATTTTTTATCCTTTTAGCATTTTTTATAATGGCACTTTTCACAATTCGTTGTGGCTTTTTTGCTCTTTCTTATTAGCTCGCATCTTTCACACTTGTTGTATGTTCGAGAGCTAGGATTATAATTGCGATAAATTATTTTTTTGTGCTGTGTGCAATGTGAATTTTTAATATTAAAATATTTTTCTCATTTTCATCTTTCAACACTTGAAGATCTTTTTATTTTCTTCAACGATTTTCTTCTCTTTTTTTAATCCTTCCGATATGGATGAGATCCAGACGCTAACTGAGAGCTCAGACAGAAATTTCTTTCATTGTCAGTTAATTCTTCTCCGTTCGTTACACTTTCACAGCTCATGCGCTGAGCTTTCGTTGCGATCACATGTTAGAGCTGTTCACAATATTATTGTCGTTCAGTTTGTTGATATTCAAACAATTTTATTTAGCATTTTAACTGGAGAGTATAAAAAATTAAGGTTATTTCAAATCAAAATGCATTGTGAACCTGAAAACAATGAAAGAAAATCTAGGGGGAAAAAATATTTTAATGATTTCTCAATAAATTTTATGAGGTATTGAGGATATGAAAAAATTTAATATTGCTGTAGCTGCTTTAATTAAAACTGACTAGTTTTTAACATGCAGTAAGAATTGATTTGTAAATGAAGCTTTAAGTCAACCCACAACAAAGTCGTCTACAGAAGTTAAAAGGATCGAAAACAAAATCATTTGGACACCCACAAGAAAATACATAAATACGCAAAATTTCTATTTTTCTCGAAAAAAAGTCGTAAACAAAAACATTTTCGTCCGTTCACTGAATTCCTTTGAACGCCTTGTTACTGTTGAACATCTCATCTATCAGTCAACACCTCATGGTGTTAAATTTTAATAGCTATTAATTACTCTAAAATGTTTGCAATCGAAGGAAAGTATCATAGTTACGAAATTATTGTTTAGTTTCCAACAGATCCCTTAATTGGCATCAATTATCAAGTTTAATGTATTTAATTGCATGAATAAAAATTTTAACAAGTTATAAGTTGAACTTTTAGCATTTTTGCTAAGTAGAAAAGTTTTCACACTCATGCACATTTCCGAGATGTAATTAATGGTTTCTCAGAAAAAATTAATTAAAACTGTTATTAGAGTGATTTTGTCAGATCATGAGATTTAATCGAATTTATTTTTCGCACATATGAAAATAAGTTTTGACAACTCACACGTTGAAAGTTCAAAAATTCTTTTTGACAACTCTACATAACTGCGAGTATGTTTGTTTCAACATGTTCAAGAAGTTTTTTTGCTGAGATAAAATTTTTAAAAAATAAAAAAGTTTCGATGACGAGAATATTTGTCAGTGAAGCACACTTAACGTAATATTGTCAATCTAACTCCGCATGCGAGATTTTCATATAATTTTCGAAATTTTGTAACATCCCCAACTGTTGGTACGTGGAAGTGAGAAAACTGTGAAGTGCTCGTGCGTGTGAGCTGAAAGAGATTTTTTTTTGCTTAAAGAAATTTCTGTGGAAATTTATCTGGGATTTGAAATCTTTTTGTCATAAATTTCGAGGAATATTTGAAGTGATGCAATCGATTATAATCCTTACTCAATGTGTTGTATAACGAACGTTTTTGACATAATCAGCATAAAAGAAAAATATTTAAAAACCTGAAATTTGTTTATTTCTAAATGAGTCCTAGAAATTTGTAATTTGCGGGAATATAATTTTTTCACTCTTTCGCATCCAATAACAAAATTCAATTTATTTCAATGTGAAACCTCACAATTGAAGAAGAAATTGTGATTGCGAGAAAATTTTAATACTTTTGAATTTTTTTCGTGCTCTCGCACAAACTCATTTCATATTCACACGACAAAAATTCGAGAGAAAAGCATAGCAACAGAGCCTGATTCTCTTCATCATATTCACGAGCACATTTTAGAATTTCTAGAATTGATTAACTGCAAATTTTTATCCAAGAGTTGATTTAAATAAAAATCTTCGATGTTCAAGAAGAATTATCTTAAATCTTTTAAGTGTTCTCAAGAGTTTTCCTAATCTAATGCTCTCAATATTTTTTATTGATGCCTCAAGACTTAAAGGAAGGTTCATGAACTTTTTCATGGCATCTTGTTGCTTAGTAACCTCAACAATAATAATTACCTCGAAAAACTTCGATTGGCTTTAATAACTTTTAGTTTAATTATCTGAACAATTAAGATTTCGCGTAATGCTTTTATGATGGAAAAATCATTGAAAGAATCTTCATCATTAGCGATCCTTAACTTTGCGTAGGATTTTCATTTATTAAATTTAAGACTTTTACAAACTTAATTAAAGTCAATTTATGGAGTTTATCCTCGCACACGATTTTAAAGCACATTTTAACATTGTGGGGTGAAATGAAACCATTTTCAACAAGCTAAAAAAGGTTGTTTTTCTTCAAACTTCTTCTTAAAAGACCAAAAAATATTATGAACCTTGCAATGTTTGACAAAACATTCAAAAACTCTCTTGAACATTTTTTCTTCAGGGATTAAATGAAAAGAATTTAAAGTACTTTAATGCCAAAATGGCTCAGAAATAAATCAAGAAGATCCTGAAGAAATTTCCAGGAAAATAAATCCCGCTAAATACACCATTATTACATAATAATTTATATCTTCAGCAATTAACACAATTTTAAATGTTCAATAATTTGTTGCTAATCCCTAAAAAATATTCAATTGTTGCTATAGAAGTTTTGTGTAAATGATGAATGATTTCGTTATGAATTTCACGTTCCAATGAATTACCTAACTCAAAATCAAAATAAATTTACCTTTTTACCCAATTTTAGGATAATTTTTTTATTTAATTAACCTCAGTGCAGAAAGTACAGAACTTGTTTAAAGTGCTACATCACTATAAAATTACTGATTTAATATTAAGAGGAATGTTGAACATAAAGTTTCATTATACTTTCAAGCAATAACATGATTGTAAAATTAAATACTGCTGTATGTATCTGTTCTTATGCTCTTTGAGCTTCACTAATGAATTAAATACTTTTAAATGTAATCATGCATACACATTTAATACAATTTATGGGTCTCTATCCCATCAAATTTATAAGTTTGTTCTTTACTGTAATTAATAAAGTTTTAAATCACAATGAAAAATTTTAAAGGTTGCGTCTTGAATTTTTAAATTGTTTAAAGACTTTTTCAAAAATATAAAAAGTCCACGTGACACTCCCTTTGACACAAAATATATTTTTGCTCGTTGCCTATAATTTTTGTAGCATATTTTTTTGTTTGTCTTTAATTAACCGCCAACCTCATTAAATAATAGCACCAACACCTCCCGAACGGCCGTATCTGAGAGAAGAGAGTGCTCACACATGTGTGATCAAATTGAAAATTTATTGTTTGTTGTTGGCTCGTGTTCTTCCACCACAATTGCTCTTTCCGGAATTTAAATGCACATAAATGCCATTGTCTCTAATTTTGCGATACAAACTTATATACTTTCCGGCCAGCACCGTGCGGGGACAAATAAAGCGCTCACAGAAGAGAGTCCTGAAAAATAAGAAAATTAAAAAGTACCAAATTATTTCATTATAAAGCAATTACACAAACTCAATGTACCTGTTACGTGCTGCTCGACTCAGCTCTCCGTAGCCTAGTGCTTGGAGAAAAGTTAGAACAAAACTGTAGCAATTGTGTGAGTCTTTTTTGTACGTTGCTTCTGTCCACAAGCTCTGTTTGCACATCTGAAAAAGAAGAATGGAATGTAATTGAACTTTTATCGAGTGCTGCTGTCTTTGCCACCACATTAAATAGAGTTTTACTGACCTTAGTCAATGTATCATCCCAATGTTCATACCATGGCTCTGGAACTGTCTCAACGACAAGACTCTGCTCCCATAAACTGAAGCCATCGTGTGTAGTATGTCGACGTAAGCCATGCTTATCAAATTCCACTATTATACCTTGCGATGTTGTTAGAGCAATATGAAGGTCAGTTTTGTTATTGTAATCGCTATTGAAGGACGAGAGAAAAAAGTGAATTTGTTTAACAATGGCTAGGAATTTCAATTATTGTGCTCTCGCATCGTCTGCTTTGAAATATCAGATATAAATATTTATTTATTACGGGCTATTTGAAAATTCTATATAGTCTGAACTGTCTAATGAAATGGAAGGATGGTCGGCATGAATCATTTATCGAGTTCATATGAAGATGCGAATCATGAAAGTTCAATAAATCATTTGTGAATGGACTTTATAAATTCAGTTTTTTTTATTAAAGCTCAAAAAAAGTTTTATTAAGCTTTTCTTATGAAAGAATAATTTCTAAAGAAAATTAAAATATCACAAAATCATCAATGGAAATTTTTCGAGCCTATATTCTAACTTCTTGATGTTTGCAATTTATTTTAGGAGCTTTCATTGCCAAATTCATTAAAAAAATTTGATTTAGCCTTGAGAGGAAATTTTAGGTCTGAAAAATTTGCACCCACGTCTGATAAGCCAGAACATTTTAAATATTTGAAAGCTTCTTTGAATTTTTCCGACACGCGCGAGATGAAAACTCAAAGTATGTGAGAATATTTGCCGTGTGGCTTCAGTTTATGCTGTTTGTTTTTCAAATGAAAACATTTCATAGGAAAACACGAGCGAAAAAAAATTAAATATTTAATAAAAATTTGCTGAATTATCCTAACTGACATTGTGATCCAAAATTATTTAAACGCAAAAAAAGTTTTGGGAACTCTGACATTTTTAGCGACCCTTCCCCAATTATTAATTCACCAGCTAAGCACTTACTTAAGGAAATCCCCGTTAGTGGGCCGTAAAATCACAGCTGCTTGGGTTTGCGATGCCCTCACGAACGGATAAGGCAGTCTAAAAAAGGTAAAGATTAAAGCGATTTATTTGTGAGTTAAATTTGGTGAGTGTGCCGAATTTATTTTCTCACTCACCTAAAAGGCATCAAGCCAACATTGTTGAGAACTTTCTTATTGCACAATGGACATATCAGATTTTCGGGCAGCTCAAATGAGAATATTTTCGCATTGCAATGCTGCGTGCACAGAATGCCGGGATCGGAGAGCATTTTTAATACCAAACGTTGTTTACTCGATTTAGTTAAAGATGCGACACTTGTTCATGCTTAAAATTGAATTATCACGAGTGAGATGGAGCGAGAAAAAGCGTTTTCGGTCGGCCGCTTATGAATGTAAAGCTTCAACTGTAGTTAATTAAATGTGATGATTCAGTTAACACCACATTGCGAGAATGGTCGGATTTGAATGTCAAAAACAGTAGTAGTCGCACTAAAGAGAGAGAAAAAAAGAGCGAATGGAAAAAAAGGTTTAAAAATTATTTAGTTCACAACTTTCTAGACCACACATCAGCCACAGTTTCTGCTGGCTGCTGTGAACTTTATGAAAATGTGAAATGAATTGTGACGCGATGAGAGAAATGAAGAGAAACAGAGTTGGTAATAAGAAGATCACGATGAATTTTAATGGAGGTGAGGTTAACTCTTTTTTTTGAATTAAAGATCCGGTGAGAATCCTACAAGACTTTCAACCTAATCTCACAAACTTGAACTACATTTCTACACACTCAAATTCATCAACTCTGTCACTGTTCATTAATTTTTTTAGCTCTACACAGTATCACACTTTTTTTTCGAGTTAACAGCAAAACCATTTTTATTTGTGATTAATTGATGCTGCAGACAATGGCTTAGGAGGAAACGAAACGCAATTGTGAATGAAAGCTATTAGACACTGTAATTGTCTTCCATATTTTTCACATTTTTTTTACTCTATTACTCGCTCTCTCGGTTCACATCGCAATATAATTGGAAATTTTGTAATTTAATAGTTTGAAAAATTGCACTCACAATTGATGTTTTTGGTCCATGGCAGTTAAAAATTACAATTTACCAATTTTCTTTTGCCATTTTTACTGCTACAAATTTTTGTTAAAAAACTCTTCATGCTCTCTTGCCGACCGACGGCTCTCAACTACAGGTGAAATAAACCAAAACTATATAGAATGCATAAGATCACACTTAAATCTAACATGTTTGTGTTAGTGAGTTAATGATCGAAAAAATAATTTAAGTTGTGGAGAGAAAAGAATGAGAGAATTATGCTGAACTGCATTGCGGCTTGCCTAACATTAATTTAAGTTTCGTTTTAAAAAATTCGTTTCATTTATCAACTCTGATTTAATCAAAACGAAAGCAAGAGAATGAAAATTGCGCTTTACTGAAAATGTAATTTTGCGCACTAATTTTTTATTCTTTGATAATTACTCTCTCGAGAGTTTAATTTATTACAACTTTGTCCAACGAATTATGGTTTTTGCAAAATTACCAAGCACAGCTCGTTGCAGTAATTTTATTATAATATTTTTTAACTAAAAAACGAAAGGGTTAAATCAAGATTCTTTTTATTAATTAATGAGCTAATTTTCACAATAAGGACATTGTCGAAACATTAATTGTCTTTGAGATTCTGATAAAAATTTAAAAATTTAAAAAATCCAACCCTAGCTAGAAGTTTCTCACCAGAGTATATAGGTCAAAATTCTCGAATAAAAATAGTGTGTTTGTGATACGTTGTATTATTCTCTCACGTGCGACCACCGAGATGCTCTCATAATATTTAATAACATTGCCATTTCTTAATATGTCAATTTTTCTTCTTTTTCTTCTTCTTGATATATGACAGATTACATCTCGAGAGATTGAAACATATTTTTCTATCGTTGACAAACGAATTTTTTGTGAGAATCGTGACTCATACATTATGCAAAAAGTTCTGTATAAAAATTGTTTTGTGGCTGTTGTCATGAATGTTCTCGAATACATAAATCATAAAATATTTTTAGATCATTCAACTAGTAAAAAGGGGTTGAATTGTTGAGGCTGAAGAATTTTAGATTATGTTCAAGATGTCCTCAAGAAAAAAGTTATGAATAAATATAAAGTTCAAGATGAAATGCTTTAAAAAGAAATTCTCATGAAAAACCCTTTCACATTAGATATATGTAAAACTTTCAGTCAAAAATATTGTCATCAAGAAAAATTGAATACGATAGGGAGCCAGCTGAACATCAAATATTGATAAATATGATTAAAATTGAATTTATTGCGTCATTAAATTGAAATTTTTTAGCCATCATATTAAATCCAAATTATAATTTTAAAGATTGATATCTCCATTGAAATTTGAATATTAATTAATTGTCACGCACATGAGCGAGCTTTCGGTTTTTATTTTTTGTTATGAAGAAATTTATTGATGATGACAGCAATAAAGAATTTAGAAATTTAAATTCAACATAATTTTAACATTGTATGCACCCCTGGAGTTAAGTGGATTAGACATGTTAAACATGAATAAATTTGACTTTTTTTAAAAATAAATTAAGTTGTTGAAACTTTCAATAAATTTTTTGAAATTTGTGTTCCAAGAGTGAACACAAAAAAGTTTAACTTAAAAATGGCTTAAATGTTTTAAAAAAAAGACAAAACTAAGTAGCAAGAAAATTGATTTTTTACAGACAAAAATTCCCACATTCGTTGCTCTATTAATCCGGACACTCTTTTGATTCCATGTCAACAATAAATTATCTTTCAATGAATTTTAAATCCGTTTAATAACAAAAAAACTCTGCAGATAGTAAAAAAACCAGCTTGAGTAACTGACCCCGAATTAAGATAAAAGTTTAGATATACAGCTAAATGGGCATTTGCAAAACATTCCATTACGATTAAAAGAGATCTTTAATTATCAGTTAAAAGGATTTATTAAGGAATTCGATTAAAAAGTCATAAAAACTTCTTTCTTATCGTTTTAGCACTCGTTCCGGCGTGAAATTTCCCACACACCCGATAACTCATGTGCGCATTAGACAAAAATATCTTTTCGATAGTGTATGAATGATTTCTATAAATAATTCTTATAACCGATATAAATTTTGCTCAAACTCCCGTCAAAATGTTTACGATGCAGAAGATGAAAAACTTAAAACTGACAGTTTATATCATGAATGAATGTGGAGTATGAAATCACGTGAAGTACGAAGGAGGAATTTTTATTATTTTCTCTTGCGCTAAATATAAAGTGATGACTGCCGATATAAATAGAGCAAAAATCAGGAATTCCGATAAACAGAAAAATTTAATCGTGTTATTTGTTCTCGTTAAAAGATGAAATCACAATTGAAGTGTGAAAATTAAGCTAGTGGCGCGTAAGACTACCACACACAGGTGCTTTTGAGGTACTCGAATTGTATAATTGAACTTTGAAAGCTGAGAGATAAAAGGGAAGATTATTGATAGCGATATTGACGTCAGAAGCACTTAAGACTTGTGATGCTTTTATGATCAGGTAATAAAATCATTAAAGAGAGAACTTCAAAGTTCGATTTCATATCAATTTCCACCTAATTATTTAATCACGTGCGGCAATGTTGCTAACGTAATTTTAAGCTCGTCACACGTTGATGTGAAATGACTTTATATTCGCGGAAATAATTATGGACGGGAAAAGAGAAAAATAAAACATATTTGATTCATTATTGAAATTTTAATATCCGTTGAAATTTTTAAAAAATTTAAAAATCTGAACAATAATTTTTTCATCAATTTTTTTTTAGCTTTTTACTTCTCATCCATTCATCAAACTTTAAATCCTCTTTGCAGACAAATGAAGCCAATAAATAATCCCTTAACACACAATGCAACCTTCAGGAGGTACAACAAGGTGATGATGAATGTCTAATTAACCGAGACAAAACACTTGAGATTTACGTGAGGATGAAAGTTAATCATAGATATATGAATTAGTGGGAAATCCAATGTAATTTGCGGATCGTTAACGGTTAAATGAACTCACTCCTCTCTTAAACCACTTTGGACTGGAGTGGAATAATAAGCAACAATTACAAGCATGAAACCAAATAAAATATTACATCATCGCTTAGAAGTACTGAGCGAACGAAAGAGAAATCCCCGTAAGATTTTTTTGTTCTTTAAATTAGCGGACAAAGCGGACCTACCGATTTTATTTTTGTGAAATAAATCACATCGATTGTGTTTTCCCCACTCCAAAATTGTCGGTTGAATTTTGTTTTCTAGGATATGATAGAAAGTCATTTGTAGCTCAAGGGGAAATTTTTTATATCATCAACTGTAGGTCAGTAGAAGAACTTGTGGAATATTTTGAATTTGTAGAGGACTTTTGAGGGTAAAAAATAACTATTTACCATTGAAGCTTCATTGCAAAGACTTTTGATGATTATGGCACTATTTTTTTAAATAATATTTGAAAATTCATCAAAATTTTACGACCAATTTTTAACATTTGTTCTAATTAAATGACCCAAAACATATTACCAAAGTTATCATTTTAAATATGGTAGACCACCCGTAGCCATAAAACTTTAAGACTTTTCATCCTAATACATTATAAAGCTTTTAATATCACTTGAGTGCAACAAAGTTTTACTCTATTAAAAAAATTTTTAAATCTCTTTATCATAACATGTGAGTGCCATTTAACTTCAGCAATGAGCAAATAAAAAATTCCCAACCCCCATCCATACGCTCTGTGTGCTCATGAAAGGTAAGAAGAAACTTTTTATGTGAAAATACTTTTCTCTCATGCCTTAAATGCCATTGCCAAAAAAAAATCTTCTGTGAGTCATGGCCATGAGAGTTTTTTCTTCTTTGCAATAATAAATTTTTCATTTCCCTTTTCCGATGATTTAATCGAAAAGATATGGGGATTTTTTTACGTGTTATGTCATTGGAATTTTCATTGAGATATTGTTGCAAATCCTTGAAGATCTCGGGTATTACAGCATAGTTTAATATTTATTGGAATTTAGTGCAGAAAATTCTTCTCAGAAAAATATCGATGACGTACACAATATTTCTCTGCATCTGTTGAAAAACAATAAAATTCAAAATATTTCAGAAGAAAGCGGCACGAGGGAAGAACGATGATGCATCACATGAATGTGTAATCCATTATACTCTCACAGGTTGTCATGTAAGGCATGAAGCATGCCGCCATATGTTGTGCACCGAAGCACAAGTTTAATCCAACGTTCTTGGCGTTGATTATCATCTCTCTGCATTGTATATTCATTCGTGACATCAAAATTCATTCATAACGTGAATAACTTAGGCAGCGAGAGTCTCTAAACGTTAAGAAAAAAATTATGTTAACTCACTCAATGGATCAATTGCACCGATGATTGTTATTAGCGATTTTTCATACTTCTTCTTATGGTAATAAAGCCATTACACATGACGTTAAATGTCTCGATGTTTATGCTCTTTTATGGTTGATTAAAAATTCGATATAATTAAGTATAGCCACATCCACTCTTGTCTTTTACCATCGCGCGTCTATTTGTAGTGATGTCATTCAAGAGCAATTTCCAGAATGGATGTTAATAATTTTTCGTGTGGCACAGACGTGTGAGGTAATTGGCGTCCATAAAAATGTTGAGAGAATTCTTTTGAAAAATGTCGTAAAAATCACATGAGACGATTACGCCAGTCACGTTAAAGTGATTCGATTCAATGTCTCAATTACATCGATACCGTGTCCGATTGTTATCATAAGCAGGTGCGTTTTATTCAAATGATTTATGACTCAATCGGGATGTAATGTTGATTGAAAAGAACCTTTGATGAATAGTTGAAAAATTTCTTGGTATAGTTGATGACGGCGGTGAGAGTGAGAGCTTAAATAAATGGAAATTTCTTCTTTTCCACATTTGCTGAACCTCAAATATGTTTGGTATGTTTCCTGGAACTTTTCAAAGTCAAGGGGTGCAAATATTCTTTCGTAAATTTTTAAAAATGTGTTTAGATTGCAAAATTTAAAAAAATAATGAATTTAAAAAATTAAGTCGGATTTAAAATAAAATCTTTATCTGGATATAAAATAAATTAAAGGGAACAATTTAAGGAAATAAAAATGTAGAACCACTTAATAAATTTTTAAAAATTATCACATCTTGAAACCTCTAAAAAATTATCATATACGTCAATTGCCTTCATTACATCCTCTATTATGAACTGTATTCACGCAACAAAGAAGACAATCACCTGCCACACTGATTCATTTTTATATTTCAGTTACTTTCATGACTCATCGCAAATCGGCATGATTTGCTACTTTTTTTTCGAACTCTCACTCACGCTTCTCTCCAACCCAATTGATTTTCATTTCTTCCCATCTGAGCTTCCAATTCAGTCAATTTTTCATTTGTTTAAACAAAAGACTACGCGAAAATTTCATTACGGGATGATAAATTGAGAGGCATGGTCAATGTTTCAGCAGTTGAAACACGTTTCGCTTGGCGCCATTCATTACATTTCATAATATATCGATATGTTGCCTTCCATACAAATACATTTGGTGCACATCAATGAAGTGTATGGAGAGAAAAAAAGATGAATGAAATTCCTGTGCGAACATGTCATATCTACAAACATCGCGAAACATTATTGAGAATTGATTGAATGAAAAAAACAAAAAAAAAATCCCCGTGGTAGTAAGTGCGATAAGATACGTACGACACTCGGTACGACATGTACGCTGATCATCATCAGGTAGGTCTGTTAGTCATCTCACGTGAATTTAATTGTCGTGTGATTTTGACGCCACAAAAATGCGCTGCGGAGTTCTGAATATTTTTCTATATTTAGTAAACTGTAATCTATGCGGATGTTCAAGGTGCTATGGAGTTGACTTTTTATAGCGTTTTTAATTTTATAATGGATAAAACTATTTTTGGATGTTTTCTTAAAATTAAAATATTCAAATTTAAAATGATAAATTTTAAAATTTACAGTTTTAATTATAACTTAAAATTTAAAGCCACAAAAATTTTCCACACACCTTAAGGCGAGTTCACTTGAACAAGATTTCGGTATCTAGCTGAATATCAGCAAAATTCCCGTTGTACATTTTTTATCTTGGATATTTCCCAAAATATTTTCTTTTCTTCAAAAGAGAAAACTCTTTGGACTAAAATACTTGACACACAACAAATTTAAGTTTGATGAAGTCTCGATAGCTTTAAGCGACAAGAGTTTTTCACCCACCCCTCAATTTTTGCTACCGACAATCGATCATAACGTCTTGCATAGCATATGAGACCTCAGGATGATTAATACACATGTAACCTTAGCTCATAGTTCAAAGCAATATATATGTTTAGAATCGTTTGTGGCACGAAATAAAAATAAGGCACGAATGGGGAATATGAGAGAGATGAGAGACATACAGAAAACTCAAAATATGGCAAAAAATACATTCTCAAGACAGCTGATGAAAAAAATACATTTACATCGAAAGAAAAAAAGAAAACAAGAAGGAAATATTTGTGCCTTTATAGACATTCATTCATCTCCTCCACTCAATTCTTACACACACACGTGCATATATGCAGTCGTATACAAACCGAAAAAAATCACACAATATTTTTTCTCCCTATATCACGATGAAAAAAGAAGAGAAAAAAATAAAAATATTAAATCAAGTTTTTCTTTTTTTAATTTTTGTGCTTTCCATCGCTTCAGTTACGTTAAGCGCATGCATTGAAACGGAGGTGTTTCTGGACGACAGAAATAATATAAAAAAAATATATTGAGAAATTAAAATAGCGTGGAAGGTTGATTGAGAAAAAAAATCAAATAGCATAAAAAATATAAAGCTGAAAAAAGATTTATTATAGAAATTAAACAGCTTTTCATCGTCAACAAATAATTGACTTTTAATCACATGCACGGCCTGCAAATCACTCAATGGATCAATCAAGTTCACGACGACTTGTAATTGTGAAGTGAAGAAAGATCGCAATAAATATTGTGTGAAATTTTTTTTAAAGACGAAAAAGTGTCGCTCGAGTGTGAGGAGAAAAAATTGAAAGATTGAGGCACGCGACATTGCAAAGTTCTCGCATATTTTGCTAAATATGTTAATGATCCTGAACAATAGTAATAAAAAATTGAAAACTATTATCGTGAATCGAAATAAAAAATATTTAAAGGGAAGAAATACGCTAAAAGTGCGCGAGAAGTAATTTAAAAAAATTAATTTTAGCATATAGCAATTATAAAAGTCTGAAATAATTAATTTAAAAGATTTAACGAAAGCAAAAAACCCCGAGAGGAAATTTTTGATATGGGACTAAAAGTGCGAGACATCATTAGAATAATTAATTACTATCTACTATTAGTCATCTCATGCTGTGATATTAAATTAATTACCTGTGATATTCATCAAATGAGGCAAAGTGCTGCAACAGATTTACAAATTAATGCAACAGAACTGGAACAACACATAATGAATGGATTAAACATGAGGACAAAACCGGACGTTAATCTGGTAAGTGTTTTGGAATTTTATGTTATTATTTTTGGGGTTTAAATTAATTTATGTGCAACTTGTGAAAATTGTAAATTGTCCTGAAAAAATTAAAATTATTCCAAAAAATTAAATTAATCTTTCAAAAATCAAAAATGAAACTTAATTATTAATTTAATTAGTATAAAGTTTCATAAATTTAATCTAAATTGCATCTAAAAATTTAATGGTTGAATTTTAAAATATTCAAAATTTTTTGCAAGTCAGCTTGAACGTTTTTATACATTCAAAAGCTTCCGGAATCTCATCAACTCTTTGGTCGATAATTAAAACGTTTAAATCTCAATTCATACGCACAATTTATGAAATTGCTACGAGCAATTCATTAATTTTGTTTCAACTGTTAAACAAGCAAAAAACGGTCATTTTAATTTAAGAGACATCTCGAGAGATGCAAATGAGTGGTTTTTACCTTCATAATCGTGAGGAAACCTGTCTTTTTTCGGAGTTTATAATGTTCAGCATTCGCGATAGTAGCAATTAACTGCTTATGTGCCTCTCTTGACATTCCACTTCAGCAACAATGCCACGAGTTTATTTTGTTCTTTCTCAAGAGAGTTTTTTTCGGTTTCTTAAAAGGCATGCAATGACTAGGTTACTTTATTTAAGGGTTCATGAATTTTTCTTCTTTTCCTTTTGTGGTTTTTCCCTAAAGATTTACTCGAAAACAAAATTTTTTTCGATGCGGTTAATTTTATTTTGCGAGTTTATTACGAAAAATAAAATCCTTTTAAGATAGCAGAAAAATTCCCATCATTTATCTCTCTGATTTCGATGATGATATTTTTCCTAAAGCCATACGCATAAAATTTACATTCATCATCAGCCACCACCATTCGACATTTATTATCGTCTTCGCATCTCTATTCATTCGAGAGAGATGAATTGTTAAAATAGACCAAGTCGAATGGAATAAATTAACATGCATCTCGTACATGTGTGTATGCATGTAGAAAATCTCACAAAGCGGTGAGAAATTCCGTAGTGATTAAAATGCACATGGAGACTCTCAAAATGCAGTGGGCGTGATAACTCTTTTTTTGGTCTTTCAGCTCCGCTATTAACATCGATTTATTATTCAATCTGTCTCTAAAAAAATATTTTCAATATTCAAAAACTGTAATAAAGGCAATCAATTAAAAACAATGTATAGTAAGAAGTTTCAATCATGTCACAGAGTCGTGCTCTTTCTCTCCGGGGTTGATTTATGATTTTACTTCACTAAACATTTCTTAAATAGATTTTTTTTCGTCTCCAACGAAATTATTATTTAATGTCCGTGCAACTGTTTCCATTTATTATGAAATTTATTTTTAATCGTGGACCGTGTGAACGCTTTGAAAAATAAAGAAGAGCGAGAAAAAGTCAAAATTATTTGAAGACATTGCCGACGACAAAAAGTGTGCTATCATGATTCATTGAATTATTCGCTTATCGCTCTCTGTTATAACCTTCGTGACGTCCAACCTTATCGGAAGGAGACAGGGAAAATTCCCACAATGCAATTGCTTTAGGAATTTGAGTGACGGCGACAATTTTTTATTGCATCATGGATATTTTACCTGAAAGGGTTTGGTAGTTTAAGGCGTCGTGACACATGAAAAAATTTTGTATCACGTATCATAAAAAAATATTTCAACGCTAAAATCGTCGAGTTAGCAACAAATTGGTTAACAACTAAAAATTAGATGAATAAATTTTTTGAATTAAAAAATTAGTTGAAAATCAAAATTAACTACCAAAAATTTAAAAATAATAAAACCGATAAAAATTCTCAATACAATTTCGCAACGTTTCTCAATCACATTTTTTACGCAATGTGTCAATGTGTGACGAAATAAATTTCAATTATAAACGCCGGCCGATGACGAAATCCAACTTTGAAGGAGGTAATGAGAACTAAAAGGAATGTAAACGAAATTTTTGTGTGATTACAAAATATCATCAGCAGCAAATATTTGTGCTTGTTTGCTTCTCAAACGCCAAGAATTGCGATTGAAAATCAATAAAGTGTATTTGGTCTTTTACATCCGTGATCACATGAAATATGACGAAAGCTAATTCTCTTATTGATTGCGTCATGTTCAGGTGATTTTCTCTTGATAGTAATGTATCAGTAACGAAATCAATGACAAAATTTGGTCGGCATGTGATTTAGGAAGAAGAAGACCTTAAATGTGTTTGCAAGGACTGAAGAAAAGATGTCAAGCGTGATTGAAATTTACTCGTGTGCAAGGATCCAATTTCATATTTGCTATTTTCTAAATCAGAACTTTGGCCCTGAACTCGTTTGTTTACTGAGCAAAAATAAGTTAAATATTTTTTCACATGGCAATGCTTAAAATTCTTCATGTGTACTTTTCTGCATCAACTAATCTGTTGCTCAGAGGCATCAACATGTTCAAATCTTAAGGAAGGCCAAATTATTTTATGAGGTCTCTTATGAATGAACTACTTTGTGTCAGTGAACTATCAAATTTCGAATTTTACTCACAATCCCCCAATACCTTTTTCACTCAGAAATTTTACGTGACATATCGCACTTACAAACAGTTTACTCAGGTCGTGTTTCAAATTTAAGATCCTTCGCGGAGAGAGTTGAAGGAATTTCCTTTCATAAAATGAAGGACTACTTCATTTCCCTTCATTTAAAAAGTGTTATGATAGATTTAGTTCATGACAAATCATTTCGGGAATATGGAGAGAATTCACTATAGCAATACACAAGCATCTTAGTCATGGCAACTTGCAAATTACGGATAGAAAATATTTGCACAAGAAATGTGTTAAGACTTACGTGTATGTCTATAGATCACTTGACACCATACGAATGCGAAATATTTTTTAATATGACGATAATGTGAGAAAACGGAATAGGATATCGAAATGTGTGTTCTTTTAACATCGATGAGAAATTATTGGATTTTGAACATCAAACCTGCTGATTAGATGATGATGATTGACATTTGTATGGAAATTTTCAAGGGTTGTAAAATTCATAAATATTTTTTGAATTTAAAAAACTTAACGGTGGTTTAAAAGTTTTTTAAAAAATTTAATTTTAACTTCACCCCTTGGCTTAGAACAAGATTAGAAATTGGAGTTTAATTTTTTAGCAATCAAAATTTATTTCGCCAATAAAGAAAAACATTTTGCAAAGTCTCGTTGGAGCCCGGATTTAAGAATTATCATCATTTTTGTTGTTATGTGTATAATTCCAGTTTTGCCCGTGGCGATTTTTTGTGGAGGTTTACCTGTATACAATTTATGTTTTTATCGTTCTTTGGCTTCTGATAAAAAAGCAACATTTCTGGTATATCCCGCTCACTTTAAGAAATATTTGAGACACACTTTAAGCTGGTTAACGAAAGGAAAATTTACACTTGTCCCTCATAACTTAAGTCTACATAACTTTTTTTATTGATTTCCTTCTGCTTCATCATTTTACATAATGTCATTTGCTATAGCTGCTGGTTGGCAGAGATGATTTTTTATGTCTACAAATCATTGAAAGAAGTTCTCATGAAACTGTGCACATATAACGAACGAGAGAGAGAGAGAGACATTATAATGGCAAGATTCAAATATTTACACGAGGGTATCTCCATACAGTACTTTTATCTCTCCACTTACTTTCATGTATGCTCAAAGCGGAAGGTCAATAATTTATTTCAATTGACGACGATCACGGCGAGTTTACATACGGTTTACTTAAATATTGATATGCGAGTAAACGCTATTGCAACCCAATTCATTCGCACCTATTATCATGCTTTTATGAGAATCTTGTTAATTGGAACGTGTGGAGCCTTCAGAGGTGTGTCTTTATGGTAGAAAGACGAAGAAAAATTTCAGTAAATTTATGAAATTTTAACCGTTTAAATTTATGAATAGATTTTTAAATTTTTAAATAAACTTAATTAACATCAAGCTTTAAAAAATTGAATAAAAGTCGTAAAAAAGTCCAAATCAGTGGTGACAGTCGTAAGTCAGAATGTTAGAAGAATTTGTCCTCCATAATTCATGATCTCCTTAAGTGCAGTACAAAGTTTTTCTTTCGCAACTCACCAGTACTGCACACTTGCGACATTGATAAATCACCTCACGACTCCCAATCCAATTTTATTAATGCCGTTACTCAAATTACTGTTCACATATGTATATATTTATAACATCTTAATTAAGCCTCTCCGACTTCTTCTGGCTAAATGAACAATCACATAAATGTGAAATGACATTTTAATAAGTTATCTTGAGAATTATTAAGTAAACAAGAAAACATAGCCATTCGGTTGTATACAAAGACTTGATGACAACTATCGATGTTTGTGTCGTTGACTTTATCGATTGTCGGTTGCATGCAGAGAAGCTAAAAAGTGAAAACTATAAACAGTGAATTGGAAATTCCATAAAAATAGATCAAACAAAAAAGAGCGAAATGTTTTTCTCTCCAAAAACATAGCGTACGAAGAAGATTGACTTTAAAAAATCGTGTGCAGCATGGCATTTCATGAAAAATGTATTTCGAAAGGGAATTTTTTGTTTCTATTTGTTCCTGCATAATCTCAACTGTAGACGTTTCATCACGAGCGAAAGCGAAAGTTTCTCAATCGTTGCGCATGTTGACGTAAAAATCTCAAAAGAAAAAAGCTTGAGAAAAAATTTTCGGTAAAAAGGGTTGAAAATTTTTCAGCTTGCAAAAAAAGTCGGAGCTGACAGTAACTTATGTGCAGGAAGAATGTCATGTGATTTATGGCTGAATTTTGCCATCTATTGTATTACTTGCACGAGTCCTAATGTCGAGTTTTCTATCTACGGGTTGAATTATTTTCGCTAGAAAAATAAAAGTCAGGAAATTTATGGAAGGACATTGGAATTTTTCAAGCAACGACATTTTTTAAATTCTATAAAAATGTCTTTTCCTTGTTTAATCTTAACCGAAGTTTTAGGTTATCATCATCCAACCCGGAAGTGCCTCATCAATTTAAATTTCCGCTCCCTTAAACTTTAATCTGAATTTTCTTTCGATGTGTCATCATCTGGCGCCTCAAACAAAGTAAAGAATTTAAAGAATTTTCATTATTTTCCTCGACACATTCGTAAAATCCATAATTAGCGTCACAAAAAAAATTTATAATTAATTTTATGTCGTTGGATTTTATAAACACATCAATTGCCTTACAAAATATATCTACGACTTGTCATTGCCAGAGGAAGAAGACTGAAATAAATCTGTCGTCATAGTGAAATATTTTCCTGCCACTTGTTGAACGTGCATCTGGAAATATTCATATATAAACATTTCATCTCAATCGTCAACTTAACCAGTACTTAATATCTCCATGTATCCACGTCTCTTGGCTTTGACATTAAAGAGATTATGAGTGTCGTGATCTGTCTTTTTTTATATCGCTCATGGAGTAAAAAGGATGTTGTTGAAGATTACAGACACATGCAAGAGATAAAAAATTTCCATGAAAAATAAAAGCCTTAAAATCAAGGGGTGGAATTGTGAAATTTTAAAAATATTTTATTTTATGATAAAATTCAAAAATTTAAATTTAATTTAATAAATAATTCTAGTTGCCGAAAATATTTTCCATCCTCGAGTAAAATTTACAGCAATTTCTATGCAAACCCATAACCGTCTAGGCATTTCTAGAGAAAAATATGTTTATATACACGACAATAAAACCCCCGCTGAGTGCTATGAATTTTAAAAAGAAATTTCTCTCGTGTAATTTTTGTGGGACTCAAACTCTGTTCCTGTTTATCCTCTCGCCAAAAATAAAAACCACTTGAAAGGGCCTCAATCTTCAAACGAACATTGTCCTCCTTCACATCTTCGCGGTCACAGTAGTGGAGCAATATCCATACTAAAAATGCCAAAAGTAAATATTATCGCCAACACACAAAGTTGAGAAGATGTAATCATCAAAATAAAAAAGGCATTAGTATATAAACAGTGGATATAATTTCACACAGAAAATATGTGCTTTTGAGTCTTCAAGTGACCACGAACGAAATTCTTCGCATTGTTGTCATTCAATCGCATTGAGCTAAAATTAGAATTATTGCCGGAATTAAAAAAAATTAAATCGATGTTTCTAATTTGGTTGCTGATTGAGTGAGGTCGTGCGAGTGAGAAAATTGACAAAAAAGATATTTTTATGACACTTAAAAGTGTCTGTGATAAAAATAGCTCATCGGACGACAGCCAACGATGATATTTGTGAATTTGTCTAAATTTACGGCTATTTACTCGCGCTCAAAAATAAAAATTCCCATTTTTCAATGTGTGACCGCAGCCGAAAAGATGTTCAATAAATTTTCTCGTATTAAACTTAACTTACATGCGGAATTTAATTCGTAAACACATTGGGTCATTAGCAATCATTAAGCACGTGCGTTGGTGTGGTTGAGAACTGCCTTCAATTTTCTCTTAATCATCACTTTTCTGAATTATTACCGAGCGAAGGATTTTCTCATTTCCTACATCGAATAAATTAGAAGAGAGAGTGAAAAGTTGTGAATTCATCTTTTTGTATCAAATAACGTTAGCACATTTGGAAGGATGATGAGTTAAAACTATTTTCATTTGTACGTCTGATTTTATAAATTTTTAACGTAGGTACAAGAGTTCAAACTCCTACGAGCAATTAAGGAACTTCTAAAGTCTTACAATTTAATACCTCTTGACTTGTCACTTAGGTAGTTGACACCCCTTCAGTTTTTCTAAAAGATAAATGTTGATTCTTTATCGTCTGCATTCGACGCGTGTCGTCTCTAAATAAAGAAAATCGAGAAAGCGCTTTCATTCTTCTTCATTTGTTTTTCACTCTTTCAATATTAAAAGTCTTGAATCAAAATCAATTTTAATACACTTGATTCTGTGTAGAGAGATTTATATAGCAATTCAATGTGGAATTCCCTCTCGAGTCTCAATCGTAAAAATCTAAATGTGAGTCAGCAGATTTATAAAGATATTTTTATGGTACTTCTCTTGTTATTCAAGTATCCCTTATTGAAAAGTGAAGAAGAGTCGCCTTAAGCTCTCGTAGTTTACATAGAAATTAAGGAAATTAATTGGATGATTAACTGTTTTTTATTGTTTGTCCTTGTTTAATTTATCACCAAAGGAAATTGACTGCTTGAGTTCATGGACATTTCTTGAAGCTTGCTTTAAAAAGCTTAATTGGTCAGAAATCTCTAAATTAAGTTAATTAGAGTAATTTTCTGCCATCACGAGATTCCCTTCATGATTTTTCCACGTAATAAAACCTGTTAATCATTGAATGAAGTAAATTTCCCTTGAGTATGATTTTGTTTACTTTCATTTGCTTGTTACATGAGCTGTAAACATAGAAATTTCCTAATTTTATTCTAATTAAATCCGAGAAACTTTATTTCATAATTACTGCAGACATTTGGCGCTAATTTTTTTTTGACAAATTTAATGAGAAAAAAATAATTTACGCTATCGCAGATGAGGTCGCTTATCAAATATCAAAAGCGAAAAAGTTTAATGGCACGTATTAAAAAGAAGACACGAAGTGACAATAAATCTTACTGAGTGTCAGTAAAACTTAGATTTATTGCGTCATTTCAAAAAAGGTTATGAAAGAGTTCTCATATTGATTTCAATATGTTGCGCGTCGATAGGACGGCGTTAAAATTATGCGGTGAGCGGTTGATTGATTTTATAAATGCAGCCACAATTTGATTTATGCATCTATCAATTAGTTAACCGCAATCAAATCATAAAAATGTCATTAGATTTTTTTTCTCTATTTAATTAGTGGCCAACATAACTGTTTGACTTTTCCTTCTCACCAAATATTTGTGGTTGAGGCCGTTCATGCATCGCACGAGTCACTTTATTAATATCAAGCACGAATCCTCCTGCGGACCGTTATCAGGTCAAATTAGATATAGCAAAAGAAAAAATGTTATTGCATTCGAAGCATATGTAAGACACCTGCTGATAATGGGAAAGTTCACACGGTAGACAAAACAATAAGCGCTCACGTACTTGAGCTAATTGTTTGTTTCAGGCTTAATTGATAAGAATGATAAGCACTTAGTGATAAGTTTAACGGCATCGTGTCAAAACTTTCGTGATAATGATGTGTCTTTTGGGAATTCCAAGAAAAACTCATTAAAGAAGTCAGATTCGTTTTATAGGCCTTGATTTGCTTAACGACGAATGAGATTAAACTTCTTGGAATAAATTTAATATGAATCTCTTTAAGGGTTCATGAATTATGTAAATTTAATTAAGAACGGAAAACAATTTCTTGATTCTATAAAGAATATATTTTTGGCATACTTTATTTTTCCTGGATCTACTTGTTCACATTTTAAATTTTCTGAGTACAAGAATTTAGCAACATTGCAATGCTAAAAAGTCTTAAAGTGCCGCAAAAAATAAAATACTCAACCAGACAAAAATTTTCTTTCTCTTTCCTCCAAATTTCTATCCGATCTGTTTTTTGCACATGCACAGAATTGTAAATAAATATCTTAGCTAATGACAAATATTTTTTCTTTTTTTGCAGATGAACATAAGTCAGGAAGAGTTCTTTACCAAATATAACGAATATTTGTCTAAAGTAAATTATCGCATGCGTCGCTCTGCGAAATTGTACGGAGATGAGATCACAAATTTAGTGTACGATGACGAAAATGAGTCTTTTAAGAAAATATTTGCCTTCAAACATTCGAGTGAGTATAACAAATTAGAAAGCATCAAATTTCGCTGATTGCGTCTATCAACGCGTGCTGCCTAAAACTTGTTTAATTAAGAGATGCCTCGGAAACTATTCCGGAACCTTAAAATTTAATTCGAACTTTCAGTTTCATTTGTTGAAACTACTTTAAGTCGTGAGAATCAATTTTTGTCTTGTAAATTTATTAAATTATTCTCGAATGAATTATGATGGGAAATTTTGTAAGAAATAAAATTTAATTTATTTTCTTCATTGAAGTGATTTATAACATTTTTTTGGAAAAGCGTCGTATTCAAGGGATGGATGCTTCATAAAATTTAAATTAATTATCCAGAAAAAAAATTAAATTTTTCAAAGAAGAAAATTTTAAACAATTTAAAATAAAAACTAAAATTTAACCTCCTTTTTTATTGTGTTAAATTTTTATGTTGCGACATGTATTTCTAACAACATGCAAACATTAAAAAGAAATTTACGCCGTCTTTTAAAAGAAATACATTTACATTTTGTCATGAATTTTGATGTTGTGTTTTGGTGTTGATGCAAATTTTATACATGAGAGAATTGCAAAATATTCAAATTTATCAAATTGAGGATGGTGTGTTTTTATGTTTTGCAGCGTAATGAACACTTCTATTAAAGAAGAAGTCTCAAACGTATTGTTGTGGATGAATATTCAAAATTTTCATAAACAAACTCGTAAAATAATTCACACCTCATTAAATAATTGAGTGCAAAGACAAATTTATGAAATGACAAATTTTTTTTCATTGAAATTGTAATTTCATCATCATAAAATTTTACTGTATCATTTGCGTTAGATTTTCTAATTTAATCAAGCCCCAATACTCTCAGAATAGCATTAATCTATCTTGCTTAGTTCTAACTAGGGATTGAAACTTTTATAAAAATCCAAGAAATTTTAAAAGTTTACAAGAGATCAATTATTTAAGCATTTAAACTATTTGAAATTTAATAAGAGTGTTTACGCCTTGAAATTAAATTTTTCGATACGAATAAAAACGACGAAGAAATAATTTTGCAAATGAGTAGACGCAAATTGAGACCTCAAGGATAGAAAGCGACCAAAAAAGTGCCACGCACAATCAGCAATGATGATAAATTAAGAAGATTAAATGTGAACATTTCTAACCCAAAAAATTTTCCTTCTTCTTTTTTCTCCAAACATTTATAGATGAGTCGAATCGTGTTGGAAGTCAAAGACGTAAAAGAGCGGCGAAAACGGAAGAAGATGTTTTGTCATTAGAATTCGAGATAAGTGACAAGAGTAGTCTACCCACCACCATTGAGGAGGCCATCCTTAATGTATTTCTCACGAATAGTCTAGATAGTTATAATGCTGAACAGCAGAACGAAAATGAACCCGAAAGTGATTACGATGATAGCTCATCGGGCTCTGATTTATCACCTAAAAAATTAGTATTAAAGTCATCAAGTAAATCTCACCCGCATCTACGACATCACTCGAATAGTCATAGTCATAAGAAAAATAGCTTACAAAACTCACTAAGGCTGCATGTCTATGAGCATGACAGCGATTCTCAAAATAGAATTTCAATTGAACACAAAGATATCAAATTGCCATTTAGCGCCGACTATGACAAAACTAAATCACCATATAATCGTTGGATACAGTTGGATATGACCTCAATTGTAAGGACGTGGTTGCAGGGCGAGGACAAAACGCTCAGCGTCGATATCTTTTGCGAAATGTGCTCAAACTATGGCATTTACATTGCTAATAATCGCAACGATGCTAGTCAAAAAAGTAACCCCGCATTGAATGTCATTGGTGCTGTGGTGAGGACAAAGAGAAAGATCGCGACTCAGGAGAAGCAACAGAAGAATAATAAAAAGGGAAATAAGAAGCAGAAAAAGACATTTTGTCGCCACGATGGCGAGAAAAAGTGCTGTCGACACAAATGGGTAATCGATTTCAAAGAAATGGGTGGCTATGAGCACATAATTCATCCACGGCACTTCGATGCTGGTTTTTGCGAAGGCACATGTCCATTTCGTCACAATACGGGTAACAATCACGCTTATTTTCAATCATTGGCTCATCATCAACTAAGAAAAGAAAACGTGCCGAATGTGTGTTGCGCACCGACACGTCTCATGGATCTCGAAGTTCTTCATCTCGATGAGGATGATCCTACAAAATTGAAGGTTACAACGATGAAGAAGATGCAAGCTATGAAGTGCTCGTGCACGTGAAGAAAATGTCTAAAAAATATGTTCAAAAAATGTTCCTAGCAGTAATTTCCAATGAGTGGCTGCTCTTCGTATCTACAATTGAGTGAACAACTCATTTGGAAATTAAATTGAA
Organism: Tanytarsus gracilentus; assembly: GCA_038502055.1. NCBI lineage: Eukaryota > Metazoa > Arthropoda > Insecta > Diptera > Chironomidae > Tanytarsus > Tanytarsus gracilentus. The sequence goes on along the minus strand of JAXRKN010000045.1, from coordinate 1,627,616 downwards.
TTTCTTAAGCTTTGCACTTAACTTTAATTTTATTAATTTCTATTTTTTTTCTTTTAAAATGTTAATTTTTATTTTTAATTTATTTAATATTTTCTTTAAAAAACGAGCATAACGATGCAAAGATTCTATAAAAATGAACCCAACAGTAATTAGTATGCATGAATGACTGCAGCTGCTTTCAATTTCATGCATTCACATCTGCCGATAAAATCATCAATCATATAAATGTATATTTAATTAATTAGTTTAAGTTCTCTCATAAGTTTAGGAAGTTTTAACTCTTTTTTTATAGAATAATAGACAATTTCTCTGACAGAATGTTTAAAAATGAATTTAGGCTATTAGTATGTAAAAAAGAAACTCATAAATTAACATTGAGAATTTCTAAAGCGTAACATGAGATCAAAAAGGATTATTTTTAATAAAGACTTGATTATTTATTATGAAAAGCATAAAAAATATTTTTTAATTAATTCAATCTTTAATTTTAATTTAATTTTCAGAAAAAAATACTAAAGAAGTTTTTCAGCATCACTTGAAAACAAAAAAGCTTATAGTCCGATTCAAAAAACATCCCTAAAAAGCTTATTTTGCTAAAAGCTCCGCATCATCATCATCAACGTGAAAAAAGTTTATGAATATATTTGAATCTATAGGAAATATGAAAAACCCGAAAAACACATGAATAATTTTATGTAAATCGAAAAATAGTGAAAATGTTCTTTTAACAATATTTCAACACCAAACGCTTGTTATTTTATGGAAATTTTGGGAAAAAATCTAGGTCTAAATTTTGTTGACGCTAAAAAATTAGAATTTTCGAGTAAGTTTGATGAACAGAAAATATTTTTGTTTTTCCAACCTATGAATAAATATTTTCTAGGGAAATAAAGAAATAACTTTCTTTTTTAACTTTTTTGATGTAACCGAAGCTTTTATAAAAGTTCTGAGAAGCTTATTGAAAAAAGAATAAAATCATAAATATGCCAAGGTTTTATTTTATTTCCTTTCAGATAAGATAATTTGATCAACAAATACTTCAATAGATGGAATTATTAAAATTTACGAACATTCAAGAGAGTAATTTAATAATTTATTTTAATAAAGGTTGATAGAAATATTTTAAATCTTCGATCTTTACTTCAATATTAAGGAGAAAATTCCCCCATTCAAACTAGAAAATCTTAAAGCTTTTTTGAAGCATGCGCAAAAGATTTGTTCCTACTTTCCCCTTAATTTTTGATTTCTTAAACATTTTCTACGCTTTTGTTTCAAGTTCAAGGCCGACATAAAATTGAATAAGTTTGGCGCCCTGATTGACTTGAACAAGAACATATGCATATTCAATTACTTGACATCCAGTGTGTGCATGAAAATTCTTAGAAAATAAATTTAAATAAAAATTCACTCTTTGAGCTGCTGGAAATTAATTTTATGAGAAAAGCGGATTTTTGTAATCTTTGTATCGTTAACATTGATTATAATAAAAATTTCAATTACTTTCAAGGATGTTGTAAAATTTTGTGTGTGCCGTTATTTTTCATAAATTTTTTTTTAAAAGTAAAAAAATAAGATTCAAACTTTCTCTAAAAAATTGTTTATATTTTCTCGTTTTCAATAGGAACTGAGATGGATTTTACTTATTTTGATACTTTGTAATCCAATAATTCTCATCGTGAATGACACATTTTAATGAAAGACTCGACACAATTTGAAAATAAACTTTTTCATTCTTCTTTTTTCCGCATATTTTATTATAGTATTTCAGCATAAATTTAAATCTAACAACTTCCTCAATATACTCAGTTGCTGATGGTGAAAAAGTAACGACTAAACTTTCTGTCAACATTGAAGTTGAATTGAGATATTTATGAAAAGAAGATGTCGAACGAAAAAGTTTCTTCCTTAACAATAACCGCAAGTAAAGTTTGAAATAAATTGAAATATCAAATGATGCAGAAAAATTCGTTTTGCTTTCACACATGCTATCATTCGCAGGTTAGAGAAGAAAACTTTTCCACTTCCTTTCATATTCAACAGGGGATGCGTAAAATATAAAAATGTCCACAAAACCTTTCTCTGGTATTGTATGATTTTCGTTTTTCCAAGAAAATTGTCAATAAATTTTACACAAAATGGATCGAAAACTTTTTTCTAGAAGTCAACATAAAAGGAGGTTAGAGATAAGCACGTGGAAAATTTGTACAAAAATACATTTTTTATTCAATAAAAGAGTTGCTCGGAAAAAATTGTTAACAAGAAGTTAACAACCTTTGATACAATAAACATCTTCATCTTCATGGGAGACTCTGAAAAGTTCAACCAACTCAGAGAAAAACTTTTAAACCTTCTTTGGTGGAAACTTAATTAAAAACAGAGAAATGTGCCCCTTAAAAAAATGCTTAGTCAACATCTATCTCCATAAATTTTACATTCTAAGTTGTATCATTCAATGTCTAGGAACTTTCTCAACCCTTCAACTTTCTTCTGAGTAATTCAAAATTTTATTAAATTATCTAAAGCAATCCTTGTGACTTTTTTGTTTTGACTCTTTTATTTAAACAAAACACAAAATGTCAATTTAATTTTAAACTTCAAAGTTTCACCTGAACGAATTTTTATGGGAAAAAAGCTTTTTCATTGTTCATTCGAGTTTCAAACTTCCATTCAACAAATTGAACAATTGAAAAGGTTTTGATGATGCTCCAACAAAAAATAAATAAAGCCATTCGGATGATTTGAAGTGCACAATTAAATGCCATTAGCTTTAGCGAAATTTAATTTTTCAACTTTGTAAGTACAATCGTAAGTATCTCAAAACTTTTACAATTGTGTTTTTGCCATAATCCTGAATCACCCAACAAAGAAATTTGATGTACATTTATCTAGAGTGAAAAGGATTAAATTATAATGGGGACGTTCGAAAAACATGTAAAGAAAAATTTAGGACTTTTTTGTACAGACATGTTTTAACTTTTTTTGCTACAATTTGATGAAAAATAAATTTTACAAAAAAATGATTTCTTGTGAACTCTCGTCTAGACAATCAAGTTAAAGCTGCCAAAATATTTTGTTAATGTTTTGAAAAACATCTAAATTAAACATTTCGAATTCCATTAAAATCATTTCTTTTTTACTTTTGTCTCAAAACATGTGAAGAAGAAATTTTAATACAATTCGAATGTGTAACAAACGAAGCATGAATTTAATTCGAAATTGCGCGTCATGACGTTTAAAGATGATGACAAAGCTTTTCGTATCATGTTCACAACAAATTTCTTGTTTTTTTTAATGCAGGGAGGATTTTGTGAGAAACTCGAAACCAGGTATAGATTTCACACACTTGGTTATCATCGAAGCTTCTTATTGTTAGCAAAAGCCACCGAGTTTTCATAAATTTCAAAGAAGGATTTTCTGATAACGGTTTTGGTTGTTTAACTTCAATCCCTTTTTTTCATGGAGGTTGAGAAGATTTATTTTTTATTTTTTATGGATTCTGTTGGTGGTTGGAGCTAATTAAGTATCTACGCAAATTAAAGGGACTTTATTAGTAAAGGTTGGTTGGGAAAAAATATAAAATTGAAAATTTAACTCTTTTAGATTTTGAAATAAAAAATAAAAAACTGAAAAGTTTTACTAATAACTTTAGCCGATCTTTAATTCATTTAAGGGTTTTGTGGCAAGACCCAAAACAACTTTTAGCTAGCATTAAAATATAAAAATTTACTTTCATCCCTTTTCTCAACATTTGTTCTCGACAGCTGGAAAGAGAAAAAGTTTGTTCACAATTTCCGTTTTATTATTTCATTAAATTTATTGCTCTTCTTGGTGAATTTTTTCTACAAAAAAAAGTTAATCATCGCTTGAAGTGCTCGCACTTGGATAGAGTCGTGTTCTGCTATTTATTGAAGGTAATCGTGTCCTCGCATTCTTTACCTCAGGTCCCATAAGAATATCAAAGGAATTATGATGGTGATGCGTGGGCCTTTGTTCATCATCATCTTCTCGTAGATGCGACAAGGGCATTGGAGACCATTCGGAACTTGAAGAGCTATCGGCTGATGTCAACCTACAAACACGCGGAGCCACATTTTTAAATTAAAAATTCTTTATCGTGCAATATGCTGCTTGATATTTACGTTCGACTATATATTGGAGGAAGTTTTGTATCGTAGACCATGCGGCTTTGAGTGCGAGGTCCAGATGTGTAAATGCTGGCGTGAATCTCTTGCTGGTAAACGGTATAAAGGTCTTTTAGCTCATCAGAAATTTCAACCCTTCCATCTGGAAAATTTTAATTACTTTCATATTAAAAGTTTAATTCTAAAACTTTTTTAAAAATACCTTCAATAAGTCTTCGCTGTGTGCTTATGATATCTTCACACAATCTTCGTTGTCGTTCCGCCCGCAGCAATTGCAAATCGCGTCTACGTAATTCAGCTTGTCTTGCCATTCTTTCCGCTTGAAGGGAAACTTTGTCAGCTTCCAACTCGTGTACTCGACATAATAGTGAAAGCAATTCACGCTCTTCATCGCTGCTTATTCTGTCAGGAAGTTCCTAAAAGAAAGAAGTGACACAAATATTTTAATCGAGTCCTTGGGGAGAGGAGATTTTTAAAAAATATGAAACGGAAATTTTTATAAAATTAAGTAAATTAAAGTATTTTTTACATCTTCCAGCGAAACGCCTCGCTTTCTGCAGTCCTCGAGCTCCTTTTCAGTACTCGCCCGTACGTCTCGATATCTTTTCGTCTCACGCTCAATTGCTGCCAACTCATTCCAAGCATTCCTCAATGCAGAAGTTGCTTCTGACTCTTCCGACGATTCATCTTCGTCATCCTCTTCATTATCGTTTATTTCCTTGCTTTTTTTCTTAACCAAAGACGACGTACTTCCACTTCGAACGCCATCGCGTTCATATAATTTCCCTCTCATTCCCTGCCAGTGACTGTAAAGAGAGCGGAAAATGTGAAGTTGAATTTTTCTTTGTGCAACAAAGCATGGATGAAAAGATCAGTGATAGTTTTTTGAAATTTCCGAGAATTTAAAAAATTAAAAATTCCAGGAATAAAATATTAAATCAAAATCCATGGAAACTCTAGACAGTCTTTTGGTAAAATTTTAATAAATTTCAGGGAATTTTCTTCATTCAAATCATCACACATGCCACTAACCTTATAACCATATGCTGACGTTCTGAATCTAGTTCAAGTCCCAACAAATGTGATTCCGCTTCCAATAATCTCCTTCGAAGTTTCATTTGCTGCTTGAATGTCACAACAATTTGCTCGCGAAGATACTTCAGCTCTAGCTTGCGCTTTTGTGTGTCGGGATCTTCATTAATTTCCTTCTGCACTGCGGCACTCCTTGGTCTGTCACTCAGCATTTTCGATTTAAGCCTGCCGACTTCCTCACGCAGCTCCGAAACGAGATTCTGATAATGTGCCGTCGGAAATTCACGGTTCTCTTCTAGCAAATGAGGATTTTGAAGACGCGTCGTGATGTGATTTGCACGTTCAGCGTATACGAGCGTGTTCTTAGTCTCGTCCCGATGTTTGGCTTCCTTTGAGGCGTGAGCAATCATGACCGTTTTGCATTTGCCACTTAGTGCTTCCTTTAGTAGACGCGTTAGCTTAGAATCACGATAGTTGACGTATCTGGCACCGCCTGCGAGCGCATTAATGCAATTTCCAAGAGCAAGAAGACTTTTATTTATGTGAGCACCCTCCTGAAGCCTTTTTCCGCGATTTTTGGTTTTCTTCGCACGTTCACTGCCGGCAAGATCCGTAAGATATAGACGACCTTGCTTTGTACCCAGCGGGCTTGTATGAGTGACGGTGATGTTTAACAAAGCATGACTTCTTGATGACGTCATATTTGCAGCCGTTGGCTCAACCGTTCGTGCTTTATTGCCTCTGAGAAGGAGTGAAATAACCTCAAAACGGCTTACAGCGTTTATCTCCGATAATCCGTTAACAATTTGATTTCCTCGATTATCCTCCCGGAGTTCAAGCGGACCAGCTGATGGCCTTAACAAATCTCGGATTAATTCGTTGTAAATTTCACAGTAAGAAATTGAAACCTAGAAGAAGGTGAAAAATCAGAACTGATTAAAATTCAAAACATTCAAGGACATATCAATAAGTGTGAGAGCTTTTTATGAAATAAATATTGCATGCATCAGCGCTGAGGTATCGCGTGATGCTTTCGAGAGGAAAAGTTTTATCGACAATTTCCTTCACAATACTTTTATCGAGTCCGTCATTGTTTGGCATTGGATTATTTTCTTTCTTTCACCACTATAACCAACCACCTGTGTACGTTAATTATTTTCTCCCCTTTTTGAGGTCAACAATACACCACACGTTGTATGATTGGTATTTTTGGCGCGCCCCAGAAAAAAATAACTCTCGATAGCGGCAAGTTAGACTGCATCCATATTTTATGGAAATTTTGTTCCACATTTTCTCTCCTCCAATTTAAAGCTTTGAGCGGAATGTGAATTTTTGAGAAGTGGTTGGAAAAATTTGGAACATGTAAAAGCACTCAAGATGTTTAATTGAAATTACTTGATCCTATTTCATATTTGATGTTCATTAAAATTTGACACAGAACAAGACTTCATGGTATCGTGTCTCTCATATCATGACTTTCTATTCCACTACACATCTATTTAGTTTAAATCTTTGTCATCGTAAAATTTTATAATCCATTAATTCTCTCAAATTTCTCACTATATCTCTCAGTGTCGCATTTAGTCACAAAATCGTCCTCATAACTCAGTTTTAAACAAACAACTTAAATATAGGGATTTGGAGAAGTTTTCATTGACATTAAAAGAAGAGTTAAAGAACTCTCGAAAATATTAATTCGGAGAAATATGAAAGAAAGTTTACCCGAGCAGAGATATTAAATAAGTTTTTATCTTGATTAAAAATAAATTAATAAAGACCTTTTTTACAGTAAAACAAGGTGCTCTACTCTCCGAGAAAAAAATCATAATTAAATTAGGTCGAAAATGGAGAAAAAAATTTCTTTCAATGATTTTTAGATGTGAAAGGGTTTTTGTAATTGTTATAAAAAATTCAAATGTTTTTAAATAATTAAATAAATTTGATTTTTCTAAAATTTAACGAATTTTGAATTTATATTTTTTGAATGAAAACATTATAAATAAATTTAGGAACTTTATCCAAAAAAAATGTTCTTTTTCACTCTTGTAAATTTTGATTTTACTCTCGTGGTCTTTGCAGACCTTCAAGAGGAGAAACATTGTTTACCCGTTCCATTAAGAAAAGGAAATCCTACAGTGAATTCAATTTATTATGGCGTCAACTCAATATAAAAGTGGATGGAGGGTTTTTTTCTGTGAAATTTATGCGATCTAACTGGATGGATATCCTTTTTCACTTTTGTGCTCGTGTACCTATTTCATTAACGCTCGCTTTCTTTTGTGTTATTCATTGGTCAACATGAATGCGATGATAAAAAAGAAGAAGAAAAAGCTATAAGCATTTCATTTTTTGTCGCTTTATTGATTAACTCTCAGCTAAATTTATTGTTTATTAGTTAATAATTGATTGATTCCACTTTGCTTGACTTTGTTCGCATCGTTTCTACCCACACTTTAATAATGAAATGATGTGTTCCGAGAAATTAACTAAAATTATGAATGAAAAATTAAATTTTCAATAGACACAGGCAAATACAATTTTTTTCATCACTGAGGGTGGATAATAAACTTAACAGCATCATAAAAATATCGTTATTGAAATTTTGTGTCAAATTTATTACGAGATGATCTCAAAATAGAATATGAAAATTCTCGAAATGTTTAAACAAGCTTTTCTGTCAGAAGCTTTGAAATTAATTCTAAATTTATCAAGATTTGAGATATTTTTTTAAGTTTTTCAGGTAATTTGTTGTGCAAATTGACACCAAAATTGCTAATGTCTTTCTTAAATAATTAATTTCTCGCATACCAGATACCACCTGTTAATGTTACAAAAAACACTCGAGCAATATTTCTAAAAAAATAATCTTCAAAAATATAAAAAGAAAAAGTTCTGGGATGAAAAGCGACTCTAACATTCCAGTATCCTTAACGAAAATCTCACGCAAAATGTATCACTCAGAATTTTATTGCTTTTGGTTTCTATATATATCATTCATCCGAGGTCTATCAGATTGATCCTGATATCTGCTAGGCATAAAAAATATTTGAGAAAAGGATAAAGTTTGTCAATAGATAGACCAGACATATAAATTTTTCTTTATTACATTAAATTATCATAATCTGGCCTAATGAAAATTGCGGATGTTTTTTAGATGTGGGTCGCACACATAAGATATCTGAGAACTTAATGAAAGCTTTAAGTTAATTTGTAGGGATTCAGAGTGAATGTCAGCAAATATTGACAATAGAATCAAGAGAATGTTTTTGTCGACATGTGAGAAATATAAAGAATAAAAATGTCTATCATCATGCTTAATATCACGGTACTGACTATGTGAAAGCTCCCCAAGGGTTAATAACATATCATTGCTGTGTACAGAAGGAAAATATTAAACAGAAAATCCACATTTTATATCTGACTCATTTGATCTGATGGCCATAAAGCAAACGCATTACAAAGCAACTGATGAACGTTCTGTATAGATTTTTTTATGCTTCCAGACCTTGAGGGTTAAATATGATTTATTTTGTCACAAGTGAACGATAAAAAAATTAAATTGTTTTATACACTTCAGGAGGTTAAACTTTTCACATTTTAAACACTGAAGATAGAAATTAAAAAGTTTACATGGAATTTTTTTATACCTTTGAAAATTAAATTTTAAATTCAGCGCCCGAAGTAGGTTAAAACTTTTTGCTTATAAATTTGTTTGACTTCCGTCAAGTATATTTAATAAGAAGAAGATTTCCCTGGAGATGTCAAAAATTTTACATCAAAAGAAAAAAAATAATTAAATCTTCCATAAAATTAATTTGACTTTCTTATAAAATTCCTTTTTCAATTTTTTTTATTTAATTTAATTAAATGAGAATCAAATTTGTTTCCGTGAGTTCAAACAAAGTAAAAACTTGTGAAAGTTGTCATTTCCAGTAATATAATAAGAATTTTTGGAATTTTAATGAGTGCTTTTTTTGAAGAGCAAAGAGAAAGCAGTTGGTTGATGGATGAACATTTCGAGGTTCATCAACGACTTTATAAATTGTATATAAATAGTTTAAATCAAAAAGTACCTAATCATTTATAAATAATTTAAAATGTTTCTTTGTGTTGATTTATTTAAGTATTAACCTCATAAATATTTTTAACCAAGCAATGAATTATTCAAGAAGATTGCTTAATTTCATGATAATCATTAAATGTTCCCAACTTTGAAATCCAAAGTCAGTAACAGAACAAATTCGATCATTTCCTCTTTTTCGAGTGAATGAAATTAATTTAATTTTTGTTGACCCCCACGATGGACACAAAAAATCAATCATTGATTTAACTAATTTATGACATCAAATTCATTAAAATTATCTTTCTTGCGTCAGAATTTTTGTTAACAAGGAAGCGAGTCATTAATTTTATAAAATCCTCAGCATATAATTAGCATAAATTTTAATGACGCGAAAATTGTGTCACCCCGGAAGAAACCAGGACTTTGCGTGACATTCAGATATTTCTTTTTCGGCGGTTCTTTTTGCATCCGATATAATATTTGGGTCAACTTTCTTCCTCTTTACATGCATCGAATATGTAAATAAAATATGAAAATGGAACATTTTTGGTAGGTGGACAAACACAATAAATTTTCATAAAAAAATCGTTGATACACATTTACACAGCTAACCATATAATGTTACGTCCTCATTCATAGTTATTGTGTATAAAGTTAATGAATTATGGACACTAGTGGCTTTCAATCGATATCAAGGCAAATAAAGAGGTTTTTCTCTTCACCTTAATTTACTGTCGGTTGCGAGCACATGAGAGCGGTTTTTGTGGTTTATTTTAATGAAAGTCTGCAAGCTATAATTTTCACTTTTGTGACATGAGCCGGGGACGATGCGTGAAAAAGGATAAAGTCGGACTTAAATGGACTTGAGCGACAATTTGTGTCAAGCAATGATCTCACATGAGTTATTAAAAATTAAAGTTTTCCAACAAAAAATCTTTTAATCAAAATTAATTTATTTTTTTAAAAAAAATATTAATTTAAAACAATGGATTTAAAAATTTCTAAAATTTCTCTCCCTTGATCTGAATAATTTATCGTGTATTCGTGTCTTTGGGAATTGAATCACTTTAAAAATTTTCAAATTTGTCAAAAATATCCTAAAGGAAATGAAATATTATTTTCTTGGAAGCTCTTTAAAAAAGTCCAAAAATTTTCTCATAGTGGGATTTTGGGTTGAGCAATAAAACATGAAGTTCTCATAAAGTCCTATAATTTGTACCCTCAAATAATCGACGGAACAAAGAACGTGTTTTGAATACTTGAAGAAAAAAGCGTTTCAATTGATGATGAAACTTTATTCCTTACTTAAATGAGAAACTCGAGTGCTTCTTGGAAAATTTCGAGGGATGAGCACAAAATTTTCTAAGCAAACCATTTAAAATTGTTGAAAAATATAATTTCTACATTTTGAAAACTTAATTTTTTCATCCCTCGAAACCCACTTTACTGTAATACAAGTGGTGAACCATAAAAAGTTACTTACACGAAATTCTTGAGGATTTTCGGAGCTTTCAACAAACTTGAAAATATCATCGATTGCCTTGACCATTAAACCATCACCATAAGTACTGTTCGAGTCAGTGGGAGATGCTGACGAGTTTGAGGTTGCCGTCGAGGGTGTTGCTGCCTTTTTTGGGTTCGGGCCAAGCATTGTGTGAGTTCTATGATTTAAGGTAATCATGTTTATTAGAGTTGAGAGTTTGGAAGTGACTTTTACTTACTTTCCTATAAGCGAGCGAAGGAAAAATAAAAAAAAAGGTTGATAATGAGCACTTTGAAGAGTTAACTTAGCAAAATTGAAAATAAAAACGGTCCGATGTTGCGTAAAAAGTAATAAAAATGATTCATACCCGATCCGGTTGCGCCATAGGCAAAAACAGCGGCACTGAATCCATTAAGCACATCCTTTACGAGGGCCGCTGTCGTTTGTTGATAAACCATCTCCTGAGTGGCTTTATCGTCAAACACATAATCGAATGCATAACGACGAAATTTATTGCGACTTCCACTGGTGCCCTCATCTAATAAAATTGCGTTTGTGTGAGGCGAAACTTGAATGCAGGCCACGTCACTTGTATCAAGTAGCGGTCGCACTCTCACGGCGACCTAAATAAATATTTTGGGCAACAATTAAAATGAAATTGATTCGAGAATACACGGAAAGCTTTTTTTGCGGTTAGAATGTTTTTGAGACCACACGATAACTCGTGCGATAAATTGTTGTAGAACCAACAAAACTCATGCGAGCTTAATTTAATTTAATTTCAAATCATGATAGTATTGTGTGTAACTCATCCATGCCTTACGGAAGAGATGAATGTTAAGAAATCACGTACTGTTCGAGTCAGCTGGTGAGAAATTAGTTTAGATTGAATGAAATAAAAGCTGAATGGAAGGATGATGAGACTTTAAAGCTCAAAAGTTTTTAAAAAAATATACAGAGAACTTCTTGAAGCTTTTAAATTTATTCAAAATCCCATATGAAAGTTTCTGATCCTTTTTTAGCTAGACAGTATCAATATGTTTAATGATGCTAAGATATTCGTGAGAAAAAAATTCATGAATGTGTCATGTCGGAAAACAAAAATGAAATTCATCTCCAGTCAGGATGACATGAAAAAATTTATTTACTGTCATTGCAATATCTTAGGAAAAGTTTTGATATGCCTAATGAAAAGGCAAACGTGGCATATCATTTCAGAAGATGAATGGAAAATTTCTGTCGGTGTCACTTGAAATGAAAACAAATTCACTGAATGATTAAATGATTTCATTGAAACGGAAAGATTTGTAGAATATTTTTCCAGCACATTTTTTTTCTTCTTTCAAACAAACAATCAAGTTTATGGCAATACAGAGCAAGTGAACACTTCATATTATATTTTTTTATTACTGTCAAAAATGAAATTTATGTTTCTGACAAATGATGTTGTTCACTCCTGAAAAAGTGTTCGCATTGAAGATGAATCTTTTTTTCTTAGTAATGTCTACAGAAACACTCACAATTGGATTGAGTTCACTTTAAGAAGAGAGAGCGTAGAATTCTATAAATATCAAAAAAATTCCATTCATGCTTGTGTAATTGAGTTTTGTGAAAATTGATTACCTTAAAATTACGAAGAAAATTTTATGGCTTTGTTAATTTAAATTAATTTAACAAATTTTAAGAAATACGTTAAAAATTTTCGTTTTAGTTAAAGCTTCATAAATTAATATTAACACCCCTTTAATTAAGGCCTTAACAAGCTTCGTGTTATCAATTTAAAAAATTTCCACGAACGTAAATCGAAACACCCTCAAAGCATTTAATTAAAACTCTCACCGACAAATGTCAACGACACAAAAAATAATTTAAAATGAAAAATAAGAACAGCTTTTGTGGTTGTAAAGCGGAAGGAAATTCCATTCACTTTATAATGTACATACCATTAAGCGTTCATCCGTGCTTCCACTTGAAACAGTTGACGTCGTGTTTCCTGAAGACGACGAAATATTGTTGCCGTTATGTGTCATTTTTTCCTCTATACTTTTTAAGGGTTCAAAAAACTTTTACTGCATTTTCCGCGATGCTAATAAACTTTTTTCCACTTTTACACCAAGAAATTTAATCACAAACTGTTCTGCTGCGATTTCTTTTAATATCTTTAATTTTATGGTGTGCACATGCGATAATTAAAGGTTTGAGCTCGTAAAACTTTTAATCCATGCCATTACACGATGCAATTACTATCACCTAATGAAAATTGAATTAATAAAAACAAGTTGCGGCTGTAATTTTAGCTGTCGAATGCAAGGGATGAACACTAATCAAAATTTGATAGAATTCTGAGGCATTAAATTTATTTTTTATGCAATTTTAAAGTTCGTTCCCTGATAGTGTGCGATAAAGAGGCGCTGACCACATTTAGACGATAGAAAATTAATGAGAAATTGCCGCACGAGCAGATTGCGGTTTAATAAAGCAATTTCCTCCTTTCTTTGAATTTTTTCCGCCCGTTCATTCACAAAGCGCCGCCATTAGCGAGTAAATTTATTATAACTTTTACTTGACGAGTTGTGTGAACGAGAGGGAAAATATTTTTATGGCGTATAGATCGAGATGATTGAAAATCAATAAGCTTTCACTTACTGTTTTTGTACATACGCAAAAATCTAGTAAAAGGGATATCGTGTTATTGACATTGAACACATGAGCGGGTAGCTGAATAAATAATTTTTAAATTTTAACTCGAAAAAACATCTTACGCGTGTTTAAAATTGTTATTGAAAATGAAGTCAAAAGGAAACTCGCTTGAAACTCATAATACTCAAAAAAAACATTTAGTAATTATCACTTTGTAATATGCGAATTTCCCGCTTCCTGCTTTAATTAGTAAAAAATTAAATGTGCACAAATTTATAAGGAAAAATTAATATTCAACTCCTTTAGTTAAGGGTTGAATTTTTTTGGAATATTATACAATTTGATTTGGGTATTTGTGGTTCAATGACTTTAATTTGAATGAAATGGAAAGGAGATCTTGAGATTTTTAATATTTCTAAAATATTATTTTTAAGTTCAAAAATAAAAATAAAATTATTAATTTATTGTAAAACTTTTAACTTAACCAACAAAACATTACCATCCCTTGTATCTTTATAAACTTTATAGATAATATTTAAAGTAAAATTTAGACAAAAGATTTTTAAAAAATAAAATTTTTATTTTAATGTTTCAAAAATGTTTAACTTTTCATCCCTCGATTTTTATTCATAAACTAACCCTACAAAAGAAAACCATCAAAAAATTGACAATCCCACTCAAACAGATATTGGGAGAGCGTTAGAATAAATTTTCTTTGCCACACTTAATTCAACCTCATTGGGTTCTTTATTTACATAAAAATTTATTTCTTCATTCACACGCAATGAAACGAAGAAATTTATTTTCAAAGTCAATATCGAAAATTGACTTGCTTTTAAGTGTTTTTTCCTTTGAATCTCCCAAGGTTAAAAGCTTCATTTAAAGTGGATAGAATTTCTTCTATCATTGTCATATTGTTGCTTAAGGAACAAGTTGTTGAGATACAAAGAAACGTTTTTTAATTTAATTTATTTGAATGTCGAGCATAGCAACAGAAAATAATGCTGCAAGACACAAATTAAATTTATTTTATGTTGAGTTTTTAATCACATTTTTATATACACTATACGAGCAATGTGTGTGCAATAACACAATGTGTCTCTTTCTCTCATCACACAACGGATCAATAAATTCAAGCTAAAGAAGAAAAATTTATCTTTTCGCTACAATTTAAAGAACACGTTTATATTTTTTTGAGATTTTTCACCACCACTTTAACTTTGAGACGCAAAAGAATTTTCAACATAAAAATTTATTACAAAGAAAACTTTCTTTTGTCCTGTCGAGTTTTAAAGCTTCCGAAGTCAACAAATTCCCTCGATGAACTGAAATGATTTGGATGTGAAACTATTCTATATAAAAAATGCTTTTATTGTAAGCCACAAAGCTAGTACACAAGCTTTGATCAGTCGCATGACATGCTGAATTTACTTTGTAAACAGTCCAAATGTAATAAAACGAGGGAAAATAATTTTCAAAAAAAAATATTAAAAATTCATACACGTGCAAATTTAAAATTTTTCTAACTGAAAAATTTCAAAAAATTATTTTATTTGATTCATTTTAATATTTTAAGAAAAGAATCGAAATATTTTTGTTTTAACTGTATTAAAACATTTTCCTTTGCCAAAATACATAAAATCTCTTTAAAAAAATTTTAACATATGAATTTTGCTAATTAAGATTTTCCGTTTGAAGATAAAAGAGCATTAAAATGGATTTAACAGACATCAGTCAACATTTATTCAAAAGAATGTTAGATTTTTTTCATGTAAGAAGCTTTTTAATTTATTTATAAAAACTTGAGCGCTGAAATAATTTTAAACTTTATTAGATTGAAATTTAATTCAATCAAAACTCTTGTAGGCGTATTTTAAATATTCATGAGTTGAAATGTGTGGAGGTTTTGAATTCAATTCAATTAACTCAAAAATATCAAACCAGGTTGTGTCCAGCTTTTGTTTGTTTGTTGTGGCTTTTACGTTTCCATGGATTTAAAATACTAGATTGCCTATTTTTAAATATAAAAAGTTGGAAGAATAATGAACGAATTCATTGTGAAATTAATAACTGTGCAAATTTAGTTCTCAAAGCAAAAATAAAATTTTTATATTGGAATTTCTATTTTAAATTCAGGAAATTTTGATAAAAAAAACTTTAAATGAAAATTTAATTTAGCTACTTATTAATGTGCTCTGCAACTTCAAACGTGTATTAAATTCCATACATTTATTAAAGATTTATATTTTTTATGTGTCTTATATGAGAAAAAATTGTCAGTAAAATTTCTTCATAAAATTTTGCAAAAATTCCAAAGTAAGAGTAAAAAGTTGTCTTTTTATAATTTATCGTGAACCTCGATAAAGAGATAAAAGCGAATCACATGAAGCGTAAAATCCCGCAAAGTTTCTTGCGAAAAGACTCAAAGCGTCAACTTGTTGAATTTGCGTTCATTGACTTTTAAATTTTTTTCGACTTCATCAAAGATTAGCGAAAATTCTAATTATCGGTAAAAACTAATAAAAGTTTTGTTAACTTTTGAGACAAGTTGAAAGCTTTCTGTTCCAGTTTAATGAGATTTCAGTAGCCTTGATGTCACCCTAATGAGCTTTTTATGAAAAAATTTGATTAATTTGTGTCTTTTTATAAAAGGTATCGTCCCACTTGTCATAATCGTCTGAAAGTCAATCCTAATGTCTCGAAGACACTTGTGGACATTTTTGTTTATTGAAGGTCAAATGTCCATATTTACTTTTATTTATGATGAGGGTTAAATACAAATAAATATCTTGACATGATGCACAAAATAGCTTTTCCTTCAAGGCAATTCAGAAGATATTTACCACATAACTCTGTATTTGTGTGATGAAGAAATTTTCTGCAGCATCAAAAGAAATATTAATTTTCTTCTCAGTACATGTGCACAACTATTTCAAGCCCCATCTCAAAATTAATCCTTTTCAACTTATCAATGTCAATTTGAGAGCATGCAAAGAGTTTTCTGTATCTAATGTCTAATGATTGTCATTAATTTTACAATAAAAAAGGTCTACTGATATTGTTTGAGTTGAGCGAGGAATAGACATAATTAGTGAAAGGATGCGTGATCAGTTTAATTGAATCTTCCTTTGTTTCGAGAAAATATAAATCATTATTTGAAAAGATTTCTTCAGCCTAAGTATTGTTACTAAAAGCATCCAGAGGAAGAAAAAGTCCTAATTAATTCGGTGAATCGTTGATCCGGATCTGGGTATTAAGTAATTTTTAAGCTTTAATGAAAATTTTTTTCCTCTTTAAGAGCTTGGAGGATTTAAAACATTTCAAAAATTAAATAGCAAAAAAAAATTATTTTTGAGAACTATGAAATTTAATATCACAAATTTTTACAAAATATAAAGAAGAGAAATCTCAATTAGCCTTAAAAATTTTCGAAAAACTTTCATTCTGATAAAAAATTTGCATGCTTCTTCCTCAAAATTTTCTATTAAAATGTCCCTGAATGAATTTTCTTATTTTTTTCCCCCGAAAAACAACTCAAACTCAACTGTTTTTGACTTTTGACATTATTATAATGCCAGTTTAGGGATTTAATTCAGTTCAGTTTGAGTTTGCAAGCAAAAAATTAATTCTCGTTAAGACTCTTCGGAAGTATTATTTTCCGCACGAAAAGATAAATTTACTGTGGATTTAAAAGTTTTAGGTAAAGTGCTTCAATGAAGACACGCTTTGATGAATTTTAATTTCGATTACAAGAATACAGAAAATATTTTTTAACACACTCTATAACTAGGATATTTTTCAAATATCACATCATCATCCAGCTTTTCAAGAATCATATAAGCACTCTCGAGAAAAAGAACCCAACTTTTAAATACCAGGAATGAGATTCAATTATTTCCTTGAATGAAGATAAAACTTTTGTAATTTATTTCGATGAATCGGGAAGCTTTATCGGAAAACTCTTTGATAGCTTAATTTATTGAAGACTCTTTTATAAGCTCTCACATTTCACGCAACGATAAAATTTCTTTTCATCTAATCCCAAAAATTGTCTTCAAAAGTAAAATATCAATTTCCTGTCATGTCATTTGAGTGTTTTGTGTGAATGCACGAGTATAAAATTTATCGTTAAGAATTCTAAAGCTAACGAGGTGAATGAGAAGAGGAAATAAGACATTTTTTCTCTCGTTGAGTTAACAAGAACTGAAATAAAAATTGTTGAGAGATACACATAAAAATTTCAGTGGATTTCAATTCAAATTACATTCATTTCGCGGAAGTTAAGTCGAATGAGGGAAAAAGTATAAAATTTATATTTTTTTTACTTTCTAGGAAATCTCTAAATATTTCACTTTTTTATTTTAAGCATCGCTTCGATATTATTTTTTCGTAATAGCGGCAGCAAATGAAAAATTAGCTTTATCGGTTTCACGCAAAATTTCAGACGGTAGGAAGCCAATTAACGCCCCAGCATGCTGCTGAATTATTTTAATGCGCTCCTCTTCGATGATTTCTTGCCTGGGGAGAAATAAAAGAATAATTAGCACTTTTTATGACAGTTTGCTCTCAATTTTAACTCACTTTCGCTTCTCGGCTTGCTGCTCAGCATCACGCGCCTTCAACTCCAAGGCCAAAGCCTCAACTTGTTGGAGTTTTCTTTCACTTAGCATATCTTGAACTGCTCTTCGATGCTCTGCTATCTTGCGACGTCTCCGTTCGTTTGATAATTGCTCCAATTTGTCACGTTCCGCAAGTAATTGCAATTGATTCTCGCAAAACACCTTCTCATCCATCTCCTCTTGCTCTTTACGTTGTCTTTGTTCTTCTAGTTGCCTCTCTAAAGCCAATCGAGATTCAACAGCCAATCTCAGACGATATTCCATGCGACTTCTTATTTCCTCTTCTATTTTCTCATTTTGTTCAAATGCCCACAACTCTTGAAGCAATTTTTCACGTTCGAGCTTTTTATCCTGTCGATGAGTAAGAAATAGTTTGTTAATGACGTTAGAAAATATATTGTGAACATGACATGCATGATTGTATCCTTGAGCTATTATAAGATTACTTTCTTGAATTATTAAAGGCTATGTTTAACGTTGTTTAACTAAAAAAGTCATTTAGTCATAATCAAAATGCAAATATAGAAAAAGAAGAGCAATCATTGAAAGATTTTCAATCAATTTTTCTTTCAATCAAAATCAGCAAGTGAAATTAACTACCATGCCTTACGATCGAACTTGTGACAGTACCGAAGAGTGGAGCTTTCTTAACTTTCACAAAGACATTATCAAGAACCCTGATTCATTGTGGCGCTTTAATAGGGACGAATTAAACGCAATCGCACTGATTTATTTTAAATTACAAAGAGACGCTGGAGTCGACATAAAGCAAGAATTACCCGCAAAGTCATTAGGAATGGTTATGCATAAAGCATTTGGAATGGCAGACGACACTTTAATGCAGAGGATATTTAGTGCATTGGATCAAATTACAATAACCGTATCGTTGCGTAAATGGATTTTCGCCATGTCACTCTTCCTTCGAGGTTCACTCGAGCAGAAAATTAAGCATTGCTTTAAAGTCTATGACATTACGGGCAAAAATGAGTTACGACGTGAACAAATGGTTCAACTAATGAAGAGTTTCGTGTACAAGCACCACGAGGAGGACGTTGAGGAGGCAGTTAAGGACCTGACTGATATTATAATCAAGAAAATGGATCTCGATCGTGATGGGATTATCTCGTTTGAAGACTATCGAAATTCAGTAATTCAAGAGCCAATGCTCCTCGAGTGTATGGGTCAATGTCTTCCCGACCGCACACATGTGTACTCTTTTCTTTTGACATTTACCGATAAAATTAAAGATTTCTAAAATAAATTGAATCCACACGCGTGTTTAAGGAAAAAATAGCCGTCGGAAAGTTTTTAAAGGGATGGCAATATATTAAAAATAAATCTCACGTTCAATTCGGTCAATTCTTGGACCATATTTTCATTTAAAACGTCACGTTGACGTTCCAGCTCTCGGCGTCTTCTGTCTTCTTCCTGGATTTTTTTATCTCTCTCTTGGCAATATTCATAAATTCTTTTATTTTCCTCCTCGGTATCAATCTTACGAATACGTTCGATTTCACTTTTGGCCATGCGAAAAAGTTCCATATCACGTTTCGACTGTTCTTTGGCTTTGATCTTTCGCTCGGCCTCGGCAAAAAGTTCTTGTTGTACGCGAACTACAATTTCATCGAGCAGAGCTTTTTCTTTGAGGAACTGCTCGTATAGCATTTGATGTTGTTGATGAGCCGAAATAATTTGATTTTTCAAATCCTCACGGAGTTTTCGTTTTTTCTCACGATCAGCTTCATTAGCCCTCCTCATATTCTCCTCATGCTTGATTCGTTGCTCTTCAAAGACTCGAAGTTCTTCTTCCTTTTCAAGTTTTTCAACCGTCTTCAGTGCATCTTTTTCTTTCATTTGTGCGGAAAGCCCTTTTTGAATGAAACATGTCTAGATATTTTTTCAACACGTGATTTAAAATTAAACTTACCTTTTTGAACATATGCCATACGAAGCTTTGATTCTAACTCACGCAATTCTTGATTGTTTTCGCGAATCTGTTGTCGCATTTTCTCTTCGTGAAATCTCTGACGAGTTTTCATCATTTCGTTTTTAGCAATTTCCTGATCCAATAAAAGTCTCTCATCGCGTCTTCTACGCTCATCCTCAGCAGATTGCAATTTTTCAATCAATTCCAACTCTTTTTGCTCTTCCTTTTGCCGCTTTGCAAAAGCACGAGACGATGAATTAATTTGAATTTGAAAAAGTGCTCTTTCGTAGTTTTCATTTTGTCTTCTTTGCGATACAGTTCTTGAAAATTCATCACATCGGATGCGATGCTGTGAGCTCTGAAAAGAAATGAAATTTAGTTAGTGTTATGAGGTGATTTAATAAATAATACTTGCCATTTTAATTCATAAATTTTGAATTTTTTAAAAGGACGATTTTGTAAACAAAATTTAATTCGGTTGCTAAGCTTTAATTTGAAACTTTTTGAACCAGTTCAGATTTGAAAAATTAAAGACCGTTGAAAAGACGAGAGCTTTTATCTCGGAACTAGCTGAAATTTTAATGCGCTTAATAAGTTATATTTAATTTCAATTTTATAAAAGAAACTTTTATTGTTTGATAATTGCAAGACGAACAAAAAATTACTTTCTGTATTAGAAATATATATATTCAAATCTACTTCCCACCCATTAAATTTCCCAACCCTCCCATGCCGCCTTGTTGTAGTTGCCTCATCATATTTTGCAGACCATTCATGCCACCCATCTGAAAACAAAATTGAAATGTCAACAACTCTCAAATGTAATGAAAAAAATTAACTCTCACCTGTTGAAGCATCCGCGGGTCAATCATCTTGGCCATTTGTTGATTGAGTTTCGCCATTTGAGTGGGATTGACATTTTTCGTGACATCGCCGCTCTTAAATAGGCCCTTAATTCCGCCCATTTTCTTAACAACTGCCGCAAATTTAGTATATTGTGAAATGAGGTCTTGAACTTCACGCTCTGTAACGCCCGATCCTCGTGCGACACGCGTCACTCGAGTTTTCTCTTTACTGAAAAGCTTTGCTCCATCTCGATTATCCAGCTCATTATCACACATTGAGTCCATCATCGTCATGAGTTTTTTTATTCTTGCCATTGACTCTTGTTCGCTTCCCTTGGTCATAAAATCCTGCGAAAATCCGGGGATCATACCCATGATCTGTGAAAATGGACCCATCTTCATGATGTTCTGGAATTGTTCATACATGTCGCGAATCGTGAATTGACCGTGCTTAATTTTCTCTAAAAGTTCTTCGTTGTCATCCAATTTAAGCTCATTTACTTTGTCAATAAGTCCCTCGATATCGCCCATGCCGAGGAGTTTGCTTATGAAAGGTTTCGTTTTAAACGGCTCTAAATCGTCAATGTGTTCTCCTGTACCGATGTATATGATTGGCGATTTTGTTGCTGCAACTGCCGAAAGTGCACCACCTCCCTTCGCATGTCCATCAAGCTTAGTGATTATGACAGAACCTACGTTTACTTTCTCCTTAAATGCCTTTGCTTGCGCTTCGCAAGCCTGTCCAATCGTGGCGTCCATGACGAAAATGATGTTATCTGGATTGACAGCATTCGCGACGGCCAACATTTCCTCGAAAAGTGATTCCTCCTGCTTGTGACGACCGCTCGTATCGACAATAATGAATTCGAAGCCTTCTTTCTTAAACATTTCAACACCCTCTTGAGCTATGACCACTGGATCAACTTCTGTGTAACTGCCATAGAATGGAATGCGAGCCTTTGTGGCGTTTTGTTTAATTTGATCATAAGCTCCAGCACGGAAGGTATCAGCACACACAAGACACGCTTTCCAGTTCTTTTTTTGATAGTAATACGCGAGCTTTGTACATGTCGTTGTCTTTCCCGATCCCTGAAGACCCACAAACATAATGACATTCGGCCGTCCCTTTATTGGCTGGTATGGCTTAACTCCGGAGTCGACGAGCTATAAATTGTGTTTTTGTTTAAATTAACAATAATGAAACCCTCTTCTGGATGTTACCTTACCTTAACGAGTTCCTTGAAGACGGCCGACTGGATCATACGACGTTTATTTAATCCACCACCCATCTCATCGAAGTCAATAACGCTGCGGACATTTTCACGAAGTTGCTTAACCAAACGAATATTACAATCAGCCTCGAGAAGTGCCGTGACGATCTCTTTCAGCATGGCATTCAGTACCTAAATAAAAAAGTGAAAATCTAATTGTGAAATTTTGCTAGTTTTCAAATATTTCTCGGCTTACCTCCTCATTGATAATTGTGGCCTTACTCAACGAGTGCAGAGCCTTCGTAATTTTACGACCTAAATCAGCTAAGACCATTTTGGACGCGTTTATTTACTTAATTTTCATTTATTTTCACTTCTCTGTGTTGGCAGAGAATTTAGAGTTCAAAAAGTGGAAGTGACTGAGTAATTGATTTGCCTAGAGTTCAATAGAAAGTTTCTGAATCGCGAACCCCGCGAAAAATATTTTAAAGTTCAAATTGTGAATCAGAAAGAAAATTTTGTTTTTTTAATTTTCACCGTGAAATCCGTAGATTAATAGCATTGCGAGGCTGAAAACAAATTATGAACAGATATTCTTACACTACTGGTCGGTATTGAGGCACAGTATTATGAATTTATGTGATTTTCAACGCTAACTTTTTCTCCCCTACAATTCTTCATCTGCCAAGCCTTAATTCTTAATTGATCGTCGTCTCGTTACAGATTCTACATATCAGGAGGGTAATAATTCTCGTATAGGCGCAAATACAATGGACGAAATAATTACATTGATCAAGCAAGACCTGCCGGAGGGAAGGCAGAGTCTAAAAGATTCCTTTACAAATCTAGAACGAGTTGCGGAATACTGTGAAGATTCATACTATCGGTAAGTAGTTCTCTTTTATGCTCTGCTTCTCACTAATAATTGCGTGCATTTATTTGTAGCTCGGAAAATAAGAAAGGTGCACTCGAAGAGACGAAAAACTTTACAACACAATCGCTTGCGAGCGTTGCTTATCAAATCAACACTCTCGCTTCGAATTACATCCAGCTTTTGGATTTGCAAGCAAACAATTTGGCCGAGATGGAATCTCAAATGAATCACATCTCGCAAGCAGTCATGGTTCACAAGGAAAAAGTTGCGAGAAGAGAAATTGGCGTGCTGACTGCCAACAAAGTGTCAACGAGACAATATAAAATCGTGGCACCCTCAAATCCAGAGAAGCCAATCAAGTATGTTCGCAAGCCCATCGATTACTCGATGCTCGACGATATCGGACATGGAATTCAACTTGGTCAGAGGCAGGGAAAGCGAGCGTCGAGTCAATCGATTAATATTCAGAATATTCAAAGTATTCCGCCGCCAACAACGAAGCCACCTACGCCGCCGAACACCGGCACTGGAACGATTCGATCGAGCAGTGGAACTAAAATTATCAGCAACACTGGCACTTTGGGTAAGTCTCGTGGAAGCGAATATAGAGCTCCTCCTGTGGTCATTCCGCCGCAAGTACCATCGCACTATGCGCCAAATTTCCCAATCGGACATCCGAGAAGACAAAACAGCAATGGTTCCGATCGTCCTGGCTATAGTTCATTGCCAATGCCACCAAGTCAACAAGTAGCTGTTCATTTAACGAATCAATCGCAGCCGATGCTACAACAACCCATGCAACATCAACAGCAACACTCTCTCGGTGTTACTTACGACGATCGCAATAGCATGAACATGAACATGCCTCGTAAGTTATGAAATATTTAGTTTTATATTTTTTACGACGTTTCCTCTCTTTTAGCACCACCATCACCACTAACGATCAACCATGAGATCCCAATGCCCGATCAACATCACATTGGCTTGCATACGTTGTCGAGAAATTCAAACTTGAGACCGGGTTCACAATCTCCACCCTTACCTCCACCGCCCGAAGAACAACATTTGGCTGATTTTGGTCGCCCACGGCAGCAAGGAGCAACGATTAATACTGTCCAACCCATCGTTCCCGAAGATCGCAATCTCCCGGGTTGGGTACCGAAAAATTATATTGAGAAAGGTCAGTTATGATGTGCATTTAATTGAAAAATAAGCTGCCAACAAATTAATTTACAGTTGTCGCAATCTACGACTATTATGCTGACAAAGATGATGAATTGAGTTTTCAAGAGTCGTCAGTTATTTATGTACTGAAGAAGAATGATGACGGTTGGTGGGAAGGTGTGATGGACGGAGTTACAGGCCTTTTCCCGTAAGTACTTTCACCACTAAATTCTTTTGCTTAAATTAACATAATTTTGTTTTTAATTTTAGTGGAAATTATGTCGAAAGCTGCGTGTAAGAAGTCAATCAAAACTATTTTATGCTAAAATCGCATTATTAAGACGCATCTAGAATTACTTTCATACAATTTATTGAATAGCGACAAAATTTAGCCTTTTAAACGTTTTATTAATCACCTCCTCTCTCTACCTATCTCCATATTGATTCCAATTAATGACAAAAAAGTTATTTGCATGAATAATTAAAATTAATTATCGAATTATTATAGCATCATATAATATAAGTTATATGGAAGAAATAAAGATTATAATGATTAGGCACATTATTTTGGTGCTTTGTTTGTTAAAAACCAGAGAATGCCAAATAGAAATGAAGGTGGTGATGTATGGCTCTGACCTTGCTTGACCAAATCGCGCGCTTCATCAAGCGATAGTTCAACAACTTCAATGATCTCATCCTCAACACCTCCACCACTTCCGACAACTTTATCAGCGTCGGTAACTTCACAATAAAAAAGAATTTGTAGAGAACCAGTCGTTCCAACTCCACTTCTATATGTCATGACTTTCTCCAATCTCTCAACGGGAACATTGTATCCGCACTCTTCGATGAGTTCTTCACGCGCAATATCAGCTATCGAAATGTCCTTATCAACAATACCAGCGCACAATTCCAAAGTGATCGCTGATGAAGGTGGAAATTTTTCCACATCCACTTTATTAGTTTTTTTCAATTCTTCGCAAATTATTCCGTAATAAACTGCAGGTCGAAATTGCTTAACACACACTAGTGTATTACGCGTTTTATTGAATGTAATTATTGCAACGCTATCGTGAGCTTTGACAAGGTCTGTAAAACAAGAATTTAAAAATAAATTTGCATGAAATCAATAAATTAATTTTTTTACCCCAATTTTTCTCCTTGCCCAACTGTTTGTAAAAAAGACGGAATGGCTTCATGTAAGGCGAATCAGCTGGCAATGGCCCGACTCTAATATCTGTCACATTATCCATTCTGAAACTGGATAACTTTAAATTGTTAGAAGTGTATTCAATTTTGTAAAAAAAATAATCAAAAAAAGTCAAATTGGGGGCAAGAAAGTGGGTGAAGAGGCGAAGAAAACTTTTCAAAATTTAGTCGTTAAAAAATTAAAATAAGAGAGCAGCTCTCTTCGAAAGATAATAAGGAAAAAGAAATAATTTAATTTATCCCGAATTAATTGAAACCACCTTTAAAAAAATTCATCTCAGTTGCCTTTGAAATTAATTTTCATTCATTCAAGAAAAGATTTCGTCGAGAGAAGTTGGAATTGTGAAGAAGGAGCGGCGATGTTGAACGTCAAGGATCCAAATCAGCAATTAAAGAAGGAAATAGTTGCTTCCAAGCTGTTCTTGTCAAGAATCAAGCGTCACAAACGAAACTGAGCTTTCATCTCACTGGCAAATGAAACAAAATCAAGAGGAGAAGAAAAGCTGTGCTGCGAAGTGAAGAAGAGCGAGGAAAAATAAATCAACTGAAATTGTTCGAGGTAAGTTAAAAAAAATCTGATGAAATTCTATCCAGAAAAAAATTCAGACCTTGATCTTGATCATAAAATCATAGCAATCATTGACATTTTTTTCTTCTTTCTGACTCGCAGATAAAAATTTGACGTCGAAGAGAGATGGAGATCGAAAAAGCTCAAATCAGACGAGACCGCAGCAACTTCTCCACTTGTTCAAGAAATAATCCTCCTGTGAGCAGAAGGACAATCTGAGGTATTCAGTCGAACTTTTTGTTCTTGTCCTCTACAAGCCTTTAAAAATCATCTCAGTTGCCTTTGAAATATAATTTAAAAATTTATTCATTCAAGAAAAAATTTCGTTCTCGAGACTAGTTGTGATTGTGAAGAAGGAGCTGCGATGTTGAACATCAAGAATCCAAATCAGCAATTAAAGAAGGAAATAGTTGCTTCCAAGCTGTTCTTGTCAAGAATCAAGCGTCACAAACGAAAATTGGGCTTTATTCTCGGAAACAAAATCAAGAGAAGCAGAAAATCGTGCTGCGAAGTGAAGAAGCAAGGGAAAAAAAATCAACTGAAATTGTTCGAGGTGAGTTAAAAAAATCTGATGAAATTCTATCCAGAAAAAAATTCAGACCTTGATCTTGATCATAAAATCATTGACATATTTTTCTTCTTACCTAGTTCTAGTTACCTTTGAAATTAATTTTTATTCATTCAAGGAAAAATTTCGTCAAGAGCAGTCGGAATTGTGAAGAAGGAGCGATTAGTGAGCGATGTTGGACATCAGTGATCAAATTAAGCAAGTAAAGAGGAAAACAGCGACTTCCAAGATGTTCTTGTCAAGAATCAAGCGTCACGAACGAAAAGAGAAGAAGGAAATTTTGCTGTGAAGTTAAAAAGAAGCGTGTAAGAAATCTTTAGAGGTGAGCTGGTTTTGGAGAAATCTAAAATTAAAATAATATAAAAGCTGCCAAAAATGTTAAATCACAGCAAGCTTTTATAATTTTTCACACGTTTTATAATTTTTCATCCAAAATTTCACAAATAATTATTTTATAATTCAATTTTTAAATCTTTTTTAGTTTTTTTCAAACAATTTAATTTTAAACATTACATTTCATTTTTTTAATACAATTTCTTTTAAATTTCATATAATTCAATTTTACATTTCATTTTATTTATATTTTTTCATCATCTCAATTTCTCTTCCACCACATCAACTTCTTCCACCACTTATTCTTCTTCTTCAACATCTTCTTCTCCAACATCTTCTTCTCATTAATTTCCTGCAACTTAATTGACAATTCATTATTTACTCTTAGCAATTCGAATACATATTCACCTATTTTGTCCAGCTTCAACTCCATCTCTTCCATTTCTTCTTCCAACTTTTCCACTTCTTCTTTCAACTCATTCTTCTCCTTCATCAAGCTCTCTATCATTTCTCCCATCAGGAAACGCATATCCATTTTCGTCTTTCGTCTTTTTCAGTTTTCTAAACAAAAAAAAATAAAAATTTATTAATTTATTATTTTTTCACCTCTTTTCACACACAACCTTCCTCTTCGAACTCTCGGCAGCAACTGAAATATTTTTTAAAATTCCGCTCTTTATATACGAAAATCTTCGGCGAATTTCGTTCGGCGAATTCCGTTCGGGCAAATTCGGGTTTTTTGACGAAAAATAAAAATTTTTATTAAATAATTCGGATTAAAATTTTCCGAATTTTTGCACAAAAATGAGAAAAATTCTGAAACAAATAAAACAAATATAAAACGAAACAAGTCCTGAAACAAATAAAACGAAACAAATCCTGTAACAAATAAAACAAGTATGAAAACGAGTATAAAACGAAAAAATACATTTTTACAAAAATATTTAAAGTCTTGAAATTTTTTTTTCAGCAGGCTTGTAGTTTGGAAGAACAAAAACTTGATGAATGCCAAACGGATTATTTTTGATCACAGAGAGGACTTGAATGAGTGGAGAAATAGCTGCTTTTTAGTCTGATTTGAGCTTTTTCGATCTCCATCTCTCTTCGACGTCAAATTTTTATCTGCGAGTCAGAAAGAAGAAAAAAATGTCAATGATTGCTATGATTTTATGATCAAGATCAAGGTCTGAATTTTTTTCTGGATGGATTTTTATCAGATTATTTTAAACTCACCTCGAACAACTTTAGCTGATTTATTTTTCGCTTGCTTCTTCACTTCGCAGCACAGCTTTTCTTCTCCTCTTGATTTTGTTTCATTTGCCAGTGAGATGAAAGCTCAGTGACGCTTGATTCTTGACAAGAACAGCTTGGAAGCAACTATTTCCTTCTTTAATTGCTGATTTGGATCCTTGACGTTCAACATCGCCGCTCCTTCTTCACAATTCCAACTTCTCTCGACGAAATCTTTTCTTGAATGAATGAAAATTAATTTCAAAGGTAACTGAAATGAATATTTTTTAAAGACGGGCAAAAAATAATTTCAATTTTCGAAATAACGAAAATTTACTGCACTCAACAATTAAGTGAACTCTCTTCTTAGTTCTTAGGCTAAATTGATAAAAAGTAAAAACTCTAAAACATTTACCGAAAAAAATTTAATTTTTTCCTTTATTCAAGATCTTTTTATGCCTCCAACTAAAAGACAATAAAGAATTCACATAATACTTGTTACATTTTTTTTATCTCCTTCAAAACTTTAAATATATGCTAGAGTTCAGTTTTAAATTAAATTCTTTAAAAAAAAGAATTAAAAGGTATTTTACAGCAGTTAAACAAAGTCCGCAGCAAAGAATTGCATTAAAAACAACTTCATTATTCCAGAGATAAATCTTAATAATTGTCATTACGTCATTTTTTATGCATACAATTTATCAGTGACGAAGAAAATGTTTAAATTGCTCTTAATGAACGAAATCGCTTTTTTATTTTACATATAAGCGAATCACTTTAAACTCTAAGAAATTCGTGAAAAGGGGAAATGAAAATAGCGATAGCGCGAAGAGCTGGAGATTTTTTTAAGTACATTAGTAATTATTGTTTAAGAGAATTTCCTTTAAATATCATTTGGGAAGTCTATAGCAATTGGACAGAGAAATTTATCTTAGCTTTACACACACAGGAGCATTGTGCTGTCGAATAAATTTAAGGTTGAATATTTTTGTTCTCTCGTTTTAACGAACTTAATTACGACAGCTCTCAGTACATGTAGAATGGGGAAGAATGATGAAACTTAGGCCTATTGATTGATATTAGCAGAGATTATTTTTCAGCGCACAATCAATTGTTTTCTCGATCCTGAAAAAAATAAATTCAATTAACATTTTAGAAGAGCTTGAAATAAATTTGAATTACAGTCGGGTCACAATCAGCACAAATCCACGAGTATCCACGTTTCTTCGGTGTCTTTTTAAGCGGTGGAATGAGACAATGGAAGTGATATTTTTTCAAACATTCATCGCATCTTTAAAAAAATGAAATTATTAGTTTAAATATATTACCGTTAAAAATTACTTCTTACTTGACTAAATTCTGATTAGTTCCAACCGAATTACAAACATCACATATTTCATTTGGCAATGGGAGTGAGCGATTTAACACAGATATCGCAGATGATTGTGGAATGTCACTTTCAATTGATGGACCACCGTTGAGATCTTCAATTGGTAAAGTGTTTAGTGTTGCTAGCTGCGTGGTTTTTTTATTCGGACTCAAACTCATCAGAATTCGAGGTTTTTTAGCTTTCGTAGAATTCTTCTGCGATGACTTTCTTTTTTTACCGTTCTCATGATGATGATGTCCATTTATTATTGGAGGGTCAACCTTATAAGTAAATTTCTAAATTTAAAATTTATTATAAAAATTAAAGAAAAGTAAAATTACCATATTATTTACACCACTTCCAGCTGCTGTTGAATCTTCAGTCTCGTTCGGGACATGCCACAAAAATTTTGAAGGCGTCTTGTCATCGCCCTTCTGTAGAATGGCACGGAACTTAATCTTAATGCGTGGCTGTTCGATCGACGAAGTTTGTTCATCCACTGGACGGTGTTGTTTTTCGCCGCTGTTGAGAGAAATTGGATTTTCATGATCCTTATGTTTATGCTTTCGCTTGTGCTTCTTTCCACTTGACGAAGATTGTCTTGAACTTGGCGAGTGAGAGTGTCGTCTTTTATGGCTCTTTCTTTTCTTATGTTTATGGTTAGTACTGGCAATGTCTTCACTCGATATATGCTCAATGATTGAGTCACCATTCGTAAGTTTCTCTCCATTAGCCGATATTAGATCGTTAGAGAGGGTTGTGGATAATGTTTCTGATGTCAATGCCGAGATTGTTGACTTTGCAGTTAGATCTGATTTTATCTCTTCGATTTTCATATCTGTTGAAACTTCAATCGGGTAGGTCGGAATGGTATTTGGAATATTTGCAAAAGCTCGATACTGGGATAGATCTAAAAGTCCGGACACGTCATTTTTTACAGCCACATTTTCCGTGGGTGAATTCTGATCGCCATTATTTGCTTGTGTGGTGTTGCTCTTTTTCGGACGACCTCTTTTTGGCTTGTTTTGAGCACCATCGGATGTAACTGACTGTGCTTCTTGAGATTCTTGGACATGATTTTCAATTAAACTCGGAATTTCTACTTGTTTTTCAATGGTTGCTGCAATTTCTTGGAATTCTGGTGCCGGTTTTTCTTTCTTCTTTCGCGCCTTCTTTACAGGACTTGTTTTTAATTTTGCGGGCGAAATGATGCTATCACGACGTCTTGGTGGCTTTTTAACTTTCTCAACTTTAGGTGAACTGGAAATAATATCAGGCTCGGGCATTATTGTAGGTAAAAGCTCTGGTGGTGCTGGCGGAGGAGCAACGGCAGAAGCGAAATCCATCAATTCATCGCCGTTTGGAATTCTATGAGGGATCGGAGAGGCTGGCGATGACAAAATAATTAACGATTTTTCGCTTCCAAATGAATCATGAAGTTCTGAAATTATGCCATCCTTACTGTATCTAATGTTTCGGGACCTACGCGGCCCTTTCGGAATTACCAAGATACTTTGATCGTCGGAATGATCTGACTTATCACATTCGCTACACTGCCATGCGTACAACTTTGATTTTTTCGGGTGTCTTGTGAGTGGAGGATTTAGACAGCCAAGATGATAAAATAAATGACAAGTGTCGCATTTAACCAGTAAGTGCTGATCGTTACATTTCTTACAAATTCCACATTCATTGAGCAGCTCATCGTTGCTTAAGGTTGGCGTGACGTTTGACGGGCATTGTGTGCTTAAAATTCGACCTGTATCGTCCTTACGTAGACTATTTAGTGGAAATCCAACGCCCTGCTTGAGTGCAGCAGCCGTTGGCACTGACATTGTTCGACTAGTTATCATTTGTGGAGGTGGAGTTGAAGAGAGCGTAGGCGGTACTACTGCTGTGTGATGTTTTGTGATTGGTTGAGGGGACATTGGCGGTTTACTCATAAACTCAACATTCACCAACTGCTTACTGGGACTAATTGTTAGAATGGCATTGTGTAGTTGCTCGATTTCTGTCATCAGATCTTTTTGTCTTTGTTGTACGTCTTGATTGATCTTGATTGTTTCATCGTACTTTATTCGATAGGTAGATTGCTGCTCAAGCAGCTTCTTATTTAGCTCAACTTGTTGCTCCAAATTCTCCTTCATCTCTCGTATTCGTATCGATCGATCAAGATAATAGCCAACAAACTCGGTTGAAAAAGCGGGTGGTATATGCCATTTTTTGCGAATATCCGTTAGTGATGCAATCTATAAAACGCATAATTAAATAAAAAAATTCAAAATTGTTAATTTAACTCACTTGAGCTTCCTGAAATTCCAATGCCACACTATCAATTTCCATCAGTTCCGCTTTTCTCATCAACTTTTTTACAGCAGAAGCGCTCGTGACAAGAGAACGTTTCATTTTTTGTGTTGGAACTAAAAGGAAATAGTTATTTATCGTGTATAGTTAATTAAAAAAAGTAGGCTTTATACCCCATGGCTCTGGACGATTCATTTTGTGAGTGGCATATTTGATTCTTTGACTTTTTAACTTTCTTTCAATCCGCTCCTGTTCTTCGCTAGGCTTTTCATTTCTTAAGGCTTCCGCTGCCGTTTCCTCTTCGTGTCTCTTCATAAGCATAACGAGTGCATTATAATTTTTCTTGCGATTCTTAATAAGAAATTTATCTGAATGTACACGACAATGTGCGTAAAAGGGATCAGCTTGATCAACTTCTTCATGGTGCGCTTCCGATAATAAACCTTCTCTTTGTGCACTAAAAGTGAATTCATTTAATTGAATTAGGTCGAAACAAAAGGTCTTAATTGAAACTTACCATGTTACATGAAAATAAGTCTTACACATTCCTGCGTCACAACCAATACATACGCCAGTCCTTGCGAAATGTTCATTTTCACATAAACTGCATGTCTTAGCGCCCCACTTATTGTACTGCATCTCGAACAGTGTCACGGATGAAAGTTGATCGACTTCACCGAATGCGACTCCGGGTACATAGAGAGCGCATACCAGATGAACCCACTTGCCGCAATCGGTCTCTTTGAAAATACCACCCTTATTCGGGCAGAGTTCGCAGTCAAGATTTTTCATGTTGGCCTTGCAAGGCTCACAGAACCACGGTTCCGTGGAACACGACGAGACTGTACTCGAAATGCTTATCGAATCGCTTACACCATAACATCCCTCATGAACTGTAATTTTGCAGTTATCGCATGTCACTATCTCATTGCTGTCGTCGCTTCGATCGCTAAGACAAGCGCAACAGACGGGTTTCGTGAGAAGTTTAGCAGTTATGTGCGCACTGCATTTAGTTTGTTCCACTAGCTTGTCTACCGCCGAAAGTGTACACTCTTTGCTCGTTGTGTCTGCATTTAAATTTACAGCATGCTTATTGGACTTTTTCAGTTCATCGGCCCCCGAAGAAGAATTGTCTGTGTCGCTCTCGCCATTATTTCCTCCATCCGATGACTCATCGTTACTTAAATCTGAATGTTCAGAGTGATCTTCGACACGAAAACTTTCATCGGAACTTTCTTCATCGCTGCCAATGAAGTCACTCATGAAAAAACCCAGGAGTGAGGCTGAATTTCGCTTTTCTTTCATCGCTTCTGCCCCTTTTTTCGCGTGCAGACTCGATGAATTCTAGTGAGGCGAAGCCTTAATAGTAGAAATACTTATTTATGCTAGGTTAGTTTGCTCAATTACTCTTATTTTTATTTAATTTCTCGCGATTCCGAAATATGATTTTTGTAAATACAGTGAAATGTCGCTGAACGCAGGTGAAATTTATCCGAAGTTCAATTTTGAACTTAAAATTGAGCGGGAAAAATTTGAATTTTTTTACATGAAAATTTTACATGAGCATGTTACTTTTATTTTACTTTAATCACTATCGAATTCAACATCGCTATCAATTCCAATTTCATTGTCGAGTTGGTTCTTGCTGATTTTGTGTTTTTTGAATTTTTTAAATGCCGCATTATCTCTCGCCAGTTCATCGAGCTCCTCTTTTGAATATTTCATTTTTCTCTTCTTCGTGATCACTTCACCACTCGCTTTTGCCTCCTGAATTGTCTTTTTATGATCCTGTCGTTTTTTACGATTTTCCTTGCGAATTTCTTTCTTCTGCTTTGCCTCGGCAAACGCTTCAGTTTGCTTTTTCATGTTGTTCTTTTTGCCGGGCCATTCGCCCGTTTGTTTAAAGACTTCTTGCTTCGCTTTATATGCGACTTGCTTTTGCTTATTTTTATACTTTAATGAATTTATATCGACTATTTTTTCAGGGCCAATAAAAGATTTATTAAAGTCCTCTCTCATCTCCGGCATTCTTGGAAGTTTAAGAAGTCCATAGCTGGTCGCAACACGACCTAAATCGAGATCTTTTACTCTCAATATAAGATTACATTCATGTTTGCTGTATGCTTTCACGTGAGACACAAAAGCCCTCGTTCCCTTGTCGAAAATATTTTTGTCACTTCTCTGCATGTTATGAATCATCGTATTAATTTTGGGAAGCTCGTCTTTCCACGCGTCATCGATTTCAGTTTGCTTCATTGTCACTTTTTGATTGCTCGATAGAAAATCAACATAGGCCGTTTCACTTGGCATAAGCATGATTAGAGCTTTGCCCTCACTTCCCTGCCTCGCCGTTCTGCCAACTCGATGAACAAAAGCAGCAGCATTTGAGGGAGGATCAAATTGTAAAACCCAATCCATTTCAGGTATATCAACGCCACGTGCCATAACATCCGTGCAGAGCAAAATAACTTTATCTAGCTCTCGAAACTTATCGAGGATGTTAACACGTTTCTTTTTCATTTTACCATGAATAGCTAAGATGTTTGTATCGATGAGTTTCGGCAGCACTTCACTCCAATACTCGACACAGGCGCATGTGGGAAAGAATAGCATTGCCTTTTGGACATCGTGCTTTTCAATAAATTTTAAAAGATAATTAAGTTTCATCTCTGGATCGACTACCATGTAAAAGTTTTGAAGTGATTTTGGTGTATTTTGATTGGCCTTCTCTTTCACGGTAACAACAACAGGATTTCTCATTCCAGCTCTCATTAAATTTGTAAGCTCTTTTGTTTGAGTTGCCGAAAATAATCCAGTTCTTCGTTGTCTCGGCAAATAGCTTAAAATTGTGTTAAGAGGCACTTCAAAACCAAGATCTAACAATCTATCTGCTTCGTCGAGCACCAACATCTCTAAACTTCTTACGCGTCCAGCCAATTTAAGGTTGTCTGATCTTTCCAAAAGATCCAGCAATCTTCCAACGGTGCAAATTAAGATGTGACCACCATTTGTCTCTAAATTCTGAACGTCCTCTTCGACGCTAGTTCCTCCAACGAGCAGTTTTTGACTCAAAAAGCTCAGCTCTGAATGATTTAAAAACTGACTGAGCACTTCACTCGATTGTACAGCGAGTTCTCTTGTTGGTGAAATAATTATGGCTCCAACTTCATTCTTCTTCCATGAACTTTCTCGATGACGTTTGAGAAGTAGCTCAATGATGGGTATAACGAATGCTAATGTCTTTCCCGAGCCAGTTACAGCCTCCACAACCACATCCTTGCATGATAATATTTGCGGAATTGTTGCGGCCTAAAAAATTATTAAAATTTACCTCAAATTAAGCTTAATTGAATAAATCTTCAATTCACCTGAACTGGTGTCATCTTTTTGAACTTGAAGACATCGTTTATCACTTCCAGCACGGGCTTCGATAGATTTTTATCTAAATTTTTCCAATTTAATTTTTCGCTCATGTTTGTCTTTGTTTACTTTGAAACGTTTTGTTTATGTTTTGCATCAACAACAACACGTGAAAAAGTTGTAAAATTTTCAAAACTATGGAATTTGATGAAAATAAACTGTGTCTTTTCGAGAAAAATGGTAAGAATAAAAGAAAACTTTAAAATTAATAAAAATTATATGAATTTAATTATTATTTTAGATGCATTCGAAGAATCTTTGCGTGAAAAGCTTCAGTTCGAGGAATTTAGGAAATTTCTTCAGACTGGAAGTGAAAATTTCGCTAAAGAAGAAAAGCTAAACATAGCAATAGCATGTCTATTGGCTTTTGTACAAGATAATTTTACGGGGCCGGATATTCAGGAATCATTTGAGATAAATTCCGATCAAGAGCGTTGGAAAAATGATCGAATAGCCATCGATGGAATCGAATACAATGAGAATATCCGAAACATATCACTCCTAATGATTGCCAATAACTTCCTAACTGATCTTTCAGAGCAATTTCCATCTGATTTGGTAAAAGTATTTAAGTTTAAAAAGTTTTCATCTCATTTAACAAAATTCAATTTCTAGCTCATTTCCATTTGGTACATTCGCATGTTAAAGACCTTCCAAAAGTCCTTGGACGAAGACTCGAGCACACTGTATGAGAGGTTTAAGAAAATTCATCCAGCACTAAATCTTCACGATATTAAAACTCCTCGCATAAGATTCCTATTAAAGTTGGAAATGATCACCATCTATCTCTTTTACCGCCGAGTATATATTGTCGATGAATTGATCACTAAATTAAAAGAGGAATTCAGCATTGAAATGATTGAGGAAGGAGTTCTGGGAAAGCGAACAAAGTGGCAAGAAAAAGCTTTGTCTCAGTTCTATGTCAAGTTCAACCAGAAAAATCCCTTCGAGAGTTCAGCAAGCACCCACGGTGATCACAAACTCCCAGAACTATTGAAACTTGAAGACGACACTCGCCTCGAAACGATCACATTTCTCGACGAGTCTAAAAATGTAATTCAAGAGTTTTCGTCACCAATTCAGAATTTTATTTTATTGCTAATTCGACAAATGGAGTTGTC
The DNA here is from genome assembly GCA_038502055.1 of Tanytarsus gracilentus. Classification (NCBI taxonomy): domain Eukaryota; kingdom Metazoa; phylum Arthropoda; class Insecta; order Diptera; family Chironomidae; genus Tanytarsus; species Tanytarsus gracilentus. The sequence goes on along the minus strand of JAXRKN010000045.1, from coordinate 1,591,494 downwards.
CCAGCCGAAAGATAAGCTTTCCGATGAAGAAATTAAACCGCTTATCGTGCTTTTATTGCAACAATCAAATGGCCCTTGGTCGACACGTATCGATACACTCCTCACAAACATTAAATTTGAATCCTCTCATAAACGAACCATTGACAGAAGTTTGAGGCAATGCGAGGACCTTGTGAATTTAATCAACAAGAGTGATGAAAATAATTCACAAAGATTTTCTTATTTCTTCTCAAGTCTAATGATTCCACGCTATGAAATTGAGGAACAGCTTGCGAATGTGATGAGGAGTTTGGGTCTTGTGAAAGGAGCACTCGACATCTATCTTAAAGTTCGTCAATGGGAGCAAGTCATTTCGTGCTACAATCAACTTGAACTTCGTCATAAGGCAGCTGAAATAATTCAACGAGAGCTTGAGAAGCAGCCGACAGTTAAACTTTATTGCCTTCTCGGTGATGCAACGGACGACATTAAGTGCTACGAAAAAGCTTGGGAATTTTCCAAAGAGAGAAGTGGCTTAGCACAGCGCTGCCTAGGACTTTATTATTTCGCGCGACACGAGTATGAAAAATCTCTTCCACATCTTCAAAAATCATTGGAAATTAATTCTCTCCAGGAGACTCTTTGGCTACGTTTCGGCTATGCTGCTCTTAGCCTTGAAAATTATGAGCTCGCATCAAGTGCTTACATTCGCTATACGCAACTCGAACCTAATGGCTACGAATCGTGGAATAATCTGGCAAAATGTTTTATTAAACTCGGCAACAAGCAGCGCGCACACAAAGTTCTTCAAGAGGCGCTCAAGTGCAATTACGATAACTGGAAAATTTGGGAGAATTTTCTTCTCGTGAGTGTGGACGTTGGGAGTTTTGATGATGCACTCAATGCGTACAATCGTCTGATTGAATTAAAAGAGAAATATTATGACGAAGAAGTTCTCTCGATTCTCATTAAAGCAATTGCCAATGACTTGGTGGATAGTGACGGAAATTCTTCGAAACGATTGAAAAAGAAAGCGGTCGAGATGTTGGCACATTTAGGTTCAATTCATACGAACGAAGGTGCTATTTGGGAGTTATCGACATTGCTTACAACGGAACCACTTAAGAAAGCAGAAAAAATGATAAGAGCTTATAGAGGTTTCGTTTCGAAATCGCCCGATTGGACAAAGAGTGAAGTGGAAGGTTTAAAGATTCTACAAATCTTGAGAGATGCTTGCATTTTCTCGCTTCAAGCTGCCGAGAATTTCAACGAAGCCGAGAAAATGCTCGTCGTGAGTCAACTCGCTTCCGCTCGGATGCCAGCGATGAGTTGTATTAAAGTTGCCACAAAAAATGAGTGGCAGTCGTGTCAGGAGATCGTCAGTGAAACTGAGCCGATCATTGAGAAAATACAAGATAAACTAAAAGTGTTGAAGCCTTAAAATTTATTGTAATTTTTTTTCCTATCTAATAAAGTACTTTCACATTAAATGAGACTTTCTTGCGAAATGTTCTCATCGAAAAATATGTAAATTTCTTCACCTTTTGACCTGCAATAGAAACTTTTATTAGAGCTCTATGACAGTGTGAATCGTGAAATTAATTTTGGGCGTTTCTCATGAATTTTTTTAATTGAACACATTTAAATGGAAATTCCAATTTATTAAGAATGTAAATGACGCTACACGAACTAGAAATAAATGACAACTATGATTTTCACCAATTTTCGCTCTCGATCACTATCGGCGGTCTGGTTGAGAATGAAAAGAATTTTGTATGAAAATGTTTGAGAATTTTTAAGAAAATTGCCTCCACCTCGATGACCACGTGACTTGAGAAGTTTGCGGTGTGTCAGGCGGTGATTCTTCATCGAACTGTTGCTGTTGCACTTCTTGTTCTGGCATGCTAAAAGAATTTAAAAAGTTGTGCTAAATTATTTTACGGCTTCAATTCCAGTTTTGAAAGGTACCCTACCTCTCCTCAAAACTCTGTATTGTATTTACATTATAAAGTCTATTCTGTATGTCTTCAATTTTGCCATAAGCTGATGCTGCAAAAAATATAATTTATTGTGTCGTCATTTCGTGACCCCGAAAAATGAGTTTAAGTAAAATTTACCCAACAAAAGTGAGATTGGCGTTGTGACAACCCACAAAATCAGAACAACGAATGACATAAAGAAAAGACCTGATGGGAGAGTGTCATTAGGTTATAATTAAATTTCTTTTGTCGACCTTAAAAAATTACCATTAATCGGTTCAATAATGTGCTGGCATGTCAGCAATCGAATTCCGTCGAAAGTATCAAAAAGTGAGCGACATCCAAAATCCTTGTTGAAATTTTCAAGAGTTTCGTTTCTAAACACATCAAGATGGACTCGAAGTCTTTGACGGAAATTTTCACTAAAATTGTTGCAAACTTCGAATGAATTTCGATCGAGATAAATTTGTGATTGATTGTAGGTCACTTGCATGTCCATGATTCTAAACATCCATGGCTCTATTTGAAGTTCAAGAGCTGTCAGTTGATAGACAATTTCATTTTTGAGAATTTCCAATGGCTGTAAGAGCGAGCCTTGAATTCTTCTTGCAGCAGTAACTAAAGATCCCATTCTTGATGCAGTGGTCGTGTCACTGATTTGTAGTGACACCCTCTGCAGTTGATCAATAAAATTTGTGAGTTCTTTTTCTGGCGAAATTTGAGAAATTTCGTTTCTAAATTTTGTAAAATTTGCATCGGCATCGTTCATAAGATCGCTGAGTAGAAATTGAAGTTTTTGCGTAAAAGATTTGAAAGGTGCTTCAGATGCATTCATGTCATTAATTGCAGTCACCACGTCTGGATAATTTTCGTAGTTTAAAATATTTTTAAGATCCAACAAGTGATCAATTTGAAATGTGTAGTAAGCTGATTTATCCAGTTCACATTCACCGAGAGCGTTCGTTAAAGTTGTTGTGTTCGCAAAAGATTTTCCTTCGCTTATTAAAAGTTCTTCGAAAATTCCTTTTTTCGCCGATTTATTAGAAGTGTCAAAGAATCTTCCAATAACTGTATATTCGGGTTTCTCATACATAGCACGACACACAAACACTTCACCATGTCCTCCGATTAAAACCTCAAAAATTGTAAAAAAACCCAAACCGATTGAGAAAATTGATAAAATCCACGCAGCCATTTGAAAAGTTATTCCCGCTAAATTGTCAACATGACAGCATGAGAAACTTAATGGAACCACCAAAAACATTGTGACTACAATTGCAGTAGCACATGATGTCAATCCAACAAACCAACTGATGTAACCGGCTTCCTCAAAATTATCAATCATCGGGAGAATTTTTTGCCACGCATTTCCAATTCGATCTAACACGTGTTTGATAACGAGTGAAAGTTTATTAAGAGCTTCATTAATTCCACCTCTCATAATTGAAAGTTGCTTAAGAATTTCTTCGCCCTGCTTCTTGCTGTCTTGATGAAGTTGATGAGAATAATTTCTAAAAATCTTTTTCGATAGAAAAAGTTCTTCTGTCATTTTCTTGAGATTATTGTCGTGATTATGATCATTCATGCTTCGAAGTTTTTGGAGGATCGTGTTGTAGTTTAACTGTGAAAATGCCTAATTAACAAATATTTAAAAAACAATTAAGTTTTAACTCACAATTTTAAGATTTTCAATAAATCCCATCTCATCAAAGCTTTTAACTTTCAACGTATCACACAATGGTCGATCTCTATAGCTGCATTGTCGTTGCAAGACAGAGAGCTGTGTGTGAATCTCATCAATTTTAGACGCGGCGTCAGTTGCCAATAAAAGAGTCTTAAGAACGACTTCATTAAGTAAATGTTGAACTCTTGCGGATAAATTTCGTGTGCCTTCGAGGGAAAAAAATATTAAACGGTCATGAGCATAAAAATGTCATACTTTCTAAAATTTCGGCGGTCAATTCAAAAGTTAAATCAAGGCCGGTCTGTACGGAGATTTCACGAGTTATCCTTTCACCAAGCAGCTTGTCGATGTCTGAATAAAAATTTAAATTAAGGATTTTATTCAATTCTAATTTTTGTCACCTTCAAGATCGACTTTAATTTTCTCTCTCATCCTATCGAACTGATCAAAAGTCTCAATTTGAAGTTCATGATTTGAACTTTTTACAAAAAACTCAGAGTCTTTCAATGCACTCCGTAGAACCGTTGGTGTGTCATTAATTGACGCTGAAATTTGTTCATTAACAATGAACATGCCGAAAATTACGATGCTAGGAAAAAAAACGAGATCATTTCATTGAGCATCAAGTTTAATATTCACGACATAACTTACACAGAAAATGTGACAAGAAACTGTAAGATGACAACAAAGACTTTCTTCTGGCAGTGAAATTTCTCTATTTTCTGCTTGCACTCGTTTTGAAAAAGGGCGTCATTTCGTGACATGTCGCTGACGAGTCGTGATTTAATGCGAACATTTCTCGAGCAAAACCAAGCAATTGTGTAGCCAAAAGGAATGACGGAAATGATAAAAATTAGTAGAATTAGGCAAATGAATCCCGATTCCATTTTAAGTGCCTAAAATTAATTTTATAAATGCTATTATTTAAAAAGTACATATATTAGTAAAAATTTTACCTCCAAAATAATTCGCAAGATTGAAACTTTTGACTGAAAAGCGTCCCTTAGCAGTTCGAGTATGCAGTAAACTATAAAATTATGAACATAAGTCGACAATGTGGCATAAATAAATTTATCGCATCTCACTTAGAGGCATATCATTAGGTGTTATTGAAGAGAGAAAACTCGAAACAGATGAGAACATAAACCAACCATTATTCAGACCCAGCGAGGGCATAATATAGTTATTCGTTGAAGGTTCAATCTGGAAGACATTCTTAGAAAAAATAATTAAGTGACGTCAGATTTTTATCGCATGTCGCGTTCATCTATTATGACTAACCATGGCCTCCATCTCTTCCTCCATGATCAAGATATTTAAACTATTTTTCCTGCTTCTTTAAATGCTGTAGTAAAAAAATGTTTACAAAGATGAGTAAGACAGCGCATGGCAATGTACTCGAAGTATGATGTCATATACATTTGTTTGATCTAGCGTAAAGAATCACACCATGCTTGTACTTATAGAAAAAAAAACATTTTCTAAGGAAAACCACAAAGAGGAAAAACGTGGCACAAAGTTGATGCAATTGTCATTTAATTCCGACGTGTTGATATCTTAGTAATTAATTTTATATAATTTTAGTGCAATGTTGAAATGTTCTTTTAAGGTTTCACTTTAAAGTGTTCAGTGGGGTCATCTGCATCTGTAAATTGTGCAGTGTAATAATCCAACACTTAAGAAAATCGCGTTATTATTAGCTGTGAGAGCCGAGGACATTTTATAAAGCTACTTTTTAGAATTTTTAAACATTTTAAAGCTTAACTTTTTTACGAAATTTTTATCAAATTAAAAAATTAATTAACAAACCTATTTTTTTTGCGTTACCAAATTTATCAAATAGTCCTAAAAAAATTTTTAATAATTCCTTGGACACTTGACAAGTGACCCCTTTTACCAATTAAAATAATTTTTTATACTATGCACTCTTAACATCTATGACTGTTTACAATGCACGCCACTAACAAGTTGATCAGGAAATTTGATATGTGTTGGAAATCCGTTTAACGTGAACTAATTTTTGAACAAATTATTTCCTCTTCTATCGATCGTGTTTGTTCTCGTTTGATTGAAGTTAATTTGAATGTTCACACTTGATGGTAAATAATTAGAGTTTTAATCAATCTTCAATTTATTGATTTCTTTTGATAATTTTTTTAACGACCTTTTCCGACTTTTCTTTCAACTGACGCGTTCTAAGGTTCGTTGACTACTGAAGGAATGTTCAATGGAAATTTTCACTAATTAGATTAGTAAAAGTGGAAAATGAGAGAAGGAAATAAGGATGAATCGAGTATTTTTGCGCATAAAATTTTCTATATCTTTTCAAAGGCTTCAATAAACGTTACTGGGTAATTTTGTCTCTTTCTCTTGCTCCCATTTTCTTTCAGACAATGACCACGTGTACTTTCTCAATAGCAAAAATGACAATCAACAGGTCTTTTACATTTCGTGCAGCACTCCTGCGAAATATCATCCATCTGCGCGCAGCTACTGCCCACCTGTCACTCGTACTTTTTCTGCTCTGGCTACTGAAACACGAAAAAAATCAATTTGAAATTTAAATTGAAAATGACTCAATCTCAATCACTGCCTTTTTTGAAAGTTTTGTATGTTTTTTTTGCTGCAACGACACGATGTTCGGCCACACACAAAATACAGTCTCTATGTGCATGGCTCTTTGAGCTGATTAACTAAAAATCCATTAGCGAGAGAGTTGCTAATACGATTTTCTATCATCACGACTCTACGATGTGGATAATTTGCGATAATTTCCGAAGAAAAAAAATTAATCGAGCACACATCGTGAAAGATCTTTTTTGTACAGATATTTTTATTTGTTTTCAATTTTTAGTTTATCTACAAAATAATTACGCCTTATGTCGGTATAAACCTATCTAAAATATATAATTTAAAGAAAATAAGCTTAGCTAATATTATAAAAACTTGGACAGATTTTACGAATACAGAAAGAGTTTTTTTAAAGCTTACATAAGAAGTTTTTTGCTTCGTTTTTAATTGCTCAATATAAAAAAAAGTTTTTATGCTTAATCATCTTCATAATTAAAGGTTTCAAATTCGGTGGATATGCAGAGTTAAAAAAGAAGGCTGATTATGGTCAAAATTCGATATATTAGCTTTGAAATATATTTTATATGCTAACATAGGCACATTTGCTTATAAATTTGTAGGTTTTACTCGAGGGATGTGACACTTAGATGGAAATTAATCAAGCTTTACTGATAGTTTTTGTACTAAAGCTTTATATTAAATATTACAACAAAACTCAACTTCTTATTATAACGCATTCATATATAATTAAGTAATTTAAATCTTTGTCTCACACCCCTCGATTTTTCAATTTTCCACTTTTACTGATTTGACTCTGTATTCAATTTTTTACGCTCGGATATTTTATTCCATCATCAAATTAAGCTTATATCACATTTTTATCATATATAAAATTTTTATGTATAAAAATTCTCTCTATTCAATATACCGCTCGATTGTCCAAAAAAAGTGTATCAAATAAAATTAAGAAAATTTTCATTCATGTATGGAAGAAGCTTTCTATCTCATATCAGTCGAATTATGTTTTTATAATAAAATCTTTCATTCTTCCCTTACTTTTTCATTTTAATATCAAAAAAAAGAGTTTTGAATGAGAAATTTAAATTAAATTTGTCAATAGAAGGAAGATTGTGAAGAGAGCCATAACCTTTGTATATGGACATCATCATCGCGTGAATTGACAGCTTCAAAATTAATTTCATGGATGTTCTTGAATTGTGGCACATCTCTTAGACTTTAATGTGTTTAAATCTTTAGTGTGTCGCATGATGAAGACTGCCGAAAAAAAAAATGCCTACGCAAAGCCAAAAACGCTTCAAATATGGTTGCAGAATTTAATTTCTGTTTTGTCATGTGTATAATTGTCAGAAAGTCGCTCTTCCATCAGATTAATGTAATCCAAAACGAACGAGAGGATGTATTTTGTATAATTAACTATCTAACAAATTATTTTTAAAATATATATTGCAGCTGCATTTCAGTAGAGAGAGTTATCATGTTTCATTATTTTGAGTGGTTCAAAGTGTCATGAGAGGAAATTAAATTATGCACTTTATGTACGTTTATATTTTTGTTTTCAACTTTTAAATTGCAAAGTTCACCGAAAAACATCTAAATTCAGCACATTAAAAAACTCATAATTGACCTCTCATGACTCACAACATGTAATTAATAAAACAATTTGTTGACAAATTTCATGCGTACATTCACTTTTATAATGACTAATATAATTTGTTCATAATATATTTTTTTATCGAAGCTCATGCACTGCATTTTTTAAAAAACATTGGAATGCTCGAAAGAATTTTTTAATGATGCTTTAAAGCTCCGCAACAAAATATTTTATTTTTGTAAAATAAACCTATTAAAAATTTCTCTCAAACTCTGCTCAAATGTAAGTCTTTTTTACCTTCTGAAGCGTACCACCGCTCGCCGATATCACGGCAGACTTACACGTCTCTTTATCGAGACTCTCAGTCGAGTTCTTACACTCGTGGAATCGATCCTTATTGCCTAGTGAAAATTCTAATTCTAAATTATCTTTCTTACTATCCTTATTGATGCTCGTGGCATTCAGTAGATTAATATCTTTGCCACCATTGTTCAATGTTGGAAGTGACATCAGTTGTTTATTTGGCACTCCAGGCCATCCAAGATGATTCCTGTGACTGTCGGCTGAAGTTAGAAAAGAACTGTTTCGTCCATTGTTTGAAACGCAACGAGTTATGGCAACTCCAATGATGACACCAAATATCAGTGCGGCAATGACAAAGAGAGCAACAATTGAGGCACTCGAAGTTTGAATTTGCGGGTCAAAACGTTCAGAATTTTGAGAGGCAGGTGCTGTGAAAGAAAGTTAAAAAAAGAGTTAGTTCCATCTATTGCAAGTGTAAAGGTTCTTTGCCAAGTGCTATCATTAGATGGCACTGACTAGTGAACTCAGCAATTGGATTCTAGTCATGAGCAATAATCGAGAATGGCAATTAACAAAAAAGTCATTAAGATAATTATTTTTTTTTGAACTTCTTATATTTTGTAAAACATTCCAAAAAGCACTTCGATTATTACAACTAGAAAATTCCTAAGCAAGTCTATGAATGAAATCGTACCTTGAATGACAGTCACACCATGATATTTGTGGCGTTGATAATCGACTTCCTCTCGACTACTTTCACTATCAGTAGGCAATGCCGATGCGACAGAGCCCTTTCCACTTATCGTGCCATGCGTTTGTAAAATTTTTGGCTTTTGCTGCTGTTCGATACTCGGTACAACGGCATCACCGCAAACATCATCATTACGACCGTCAATGCTCTCGATGTACATCTGTGTGTTTTTATTCATTGTCGTCTTATTATGGAAAATGCATTCGCGGTTAATGTTGTCCCATACACAATAGGGATCACGACTGCCAATGCATTGTGAGCACTGAGAAAGTGCACTGCAATTATGAAGCGGTATCACCTTGACATAATCGTCTGCAATAACAACAAGTGATTGCGTTGCCCTCGATATTTTCAATTCCTTGATTCGTGTACCAACGGGTAAGACTTGCTGCTCACTTACGACAATCGGACGACTCTCGCCAATCGATGAGCCCGCATTAATCATTTTAAGCACTTGTCCATTGTCAGTGCCAATAAAGACCACATCGTAAATTTTTCCACTCGATGTCTCAACTTGAGGATCTACGGCAATCGATGTAAATTTGTAATTTGATCCCGTATGAACGAGAAGTGGTGAGTCATGAACGGGGTTTATGGCACCATGCATCAGTGGATGCTTCAACGCAAAGGTAACAGTAGCCATTGGAAGTGTTCTCGAGTCATCGACACATTGTCCTGGGCGTGGTGAAGGCAGCTCAGATTCCTCGAGTGGCCGCCATGCCGACTGATGATCACGTTGTGTCTTAAATTTACCTTCAAAACCCTCCATAATTGAGTTCATGGAAAAGACACAAATTGCTGATCCATCAATTGCATTCTCATTTGTCGTCATCACTGTGTACACCAATGCATCGCGATCATTACCATAAATGCCATCGACGACGCTACTTGTTGCCTGAATCTCGTCGAAATAAAAAGGATAATCACCCGGCATTGAACAATTAAGACGTGTCTTTTGAAACGATGAAAATCGATCGCTATATGAACGTGAACCGCCCTTGTCGTTTTTGCACACTCGAGCCACACGTGAGTACATAGATTTGCCGCAATTCTCATATTCAATCGCTTGCTCGCGGAAGAAGAAGAGGACGTAGCCATTATACTCCATTGCATTTACAAAACTGGCTTGATTCAGAATGTCATAGCGTTGTTCGGTGCGGAGAGTCTGCTGTTGAGGCTCATTAAAGCTAGTCGGCGGCTTGCTTAAGAGCCGTTGCCGATAGACAAGCTGCTGCGAACCCGCAAAACCAACAGTTGTAGCCGTGTAGAGTTCATTTAAATCGCTCGTAAAGAGAAAAGTATTGTTCTGGCTAGGCGAATATGGACTTATGGCTGAAATAAAAATAGAAAAATAAAGAAGATGTTAGCCAATTAACATCTCAGTGTGATGCAACAATATTTAAAAGCTAATATTTATGAGGTACTAATAATTTCATAAAAATCCATTAATTTTTTGGACCTAGCATATTTCAGGTTGTAGTTACTATGACGTCTAAGATTTTCGCACTTACCTTCACCTTCAAACTCTTGAACCATTTCATGCATCGGTAATTCTCCGCTAATGGGATTTACTTTGTAGTAGCGGCATGCAGGCTTGAAACTGTTCGTGCCACACAATACGATTTGCCGATCAGAAACACGTGCAAAAATGCGAATATAGTTCTGACAATCGGTCCCATTTTTGCCTTTCAACATGCACATCTCCTTGTGAGCGTCTGAACTTGGCCATTCGATGCGACTCTCCGCATTTTCAGCTAAGCTCGTCAAGCTTAAATTGTACACGTTGTTTCTGTATTAAAAAGAATGTGGGAATATTTTTATTATCACCAAAAAGTTCATATGGCATGTGTTGAGTGATCGTCTTACCTCGCACCGATCAATATCGATTTATCGTCCATAGATAGCATTTTAAAGAAACTCCCCTCATTGTGATATTTTAGACCATCTGATTCTGTAGATGCGACAAAAAATTATCGCAAAAAAAATATATTTGAAAAAACACATTAGTGAGCGTGCACGAAGAGCAGATGAGAAAAGTCTCAAATTACCATAATTTATGACCCGATTGGGAGTGACTGCAAAGGTCCAAGCGTAACATGCCCTCATGTGGCACATGAGCGTGACAAATGTCAGTAAATATGTTGTTTCTCTCTTCATGATTGCTTACAGCAACTTCTTATCGCTCAAATATTATTTGATTCTGTTTTACGTCGCGCGTCGTTTACGGAAAGGGTCCAGCTTCCGGCGTGCACTACTTTTTCTTCCGAAAAATATGCACTATGTGTGTTTATAGTTTATATCAGAAGAAAGAATCGCTTTGTCACCCTTTCACAATTTCCGCATATGGCAGGCTGTTAAGTCTTTCCTCTTCTCTACGTATTTATTGGAATGAATGAAGTGCTATCTGTGCAATATCGTTAAGAAATTCAATAACAGCACTCTGTTGAAAGATATGGCGGCAGTGTGCTTGTAATATATCTGGAAAGAGAAGAAGAAAATAATTCTGCATATTAGAGAAAAGAACAGTAAGAGAGGTTGAGTGGCAGTAAAATTGAATTTTAAAGGCGAATTAATATCGAAAGATGAAAATCTCTGCGCTTGACATCAATTTTCTTTACGAGCGAAAAAGAGAGTGATCATTTATTGGAATTAGCTTGAAAATGAGATAAATTTGTTGAAAAAAAAACTGGAATTTTAACGGGTAATTTTGAATTTCAATAATCTCAAATTAATTTGACTTGAATTATGAAATCCATTAAATTTTATTGTTTTTTAATTTTCTGAAATTTTAAAAGTATTCAAATAAATTTTGTCACTTTCCATCCCAAGAAAACCGCAAAGTACATCAAGATGATCACCTCGCTGCATAATTATTTTTATACTTCACTGCTTTCGCATGTCGCTTTATGTTGCAGAGAGAAAACGGGTTTTATTGATAAAGCAGTTAAAGCTGGATGAGTGAGATGAAAAGCGAAGCCATACACATGCACCGGACATAACATGTAACATTATTCCTTCTTTATAGATCGGAGAAGCTTTTAGCGTAATTATATCTCTCTATACGGGCATAGAATTGACGATAGAGAAAAAAGAAAATTTTGCATTGAATCGTTTCGAGATAAAAACACGCAATTTATTTTCGCTTTTGAATAACCAATCACTTCATAGCTGCTGACTATAGCTGTTGGCTATTTCGCTATCTGACAAGCAGCGCATATTTGACATGTTGAACCTGTTATGTGAGTTGATGGCAAAATTTATTGGTTGTGTAACAAGTTTTTTTTGTGTAAGTTAAATCTTGTTAAAAAATGATTTAAAATTTGTTTCGGGACAGGAAGCGGAAGAGCTCAATCGAGCATCTCTTCACTTTTTTATGTAATCGATTGAGAAATCCCTTTCGAATGAGCATTGACTGACAAATTGCAGTTTGTAATGTTTATTTCCTTCTTGTTCTTCACTTTTGGCTTATCACCGAGCGTTGGTAACTTTTTCTTGCAATTTCGCATGGCATAAATTAAAATTAATCAACGGATACGGTAATATTTAGCACGGTTAACTGATTATTTGCTTTCAAGCTTAATTAAATTTTACACCAATTTTATCGCTTGGCGAGCTTTTGAGTTTATCACTTGTTCAAATGAAATTCTCTCGCACAAACAATTTTTCTTTTTAATTCCGTCATGCAGCTATATTTAAAAACAGAATTCCGCCCATACTTGATGACAACTGGTCTTTTGTTCTTATATATGTATGAAATAAACTAGTGCAGACCTAGCGACTCGCTCACACATACACAGAGCCGCCCGCTCATAATTTGCGACACTAAACTTTGTTGTTTTGAATGGCAATCATTTGCATACGTATGAATTTAAGCTAAAAGAACAACAAATTCTCTTTCTCTCATTTCTTATTTATTTATATTTCCGCATTTAAAATCGTCTTCGCTCTTCAAGCCTATTGTTGTACTTGAAGGCTCATAATCCCATTCACATTTCCTTCACTTAAAGTCGTTTATATATTTTTAAAATATAATTCTCTCGCACTTAGTGTCGAGCGGGTGAAATGGATTTTATTTCCATAAAATTCGCATCGCCTCTAATTGTGTTCGAAGCGCTTCAATTGTTGTGTGACGGCGGAAAGAGAGTCTTGCGAATGGGTGTGTCGTAAATTAAATTTTTGAATGGGTTTTTAATTAATTCTTTAACGTAATTTGACTTTTCAAATTTTAAAGGTTATTTTCACTGCTTCCAGAGCTTTTTAAATAGGTTTCCATCCCTCGATCATCTTTTCTTAAAAAATAAAGAGTGGGATTAATAAGAATTGAGTTTAAAATCATTAAGCTCAACGTGATTACTGCAAATTAAGCTCTTTTTTCGTGTTCATATAAAAAACCAAATTTAATCAGCAAAAAATGAAATACTCCACCTATTTGTTTAATATTTTGTCACACACCAATTAAGTGTTTACTCTCGAAATGACAATAAAATCTCTACATGCTCATTTCGTAAATAGGCCTTTAAGCTGTTTTGTTTTCGAAATACATTTAAATTACAATTTTTGTAGTAAAGAAAATTCTAAACCAAAAAAAATGGCACATAAATAACCTCAATTCGTGTAAACAGAAACGAAAAAACTTTTTTTGTGATGAAACTCTTCATCGAACACGCCTTAATTGAATAAGAATCTTCGCATTATTAAGTAACTTCACGATCTTGATGATTACAATGAATGAAGATGATGACGATGATTGTTGTAGTTTACACAAACTGTTGACACATATTGTTATTTTATTTCATCTCATCACAATAGATTTTTTTTTGTCTCCCCAGGGAATTTTGAGGAAACTGCGTAAATAACGCGAAACAGTGACTTTTTTCACGTTCATTTGTTTATCATTCATCACCTCGATTGGGTCATTTGTTAGAGTTGCGTAATGTTTTGAAAAGTAGCTGAGTTCTTGATGGTGTTGATTAAATTTGACGCTCCTAGTTTTTATGTGTGTTTTTGGTGGGAATAAAAAATAGAATTTATAGGGCACGTTTTTTTAATAGAACAATTAATTTTTAAAAATGAACAAAAATATTTTTTTGAATGTCAAATAAACCGTTAGAAATTTTGAAACAAGCCATAAATAATTGCACAAATTAATCAACACCGCAAAGTGCAATGTTCCGACCTCTCTTTAAAAGACAATTTCTTACATCACAAATAATCACACATGGCCATCATTGACCCATCTCTTAATTTGCAATCATCGCCGCAGAAGCTCGACTATTTTTTATTCAGTAATGATGGGGTGAATATTGTTGTAAACTCTTTCTCTAAATCAAGTTATAATCCATCGTGTGTTCGTGTAATGCAATAAAAAAACTCGAAACAGAGCCATAATACAATTGAACATGTGAATGATGATGATATAAAATAATTCAATTACTATAAATGATTTATGACTTTAAACACAGATTCAATAAAATGAAATTTCAAATTTGTAATCAACTTGACCTTTTCGAATTGAGACTCCAAAAAAACTATGGAGAAGAAGAGCAAAGAAAATGGAAATTTCTTGTGATATCTTTATTGCTCTCTCTCACACTAACGGTGCCAATTTAAAAAATTTATATGGTAGAGAAAAATCAGTGAGGAGAAAAAAATTGATCGGCAATCAGATTTATTCAAATCGAGCATTCCATCATGCTGATGATTATCAACAAGTCCAGCATATGGTTGCGACCCTCAAAAATGCCATCGAACGTTTTCAGATTTGTTAATGAGAGATTTGTGAGCATTGATATGTCCATTAAATTGTGTATGTGTGCTTCGGGGTATCTTGTAGGTGCGGCCGATGATGATGGCCACCACCTGTTGAAGCGACTTCAAAGAACGCCTCGCTGAGATATCATCTCGGCACATATATTTTCAGCTGAATGAATAAATCGCTTAAGTGACTACAATTTGAATAGATTGAGTCGTTTACAGCGTAATAAAAAATAAAAGAGAAGAGTGAACGTGGAAGGTGGGATCCGACAAACGATGACGACGAAAAAAATTATCATTTGTTGAAGAAATAGTTAAACAATGTTTTGGTCATTTTTCATGTCATTCTATTAGACGTCACATAATTCTCAGCTAGAGCATAAAAATGATTGCTTTTGACACTTTAAGGTTAAACTCAAATTTAGCCTCAAATGCAGGGAAAACAAATCTACATTTTAATGCAGTAATTTAGCGTTTAATTATGCGTTTTACTGAGCTGCTAAATGACTACGTGAAAATTGATCAGAGCCGTAAAAATTTCGTCACTTTTAAAATTAAATTTTTTTGTCAAGGGATGGAAATTAAAAAATCTATTCGATCTATTTATTTATAAATTTTTTAATTTTAATTTTTTTCATTTCACTTTGATTGAATTTCAAATGTTTCAAATTCATTATTAGCAAATTTACCAACCCTTGACACTGAATTGTTCACATTTTCTTCATCATCATGAAAAATATCTCAAAATTATTCTTTATTGTTATATTTATTGTAATAGCTCATCATGCGTTTAAACTCACACATAGCATAGTTCGACTAATGAAGTAAAATTGCGATACAAAAGAGCTGAAGTCAGTCACGATAGCATATTAAATGAAAGAAATGCGGAGAGAAATAATATAAAGATGGGAACAAAGTTTGGTTATCATAACATTCAAAGAAGAAATTTTAACAACAAGTGTTATTTACATAACTCAAAAATGAGGAGCGCAAGTTGCATAGCCGAATGCTGTGTGCTGTGTTTGGTGGCCAACAAGTAAATTCATATAATAAAGTAATTTATGAATATGCCGCGGCTTGGGTTGAGTAATTTCTCATTGCTTAGTGTGTGTACAAACAGAGTAAAAAATGGTTATTTCTTTTCTTCAGTGTCAATTCATGTCAAATGAATACAACTCGTCATTATAATTATTATATCAGAGATGTCGCGTGAACTTTCGCGCCATTAAAGGTTAATTCGTTCATCAACATCTTCTGTTTCGTAAGATCTGTGTGGTATTATTTTACATATATGCACGAGTGACGCCGTTTATGGGTTTCAAATTAGCTGAGATGAACTTGAGTGAGGGTGTGATGGATCCGACTACTTGAAAATAATAAATTTAAATTTTTTAAGAACCAGGAATAAAAATGAAAATTTCTAGAATTTGAAGATGAATGAAGCCGCAAAATTTAATTTGTCTTTAACTCATCATCACACAAAGTCTTCCATATTGACACGACCAATTCCACGAATCTCAATCATTTCCAGCAAAAAAAATATTTATGCAAAACAGTCTGGTGACGGAGATAAGTTTGTTGGTCCACAACACACATCGTCGCCATTAAAGTGAATTTTTTAAAAGATTAACTCTGCGGTGGTAAAAATCGTCTATGATAAAAAAAGCAAAATATTTATCTTCCTTCGAACGACTTAAAATTATTTTTTTCACCGCGACTTCTCGGGAAATTGAGCAATGATTACATTTTTTTTTCGTCGAAAATTGGCAAGTATTTTTATTGGCCGGTTTGTGTTGTAAGCCGTCTTTTGGCGATTTATCAAAAATTAACATATTTTGTTTCATGGAGTCGCCTACAGTTAAATCTAAATTGCTCAATGTCTTTTTTTGGAGGTAGCCGAAATATTTTTCTCACAATTATGTTTTTGTTACTAAAAACTCATGAGCCCAAATTTCATGAATGCCACTTTTTAGTTATGGAAAATTTCCACAAACTTTTTTAAACATAAATTAATATCTTATAAAAAGTGCTTGAAATTTAGATTAAATTCATTTCAAGACATTAACCGCATCTCTCTTCATGCATTCGCTACCGTCAGCAAAGTATATAATTATTGTGTTTCATTTTTCGATGATACCGCAGTAAGAAGAGATTTCGGAAATGACTAAGATTTCTTTCTCACATTATGATTGAACAGTGTTGAGTCATCGACGAGCCACATGAGATTATTGTGAGCATATCAACATAAAAAAATGTTAATATAAACCCCAAGTCACCTCAGCAATGAATCAACATGTTCCATGCGTTTAAGCTCCTTTTGCGAAAGCCTTGATTTTAGATTTTATTTTATGGATGTGGTTGCTAATAATCTCTCAAACCGAATGAGTATAGAAGCCATACATTATCGATAAATTAAACGTGCGGCAAAGGAAAAAAAGCTTTTCCCGTGAAAAGTGAGAATGACGTGGAAACAATAAACTCGTGTGAATCATGAGCCACTTTTCTAACAAGTAGCTGGTTGTTGTCACGCAACAAATACCATCATTGTTATGGCTGTTATCCAATAACAACTTGTAATTAAAATTGTAGATTTTTCCATCATTATATTCTCAGCTGTACGCGATGCTATGCACTTTACATTTTCTAAAATATTTAACATTCTCTATCAATTAACAATTCAGCTCTAACGCTGATGCGACATCAATGGCGAAGCGATTATCTAACACACACATAGAGTTAATGAAATATCGATTGTCTAAAAGGCTCGAGTTGAATAAAAAGTAAATTATTTTTGCAATAAAGGTTTTCATTTTGTTTTTGCTGAGCTCAGTATGAGATAAAATTTAGTTGGTTCTCAATATAATCTAATTACTTTTTAAAATATTTTTGAAACTCTTTGAACTTCTCGTTACATTAAAAATTCAAAAATTCTCCCCCACTGCAAAATGTTAACCCATTATTCATAAAACCAACTCATTCATTAGCAGAAGCAACAACGAAACACATATCATAAATTACTTTTTCGGAGCTTAAATACTAATTTATTCCAAAATAAATTCTATTCCATTAAATTCTTCGTTTTTTTTCGTTGTTTCATTTATTAAAGACCTAAATCAACTAAGCAAAAGCAAAAGCTTTGAAGGTATTCATCGCTCACATACGAATAATAAAAAATTAGATTTTATAAGGAAGGCGCTAATTATTGCTTTTCACAATAGATTGAGCATCTCATGTTTGTTATTCGATGGAGTTAAGAACATATCACGCTGCTCATTTTGTTATTTAGCGAATTTTATTATAATTAGGCATCACATCGCTGTTTGAGCCTTTGGGGGTCGTCTCTAAAGTACGTAATAAATTATTTTGTCGTGAGATGAGCGTTATAATGCTGGAAGTGATAAATCTATGAATTAAGTGCTCGCAAAAATAAAATTTGAGACCTCTCTTAAAATTATTACCGACACGAACTTCTCGAATGACCCCCACGAATGTTGAATATTCGCGTCGTGAATCAATCACACACAATTGACTTAATTTGATTTGAATATTTTTCGATGAATAACTCAAATTGGATTTTAAGTGTGCATATATAGAGCTAAGTAGATGAATCACTGAAAATGAGGAGGCGCAACAAACGTGTTTCTTTTCAATGGCACACGAGGTCTCAAAAGCATTAAATCGAACGGAAGAAAAATTAAAGTCGAGCAAATTGAATTAAATAGTTTTTGTCGAGTGTCGGAAATTAACTTTTAATAGTAACGCAATATGAATTTCCTCTTACTCATAAAGTTTTGGTAAAAAAACCGAGGTGGTTTTTACGATAAAAAGTTGAGGAAAGTTTGCATTTAAAAATAAATTGAATTAAAAAAATTCCTAGAAAACTTTTTATATGTCATCTTGATAAAATATATCTAAAAGTTCAGATAAAACTTTCATGATAAAAACTCTCTTGGTTTAAGCAACTAAAGTATAATATAATTCTGCGTCACTAAAATTAAAAATTTATGAGTCACGAAAAAAGTTTCTTTCGTGTTTCTCACGACATCGCAGCCGATAAGATTAAAACATAATAATTTTTTCGTTATTTTTTAATTATCAAGTCCAGTTTTCTACTCTGAATATTTTAGAGTCTTAATTTGATTAACATACGAATCGCTGGAAATTAGCGTCTTTTTAAGTTGAGCATTGTAAACTTTACAAATTATATCTCGTGTATTTTCGAAAGCTAATCACAATAGTTGATAAGCACAATTCATAACAAATTAATCGAAGAACTTCGACGTCATAATCATGCTGTTTGATGATAATTTTTCATAGGGAGAGAAATATTGGCTCTCTGTGCGATGCATTGTGCTCCTAATGGGATTTTAATCAGATGCGGAATAAACTTAACGTAGCTGTAGTAGCTAGCAATAATACTCATGAAAATGAGTCAGACATTGTGTATTATAAAAAAAGAGTCAAGATCCATGATGTTGATAAGCGTCAGAAGGAAACAATAAGCAGTTTAAGACATGCACATGAGAGCCACAAAAAAAACTTTTTGTGAAGAAGACAAAATGAGTGGAAGAAGGACTATAAAGCCATAAAATTATTCAATTTCCTTTTCTTGTTTCTTCCATCCTAAAAAAATACAAATGTATCGAGTTCAAGAAACAAATTAAATGTGGATTTAACATTTGGTAAGTTGCGTAACTCTTGAAATAATTTCAAAATCTTGATAAGTTTTTTGTAGGTTAGAAAAGGAAGTTTTAATTTGCTTAACTTTTGAATAAATTTAAACATTTTGAGGTTAAATTAAAATTTAATTAATTGTATAAAATTATTTGAACTGCATAGAAATTTTTAGGTTAGAAAAGATAAAATTTAATTTTATGACAAAAATTTAAACAAAAATATTATCATAAGATGGCAAAGATCTCTTCAACTATCGATAGCCAAATTCAGTCTCAAAATATCCAAGAAAACAACATTCTATCTCTGCATGATTGAGGCTTAAAACAACAATCGACATTTATTTATTTTCTTTACTTTTATGCTTCATTCTTCGCATCTCAACTCGCCCATGAACAAGCAACAACTATAAAAAGTTGAAGTAGAAGAAGAAGAAGAAACATAAAAGGAGAATAAGATGGCGAATGGGATTTAAAAAAGCGACACACACACCCAAATGCACCTACATTGTCGCACACACACGCGACTTTTACTGTCCAAACTTAATAACCACACATATACGGGACTTGGACAGGGGCTAACGTAGCTAATGTATGACAGCTCCAGTTGATAGTTACTGCTGCTGCCGTATGTTTTCAAATTTATACAAAGACTTGCTCTTTTTTCTTCAACTCTATCGTGTGCGCTGTTCTTTTACTCTTTTTTGTGTTTATTTCATTTTTTCCCTCCGTATACTTTTTTCAATTCGCGATATATTATTGAAAAAGAGTTTTAAAACCAGTTTTTGTATTTTTTTTTTGCTTTTTCTTTTCTGCTGCTGTTGCTGTTCAATTCCATACTATACACACTCTCCTCGCGTATAATAAAAATGTATTAGCGTAAATGGACCCAGTGCCGTTGTTTACATTATGAGATCCGAACAAAATCGTATAAGAATTACAACAGAAAGTACTTTAGGTTTTTGTGTATATTTTACCATTCTCCTAAAATAAAAAAGAAGATTTCACTTGCTAATGACGTTCGGTGTTGATTTGGCAAAAAGATAAAGATAATTTTGTAAAAGCGTATAAAATCTTATCGCACTCGAGAGGGAAGGAAATGAACGATAAAGTGAACTACGCCCATGCACTCAAAACGTCGTCATATGATATTTTGCCATGCAAATGCGAGAGGTGAATAATGCTCGTAAAAAAGCGGCTTGTGGCTAAAATGATGTACTTAACACACATGTGCACGAACATGTGTGTGTATGTATGTTTATGTTTCGCTTGAGGTTTCATGTCAACTCAGCTCTTTTTGTTTTGTTTTGCGCTTGATTTGCAAGAAATTGAGAACATATAAAAAGACGTTAATTGCAATTTTCCGACTTCTTCCATTTCAAGCCACCCGATGTTACTTTTCCGCTGACTCAAAAATGGCATCGAGCTTTACACAATCGATTGGCTTCAAAATTCATTGCCATATCATACAAAAGCAGCGCGCAATATGTCGCAAATTAGTTCAATTATGAAAGAATTGAACTGTGAAAAATAGAGCAAATCTCGTCTCACGCTAGGAGCTATTAATTTTCAATCTCTTTTTTATTATCGCTCACTACTTAATACATAGATTATATTTTTTGCGCTCTCTCATGAGTAAAAGTGGCTAGCAAGTGAGTCATTAGAGAGCGTCTAATTATGTGAATAAAATCCTCGGACCTCAATTTGAGTTTTATGATGTCACTTGATATAATCATTTATTAAGAACGTTCCACATAAATTTAAGCAAAAAAGAAAAAATAATGGATTTTTTTATAAAACTTCTTCCAGAGATTTAAAAAGTATAGAAAGGTTTTTCGAATAAAGTTTACAACCTCAATCCATTCCATTTTCACTCTGAACATCTTATCTACAAAGAAACCCAGCGCCTCGAGCCAAGAGGAAAGTCTCAATGCTATTATTTATCCATCTTGTGTATGGCGAAAAAAATCTCGAATGCGCATATAGATGAACGCTCCATTTAACTCAACGTGAGGATTAGAAATCGATGTTGGGTGGCGACAATTTGATTGAGAGAGTGAAAGACAAAATTTTCAGAAATAAGTGACAACATTTTTAACTATGCGCATAGCTATGTAGAATGTGACTAGGCAAGATAAAATATATATATTAAATTTATGCACGAGGCTTCATTCATGAAATGCTTGATGGAGTAACAAGAAATCGAATTGCCTTGAAAAATCTTGTTTCCTCTCGAAAAATAAAAAAAAATTAAATTAATGCGAGCTCAGAAAACATGTTTTGAGCGTTCTACATCATTTTGACGTGGCCGTTTGCGCCTGTGAATTAATAAATATTTAATTACCCCCGCACGTCGACGATCAGCATACGCTAGACTTTGTGACTCTAAGATCGCAAAATAAAAATACAACAGAACATTGGGCAATGCCAGCCACCTTTTGAAAGTTTTTTAAATTATTTATTTCTGAGAAAAAAGAACAATTTAGACACCAACTGCTATTTGGCATTGTGTATGCTTGTGCATTTTCCCATAGAAATCTCTATTTCTCTCCTCTGTTGTTTGCAGAAAAAAAATTCTCAGTGTGTTGCACACATAAACTTTTATTTTGGCCTCATTGTTGTTGGCACGTCTGTTAATTTTTTTCTCCTCCACTCCACCTTAACACATGCATCGAAATGCAATGCTGCAATCACTCAATTTCTCAATCTTAAATTTAATTTTTACCTGGAAAGTGAAGACGGATTCTTAAAAAAATAAATGTGAGTAAAAATCACGATCACGTCTCGACTCTTGAAAAAATAACAGAGTGAGAGGAAGTTTCTAATTTCTATTTCGTCAATTACTATAAAGGTACATTTTGTAGTGACGGAGAATTCCATTAAAACCATGAACACGCAAACCATCAGAAACCAAAAACAAAAGGATGGAAAATGAGAGAAAGTGACGCTAATGGATTTGTTTTTGTTCGATGCTCTCTCGCACAGGATTCGATAATTGCGCCGAGAGGAAATATTCATGTCTCCATTTATAAACACTCTCGGTGATGACTTTACTTCCATATAAAGAAAGCACATAATGCATTTAAGATAACGAGAAATTAGTCAAGGGATGGAAAAAAGATTTTACATTTTAAAATTTTATTTCCAGATATTGAAAAGGTAAAAAATAACTTTTTCCCAGAAAGATTTGAGAAATTTTTTCTCCGAGACGCAATTAAATAAATTTTAATACTCTTTTTTTTATTGTAACCCTCAACAAGATCCGCCATCGAGTCCAGAATAAGGAGCTCATGAGCCCATTCAAACAGCCACCAACGGCGCGAAACATGAGTGAGAGCGATTTGTTTAAAATGATAATATTTTTTTTGTAAATGAACCGTTAAAGTGGTAATGAGGCGGTTGCCCTGGACATTGGCTAACTAACCAACTACACTCATATGCTCATTTATTCGCGCGTGTTCATTAAACAAACCTGAGAGGATTTATTTTTAAATTTATATTAAAATTGCACACAGTAATTATTTTCAGAAGGCAGATAAAAATATTTTATAATTGAAACAATGGAAGAAAGTCTCACTTAATTCTCGCTCCGGCTTGTTTCTATTATTAAAAAAGAAATTCACTTCAATCTCTCACATTGTTTTCCTTTTTGGCTCGAGAGGCTTATTTATTAAAAAATTTCTTAAAAACTTCCATTAGAGAGATTTTTTTCACTCTCGCGAGTCTGATTATTATTATGGCCGGTTTAGACATGGATCGAGATGAATATCTCACTTTAGATATTATTAAGTGTTTATTCCTCATTTAATGCTTCTTTTTCCGTGAGATTAAAGAAGCTTTTTTTTGCATAAACATAAATTTCTAAACGTTTTAATGATCATCGCCACAGTTTGAGCGAATTGAAGGGTTTATAATTAATATTCTTCGGACGATCGTTAAATTTTTATTGTTGCTCGATTGATTAATGTTTTAGTAAACAAATATAGAAAATTAATCAAATTTCTTCGGGATGTGTTTTCTAATCCACACTTTATAGCTATGTAAGTCGAGTGGAGTTTGCTTACAAATCTCTTCCGCTTTTATTGCCACTTCGAATTGAATATTAAATCCAATATTTCCCCCGCTTTTCTTCTTGTTATTGTTTTCATGCAATTTAATGTTTGTTTTGTTAAATTTAGACATTTTCTCATTGCTATGGCAGATTATTTTTTTGTGAAGATATTTGCAGGGTAATTTGTTATCTGTGAGCAGAATTTCAGACGGGTTGGATATCATGCTGTTAGTGACTAGACAAAAACATTTCGTGTTAAAATTAATTTAGAATCTTTTAAGTTTAAAAATTGTCCGTTAAAAAAATTCTATAGTTGCACGTGCGTGCTCCACATAAAGGGAATTTCTCAAGATATCTTTTTTCTTATATTATTCTTTTTTATTTATCGTTAGCATGCATGGTGCTACTAGGTGTACTTTTCTTCATTTAAAAATAGACGAATATAAAAAATGGAAGCAACAAAAAAGTGTCTGAACGATCTCTCACACACGATGATGAAAAAAATTTGTACGAAATCGGGACGACGCACTGTAAAATCAGTTTAATCGTACGTGTTTCTTTTAATATGAGAGATTTTTTTGTCAAGTTTTTTTGTTTGACTTTTTCTTCATTCTCTCTCTTCTTTTTTACTCAAATTTAATATGACAAAAAATTTTTAATGCCATTAAACAAACGAGTCAGGTAATATTTTTTTTCTCTCATTTCTCCTTCGTTTTCATTTGTAATACACGCTTCGTTGAGAAACAAGTTTTCTTCTAAGGAATTGAGGTGTGTGAGTGAAACACACAAGTTCTTGTAATTGGACGTATTCATCAATCATGTCATACGGCGAGATGCTAATGCATGATATTTACATTGTGAGGGTGACTCTGATTTTTGAAAAAAAAAAACTTTAAAAATATTCTTTATCGAGATCATCCCGAATAAATATTAATGTTTATATAGGATCGAGTATCGGCAGCGATGTCGACTCATCACTCTCAATCGAGTCCACCCTTCTTTCTCTCTTTGCACTCTCGTTCGCTTGTGTATATGCAGTCGCTTCATGTTTTACTTTATGTGGCTTTCGATATTAATTAACATAAAATATTTTCTTATTAAAATGTTGTTTTATCGGGTCCTACCTGACTTTTTTTATGAGCTCAATTTCTATCCTTTTAATCTGATAAATTCTCTTTCTTGTGTTCAACACTCAAAAAATTCCCATTAAATTTTTCTTTCTTTTTATATGGGCTATTTTTATGTATGCACTCTCTGCATTTAATATTTGCGTTGTTTTAAATTTTTCTCTGCATTTTGCGTTTCAATAAAACTTTTTTCGCATGTCACTTTAAGGCACACACAATTCACAATTCATAATCTTTTTTATTTTCTGCAATATTATCGATATTGAGTTTGTAAAATGATAAAATAAAAAACATAGAAACTCCCAATGAAATAAAAAGTTCACGACACGATACGCTACATTATCTTTCGACTCTACACAGAAGACTACTGAGAGTATATTTTTATTTTTTACATTTTGAGTACATTTTATTCGTGTTAGTGTTAATATATGAAATAAAATGAAAGAACACGAAGAAAATTATATGTGTATGACTTGTTTGTCAGAGGGGACGTGTGATGAAAAGAAATGCTACTCGAGTTATGCTGATCGGTGGCGGACTAGATTCTTATAGGGAAAATGGTGTTGAGCA
This sequence comes from Tanytarsus gracilentus, assembly GCA_038502055.1. NCBI lineage: Eukaryota > Metazoa > Arthropoda > Insecta > Diptera > Chironomidae > Tanytarsus > Tanytarsus gracilentus. Next base: position 1,566,440 of record JAXRKN010000045.1, on the reverse strand, counting down.
TTTCTTAAAAGGATTCATTTGGATTAGGGATTTATGGATGAAGAAATATTGAAAAATTATTATTAAAAATTGATGAATGATTTTTTTCAAAGAATGAAATAAATAGTTGAAAACCGGTTTTGAGAGTGGAATTATTTACAACATGTTAAAAATATTTTTTAATATAAAATCTCAATGATATGAGTTTAAGATAATTTCAGCAACATATTTTTGAATTAGTAAAAAGTAGTTTATAATTAAATTCTTGAAAATTGACAATCACTAACAAAAATCTCTCAACGGCTTTTAAAAATTCAAAAAATTCGCATGGGGCTTATGAAGAAAAAACCTGCTCAATTCGAACTTTAACGTTTTTCAGACTTCATTATTTTTGTAAACAAAAGTCACGTTTTTATGAATAAAAAAATTCAGCATGGAAATAAATAAAAATAAATCTTCTAAAGCAAAAGCAATTGAAAAGGAGGATGTTAATCAACCGGAAGTCAGTTCGCTCTTTGTCAAGATGTTGGAAGCCAAGAAATTTGATAAAAACATGGATGTGAGTAAAAATTCAAAATTAAATAAAAATCTTTTGTTAAAGGGAAACTATTTTAGGTAACTGATATGCGGATAAAAAATATTAATCGCTATCTTAAAAGCACTCAAAATTATCGATCTCTTGGACTTGTTGCACTTTCCGACTTCCTCGAACTCCATTCAGTCGTGACTTCAATTTTTACAAAAGAGAAAGACTGTCAAGAAATTGAATGGATTGAATTGATGCTAAAGATGATTGACCAAAAGCAAGAGCCAGCTGAAAAATGCTTCCCAATACTTAACAAGCTCTTAATAATTACCACTCACAATCCAGAGATGCACAAAATTATTCAGACAAAATACATTCAGAAGATTATCGAAAGTGTGATCAGCAATCCAGCATCAGTTCCATCGTTCGACACACTCATCACATGTCTCAAGCATTATGGTGGCACTAGTGGCATTTATAAGAGTAAAATTTACGAATTTACTGCTGCATTAATCAATTCAAGTAGCGTGGAGCTTGTTCAGCTTGCTGGCAAGGCTTTGCATCTCATACAGCAAACAAAGGGAGGAAGCGTGGCTGGAAGTGCATACAAGAAAAACTGGGCAGAGTTTCACGAGAAGCTTCTCAATACAATTGATGAGGAGTTGAATCAGCTTTTAGGAGCTGGAGAAACTACAACTGGAAAATCCGAAAGATTAAAACTTCCAGAGATGAATTTTAGTGGCGATAAAAAGAGTGAAATGCCATTGATGTACACTCAGCATGAGCGTTTTATAAGATTTAAAAATCTTTGCATGTTCTTAAAGAGTGGACTTTTGCAAGCATTTCCAGCGCCCAAGACCATTCAGCTTAATCGCATAATTTCAAATTTAATCGATAAAGGAATTGCCTTGAATCAACAGCAGCTCAATAAAAAAGACAGCGACTCACAATTGCCATACATCCTTCATGTAGAAATTCAAAAGTGTCTCGTGAATGTATTGCGCAGTGTCATCCTAGCTGTAGGCGGTAATATTCAAATTCATTCGAAGGACGTATCTGATATTCTGTGGAAATGCCTTAAAAGCACAAATATACCCTACGATGAGCTCAAGGTCGATGGAAATTCGTGAGTTGCAAAAGAGATTTTTTAAATAAATTATTAAATTTTTTATCTTTTCAGCTCTCTTCGAAGTTCCATTTACGGTGCTTTGAATACATTTTTAAGAGTCGTGCCCAACAATCACTTCGTTTTTAAGAACATGGAAAATCTAATGAAGGAAGCTTTCATCGACATAACACCAATTCAAAGTGAAATCACACTCACGCTACCGAATGATGTTGGAAAAACGAAAAAGAAGAAGAAAAAGGAAACGGAAATTAGAAAAAATATCAATGGCGCTTCTGTTGATGTGTGCTTAAAGCTCCATCAGTTGCTCTGCGAAAAATCTTTGGAGTTCCTGCGAAATTTGTTGACTTTCTGCGGGGCCGGAATGAAATCAGTTTTATTGAAAATTCTTCAAGAGAAAATTTTGCTGACAACTTTTAAGCTTCAATCAGTGGAACTTTCTCAAAATGACCTATATGATTCTTACGAGTGTCGATTGCAAATGTTGGAGCTTTGTTATGCCATCTTAATGCATCCCGCTATCCGTAATGTAACCCCAATGAGTTATTCAATCGAAATCCTAACGAAATTCAAAGAAAATGATCGTGATATCAGATTACGACAACGTGCGACCGAGCTTATCAGAAATCTTGAAGCTGTGCTTCACAACCGAAAGGACCCAATACATTTTCCAACCGATTTGCATGAGTTCCGTGATTCTTGGCTATTTAATGAGAAAACTGTCAAAGCATTTAAACAGCTCGAGAGTGAAATGTGGAGAAAACAACAGGTGGAAGCTGTTGCTAATGGAAATAGTTCCGTCGATAAAGCGACGATCGAGCTGATTGTTGATGATAAGCCAAGTGAAGAAATAAATGATTCTGATGAAAATCAAGTGGTTGAAATCTCTGATGGAAACGATTCAGATGTTGAGGAAGTTCGAGAGTCGCCTAAGGCTGCAAATGGAGATGAAAAATCTAATGGAAATGATTCGGATGTTGAAATTCAAGATGAAATTGTTCCTCCGGTTTCGTTGAGTCCAAAAAAATCTCTATTACCATCTAAAAGGACAAAAGTTAGTGAAAGTGAAGCGACACCGATTAAAATTGTAAAATATTCAGAAGCCAATGAAAAGGACGACACTGATGACATTGTTGACTCTTATCTCGCTGACTTTAACTGTGAATAAACTGGAATTATTAAATAAAAATTTAATTGCTCTCAAAAAAAAAAGTTTTGTGTCACCTTAAATTATTTTCTAATTCGTCAATTAGAGTCGAACATGTGATTTGGCTATTAAAAAAATGACATTAATTTTGCTTCCGCACTGCCCACAATGTTTTGCCTTGATGTAACAATTTAATAATTAAGCAAAGCTAGAATCGTTCTGAAACTTTCGCGTGACGCTTTAATTATTTTTCGATGACCTTCGGAGAGTGAGTCGTGTTGAATATTAAAATTTAATTTGTAGTCTTTTTAAAATCTTTCAGCACGAAAATGTTATCTGATTACACTATAAATTACTATCGCTACAGTTCCTTTGTTTACTTAAAAAACTAGCTAGGTCGCGTCCCAATTTCTCCCTCACTTCTATATCACTTATTTTATTAAATTTCGCGCTAGTTCCTCGTAACCCCAAAAACATCAAAAATCGTGAGCATCGTGAACTCGATAAGTTGCGAGAGAGTGAAAATAGAAAATGCATGAATGAAAAGGCGAATAAAATTTATTATTGAAAGCTTCACAACTTTTTCATTATTAATTATCAAAGTTTTTCCTCCTTAGCTTCCGCACATGCTTCAAATTCGGGTCATTGCTCAATGGAATAAAGGAGAAAAATTTAAAAAAATTACAAAGAAACAGGACATGGTCATACCCCATATCATTCGAACTTAAACTTTACATTAATTTCAAACGATTTTTTAAGTTTCTTTAAAAAAAGTTGGATTGAATATTTAATAAAAATGTTCATAATTTTCCATCCTTGAAAAGTTTTGGTAAGTAACAGAACAAAAAATATCCCAAGGACTTTTCACTTACTTCTGAGGGTTGGGCTGATTGCCCACGATTATGTCAATGAAGGCTGAAGGCAATTTTGGAAAAACTTGCGTTTCCTGGGCCGTCTTTTTTTCATACTTTTTTTGATGGATTCTTGTAGATTAGGGCTCCCTGAGTCCGAATCTGCAAAAAAAAATTGGCGCTGACCCTCCTGGACCCCCCTACGACCCTCCAAAGTTTCGATTTTTTCTCTTTGTTTATACACCAAAAAAGCCTACAATCTTAAGGGAAAGCTGGGAATTTGGGGTTCTCGGGTGGGGAGGGTTACTTAGCACACTTTAATTCAAGGGGTGCGCAACAAGGGGTGCGCAACAAGGGGTAAAAACAAAAACTTTTTTAACTTTACACCTTAATATGTGGGTTAACCGATTTTTACGAAGCACAAATAAATTTATGTGGGTTAACCGATTTATACGAAACACAAATAATTGTATGTGTGTTAAGCGATATTTTTTGTTTTAATTGAACTTTGAAAAATATTTTTTTGTCCATTTTAAGTTCAAGGGAGCTTGCCCTTTGGATATTTTTGGTTCAAGGGGCTTTGCCCTTTGGATATTTTTATGTTTAAGGGGCTTTGCCCTTTGATATTTTTTGTTCAAGGGGTTTTGCCCTTTATATTTTTGGTTAAGGGCTTTGCCCTTTGGATATTTTTTGGTTCAAGGGACTTTGCCCTTTGGATATTTTTTGGTTCAAGGGGTTTTGCCCTTTGGATATTTTTTGGTTCAAGGGACTTTGCCCTTTGGATATTTTTTGGTTCAAGGGGCTTTGCCCTTTGGATATTTTGATGTTTAAGGGGCTTCGCCCTTTAGTAAACTTTAAGTACAAGGGGCTACGCCCTTTAGTAAAAATCCAGAATATTTTATTATTTTTCATGGAAAAAGTTTACTTTTTGAATCATATGAAAACCTGTACATATGTGAGAAATTACTTTTGAGCCATTCTAGATCTAAATTTTTATATTTTAACTTAATTTAAAATAATCAACCATTTTTTTATGTTTCTATTGCAAAACTTTGCAAACTCAAAAGTTTATCAGAATTATTGTAAATGAATGTGCTGAATTTTTTTTTGTAAATTTTATGATAATTTTTTATTGGGTGATTTTAAAATGAAAAAAAGAAGATTTTTTCAAGGAAATATGTTTGAGGTTATTTTTACAGAAAAAAATTTTTGAAAATTATTATAAAAAGAAATTGTAAGAATTTTTGTGAAGAAAATTTTTGAGGAAATTATTTTGAAAAGGAAAACTGTTTATAATATTTTTGTAGAAGGAAAATTTTTAGGAAATTATTTTGAAACATTGGTTTGGAAATATTTTTAGTAAAAGGAAAAATTTTGTTAAATTTTTAAAAATAAAAAAATAAGAAAGTATTTTTTTGTTTTGTAAAAATCGTTAACCTATAATATAAGTTTGGTTTTACATAAATCGGTTAACCCACGTGTTTATCAACTTTGTGTTTTTAAAAATCGGTTAACTCATATTTTAATATAGTGTTTTTAATAATCGGTTAACCCACAAGTTAAGATGGAAAATGGCAAAATTAAAGTTTTACCATTGTAAGTTGCGTACCCCTTGTGTTACCTACCCTAAGACCTGTCGTGAACCCTCCCCACCCGAGAACCCCAAATTCCCACCTTTCCCTTAAATTGTAGGCTTTTTTGGTGTATAAACAAAGAAAAAAATGAAACTTTAGTCGTAGGGGTCCAGGAGGGTCAGCGCCAATTTTTTTCAGATTCGACTCAGGAGCCCTAATCTACAAAATCCATCAAAAAAGAGAAAAAGAGCCCAGAAACGAAGTTAGCCGCAATTTTCATTGAAGGCGTTACATAATTCTTCGACTCACCCACTTCCACAATGTTCAATGTTACGCCACAAAAGAGACCCGAAAAAAAAGTATAAATGATAATCGCGATAAAAAAAATCTTCGAGAAGTGCGAGAATGACGATTGTGTATGAAGAACAGGAAAATCCTTGAGAACGTTTTATTCTGTTCAAGGTTCTTATCGTCGCTATAAGGCACAGGTAAAATCAACGAATGTATTTGTGTGTACTTTATCCAATAAAATATTCTTGACTCTTCGAAGATGGCCAGTTACCGAGGCGCTTTTCAAGGTAAGATGATTCTTTGCGAAAAATCTTCGTTTCGGAAATTTAGAGTCAGAGAGTGACTTTTCCGTGTGTGAAAAGCATTATGAACGAAAATGATGGGAATGTCAAGGACATTGTAAGCGTCACGGCTCGTGTATATTCGGTGCTAATAAAATTGAATCAACAGTCGTTTGCGTTTTTTTTCTGGCTTATCAGCTAATAACGGAACTTGTCAGCAATATTTGATGGGGAAAATGGCATTTCATTTTATGGATATTGAGTTTTTTGCTTTAAATAAAAATTTAAACACTTTTGTGTAAAATTCAAGAATTTTTGGATACTTTAGAATGGGTCAAAAAAATTTAACGTATTTTTAACTTCATCAAAAAACAATCATTCAATCACTCACTCGCACATGGCACTTAAATCAACCAGGTTTGATATGATAAAAAAGTCAAGCATTTCTAATTGAAAATTTCTCCTCGTTTATCATCGAAAAAATGATCTAAATTACCGTTTCACATTTGCCAAAAAAAAAATATAAAAACACAAAACGTAATTGAAGGCCGTTAAATTAATCAAACAGAATAAAATTCGCGAGCAGGTCGCAACACAATATTTTTTTGTCGACCTTCATTCTCACTTCCTAGTAATCGTTTTGACATTCGCATCATCAATTTTGAGAGCTCTTTTGTATGGCTGTGGATGAAAATCGGCTCACGCAAAAAGTAATTTTGATCAAGGACATTTCCAATCTGTGCGGATGTGAGTTTTCATGCGTTAAGCTGATGTGCGGTTCCATAAAGTACACAAAATAGAGCGAGAATTTTCGGTTAAAAACAGTTTTACATTTTTTGAGAGGACTCTAAAGATTTTTAAATACTGATTGAGCTAAAAAAATTAAAAAGAAGCCTTCAAGAATTGGCGAAAAAAATGAGAATATATTTATAGCTTTTCCGCGCCAGTGTGACAATCATCGTCTCGAGCTCATTTTTCGCACTCATTTAATGTTGATTTAACAAATTTTCGACACTTTAAAAAATTAATTGAGCGAGTCTCTCGAGTATAACGAGACAGCAGCGAGTGATAAAGGCAATAATTGAAAAAAGAGTATTTTTTTTGGCGAAGGAAGACATGTGAAGGTCGAGGTTCGTGATAATAATAAAAATGATAAAAAAAAACTCGTCAAGGGCAGTAATTTTTATCGCACATTCTGCATATGTGATATAAATTTTGGGTGCGGGGCTTATTTCGAGCAAATTAAATTGAGTTTCAAGGTAAAATGAGAACTTTTTGGATTTTTCAAGGTTGGTCTCGTTAGTAACAGATTTTAAATGCTGGGGTTTAGAATAAGTTAAAAACATAATAAAACATAAGGTTAAAATTTCATATTCTTAAAATAATGAGTCAAATCAGCTTCATTGAAAATAATTTTTTTTAAATTAAAATTTAATTTTATTTTTTCCCAAATAATCTCAAATAAATCTCAAATGCGTCATAAGCAGCTCAAATATGGAGAGCATGGAACATCTTAACCTCGGATTTATTTTACGATAAAAAACATTGTGTCCGCTTTTAGATGACACTGACAACCATAAATTCTACGAGCGTGTTATTTAATAAATATTTCAAGGTAATATTTATAAGTCCACGTGTTGGCACTTTGCTCAATCTTCGGCTGTGATGTAATATCTAAATATTTACAGAACATTTGATATGATAAAAAAAAATATTTTACAAACTCTGTTCTGGCAATTTTTTTCTGTTTATTTAAAAATTAATTTACTTCCCCGGAAAAAAAAATTTCCAAAATTTTATTGCCGACGACCTCGATTGGAAAAACCTTCGGTGAGCGATGAGAGAAAAATATTTCGAAAGGTGATAAGAATTTTTTTAGGTTTAATTCACCTTCAAATTCATTTTCTCGCATCAAGGATTTTAAATTTTTTGTTGAAACATCTGCGAAAAAGAAATAAGAACAAATTTTTCTCCATTGAGTCATTGAGTGAGGAATTCCTGCTGGCTTGTCCCTGGCACACTAAAAAAATGAATCTTTTTGTTCTGCCAAATGCAAACACGATGATGGTTCTTCCTGATAAAAAATCCATTGATTGCCGTTAAAATGAGAATAAAAAGGTTGAAATTGAGAATTGAAAATATCCAGGAATTAAAACTTGCAATTTTTTTAGAGGCACAATTATAAAATTTTTTGCTCATTAGGAACATTTAAACTTCAAAGTTTCATTAAACTTATGTAAACAAAACTTTTTTCTCTCGATGAAAAACTTTAAAATCGAGAAATGAATTAGCTTTAAACTTTAATATAAGTGGGTCAAAGAAGATAAGCGCAATGACCGAATTTAATTGGGCGCAAATGTTTTTCCCGAAATTTAATCTATTTCTCGATGAGTGAGTAATTATTCGAGTGTTGTGCATGAGCATGCTTAGCAATGCTAAAATGAGAGCATCTGATATGAGGAAATTTTGGGGTCAAAATTCTGCAGTCATTTTAGCTAGAAGAGAACACCATGTGTATGGCATGAGTTAAAATGCAAGAGGTGATAATTTTATGTAATTTTGAAATTTGATAAAAAAAATCTTGTCTAGTTTTTTCGAAATGTTTTTTTATATAATTTTTGTTTTATAATTAAAATTTAATATTTCAAAAAAAATATCCCTGACTTAAAAAAGAATTTTAAATGACTTTAAAATAAAGAAAGAAAGAATTTCATGCGCACTTTGTGATTTCTATTAACCTTTCATCATTTCTCATTTCCACGCTCTTTCAGAACATCAAGAAAAAAGCGCGATGAGAAGGTGGAAAATGTCAATGACCTGACTCTCGATATAGTTCTTTCACTTCTCCTTAGCATAGCTCTTATTTCCATTTTTTTATACCATCATTATTATTAACTACCATCATCGCCTCGCCGGTGCTTTCTAGTTATTTATGTAAGAATGTTACGGATGAAGTTATATTCCATGATAATTGTTCTTGGCTCCATAAATTAAAGTGAAATGCTTAGAATTTTGAACTTGGTAAAGTTACTTCGACCTTGCGGAATGACTTGATAAGCTGAAAACTGATTAAAGTTCATTTGCTGTGAGTCATTTTCAAGGTGATTCTCTTCTTCTTCTTTGTTGCTATTCTGCCATGCCAAAGCGGCAATGTTGTGTGTATGTTGAGTTCATTAGAATTCAAACAACTTCCATTTTTCCAAGTCTTCTCCATGTATGCTTCAAATCACAGAATAGCACAAAGTGGAATAGAGAAAATTGCGGAGGAATCAAATGTAAAGTACCTGACTCAAGGTCGACCATTGATGAGTCCATGAGCCGAGAGCGAAATGACTGGTTTGTTCTGTTGAGATCATCGACCGACTTGAAATATTTTTTTTCGTGTTCCTTTACATTCTCGCGGTTGCAGTTGCTGTCATTTTTCCTCAAATATGCGGTTCGAATGTATGATGAGTGCATTTTTAAAAATAAAAATCAGAGCATCGCACGAAGATGTGTGGAAATTGAGGCCATCATCGGGTAGCGAGAGGAAAAAATTTGGAGCAGCAACTAAACAATTGTGAAAATTATGTAATTTTTCTCTTCAAATAAATTTTTGAATTTCTTTCGAGTGGAAAGTTTGGTGAGCGAGTGAGTGAGAGAGAGAATGGATAAATTTCGAAACGAGAAGTGAAAAAAGAGAAATTTTCACTTTTGTGCTGTTGGCTATGGCGCTTTGGGTGACGACAATGAGTGAGAGATAGGAAACCACTCGAGTTATGGCTATTGCATAACTTTTTTCTCTCATTCCAATCTGCAGCACCCGCCTATGTTTTCACATTTCTCATAAGACACACGTTAGCGATTGTCTTAGGCTTAGCTGAGATGTTTAATAAATATTAAAAGAGAAATTACCAACAATCATTTCCTGAAATTCATTCAAAATGTCAAATTCTGCAAAAAAAAATAATAAAAAAGTCAAAAAAATTAATTTTTTAATTCAAAAATTTTCCAGGTTTTTATTTTTCATTAATTGCGTTTCGCTCACAAAATTCTGCGTTCTTCAAAAACTTTTCTGGTCATTTTTAATTATTTTTTTGTAATTGTGTGATTTGTTTTTCTTCTTATCCTCAATTGTGGTACATTTAAAACCTAATGCAAGTTTTTCATTAATTTTAAAGTTGGGTTTCACTTAATTCATGTCAATTTCTTCTCAATGAAATCTCTAACATTTAATTATTGTTGGTTGCATTTTTGTTACACTTTTTTTTTCACCGGTTATCGCCTAAGAATTCTGTCAATGTTTAATCGTTTCATGTTGAAAAAACTTTCGCTACTAATTAAAAGTTACTTGGGTTATGTACATAAGAAATTATGAGGTCGATGGTGGCGAGAAAATTTTAAAGAGTTCCAGATGCTGCTTTATGATTGACTTAAATTTCCTCTGGACATCCTTAAAATTTGCAATGCTCACATTTTTCGCTGTTTCTATGAGAAAAACTATTTCCATTTTTTTTCTATCCTGGTTCAGAAACAAAAAGTGGATTGTGTAAAAAAGTTGATTTTTAGCTTTGTTTTTTGTTTAACAAACAGACACTCTCAAGTTGCACTTCGATCCGCGACATTTCTTAAGATTTGAGGGGTGGATAGATCAAGGGATGGAAAATCGCACAATATCTAAAATTTAATTTTCCTTTATCACAGAAAATTTATGGCTTTTAATCGTCCAAATATGTTTAATTGTGCTCTAAAACCCGCGGGGATATCAGATCGAAGCTCACCATTGTGTTCAATATTTTTTTAAACTCCTACTTGATTCAATTTCTAATATTTTCATTATGGATAGAGAGAAGAGTAAAATTATTTTTTGTCAATTTTCACATATTTTTTTTATTAATAACTAAAGCGAAAAAGAAGTTTTTCAATTCTAATTTGTCGACCTTCTTTAAATTATATGATAGTACTAGACATTCATCCTTAATTAATTATCATTGATTATTTTTTTTTTATTTTCTTTTTATCAGTGGAAAAATTTTAAAAATTTTCACCGCTTCTTTTTTAAATTTTCATCTCTCGATGTCTTATCAATTAATGTTTTAATGAATTAAAAAAATTATTCAACAAAGAGATCAAAAAATAATTAATTAAGAAAAGAGACACGAGAGATAGGAGGAAAGTTTGTGATCACAATTGAAGGGGGTGAAAACTTGATAAGATTTTTTTGATAGTAATTTTGTTCTTTTTATAATAACCTATAGAAGTGGATAATTTTTAATAAATCTAATTTAAGTTTACACCCCCCTGAAGTGGTGTCACGATAATAACTAGTTAATGTAATTTTTCATGGTGCTTTTCCTTAAAATTGTCAAAGAAACTTTTCATTGAAATATTTACAAAACTCAACAGAAGAAAAACTAATGCAAATTTTCACATTCAAAAAGTGTCCGCAATAATTTAGAATAAAAAAAGAATTAATTAAAAATAACCTTTTAGCACGCATTTTTCTTCATGTCGTGAACGAATTTTATTTCAGATTTTTAAATGTTTTGTTGTGTGTTGTTTTAAGACTAAAAATTAATTAATTACTAAATTTACAAAGTAATTTTAGAATGACAAGTAATGAAACCGGAGCGCTCACAATGCTCGCATTCTAGTATTTGATTGATTGGTGGGTTTTGCAACGTTTAAAGTAAATTGAACAAAAAATTGTCACTAAAATCAAAAGAGGAAAAAAATTTAGCTATGAATACGCGCTTGGTGTGCATAAAAAGAACAAAAATTATGCTAACTAAAAATTCATTTTATTGAACAGGAAAAAAGTTATTGTGTGGTGATCGCTGGCAAATTCAAATTTATACAAAAAAATCACATTTTTAAATTTCATGAGAAAAATAATTTAATTAAATATTCTAAGCACAGTCAAGTGTTAATGACAATTTTAAGCTCGCGCGAAACACGGAAAGAATTTCTAAATTATTTTTCTCACTTTTGATCCTTAAAACTGATTCTTAACCTCATATTCTAAAAAATTATTTTGTGTTTTTTTTTCAATCCTTAATGCAAATCTCCATCAATTCTTATCACTTTTCGAAGAAATTTTTGTAGGTTCACTTCCCAACTCTCTCTCTCTAATGACTTTGATTGACTTAAAATTTAAAGATTTCAATTTTTTTATATCTCAACAACACTCATTGACACAGAAAAAAGGGGAGCTTCTTATAAAATTAATTTCGGGAATTTTCAATTGTTTCAGCAAAATAAATCGTAGCTACAAATCAATCACTCACTATAATTGGTCTCTCTTTAGACTTGCATAGAAATCATGTCAACATCATCTGACTTTGCGATTTTCTCTTGATTATTTTTAATAGTCGTAGCGAGATAGCGATTGACGGCCGATGCAACTGCAGCTTCAATGTTGATATTTGAGAGACGCTTCCGTAGAATATTTTGATTATTCAGATGGTGATAGATGGCGGGCTCTTTGCTCTCGAGCTGCTGCCTCAAATGCGAAAATTGTTGAACGGTTTTGTGTGGATCGGGAAGAGGCGGAGGTGGTTGTTGAAGTTGTTGCCTCAACACCTCCTGATGTTGTTGAGTGTTGTTATTTATGTTGGACACGGCATTCGATACGGCCACGGCTACAGCATTAGCGAGACCCGACGCGATGTCATTCAGCAGAACTTGTTTTTGATTGACCTTCTGATGATCGTTATTTGTGGTTAATTTCTGGTGGAGTAGTGATGTCAATGAGGGTGTCGATGATATCGATTGTTGTTGTTGGGAAGGTGATGACATAACATTAAGATTATTATGAGACGAGTGAACGGATGATGATGCTGACATCACGGTCAATGATGTCAACGCTTTATTTCAGCTCATTTTAACTCGTTTACGCGGGGGTCCGATAGGTGGTATCTGTTGGGTTGCGAGGGCGCGAAATGCTTCATTTATCAGGTGCGGATGTGTCGTCACCATGTTCTTCCATCCGAGGGTTTCCATTACATCTGTTGCATGACTGCTGGGTGAGGAGAAAATAAATTGTCAATTAATTTGGGATCTGCGATAAATTGTGGTGCGGGTTAAGTGAGGATAAACGCCTCAATTAATCAATCAATATGGATATACCATGGTGTTGTAACTTACGTGTTGATAAACTCGATTGTTTGCGCTTTCAATTGATCGGCGCTGTGGAGATCCGCAAGTATAAGTGTCTCGGCTGCCGTCTCGACTGATAGATTAACACATAGCGCTTCTTCACACATCACTTTGAGCTTTTCAAGAGCATACTGGGTGGAGAAAATTTGAGAAATTTAATAAAATTTTTTGTTTATTTAATTAAATGTATTTAATTACCTTATCAGCAGCAGCGAGTAAATCATCAGCCATTTTTTCCAAGTTTGGTGCCTTTCCAGTGTAGATGAACCGAAGCATTTCTTTGAGCACTTCGTGATCGACATCGGTGATTGCGACTCGGTTCTGTTTTCGTTCTTCCATTTCATGTTCAAACATGGCGGCAAAGACAGGACTTCGAGCTAAGATATGAAAGTTAAATTGTTACTAAAAAGAGTACATTAAAAAATTATACACAACTCACCAGCAAGAATAGCTTTATGCGCCTGAAATTCTCGACCACCAACCGACAGTGTCACATCGCTGAACTTTTCATTATCAAATAGATTGCCCAAATCCTCCGAAAGCTTACATTCTGGCACTTTGAATTGGATTATGTTACTTTGTCCTGATATATTAACACTGTCAGCGACAACACTGACCTATAACAGAAAACAAAAGAAGAGTTGATGAGTCAATCCAAAAAAGTGAAAATCATCGGTAAAAGTTTTCATTCCTTCACTTTTTTTTATGCGTTTGTGTTGAATTTCTTAATGTTTCATTATTATGAAATCACGAGGCACATAATTTTTTTTCTTTTCTCTTTTTTGCTGTTACATCATATATAACGCATACAATCACCATGACCAAAAATGGCATAATTCATTTTTTCTCTCTCTCACTTTTTTCCGAATATCCACGGAATTTCTCTTTCTCTTTTTTCCCCATAATTCATTTCAATATTTTCAATTAAAAAAATTACTCTTTGAAGTGGTGAGAGAGAGAATTTTCAAATGACGTAATGCCGCCAACAACCCGTCAAAGAGGCAAAAAAAGCGAAAGTGTAGAGAAGAAAAAAATCGTTACAAAATCCACTCACCTCACAGAAAATGGTTAATTTGTCCTCGGGCAAAAGACCATTGGCTTCGTCGAGGAGAAAATCGCGTCGAATGAACTTCTTGAAGCCCCAATCTTTACCCTGTACGAAGCGATATGCTCGCTGCGATTCCATAGCTTTGGTCTCTTCGCGCTTGGCATTGAGAATTGAGAATTTAAATTTGGCTCGAACTTCCGATTTATTGCAGGAGACGAGAAGCAAATAGAGGGAGAGATAGTCTTTACTTTCCTCATCGAGACCTTTTGGATTCACGCGCAGACACCTAAACGAAACAATTTTTTTTAAGTTAAAATGCTTTCCTTGATTTTTTAGAAATGCGGAAGTAAAAAATATTTCCTGGTTTAAAAATCCTTTACTCACCATTTAAGTTTGTCATTTGCGCCTGCCGAGAATGTTGAGGATTTTAATACTTCGCCCATCTCCTCACGACAAAAACTAAAATTGTTTATCGTCCACATGTAACTGAATTTGACGACTTTGACCTGTTGAAAGTTGGAAAAAGTTTTTTTTAGATTTTTTTAAACAATTCTTTTAATTGTGAAATTCGCCACAAAAAATAAATATTTTATTCACCATAAAACTATAACTAATTTTATAATTCTCGTATGTGACATTAAAGAGAATGAATTCATGCTGTCGCGTCTTGACAACACCTTCAGGTGACCCGCACATAATGATTGTGATAGTTAACTTCTAATTCTTAACGATTAAAATTCACTTGAACACAAAAATAAAATAAAAAAATATCGGCACGGATGAATTTTCGCGTGCACTCGTATGCTCGGCAAGTTACAACTGGCATGCTTTGGAGATTATTTTTTGAGTCGATCGCGAGCATGAGCTTTCTCGCAGTTTGTTGTTGTTTGTTTTCTCTTTACGTAAAAAAAAAGAAAGAAAAGAAGTGAAAGAAATACAACTGCATAGCACATGGCGATGAGAGAAAGAGAGTGTTGGGAAATTTTACAAGCGTATTGTGAAAGACACTCCAATGTTGCACACACATTATTTTTTCTGCATTTTCTCTCTTGTCTCACTCTCCCATTTAACATTTCCTCATATTTTATTTTCGAAGCTCTCTTAGTCAGTTTTTTTTGAGCGTAGACAGTTTTCACAATTTGCCTGTGGTAATTTACATACATGCTGAAGAAGTTGAAACGAAAGGCGCAGCGGTGGCCACAATAAGAGATTTGTTGTGCATCATTTTGCGAAATCAAGTGAAACTTTACTGGTCTTTTGTGTGTGACACACTCACGCGCGTATTGAAGAGAAGCCCTTAACGACGATAAATGAATCCCGTCCATTACCAATCGATTTATCACCATGAATTACCAGCAAATTAGCGGCAGCTTTCCCAGTGTAATCTTTATTTAAAGAGACAACTGGCACGATGTGAAAGTTGAGACAGAGAGAGATTTTAACAATATGATTTACAATCCACAAAGGTCGTGGAATAATAATTTGTCATGAGGAACGATATGAGCGAGAGAGATGTGATCGCATGTGGGATGGCATGTGACATTAATTTAACAATATAAATCACATTCATCAGTCATCGTATGGAGCTAGACAATGAGCTGATGGGAACATTTTCTGACATAAATGGTGAAGAGCTTTTAAAAGTTTTGTGGAAAAATTAAGATTTTTAAATTAGCTATGGAAGTCTTGAAGCTTTTCAAAAGCTTTCTGATTTAACTTTCATTCAAGTTTAGAGAAAAGGAAACGAAATTTGGGATATACAAAAAAAAAATCTTTAAATTTCACCACAAAAATGAAGGTTAAATTCAATTGAAGAGATAGTGAACAATTTTTAACTGGTGGAAATAAAAATGAAAGTAAAAGTAAAAAGTGAATAATTTAATAAAACATTACATAAACTCCGCCGCCACCAAAAGGAAAGGGTTCACCATCCGAAGTCAAATAGTATAAAGTACACAAAAATGTGAGAGAGAAAAAAACATTGTTAATGCTTTCTGATTTGATTTTATTTCTTTTTCGTGCGCTCTCTCAACGATGATGCAAAAAAAATTGAGCGTCAACGTGTTACACACAAAAAAGTTTCACTTTCGCTTTCGATTTTGAAATTTTCACATGGAGTTTTTATTTTATTTTGCAAGGGTTTAATGTTGCAATTTAGCTAAAGAGATTATTTGAGATAAATATACAATTAATCTTCGTTGTCTCTCTCTCTATTTTGCTCTCTGCGTTGATTCGAAATGCAAATATATGCAAAACAACTCTAGTACAGTGTGAGAGAAAGGTGGTGGAGGAAAAATGATGGAAAATCGCTTCAAATGGGAAAGTAGGAAGTGAGTGGTGCTCTCACTTTGTCGTGTTGTACACGAAACGCATTGCATGTTCGGAAACGAGGAAAAATCATTCATTTTTGACAAATATTGAATCAAGCTAAAGTGAAACTGCTTGATAATTTATTTCTCTTCCTTATAGTGCTTAAAATTAATCTTAATTTTTTTCCCAATCTATAAGCTGTATTAACTTTGTTGGAACACCAATTTTTTTTTAATCGCACCGATTTTTATATATTTTTTTAAATTTTTGCAAAATTAGCATTTTGAAATTGTGCCTCGAAACAAAAAAATTATGCAATATATTCATCACTTGAACGGTTTGAACAGCAGCACAAATTTCTCTTTTTTCACTTCTCGTTTCGAAATTTATCCATTTTCTCTCTCACTCACTCGCTCACCAAACTTTCCACAAAAGAAATTCAAAAATTTATTTGAAGAGAAAAATTACATAATTTTCACAATTGTTTAGTTGCTGTTCCAAATTTTTTCCTCTCGCTACCCGATGATGGCCTCAATTTCCACACATCTTCGTGCGATGCTCTGATTTTTATTTTTAAAATGCACTCATCATACATTCGAACCGCATATTTGAGGAAAAATGACAGCAACTGCAACCGCGAGAATGTAAAGGAACACGAAAAAAAATATTTCAAGTCGGTCGATGATCTCAACAGAACAAACCAGTCATTTCGCTCCCGGCTCATGGACTCATCAATGGTCGACCTTGAGTCAGGTACTTTACATTTGATTCCTCCACAATTTTCTCTATTCCACTTTGTGCTATTCTGTGATTTGAAGCATACATGGAGAAGACTTGGAAAAATGGAAGTTGTTTGAATTCTAATGAACTCAACATACACACAACATTGCCGCTTTGGCATGGCAGAATAGCAACAAAGAAGAAGAAGAGAATCACCTTGAAAATGACTAACAGCAAATGAACTTTAATCAGTTTCCAGCTTATCAAGTCATTCCGCAAGGTCGAAATTCACTTTACCAAGTTCAAAATTCTAAGCATTTCACTTTAATTTATGGAGCCAAGAACAATTATCATGGAATATAACTTCATCCGTAACATTCTTACATACATTAAATAATAAGAAAGCACCGGCGAAGCGATGATGGTAGTTAATAATAATGATGGTATAAAAAAATGGAAATAAGAACTATGCTAAGAAGAAGTGAGAGAGCACATCGGGTCAGGTCATTCACATTCGAGAGTCGATCTTTTGAGATTTGTTCTTCTATTTTTATTGTTTCTCATAAAGACGAAATGAAGAAATTTTTCAGTTGAGTAAAAGTTGAGAAATAAAATAAATTCAATCTATAAAAGCAAAGACGCAGACAAATAAGTTCTTTTTATTTCATTTGTTCATTTTTCAATGTTGTCTGCAACGGAAATATCCGAAAAAGAACTGTTTCCATTTTGATGAGGTTCTTAAACTCACCCATCATCATTTAACAAACACCGTGGCGTGGTTCATCGGGGTATAACGAAAGGAAATCAATTAACGCACGGTTGAGGTAATTAAATATGGTATTTAAAAAACAATCAAGAGTGTCCATCCCTTTCTTCATTGAGGTCAAAGTAAGGCTTCAGTTTGTGGCTTTTAAAGAATTGCAACCATTTCCTTTCTTTTAAGTTTGTAACTTTATCTTAAAGCATACACACCCATCATATAATGAATGATATACAGCTTTGATGTGTTTTAAAATGCTTACGATTTGACCGTAAATAAATTTCTCCTTCTTTATGCTTGAGAAATGTAATGTGAGAATGATAAAATATTGAAATTTCCCACAACACATCAAAAATTATTCTCGATCGCTCAACGGACGAATGAAAAAATTATTTAATTTTTAATTCTCGCTTGATGTTCTTTTCACCGACTGAACTTGTTGTTTTGTATATACATATATATATTTATATCGCGCACACCACTTTTGATGAAATTTATACGTGAGAGTTCAATGCTCGATAACTATTTCAACTCATGAGTTCTTTCCACTAGACTGGATATTTAAAGCGCAATAGAAATTGAATGTGACACAACTAGAGACGTTTTTGTCAAACTTTCAAAGTGTTACATAAATTTGCATTCGATTCCACCTTCTAATTAAATAGAAGGCAGGGAAAATTTCACGGTGGTCCTTAAATGGTCAAAAAGCGACACCCATGAATGACTAATTTAGTGTGAAAACAATGCGACACAATGGTTCAAAATGGCAGATGATTAATTATCATACATTTCAGCGTGAATGAAAATTCAGAGATCTTTTTTTATATTCTTGAAGAAATGTTCAAAGCGGACCACATAAAGTTCATCGACCATCTACAAACTGTTCTTCAATTCGCATCTTATTAATATTCGCATTGAGTGAGAGAGAAAATGGTCATCTCATGTGAGAATCTCGAGTGGAAATTTTAAAATTTTAACGGATTTTCTGAGTTTATTAATGGAATTTTTAAATTTAATTTAAAAAAACAATTTTTTTAAACAATAAACTTAAGTTCATTCAAGCGTACTCGCCGCAGTCAAAAGGGCACTCAACCCGTCTTTAGCTCTCTCGTCACCACCATCATCAACTGTTTCTTCTCTCGCTCATTCACATTCGCAATGTGTATGTGCTTTTTTTCAATGTCATACTGCACATGCAGCTCTTTTTCTCATTGCAAAATTTGCTATCGTACTATACACGCGTCTAACGACTGCACTTTGAAAATTCATGACAACTATACTCGTCGTTCGTTCATGCGCATTTAGTTTTCTCCATCTTATTGAGAGTGCAAAAAAAACGTGACATTTTTTATTGTGAATCGTAAAATATTTGAATGTGGCGAATTTCACTGTCTATAGCCGAAGGCCATTGTTGAGACTTACCTGAGTATAACACCAATTCTCAGCGACTGGCGTATTCACCTCTGGCAGAGGTGGTGATGGCACTCGACTTACTGCCATTGTACTGCTGCTAGACGAGTGCAGGTTGGATGTAACTCTAGCAGTTTGGCCTGCCGGACACTCGTTCACCACCGGCAATCTGAAAACGAGACGAAAGAAAAAGAGAACTTTTAATTAATTTTGTTCATCGATGCATGCATGCGGTGCTGCGTGTGTGCATTTAAAATTTTTTCAAGCACCTGCTCTTGTCATAAGTGAATGTAGAATAAAGAAAAATTATATATTGTTTGTGACACATTCGGAGCATCATCTGGTCACAAAGGAAAGATGTTCATTAACATGACATGAATATTGAGAAGCGCGAAAAAGGTGCAATGTACTCGGAACAATGCCCTCATAAGGAGACACACTCAATTAAATTTACAACGTCGCGGAACTTATTATTAATCATGATGATTCGTTTTCTGAACTTTTAAATATTTTGAGACTTAATCAAAGATTTTTCTAACCTTTTTCTTAAAGCTCTCAATTTTCTCGCTCGATGATTTTCATCAAAGGGATTTTCTCAATAATTTCTTTATGAAATAAAATAACATTTATAAACATCCCCAAGGTAATATCCCTCAACTCAAGAAAATTATCGTTTGTGAAACAAAAATCCTTCCAGCTATCCTCGTTTTGTTTTACGAGAGACTATAAACCAGAAAATAAGAGGGAGGAAAAAATAATAATTTTTTTTATTACCTGCCCAATGCTGCACTTAGCAATAAGAAGCTCATTATTTAAATATATATATTTTTTCTAAGTTAATATTCCCAGCATTAATACGTCATTATCACAAGACCGACTAATTTAAATTAAATGGCACTTTATTTTCCGACACCCACAAATCTTCGTTATCATTTCTTTTTCTTTCTTTTTTCTATGTGCAATTTTCACATTAATTATGTCTTAATTAAAATCGCGCGCTCTCTCTCTCTCTCTCCTCTGATTCTCGGGGCTCTTCAGTAGTTACACTCGAAAATAAATTATAGCTTACTTTAAAACTGACCCGTACAATAAGAGCATCAGAGACAGACTGAGAGTGTTTTAAAAAAAATAATATTTATGAGTTTGTGTTGCTTATTTTTGGCGAAAAGTTTATACCTAAAACATTTCTTGTTATTTTTTCTATTCTTACTCAAAGAATTGTTCTTTTTTAAAAGAAATCTTTCTCTCTCCCACACACAAATGCACACAAGGTCTCTCCGGTGTGTGAATGTAAGGATAAAAGATTTATAAAGGGGTGTAAAATATAATATTTGAAAAATAAATTTTTAAAGAATTCTTTCATAAATTTAAAATTAATTAAATTAAAAAAAATAATTTAAAAAGTCCATCCCCAGTTTTATCCTTAATTCTCTATTTCTACACACACTTTCACAACTGGTAGCAAGCTGAAAGGCTTCTTCTTCAAGAACATCTGGTTAATTTTTCATTTGATTTATTTTCAACTCTCCACATTGTATCAAAAGCCACAGCTGAAAACCCAGAGGTGAAATAACTTTTTTGTAGGTCCTTTTAATCACATTTTTCACGGTAAAATATTTCTTGGATGATTGATAATTTTTATTTCTCATGTTGTATCAAATCGATAGCAACACAGGATGACGAGATGAAATTCAATATTTTTTCTTCTTTTGTATTAGAAAATAATGATCATCGGAATCTGATGAAAGCCGAGAAGAAAATTCCTATGACAGATTAGATCTACATTCATTTTCGTGATTGAATTTTGTGCTTAGCATATATACGAACTAAAAATTGCCTGCTTCTCTTTTAGGAAGAGATGTCGACCTAGTTGGAGGGTTTTGATGGGATTTTTTCTGACCTCGAATCGTAACTACCTGAGCATAAGAACTTCTCTTCATAAAGTTTGTATAAGAGATACTTTCTCCGCATATAAAGAGCTGCCAACAGTCTAAATGTGTGTCAAACTTTCATCCTCTTTCCGCTTTTTATAATCCTTGCTTGAATTCCTACGAAAGACCTATCTCCATGCCAACATGAGAGAAGATCTTTCAAGGATGCACACTCAAGTCACATTTACAGCCTTCCATCATCAACGTGCAGGCAAGAAAAAATATTCGAAGGATTTCAGTAACCGCAAAAAATATTTATTTATTTATAATCAGGGGTTGACACTAGATTTTAAGTTAATACTAAATCAAATAAATTTTTAAATATTTAATTATAGTAACATGAATTGATTTAGTAAAATATCTCGTTTTTACTCCCCTGCTGCTGCATAGGCAAAATGAGTTAAATCTATTTAAACCCTCGAATGAATAGCGCGAGCTTTATGGACAAATTAATTATGTTTTTAAATACGCTCATTTATTGACACCACTCTGGCAGTGATGATGGGAAAACCAGTAGAAAGTTACTCGATTATGTTTTCATCATGATGGAATTAAAAATTAACGCTCTCACTATGGCGCGATGAGAGCAAAAAATGACTTTCGACCATATACTTCCAAAAACGTGACTTTTACTTCAAACATAAAATTGAGCACGAGGCAATCGCCAATGATACATACGACTTGCTCAACGAAACACACACTCACAAGGAGGTGTAACTCTCTGCCATTCTTTTTAATTGTTTTTTCACCTTCACATCATCGCGTTCGCTTGCCGTTGACATCGTTGACGAGCGGTGAAATTAATTTATCACTTTATTGAAGTTGCACAATCAGCGCGCCGCTCTTTATGAGTTTTCGAATTATAAATTGTTACATCATAATCATCTTTCCCTCCCTCTCAAGACAGTTTTGGATTAATATAAAAAAAAGTGTGCAGAGTGAGAGAGGAAGTACATCAAGCGCAAATTTCTCTTTTTAAATTTTATTGCCTTTCTTTTGCACGAGCTTGCATAACATGCTACTTTAGCAATTCAAATCTGTCTGAATTTATGTGCATGGAAATTAAAATTGTTTCACATTGAAATTGAGCGATTTTATAGAAATTATTATATCACAAAATTTATCTGCATTTTACATCTTAAGGCAAATCAATGGATAGAAATTCCAACTAATATTTTCACTTTTCACATTCATGTCCGATAAGCACCGAAAGATAAAATTTATATCGTAAATGGTCTCAAAAGCCATTCCGCTATAACTGAAGTGCAATCAGGCATTTGGCGAGTGGTTGAGAAGAAAAATCAGATTTTAAAAGCGAGGCAGTAGAATAGAGCAGTTTTTTGTAACTGAATTTTAAAAATTCAATTTTTTATAGCCCGAAAAAAAATTATCGAAAGAGAAAGGCACGAAATTAAATAAATAATGCATGCAGTGAAAGTGTAAGTTCACTTTTAGTAACTTTAACGACACACATTTCAGTTCATATCGAAAATGCATCGCATCGAGGCGATTTCGTAAACCAAATCCATAATTTCTCAATCTCTTTTTTAATTTTTAAATGTGTGTCGAGGCGAAAAGTCTACAGCTACGATGCGATGAATGAAAAAAATGTATGTCTAATCATATGCTGTTGCTGCCGCCGTTGATGATCATTGAATTGCCTTGCTTGTGATGACAAGGGACGCGAGCGATGAGAGAAAATGAACGATCACCATCACAAATAACCGACCTCAATGAAATATCAAAGCAAAAAAAAAACTTTGACCCACAAAAATTTAAATATTTGGCTTTGTGTGTCCGAAATTCAATAGTCGGAATAAATTTGCATTATCAACAGCTGCGGGGCAGTTTGGAATCGATCATGTTGCGGTTATGCAATCGCATAATCATTTCGGTAGCATCTCAACATTGCCATTCTCTTTCTTTATTTTCGCGAGAGAGCTAATTAATTCCGACACGATGTTTAACAATTGAATTCAAGATTTATGAGATGATTTTCTCGAGAAAAGAGTTTTGTGTGTAACAATTGGAGAGAGTTAGAGTTTCACTCTTTGTGTGCCTCCACGAAAACCATGAAACTTTCATCATTTCACCTTTTCTCTTTTTATTTCTCTTTTCCATAACATAATAAATTGAACTGTCTTTCAATTCCATTCTACTTAATTATTTTGAATGAGAAAGAGAGAGAGAGAGAGAGAAAAGTGTTACATCTTGATGCATAAATATATTCTTAGGCTTATGAAATGCAGCAAGGGAAAATTGTCATTTAAAAAATTTAATCTCAGCCCAAGCTCAAGCTTTCAATTAAATTAAATTTTTCAATCAGACGCTCCTCCAAGTGGCACACGACGTGATCGACGCGTCGGAGCGAAAGTGGAAGTTCATGACAATTTCAAATTAAACTTTCCCATTCATGTTCAATTTACTTTCCATACTAGTGTCGCTCTGTTTTCCTTCTTCCTCCTTTTCAATTTTTATTTTTTTATTGGTGACGAGTGTGACAATTTTAATGAGATCGTGCGTGTGTATAGTTTTTATCGGATTTTAAAAAAAATGGAAATTAAAAAAAAAACTTTAACGGAAATTTAGGCTCTAAAGAATATAAATTACAAATTTTGTTTTAGCGGACAAAAGTTAAATTTACTTCAATATTTCAGTGATCATTATTTTTCAAGTCAATTCGATTTCTCGAAACAATAACGAGCATGTCAGAGAATTCAAAATTTATTATCTCGACTTGAGCTTATAAAGATTCAATAATTCACTCAGCATTCGATCATCTCATTTTTTTCGCAATAAATTGCTTTATCCACCCACTTATGTACATTCGTTGCTTCGTGAATTTCACCATGCCCTGACAACAATAATAAAATGAGGAAGACGATAAAAGAGAAAGATTCGCTTATATAAAAATGTTGAGCACTCTCTCAAACCCCTGTATAGCGTTCGTTTTATTGCTTCGTGAATTTTATAGAAAAAATAAACATTTCATTAAAATATAATATGTCGACCGATGTAAGTGAGAAGAAGAAGTTTTTTAATGCGGAACTCGAGCGAGCTATACACGAGCATGCATACAGTTACAGAGATGAGAGAGAGAGAGAGAGAGAAAGAGAGACATTTAGAGGGTGCACGTGGAGGAACAACAACAGTGAGAAAAGTCTGAGACTTTTATTTGACATTCTCCAACCGAGAGCGAACGGAAAATTTGCACATTTTGCCAAGTCTCATATATATGCGATCGTATAGATGATGCGGCATCGCAGACAATTTATGACGATCAAAAAAGATCAAAAAAATATATATCTTCACCACCAACACAGATCAGATGACAATAAATATTAAATGAGATTGTTTAAATATGGAAGTGAGAACCTTGAGAAGCACTCAAGAACCTCGCTCATTGATTTTTATTGGCTCCAGTACAAACTATTCTAGATCAATACATCGATTTCCTGTATAAATCATTAGGTTTAGAAAATGTAGCATGAAAAGATGTGATAAAAAAAGCTGATAATTAAATTTATCGACGACCTTCATTGCTTTTTAAGTTCCACATGCTACACACATCGCAAAAATATATAAATCAAAAATTTTGTCTGCGGCTTTGACATTCTGAACGCTAAAATTCTTGTACAACGACAGAGACAAAAAATACATACATCAGTTGGTTAAAAAATATAAGCATGTAGCTCATAAATGACGTCCAGGGTCAAGGCTTTCCCAAACTGACGACAATCATTAGAAGAGCAATTGTGCGTCAAGGGCAGCATAGCAGGAATTAAAAGCCGCGCATGATTGATGTCTTGTATTCGCCTTATCGCTGACAATAATTTTTCTTTTATCAGCAGGACGACGACCTTGAACAGAACTCGCTGAGTGCCCATAATCAGAAACATTTTTTTTGACTGATTTCACCTTCATATGCCATCATCGAGCTTCGTCATAGAACAACAATGTAAAATTTTGTGTGCGCATTTTGTTCGGTCAATTTCCAGTGAGTCGAGTGGAAATTATTCACGACAAGTGAACTTCGTGTGTCAATCCACTGAAGAGCGTTTACACGATAAATTTCGAAAGGGATTAACCTTGAACCGTCTTTCTGTTAATTTAATTAAAAGCCACTCGAGCAACCCAAAAAGTCATGACATTTGAGAGGGGTTCGGAGAAAAAAGTTCAACGAGCGAATTGACGAATTGATGCGGCGAGACGTCTTTATGAGTGTAGAATCAAGAGATAGATAAACTTGAAGTTCTATATGCTATTGGAAAATTATGTGAAAGGAAAAATTGATTTTCTCTCTGACCTCATGCATTCGTTCTCAAGGAGACTCTTCTTCATATTCTGTCTGCGTTTCATTCTTCTTTCACATGCTACAAGCCCGATAATGTCCTTGAACTTTTCCTCTATCTCGAACTTTTGTGAAAATTTAATTTCAGAAGTTAGAAAATTTGCTTTTAATTTTTTTAATATTTAAAAATTTATATAATTTATGGAAGTTTATAATTTTAATCACATCTATTTTTTCTATTTTTTGCAAACCAGTTTCCAGCCCCTGTTTGTTTTTAACGGAATTTACTTAATCACATTAATTACAGCGCACACGCCTCTCACTCACTCTCTCACTTACTAATGACGTAGATTTTATCCTTGAATTTTTAATTTTATTTAGGAAGTGCTGTTGCTTATTATTTAGAGAAAAAAATTCTTCCGCGATTGAAAAAATTATTTTTAACATTGAAATGAAATCTGAAAATTTCACCAAATTAATCTCTCTCAATACATTCACTCGGACCCCATATTTATTCATCAGCAATCATTATCACATGTTACTTGTTATAGCTTTTTAAGCTTGTATTTGAAAAAAATATATTTAAAAACTCTTTTCTATGTATTTTGCACGCCATACATACAATTTTTATTTTTTTGATGACCTTGTCTCGGCATTTTTTTTTCTTTTAATTTTTAGACTACGGGCGTTGCTGAATATTGTTGTTGCAAAAATTTGTGTTCGCACTCTTGACAAGCTATTAAGTTAATAAATCTAACACGCTTACCAGATTCTTTTTGCCTTCAAATGAGGCCTTTGAGCTCTATAGAGTGAGTGAGTGAAAGAAGAGAATTGAGGTGTCTGATTATCGTTTAATGATTAGGTTGGTGCTGCTGAACAATGGCAATAATCTAATCGCGATATATGTATTCAATTTTTATTTTCTAGCAACATTTAATTGTTATTTTTAGAGGTGTTTTTGGTGGCGGTGAAAATTGGAGAGATTGAGTTCGTTGATGAATTGTAAATACGTAAAAAATATATAAATGAAAAGTATGTTAATTATAAAGATTTACCACATCATAGAAAATACGAAGAAGAAATTATTACTGAGTTATTAATCGCTTTTTAATTGAGCTCAAAATTTTTCGCTAATTGCTCGTCTCCACCTCTCACTCACTGCCTAGGCAATACCTTAGAAAACTACACATTTGACCCACATCGATCGCGTTTTTATCATGCGCGCACATTAATTAATTTATGTCAAGTCACTCAGCAAATATTTTTACTTTATGGACCATCATTTAGGAGAGAAGTAAAATCTACACTCCATAAAACTACTTTTCTTGTAATTGCTGGCTATAAAAATGTAATTTACAAATTGAAATAAAATTAATTTTTATTTCATCTGTGTGGTATTGAGATGAAACATTTATCATATCCACTTGTGGTCATCAGGAAGTGAAACACTACATTAACCATTTGAGGCGAAGTGAAGCAGAAGAAGTTATTGAGAGCACATGACACGAATAACATATACCGATGATGATGATCACAATGTATTTTATGATAATTAATCATGTGCGGAGAATTGTGATGAGAGGCAAATGCTAGATTTTTTTCTTTTGTGTAAATACCATACAAATGTATTTGTAATACTGCAAGGTCAAACAATTCCGTTCACGTTCCCATAATCGATTTTATATACTCTTTTTTTTTGTTTAAAGCTTTTGGTTGAAGGAGATGCGATGATGAATTATTATTAAAAGGATGAAATCAGCTTATGGGCATGATCGAATGTATTTTTGTTCAATGTCATAAGAGATTTATTAAAAAATATTTTCTAAAATAGCTTTAAACGGTCAAATTAAGAAAAAATTAAATATATTTGCATATTTTCGTCGATTATCGATTTTCTCTGACTTTAAAAAAAAATACCTGGCTACAGTAAACAATTTTCCATGCCGAATAGACTCTATATAGAGGGAATGTGTGGAAAGAATAATATGTTATGTGTGCGGTCCCTACGTTTTCCGATTGGACACCAAAGAGCAGCAACAAACAAAACGATAGAAAGATTTAGTGCCATGAGCGAGGAAGAGAGAGAATTTTGTGTATATTTGTCGGACCACCCTCATAGCATCAAATATTCATCCTTTTGCCTTTCCTCACATTTTGTGAGTTTAGAGTATTTTTACCAAATGTCCCTGCGATTTTATTTACTTTTACCCTCTCCCGAACGTCTGCTTACAATTTACTCTAAATGTTACTTTTTTGCATAAACTGTCGCATGACTTTTTATAATGATAGCATTCATTCGCCAAGGAGAGAAGTGCAGACGGTTAATGACTAGATGGGATCATCATACCAATTTGCAGATACGTTATAACCGCAACTTTTTCTCTCTCTTTCGTTCAACCCGATATATACGAAAAAAAAGTGCAAACAATAATAATAAAAGCAGAACATCCACTCGAGTCAAGTCGAGCTTCCATCGTCGTTCATGGACGAACGTTTTTTCGCTTCGTAAAGGGAGTTCAAAGTGAGTATTTTGCATGAACATTGTTAAAAGGATATGAATATTAAGCGCACAAGTGCAATGGCTGAGAAATTAACGAATGACGTGATTTAAAAATTTGTCATTTAACGATTTTTTTCTCCTTTCTCGTTTGTTGACTGTCATTAAACCTCTTTTTGTGTGCGTAAATTGAAAATGGGACAAAGGAGCTATGAACTGTTGCCACATATACGTTGAATTAATTTCATCTGCGCTCATTTCACCCCACGAAATATTAAGAACTCTACATCTATAATTTTGTGTCTCAATTCTCATGGCAACAAAGTTTCCATCGACTGCCAAAGCCGAGAGGAGTGAGGAGTGAGAGAGGATTTGTGCCTTGAAAGTGAAATTTATTTGAATACTCCGATCAGATCCCCAACCTAGAGATTTTCGTCTTGTTTCTCGATTGCCAAAAAATACAACCATTTATATTCTCATTGAAATCCCCTTCAGGCAAAGTCAGCTCATGTTGTTGCTCATCTCTCTCTCTCATTCCATAACAACAGGCAATCTGTACATGAATTTGTTGCTGTTACACCGTGCGCATGCTAAATGCTATCCACCTAAATTTCACATTACCGAGAATATGTTTTCTAGAGTAAGTTATAGGTAGGGAGTGAGTGAATGTGAGAGGGTAGGAAAAATTGTAGATAAAGAGCACATGGTGATGGCCTTTTACGTACACAACTAAACGCGCAGCATAAAAACATTCGAAACTTTTAATGACAATGACACCGTTCGCACAGAGCGCGCTCTCGAAATTGATAGAGCTCAATAAAATTTTTTAACTATTTTATCAAAATTGACTGTAACGAAAATATATATCGCACACATTCGTACGCACTTCGTAATCAAAAATTGATTTTTATCGTGCATTTCATCATTGTATTTTTTAGATGTCACGCTCTCATTTATTTATTTGTGCGCTTATCACATTCTCACACAATTAGCAAATTAGTGATGTGAACTAAATTTTCTCATATATATTGATTGCACTTCTATTTTATCATAATTTAGAGTAAGCAATGTCCCTGTCCTGAATGGGAAACATTTTGTACATTTTCGAGGGGGGAAAACGTGCATTAGGAAGATTAATGAGATTTTCACCATAAATACTAAAATGTGTTTTGGTTCGCTCTGTGTCATAGAAGAAGTTTAAGATATATACATATAAAAAAAATGTTGGCGATGTTTCTCATAATATTTTCGTTTAAGCTCGAGAGAAAGAGAGAAAAAGTAACGCATACAACCATTAGTCATTGGAATATTATTGAGAACGACAAACACATTCAACAAACGTGTGTGTGTGTGTGTGAATAACTCTCCGTAGTAGCTCTGCTGCTGACTTTTTTTTCGGAGGTCTATGAATATGAACAATTTTAATTTTTTTTCTGTTTCATTGACACACTTTGCTAGATTATATGAACGAATTAACGAAAAAAAATATAAATTGTGTTGCTTTATGAGCATTACTTCTTCTTCTTCTTTGCTCATTGTTATTGCTTATTGACTGTGAGGTTTTTGTTTTGTTTTGACACCAGCGAACGAGTGAAAGTGCAAATGCGACAACTCTCTAAAGTGTCTCTCATGCACGTTCACCTCCTTCTCTCGTCGACAGCGGTGGTAGCACAATGGCATTTAGTGAGGTGATTGGGTGAATTTCATCTCATTCGTACGGTGTCGACAGGAGGCCTCGCCAATTACCAACCAGAAAAATTACAAATCACCTCTTTTCGAATGAAAAAATGATGGAGAAAAAAGAAATCAATTCGTGAGAGGATTTTTTTGCAATATGAATTTTGAATTAAAAAAATTTGAAAGTGAATTTTGTAAGAAAAAAATATTATTAAAAGCAATTTCACCTTCGCAAAATAACTTATGCAAAAATCTTTTTTTTTGTGAGTTTAATTGCTGCGCGTGAGAAATGTACACAAAATTTATCGCGATATCTAATTGCGGCTTTCCAGATTGCGAAAGCAAAAAAATGTGAACGAAATGATAACAATAATTTGGGATGACATTGAAGGATTCGTAAAAAATATTTTGAAGTTTTATTTGCTT
This sequence comes from Tanytarsus gracilentus, assembly GCA_038502055.1. NCBI lineage: Eukaryota > Metazoa > Arthropoda > Insecta > Diptera > Chironomidae > Tanytarsus > Tanytarsus gracilentus. The sequence continues at coordinate 1,536,458 of JAXRKN010000045.1, read as the reverse complement.
ACAATTTTTATATAAATTTAAATCATCAACGTCAAAGTTTTAATCCCATCGGATTAATTTTTTTCAAGAATTCATCATCACCCATAAAGTGCGTAAGTACACTCATATAATAATCTAATCTCACTCTCGCTAGCTTTTCGCATGAAATGAAAATTTTCACCATCATCTATTACGGAGTGCTACTTGGAAAACTAAAAAGATGCTCACATATATTATAAAGAGTTGAAGTAGCAACAGCATTATTTACGCACCAATTATTGAAACGATCGAGCTCGCAACGCTTTTTTGCTCGTTTTGAAATTGAGATTTTGGGAACGATTTTGTCGGATTATCGCCATCATCAGACGCGAATTTGTATGCGAAAAAAGAGAGAGACACGATATGAAATGTCAGTTGAAAGTCTCATCAAATAGCCTTGATGGGTTCAAAAATCCTCCGGTTAGTTCGATGATAAATATCTGATCAGATGAAAATGTGCAATGGTCGCGAAAAAAAAGAGTGTTAACGAAACGAATATAATGAAAGAGGAAAGAAAGAAGTTAGAATGTTTTTTGTTCCATTCCTCGCAACACGCTCTGAATTTATCGACAATTTTTTTGCCTTCTTTTTCATCCATATTTATTTCTTCATGATCTCTCTCTCTCTCGCTCTTGCTTTTGCCAATTCTTCTTTCTATATTTCTTTTTCATTCTTTTTAAATGCGCAAACACACGGTGAATGATTCTAAATGACCCTTTGTCAAGGTCTTTAGCAAAGCCAAAGAGAAGAAGAATCAGACAGAATCGCGAGAATCTTCTTCACATTATTTCTGCTTTTCCTTCATTTCTTTCGCAACTGATCATCATTTATATATATATGAGCGCAGAAAAAAAGAGACTCTCAAGACTGAATCGGTTTGTTGCCTCGTTAAGCGGATCAGTAACAAACGATTTTATTATTTTTTCTAGAGAGAGAAAAATTAATGAGAACGAAAGAAGAAATTTATGCTGAACACAATTCACATTCGAGGTGGTGCTGGTGAGTTCTTGCCCAGTCAATGAACACTCGTCTCGATTACCTCGGCCGATAAGCATAAAGCGACTAAATATAGAAGACAAGAAACTGGAAAAATTGTGCGAAATCTCGTTTTACAACTAGGCGCATGTAATTCTCGATGCTCATTATAAAGCCATGGAACTGTCATTCATCTTCATCGAGGTTGATTCGATTTAGTTTACGAAAAAAATATAAAATCAATTGTTTAACGACTTCCCTTCTGGATGGCCTAGGATTATTGCATTGAGAAAAAAAATCAAGCTCGTTGGCGTGTAAAGCGCAATCGGGTAAATCGAGGTGTATAGCATTGGTTATTCGGAATAAGGAAGTACTTTCAGCAGTGACCACAAAAGCGATATGCTCTTGATGTTGTAAAACATAATTTACACACTCATCAAGTGTGACAATGCCATTAAAAGTTTTTTTAAAGGCAATCAACAAGCCATTATCGATTTCTACTTGAAATTTAGCCGATTTTCAAGGGAGGTGAGAGCGAACGAAACTTTCACGAATTTATTTATTTTATAATTTTCTCAATGTGGAAATCACACTCATACAGTTGGCCGCGATGGTAACATTGAGCACACAGCGCGCCAGCAACTCGTGAGTGAAAGTAAGAGTTTACTTTAATAATGCTCATTTCTCTTGATCTCATCATACCTGAGACCAAAAGAAATTTAACACACACGCGACTTATATAAGTAGAATAATAGGTGAAACATACCTGGCCAGAGCCATCCTAACATGTGACAACCCGGAGAGTGCCAGAGTATCCACTTTGGCGAATTTTTGAGGAAACAAAATAAAATAAAAACTTGAAGAGGAAGATTTAAAGGGCGCACTTGACGAGGAAGCAACCGATGTCACTTGAATTCGCCGCTTTTTTAAAATACTTCAAGGAGATAAAAAAAATTATTATCCTTCAATGCTTTTTTTACAAAGTTCTTCCTTGATCGTTTATCACCGTCATATATGTGTGGAAATGTAGCATTTGATTTCACTTTGCTTATAACAATTTTTTTAATACTCTCTCCGGTTTCTCTTGCTCGAATAGATATTTAACTTTCACAAAAAAATTACTTCCTTCTTTCACTTTGAATTTTATCTTTTCACTTCCTTTTATCCTCAAAATGTTAAAAATCTCCGTTTGATAATAATTTATGAGATGTAAACTGGCTCACAACACAGATAAATACTGAAGCAGCAACGTGCGAGAGATTATTCGCTTAATTAACACACATTGAATATTTCAGTGCCTCATCCGACTCTATATATTATTTTTTCCACATCAAGGTTTTTCCGGATTAGAATTCAGAATCGTTTCTCTCGATGTATGTTTCACTATATGTATTTCACACTCGTGTGATATGAGGAGGAAAACTTTTTTCTCTTATTTTTTTTTGTGAATGTCTTTGTGGTTTTCTTTTTCTCACAATGCGATGACTATGAAAAGAAGGTCTTTAGAGCATGTGAGATAGAGTTTGCACTCAAAAAATACTTTTTTTAAACTATTAATTTTTATTCGTGGTAGAACCGCCGTGCTTTTGACTCGTTTTAATTTTCCAAGGACGTTAAGAATCTATTCTTGGTTGCTCAAGGACGATGATGACGGTGGATCCAATAATTCTTTAACTGGTTTTAAAATAATCAAATTTCTTTTACTACACAAAATTTTCCAATTGATGAAACTAAAAAAGTGAAATTATAAGAAAATTTTGTTTGGTAATTTTTAAGTTAAAATTTTTCGACAGCGACAAACGCGATATAGACGCTACTGCGATGACGGTTCAACTGAAACTGATTTCGCTCAGAGAAACTCTACACGATATTCATCGGACATTATCCAATGCTGTGTGGTGTTAGTGAATATTGTTGCTTCGAAAGAGAGTGAGCAAACAACCTCTCCGCATGGCTACGAGAAAAAATTATTTTATTTCTTTTTTGCCTTTCAATGCAACAATTTTTATTCTCAATGTTTTTTACGCTTGTATTCGTGCGCAAACTCGGTAGTAAAGAGAGAAATTCAGCAATGAAACAACAAGGAAAATCACATTGCATTGCAGCCCTTGACTGAAAAAATATAGCGCGCGCTACACTGAGCGAGCCGAAGGAGAAAATTGAATAAAATACATGGACGTACAGCGATTAATGTCTCTCTCACTCTCACATACTCTCGTGAGATTCATTAATTGATTATGCACTATATGTGTGACTCATTTAGCGTCATCATTCTCGCTCACTAATTGGAAAGTGTTTTCGATCTTCTCAAATTACTTTAACTAAATGCCAATCGAAACTGTTCTAGATATTATGTTGATTTCGAGCCTATATTCGAGAGTCGAGAGAAAGGAGGAAAATGCCAATGCGAAATGTGTTAGAAAGTACCATTGAGAGAGAAAATGAGAAAGAGATCAATCATTTTAGTGTGGGTCAAGTGAAATGTTACTCAATTCATCTTCTTTGCAAAAGACACTCTTTTTTTGGAGCTCATTAAAGAAGAATTCAATTTAGAGACCACTCGCGTGTGTGTGTGTGTGTGTTTGTTCGGGATGGTGAACAAAATATTTTTTTGACGGTTTATTTAAATTTTGATCAGGCCCCCAAAATCTGTCTTTGACGCATTGAACCTATTTTTATAAATTTCAAGAATTTTATCTCCCAATTGTGTTAACAATCTGGTATTAAATGTATTTTCTTTCGTATCTCAATTGACGTCATTTGATTTACCTCCGAAAATTTTCTATGGTAAAAAAAGAAAATCGAGAGTATCATTATCAAGCCGTGGCAACAAGTAAAATTGTGCCATACTCAAAATGAAAGTATTACATAAAAAATTCATCACTCTCTCACGACACAAAACAACTCCATTCGGCATTTCCTGAACATAATCAAAAAATCTCTTTTTTGAAAAAAAAAATCATTTTTATTAGAAACTCTTTTTTGTTCGAAATGAGCTTTTACACACACCGTAAATATATGAAAAAAAGTGAAATTGAAAGTTTTCAAACACACATCGCAGCAGTGTCTTACGACATACACGCATCATGCATGAAACAATTGAGCATTAACCGCATTTTTACTCACAAAAAAGATTTCACACAATATTTAATATTTCTATATAATCCGTGTATTCAATTAGATATAAACATTTTATCTCAATCATCAAACTCTCTATTGGTATTTTAAATTGAAGTGGATGGAGAAAAGTTTTAAGAGGTTGACTTAATAATTTTAAATATCTAAATGAAAACTTTATAATGTAATGTTATTTAAAAATTATCAATTGATCAAAGTTGATTTTAGTCAATCGAAAAAATTATCGAACGATTCCGACTTGATCAATCGACTTAAACCTCTGCAAAAAAAACGGTAAAAGTACACTTTACTGGCCACCTTTTTTTTTGACTTTTTTTGTGTCTTAAATCAAAGATTTGGGCTCGCAGAGCCCGAATCTACAAGAATTTTTCCGCGGAACCACTCCGGGACCGACCACGAGGATCAAAGTCCACTTTTTTACACTAAAGGCACAGAAAAAGCAAAATCCAAGGGGAAAGGGGGAATCGGGGTTTTGGTGGGGAAAATACACGAGGGGACACAGGTACTTTAAATGAGGCACCGCTTTTAAGGGGTATAAAACTTAGTTTTTATTTTTTACACCAGAAAAAGCCAAAACGGGAAGAGAACGGGTCTGGGAGAGAAAAATCACGAGGGGTACACAGGCACTTTACATAGGGGTACACGCTTTTAAGACAAAACTAAGTTTATAAAAAAAATAAAAATTTTTTAACATTTTTTTTTTTCTTGGGTTCTATAAAAAGCAGCCACGATTCGGCCGCCACAACGTCTAAAAGGCCCCCAATTGATTTCAAAAGGCCAACAATTTATTTCAAAGGCCCCAAAAACAAAGCCCCAAAAGTCCTCCAAAGATTCCTAAATTTTATCATTTAAATCAGTTTTAGTGTGTTTTCATCTTCATTTCTTTAAATATTAAATAAGTTTTATTCTTCAACAAATTCATCATCACATCTTAAATCCGAAGAAGGAGAGAAAAAATCAGGAAAAATTCAAAAAATTTCACTCTCCATTCTTCTTTCTCTCCTCATTCTCACTTCGGAAGTAACTCTCCCAAATATTTTCTTCATAATATGAAGAAGTTTGTTTTATTTTATTTTAAAAATTTTTTTTTTTAAAATCTTTTTTCAAATTTACTTTATGTTAAATTTTCTTCTTCCGTATGGCCAGCCTAAACGTTAGTACTGAGGCGAAGGCGAACTTATCAACCAACTTTTATTTATTATTTATTTCGGGACACGGGACTTTAGGCAATCACGCTTTTCTCCAAGTGATTTAAAAAAAAATTATTTTTATATGACAACTAGACAGCTCTAACAGTTCCAAAATACAAAAAAAATATAAAAAAAAATAAAACCAAAAAATAAAAACACAACACACTAACATTCCAAATATTTAAAATCCCATAACCAACCATGAACCCCATATCATTTATTTTAGTTCTACTTCTTTCCACCCTTTCCAGATCTCAATCATTGTCACGCCATCTGGCTTATTATAATCAACAAAAAACCTCCAAAAAACCTTTACATAATAAACATTAAAAACTGTTTTACCAATTTGAATTGAAAATACTCTCAAAAAACTAATTTTGTATTTATCGCTTATCACATCCTCAAAATTAAAGTTAATCCATTTAATAATTTCAACAGAATAAGATAATTTTTTTAAAACATTGTTACTTTTAAAAAAACACATTTCAGAATTTAAATTTTTTACAGTTTCATTTTCTCCCCTTGAATTTTAATTTACTATGGTCTATTATAAAAAATAGAAAAAACTAAATTTTTTATATTCTTTTTAAAAAAATAGGGAGAGGTAAATTTTTAATATTTTTTTTGAGAAGGAAAATAGGGGAAGAGGTTTTTTGATTTATACTTCACCATAAAAAACAAAAAATATTTACCCTTAAAACATAACCCCTTTGTCATTCTCTACATTCAAAAACCTCTAATTCTTACTTTTTTATTTCTTTTTTTACACAAAAAACTTAAATTAAAGCTACCCCTTAATTAAAAAGTTATTATACCCCTTTTTTTTTTTTCCAAAATCACCATTCCAATAAATTTTCACTTTTTACCCAAATAAAAAAGGAAGTTTTACCCATTAAAAGCTGAGTACCCCTTAATTACTACTCTTCATACCCCTTTTCATTCTTTTCATCAAAAAACCAATAATCTTACCATTCCAAAAATTTTAGCTGTTTTTAGCTCAAAATGATGAAACATATAAGTTTCGTACCCCTTAAGAGCTGCGTACCCCTTAAATTGAGACATATTAATACCCCTCGTGTCTCTCTTTCTACCCAAGAACCCCGAATTCCCACCTTTCCCCTTGGATTGTTGGCTTTTTCTAGTGCACTTTAGTGTAAACAAAGTGGATCTTTGGATCCTCGTAGGTCGGTCCCAGAGTGGTTCCGCGCAAAAATTCTTGAAGATTCGGGCTCTGCGAGCCCAAATCTTTGATTTAAGACACAAAAAAAGTCGAAAAAAAAGGTGGCCAGTAAAGTGTACTTTAGCCAAAAAAACTTATAGCACGGTATTTTTGACATTTAAGATTCCCCTAAATAAAAAGTTAATTGTGCCGACAAAAAGTAAATAAATTGGAGATTAAATTTACAAAAGTCAGTTGAGCGACGTTTGGAAACCTTATTTTAATCTGCTTGCTCACATTTTGGTCAAAATGTAAATTAGAGCGTTAAAATTATATATTTTTTGAGCAATAGCTGAAATTAAACGCGTTACATGACTTTCGATTGTTGCTAATGTCGTTACATGATTTGTTTGATTTCATAAAAGCTCTCTAAGTCACACACATAAAGTTGTTAAGTGAGAGTTCATGCAAAAAGAAACTCATAATTTTCACTTTAAAGAAATTGCAAAAAAAAATATAATTCAAAATGCACCGACAATCGACCGTGTGCAATTTCACTAAAATTAGAGGAGAGATGAAGTGAAAAAATATTTATTTTTATTTTGCGATTGCTGACTTTCGAAAAGTAAAAAGTTAACTTTTTTTGAGGACACGACTCAAGTGAAGGAGGGAAATTTCCATCTTCATCTTTTGAGTCTCACTCGCAATCTTTTTTACAATTCATTCATTTCATTTATTTGTTCCACAGCTCTGTGACCCAACTAGAGCGATATGCAAATTTTTTATTCTCTTTTCTTAAATGATACATGCTCGAATCATTCGCTTTCCTATGTACCCTAAAAGAGCACACAATAAACGTCGTTGTCGTCTGTCTCTCTTTCTCGAGCACTTCCTGCTTTTCATTTTGAAATTTCTTTTGTTATTATTTTATTAGCACGTTTCGGTGTTTTTTTTCGGGGCACAACATATTTTTTTTTGAAATAAGAGAAAATAAGTTGAAATAATTCATTTTCTTTCCATGCTTTACATCATCGCCTTCTGCTTGCGACCGCAACAACAATGAATATGAGAGCGTGAACATAAAAACTTTTAATTGACATTTAATTTTTTACTCTTTTCGCAGTTTTACTCCACCGCAACCGTGAGCGTATGTATGTGTGTTTGTGTGTAGGTAATAAATTTTTCTCGCCATTTAAAAATGTAATTTCATTTCCGCAGTTGATCACTTCTAAGCTACTGAGCACTGAGCGAGTAAAAAGTGCAATTATCGGTTTTTCAATGATCTAAGATTAGATGCAGTGAAAAATAAATTTTATGTTTGTGAGGTTTTTAAAATTATTTAATTGTCGAATTTAGATTAATAGGTCTTCAAGGGCCGGACACTCTAATTTACCTATAAAAATTTTACAATAAATTTTCAATTTAATTTAATTGACAAAAACATTCAAATGACAATCGCCCAACCCCGGATTGTCGAGGAAACTGTTGTTTAGTGCCATAGCTACGGCAGTAAATTATTATTATTAAGTATCAATCAGCAAATATCCTTGGACGAACTATGAACAATGGAAACACGCGCAAGGCTTTTGCGGATTCTATTAAAAAGTGTCTCTCTCGGCAGCGGATCGGTTCATTGTCATTTTTTAAAACATTGCTACTCACTATAACTTTAATCTTCTGTTTTTGATCTTCTGTTCGCGCCCTTGCCGTCTCATCAGCAAAAAAAATAACAATCAATTATTGAGCGCGTATAAATTTGCATAAAATCACGCATTTTTTTGTTATGTTGATTATTGTGATCACCTTTTATTTTATAATGATGATCTGTGTCGCATGGTCTCATTCTTGACATTCTCCTTCGAGCTCAATGCTCAGATTTAGTTTTTAAATTTCCTCATTCACAGCACACGAGAGCGAATGATCAATGAAAAAAAAGCGGCATGTGTCATGAGGAGGGAGAGAGAGAAATTAAAGCACAAGTGTTCATTTCCCAATGCATAGCTTGTGTATAACCTTTATGTACTGAGCTTTACAATACACCCTCGTGAGTGATTATTATTTAATTATTCATCATCATCATCGCTTGTCATTGAAAAAAAAGTAGTAATGGGCAGTTATGTCATTTTCTCTCTCTCTCACTCGATTCTCAAGTGTCTAGCATGTCGTCATGGCGTCAATAGATTCAACATCATCGCGTTGATGAATCACATTTAATCTATTAAGTCATCATCGCATCGTGAATTAATTGAAGTGACCTTTAGAACAATGCTATGCGTAAATGTGCTCTTAACATAAATAATTCAAGGCTAGGATTCGTCTGTGGGTCGTTATTCGAGAACAAACAAATAAAAAAAGATTCAAGTGGCTTTTAATAAATTAATTTGAAAAATTCTAAGTGACCTAAAATATTACATTTGATACCCTTTAAAATCCCTCCAAAAGTGTGTCCCACATTCATTTTTTTATGAGAAAATTTGCAACTTTAATTCAACCGAAAAAAGTCATTATTCTTTAGTATGCTTCACATATTTTTTAAAGCCGCAAATCGTCGTCAAATGTGAGCTGCAGAAGCATGGAGTGAGCGGGAGAGTGAAACTATAACAAAAGGGTCTCTAAAAGCACACATAAATACAGCATATATAAATACACTCTATAACTTCAAGGTACCGACGATGACCTACTTCTCGAGTCTCTCTCTCTCGAATATGAGATTGCATCGCCGTTCGTAGGCATCGAATGTTATGTTACAAATCGTTAATGTATGGAGAAAAAAGGAAAAATAATGTGCCAGGTATAAGAATAAAATTTTCAATGGTCTGAATGGCAAGAGGAGAGTCATAAAAGAATTATGCTTAATTTCATTTTCAGTGCACATACACAGGATGTACGCGACGAAGCGCAGCGTAGTCTGCCAATGGTCGGGTGGATGCGAGGAGAGGAATGAGTTGAACTCGAAAAAGAGAGATCCAGACGTAGCGTTTTATCATGATTTTTTTTTCATTTCACAATAATGCACATATACAGTGCACTGCATTGCAGACACACAGACGAATTTCAATATTTAAACTATAATTTTAAGCCAAAGAGAAAATGCAATGGAATTATCGCCGTCGTGCGTTGCCATCGTATGTGCAGTAAATGTGGAAATTCTTTTTGTGTGTAATTTTGCGGTTCATTGTCATCGCACATTAAATTGCACTTCTTTTTTATTAGCGCATCGTCCCTCATCCGTGGACGTCTGTGCATGGGTAATAAATTAAATATTCAGTCTGTACACAATCTCTTGCTTGTTTCCTTTAAATCTCTTTGGTGCGTCGGAAGATAGGTTGAGAGATAATTTTTGCGGTGTCATTTAAGAAAGAAATAATTAAAATTTGAAACGTACAAAAATAATTCAAAATCCAACCGAACCCCATACAAAAATAAACTTTAATGCACTCACCTTATCATTTACGACCACGACACAATCAGGCGATTTTGACGAGCCGCTCTTGCTCAATCTTCCAGCGCTGTGTGGCGGCGATATCGCGTCATGAACAACCGATATGCGGAGGATTTTTTTTATTTTATTAAAGGCTATAAAAAGAAGGGCAACGCTTTCCCTTTTTTACTCTCTTTTTTTCACTGATTTAGCGACACACAATGTATGTAGGATAATGAGCACGATTTATGTTGTTTTGGTGTCGTCTCTTAATAATTTATCTGAAATAAAATAAATAATCATTAGCAATTGATGCAAATGTGAAAAATTTCTCTCCCCTAATTTTCCACAAAACAATTTCCATTTATCGTTGATGATGATTTTAATAAACGATAATTGAAGAGAAATCAGAATGATTCTCTCTATGTGAATATGAGACGAGATATATCCGAACAATAATAAGTGCCGCTCGACGCCTACATGCATGTACCACATTGGCGAAAAAAAAAAGAATGAGGAGAGAAATGAAATTGCAATATTGTGAAATGTATGTCTCATGCACAATTGCAATGTGAGGAGAGTCGGAGAGATATAAATATAAAGATTATTGAAATCAGGCTTCATAAAGTGGCGCACGCGAGGCAAACGGCAATGCAATGGCGGGTTTTCAATTGTACGAACATAAAAATCAAATTAAGCTATTTCCCCTTATTAAAGGAAGTCTCGTTCAATTTTACTTTTGATAGTGCAGAGATGTGAAATCAAAAAGGGGCACATTGAATTTTCTTAAACTGTTCCAAGTTTTTAATAAATGGGTTCCTATCCTGACCCCTTAATTTAACTACTTTACTTAGAAGCGACACATTAGTGAGGTGAAAAAAATTAATTTTTAGTAAATCAATCATACTTTTCACCTCTTTAACTCATTGCCACCATCATATTCCTCTTTAAATGCGCATACAGTGATCATATTGTGTGGATATTTTGTACTTTTTACTAAAAAAAATCATTATTATTCAAACATAATAAAATACGTCGCCCGTGGAGAGAGAGAAATGTTGGAGTACCTATGAGTAAGTAATTTTTGTTGTATTACATGAGTCTATCTGAATGTCAATATTTAACTCTTTCACGTGTGTAATACGCGTCAATAAAAGTCACCATGAAGAAGCCATCTTTTGACCTTAAGCTAAATATTTTTTAAGTAAGTGTGTTTAAACATGAAATTAAAATCTTTTTTATGAAAATTGAAATTTAATGGTCGGTCAGTGTCATAAAATTAAGCGATAATGTCGATCATCATTAATATACTTAATTTTAGCGGAATATGATGTGATAAGCCTCAAGCATTATTAACATAAAATATCTCCTTTCTCAATCGTGAAATGGAAAAATGAAAGTTTTCATATTAAATTCCATTCAACTAAAATTTCTCTCCCTCATTGCCGAGGTGAAATTAAATTGTTTAATTGAACAAGCAAGCCAGCAACAGAAGCATTCACTTTTCATTTTCTCAATGAAGAAATTAATATTTATGAAGCCTCTTCCGTTGAAGGCTGTCATATCCCTTCCTGAGGGCTCATCAACATTTCAAGTGTGTGTCTGCATAATCAACAGCTTAAATTTCATATTGATGTAAAACCTTCACGAGATAAATTTTGTAATAAATTTTCCAATTTATGACAGCAAGAAAATTTCTGGTGATGGAAAATGCTTTCACATGTTTATACGCTCAAGGAAAAAGAAACCTAAAGTGCCTCACATGGTGAAGGCTCGAATAGCATTTTTGTATACTTATGACTTGTGGTGGAAACCTTTGAATTTTTATTTTTCAAAAATATTTTTTAAGTTTTCCTAACCCTGATTCCAAGATAGAGTCAAAACTGTTTGTACATATATGAGGGTGAAATGGGGAGATCGATGAAAAGGTGCAGAGCGGAGCAAAAATAAAGAAGGGAAACGAAATCTGACGGTATCCTTGACATTTTTCCTCAACCGTACTTAAAAACTTCTTCCCTCACTTCTCAATCTCTCTTCTTCCTATTTCAATTGTGCTACTTTATAATAGTGCAGCAACATCTTTTTCTGAAAAGCGAGAAAGACAAAGTTTTTTCTACTTTCTGTGTCGTTTTATTCTCCGAGTATGAAATCGATTTATGTGAAGAGAGGGAATTTACAATATAATGATGATGATCGAATTTGGAAGTTGTAAAGGGGGAGGATGGGATGATTTTTGGGGTTATTCCGTTCGACAAAATTTATTGAAGAATCTTTGTTTCGCTTTGTGAGGAAATGACAATAAAATTATGCGAAATGGTTTTTCTAGGGTGATTTTTATTGAGAAATTATTCAAGAAAGGGCAACTTAAGTTGATGAAATTTAAATAATATAAAAATACCAATTGAAGATTTTTGTTCGGTTAAAATTAACTCGCTGAATATTCAAGAGACATATATTGAGCAACATCATAGGTCAACTTGGACTGTTTTCCTTCGCTACATAAATTGTTTTAGACTCGACAACAGCTATTGATTGTTTGCCGCTTCATTTGACGGTCATTTTGAATGAGGAAATGCTTCTAGCAATATTAAAAAGTACATAGTAAAAGCCTTATAAAAATATTGATAGAGTATTTGCAAATATTTGACATGAAACCATTGAAAGTACACAGCTTAAAGGATCGATGTTATTTGATTGCCGCTAATTTTGCACAATAACTCTCTAGCACCTTTCGCGGCTAAATTTAAGGATAAAATCAATTAGGACAGGCCTCGACAGTCGTCATTAGCATGCATGCAAACAGAAAACGGTAATATTGAAGGAAATTATTACAAGAGAGTTATTTCCTCAATTTCATGGCAGCATATTATGTCGAACGAGAGCGACTCGATTGTTGTTAACGCGCCCATATTTAAAGTACAACAAGCAATGCAAGGCGACACACTCATAGTGTGGAGTTGAAATTGAGAGATTTCAACATCCCATTACAGTTTAACCTCGGATCGGAGCCCTCGCCGCCGCACCGAAAAAAAAACGCTCGCGTATACTGCATGAAAAATTTAATTTCTACTTTTCCTTATCTCTTTCGGCTTTATATTTCTTCTGCCGTCCATTGCTTAACAATGCATCATCAACGACGCAATGAAAACCAATATTTAAGTCGAGTTTGTTTCCCAACCAGCCGTGTGCTCTTGTAATGAAGCATAAACGATTGTCAATTGTATTCAAATATGTCGACTACAAACATGATTAAATTAATAATATTTCATAATCGGTTATGCATATGTGAGTGGACAGTCGTGTGGGATTAATTACAAGCAAAAATTTACAACAAATTTCAATCATGAGGTTTTTTCATGTGAAATTTAAAAAAGATTTCTAAAAATTCAAAAAAAAATCGTTATTTTTTTACTAATTAGTTTTTCTAAGTACTTTAATGAATTTAAAAAAACCGCTATGGCAACCACTTGAACATTTCAGTTTATCTCGATGCCAATTTCTACTTCAATAACGTCAATTATTGCTGTCTCTCACAGCATGTGTGAATTTCCTCGATAATGATGAAACAATTAATTTTAATGGCTCACTGAATATGAAATGAGATAAATCCTCAAGGATATTTCACTCTCGAGTTGTCTTGCCGACAGCAAATACGGTATAAACACACTCACACGGTATAAATTTTTCATTTAATCGGTTCTTGCCTTTGTCCTCGACCTCATCAAAAAGAAAAAGGGAAAAAGAGCTTCTGCCATGTACAAACACTCGACAGAACTTACCGAGCGAGCGAATGGTGAACACACTTTCCGAGAACGAAGCCCTTGAACGTTCCAATGACATTTCTCGCTCTCTATTCTGCTCCGCTTCTTTACAAAATGTAAGCATTGAAACACGAGAAATGTGGATAAGAAGAAAATTCTAACCCTGAACTTTTCGTTTGTGTGAGAAAATTTTCTCTACCCTCCACTAATATTCACAAATCACATCGTATGAACATGCGACGAGAGAAAAGAAAATTTTCCTCCTCAGACTTCCTACACGAGTCGATGAATTCAACTCGTGCTTTCAAATCAAATCTTTTTTTTGTTTCCTTTCGCAACTTTTTCCTTCTTTTTCTCGTTCGCACACAGCAAATGACAGTTTATTCTCTCTCTCTCTCTTTTTTTGACAGACATTAATATGCAAAAGTGAATAAACATCCTCATGGCATATTGATTCAGTGGCAGAACTTTTTGAAAATGTTTCAAAACGCCCGATGTCATAAGCTTTATATAATAAAAAGCTCAATAAAATATTGAATAGCTAAGCAGCTTCGAGGATTGTTGACTTTTCTCCCCATTTCATATATTGACACGATCCTTTTCTTGTATTGAACTTTATTGGACACGTGTTTGGCAAGGAGAGAATGGAGATTATATTGATAATAATGTGCTGCCCTAGAAAGGATCTAATGTGGAAAATTTCCCTCAGCTATCAACGTCAATTTTATCGGGGAGAAAAAAGAGCTATTCATGCTTAACACGATTGGTACGAGTAAAAACAAAAGAAATATATTTTTTCCTTGATTGCAATGACGAAAAAAAATTTCCTTAAAGTAATCAGCATAGGAATAAGTCATTTATAACGAAAACATTTATGGGCAAAGGTCAAAGAGTGAACTAAAGTTTAAATAATTTTTAAATTTTGCTAACTGCTTTTAAAATTAAAATTAACTCATAAACCCTGACTTGAGTATTTCAACAAGAGCAGCATCGAGTCATAAAAACGTGAGGAAGTGTTTTGTGAATAGAATAAAATGTAAGTCGATGGTATGGTAGGGAAAATTGTTGGTATAAATGTCTGGATGTGTAATGTGCTACACGATAAGCATGGCAACATCTATCTCATTCCTATGAAAATTTACTGTCGCATTTTACTCGTCCTCCATACATAGTGAGCATGAGCGAAAGAGTTGAAACGTACGCAAGAAACTGCACGAGATTTCCATAATGGAGAAAGGATAAATCACATCTAGATTGTAAAATTAAAGTATTTTCTAATCGCTGTTAATGGTGTATAAAATATCGAGGTAGTACACGAGTTATGCCCTCAGAAAATCAAAAACAGTCTCTGCGAGATGAGTGTGAAAGGCACAAAGGAAGACGCATGATTCGATGAAAAAAATTCAACAATTCCCACCTCTCTAAAAAAAAAAAAAATGAACACTACATCAATTTGTACTCGCAATGTAGTTTTTATTGTGCCAGATCAAGATCTCGTGCTTTCATGCCCCTCGCTGTTGCTCGGCCACATTTTTTCGCTCTTTTCATGTGTCTTTATCGCTCGTTGCATATTCATTTTTCTACGTAAAATATCAGGCGAGAAAAACATGAAAATTGCATTAGAAAATTTTTCAATAATTCCCTTTAACGGTGTCTTGACTTTCACCATCATCATCAGCGATCAACAACATAGTGAATTGCGAATAAATTAAGTTTATTTTATTGTTGCTTACAAAACACCTCCATTCAGATGTTGAACTACAAAAAAAAATATAAAATGAAATTGAAACTTTCCCTCTGAATAATTTTTGCACTGAATTTCAGACGCGGATTTAAAGCTGGATGCGCCGAATACAGAGCAAGACAAAAAGTGAAATTGTCGCTTCTTCAACCCATCAATTAATTTCTCTCTCTTGAACCAATTTAAAATGTCAACTCTTTATCTTATAATGGGTAAAAAATGTGTAAAGGACATTTTATTGTAGCGTATGCCATAATGTGTTGCATTAACGTGAGTACACGCGCACAATTTATTTAGTTACCATGTCAGGGTTTTCGAGGTAGGCTTGGATTTATTTATTAATAGCTAACCAGTTTTTCTTAAACGGCGCAGTCAACAAGGAAGACAATAAAGCACAATGTGTACACTTATTATTGAGTCATCGAGAGCAATTTTCTGAAAATATTTTCAAACAGAAGCTTCAAAAAAAATAATAGTGCTGAAAAAAGTAGTAAACAGATCTTCGAATGCGATATAAAAAATCACATTCATACATTTTTCATTATTGCATACAATTCGACCGTGATCCAAATTGAATGTCTTTTAGTAGGTCAAAACTTTAAGCATTACAATTCTCTCTCTTTCGCTCTCGCTTCGCGCGGGCCCGTCTCTCATGATTGCTAGCAACTCAACTTCAGTGTGTAGATGTATAGTAATTTTTTCCTCTCTCTCTCTATAGTTCTCCAATAAATTTACTATCGTTAAGGTGTATGAGCATATATGATATCCAAAGAGACTCTTCAAATTTTTTAAAAAATGTTTTCATGAATAATTAATTGTCTGTGTATGTCAACATTGTTGCATGTGCTGGCCAACTGAGTTCGCTCTCATGGGGAGGGCCACATAAAGAAATGAAAAGTAATACGAATGAAAAAAATTAACCCAATTTCCATGCACAAAAGTCAGTCAGTCAGTCACTCGCTTGGCTCTTTTTTCGGCAATAGCTTATGGTAATTACAAATTAGGTCAAACAGTCAACTGTTGATTTCATTTCAATTTTTTTGTGACAAGGTAAAATTTATGTATGACCAACAAAACAACTCACAATGCTTAGCTGTTTTTTCGAGGAGGAATATATCGAGAGACTATAATTATTTACTCCTACTCTCATGGTACTTTCAATTGACTTTATTTAGTTATTGTTACTCACATATATTAGTGCGTCATCATCGCATCCTCAATTAAAATTTAAATTAGCCTTTATGCTGAACATAATTGCCATGCATAAAAGTGATGGACATTTATTATTTCAATACACTATTAAATTTGGGTTAAGAATTTCCGTTTAAAAATATTTTTTAAATTATAGTTTTTTATATTTTTTTAAAAACCTTAATCTCGGAGGTCCATTAAAATTTTTATTGATGATCAATCAACATATCAACATGGCTTCGTACTTGAAAGAGAATATTCAGCAGCCTTCAATGAGGACGACGACGAGGTGCTTAATAAGTCACGATGCCCTTACTCTTTTCCTCTCGCTCACACACGCAATTCCTCAATGATTAAGGTAAGGATAAATTTTCAGTAATGCGAGCATCACGTACGCGTAAAATGTTCATTGAGAAAATTAATATTTAATCATAATTGATCGAGCACCGCAAAGTGTAAATTCCGTAATAAGCTTAAGTAAATCTTTCGTCTCCTTAAACTCATTCATTTGTACTTGACACATAGAGCAAGATTTCCAATTGCTTCATTCATTCACCAGTGCCGCAGTGTAAATGTCATGTAATCCCTTTCGAATGTTTCGCTTCTCCTTCACATTATTAAATGAACGACTAAAAAAATCATTGTCTCACAATCGGCATCGAAATGATGCGATGGCAGTAGATAACGAGCACAGTGGCAACAGACATGTCAAAAGAAGTCTCGAAAGAAAAAGTAAAGTGTGGTGAAAAGAAAGAGCAAAATCTTAAATGAGAAGCATTACGTGGTTTACTAGGTCACGCAACTCTCGTGAGCGCGTTTCTTTTCGAGCCTCTTTTTAACACGATCGTCTGCTGCTTCTTCTTCAATCGTCTCTCTCTCTCAATCGCATAAGATTTTCTGCTCTCACCATACCAATGCATCTATACACACAATTTTATGCTGAAAGCAACCTCAAGACTCACTTTTACTATTCAAATGCCACAATGCCGTCACTTAATGAGTGATTGGAGAGAGTGAGTGTATCTCCATTAAAAGAAATCATTGAAAGTTTTTTATTTTGCTGGATATTTTTTAAACCATGAGAAGAAGAAAATGAATTAAATTGGGTCTCACGACGTTTAATATTGTTTCGAATGTAAACACACATCTTTTTGTCGCAAATGGAGGCGGGTAAAATATCATTAATGAGGACTAGCCCCAATTTTTATTGTATGATCTATTAAAGGTTTATTGGGGGAGCAATATGGGGTTGTGGCATTTGTGAAACAAAGACAATTTTAAAATTCAAATTAAAAATTAGATTAGATTTTGGAAACTCAAAACTTGTATTTAATTATTTATCAAAAAAACTAAAAAATAAACCAGGAAATGTAGTTCAAAGTTATTAATCTCGCCTTGATAAATGTGAGTCAGTGAGAGAGTTGGAAAAGCGCAATGAATTTTTTATAGAGTCAATGATAAATAATAACGGGAAAAGGAATGCTGATTTTCTACGCAGTCGAGGTCCGTTTGATGGACAAAAGTCAAGAGTTATAATGTCAAAAATTTCGCACTCAACAATAAAACTGTGCCTCAAGTACATTGAAGTATTTTTTTCGTGAACACTGCCCATGAACAAATATCAAAATGATTGTGTATTTCTCTCGATATCAATGCAATGAGTAAGCACATGGCAATTATTGAAGGCACATGTCACACACGCTCGATAGAATCTCTTATGTAATCTCTTTTGTATTTTTATAGCTGATAATGACCTTGATTATGTGTATTAGTTTTCCACCTTTTTCTCCCTTCTCTCTTATTTCCACACAATCGTCTCAACTCTCTCTTCTCTATGTGACGATCTTGTTCAACAGCTGTTGCGAAGCAACAGATGTTGTGTAAAAAAAACGGTCAAAAATATTTAAAAAAAAATTCTTACATGTGCTCCAATACTTCAACACCATCAACTTCACCCTCTTCCCTCGATAATCATGCGCTCTCACTGTCGTACCCCCAATTCATTTTCATACAGTGACAAGATTAAAGACAACGAGAGAAGAAGTGCAAAATCATTCATATTACCAAAGATGAAATAAATAATAATTTTAGAAAGAGTTAATTCTTGTTGGAACCAATAAAACAGTCAATCATAACGGTGAAATTAAAATCTTGCTCGCGATCAATTCAAACATTCACATGCTTAATTTTCAAAAAGTAATTTTTGTTACCAAAATAAGTACAATAAATTTGATCAGGAAAAAGGACTAAATAAAATAAGTAAAAAAAATTTAACAACACTCCCTTCTCTTTGTACAACTAGGTATTTCGCACGGAAAAGTATTAAATAAAATAAAATCAGTAAACTTTTTGACATTTTTATACATTTTGTTATAGCTCTCTTGTAAACTTAAAACTAAATTTTGGTATTTGCTTTATCGCAACATATTAAACATATGTATGCAATACTTGAATGAATTTAATATTGGAATTTAAGATCCAAAAATTAGAGAAGTGGAGCGGTTTTAAAAAACATCAAATAGACAAAAATTACCGCTCCACTTCTCTAATTTTTGGATCTTAAATTCCAATATTAAATTCATTCAAGTATTGCATACATATGTTTAATATGTTGCGATAAAGCAAATACCAAAATTTAGTTTTAAGTTTACAAGAACTATAACAAAATGTATAAAAATGCAAAAAGTACTATTTTATTTTATTTAATACTTTTCCGTGCGAAATACCTAGTTGTACAAAGAGAAGGAGTGTGTAAATTTTTTTACTTATTTTATTCTCTCTTTTATTCTCAATCCATCATTGAGCATGTACATCACATATAACTACTACAAGCCCATTGATACAATCGAATGTTTTACGGCAATTGTTAGAACAATGTGCAGGGTTTTTATGTATAGATCGACAGTCTATGCTGATATAAGAAAGTGACCATCAATAACCATTTCTTTAATCATTCAAATTTGATCTCGCTCATTTTTATGCACAATCTATGTGAACATGAAAGCTTTGAATTTCAAAGTAACAAACGCTCGAGAGCGTTTCCAATCCACAAAATAATAAAGTCAAGGCGCATGTCATTATGAATCTGCTGCCTGTGATCTTTTAGCGCTCTAAACGAATCTTAATCTTTTTTGCACAATCACTTTTTTCCTCAGTTAGTTCCCGGCCGCGAGGTGAGGATGTTTTGGATAAAATGAAATTTTTGTTCAAACTGTCTGTCTGACTTTCTTTGCTAAACGTTATAATATGATGAATCAGAAGTTTTGTAAAAAATTCAAATGAATTTATCAAGGATAATTCCTTTTTAAAAACAAATTAAAAAAACCTGGGTAAAATTATTTGTCGCAATTATAATTAGTATTATTCTAAACAGAAATTTTTGTAATGTTTGAAATTTCCTGGATTTATTAAGTGTAGCACAAATAAGAAATCGACACGCAAATCTTATCTCGCCATGTGTTTGGTATGCATGTAAAATTTGCCACCCAACCGATGCCAATGACGTGACAAAACAATCATCTGATAAGGATATTGTGCATATACTTTTTTTGAGTGCGAGGTTTAACATAAAATGGTCAAAATGGAAATCATTCATGACCTGCATTTCCATAAACACCTCGCGAGCACTCGAGGAGAATGAGAGACTTTATGTGAGCAAATTGAGTGCGCGCTCAATCAACACCAGCACGCTTTAATGCCGCTTCGAGTTTACAGGAAAAAAATATGAGAGAAAAAGTTTTCATGCTGCCACCGCAATGTTGCTAACCTTTCTCTCTCTCTCAGCATATTTTTGAAAGCTTAACATTACGACGTGGACCTTATTTTATTAGTCTATGATTATCTCTTTTAGTGACGCAAAATAAGTAAATTTTATCAACGGTGAATGATCTTTGAGTTTACGTTCTATTGAAAATTTCAACCCAAAATATGACACCAGTGACGATGAAATGAAGCTGTATATGAATATATGAAGTTGTCTGACCTGAATTTCACATAAAATATATTAAAAAAATTTTGAAAAAATTTCCCACTTCTGATATCACTAAATAAAATCACGGAAAAGTAAAAAAAAAATAAAACAAAAAAAAAAAATTTTTAATATAAATTAAAACATTCAAAAAATAAAAAAAAAAAAAAAAAGAAAAAAAAAAAAAAAAAAAAAAAATAATTAATTCATTCATTAAGTATAAACAAATAATATATCACAAAAAACAAATATTAAAAAATAAAATGAAAAAAAAAAAAAAAAAAAAATAAAAAATAAATTATTAATTTTTATTTAAAAAAAATTTTTTTTTTTTTTTTTTTTTTTTTTTTTTTTTTTTTTAATATTTTTTATATTAAAAATCCAGTGAAAAAGAGTAGAGGTAAAAAAAGTTTAGGATAAATAAAGAGAATTCAGGAGGCATATCACACAGAAGATAAATATCCTACCTTAAAAATTTCTAAAATATTTTCATACATTTAGAATAAAACAAGGGAGCGAAGAGAAAAGAGAATAAATTTTATTAAGATTTAAAAACAAGCAAGTGAATTGGCAGACAGAAAGAGAGAGAAAAAGAAAAGAAAAGATGAGAAGGAGAGAAAAGAGAAGTGGGAATAAAAAGCGTACACATAGCGAAGAGGTCAAGTGATTCGTGATTCGTTATGTTGCTTCAGATGCTCAAACATCCGTTCCCCCTCGAGAGAGTGTCGAGCGCGTCATCGCTATGATAATTTGTTTTTCCATCTTCACATTTTTATTTAGAGTAAAATTCTCTCATTTCCTTTTCAATTTCACTCTAAACGAAGATGACCTCACTCAAACTTTGAAGACTCATTAAAAATGTAAGAAGAGCTTTTTCCATCTTTCTTTATAAAAGGGTTTAAGGTGTGATGGTACTCAAATAAAATTTCCCAGGTGATTAGATTTTAAAACTTTACCTCAAAAGTAATATCCGGAGTGTCCTTGCAGCACATCACAAAGTTGGACACGCAGCATAAAATTTATTTTATTCTGTTCGCGTTAAATATTTATGAGAACATACAAGGGAAAAGAGGCGAGAGGCAATTATCATAAAAAATGTTTCAAAACCCACACGTGGGTGTTGCCGTGTAACCCACTTGTAACTGATCAGTATTAAAATGTAACATGGTTAAGTCCTATTAAAAGCAAAAAGAAGCCTAAGGAAAAATTTTTGGAAAGCTGAAAGGGAAGCAAAGGAAATATTTTTTTGGGAAAGTTATTTCCACTATGTTCCATTTTCCACTGTTTTCATTATTTTTTTTTAATGTGTATCATTATTTCTATTTCCAATTGTACATTTCCCATTGTGTTTCATTTTCCACATGTTCCATTTTCCATTGTTTCCATTTCATTGTGTTCCATTTTCATCATTTCCATTTCACCATTCATTTCCACAGTGTTCCATTTTCCACTATTTCCATTTCCACTGTATTCCACTTTCCACTGTGTTCATTTTCCACAGTGTTCCATTTTCACCATTTTCATTTTCCCCTGTTCCATTTTCTACTTGTTCCACTTTCCACTGGTTTCATTTTCCACAATGTTCCATTTCCACAGTGTCCATTTTCAATCCATCAAATCATTTCTTCCAATCCCATTCAACGAACCCAAACCATAAAAAAAATTTGATAAAAATGGACATTATGGCGTCCAGCACGACCTGTGCATACCCAAAAATTCCTAAAATGGGCAATAAGACCCCAAGACCTATCATCTGCGAAAACCCGAAGCTCAGCTGGTCCAGGGCCGAGATCTCACGGAACAGACAGACAGACGGAATCACGAGCAAAAGCGTACCACACCTGTGGGACGCAAAAAGTGTGAGCGACCAAGGACATGGGAAAAAGGCTTACAAGGATAATTTCATTAACCATGATATTTTAATTTCTTATATGCCATGACCCATTATGATTGAATGATGACTATCTAGTTTCACACACACACACAAATTAAGCGCTAGAATGAAGAAGTGAAATAATTTGCATTCAAATCGATAAGAATCAACCCAATAATTTTTATGTTTCTGTTTGCCGACTTCATGCACTACTTGCTGTCGACCCTTATGCACTGTAACATATATGGAGAGCCTTTTCTTTAAATCAACAACATGATGATTGTATAATTGCTGATTTTTTACATTAAGCTGAGACTTTCTCATGTGCGACGGCGATGATTTATGGGCAAAGTGTTAAAAGGCACGAAATGTGAGGCAATAAAAACTGAAACTTCATGAGCAGTGAACATGATCGTTTGGAAAAAGTCACAAGTTGAAATGCATTAAAATCATATTTAGTAATCTCAATAAGTACTCAGCAATTTGTCTTCGACTACTTTTATGTGTTTCTCTCTTTTGCGATATATATGGCCAAAGTCGTAAAAATAACATTTTAAACAACCTCATTTTACATGGAAATATTATTTTACAACCAAACCGATGGAAAAGAGCATAAAGTGTCTCATCCATGAACTTTCTCTCATGCTACTAGCAAATAAAAAAAACTTCTCATTTTCAATGAATTAACATTGCCAGAAGCATTGAGAACTGAATCAGTGAGAGGCATTGACCACATTTTTTTTTGTATTATATTCGCAGACATGCTGAAGCTCTCACTTCGACTTACTTAATCATGGACACCCCAAAATGAATGAATTGTCGTTTCACAGCCTCGTTTTTTTTGGTGGTTGACTTTGAAGAGTGATGCATTAACTTTTTTTTAGATACTTTATTTTTTTTTCTTTGAGTCACACACGCATTAAGCAATTAACAAAGAGCCATAACCTCCTGATCTAAAACTCCACCCTCTTCAATCAATTTTCATCAATGATATTATTTAGGTTGTGTATAAAAGGGGTGAAACTAGCTCTTAGATACAAAAATTTAAAATACTTTTGCCATCCCTTGAGATTTAATTTTTTTTGCAAGACCTTGTAAAGAGATTCTAATTAGCCTAAGGATGTAAGTAAGAGCTGAATATTTGTGGCTTGTACAGAAGATATTTTGAATTGAGGTCAATGTGGTGTTTTAGAATTGTTTCATGATATCTCGGCAGTTGTTGTCAAGGCTCAAAATCTCTCTCGCTTCAAGTGCCTGCCAATAATCATTTTCTGTGAAAATGTCCTAGAAAATTTTATATCTTTATGCCTTCTCCTCGATATTCTCCCTCCACTTCCGCCCACATCCCGTTTTAATGGTTTTCCCACACATACACAAATTTCGCGTACCATTGTAACAAAAACCGAAAAATATGTATGTTGAGGAAGAAGGAAAAGCTGTCGTAAACATCATTTTGGTGTAAGAAAATTGTAGCAGATTATTTTCTGGTGATATTTAGCCAATGTTACTCAGAAAAACCAGCAGCGCTCCCATCATACATCACTTTAACATTTTTTATGATTTCATTGAGTGGCAACATGCAGAGTCAAATGACCCAAAAAAATGTCTATTTTGTTAGTCCACAAAAGATGACTAACTAAAATGATGATATTCACTCGCGCGTTTTCGCTTTGGCTCTTATCATATGAATTTCCTGTATTAGTGCGTGTCACACATGAAAACCACAAACAAGTTCTTCATTGCCTTCAATCACACGAAGCCCAATTTTTTTTGGACGAAAGAAAAAACGATTACAAGGTTTATCTCAACAACTACGAGCAAAAACAGCATTTAATTTTCGTTAGTGAATTACGAATTTCAAAAATGGGTCAATTTGTGTGATGACTCAATAGCTCGCGCGCAG
Source organism: Tanytarsus gracilentus (assembly GCA_038502055.1). Taxonomy (NCBI): domain Eukaryota; kingdom Metazoa; phylum Arthropoda; class Insecta; order Diptera; family Chironomidae; genus Tanytarsus; species Tanytarsus gracilentus. Next base: position 1,512,121 of record JAXRKN010000045.1, on the reverse strand, counting down.
CATAAGTGCGTATGTATAAATTAGAATAAAAATTTGTTTACGATGAATCGTGAAGTGGGAGAGAGAGAAAAAATCGAGAGTTGACATAAAACGTCCTTGATCTCATTTCTTTCCGTATACCCTCCATAATAATTTTTTTCCTTCCTTGAAAATCAACATAAAAGTAAGGTTTCGCATTTATTTTTTCATTTCATTTCAATGGGAAATTATTGATTTTACAGTGGCCCATCAGAAGATGATAAAAAATCGATTACATCACCGAAAAGTAGCGCCTTGTGCCTAAATGCCAAAACATTAATGAATGCATTCACTTTTCTACAACTTTATTTTCATAAAAAGCCATGATCTCAAATCAATTGAATCATTTTTTTGCCTTCAACATGTAAGCGAGTAAAAAAATAAAGTCATGCACCTTAAAGCTTGAAAAAATCATTAAATTAATTTACTTTACATTGCCGAGTGTATACATACAATAATGCACGTTCATTACTGCATTATGATCTTTTATATCCAATGGAATATTTCAATGAAAGTAATCAAAAAATTCCTTTTAAGTAGAATCATTGAGAAATTAATTCAATTATGCTGTCTATGAAAATTCATTTGATGATGCCTTCGATAATTAGATAATGAAATGTCCATTAATTAGGTAATGCTAACAAGTCGTAAAACGCATTTATTGATTGAAATTTTGTTTAATAATTCATTGAGAATTGACGACGGAAAATAAAAATGTGTAAGGACATTCTCTTAATATCAAAAAAGAGACCACGATAACTTATTCATGGTCTCACTTATAGATTTCGACCTATATATTCGCTTGTAAACTATAGAAAATTTATAAATTATTTTCAAGGATTCAGTTATAAGTTCGAGGATTGATTTTACTGGAAACACAATTAATTTTTTTCGGTAAATCATTTGAAGATATTTTTTTGTTTTATAAAATTTTATAATTTAAATTTTCAATAATTTTCTTTTTTCGATTTATGAACATCACGCATGAAAGAGCATGTCTAAATATTTTCTCAACATAACAAAACATTTCTAATGCTTTTCCATCATACATTAACTCAAATTCACCACCCTTTTATATCACACACATATACATGAGCTTTTATTTTTACAAAATAAACTTTGAGGAGGAAATTTATCCACAATAAAGCATTTCCCTTTTTAATAGTATCCAAGATTGAAACAAAAGAACTAGAAATTCATTGACCCGAAAAAATTGTTGTTGATTCCAATTCAATTATATCCTCGTTTTCCTCACTGCTCTCTGCAAAGCGAAGCAGCTTTTAGCTGCTCAATCCTCACATTCTATTTAAACTTTTAAAGGGGTCAAATGTGTGAGGAAATTCAAATTTTTATAAAATAACACAAATTATTAAAGCTTGAAATATTTTCAACATAATGTTTAATTGTCTTTTAGTAAATTTGAATCACATAATTTTCAAATAGACCCCAAAGGAGTCCGCATTATAAAATAGAACAGAGAGAGAAAAAGATTTTTCATTTTCATGAAAAACTTTTTTTTTTATCTTCTCTCATGTCATTTTCTCTTAATCCTTTCATAAATATCTGTACGGTCAACGAACTTTATAATTTTTTTTTTCAGTCACAGAAAAGAAAATCATGAAATAGCATGAATAGAGGTTTCGGCGGGATCCCGGGATCCCGAAATCCCGGGGAATCCCGGACAGTTTTTCAATCCCGAGATCCCGCGTTTTTTCTTCGGGATTTAAAAAAAATAAAGAAAAGGAAAAAAAAAAAACAAGAAAAGAAAAAAAAAATAATTTTTTTGTTTTTTTTTTTTTTTTTTTTTTCCTTCCGGTTTTTTTTTTTTTTTTCCCGGGATCCCGAAATTTGAAATCCCGGGATTTTCGAAACCTCTAAGCATGAATCATTGTAATAATTTTTGTGTGACAAATAAGGCGCACACAAATACAAGAGCGATATGTGCTCCAAATTCCTTCTAAAATAGAATTTTTTTTCAGATGACTGCTGGCTGCCGTTGGAGGACTGACTGAGGCTGCGAGGAAATGTAGATCGCAACGCGCCGCTTGAAAAGTTACATGAAAATGAAAAAAGTTTTTTTGAGTGCTCAATTTGCATTTTTTACTCTTTGTGTGATTTATAGCTTTTTGATTCACTCTCCGTCATGGTGTTCTATTTCTCGGCTATAAAAGCGCATTGCACTGAATTGATACAAGTGTCGCAAGGAGTTAACACAATTAGTCATATTAAGTTGCATAAAATTTTATCTCCATATATATACGCTCATGAGATTAATGAGCTTTTAATTTGGGGCAGCGACTGCGTGCTACTACAGTAACAATGAACCGTGACTTGACAATAAAAAGAGCTATTGGCTTTATTTGCATCACAGCCACTTTATGCAAATATAGAGACATTTTACGAAACTTCAATGAGCGCGACATATGGGAAAAATAGGACATTTGTTGCGGTTGCATTTTCGTTTTGGCATTGAGAACAGAATGATAAAAAAAATGTTGCGCAATAAATGAATGAACATATAAAAAAAATGATAACGATGAAAAACCTGAAAAAATATCAACACGCTATCACAATGTCCCGGTTAATGTTTATTTATATCGCACATCAAATATTAAACGAAAAAGAATCACACGAGTTTATCGCAACATTTTTGATATACCTATAGAGACGTAAGATTTTTATTTCCTCAAAACTAACCCAATTAAGTGGAATTTTTATGAAGTCATCAAAAAATTAAGTCAGCATGTTGCTAATTGTTTACATGCGGAACACAACATGTACAGAAAATGATATAAAGTGCAAAAATTGTAAGACAAAGACGTTTTGAGCTTAATGAAGTAAGACAAGGAATGAACATTGTGTCAATCCGAGTTGAAATTGTAAAGGTTAAATTTTTGGAAAATTAAGGAATCATTTTTTGCACAAATTCCATTTTCACCCTGACTTACTTATATTGTTTGTAACTGACTTGTTAAACAATTCATTTAGTTGCCCTGCTGAGAGACTAAAACTCTCCATACGAATTCTTTCTCTAGCTCAACTAACATTTTTTTTTTCGAAACAATTAACGATCGAATTTATTACATTATGAGCACACATAATTTAATCGGAGATAATATTAAATTAGTCATGTTATGATCCATTAATTTCGTTTCTCTCTCTCTCGCCTGTGTTACTGACATTTCTAGAGCTCTTACTCGATAATCGACTGAAATTATTGGGTGAAAATTCATCTTAAAATGGTCATTACTCGACGACACATTTGAATGTGTTGCTCTCGATTTATTCTTACCAGCAAGTCGAGCCATGTAATCATCTGTGTGTGTGTGTGTATGTGTGTGATTGTGGGCAATTCAGTTCAGCATAATAGAGAAGTGATAAGATGGAAAAGCGCCCATATGGAACATTAATCATTCTCTTAGCGATTAATATTTTTTTTTTGCGCAGAGTTATCTCTTGGGATAGAACGAAATAATTGAATAGCGGTGGGTCGATAAAGAAAAGCGCGTGTGTGATTCATAAATCACTTTGTGAGGCTCCCGCATATTAGAAGATTGTGACGCAATCTCGTGACCCCGTAAAAAATATTTCGATACACACCACAAATGCGATGATGATGATGAGGCTGCTGAGAATACACATGTATGTAGGGAGATTTTCTTCTCTTTGAGAGAAAAAACCTCATGTGGCTTCTTGTGCATAGCACATATATTTTCATTTCGTTACGACCTAAATAATGATTTTTTTTCTTCAACTCTCATTAGATTCTTGCCACACTCGGCAACTATTTTTCTTTATTCTCCAACTACTTCGCTTTTTTAGATCCACTTTGTATTGCGAGCGCTTAAAACAGATTCTATCCGTTCCTTCTTTCTTCTCGCGAGACATTTCTTGTCCTATTGCACTGCAGTTGCATGCTGAACTATTAAAATTTACATGAGTCTCGCTCTACCTGAATGTGAAATGTGATCGGATTTATTTTATTTCATTAGACTCTCTTTTTCTTTCTTTCTCTCTTTCAATATGCTGCGCTAAATTTTATTCTTTTATTCGCCTCATAATTGATAGCCCATTTAATAATAGATGGAATTTCCATTTAATCTATTAACTGGAAAGGCATAAATTAATTTCAAATACATTTCCGCCTTTGAATGTCTTTAGGGCGTCTATTAATAAATTTTTGTAGGTAAGAGTCATGAGTGATGTGAAGAGGATCCAAAAAATTTGCCGGGAAAATTTTTCCTTTGTGTAAAATATTCGCAAAACCTTCAACTTACAAATTATATCACTAAGAAGAGATCCTATCTAGTTCGGATGCTAATGAACTCTTAAGAGTAAAATGTTGCGGTTTGTGTAGCGAAGGCGATGAAAAGAGAAGCGAGCTCAATGAGGCGCGGCGAGAGGCAGTGAGAATATGTGACAAGGAAAATCATTCGAAAATGTTTACATTCAGTCAGAGATTATATCATAACTTCTCATGTATGCATTCAGATGATTTTGAATGTTCTCAGGGCTCTTTTTCTCGCTGCATAAATTTTTCCGTTATTTGTTCAAGGGATCGACACGTCTCAGGGCGAGAGAGAGAGAGAGAGAAAGAGAATATGATTGCATGCAAGCAAATTACTTCAAGTCTAACACTATTTACGTTTTGCGGTTGACTCAAGCACAAAAAAAAATAATCACATTGCTTAGACCGAGTGTACATTTTATCATTGGAAGTTAATTTTTCGAACAATGCAAAAGCGCGCTGCCAGTCACTCGACTTTTATTAATAAAAGGTTTTTCTTAATGTCTTTTGCAGTATTAGTTTAGGTTTTAACATCAAACACACAAAAAAGAGGTCACCCGGTTGTGTTCAATTCATTTCCATATAATTTTTTTCTGTTATTTTATTTTTCAATTTTGATCTCCCTCCGCAAAAAATACTCGAATCGTGTGCGACACACCTTGCACTTTTCTCTTGGCGGCATTTAGATGATCCACAATGATGAACTCTTCACTGTTGTGAAGTAATAACTGCTCAAGAATAATTTTAACTATGTGAAAATAATTATAATTATGCATAAAAAAGTGGCGTGTTTTGTTTAAATTCAATAATCATCAACCGCTCTCATCCCTCCGCCTCGCAATTTACCCTGAACAAAAAAATAAGGTCACATGACCTAAAAATTCGTTTCTTTATCACAAGGATAATGCGTGCGTGTAAAAGGATATTTGTTGTAACAAATGAAAATGCGGTTAATCCAATCTATAGATTCTTTTTACTAAAATTATAAGTAGGTAAGAACTCATAAATCTCCAAATCATCCACTTAATTTGATTTCTCCTAACGCCCACTATTAATCTTTTTTGTATTTATTTTATTTGTTCGAATTCCAATTAATGCTGAATGAGAAATATATTTGAATTGCAAGGAATGGAAATTATTTTTAAAAAAATTTATAGTACGAATGATGGCTTTAAATGAACTGACAATTTTACTTTTTCAAAAAAAGTAGCACTACTTGTCCCATTGGTATATCAATTGGGTATGCACACAAAAGTTTATGATTTTTAGCCGGGAGTATCAATAAACGCACACTCTCACTAATCGAGGGCTACTTCAAATAAGAGTCGCTTAGTCAGCATGCATTTAAATTTGAAAAAACTGGTCTTGTAACTAATGAAGCATTGCTTATGTAAATTATTGCATTCGCCTCAGGAATAAAAATAGAACAAGAAAATTTAATTTAATTGTTGTTGGAATTCACCTGAAAATGTCATAAACGCTTAGCATATTTCATTAATTCAACGCTCTTTTTTCGCTCGGTGTCGTAATTGGAGCAACTGGCGATTCGCGGCATGTGCACGTACGTTAGAATTAAATTCTAAAAAAATATATTATATTGACTTTAAAGATGTAAGAAAATAGTCGGTCGCGCTATGAAGAGTGCAATTGAAATCGTAAATTCGCCTTAATTAAGTACAGATTGAAATCGCCTGGCTGCTACCGTTTAATTACTCTCCATGATTAATGAGTTTTTCTCTCTTCTTATTTTCTATATGCATATGCCACTTCAATTCCTTCAATATCGAGTCGCAGACTCATTTGTTGTAAATTTCCGCTGTCGTGAGTGGAGATAAAGATCAGGTTGAAAAGAGGAGAGAATTTAAGTCAATTAAAATCAATTGCATCACTTCGATCATTTAATTACGCCGAGAATATGTATGTTTAAAAAAGAAGAAACTCAAGAAACCCTTATAACTGCTGGATCCGTTGTAAAATGTTGCCCTCAATATATTATATGAGTTTTAACCAACATATTTACACTGTTGTTATTTTTTTTATTCTATTAAACAGCAATTTTGCAAATTCTCTCGATATAATGATCGTCATAGAGTCTATCTAAATGCGGTTGCCATGTCAGTTTAGCAAATAAATATATGTGAATCTGTATTATGTGCATGTATGCGGTGGAGAAGAAAAAGAGTATTGTGCAAATGTTGTCCTTACTTAATAAGAAAGAAGCCGCTCTCGATAATCGTCAAAGCCAGTGTGAATAAAAAAAGCCAGCAACAAAAAAGAATTATCAAAACTTTCCATATTAAGCGTGAGCACACACAAATATATATTTTTGTAAAGGCGAACTCGTCGCATTGTGTCTGACGATGTGTAGTTGTAAATCGAGATCAAGGATGCATTTAGAAAGTGCATTCGGTTGGAACATACTCTGCCTTTGGGGTCACCATCAACTCTATCATCTTTTTTGCAACGATATGTGCCTGATAATCTTTAAAATATTTTTTCATAACATCTGCGTGCGTTCTGGATACTTAAATTTCCTCTTTTCATATATGCGCGAAAGGCAAAGATGATGATTTCAAAGCAGGTCATAAAATATCGCAAAATGTATATAAAATGTCGAAGTAAAGTGTAACACATGAACTACTTAAGGAATTACATTTTAATTTAATATTCATGATGACCCATTAGCGCTTTAAATCATTACAGCATCAGTCGATTGAAAGAGAGAGAGTTCAAGGGCATTGCGGTGTGTGACGTGAGCTATTAATCGTTCCCCCAACTGGTCAATGAACTTGTCTGCGATACTGCTAGACACAATAATTAAATTAAAGACATTTTCGATATAGCTGTGCTATTTCCTACTAATAGTCACTCGGTGTTGCATTTTAGTTCACATTGAGAAATTTTCATCGCTGTTTGAATCGTGGAAAATTGAGGAAATGAGGAAAATGAAATTTTTCATCTAAATTTAACTCACCTCAATTTTTCCACTGACGTGCTTATATTTTCGTAGTGTCTTTTATCACCACACAATAACAATGTCCTTCTGCACTATCACTCACTTTCCTTTTGTTTGAAAACATCCTTTTATTGAGTAATTTCTTTAATTATATTTTTATTTTAGTTTTATATCACTTACTTGAACACCCCAGTTCGAGGGACTGGCCAGAGTGGCTAATATGTTATGAAAATAAATCGTTTTTGGAAATGTATAATTTAACAATTTTAATGATAACGTAAGTGCTGAAGGATTTTTGCAAATAGAATTCTTTTATTTACTATTAACCAATAAAAATAAATAATTTTTATAAAAATTTTAAAGATGATTTGCAAGCCCTTCCACTCATACTAGAAGAGTAAAATTCTAGTACATTTAATTAAATTTCAAACATCTCTTAACTGACAACTGTGGCATGTTAATTCAGGTGTTAATTTTTTATGGCACGTGGACAAAATTATGGAAAAAAAATAAAGCAAACAAATTTAATGAAAATAACATTAATTAGAGAGTTTAATACAAAAAAATATAATCAATAAAATATTCAAGAAACATTCACATTTTAAATGAACTTTTTGTTTCTCATATAATGTCATTTTTCAACACAATTTATGAAAGACTCGTGTTCTGTATTTAAACACTTGTTTAAACTGAACTGAAAAGTGTCAAGCGAATTTAACTGCGGTATAATAAAGAATTTTCATGACGATTGTCATCTTTTGTCACAAGTCGATCATTGACGTAATTAATATCTCACTTTTTAAGTGATCCCTTGAGAGACAATGAAAAGAAAGAGAGGATAGGTATAAAATGAATTGGATCATGCCTCTTATCGTCAGTTTTAATTATTGGATATTAAGATGAAAGCAATCGTTATTTTGTCATTCTTGCTAGCAGTTTTCTGCGTTGTTTTTGGAGCTCCTCAACCTGATGGAGATTCAGAGGAACGTGTTATCGACAGGTGAGAAGAAAAAAGTTAATTAAAATTAATTTTTTTTAAAATAAACATTTTTAACAGACAAGATTTCGTTGATTGTGAGGGAAGAACAGCTTGCACCGATGGTGAGGAGGTTTGGTGGTGCGACAAAAAAGGAGTTAAACCAGAAAAAGCAAAGGAATTAATTTGTGTTCCATACTATCGTTGGTTTGAAACCTATATCTGTACAGATTGTAAAGAAATTTTTTTCGATAAAGAAGAATAAATTTTGACACTTTAAACATTTAATAAAACTATTTTTATACATTTAGTTTTAATTGTGTTCAACTTTTTATTCTTTTTCAGCTGATAAAACATTTAAAAAAACAATGTCAATGCCGTCACAGAAGTGAACAACAAAATTCCTCAATTCTGTTCGCTTAAAAACTTTTCTAAAAGAGTATTTTTGATGGGTATCGTTATGTTTTCTGCACCGTCGACATTTCTCTTCATCTTTGCGAGTTTATGATCAAGAAATTCAGTGAGTTGAGCTCTCAAAGCAATGTCCGATGATACCAAAAATGCCTCGCGACAACTCGTGTATAAATCTTTGAAAGTCATTCCCTGATAACTTAGGTTCGATTCATTTTTCAGTTGATTTTTAACGAGCAGCAAATAAATTCCACGTGCATTACTTGTAAGAGATAGGAACACACTTCGTAGTGATGAAAGCTCCAACGCTCCGCTGTTGTTGATCATAAATGAATTTTCATATGCCGTCTCATCGGTATATTGCAAAAATGATGTTGCATCGAACCAAAAGAAGTTGAAATTGCTTAGCTTTGTGTTGTTCCATACTAAATAAAATAAAAACATAAATTTTTTAACGTTGTAAACTATCTTGCTACTCACATAGAGGTGCATTAATGTGATCTATCGAAGCGATCATGTGAATATTTTTAACTGATGCTAAACGGCTTAAAACACTTTGTGCCTTGTCATTTCTGAGCATCGCGCCATCGATATTGTGAACGATCATGAAAATATGAAGAGATGGAATTGATTTCATTTCTTTTTCGACTGCATTGACGACCTCATGAGGATTACTGCTGGCTATGGACATTTCAAGTAGATCATTTGCAATCGAGTCGAGAATATCTTTCATTGTTAAGCTAGGAAAAAATCCATTAATGACCAAAACATGTTCATTGGCCAATCGCTCTTGATGAAAAGTTTGCAAAAGATTTCTTTTTGAGCCCAATCCATGAAGAAGCACTGTAAAACCTTCATCGAAAAATGTTAGCCATTTGTCAAATTGTAGCTTATACTCTTCATTCATTTCTTTAATAGCAGACTCGTGTTCATTACTAACGGGCATGTTTGAGAGCAATTTCAAGAGTTCATCGTGTGGTAAACGAGGATTTTTTAATCGATCCAAAGTGTGATCTGAGGTTTTAGTCTTTGAGGCTTGATTTGAGAAATAATCGTCTGATTGGAGTACAAAATTAACTTCATTTTTGTTTCTGGTGCTACGTCTCAAGCCAGTCGTATTTGAAATTGCGACGGAAGGAGTTTTTAGAACTCTTGCTGCAACGGATTGAGCCTTTTTAGCGACAGGAACATGATGTTCTTCTTCGTTATCAGACTCTGAGGACTCTGACGATGAACTTTCTGGATTGTAGTCACTTTCATCTGGTGAAAAATCATCATCGGAATTTACTTCCTGATATTTTACTTTCAATAGCTCTAAAAAGAAAAATGGTCGTTTAAAATCTAAATTATTCAATTATTTATTAAGCTCACTTCTTTTAATCTCATCTCTCACATGCCGAGGTGTTTTTGTGCACTTTCCAGCAGACGGTCTGGATGTGGGAGTCTTTTGTATTTCCGATATTCTCAAGTGCTTAGGAGTTCTTGGTGTCGTTGAGTCGGGAATGTGATGTCTTGGTGTTTTTGGCGTTTGATTAGCGAGTTGAGCCATACCCTCCTTTTTCTTTGGCGTCTTAAATGAATACATTTTACGACCTTCGACATCTTCCTCATCATCAAATAATGTTGTTGGCCTAACAATATTTTCCTTATCGTCAATGCTCTCATTAAGGGATTCGTCTATCTCAATGACTTCAATCGACTCATTTTCAGCCTCATTAAGAGTCTTCCTTTTGCGTTTGGTGGCACTATTGGTGTTGTAAATGGTCAAACGCGAGTTGGGTGTTCGCTTTCTTCCCGAATGACGAGATCCAGTTGCTGGTGAATCGAAAGTTTGCAAAGTTGGTGAATTTTCAGTCACTATAGACTCGAGACCTCTTGTACTTGGTGTTCGATTTCTTTTCAACTTTTTAGGCGAAACAACGGGGGATTCATCTAGAGAAGCTCTTCTTGTTCGCGATCTTGTACTTGTTAAAATATTAGTCTCTACTTCTTCTTCTTTTATTTGTTTTGATTTTCTTGTTACTTTCTTCACTTCTGTCGATTCCACCGGTGATTCTTGATAGCTTACCGACTCTCTGAGACGAGTACTTCTTCTTTGACTTCGCGGCGTGCTCATTTCTAATTAAAGTACAATTTATTTTATTCTGAATGTTTTATTTGTTGATTTTTCTGAAATTGGCGGGATATTTCTTTTTTAGCTTTCAAAAGTTCAAAATACGTTATTATTTTAAAATGAATTTATTTTAAATTAATTAAGAATACAATTTGACATTAATAGCTCTTTTTATCCAAACAGCATTTTCTTAGCCATATTTGTTGATTTATCTTTCTCGGCCTTCCTAAACTCCTGAATTTTTCCCATCAGTGCCAAGAGATCCTTATTCGACTTGAAATCAATTTTCTTCAATAAATTTTCGGCATCTTCAAATTTATTGACATGGAAAAAGGCAGTTGCAAGGCGGAAAACTGCCTTTTCAGATGGTTTTGGTTGCTTTAAAGTAAAGTCTAAGATTGATAAAACTTCTTCGTATCGCTCCTGTTTAATCAAGCACGCGGCAATATTTAAATATACATTCTGTAAAAGCTCATCGAAATCCTTTTTGGCAAGTCCACTGTCCTTAAGCAATTCCTCATAGTTAGCATCTTGAGTATTAAATGACAAAAGACATTTAGCGGCGAGATTAAAGTAATTGTGAGCAAATAGAGGATATTCTTTAAACATTTTCACGCCATTCTCTTTGTAGTGTTTGGCAAGCTCATACATTTGACTTGGTGCTTGCTCGTGATAATATCCGCCAAATTCAATTTGTTTTAATCGCATTGTAAAAGTTACATTTCCCGACTTTGTAGTAATTTCACATTTACTCGTTTCATTTGTGAGCATTTGCTTCAGAAATTCTTCAACGTAGCAATCGATCGCTGTAATTCCATGTCCAATGTTGATTGAAAAATCATTATGCTCTTTTAAGTAGTTTGAATTGTTATTATTTAAATTTTTAATATCTAAAATATCAACGAGACATTTTGAGAGTTCACTGGGTTTGATTATGGAGATAAAATTGAAGTGAAGAACTTCTTTTCGAAGACCTCTCCTCTCATCTAGCCACACTTTATCACTTAGTTGCTCGTTGAAGTCAAATGACTTTTCTCGCACATTTTCCTGCTCAACGTCCATAGTATATTGGAGAGTAGATTATTACTAACAAGTCGATTATAACTCACAGACTCCTCAATGCCCTCGATGTAAAAGGCAGGTCTCGGCTTATCACCTAAAATTGCGTAGAGAATGCCTTGAATGGCTTCGCTTGGTGACTTTAAAACGGCCTGATGGAATGGATTGGTTGAGTATCTTCCGGGATTAACACAATGAACCGATAGATTTGGTGCAGTGACGAGATCGGATAATTTCCAAGCGAACGAAGTAAGACAGAATTTGCTGTATTGATAGGCTTGTTTCCTAAATTCTGGTGTATCTTTGTAGCGATAATGGAATTCTTTCTTAGGACAGCGCTCAACGACTTTATGATCACTATTAGTTAATACGACTACGCGACCGTCACGAGATTTTCTTATTAAATGCAGGAGCTTCATGAGAGGGAAAAAAGAACAATAATTATAAAATAATGAAAAATAATTAGAAAAATATTTAAAACCTTGATGAGAGCGAGAAAGTGGCACAAGTAATTTGACTGAAATGTGATCTCGACTTGATCTTCCGTTAATTCCGGCTTGTGATCTTGAATTTCAGCACAACTTATAAAAACGTCAATTGGTTTGCCCTCTTTGAGAAGAAGATCACAAAAATTGCCGATGCTCAATAGTCTTGTAAAGTCAACAAATTCAATTTGTATGTTCGACTCGAAAAATGAAGTGTTGACGATCTCTTTACAGACCTCTGGATCTGATGATGCAATAATAAGATCAGCTTGTCTTGCCGAGAGCTCTTTGATTAACTCAATGCCAATTGAAGCAGATGGACCAAATACTAGAACTCGCCGATTCTTAAGGCTACGCGAGCTGTGAAATTTTCGTCCCAAATAATACCAGCTGGAAGTTGAAAAAATTGTCATTAAACTGAAAATTCTAGTGTAACATAAATTTACCGAACTAGACAGTAAGTCGACACAAATGCCAAAGTTAATGAAAGTTTTCTTATCATATTTCCATCGATTCTTTAATTAGTTTTGTCTCGCACACACACAGAATTGTCGACTTTTTAAATTTTCACTTACGTTTTGAAACTATTTTAGCTTTAATCCTTTATCTTTGGTCTTATCAATCAAATTTGATGGATTTTTGATAAGAATTGTCGATAATGGATGGGCAAATATTGAATTGAAGTTTTGCAATTTTCATGTAAACAAAAAAGAGTTGATGAGGGAAGGAAAACTGAGAAGAAATAATAAAGTTGGAATTGACTTACTTTAAAAGTCAAGTCAAGCTCAGAAATCCTAAAAGAACAGACAGACAGACGACCGGACACAATGTATGCGAGTTTGGAAACTTACGCTCAAAAATTTTCTGTGTTTTGGATATTCGCGAGATATTTTTTGTTCTCCTTAAAAAAATTGTGAAAAAGTAGTGAAAAATAGCTGTAAGATGTGCATGAAGATGTGAAAAACAATCATAAGTGTGATTAAAATTAGTTAATTATGAAAAATGTTTTCGAAAAAGCCTCAAGCTGCCGAAATAATTAAAAAGAGTTCGCTGAAAGTTCAAGATCAGAAAAAAGATGTATTCGCGCGACTTAAGCATTTAAAAACAATATTGGGTTGGTAAACGAGAAAGATAGTGGTCATTCGATGAATAATTGTCACTTGAGAACATAAAAATCTTTGAATTTAATGGTAAAATATGAATTTGCATAATTTCTGGATTACTTTATATGTGACGTCATGATCCATGTTCTCGTTATGAACAATTTGCAGGCAATTTTCAATTCATAATCAACGTCGAGAGAGGTGCTAATAAACTTAAAGTAGATTATCGAGTCTGTTAATTTTTAAAGTAAATAAAATTCAAACTTTATGACGTTTAAAATTTAAAAATAATTCATCAGACTTGCACTTGGTTGAAAAAAAGTAAAATAGTTTATACACTCACACAAGGCACATAGGAAGAGCGCACCAGTGCTATAATATTTAACAGTTAGTAATTTCTTCTCTCTTTCTCCCATTATTGCCGCCGTCGACAAATACAAAAGCTCATCTTCATTTCAACAGTACTATATAGTATTTTCCCATCGAATCATAGAGCGTTATGTTCTCTTTCTCTCTCTCTCAGCATTAATTTCTATTTAAACATGAATTTTTGATTTCTTTCCTCCTCATGCGAATGCAACATCAGAACATGTGGATAACGATGAAGCAAAGGCATTTTTTGAGGCCAATTACAGTCATATCTTTTACATTCTACACGAGACTTTTGTGCAAGCCGAAACTAATTTAAAGCAACGAGGTGAGTGCGAGAGTTGTTAATGATTATGATCTCTTTCAAAAATATAATTAAATTTATACACATGATTTATGCTCAATGAACTAATCTATATACATTTCTATATTCTCTCAAAATTTTATCTTCTTACGCTTTTTTTTACGCTAAAAATTGTCTGTCAGAACTATCATTCCACCTTGGTGAGTTTTTACTGAGTGCGATGTTTATAAGATTTCTTTTTGTGTTGGTTTATTTTTCCTTATTTGGTTCATTGATTGCCGTTGTGTGTCATATGTTGTTTTGATATTTTATTCCCACACCTTTTTAAATTGCCATGTTCATGTCAGTTGCGTCACTTTAAAGACTTTGTGACATAGCAAACGAAACATTCCATATCGCTCATAAAATATTAAAAACATATATATATACCTTGAGCACTTTCAATATTTTATCAAGACACTTATTCTTAATTCTTTTTTTAGTTCACAAAGCGCATCGCGAAGAATTGGATGGCGCGATATGGCTACTTGGAAAAGTAATTTACCTTCTGCCAGAATTGATAGCGAAACGTTGGCAATGTCACTCGACAAGTCGGATATTGATGAAGTTGCTTCATCATGGCAACAGCACAAAATTGAGACGGGAGGGTGTTCGTTACTTTTTGATGTGGTATCAGGCACTTGGAATTGCTGAGCATGGAGCACCCGAAGAAGCTCATCAAATGTTTAGTGAACTGGTGCCGGGAATGACTGTGCCCCAAAAAAATCGTCAAGGGCCTCAGTCAATCTCGCCAACCAGCGAAATTCCAACTCCAAAAGATTACGTTAGTGATCTCACTAATCATCCAAATTTTCGAATTTCTGGAAGTGAAATGGGACAGTCGGTCTTTCACGATCAGCCGACAAAGGCTCCCGATATGACACCCCTCATTCTGCCCTCATCAAACGAAAGAACAATCACGCCCGATCCGCGCGATGGACTTGAAATTCTCCTCGAAAGTATGGTCTGCTCGACGGGCTATTTAAAATGGAGTGATAGTAATGTTCAGCGACACCTCCGCGGCTTCCATTTTCTCCTTCAACGATTTCGAGAGGTTTATTTACCCGTATTCTGTCCAAATTTCGATAATTCTGCAACCATCTATGATCCAAAGCTTGACCTTCCAGGAATTAGAGCGATTTCGAAGAGAGAAGAAGTCATGGGGCCATGCGTCGTTGTCCTAATCAATTGGGTCTCAAAATACACCAACGAAAGACATTCAATGCATAAACTTGAACATCATATTTTTAGCGACGATATCCCAGAACAAGCGAGTCTCGTGTCTAATTTAAGACACATTGGATATACTCAATCACAAATCGTTAGGGATGTTCTCTACTCAACGCGAGATACGATTAATTTTGTAAACGAAGTTTATCGACAAGCTTTTCTGCTTAATTTCACCTCAAGAAGTTGCATTGATGCTATGAAAATTTCAATTAGCACTTATCGTGAATGGATGAGCTGCACAAATCCTCCACTATTTCTTCTCGAAGAGAGTGATGGATCGAGTGCGGGATCCTCTCTCGACTCTGCGTCATCTAGTCGACAACGACTACGAACTGATTCGTATGTGGGTGCTATTCAAGGGGCTCAATCAATAAGAGCAGGTATGCAAAATGTCCTTCAAGTATTTGTCACCAATGCCGTGAATGTTTTCATGGTTCCAACATCACATCTCAACATGTATTTGCCATCAAAAACTAAAGAAGAGGCGACAACTCCCTTGGACGAACAAACGGAAATTTGTAAGCGAGTTCTTAACATTTATCGAACAATGGTTATGAAGACAAAAATGGAGAGTAAAACATGGGAGCAATTACTGATGGTTCTACTTCAGATCACCTCAGTAATTCTTGCTCAGGCACCACCAAATGCAAAGAGAAATAACCTTGGAGGGAGACTTGCACAGCCAATATTTCAAACATTAATTGTCACTTGGATTAGAGCCCACACAAATGTTGTCGTTCATTCTTCAATGTGGGAAAAATTCCTTAAAGTGCTTTCTTCCCTCACCCACAGAGAAGAACTAATTGTTGAATGGGATAAAACCATGCAGACACTTACTCGTGTTCTCGCACGGCAAGTCTACAACTTGAACCTCCAAGATCTTCCTCTAGATCGTCTCGCCGAACAAAAGGGCAAACGAAGGCGTGTTGGCGTGTCTTCGGCAGCTTCCGGTGTAAATAACGTTTGGAGCGGACAAAATTCTCAGGGATTGACATCAGATAATCAACACACGACGCCAATTAATACGAATTCAATTAACGCGAGAGGACGCGACGAAAACAATTGTGAGCCGAGAGCAATGATAAGCCATCATATTAGAGTGCCGGGTAAATATTAATTAAAATTTTAAAGATAATTCTTATTAATTTTGTTAAACTTAAGGCACTCCAATGATGAATCGAAGCTATAGTGAGGGTAGTTTGGCAATTACTCCATATCGAAAGTCGAGAGCACGGCGCCGAGGAAAAATTCATCAGCATCATCACAGGCATCAAGTGCAAGAACTCTCAAACGACATTGAACAAACTCTCTCGAGAATGTCCACTCAACTTAGTGTGAGCATGGAAACGTTGAATATTTCAAAGATATCAACAGGTGAAGTTCATCTAAATCATCATCAGCAGCAGCAACAAGTAAGGAGGGCTTTATCGCTTGACTCAATAAGACAACAGAAAATGGACGATAATGAGAGTTATCGTGATTGCTCGAGATCTCCATCGCCAACAGCAAGCTCAGGACTCGATGGTAATTCAATGAAAGATTCTCCACATGCAATCGACGCAATAGCTCAAGGAGATTCGAGTTCATTGGAAACGCATGCAGACGACAATCTCGATAGAAGATCAATTTTAGCTGGTGGAACGGCAAAGGGTTGGCTGCCAGACGTTGCCGCAATCATGTGGCGAAGAATGTTGGGTGCATTGGGAGATGTGAATAAAATTCTAAATCCTAAATTGCACGCTGAAGTATTTCGCTATCTCGTCAACATAACTGAGAGCATGATCAAAATTCGTCTTAATCAGGGCATTTCGAATGACAATCAAAGTACACCCAGTCAACCGACTCTCGTTCCTCCGATCGCAATGTTCTTACCATGGTGCTATGGAGCGTTAGCTCTAGACTCTCAATATCAATTGGGAAAGGTTTATGCGATGCAATTAATTTGTATGATTGCAAGGAACACGAGCCTTAGTGGCGATCAGCTGCCAATGTTTTATCAAGCACTTCATTCGAGCTTAACGGGTGAAAATCGTCAAATGGCAGCAACAGCTTTGAAATATCTTGGTGGGCCGCGGTTTTTGAGCCTACTAATGCCGGGACATTCTCTTTTGTTTTTGGATTTAATACATGCATGTACAATGGTGCTAACTTCGATGGATGTGAAAGGTCCGAGGGCAGAAGCTGCTGGTTTATTGGGAAGTTTATTGTGCTATCCAAAAACCTCGTTGCCAGGTCCAATTTTACAGCCATCGGAGCCCCTCGTGGAAATAATGGAATGTCCTGACCTGCAAGAACACATTCTCAATATTGTCCTTCGATGTGCTCGAAGAGAAATATCAGCTAGAGCTCGATCGATTGCAATCACATCATTGGGTCAGTGGATTCTCCAAAATCTCACAAATTCAAATAATGTTGAAAACGCGCCAGGTGACCGAAAGAAATCTCAACCATCATCTACGACCATACCAAATATGAGAATAGCTGAGGCTTTTCAAGTAATTCTTCAAGCACTTCAATTTAAGCATCGAGTTATTTCGAGAGTGGCATGTGAAACGTTAAGATTGTGTGCGGAGAAGGGAAACGAACTCTCAAGAATTGAAAAATTACCGGCACTCACAATTGAAGCTCTCTGTTACTCGCTGGAAATTCAAAATATTCCAAATCCTAAGGATTGTGATAAAAATGTTCTCACGTCGATGCTCTTGACACTCGGTGAACTTTGTATGGCATTCCGAATGAACATTTTAATGGAACCGACAAGCGACGATAAGTGTCCACTATTATCGATGATATTTAAGGTGCTGCATAGAATTGCGACTGGAAAGTACACGGATATGAGAGGAAAATCGTGTATAATCGATGAGGATTTTGAGATGAATATAACTGTAGATGATATAAAGGAACATTCGCATTCGGAAGCAAACTATCAGACACACGAGACAATACAGCAGTGTCAGGCGGCAATTCAATTGTGCGCAAAGACAGTAGCTATGCATTTGGTGACAAATATTTCACATTTTCCACTCGGAATCGGAGCTTCGAGGCTTAGCTCGATGGTCGATGAGCATGACGATTCATTTTCGCAACAAAGCGCTAGAGAAAGTATTCGTGAGGCGAGCGTTGAAATGTACGCTTCACAAGTCCTTATAGCGCCAAATCTACAGCTTTTAATGCTCAGCTCTGAGCTGGTTGCATCTTTCATTGAACTTCCCGCCTTAAAACTTCCCTCGGCCGACGGACTGATTACGGCAAACAAGCAAGTTCGAATGATTTTGAGAGATCTCAATGGTAAATCATGTTGGGATGCTTCAATAATTTACTGCGAGCCAAGAAGTCAGAATACAGAAGTTGATAATACATCAGATGAAGTTGATTTTGACTGTTCAATGCATCAAAAATATCGGTCGAGTAGCTTTGGTATGAAAAATAATCAAATTTCTCTCGATCCAATGATATCGAGTGTGGGTTTTAATTTTAACGTTCAACCACCCCACACGAGACACACTCTAAGGCATCGACCTGCTCATCAATTGCCACTTGCAAACGACATTTCGCCTGATCTTGATCAACTTGACGATTTACTCCAATTTATTGGCTACACAAGTCCCGAATGTCTCGACGCTAACAATCAATCTTTAAACGTGGCCGGTCCATCTCCGCTCGGAATTAATGTTGAAGCTCAAACAATCGCTGTTTTACTTAACCAACGTGCAATGGAAAGTGATTATATTTCGAGAAAAAATCAACAGATTGACTTGTGCAGCACAACGTCAGATTTCTTCAACAGCAATAGCCTCGAATTTGCATCCATTGGAGATGACATAACTGTGCGATCAACTACGAGTGCGAAATCACTGGAGACTCGCCAACAACAACAACAAAATCATGATATGAGCTTATCGTCATCGACATTGCGTAAACAGGATTCGCTTCCTTTCCACTTTGGTCGCCTTTTGTTTAATCAACTCGGCTATGCGGGATGGGAGCGAAGGAAAAAGACTCACCTGCTGAGTCGAACAGATAAATTGTTGAGAGAATTGCGCAATTTAGATGCACAAAAGTGTCGCGAGACACACAAAATGGCTGTGATTTATGTTGCAAATGGTCAGGAAGATAAAAATTCAATTTTAAGGTAAGCATTTATTTTATTTTATATATTTATTTAGGACATTTTTTAGCGTAACCCACACAAGGTGTGGTAACGCTTATATGCTCGTAATTCCGTCTGTCGTCTGTCTGTTCCATCGAGATCTCAGCCCCTGAGCTACCTAGAGACTTCGGGTTTTCGGGAGATGGGAGGTCTTAGGTTCTATATTAGCCCATTTTAGGAATTTTTGGGATCGTGCCCACAGGTCGTGCCATGGACGGCCATAACGTCTATTTTTCATACAAAATTTCTCTTATATGGCTTCATGGGTATCGTTGAACTCGTAATTGGATCAGGAATCGATTGGCGTGGATCTGAAAATGGAACACTGTGGAAAATAGAACATAGTGGAAAATGGAACACAATTGAAAATGGTGGAAAATGGAACATAGTGAAAAATAGAACATGGTGAAAATGGAACATGGTGGAAAATGGAACATAGTGGAAAATGGAACATGGTGGAAAATGGAACACAGTAGGAAATGTAACATAATTGAGCCAAATAGAAATAATGATACACTATGGAAATAAAACATAGTTGAAAACAGTAGAAAATGGAACATAGTGGCAAATGACTTTCCCAAAAAAATATTGTCTTATGCTTCCCTTTTGGCTTCTTCATAAGACTTCCCCATGTTACATTTTCAATACTGATCTGTTACAAGTGGGTTACGCGGCAACACCCACGAGTGGGTTTTGAAACATTTTTATTACTTTTAACGATTTAGAAACTCGTCGGGAAGCAGTACATACGAAATGTTTGTATCGGCTCTTGGATGGGAAGTGGAGCTCGAGACTCATCATGGCTTTCTCGGAGGACTTCCTCGGCAGGGATGTGGACAAACTGCGCCGTACTTCGCAACACCCTTTTTGGAAGTAATTTTCCACGTTTCAACGCGAATTCCATCCGACACACATGAAGCAATTTTAAACAAAACTCGACATTTGGGAAATGATGAAGTTCACATTGTGTGGAGTGAACACAATCGCGATTATCGAAGGGACATTTTGCCGACTGAGTTCTGCGATGTCCTGATTGTTATTTATCCACTAAAGAGTGGACTTTTTCGAGTTACAGTTAACAGAAAGCAAGAAGTACCTTGGTTCGGTCCGATATCCGATGAAATGGTGGTCAGTGGAACTGTTCTCGCTAATTTAGTGAGATCTTCAGCAATTAATGCGAGCAGGGCAAAGAGATATGCGATGCCTTTTTATCAGCAATAGTAAGTAAATTCATTATTTAAATAAAAAAAAATTAAATTGACGTTTAACAGCTACGAGGAACGCAACAGGTCTTTGGAAACAGTCGCGTCTCGACACAAGGAGAGCAAAACATTCGAAGAGTTTATGACGAAAATTTACAGTCCAATTATGATGAATATGGGCCACAGCAACACGTCATCTGGGACAATTACAGCGGCAGCGCTCATCGATCATCAACACGTTTCCCATCGTAGCTCCGTGAAAAACACTTCAAATAGTAATTTAAGCTCTCGAAAGTAATCTTAAGTCACTAAAAATCTAAGTTGTCGTTTCCTCTTCTTTCTTTCTCTCTCTCTGTGTTCTTATTTCTTCCCAATTAAAATTAACCTTTGTCTTTTTAATTAAAAATGATAAAGACTGGTTCCAGCATCACATTACCCAGCGACAGCAATCGGATTTATCTGATTCGCCAAGTATGCTACGAAAATTACCCTTTTGTCACAATTTGCCTAAAAAATCATCATCATCGAGTACAATACCGAGCAGCCCATTATCTCCCACGTCTGCATCCACCGGAAGAAGATTTAAATAACTTTCAAGTATTTTTGTTGAAAAATTTTATTACGCACGTTATTGCTTTTTTATAAATTGACTTCGGGTATGGAAGTTTAAGAGCAACGAATATTTTTAACTCCATAGAATTGCAATTAAAAACCATTTTCTGGTCCAGTCTGAAATTTAAATTTTTCCAAAAAAAATTCCATGCTTAAAATCAAAAACGGTATTTTTAATTTCTTTGCATAATCAGTTCTCTCTCACTCCCTTTATTACATATAATTTTATGTTACATTTCATGTATTTATTAATGTACTCTAATCAACGATGATCAACTATGCAGTAAGATTATTAAAATGCATTCAAGAACTTATGTTAATTTTTACGCATTCAAATTTATGTTGACTTAAAACTAAAATTACTATCACTATTAGGCATTTAAGGAGGCAAATTATTGAAACATACATTCACGAAATGTAAAAAAAGAATCACATTTAAACACAATCAACACTTAAACGTCCAATTTGATTACTTATTCAGCATTACAAGAACTTTATTTTATTTATTTATATTTTAAATCTTCAGTATTAAGCTTAACGATTAATTTATCAATGTCCACACAAGCTTTTATCTACTTTCATTATCATGCTGACTTTTTTGTTCTTATTTTTGTTGAATTTCATGATGAAAGAGAATAAAAATTTCTTTAAAAAATCCTAAAGCTTTTTGTTTCTTTGAATTTTTTAAAATAATCACAAGAAATATGTTTGAAATGCTCTTGAGATGTCGATTAGGTTTGAAGACATGTGCACACACAGCAGGACGAGAAATGTCGATGATGAATCACTTTTTCCTTAACGCTTTTAATAATAGATTGATGACAACTTTCGGGGTGTGTCAAGAATTCCAATATCACAAACTCATAACGGAGGAATGAGTGGAAAAAAACAGAAATAAACATTTTGTTATTAAGACGTGGAAAAATTTGCAATTATTATTTTTAATTTTAAAAGCATTTTTTGCGTCCATGATCTCAATATCAGTTTCATATCTGGATAGACGTAATGAGAAAAAAAACGAGTAAACAAAGCAGATCACATAAATTATGAATTCCAGTAAGGAGCGTTTAGGTGAGTAATGGTCTATCGATATATTTTTTAAAAATTTTCAATTCATGAAATATAATTTAGATGATCGCATAACAAGTGTGAACGTCGTTGCGCTATCAAGTGCAAATCAGGCGCGTAGCTGGATAGAAATATCAAAGCGCAATATACAGTCATTATGAATTATTCATTTAAGTACAACAAGAAGTACAAAAACTTTTACAATATTTAAATCTTTTTTTCTTCTAAACGTATATGGGAGGAATTAAATTTCGCATTTGCGAGTGCTTTTGTTGAAAATTCAATTTTGAGCTCAAATTAACTCATCACGTTTTGAATTTTTTGGTGTTTAAAATAATATTTTTTTTAAATTTTCAATAAAAATCGAAAAAATGTTTCAAAACCCACACGTGGGTGTTGCCGTGTAACCCACTTATAACAGATCAGTATTGGCTTCCCCTTTGGCTTCCCCTTCTGGCCTCCCCTTTTGGCTTCCCAAAAATGGCTTCCCAAAAATGGCTTCCCAAAATGTCCCAAAAGGTCGCAAAACCCAAAGGCAGTTTATTATGTTATTTATCCATTTTATTGTTTATTTATATACATTGGTTTTCATTTCATTTATTTTTATTTCCTTTTATTTTAATTTCATTTTCATTTTTCATTTTTTTTTTCATTTTCTTTTCCTTTTTTTTTTCTTTTTCTTTTCATCTTTTCCATTTTCCATTTTCCATATTCCATTTTCATCCCAGACCTGCAAACGTCAGAGACAACCAATTTAAAAATACATCCTGACACTCCTTCCGGCCATGATGGACATCTTCAAAAATCATAATCTAATCAATTCCTATCAATTACGAGTCAACGAGTACATGAAGCCAACTTTTAAAAAATGGACATAGGGGCACACTGGCCGGCCGTGATGACATTGTGCACTCTTGATGGCCATGAAGACATTCCTCAAATATCATCAATCCTTCATCCTATACAAAACAGTCAACACATACATAAGCCATAAACGAAATTTTATAAAAATGCATTTAGCTTCCATGCACGACCTTGTCTACCCTCAAATTCCAAAATGCCGACAAATTCAAACCACCATTCAAAACTAAATCCACTATCTCAGGCCAGACTCATAACAGACAACGACAGCGGACGAAAAGGCGCAAAAGTACACCCTGTTACACTAAAAATAGTTGAAGCCAAAAATAAAATCATGTTGAAAAACTCCAAAGAAATTATTTTCTTAAAAAAATTTGAGCGAAAAAAAAATATTTTCTTTAACGATTAAAATCCTCAGAGATTTTTTTACAAAACTAATGCTTATGATTTTCTTTTCATTAACTATATAATTCTCTCTGAGAATGAAAAGTTTTCTCTCTGTTTTGGCTTTTTATACAGCACGATCAGTGCCGCATGCGAAGAAAATTCCTTCTCACATGCTTCAGTCTCTCGTGCGCTGTTTTAAGCGAATGTTGCGTATTTTCTTGTTCTCTCGCATAAATTTTGTTTCGGCTTGGCATTATTTGAGTCATTCTGCAAAGAATTTATTTGTCTTACCGCGCAATTTACCACAAAAAAACATTGATTGTCATCCAGAGTACCGACGCTAAAACTAAGTAAATAGTAAAGCATTATTTGAAGTTCACTCGAGTTTGAAATTATTTCATGGTAAATTTCATGCTAGCTAATGAAAAATAAATGGTAATGAATTTTCCATATCAACAGTCAATAGAAAATTATATCGATTTTTTTACTCCGATAATATCAAAGGAACTTTGTCGACTTCGAGTCTAGAGTTAATAATTCACGTCCAATTTATGAACTTTTATGGGCCCTTATTGTGAAAAAAAATTCTCTATGGATTCCTTTTCCAACCCAAAAATTATTTAGCTCTTGAATGGCTTCATCAAATGAAACAAAGCGCTCGTAAAGTCTCGCAACAAAAACTACACGATTGATAAGAAAATTTAATTTTGTTTGTTGTACAATTCTATGAATAATTCATTTGTAAATTTTAGAGTAAACTAATTAAAGCGTGGGATGAATATTTATTAAGTGAACGCTTGTTGATGAAAATCCATTTCATGTTAGAAAAAAAAACTAGAAATTTGATATGTGTGTGCTCATAATGCTATGATCGACCGCTTATGACATCATGGTGATGGCACATCTTCGTTTTTTGAATTGCTGTTTGCGGCAACTTGACCCTGAATAGTTTATGCAATATTCAAATTAACCTCTGAGATAATTTGATGGCATGAGCTCAAAAAAATCCTTCAAATTTTAAGAATTCAAAAAAGTTAAAATTTTAAAACTTTTTTTACTCCAAAATCTTTTTTGTTTTCTCTCGGTCTATAGAAATTTTCCCCGTCACTCCTTGAGAGTTATTTATAATAAAAAAATCTTTTAAATTTTATGGCTGATAACATTCAACATTCGCACATCTGGTTTGCCTCGCACAAACTTGCAGATGATTTCATCGTAGTGACTGAAAAATTTCTTTTGCTCGCTATAAAGATTGATAGCGAGTTCCTTAGTGAATTCATTTCTACATTCTTCTTCACGTTCTTGTCAAGGCCGAATGTTTGTTGCTCATGGGATGGGTTGAAAATTATGACACATCGTAAATAATAAAACTCGATTTGTTTTCCTTTGAAGTAAAATTAAGTTAATAACCGATATAATAAAAGTTTTCTTCTTCTTCACGCTTCATAAAAATTTAAAAAGTGCTTTAGAGCGTGACATCATCAATCGCTTTTAATAATAACATCTTTTTGCTGTAAACAAAAATCGCGAATTAAAATCGACGGGCGGCTCTTAATTAAAATTGAACATGGAAAAGGAAATTAGACAAAAAAAATAATTAAAAATCGTGAACATCTAAAACTTTTGCGCACACTCGAGTCAGGTTAAATAGCTGTTTATTAACCGTCATAAATCGCTTATCTAACAGCAATGATTTAATGATACTCGAGGGATATTAATATTGTAATAAAACCACATGTCATCACTCTAATTTCCTTCTCTTTCCACAGCACGCTTTGTTGAAAAATGTGAATTTTCCTCGACTGTCAATCAAAATAAATTTTTTGTGATGTGATTTATATTTGCGGCAGCATAAAAAACCTCAAAAATGGCGGTCATAATGTCTTATCATAAGCTCATCGAACGTGAGAGTAAGAACGTTGACTGGTTTTGGAAATGTGAGTTTTTATGATCATGTTCTTCATGTCGCTAATAATTTTTAATTTAGTCGGAACAATTTTCTTTCTCTTGGCCGCTGTAACCTGTTGCATGGTGACATCGTATAGTTTCCATAAACTCACGTATGCCTACGATGATCATTGCATTCTGGATGCTGACGTAAAATTTATTAGTGATTCTCCTGAAGAGTCAAATACGTCTGTTATTTCATCGGCGTTTGCGAGTTCATCATCCGAAAATTCACCGTGGGTTATCAATGATAACGTGGATGATAGCCCAATTGATGTTTTGTTGAGAAAATATCCAGAAATCCAAGAAGAACAAAAAAACTTTTTAGAAACCCGTAAGTGAATTGTTTAAAATTTATTAGTGTTATTTTAATTTTCTCCTTCAGATGTAATCGATGAGAAATTTTCCAATTGGGGACCACGTATAAATTGTGATTGGGCTTTACACCTTCCAATTTTTCAATGCTGCTTTGCTATCATTATCGTGACATTTTTTTGCATTTGTGGAAAAGGTGGAAAGGCCGAAAAAAACTCGTTCTTAGCGCAGCCATGGAGAATAGTAATGCCAGGACTAATTTTCTTTCTTGTCATGACAGTCATCTCAATCAGTTATATTTCTTTTGTGAATAGTGGCATGAAAAAATTTTGTCAAAGTTTAACTGTAGAATTTCCCACAATCGAGTGCCACCACGCAATGAACTTTTTTAAGATTAAAAAGGGAGATTTGGAACCTGACATTTTATATAAAATTATCTTCACCATCAACTGGTTTGTGTTTGCTTTTTGGCTGTTCCTTGTCATCGTTATGCTTCTGAGGATAATTTTTGTAATCGACTTTCAACTCGTGCGAGTGACAATAAAAACGTGCGAATATGAAAATACCAATGAGAGATCGAGTTTCAAGGTGGTTGAAAGCTCCAAGTCGGGTACGGAACTCACAACTGCTTGCTGAACATCTTAATAATTTTAAACGCTTTTTACTCTAGATTTAAA
Organism: Tanytarsus gracilentus; assembly: GCA_038502055.1. Classification (NCBI taxonomy): domain Eukaryota; kingdom Metazoa; phylum Arthropoda; class Insecta; order Diptera; family Chironomidae; genus Tanytarsus; species Tanytarsus gracilentus. The sequence goes on along the minus strand of JAXRKN010000045.1, from coordinate 1,485,551 downwards.
TTATAATTTTCTTATGGAAATTAAGTATGAAGAATTTATACAAGAAAATCATGATGATGAGAATGGAACGGGTGAAAGCATGTCAAGCTTGAAAGACAATGAAGTTAAAAAAGAAGAATCAAAAGAATAGTGCAAGTAAATAATAAAAATTGTAAAGTTCTCATTATCATGAAATTTTTTAAACTTAAGTTTACCCATCTTGGAATTGTAATGTGTCACATAAGACAATCAGGAGAAATTCTAACAATGTTCGATGAAATTTTTTTAACTACTCGATGTATGCTGAACGAATTCAAAAAGCTATGTGTGTTAAATTTTATTCGTAATAAAAAAAATATTAAAAAAGTTGACTGTTAAATTTAAATCCCACGTTGCGCTAAAATAAATAAATTTATTTGTACCGACAATAACGGATAAATATTTTTTGAACGAAAGATTCGCGGGGCAACCAATCTTCAAACACTTCGCCATGTGAGTTTTGTTTACAATCGAGAAATTATTTAATTTTCAACAAACAATGGTAAGTTATGCTTTCTTAACATTTAAAATCTTTAACTAACCCAATTTTATCTTGATCTGCAGACACAAGAAGAAGAATTAATTGGATTTTCCTCGGTTGCCGAACACATTGAGGAAAGTGAAAATGTCAAAAGTAAAAAGTCAAAAGGTGGTGGATTCACTGCCATGGGTCTTAGTGAGCTAATGGTAAAGTCCATTCAGAAGCGAGGATACAAAATACCGACACCCATTCAGAGAAAAACAATTCCCGTTATACTTGAAGGCCGAGATGTTGTGGCAATGGCAAAAACTGGAAGTGAGTGTTGAGAAAGCACATCAAGTAGGACATAAAGTAATTTAATTTTAATTTCTTTAAGGTGGTAAGACAGCGTGCTTTCTTATTCCAATGTTTGAGAAGCTCAAGAAACGTCTTTCGAAATCAACCGGAGCACGAGCTCTCATCATGTCACCGACAAGAGAGCTCGCCATTCAGACCTATAAATTTATCAAAGAACTTGGAAAATATCACGATCTTAAGACAATTTTGGTGCTTGGTGGAGACTCAATGGACTCTCAATTCAATGCAATTCATCAACATCCAGATGTGGTTGTGGCAACGCCTGGCAGATTTTTACACATCTGTATGGAAATGGACTTGAAATTGACATCAATTCAGTATATTGTGTTTGATGAGAGCGATCGATTGTTCGAGATGGGTTTTAGTCAACAAGTTAATGAGATCATTAGAAGACTCCCTGAAACTCGACAAACGGTGATGTTCAGCGCGACACTTCCGAGGCTCTTGGTAGATTTCGCAAAAGCTGGTCTTACCGATCCAGTGCTTATTCGTTTGGATGTTGATACAAAAATTCCCGACACTCTCGACTTAAAATTCATCTTTTCACGCCCGGACGAGAGATACGCGACATTAATGGTGCTTTTAAAAAATTTCATCTCATCTACAGCCCAAACTGTAATTTTTGCCGCAACTCAACATCATGTGGAACTAATTTCGATGCTGCTGACGAAAACAAATATAACAAACACTTATGTCTACTCCAATCTCGATCCGTCAGCGAGAAAAATTAATACAGCTAAATTTACGCAAGGAAAAGTGAATGTTCTTGTTGTCACTGATATTGCTGCTCGCGGTATCGATATTCCATGCTTGGATAACGTCATAAATTTTCATTTTCCCGGTAAACCTAAGCTCTTTATTCATCGAGTCGGCAGATGTGCTCGCGCTGGAAGAACTGGAACTGCATTTAACATTTTCTCAACAGAAGATGAAGCTCATGTCCTTGATTTGCATCTTTTCCTAAATAGACCGTTTGACGTCCAAAATAACAAGTCAATTGGAATTTGCGATTCCGAGTTGGTTGAGGAGGAGCAGCAGACAGTCTTGAAGCAAATTAAAGACTCTGATATTGCGAATATTTATAGAATCAGTAATAATGCCTACAAGGCTTACATACAAACGAGACCAACAGCTTCGGTGGAGTCAAATAAGAAAGTCAAAAGCATCAAGTTCAATGCGCTTAGAATTTTGGAGGAATTTCGCCAAAACAGTGTGGAGGAAATAAACGCTGAAGATTTTAAATCCGAACTTCTCGATAAGATGAAAAAGTTCAAGACTAAAACAACAATTTTTGAGCTCAATCCCAAACTTAAATCAGATCAATTGTCAGTCATGAAAAATAAGAGAAAAGTTCACGAGGAGCAGATTAAAAAATTTTATGAAAAGAGGGAAATTGAGGAGAAAGAGAGTCAAGTTATTCAACGAGCTGTAGATGAAGTTTATAGCGATGACAGTGACGAAGAGGGTGGTAAAAGTAAAAAAAGAAAGAAACGCAAGAAGAACGCTGTTCAACTGTCTTTTAACATCAGTGAAAATCGTGACAAAGAACACTTTATTCCCTATCAGCCGAGCGATAAACTTACTGAGGAAGGATTTGCGATTAACTCATTCACGCGTGATGCTCAAAAAGCCGAGTTCAGTGTGACTGCTGACTCGGTCGAAGGTCAAAGACTCACAAAAACTCTTCAAAAGTGGGACCGTAAGAAGAAGAAGATGGTCAATGTCGAAGATCCGCGAACTGGAAAGATAAGAACTGAGCATGGCAACTGGATTGCAGCTTCTTATAAAACAGATCGTTATGCCAAGTGGAAGGAGAGAACTAAAGTTGATGATCATCTTGATGCTCAAGGAGATAGCGAAGATGATGACAAAAAGTTGAAGCCACAAATGAGGAACCAACATCCGCATACTCATTGGGGCAGACATAATGCTAAAGTTGATATGAAGAAACGAGTCGACCCAGAACTCAAAACTAAGGATCAACTAATTAAATTGAGAATGAAGAAGCAAAAAATGCAAGCCAGAGAAACGGCGTCTCGTATGCGTAATGACATAAAGAGAAAAAAATCGGCTGCTAAGCGTTCCGCAAAAGCTAAGAAAAAGTGAATTATGTAAATTTATTTGGAGAGAAATAAAAATAAATTTTTATGAAACAATTCTTTTGTGCTTATGCGTGAAATTTTTAAAGTTATTTTTAGAAATTTTCCCAGACGAAATTGCTCAAGTATTTGAGTTCTAATTCACGTGATTAAATGTCTCGTGATTTCTTTTATTCGAATCGTCACATCGACCTTGATAATGAGAGCAGACACAGACTTTTCTTATCTACAATATTTAAACGACATAAATTGGTGTCGTTTGACGAATATTTTTTTTATTTTCAGCAATTTTGTTTAAATAAATTACATGAAAGAAAGTTTGATTAACTAAAGTGTTTCGAAAAAAAAGTTGGCTTCCGATGCTGATAACGTGCCTGTTTGTTTTAATTTGATTAAGATTCATAAATGGGTTTGCTTCTATTCAACAATAGATAGTTCACCAAAAACCGCGCGGCAGAGTTCTTTTAATACTTCCTAAACTTCTCGTTGCTTAAAAATCAACAATTTTCTTTTATCTAAAACTTAAAAAGATTCTCGGCGAAAAAAAATGTTTATGTATTTTCTAGATCGATCTTATTGCGTCTGGTGTGTCTGTAGGTTGGTTCTTAAATTGTTGAAATTCAGATGGTACTTAAACTCCTGCCAAAATAATTCGAGGATCCTCAACGGCCGCCTTTATCTTTTTCAAGAAAGTTACAGCTTCACGTCCATCAATCAAACGATGATCATACGTGAGTGCGATGTACATCATTGGACGAATAACAACCTTGAAGTGAGAGAGAGAGAAAGATTTATTTTTAACTTTGAAAACTAATGGAAAAATTAACTAACTTGTCCCTTGATGGCAACCGGACGTTCGAATGTCGCATGCATACCGAGAATAGCACTTTGTGGTGGATTAATGATCGGTGTTCCCATCAAACTTCCAAAAACTCCTCCATTGCTAATTGTAAAGGTACCACCGTCCATGTCTTCAACAGCGAGTGATCCATTGCGAGCTTTCTCTGCCAAAGCAGTAAGTCCGAGTTCAATATCGGCGTAATTCATGCTTTCAACATTGCGCAAAACGGGCACGACAAGACCCTTTGGCGATGCAACAGCCACTGAAATATCGACATAGTCGCGATAAACAATTTCATTCTCTTCGATGACAGCATTTACGGTCGGTTGATCTTGAAGCGCGTAAGCTGCAGCCTTAGCGAAAGCAGACATAAAGCCGAGTTTAATTCCATACTTCTTTTGGAAGGTCTCCAAGTGAAGTTTACGGAATTCCATAATAGTACTCATGTCGATTTCATTGAAAGTGGTGAGCATGGCATTTACATTTTGTGCCTCCTTTAAGCGAGAAGCAATCTTTAGACGCATTCGATTCATCTTGACGCGCTGCTCCGTACGTGTGCCAGTGATTTCTTTTGTATAGTCAGCTGGAGGTATTTTTACGGTTGCGGCTTCGATCGCCTGTGCATGTCGAATTGCGGCAATAGGAACGGTTTTTGCCGGAGCAGCTGGTTTTGGAGGTGGCGGAGGGGGTGTTGAAGAGGGCGGTGGTGGCTATAAATCGAAAACATTTAGAATACTTATTTCTTATAAAAAGTGTAAGCTTACAGCAGCAGCAGCCTGTGGCTCAGGAGCTTTTGGTGGTGGTGGAGGAGGAGGTGGAGGAGCTGCGGCCTCGGCTTTTGGTGCCTCTGCCTTTGCAGCTGGAGCCTCTCCGGTGATCTTCATTTTGAAGAGCTGCTGACCTGCCTTGACTGTGTCACCATCGGCAACGTAAATTTCCTCAATTATACCGTGACCTTTAAACAAAATTAATAGAGTTAATAATAAGAGAAAAGCGGGTAATCAGGTCACCTGGTGAAGGAACTCCCACAGTGGTCTTATCAGTTTCAATTTCCATAACAACTTCATCGGCCGCAATTGCATCGCCGACTTTCTTATCAAATCTAAACGAGTTGAGGCGTTAATCGTGAATGACAAATTATCACAAAAGATTAACTTACTTAACATCGCCCTCCGAAACGGAATCAGCAAAAGGTGGTACTTTGACAACTTCCGAATTCAAGAGATGTGCAGTTGTCTGAATTGATCTAACATGTTGCTGTACAACAAATCTATTTTTAAGTGATCTGAAAATAGGCCGCAACACACCGTTAGTGAAAGGAATTTTTCGTGAACGTCACAACAATGAAATAAGATCGACTAGAATGTACTTACGATGAATTCTGAAGATCACTGGATGTTGTTAACGAGACGAGTTTATGCACGGCAGCACATTGATGAACATTTTTTCTAACCGCATGTTGAAGCTAAATCGCGAAGAAATTCCCGAGAAGAAAAAGAGAGAGAGAGAAAAGAATAGATTGATTTATGATGATGTCATGAACATTAAATCACATGAAAACAAAAATGATTCACAGTTGGATTTTCTCATATCACTTATCACAAACACAAACATTCCCGAAAATTGTCCAGCACGTGCTCTTTTTGACACATTTAATAGTCAAATGACGCGAGAATTATCGCACACTTGCCGTTTTCTATTTAAGAAAAAAGCGAAAGTAATTTTTTCACATTTTTTTCGGCACTGTTGAAAATTACGCAATCCGTAAATCATTTTTTGCTTATAAGTCACACTAATTAACACTGTACCTGAGTACTTCTATTGCTTATGCGTAATGCAACGCATCGTGGGAGTGAAGAGAAAGATCGAATCATTTTAATTCGCCGCCAAATCGATTAAAATGATTTTTTCGTGTCGCCGATTGAATTTTCTGAATTTTTTTCCGAAGGACGGCAAAGCTAGTAATTTTTAAATTTATCACGACCGTTGAAAAGAATTTGAAAAATTTTTGCGATAAAATTTATTTTTAAATTAAGTTTTAATTATTTTTTATATTTTTAGAATAATAAAAAGAGCGTCCTTTAAATTAGTTATAATTATTTAATAAAAAAGAAATAAAAACATTACACGTCTCTTCGCATTATAGTTTTTCCCCTAGAAAATTTTGACGGTATTTTTTAATCCAAAAAGTCTACTTTAACTAATAATGCCAAATTTTATAATGCATGTCCGCACTTAATTAAACATTTTTTAAATATACATAAAATTTTAAAGCTATTATTCACACCGCAATGAACCAATGTAAAAAATCGTGTACAACAAATTTCTTAACGGCCAAAAAGTTTTTGAACAATTATTTTTTCTCACAACCAATATTTTTCATCAACTTTTCACATTTTCCGGTAATCAAATCGCTCTAATACAAGAAATATTACAAGAACTTGAAGCTATTTACAACATCTAATTACACACAATCACTATGGGTAAGTAAGACTGCAAATTATCTCGCGAAAATCGCTGATGATTTGTCAAAAAATAAACTCACCTACTTTCCTTTCTAGGCGGACTTGTTTCTTACTTCCGTGGACTCTTAGGCAATCGAGAGATGAGAATTCTTATACTTGGACTCGATGGAGCTGGAAAAACGACAATTCTTTATCGACTTCAGGTTGGAGAAGTTGTCACCACCATTCCAACTATTGGTAATTTAGAAATCCATGTCTGGATGTTCATTAGCTTAACTGGATGTATTTATATCATTTTAGGATTTAATGTAGAACAAGTGACTTATAAGAATTTAAAATTTCAAGTATGGGATTTAGGTGAGCTGAAATTATGACTGATAAAAATATTTAGTGACATCATTGATTAAATTTTAGGTGGTCAGACTTCCATAAGACCCTATTGGCGATGCTATTACAGTAACACAGACGCAATAATTTACGTCGTAGATTCCGCTGATAAAGATAGAATAGGAATATCAAAAGATGAACTTCTCTATATGCTTCGAGAGGAGGAATTGGCTGGAGCTGTTCTTTTAGTACTTGCCAACAAACAAGATATAGAAGGATGTCTTTCAGTGGCGGAAGTTCATCAGGCGTTAGGTCTCGATGCCCTTAAAAATCGAACATTTCAAGTGAGTTCATTAGTCATGATTTAATTAAAAAGTTGCTTAAAAATTCTCTCTCATAGATTTTTAAAACATCAGCGACAAAGGGTGAAGGTCTTGACGACGCTATGAATTGGCTGAGTAATGTGCTGCAGAGTAAAAAGTGAATGTAGCTTTAATTCTGTCTTTATATATATATTTTAAATTAATTGTCTCTGCATTTTCTTTTTCTTTCGTGTAAAAATTTTCATTTCAAAAAATAATTTTTGCAAACAAAAAAAAGCTTTTAAGAACTGCATGAGAAGAAATAAAAAAGATCATTCGTTAAACTGAAAGTAATTGGAACGTTTATGTCACGATTCAAGCTGAACTTGAAATTAAAAATTTTAATATCCATTAAAATAATTCACTACCCTAATTTATTTTAAAAACTTTTTGCAATAATCTATGAAATGAATTTTTCTATTTCTCCTCATGCGCGCTAAAATTAGTTTTAGTTTTGAAATTTTCTAAATTTAACGAATATTGCCACGCATCTTCATAAATTATATCTTTATATAGTACGTGTATTCCATTTATCCAAATTGTATTAAAATTATTTCGTAACATTAAAAAGGATGAATAAAAGGAAACGAAACCATGCAAGTAAAAAAGTGTTTTAATAAATATTTTAAGGGGTCACATTTCAAATTAATCCCCATAATTTTATTTACCCTTTTAATTAAAATAATTATTAATTAATTTATAACTTGTTTCTTTGATCCCTTTTTACACCCTACAAGGTATGTGTGTAGCACGTTTAGAAAGAAATGTGAGAGAAAAACGATGATAATGTGAGAGAGACTTGATCGTCTGGTCAACTCATCAACAACAACTTTTATCAGGCACCGGAATGAATACATATATGTATTGATGAGAATGAGTGTATGCAGTACATTTGTAAAGGAATTTCTTTACATTTAAATAAGAGACGTGAACTCTCAGTATCGTTCGAGAAGTTCTTTGAATTACTTGAAATATTTTAAATTAAATAAAAATGGTCGTTATTAATTTTGCAGCTGGTCCCGCTAAGCTTCCTGATGAAGTAAGAGGATTTTTAAAAAATATTTATTTTATAAAATTAAAATTATTCATGAAAGGTTTTAAAAGAGGTGCAACAAGAGCTGATCGATTATAAAGAAACCGGAATGTCTGTAATGGAAATGTCGCATCGTGGCTCAACTTACACGAAAATTCATGAGGATGCACTCAAAGCATGCCGTGAGCTATTGTGAGTTATAATACTTTTAATCGCCAATAAATGATAATGTCAATTTTATAAAAACATGTTATTATCATTTATAATAGAAACGTCCCTGACAACTATAAAATTCTTCTTATGCAAGGAGGCGGCACTGGACAATTTGCAGCTGTTTGCATGAATCTAATTGGTAGAACTGGCTTTGCTGATTATATCGTGACTGGTGCGTGGTCAGCGAAGGCTTTCAAGGAGGCTCAAAAGTACGGAACACCAAGCATGGTCTATACAAAACCTGAAAAGTTTACAAAGATCGTAGATCAAAGCGAATGGAAGCTCAATTCGAATGCATCGTATGTCTATTATTGTGACAATGAGACCGTTGATGGCGTTGAATTTGGTTTTGTGCCTGAAACTGGAAGCGTTCCTTTGGTTTGTGATATGTCATCGAACTTTATGTCACGACCTGTTGATGTTTCGAAATTTGGCGTGATTTTTGCGGGAGCTCAAAAGAACATTGGGCCCGCAGGCATTACTGTGGTGATTGTGCGTGAGGACTTGCTTGGACACGCTCTAAAAATCACTCCATCAATCTTCGATTATGCTGCAAGTGCAAAAGATAATTCAGTTGCAAACACTCCGCCGACTTTTGTGTAAGAAAATTATTTAATCTCTTTTAAAATAACTAAAACTGAGTATTTTAGCATCTACGTAATGGGTCGTGTATTTGAATGGCTTAAAAGAAATGGAGGAATCGAGGGAATGAATGAGCTGTCTTTAAGAAAATCTCAACTCATCTATGAGACGATCAATAACTCAAATGGCTTTTATTCATGCCCCGTTGATGTCAATTGTCGTAGTCGTATGAATTTACCATTTAGAATTAAGGGTGGTGATGAGACGCTTGAAAAAGAATTCCTTCAAAAGGCTGAAAAATTGGGCATGATGCAATTGAAGGGTCATCGCAGTGTCGGTGGAATCAGAGCTTCTCTCTACAATGCCGTTACATTCGAGAACACCCAAACGTTCAATAAGTTTATGATTGAATTTTACGAGAACAAAAAATGAATTTAAATTTTGATAATTTGAATAAAGCACTTTTTTCTTCGCTTTTAAGAATTCACTCTTTCAAGTTTTTTTTATTCAACACAAAATAGTGAATGTGTTTGATGGAAAATGTGTACGCTTAAGGGAGAAACAGCTTAGAACTGAATCATCTGTCCCTTTCTCTTCTTGTCACCGCCCAACTCGAAATGCTTACAACGCTTCAACGGAAGTTGCTTGCGATATTTGCAATCAGTGCATTCCATACGCAAAACAATCTTTTTGGTTGTCTTTGCCTGAAAAGGAAAATTTAATCGAATGTTAGCGACCGCTTCCATATTTTAGTTCCTTAATTTAGAAGACATACCTTCTTTCTGAAGATGGGTTTTGTTTGACCTCCGAAACCTTGTTGCTTACGATCGTAACGACGACGACCCTGCGATGCCTTCCTTTCCTTTGACTTCTTGTACTGCGACACCTTATGCACTTTGTGGGAGTTGCACTTCTTGCAGTAGGTTCTACGTTGTTTTGGAACGTTCACCTAAAATTAAATAAATAAATTCTCGATTAACCTCAATTTGAAGATTTGTGCAAGATTTTTTCTTAACATTTTCACTCAAAATGCCCATAAATTCATGAGTTCTTCAACTGATTAAGATAAAGAGCAAAGTTATGAACACTTTAAAGTAAAATTTAGCTAATAATAGCTCAAATTACCATCGTAATCACTAAAATTAATATCCGCACGACCTCTCGAAATATCAACTCAGTGAAAAAGAACGTTCAGTGCGGAAAGTTTAAAAAACAGAGGCGTTTCAAAAGTTCAGTGACGTCGAAATGTTGTTTTAAAGAATCTTTAATATTTGTGATTGATTTTTCATGATTCATTTAAAAAGCACTAAAATCGGCTAAAATTAGTTGTTGAAAATTGATCAAGCATGTAAAATATTCATAAAACACACAAAAATTCTGTTTCAAATTTTCCCGCACTTTATCCGTCAGTGTCGTCAAAAAATTCAATAATAAAGAAAAAATACTCGCTACTAAAAAATCAAAATTAACGAAAAAACACCATTTCATCGCGAAAAGTGCTCTAATTTCTAACAAATTCTACTGTCAACCATCATCCGAACTTCAATCAAGTCATTTTAGAACGAAAATCAATGAGTTATGGAGAAACCAAACAAAGAAGCCAAAACATTTTCAAAGGTGATATTGCAATTTTTTTTCGTAAACAGCAATTAAGCTAAAATTAAATTATTACCGAATGTGTTTTTCTTTAAATATTCAGTAAAAAAAGTTTCATCTAAATTATTTTAAATATGATTACAGACGGATTCAAAAGCTCACAGCAAGGAGAAACAGAGACAAATTGCTAAGGAATCAATCGAGAAATATTTCAAGCAATTAACTGTGGGCTGTGGAAATATTGAGTGTAAAAATCCATTTTGTCAGAGTTCGGGACTCGTTGATCGATCATTAACACCAAATCAGGCTGCCGTCAGGGCGATTCAGCTGTATGTTGAGGATGCTAAGCTATGTCCAAATATCAGCGACAATAATAAAGTCATAGACACTAATGCAAGGCAACAGCCACAAATTGCATCGTGTTCAACATCGGAAGATATCGAAATGGAGGTCTCCAGTGAGATGTAAGTTAACTATAGTCATCAATTACAATCAATTTTTGATGTAAATCAATTTACTTTTAGCAGCAAGGATGCTACCAGTCGTCCAAGTGAGCAAAATGATACTCGAAAAGCACCTTCGTCGCCAGTCCCCCAATATCTAGATGAGTCCATTCTAAATGAGATGATTGAGACGTGTGATGACACGGGAAATTATGCACCGATAATTAGAGCCATCGGTCAAGTCTTCTCGAGCAAGGAATCTGTCACGAAAAGTTTTCAACTTCAAGCCAAAAGTTCAATTGATGTGATTCTCGATAGAGTTAAGCAGCCCACGGCAATAACGAATATGAAAAAGGAAGATATTAGGACATTAGAGGACGATGAAAAGGAGCAGGATTCGATGGACGATGGTGAGGAGAAGGAAAAAGAACCAAGTTATACAACCGTTGATATTGCAAGCCTTCGAAGAAGCTTGAAACGGTTGTATGAAAAAAATCCACAAGTTTTTGAAGCATTCGACAATGCCATTCAAAGTCTCTCGACACTAATTCAAATTGACTTACGACTGATGCGTGAGACGGAGCAATTTGAAGAAGTTCTCAGTTGCCTTGTGATACTCTATGAAATTTTTCAAACGGGCTCTAATTTACTGGAACAGTCAATCATCAGAACTCTCGCTGCTACGGTTTCTCTTCCAATTTGGGCACAAGCAAGACTCGCACGAATTTGGAGCGTGCACAATAAAGAAGGATTGAGAACAATTTTACTCTTTCTTCAAAACATTATCACGCTTCAGGTCATTGCCAATACTTATCATCGAGAATTTCACGTTCACGATAATGAAATTATCGCCAATGCAACGAAAGTCATGAAGACAGTTTTTGCTGCAAATCTTCTCGCGAGCGAAAGTGTCGAACAGCCGAGATATGTTGAAAAGCCATTAAATGATACACAGGATATGGATGACGACGATGAAGATTTTAGCTCAATTCAATATCTAATTGACTCGAAGCACGTCAAGAACTTTGAGGATCCGCTCATGAAAGAGATTAATATTTCTCTCAATGACTATTTTAATCCTTATATTCCATTCGAGGAGTTTCAAAATGAAGTGCTTTGCGATGCTATCGAATCGGATGAAGATTTTATGCGGTATAAAACTCTAATGGACAAGGACAAAGGTATTGCCGCAACTTCTCTCAAAAAATTCTCGTTTATCGTGCACTCGTTTATACTTACACCATCGGCAAAGACATTAGCGCTCTTTTTTGATAGTCGTGTGAAAATGTACACCGAAAGGAGAAGTACTTTATTGAACATGCATCTACTCGGCAGCGCTATGCAACATCCATACTTAAAGTTGAAAATTCGTCGTGATTTTCTTATCGATGATGCACTGGCTGAACTGGAGATGGTCGCTATGACAAATCCAAAAGATCTCAAGAAACAAATTTTCATTGAATTTGATGGCGAACAAGGAATTGATGAGGGCGGTGTGTCTAAAGAATTTTTCCAGCTTATTGTAGAGGAAATTTTTAATCCCGATTATGGAATGTTTATTTCAAACGAAGACACTCGCACAACATGGTTCAACTCGTTTTCATTTGAAAATGAAGCTCAATTTACATTAATTGGCATTGTGTTGGGCTTGGCAATCTACAATAGCGTAATTTTAGCGCTCAACTTTCCAATGGTTGTCTACAAAAAACTTATGAACGTCACATGTACATGGAGGGATCTTCAAGACTGGAGTCCGTCACTCTATCTTAGCCTTAAAACAATGTTGGACTATCAGGAATCCGATTTCGAGGAAGTCTTTTCGCAGACCTTTGAAATTGGTTACGAAAATGTTTTCTCCGCACCGTTAAAGCACGAACTGAAGAAAGACGGCGCTAAAATTGCCGTTAATCAACACAATAAGCTGGAATTTGTTGAACTCTATGCGGACTTTATTCTCAATAAGAGCATTGAGAAGCAATTTAAGGTATGGAAAATTATTTCTAATTATTTTTAATTAACGAAAATAAATTATTGTAATTTAAGGCATTTAAGAAGGGATTTAAAATGGTGACCGACGAGAGTCCGCTGCAGCTCTTGTTTCGTCCTGAAGAAATTGAACTTCTCGTTTGTGGCTCCAAATGCTTTGATTTTGATGAGCTTGAAAAGTCGACTGAGTATGAGGGCGGATATACGACCGAATCAGAAACAATCAAGCACTTTTGGAGCGTAGTTCATAGTCTTCCGATGGACTCAAAACTGAAACTTCTTCAATTTACCACAGGTGAGTTAAATTACCAAAATTAAATAATTTGTTTCTAATTTATCAAATTATTAGGATCTGACAGAGTTCCAGTGGGTGGCTTAAGCAAATTAAAACTAGTAATTGCACGTCACGGCACTGATTGCGATCGTTTACCGACAAGTCATACATGCTTTAACATTCTTCTCCTGCCCGAATATAGTACACGCGAAAAACTCGAGGAACGATTATTGAAAGCGATCAACTATTCAAAGGGCTTCGGTATGCTCTAAAGTCATCTTATTCAGCGAGAAGTAAAAAATTAAAATCATCATAATTAAGGCATTTCTAACTTTTCTTTATATAAGTTTCAAAGTGAATCAAGATATTTTAATTATGTACATTTCTATGTTCTTTTAGTTCACTTTCATTCATATCTTTAAAGAATTCTAAAAGAAATATAAAAATAAAGACAAAAAGTTTCAAGCAAAATTAAATTATTGTCGTAACCTATTTAAATTTTCCAATAGGATGCTGAAACCAAAATATAAAAACTCTTTTAGTGTGTCAATGCACTTTATTTTTGCAAAATATCTCCTTCTTGCATAACAAAGGCGTGAGGTGAAAAGTTTCAGTGATCAAAATAAAAATTATTAAATTAATTATTATTAGATGCAAGCTCACTTCTTTTGGAGGGGGGCGGCCAAAAGTTCACATTTAATTTTTGATTTCGTGAATGAAAAATAAATTAGTAAAATATTGAAAAAAGTTAATTATTTTAGTATTCATCTCCTTCGCCAACTTCTTGGTCATTTGAATCGACACCGACTTCCTCGTAATCCTTCTCGAGAGCTGCCAAATCTTCGCGAGCCTCTGAGAATTCACCTTCTTCCATACCTTCACCGACATACCAGTGAACGAAAGCACGCTTAGCATACATTAAATCAAATTTATGATCCAAACGAGCCCATGCCTCAGCGATAGCGGTTGTGTTTGACAGCATGCAGACAGCACGTTGAACTTTAGCCAAATCGCCGCCAGGAACGACTGTTGGTGGTTGATAATTGATACCGACCTTGAATCCAGTGGGGCACCAATCAACGAATTGAATGGATCGCTTTGTCTTGATGGTAGCGATTGCAGCGTTGACATCCTTTGGAACGACATCGCCACGATACAACATACAGCAAGCCATATACTTTCCATGACGTGGGTCGCACTTAACCATCTGGTTGGCTGGCTCGAAACATGCGTTTGTGATTTCAGCGACAGTCAATTGTTCATGATAAGCTTTCTCGGCGCTAATGACTGGCGCATAAGTGGCCAATGGGAAATGAATTCGAGGATATGGAACCAAGTTAGTTTGGAACTCAGTTAAATCAACATTTAAGGCACCATCAAAACGAAGCGAAGCGGTGATGGATGAGACAATCTGTCCAATCAATCGATTCAAATTGGTGTAGCTTGGACGCTCAATATCGAGATTACGGCGACAAATGTCATAAATAGCTTCGTTATCCACCATGAAAGCGCAGTCGGAATGCTCTAGTGTGGTGTGAGTGGTTAAAATTGAGTTGTAAGGCTCAACGACAGCAGTCGAAACCTGAAAAAATTTAAATTTAAAAAAGTGTTTCACATCACTTGAAAATAAGCTCGCATGACCCATATTAAATTCTATACCCTCCATTAAAGCCATTATTTCATATTGCGAAAAGAAACTTTTGTTAAATAATTGAGGACACAGAACTCCCATGCGATGGAGTGAAATCATGTGTCCTTACATTATAATTTTAACAAACACACGGCTGGAAATGGTTCGCGCAAAAAAATTAGGTCAAAAGGAAAAAAGTTGACGAGTGTTTCCTGCTTTTGATTTATACTCACTTGAGGTGCCGGATAGATTGAGAATTCCAATTTTGACTTCTTGCCATAATCAACTGAAAGACGTTCCATCAGCAATGAGGTGAAGCCTGAACCAGTGCCGCCACCGAATGAGTGGAAAACTAAAAATCCTTGCAAGCCAGTGCACTGGTCAGCTAATTTCCGGACACGATCCAAAACAATATCGACAATTTCCTTTCCAATGGTGTAATGACCACGAGCGTAGTTGTTGGCTGCGTCTTCCTTGCCAGTAATCAATTGCTCTGGATGGAACAATTGTCGGTAGGTTCCAGTACGGACCTCATCGACGACAGTTGGTTCCAAATCGACAAAGACAGCACGCGGGACATGCTTGCCAGATCCAGTTTCCGAAAAAAAGGTGTTGAACGAGTCATCGCCGCCTCCAATTGTCTTATCAGATGGCATTTGACCGTCTGGCTGGATTCCATGCTCAAGACAGTACAACTCCCAGCAGGCATTGCCAATTTGAACACCAGCTTGACCAATATGAACTGAGATACATTCACGCTATTGAATAAAAAAGGAAAGAAAAAAATTATTTTTTAAGTGCGTAATTAAATTGATTTATTCAAATGTGTCGACCGAGAAGAGCTTCAAAAAAATTCTGAAGTGAAAAGCAAATATTATAGTCTGGCTGGTTGCTGACGAATTACAGACAGTTGAGTGTGAATCACAGTTCAAAAGAAAATTCTAATTAACTCGCATGTATTAAAAGGCATCAGCGTTAATTGTGTGGAAATGATTAAATTAAGAAATGCTCTAAAGAGACATAAAGATCGCGTTCCTCTCGAGCGATTAAAAATGCAGCTATTAACGGGTTTTTAAATTGTTCAGAATTCTTAATATTTAATAAAATTTTAAGATTAAACTATTGCCATGCGTGGTTTTTAAAAAGAGGTTACCGGTGCATTGTTTTATTGCTTTTGCTTTTTGTCCAATTTTTGTATTCAAAAAAACTATACAATGTAAGTAAAATTATTACAGATCGCGTGTCGAACTAGTAAAAAATTCAACCCTCCTAAGAAACCTAAAAACTGATTTTTCCATCAATTATCTTCTTGTTGCACCTTTTTACGTGTCGCATTGGACTACAAATTTTTTAAAAATATTCTACCTCATTTTGTTTGCCTGTCACACGACTTGTTTGAGGGATAATGAACTTGTAGCTATCGCTCAATTTTCATCAAAGTGTATTTTGATTAATTCAAATTGCTTGGTAATTACATATTTATATGAAAAAGGGGCTGAATAGTGGATGGTAATTAAGGTTCGCTTTAATTATTAAAATATGGGTCATTTAGGACTATTTTTAAAAGGGTGTTAAGTGTCCAAAAATGGAATTTGAATTTTGAATTAAAAATTTAAATTTATTGCTTGACACCCTTTAAAAAACAAGATTAATATGCCTTTTCTGATAAATAAGTATAAGGCACGCGTTCAACAATTTATTTTCATACAAATCATTTTTGTTTTTCAAATTGTGCTGCTTCATAAATTGAATTGAATTCGAAAGAGAACTTTTCGGCATTTGCTAAACGCTTTAATTCCATTTTTTATTTGTTTTATTTTAATTGCATGCATTAAACTATTGAGATTCAACAAAAATTTTTAAAAATGTTATTTGAAATAATTCCAAGGCTTTAAATAGTGAAATTCAAAAGTTTTTCATAAATCCAGGAAAACACAAAAAAAAATATTTCCAGAAAATTTACACCAAATAAATTTTATAGATTTTTTTGTAACATTTATTCTCTTCACTTCAAAACTTTCATCTGAGGGCCTTAAAAATTTCGTTAGATATCGATTTTTGGTGCTTTGTGTAACTTTTGTGCTATTTTATTACAAATGGAATATTTAGGAATTTATTTGAATTTAATCGATGACATAATTTCCTAGATTCAAACTAATGTTCTAGTTTAGAAAAAAATTAAGAAAAAAAATTCCAACACGATGAATGCGTATTTTCCAGCAAGTATTCAACAACCCAAATAAAATAATTTTAGGACGATGACACACAATGGCACAAACACACAAAAATAAATAATTCGAAATGAACTTTTTCTATTAACAAATTTTCTCCTTGATATGTTTGCGAAACTTTTCTAAGAGTTCTTCCAAAGAAGACATTGAAGGACTTAATTAAATATGAAAACAATTTGTATCGGCTTCGAAGCCATTTCAAGAGCACACACATGACTCATTCGAACCATCCTTTTTTCTGCGTGGAGAAATTTCACGAAATTAATTAGTGTAATTTGAGCCGTGCTGTGTTGACTTGACTTTTCGGCAAGGACACACGCCCTTTTGTGTCGCTTTTATAACAGCTGAGTTTTCAACGATTATTATGCCTGCGAATGAGATTTTTGTGACCACCAATTTTTAAAGGGTAAAATTTTAATTTCGGAGTCTTCTTTTGCTGCTAGATATTGTAGTCAAAAATATTAAATTATTTTCTTTAATAAATTAGATTAATTTTTTTTAAAACATAATTATGTTCATGATCATGCCACATGCAATCGGTACTTTAGGGACAAGTCCGTTCTAATGAATAAGACTAAAATTGATGATTTCGTGGTAATCGCATAAAATTGAGCACAACGAGCTTATGTTGCTTCATGGCATTCTCGGAAGTAAATCATGCATAACGACTTTACATTCCAAAAGAGTTATAAGATCAAGGGTTGAGAATTTGAAATTTTGATGTTAATTTATTTAAAAAATATTTTCCACCCTTGACTGATCTTGCATTTTTTTTTCGTTTCTGATGATGTCAGCTCAATGCGCCATGAGTGATTCTGAGATTTATTTTTGTTAGATTTTCTTATTATGGAATAATCGATTTTCGTTATGAGGAAGAAAAATTAGCATAGGCGATACTGCAGATCGTCGACCTGAATAATGTATGAGACGCAAAAATCCATTTTTATGGTCGCTCTCTCACTCTCTACCTCCGAATTGAATAAAATTACAAATTTCCGTTTCGCATCGCTAGATTATATGTCGATTTTATTTAATACGAAACGAAAAACAATTTCTCATTTTTCATATTGAATTACTTGTTAACAGGCACACACAGCTAAAAGATCAGACATCGCGAATGCAATTATCCATTGTCTTCTGTGGCTCGAGACAATTAGTGCCATCGTTTAGGCAATTTAGCTTGCGATACAATTTTTATAAGTTTTCTTCCATTTTTGGTGACATATGGCTTGGAAATTTTTGTGAATTTTATTAATTAAGGCAGGTCCAATTGACTTAATCTATAAGATGACAGAAGAAGATTGCTTTTTAAACGACTTAATTTATTATGTTGTATCTATTTAGCCCACGGTTTAAAGCAGATTAAATTAGTTTATAGAAGGGTATTTGTGCTATCTTTACAATTTTTTTTAAATGGTTAAATTTTTAATTCTTGTATGATCCCTCAAAAATTAAAATCTTAAAACTAATCGAGTAAAAGCTATATGTAAATAATTTTAATATGATACAAAATTCATGTAATTTTTGGTAATTGCCCTCTCTGATTTTGAGGAACAACTGAACTGTGACCTTTTTATTTATCAAAGAAGCGATCTACTTAAATCTATTCTGTTTTAAACTGTAGCGAGTAATTAGTTAGTTTCATCTTACTCCAGGCAATTATGTCGATTCGATTACGAGGTTTTTGACTAAATGAAATCATGTGCATCGAGAGTACTGCAAATTTTGCCCTAAATTATATTTTAAAAAAGAATAATTTTGGAAGCAATATGCGACGATAAAATGATAAATGTTTCACATGACATGAGAGAGATACACCAAGCCTTTTTTCGCGAACATTAAACTCGAAATATGATTAAATGATGAAATCAGGCGTGATACGGTTTTTAAACACTGTGTAACTTGTGATTTTTTTAAAATAATTTAAAATTTAATGTTCATCAGTTTGAATAACTGACTAAGACCATTAAAAATATAGCATAAATTTAAAAATTAATTTAAATTTTCAATTATAAAAGTTAGGAACCGTTAATTGATAACAAATGAGGAACAAAACTGCTTTTAAGATAAAATTAAAAATTCACAACTCACATTTAACATCATAAATTAGCGAAAAACGAGAAATTTGGCATTTTGATAATCTAGACAATTAATTTATGCAGCTTTCATCAGCGGACTTCTAATCAATTCCATAAAGATAATAAACACACTCGGCAGCATTATTAAACTTTGCTGAGTTTTTTCTTCATCTTTTTTCGGGAGGCAATTGTTGAGTTCATAAAAGTGAAATTCTCCTCAATTAAAGATTTCTCGAATAGAGTGAACAAAATGAGAGAAGAAAATGATTAACGGAATTGAAGATCGGAATTGTTTTTTTTTGCTGCTAATTTCTCTCTTAAGTAATTGCCGAGATACACATTTTTAGCGTAACCCACAAAGTGGTGTAACGCTTATATGCTCGTGATTCCGTCCGTCCGTCCGTCCGTCTGCACAAGCGAGATCTCGGTCCCTAGACCAGCTAGAGACTTCTAGTTTTCGCCAGATGGTAGCTCTTAGGGTCTATATGTGCAGGCACTGACTATTTTTTGAGTCATGACCTATGGTCGTGCCATGGACGGCCATAACGTCCATTTTTCATACAAATTTTCTCTTATATGGCTTCATGGGTATCGTTGAACTCGTGATTGGACCAGAAATCGATTGGCATTGATTCGTAACTTGACCAAGAATCGTCGTGACCTATGGTCGTGCCACAGACAGCCAAAATGTCCATTTTTCAGAACTATGGCTTCATGGGTATCGTTGAACTCGTGATTGGACCAGGAATCGATTGATATAGATGATTTTTGAGGAATGTACATCAAGGCCGGCCAGCAGTGCCACGGACAGCCAAAATGTCCATTTTTCAGAACTATGGCTTCATGTATCTCGTTGAATTCGTAATTGGACCAGGAATCGAATGGCATTGATGATTTTTGATGAATGTCCATCATGGACGGCCAGTAGTGCCACGGACAGCCATAATGTCCATTTTTTAGAACTATGGCTTCATGGGTATCGTTGAACTCGTGATTGGACCAGGAATCTATTGACATAGATAATTTTTGATAAATGCTAATCAAGGCCGGCCAGTTGTGCCACTGACAGCCAAAATGTCCATTTTTCAGAACTATGACTTCATGGGTATCGTTAAACTCGTAATTGGACCAGGAATCTAATGACATAGACTATTTTTGAGGAATGGTCGAACAGGACTGCCACGGACAGCCAAAGTGTCTGGATTGACTTAAACTCATTTTTTATGCACTTGATTTTCAAACACTGATCTGTTACAAGTGGGTTACGCGGCAACACCCACGTGTGGGTTTTGAAACATTTTTTATAATATCCACACGCATTTAGCAGTCATTAAGAGATTTTTCTGTTTTTTAGAGCTGCTGCACAAATAAACAATCTCTAATTTCAAATCCCCATTCTTTATAGCATCATTATCGTATTTACCGCAGCATACAGTCGGCAGAATAGAAAAAGAGAGAATTTTTATGGAATCTCACTTAAGGTTTCTAGAGTGTGAAATATGTATGCTTTGGCTTACATGTCGATCATCAATATGTCAGTTCCTCTCAAATTATTTTTTTTCCACTCGATTTTGATGCTTAAATCTTGAGTGAGAAATTTATTAAAATAACGATATGATTAATCGCACATGTGACTCATTAAAATTTCATAATTTTGTCTTCTTGAAACTCTCCGACAAAAAGTTAACATGAGTGCGTAGAAAATAGAATTGATTTTTTTTTCATGTAAAGTTAAGAAGAAATAACACACGAGATTTTCTTTCTCACAATGTCATTGCACTCACCATTTTTATGAGTAGTTAAGAACACTTGAAATTTTTCACAAAAAAAGAACTTTTTATAAAAAGGCTCAACTGCAGCCAACAAGAGAGAGAATCTGTCCAATGAAAGTTGTGCGACGGAACCAACTTGAACACTTTATGAAAAGACTCGAGACGACTACGCTGGCTTTTATAATCCAAAAAGCCGGCCGAAAAAATACGAGCGTTCAACATGCACGAACACGACGACTGAACTCGTCTATGTTTTTTTTCGTTGTCGACGAAATTACTTTGAAGCGGGCATTAATGTTGCGGAATTTTTCTTTTTATCCTTTAAAAAAAGTAATTTTTTATATTTAGTATAATTTTCTATG
Source organism: Tanytarsus gracilentus (assembly GCA_038502055.1). Taxonomy (NCBI): domain Eukaryota; kingdom Metazoa; phylum Arthropoda; class Insecta; order Diptera; family Chironomidae; genus Tanytarsus; species Tanytarsus gracilentus. The sequence goes on along the minus strand of JAXRKN010000045.1, from coordinate 1,464,401 downwards.
GTTTTATTATTTCATTAAAAAAAACTGTTTCATGACTTTAATTCTTCAACGCGAGGTACGTCTGGTTGGTTGTCCGGAGAGCTTTTGACATTTCCTCCTATTTTTTTTACTCGAGCAGATGCGGGACTTTGAAGAACTTTCCTTGATAATCTCATCAATCCTGAAACCGGATCACGTCCAAAATACTTGACTGAAATTTCTTGACCAATGGAAAATCCTAATGCGGATGCATGTGCAACTTTTCTCATATCAAGTTGCGAATTATGGAGAAGTGCGGGAGGCATTGACGGATAGAGTGTTACCATCACACCTATGTCTCGAATTTCTACAATTTTTGCTGTGTAAATTCCACCAAAGTCAAGCTCCGGCACTCTTTCTTTATCTAAAAGTTTCTGAATCATTTCTTTTGCTTCATCCATAGCCGATTTTGAGGGTGCAAAAATATCAAATGTATTCTCATCGATGGCCGTCATCTGAACGCCGGTCTCTAGGAAAATTTGTTTTAAGTGAAACCCTCCAGGACCAATGACTTTCATTCTTTGATGCGGTTCTATCGTTAACTTTTCGCTAACTGGCCACGATTCCTTTTTCTCTAATCGAGGTGAGTCAATGCATTTGTTCATGATGTCGATGATTTTTGATTTTGCTTCGTTCGCTTTTAGGAGCGCTTCAAAGATAATTTTAAGCGGTATGCCTGGAATTTTTACATCAGTTTGAATGGCAGTGACTCCTTTTTTAGTTCCAGCCACTTTCATGTCCATATCACCCATGTAATCTTCAATGCCCAATTGATCTGTCAATACTCGATGTTCGACGATCTGTTTTGCGTTTTCATTATTGAACTTTGTAACAAGGCCCATTGCGACGCCAGCAGCAGGTGCTGAAATCTGTACGCCAGCATCCATTAAAGCCATACTGCCACCACAAACTGTCGCCATTGAACTAGAACCATTTGACTCAAGAACTTCTGAATTTAATCTTATTGTAAAAGGAGAATTTGGAGGTATGATTGGTAGTAAGCCTTTTTCAGCAAGTGAACCATGACCGAGCTCTCTTCGATTAACTAAACCTACCCTTCCAATTTCTCCCGTGGCATATGGTGGAAATTCGTAGTGAAGAAAGAAATTTTTCTCTTTGACACCACTCTCAAGAGCTGATAAAGTGTCGAGCTTGAGTGCGCTTTCTTTTGAGTCCAGTGTCACTGAGCAAAGAACTTGTGTTTGTCCTCTTGTATATAAGGATGATCCATGAAGTGGTCCAAACATGTCAACTTTACATGCAATGTTTCTCAATTCGTCGAAGCCTCTACCGTCGCATCTTTTATTTTCAGTGATGTAAAAGTCGCGGAAAGATTTTATGACGAATTTGTTGAATTCTTCAGTAATGGCATTTATGTCGTGATCTGGAAAACTGCTCCAAACACCGCTAGTCACCTCCTGTCTCACTAATGTGATTGCATTGTCTCGACTCATCTTATCGTGAACAGCATTGCCAAAAATCTCCTTTAATCTCATCGAGCTCAAAGTTTCAATCGCGTCCAAGACATCTTGAGTGATTTGCAACTTCTTTCCTTGATCAGCAACCACCTGCTCTCTTTTTGGCCTTGAATTTGGACTTGTTTTGCGCATCTTTTCGATTTCGGCAATAATAAGTTGAGCTTCACGTGCACCCTGCTTGATCGCCTTTTGAAGATCGGGTAAAAGTACTACGTTGCCCTTTCCTTCCAACATTACCACAAGATTTTGTTTTGTAGCGGTCACAATCAAGTCCATAGACGACGCTTGAAGTTCTCTCCTCGTTGGATTTATAATCAGTTCATTATTTTTCAACATGCCCACACTAAAAATATTGAAAGAAATAAAATATTTTTTTAAAAAAAATTGAATCATCTTACCGAACAGCACCGACAGGTCCATTCCATGGAATGTCACTCAGATGAAGAGCTGCCGATGCAGCATTAATTGCATCTACATCAGGTTTATTCATTGAGTCAACGGAGAGAACATTACAAACGAGCTGCGTATCATTTCTGTAGTCTTTAGCAAAGAGAGGTCTAATTGAGCGATCTACTAGTCGAGCTGATAGAATTTCACGCTCGGATGTGCCTAAAATGATATTTAGTGAGCTTAAATGTATAAATTCAATGTGTCTCACATCATACCCATCTCTCTTCTCATAAAATTTGTTGGGATCCGACCAGAAGCGGCTGATTTTAACCTATAATCGACTGTCAGTGGAAGGAATGAAGCACTCGAGGATACTTTCTGTTTGCTTATGGCAGTGCACATAATTGCTGTTTCTCCATTTTTCACAACAGTACAGCCATCAGTGAACTTTGCAAGCTCTCCCGTGCTAATTATAATCTTTCTCCTATAAAACAACGTAACGTAATAAATTTAAAGGAGAAAATGAATTAAATTTTGTGCTCACCCATTGCTAAACACAACTTCTGACTGATGTCCGTCGCTAAGACTGCTAAACAATCTGTAAATTTGTCCAGATTTTAAAATTTTTAAACTTTTTATATTTTTGTAAATCATGCTGCGGCGGTTTGTTTACAAAATAACATAGTGGGAAGTTAAAAAAAAATGTAACATTTTAAATTTGCGCCAAAATTCAAATAATTTTTAGCCGTTATGAAAATAAGGTCACAACAAAACATCACTTTTTAACGAGCCATTTCCAGGAAAAAGGCAGCGAGATGAATAAAAGTTTTTTAAACGGTAACAAAGAACTCATTTTTGCTAGAACTATTTTAATTACCCTTTTAACTTGCAGGCACTTCGATTCCAAATGGAGTTTATCAGATGCAACCATCAATAACTTGTAAAAATGCAAAAGAAAATTTTTGAGGTTATGATCACACTTAAAATTTCTATTTTCAGGTGTTCAAGTTCCAATTCAGATGGCACAATATCCTGTCATGCAAAATCAGCCGCAGCAAGTCATTTATCAACAAATGCAAGCGCAGTAAGTTTAAAATTTGCACATCTTTCTGAAAATTTTTCATCTCTGGATCTTAGAACTCCATCAAAGTTAAATTTCAATGGGAATCATATGGCTTATCAACAGAGCCCTGTTCACCAAGTTCCGCAAACTCATCCATTTCCATCGCCAAATGACATCGCATTGAAACGCATGAAGCAAAATGAATTGCTTTACGATCCTGAGTAAGTTAATTTGTTGTATTGAAAATTATAGATAAAATGCACATTTAATGTTACAGACAAGTTATCGAAAACGATGCTCAACAACAACATCAAAATGGCGAAGAGAAGACAAATCATGTGACGAAGATCGATAGCATTTTCTACGAGCTCCAGCGAACTTGCTTGGAAGGATGTTCATTGAGTGAAAGTACCGCTCAAAATTATCGTCGTCGACCATGCTTTAAGAAAATCGAATTGTTACTTTCGCGCTTGAAACAAGAGCTTAATGTTCATCAGAACATTGTTTCAAACGTCAATTCACAGGGAACTGCTTGGGTCATTAAAGACTTTATTTTCGTTTTCACTCGCATCATCAATGCTTGGATTATCATGCGCGGCTATGTTTATGATAGTGCACGTGAATTGGACCATTTGCGCGATGAGTTCGATCCCGAGTTTATGAGTAGATTTTTGGAATGGCAAACTGCTACATTGAAAATGGTTCGTCCGCTTATTAACTCTGTTGACATGCTAAATACATACACTCAGAGCAAGGACATTAGCAAGAAAAAGAAAGATAAGGTTGTTCGAGAAGAGCCATTAAAACAACAGCAATATGAAGATGAATTTCTTGAAGACTTCCAGAAGACACTTTTCACACCGCAGTGCGTTGCAAATTCTGAAGAAATACAATTGCGTAATCATCACACAAATTCATACTTTCGTGCTGGTGTTCTTAAGCCATTGATGATGCCGCCGAACGGTGTTTCCACTCCTAAAACTCCATTTTCTCCAATGAGTAACGACTCGCCAATGTCACCGGAATCCGCTTTTACTAACAATAGCGCGTTAAACGATAGCGATCTTCTCAACTCACTATTCAGTAGCGAAGAAATGAATGATTGCAGTCCAATGATTTCATCGGCCAATAGTGAGCGCTTGTATAATCGTGGACGCGGCAATAGTGGATCATTGCCTTCAACTCCATTGAATAGCAGTGAAATTAAGGATAAAAATCCATTCCACTTCCAAGTTAAGGCATCGCGTGCCAAGAAGGGACTCGCTGAACAATTCAACTCAATGGAATTGAAAAACTGCAATGAAACAGAAGGATTGAATATTGATATTGAGAGTATTTTGGACAATCAAGAACAACTCAACATCATGTATCAGGGCGATGCTCTGAAAATCATTTATTTGTTGCGTGAAATTCGAAAGTTGCCTCACGTAGACGACTTTGCATTGAGCATTAACATGATGATCTCATCGATCAAGACTGGAAAATATGGTAAGCTTGCCGATATTCTTGGTGAATTGAAAATTCTCATTCAGCATGCCAAATCATTAATGAAAAATGCCGATGACACCAAGAAGATTTCGCTTAAAATGTTTGTCGGCGGCCTCGAGGGCGTCTTAAATCGTAAGGCATTCGAGTAAAGTTGTACACTTATTTAAGTATTCAAAAGCTCCCTTCATATATTTTTTTCCCTAAAATGTTAAAATTTCCTTGAGAATGAAGAAAAATGTTTACGTTGAATGATTTCCATTTTAAAATGTTAATTCTGAGCGAGAAGCTTAAACTATTTTAAACATAATATTCGTTTGCTTTCATATATACGCTTGCAAGTTATATATATTTTTTGATTATTTCTCTAACCATTTGTAAAATTATCATATGATTTTTATTTTGCACGTCATTAGACAAGAAAATTGAACAAATAAAACCATGTTAAACACACATTTCGAGACAAATGAAAAATAATTTATTGGAATTTTCGTCGCACCACTATTTTTGGTTTATATCACATGAAAACTACAAAGTACAAGCTATAATAAGTCATAAATAATACCAAAAAGAGTTTAACTTCTAATGATTGGATTCATCATGTCACTGTCGTCTAGTAGAAATGCATCGGAAGCAATGGAGTTGTAAGGTTGCTCGTACTCGGAATTAAAATCTGAAAGATTTTAAAAGAATTAATCGTACATTTTCCTTATCTTTATCACTCAACAATCATTATGTCAATATATATAAAACAACTAAAAATCCCCAATTACCCATAATATAATATATAATGCATGCACATGTTAGAGAGTCTTTATACATTGTTAGTTTCACATTTATATGTACAGTAAATAATGATGATTACCTTTTGGTTGTTATTTAATTTAATCATCACCAATGACTATCGTATAAAATTAAACCCGTTTAATTTCGAAAATAGTGTGCCAAAAAATTATTAAAGAGAGAATTTTTTGTGCAAGCTTACAAAAAGCGAATTTATTTCGTATTCTGGTTAATTCCATGAAGATCGTCGTCCGAAGAACCATCAGTAACTGGTTCGTGAGATGATTTCTTACCGAAAGGTCCAAAGAGTTGTGTTAAAATCCACTGAATTGAAACGTGCAGAACAAAAAATAAAATGAATGCATATGAATAATATTCGAATGCTTTAGATCCGCCATAATTTTCCATTAAATATCCGCCAACAAAACTGCCAGTTGACACGCCAATACCTTCAAATACTGCTCCAACAAGACCCTAGAAATTTTAAATGAAATTGATCAATATTCTTTAAATAAAATAATATTTAGTTAAATTTACTTGTAAAGTGGCCTCTGTTCCTAATGGTGCGATTAGACTTGCATAGCTTGCCATTGTAGAGTAAAGTACGCCAAAAGTCACTCCATTCAACAATTCGATAGGAAGTGCGTACCTTAAAAAACATTTTTAAAACTTTCCAAAAATAATTAAACAAATTAATTACCATGGATTTGATAAAAGTGAGTATAAAAAGAATCTCAATGCAAAGCCAATAAGGACCAAGTTCATAGCGTTGATGTGTCCAATTTTCTTTAGTAATTTTCCCGATAAAAAGAAGAATGGAACTTCACCAAAAAAGCATTGTATGAACATCAAAAGACCTTGAAGAGTCTTCATTGAAGTATCGTAGCTACATGACTCCTGGCTAACTGCTAAGTTCTCCAAATGCCAAAAGAGGAAATTCCAGATCATTGCAGTACCCAGTCCGACAGTCACGCACCATAAAAAGAATACAATTACACGCAACGATTTGAAGATTTTACCGACATCTTTGAGTATATTTGAAGACATTTTAGTTTGAGAGTGTTTCAGTCTTGATGAGACAATTATGTCAAAAATTAGGAATAAGGCCATTAGGTAGAATCCAATTGCATAATTTTTCGTAGTCTTTCCTTCTGAAAATTTATCAATCAGCCATCCGGAGAGAATGGCAACACTTCCCCAGCCAACACTACCCCAAAGACGTTGATGACTTAAAAATAAAAATTACTCTTAAAGCACTTAGAGATTACTATATTATTGATGAGTCATTACCCAAATCGATGTGGCTTATCGCCAAGCATTTCGAAGCAAATGGCATCTCCGATAGAGACGACAACCTAATAAAAGAGTAATTTAATCAAGTAGTTGTAAAAGATATGTGATTTTACTTACAGCCATTCCACACCACGATATTATCAGCATCAGGAAGAATGTCCAAAATTGATAGGTGGTCTTAACTTGAGAGTCTGTGGCGCCCGCAAAAACTTCATTAGCTGTTTCATCGTCAAATCTAACGCCGCAATCGAGTTGTAATTTAGCCATTGAACCTGGACAATTTAGAGTACTCTCATGTCCATTTACAGTTCCATTTGCGAAAGTCATATAAAAACAACTTTCAACTTCTATGAATTCAATCTTATTGTGGGCGACTTTGGTGTGAATATTCACTCGATTATCGCCAGATTCACATAATCCCGGCACATTCCAATTAGTGCACATCGATTTAAATGCATCGTTCTTATCGCACTTCATGTCCGAGCCAAATTCATCGCTATTACTCTCGTTCATCACCCGATTGATTGTGCAATTGTCAATTGATTTCAAATTTGGTGGACAGAATTTCATAAGGGTGACTCCGTTGTGGCAGTGAAACTCCGACTTTGCAGGAATGGTCGGAATAAAGAGGATGGCCATGAAGGACACTATTATTAATAGTTGAAAGACGAGGAAAAGTTTCTTCTGTATGTGGAATCGATCGCCAATGGCACCAAAAAGGGGCTTGCTGATGAGACCGACGATTGGAAGTACGGTGTACACAAGGCCGACAATTACCGCCGAGTATCTAGAATTTTCAATTCGTTAATTAAATTAACTGGATGTGAAAATTCTATAGACTTACCCCAGCTGCTTCGCGTAAACGGGTATAAAGGGAACGACTGGCGCAGTACCTAGCAAATAAAGTTAAATTATGCAGAAAAATTATGTCACCGAACTTTGGACTTGTTTTAATGCATCTCTCTTACCAGCGTTGAATAGAAAGTAATGTCCCTTCATTGGGAGAAATTTCTCATTAACATTCAGCTCCATGTTGCTTGGTTAGTCGTTAATTTGCAACTAAAATTCGATATCACATTTTCCGAAATAAAAGTCTATCTCTTCTTCTTATTTGCGTATGTATTGAATGAGCGCGAAGATAAACAACAAAATGCACTTGAATTGTGCTGAAAAGTGCTGAAAAGATATGGGAATAGTGTAAAAATGATGAATTTATTTCTTTAATTGGCTTTATTAAATCTTGAGATAATTCCTAATACAGATCACATGATTTGCGGAGTTAATATCCTTTAATTAGTCAAGATCTTCATCGAAAAGATCGTCAAAATCTGAAAAATAAATGCAATTCAAATTAACTTGCTCATATTAATCTTTTAATTTAGATAATGCGACATTCATACCATTATAAAAATCTGCGTGAATGTCTTTTGCCTGATCGTGAATGGAATCGAGGACTAGAGCTCCCTAAAAATAAAATATTAATAAATTTCCCACTCTCCAACAAAATCTACTCTCACATCATCAATGTCTATTCCTTCAAACATTTCATCCGCTGCTAATGGCTTCATGATTGAGATCCAATTGCAAGCGCTTTAAATTAATAAATAAAATTTATTTCTCGTATTTTAATTTTCAATGTTTATGTTCGAATTAAACTTGATCGGACTACTATTCAGCGGATTGCCTTCAAATGCTTTTAACCGTTGCGCGATTTTTTCGTTATTTTTTTAAGACTTCTTTAATTCCACTATTTATTGCTTTTACAAAATTTTTAAATCATTTATCGAGTAAAAAAATGCACTAAAAATTATCAAAGAACACAAAAGCGACCATTTTACTAGGCTAAAATTGAATTGTTTACTTTTTCAATAACGATCGCAGAATGTTTTTCAATTTTCGGAAGTGGAAAAAAGTTTTGTATTGAGTTGAGAGTGCAAAAGTAAAGTCGTGAAGAATTCATTTGAAAAAAATTCATTTTCGGAGCCAGAAAGGTGATAAAATTGAGCAGAAATGACTACACCACAGCCAGCTTATGTCCTTGTATCGGATGCGAGTGGTAAGTAGATGAATTTAATGGTGAAATATTGCAATGAAATTTTGTGATGAGTTTGCGAGGGAATTTAAGAATTTTCTTATCGTGATGATGACTTTCTTTAAATTAATGATTTCATCAAAGTAACTAATTCCCTGTTTGATCGATGGTGTAATCTTTAAGTTCATCAAGTTTTACCATAAAAATATTGGAAATTCGAGGAGAATATTAAGGAAATTCCTTTCGTCCCACGAAGCCAATTTAACATGTGCTTTTTGCAATTTTTCTCCCCAATTTGCATCTAAAATCCTCTTAAGACAATAGATTTACATGTTTTTCATCCGAACAATCTATAAACTTGCCCATCATATGCTCAATTAGCGTGAAATTTTCATCAAAAAAATTCCGACTTTGAGCAAAAGCCGAAAAAAAATGTCTGCGGATAACATTCGAAGGGAGTTAAAAAATGCTCAAAACATTTAGTCAATAAGAATGCAGTGACAATTTTCAAGGTCCCCTCGGTTGGATCATAATTTTATTGTTGCACTCGTACCCTGAGTGGTCATCCAGTGACTGTTTTCAAATTCATTTTGCCAAAAATAACCAATAAAAAATTAATGTGAGGCTTTCTCCTCTCTTTGCAGGCAAAAAGCAATTAATTTCCACATCGCAAATCACCATCAAAAAGGATAATGACTACGTACCTCAACAAGTGAGTACAAAATCATGCTCGAAGGCAAGAAAACTTTATGTCATAAAAATTTATTACAGAATTTCGCTCAACCTGATACACAGTACATTTATCAATCGCCAGTGCAAAAAACTGGATACAGCTACATGGTAATGCATAACCTTTTATCATCATCTCAGCTCATGTAAAATATAATGAGTTTTTTATTTTTTAAAGAAAATCGAGAAAATTGACTCACCGGCAACAATTGTAACAACTACAAAATCAATGTCCAGACCAAATTCATTTAACAAGCACTCAACGCCAAGAAGAAGGTAAAATATATGATTTAATTGCTCCATCATACATTTGCTAATTTTTCATGCACGCAGTTTGCCATCAACGACAGTCACTTCACATAATTACTCACATCAATCGACATCGTCCAATCTATCAACGCCATCACCATCGTACAAAAAATCGGATAAGAAGCGCAATGAGAAGCCTGGCAAAGGATTGCGTCACTTTTCGATGCGTGTGTGTCAAAAAGTGAAGGAAAAGGGTGTAACATCGTACAATGAGGTGGCGGACGAGCTCGTGGCCGAAGAGTGTGAAGATGCTGGCACACCTGTGACTGGGTCCTATGATCAGAAAAATATCCGAAGACGCGTCTACGATGCACTTAACGTACTCATGGCCATGAACATTATCTCAAAGGAGAAGAAAGAGATTAAGTGGCTGGGTTTGCCAACCTCCTCGGCACAAGAATGTGACGAAATTGAAGAGCAAAATACCGAGACTCGCAAGAGAATCGAACAGAAACAACAGCAATTGCGTGAACTCGTTATGAAGGTAAATTTTCAATCTGTGCAATTTTTATATATGACTAAAGTATTTTTTAATTCTTTGCGTTTATTACAGCACGTATCATTAAAAAGTCTCATCGAACGTAATAAAGATCTCGAAAAGCGTGGAATTGTTCCGTCAGCAAATTCTGCTGTACATTTGCCATTCATCGTCATCAATACAAATAAGAAAACTCATATCAACTGCAACATCTCAAATGATAAGTGAGTATACGCGCAAAAGTTCTTTGACACTCATTGACTCTTTCTTATTTTAGACGCGAATATTTGCTAAAGTTCGACGACAAATTTGAGGTACAAGACGACTTTGAAGTTTTAAAGCGCATGGGATTGCTTTTGGGTAATTTATTTTTTTTTTAATTTCATCGTTTTGATTACTAACGTAACAATTTATGTAGGCATGGACAAGGGTGAGTCTACAGCCGAGGACATTGAGAAACTTAAGAAAATGGTTCCAAAAGCCTATCAAAAATACATTGAGAGTAAGCTAACAGAGCTGAATTTCCATAGTATAATTCTATTCTAATTTTAACTTTAGTGTACGGTAACGGTTATTTGAATGAAACTCAGCACGAAAATGACCTGATCGAAGAGGACTGGACGATGGATCAGAGCAGCTTCTCCCAAGGTTCCACACGGTACGAGAGTCAGGATTTTGTCGAAGACGACATGACTGATGATGGAATTTAATACAACAACGCGCGCGCATTAACTCTAAATAAGTTAGTTTTGTAATCCTTTTCTCTCTCACACACATCCCCACAACTAACGTTGGCGAATTCGCAAGGCATCTCTTAAAAATCTTCAACATTATTTAAATGAACTTGAGAAATGAGCCACGAAAAAAAAACACAAGAAAAGTAAGAAAAATACAAAGAAGAATTATTTGATGAAGAATTTTAACGATAATAATTGAAACATGCACCGAGAGTTAAAGTACATTTTAGCAACTTTTTTGTGTCTCATAACAATTTCGAAAAAAAGAAGAAAAACATCTTTAGATTTTTAGGATGTTTTTGAGGACAACAAAAAACTTATTAAATGAAGATCATCTCGAGACACAGGCTTTCTCTCATTCGCTTAAATGAGACGTTAAGAGAGCATGATTAAAAAATATATTTAAAACAATTGGAATATTGTAGTTAAAGCAAAATTTGATGGTAGACTTTATTGTGTAAGATGATCGAGGTTGATGAACTAAATTCGCAAAGTTTCCTTTTAAAGCAAAATTCTATAGTGAAGAAATTTGTAGAAACTTCCCCCACCACCCCCGATTATGGTTTTATTTTGTCTCCTTGACTTTATTATCATCTCGTTGCGTATAAAATTTATTATGTAAAAGATTGAAATTGTTCATTCGTTATCTCATCAAAGTGGATTGCATCCAAATACACGTGAGACTCGCGAATCGAACAATTGAAAAATTATTTTAGGAATATGTTTAAGTGAAGAATTCAGGAAAATCTTGACCATAAAAAATGTAATGAAATAAAAATTGAAATCAAATTTAATAACAAGTGTTGATCAAATTCAAGCTTGACCGTAAAAGCAACATTTCGAATATTAGATTTTGAAATTCGACTAAAAAGAAAAAAGGACGATTTAATTAACAATGGCTAAAGAAAAGCATTAAAAGAAGAAAGTTAATTTTATTACTGTAAGTTTATGATTTAATTGAGTTCTCATGAATGTTAATATTTATTAATTTCAGCGGAAATTGAAAATTGTTTTTACGGTGAAAAATATCCACTGAAACCCATAAGAATAGCTAGGAGGATCAAAAAATTCAGCTTTTAAAATGAATCGTGGAAAAGCAAATATCGGCATCAATTGCTCTGACGATCTTCGCAAAAAAATCACAAGGTTCTGGATTTTGTTACATGAACGACATTGTTTCGTGCATTATTGAACTCTTGAAATTTCATCCATGCGTACAGTGTATATTGACATTGATTACAATCATGTAATGTCATTGAGGAAGATTTATATAAAACTAATCGTGTAACGACTGAGCTTTCATTAATTCGTCAAAGAATTTTTCCAGGAACTAGTTCAGTCATACTTTAAAAGTACTTTAATATTTGCTTTTCCACGATTGATTTTAAAAGCTGAATTTTTGATCATCCTAGCTATTCTTATGTAGGGCGGTCAACTGCAGGAGTTTTACCGGGACAGTCCCGGATTTTCACAAAATGTCCCGTGTCCCGGATTGAGTAAAAATTGTCCTGGATTTTTGCAATTGAAATAAAATAGAACAAATTTGTACTAATTTTGGAGAAAAAAGTTTGATAACCCTTTTTTTTAAAAAAAAACGTCATTAACTTTAAAAGTATGAAAAAGCAAACTGTAAAATTTTTGTGTCCCGGTTTTTTTTGCAAAACCTCTGACCGCCATATTCTTATGAGTTACAGTGGATATTTTTACCGTGAAAACAATTTTCAATTAATTGATCCTTTCAAAAACTAAAACTTAACTATTAACTTAATTAAGATGATATATGACATGAAAAATGAATTTTATTTTAATTTTTGCTTCACATGATAAGAAAATAAACGGCTAAAGAGAGGAGATAATGCTCTAGAAGTCCCACGATTCCCATTCACCATCCGAATCGAATCTTCCCATCTCCTGTTCATCGTTTTCGGAGTCGTACCTTTAATTAAAAAAATCTTTAATGAAAAACATTTTAAAGTCTGAATAATTATTACCATGGAATGCCAGGACCGCGAACGAGCATTCTCAAAATATCTCCAAGACCTTCGCCCCCATCACCGTCGCTATCAAAATAATTATAAAAATCACTATCGTCTTCTGAATCATCCGAATCAGATCCATAATCTTCATAATCATCGTCCATTTCTTCATCATCGAATTCAGCCGTTGTCTTCCAGAAATCAGTTCCGTGATATTGATCGAATTGATCGCAGACTTTGCTATGATTATCGTAACAAATGAATCTCAATCCTTGCTTCTTAAAATCCTTTAAGACACGCTCGTACATTCCAGGCTCCTTAAATGACTTCTTAAGCAATTCAACAGTTTGTAAATTCTGACAATTTTTCCCCATTTGATTGAAGACACGCTTGATTGCAATAAAACCTTCACCAAACATTAAATGCTTAAGCTTTGTTAAGCTTTTCGTAAAGATATTGAAAGTGCGATCATTTAATGTGGTTTCATCGCTGCGATGAATCGAGAGCGATTTGAGGTTCTTAAATGAGCGTACGACATTCTTCCACGAGTCAGTGCTCATGAGTTTCATGGAACAGACGCTAAGATTCTCCACATTTGGCATTCGAACACCATTGAGATCCTTTTCGGGAGAGATAATTTTTTTTACAGCCAATGTCTTCAGTTTTGTGCAGTTTGTTGCGATAAACTGAAGATTTTCTTTATTTCCTATATCAGCCTTTATTACGAGTGTCTCGATGTTTGGCAGTTTCGAGAGAAATCCATATAATGCCTTTTCACGCTTGATTGATCGATCCTCGTAGATTATGAGTTTGGTTACTGCGGGATTGTTTGGAAGTTTGCTATAAAAATCAGCATCATCTGGCGCATAGCTAAGACTGACTCGTAGAGTTTTAACCTTATGGAATTTAGTAAAAATTAGCTCATAAATACTCGCTGCTGGTTCCGGCTTCATTTTACGAACATCAAGCTCGGTGAGCGATTCGGTGAACAGATGCAAGAACTTTGACAAATTTTCATCGTTTTGGAATGGTGCAGTGAGAATGTGCATTGAGAGGCTGCGCAGCGGAATCTGAATTTTGGCAAGCTGCTCTTTCTCAATCTCCTCAAAGTCCTCAAAGTCAATTTGCCAAAGTGCGAGTTTCTCCAATTTCTCTAGTGACTGATCAGCAAGGAATGACGTAATGATTGTCGGCGATTCGAGATCACTTTTACCGCAGATTTTCAATGAATTTAGATTTGGTGTTTTCAAATATAGAAGAAACTACAATAGTAATATATTTTAAATTAAAGAAAGTGATAGACTAAAAAGCTTAAAAAGATATCAAGATTTCAGTGAACTCACCCCAAGATGTGTAGCCGAAAAGTGAATGTACTTTAATGCCTTCATTTCAACGCTTTCAATAGTCATTGAATTTTCGAAGTCAGCTATATCGCATTCTGACATTTGCAGCGTCTCTAGAGCGTGTAATGCTTGGAGAGTCTTGCGGAAGAGCTTTTTGTCGGCAATCTTTAGATCTACATGCATCATTTTCAACACTCTTAAACCTGAGCAAAAATTACTCGTCAGCCATAATCCAGTACTCTTGCCAAACTCCAGAAAGGAAATGTTGACCTGACTGTATGATCGCGAAAGCTGACTCTTTCCTTGCTGAAGTGTGCTATCTGAATTAAGCATCAGATGGAGTTTTTTAACTGTTGATGCGGTTGTGCTGACAAATTCATTAAATCTAAAACCACAATACAACTGAATCATGACGAACGAGCAGTGCGTATTTTTCTTCTTACCCTTTCGATGTTTCCGAGAGATTTTTAATATCCCTTAAATCTAAGTAATTGCAAATTTCAAGCAAAATCTCCTTTGGCATCATATCTAGCTGCAAGTTATCGACATTTTCTGCACTCATGTTAACGCTTTTAACTTTTAATAAAATGGGAAAAATTAACAAAATTGTAATATTCAGAGGAAGATTATTTTGTAAACACCGAAAATGTGCGCGAAAAATATTAATTTTCAAATTCTAACTGGTCGGTTAAAAAAAGGTGAGTAAAAGAATCGATGTTTCAAATATTTAGAGACAATTTTTTCCTACATTAATAAATATAACTTTATTAATATCATGAAATATTAATATTTTTTTTGTGTGCATGTCTAAAGGTTTGAAATACATTTTAATTATACATTTTCTAATTGAATTTACTACAAAATTTAATTTAAATTTATAAGAGAAAGGGAGCAGAGCTACAGGGAATTTTGCATTCTCATATGTGTATAGGAGATATATTAATTAAGAAAATCGCAAGAATTATTTAGAGAAAACTTTTCATGTACATCATATAATAATTTCGGTAAAATAACCATCACAAAGTATTTTTCGATTTATGTAGTCGGTGCCAGAACTCGAGCTGTAGCACTATTGATAGTTGGTTCGATATCTTCAGCTCTTGAAGTTTCTTGATAACTTGGCGGCTCAACGCTCTCTTCCACATCAGGATGGATCTGGTGCTGTTGTTGAAGTTGCTGCTCCATTGCCACAGTGTAGCTCGGCGGTGGAGGATTTGCCTTCATCTGAAAAAAAATTATTTTAAAGTTGATTTGCTGTAGAAAGCTTATTAAAAAATTGTACATTCAAAGCCTCTTCATAGCCTGGCAAAATGTTATAGGATCTCTCATGATTAACCATCGGCTCAACGTTGGTAATACACGCTAGGAAATTTGTGTTCTGAACAATCGTCAAATACTTGTAGCATCTCCAAACGATACCTTTTTGGAAAATTAGAAATAAAATTTTTATACATGAAACGAAAAACTGCACATAGCAACTATACTCACCAATGCAATAAGCCTTCAGCATGACCATGAAAATAAACGCAAACAAAACTATGACGCCAAGAGTTCGAGAGTCAATTTTAACTAGTTGATCTTTCCATGGCAAGCGCTGCGACGTCTCAATAAGCTTATGTATAGTTCGCAGATAGCACAAATATCCGGCTGCAGTGAGCGTCGTTATGGCAAAATCACAAAGTTGAAGGAAAAAGAATGGCAACAAGTGTGATGGACGTCCTAAAAATGTTATTGAATAATTAAATGAGCTTGATTGAGGAAAATAACAATAAAATTACCTTTGGTTGCACCGTAAATTAGCATAAGAGTTATTGCAATCATGCACAAGCAAACCAATCCTCCCATATCGAGATCTTGATAAGCCATCGAATGGTCGCGGTAATGTGAGTCATGATAATAGCCATCGACTTTGTTAGAGACTGGTGTTGGTAGAGCGTCTCCCATATCTTCTTCGGAACCTCCATCGAGACTCTGCATCAACGCTGGATTTTTTACGATAATAGCGAGGAGCGTGACCGCAAGTAAGTTTAAGCTCTGAAAGTTATTTTACTATTGAACTACTCTCTGGATGTTAAGAAAATTTTCTCAAACCCACCAAATGCCACAATCCGATGCAAATACATGCAGTTCGGACATGTAATAATCCAAAGCAGCAACGAAATTGCTTGCCACTTGCATGGTTAGCGATGCGATTAGTGTTTATCATTGTTTTTATGTTTTTGCGACTTTCATAAAATTTTAAATTTTTCTTATTTGAACATTATAGAGCGAAATCAACTCGCACTTTAACTTATTCCCTTGTTCAATGGTCTCAATAGGAAAACTACGCTAATTTGGTCGCCTCAAATGTTTAATTAACTTTACTAATCAAAAAATAATAATTTTTTCTTAAATTTCACTTCGACTCAAATCAAAACAAAACTTCGACTGGCGCTGAAGATTTAAATTTTAAAAAACCGTTAAAATAATTTAACATCAACAGGTTATTAAAAAAAAATGTCATAGAATCTATGTTGAGGTTTATTTTTAGTGTAACCCACCAGAGGTTATTTAATTCGCTCATTATTTTTTTCTTAACGACATCAGTGCCAATAACTCTCCATGAGAACTTGACTCTTCCATTGTTAAATCTGCAATCATTTGACTACCATACGTAGAATCATCAAGTCTCATTTCATCATTTCTTTCACAAAAATTAAAGTAATTAATGCCAGCCATGTGCTGAATGATATGCTGATCTTCAATCGATTTGATCTTTTCCAAAACCTTTTGTCAATTTTCCAACATTAGCGCATAATATTCACGCATAGCAATTGTTACTTCCAAAGACAAACCAATAATTGTGCCTTCAGTGAATTCAGTTAAATTTAATGCTGCTTTTTCCTCTTCACATGTCTGTGTTGAAATTTCACTACTGAAAATCATTTTCACTTTTTTTGCTTGCGGTGATGCACGTATCATACAATTTCTAATATTTTTTTTTTTTTTTTTTTTAATTTTTAAAAAATAAATTTTATTTTTTTTTTTTTTAAATTTTTTTTTTTTTTTTTTTTTTTTTTTTTTTTTTTTTTTTTTTTTAATTTTTTTTTTTTTTTTTTTTTTTTTTTTTTTTTTTTTTTTTTTTTTGTGGTGAAAAAAAAAAATGAGATAGGAAAATTTTTTTTTTTTTTTTTTTTTTTAGTACTAAAAGGGTACATCCTTTAGAGAGAGATTTTAAATTCTATTGGAATGTTACGTTGATAATTACTGTTTATAATTTCTAAATTTTTTAAATTCAAATATGTGAGGGTTAAATGAGATATAAAAAAAAATTGTGAAATTTTCCACAATGCACTTCTAGCTCTATTTTTTCGAGCACGTGTCATGGACGATGAATTTTCTGGAACTGATAGAAGAATGCCTTCTGGCTGATAATTTTCTTCTTTTAGCGGTGAATTTGACTCAGGCACGCAGGTGTTCATTACTTGAGTAATATTTAAGCTTTTATAGTTCACGTTCGCACTATTTTCTTCCTCGAAACCGTCAAACACAAATTCCTCCTTTAAAATAGAAAGCAATTTCAGCATGACTTCGAATTTCAATTTAAGTTGAGACAAAATTGTAGGCAGCATAGTACATCCAATTTTTCTCAAGTTGTCGCGATAATCTTCGGTGCAGTCGCATGCATTCGAGCATAGATAGTTTTCTATTTTTAAAAATAAAATTAAGGGTTAAAAAAATAAATTAGGCATGCAATTAAATAAACTAACGTGAGCAGTTCATATATGTGGAAAATCTTGTATTTTTAACACGATTTTCATTTGAACTCGAGTAAAAAAGATTATTTAATTCGCTCATTATTTTTTTCTTAACGACATCAGTGCCAATAACTCTCCATGAGAACTTGACTCTTCCATTTTTTTTTTGAATCCAAAAATATAATTTTTATTTTATGGCCATGTATAATAATGATAACAAAAAATTGTTTTGATTTAATTTACATAATATAATAGTGATAAAAAAATAAATAAATCTCAAATATCTCATTGATTGGTTAGTCAATTATCAGTAAAGAATTGTGCGAATAAATATTTCCTTAATTCATTTTTGAACTTTACATCTGATTTAATCTGCTTTAACTCAATTGGTAATTTATTAAACTCATTGAACCCACGTCTAAAAAAATCTTTGTCAGCAAATTGTGCCGTTTCGAATTGTGAAGATTGTCTAGTCTGTCTCCCAGATACTTCTCCTCTTCGTGATACCCCGATAAAATCACTCGGGAGTAAAATCTACTTCGTCTTTATTAAAAACTTTAGTTTAACTAACAAATTTACTATTTTCATTATTTTGAGTGCTGCTTAAAAAGCTATTAAGCCACTTTTCAATTATTGGCAAATTCTCCTCTGACCACCGTGCTTCTTCCTTGATATTTTTTATGTTTTTCTTTATTATGTGATCTGCAGATCCAAATTCTTTTTGATGCTCTTCATAGAATTTTGACACCAAGTCATAACCAGCTCTGTAATTAAAATTTTGAATCTGTATCCTATTAAATGTGGTCAAACTTACTGAACATTCCAATTCGAAGTAGCACTGCTTATCAAGTTATCCCATAAATTAGTCTTGTTTGCGAATCTGTTAAAACAATTGCATAAAAATAATGCACACATAAAATAAATGGACTTAAGTTACTTGGCCTTGATTGTGTTCCAATTATCTTGAAGGAACTGGAGAAGAGTTTTGTAACCAGCCGATCCTCCCGACAGCATGTTGAAAATTAAGAAAGCATCATTTTCGCTGAAATTTCCATTTTCCTCTAAAATTGTGACGTTCAACAATCTTATAATTTTATCAGGCTGATTTGGACATCCAGCAAGGGTTTTTAACAGATAAGTTCTCTCGCTTTGCATGCGATCAGATGGAAAATTTATTACTCGTTGTAATCCAAATTCAAATTCTGCCATAGAAGCGTGCTTAAATACTGGGCAAATGTACTGATTGGCAACCCTATCGGTAAAATTGAAAGAAAATTGTTAGAATTTAGTTATATAACTTATATCTTACGGATTTCCTTCTTCAGGATTTGAACTGTCCATCCACTTCTTAAATTCCATCTGAGCCTCCTCAACACCTCATTTTAAATTATAATTATCATTTTAAAAAAATATGTTAACTAATAAATTACACTCACATGGTTTGTATCCAGCCCTGCACAAAAATGTTTTTGATAGTGATCGTAAATTTCTCTTCCAGTTTTCTTCATTTTCCTCGATATCGACAATAAGTTCTTCATAGAGTGGCGTTAAGAGAGTTCCAACATAAGTAACGAATTTCTTGTGAACCTCAGATGCATCAATGTGTCTGCCAATGTGATCAATCATTGTAAAAATGGCATTCCAAACTAAATGGTGACGTTCACTCTTCATAAAAAGTGTCATATTGAGGGCAGTTGCAAAGCTCAATTTTCCCGCATATGCTAGATTCCATGAGTCATGTAGTAGTTTTGCTCGAGTGTAAACTGGAATGGCTTTACGTCCTTCATTGGTTTGCAAAAATGTAGCTAACATGTTCCAATTATCTTCGTCATAATTAACTGGAAAGGGTCCAATTTCTTCTGGATTTACGATAATAAATTTATTACTTTCGGCAGGAATCGATGGCAATTCCATTTCCTTGACATTCTTCAACCATTCTACTGGCGTTGTATTTTTAAAATCCAAATTATTTTCACTCAAAATCACGAGAGGAATCCACCAAAACATTTTGTCCTTTCCTTCAATATCATGCGGTCTTTCTCTTAAATAAACTTTTTGACTAACCTTTGCAGTCTTTTTGGAATAATCTCTTATAATTGTCAATGTTGGCAATCGATCTTTTTGAATCCAGCTCGTTGCAATATCATTAATCGTTACTGAAGTTTCTAACTTTTTATCCAAGTGAGCTTGTTTCGTTAATGCATCCCAAACATCAGCAACAAAAAATGTTTTATATTCTCGATCGACAATAAAATTTTGTAATCCCTTCTTGAACGTGTCAGCACCGAGCGTGTAATTCAACATCCTTAAAACTAGTTCAGTTTTGCTGCAAATTGTTTCTTGCTTCATTCCAGTAATTCTCGAGTGTGGATATCTCTTACTAAATTCGTAGTAGATTGAATATAAAATTGTCATTGGCCATTTGCCTTCAAATTCTGCTCCATTATCCAATTCAATAGCAGTTCTCGCAGCCGTATATCCAGCAATTGCTTTATTGATGTGTGAATCTGACCACCAATAGGGCGTCGCCCATGATCCCAGCCACTGGTAAACTAACTCTTGAGCAATTAAATAAAAGCTTTTTTGTAAAAGCTCCGATTCCCTGAAAAATTTTTACATTGAGGTTAAAAAGATAAAATTTTAAATTTCTAACTTGTAAATAATTAGACCCCAACTGTCAACAGGTTTGATGGTTGAAAATCCTGGCAAAGCAACAAAATCTAATTTCTGCAGTGGAAACTCAACTCCAAAATATGCTTGAATAGAGAGAAGCGATTTTTCTATTCGCTCGTAAATTCTCTGAAATAAAAAAAATCAGTAGAAGTAGAATTTAAATGTGGTAAATCATCACTCACAGAATCTAACAAGTCTTTGTGCATATCAGGTCGAGCATAAAGTTTAATGCATAAATTCTTAATGTTGGGATCAGGGAAATCAGTTCTGTTAACCACCTGCAGCTGTGATGTTACAAATCCAAAAGTAAACGTAGACATCGGCAGAGTTGTTTCAAAATGATCCAGCACGTTGTTGTCGTCACTGCACGAAATTTATAAAATATTTTAAAATTTACAAGGCTATGTGAAAAACTTACATTTCCTCAGATAATTTCAAAGGTGTGTTGAAAAGTGTCATGAAATTTTTAGGTCGTAAAATTGAGACAGTCATTGGTACTTTGAAGGCGGGTTCCTTAAAGTTTTATTGCTAAATTTTAGAAAAAAATAGTTATAATTGAAATACCATACATCAAAACATGGAAAAAGCCTTCGAGCATTGTTTGCCCTCATGTGAGTTGCCAAATAATTTCTAGAAATTAAATTAAAATGATTTGTAATTTACACCATTTAATTTTCCATACTTTCTTTCACCACCACTTTCCACGTATGCTCCCTTAAACATTCCTTCAACACTTTCCCAAATTTGACCGTTGAAAAATATCTCAAGAGATGCGATCGTGCCTTGTTTCGCTGCATCTTTTAAAAATATTTCAAGCTGTGGTTTTTTAATCACTCGATCAACTCGACGTATAAGAATGTCTTTTGGCAAGTCATCAATAGCCTCTTGATCGATCGCAGCATCGATTCCAATTTGCAATAATTTTATATCACTCTCTGCTATTTCTAAATCATGCGCGGCATGAAGGACAATTTTGTCGGTTGGCTCATGGAAAGTCATAATGATTTTTATTTTTCCTGTAAAAGTTGATTCTTGCATGATTGGTCGGATGTCGATGGTATAATTGTTCTAAAATATATTTTTTAAAAGTTTAAAAATAAAAAATGGTTCGTTTTCATACTGGCACAATTTCACCCGGCAAGCGTGAATCCGAGATGAGTGAGTGAGCAGCGGATAAGTCAATGCTCCTTCGGGGTCTTCTTAATTGACATGATGCCGTTAAAAATGAGACGAACAGTGTGATAAAGAAAAAATTAAACCTCCTCATTTCGCTGCCTATAAAGTAAAAAATGGATGACTCAATTTATCCACGTGCGATTTTCATAATAAAAAAAATTATTTTTAATATAACTTATTTTCTGGTGTCACAGATTTTAGAGAATGATCATTCAATTTATTGTGCAAACAAAACTATCATAAAACACACACTCATCCTTTTTCATAGTAAATTTAAATTTTAAATTACTCCAACAGGCTCGTTATTCAATTTAAGATGGAAATTTGAAATTTCTGATTAAATAAAATGATTTCAAATGAAAATTTGTAAAAGATTGACTCAAAAGTATTCAGTGAATAGGCAGTTTTATTTCTGTGAGGTTTTTTTGCATGTAATAATTGTTGTTAAATCATAATTTTTTTAATTAAAAGGATTTTCACTTTGCATAGCATTGAATGACAGGAAGATTAATCTCTTTTAAATTCGAGTATAACTGACTACTTCAAATAGAAGCACGAAAGTTTACAATTATTCTGATCCATTTAAATATGATGCTTATGGGTTGGATTTTTTTAAGATTAAAAATTTGGAGTAAACTTGTAAAAAGAAAAATTTGCCACAAAAACTGAATGGTCAGAATTATCCTTGGTTAAATATTTTTATTTTTTATCTTTTCACCTTTTTATTTACTTTATATCACTTCGAATCACAAACGGCAACTGAACGAATGATATTTTCTTCGCATCAAGATAAAGCAATCACTTTGAGTGACTTAACGAGCATAATTTCTTTAAAGTGAATGATTGCCTGACTTATCATTCTTAAGTGGATATGCGAGTTTCACTCAAATTAGGAACTCATGAACTTTTCTCGCATCTGATGACGTATGAATACGGGGAGACACTCCATAAATTCCGCATTCTAATTTTACTCAATTGAGCACCTGTAAAAAATTTACATATTAAAGTCGAGCCCATATAGAAGCGTCACAACGATAAACTTTATAAAAAAAATTTAAATTCTGATCTTTTTAAATAATCA
Source organism: Tanytarsus gracilentus (assembly GCA_038502055.1). Lineage (NCBI taxonomy): Eukaryota > Metazoa > Arthropoda > Insecta > Diptera > Chironomidae > Tanytarsus > Tanytarsus gracilentus. Next base: position 1,441,620 of record JAXRKN010000045.1, on the reverse strand, counting down.
CTTTTGTTATTTAACAATTGACATTTTTCCATCCACATTTATGTACGAGCTCAAATAAAGCATGAAAAACGAGTAAACACAAATGTGTGACTATTATTCGTAAAATTGCCTTATTGTTGGTCATTTTGATGTACAATCTAGCGAGCATTTATTGCGAATACATTTTTCAGTCGAACGTGAACGTGCATTGGATTAACATCTAGGAAAAATTAAAATCTTTTCTCAAAACGTGCAGCTATGTAGGAGAAAGAAAATGTCAGAAAGAAAGTAAAAATGATGGATAACGGTGAAAATTTAAAAATATACAGAATTAATAGTACACGAACAAATTTTATTTACACCAGCGACACACCCGAAGAGGAAAACATTGTAAGGAAACATTGAAAAAATATTTAAATTTTCCACATAAACTAATATTTAACCCTTTATTCATCCACCAGGTTTATAACAGGTAAGTAGACACAACCATTTTTATCTATGCATTTTTATTTGCTTATTTGTCTCGCTGATATGAATCTCGAGATTAAAGTCATCTTTTATCAGTGCGCTTTAGTCGCTAAATTGAGTTAAAATGAGTGAGGCAAAAAAAAATTCTTTTCATTATGAATTTCACGAACTTCATTCGTGTCACTTTAATCCAGTGGCTGAGCAGTGCAATGATAATGACGATGATACAATCACGATTATTCGGTGCGACGTAATTTAATTGGTATTTTTAAAAATATTTTAATTCGAATTAGTTTTCTTCTTCTTTTCTAAACGACTGCGCAAACATGCCTAAATTATCTAAAACACAATTAATCATCAGATCTGGTGGATGTTTCATTTCAATATGTCGAGGCATCTCAATCTTTATGATATTGTTGGTCTTTTTATTCTTCCTGTCTTTCACGATATTTTTTGCGACAAAATATGCTTATGAGGTGAGAAAATTTTTCCCTTTAATTTAGTCGTAAAAAGATTATATAAAAAAATATTTTATTTCTTAGACTAAACCCAACTTAACACTGGATGATTTTTTGAGTCATAGAAATTTCTTAATTGGTATGTTGCTCACTAAATCCCAAGTTTATAAACAAAATTGAAATTTTCCTGGAATTTAGAAAAATATGCAAAAACGCCAAAGTATATCATTCCCAAGCAATTTCATCTCGTTCTCCATCCACGCTTCGATGAAGCTGTTTCAAACACTACAAAATTCCTAGATCCATTCACTTACACTGGCTACATTTACGTCACGGTCGTGTCAAAAAAGACCAACAACAAACGCATTGAGTTGAACGCTAAAAATTTAAAAATCGTTGCTGAGGAGGTTCAAGTCTATCGGAGTCTTACATGGACCAATTTGGATTTTGATGACGATCCAGTAAGCACACTCTGACCAATATATTTTTTAAATTTATATCGACTTTATTGTATAGGATTGGAATTCACGCGAGATAAAATACATAGTTGTGCAGCGGAACAAGCGTGACCTATCACAGCAGCTCGAAGCTGCCTCTAATGAATCTTTTGTCGAGACGGACAATGGTGATGAGAATAATGGCGGTGAGGTAATGGATTCGGATGAATTAGTCGACACAACGGACTCGATGTTCAGCAATGAATCGTCACACACCAGAAATAAAACTTACTTTTATCCGAAATTTGTGAGTAATTTTTTTTCTTTAAATATTTTTTATAAATTTAAATTTATTTAAAAATCAGGAAAAAGAAAATTTCGTGCCAATAAAAATTGTAGATGTGGAACATGATACATCCAACGACAAAGTAATTATTTATCTAGCGACAGACATGGCTAAAGATGTTTATTATGTGGTGAAAGCAAAATTTTATGGAAATATGACGCATGATAAGGGATTCTATTATACATATTATGATGATGTGGAGGAACCAGCTGATGCCGACAATACTAATTTTACTACCACAACAAAGTATTTCGCAACCACGTTTTTAGAACCGAATAATGCAAGAAGACTTTATCCATGCTTTGATGATCATGTGTTCAGAACACCTTTTGATATCACTGTCTCAAGAAGAGAAGATTTTACATCAGAAAGTGCACCTGACCTTGAAGATAAGGAAGTGATTATGTGAGTAAAATATTATTGACAAATTTAATTAAATTAAATTAAATTTTCAAAAGGGATGACAAGTTATTCATAGACGAATATAATGCAACAAATGCAATGAAAGCCAGTGAAGTTGGTTTAACAATCAGCAATTTGTCACCGCACATGTACAGAACCGATCAAAATCTTTCAATTATTTTCTACACCCGAAACTTGCATTTTAAGAACACAAAATTTGCATCCATTGAAATACCAAAAATTATGGAAATAATTGAGGAATTTTTGGACATGAAGTTTGTACATAAAAAAATCAAGTACGTCACAGTTCCGAATAGCGATTTGACATTGAGTGAAATAAAAACTGGAATGGTTATATCGAGTGAATTGCACATCATGACCAATAAAAATTATACGACCTTCAGTGAAAATTATGTCCATGAAATGTTATCGCTACACATGTCACAGTTATGGATGCAAGACTATATCAATTATAAGACTCGTGAACACCATTGGCTTCATGACGCAATTGCTTTATACCTTCAAACCACCTCACTCTACAATCTCAATAAAACACATCAAGCTGAAGATTTAGTTTTGGAGGATCGTTTGAATGGCATGCGTGAAGAATTGAGCTACAAATCGACATCTCTTCAGTACTTTAATCAGCAACATTTGGACGACACTGACTATTATAATTTCATCCGAAGAAAGGGCGCAAGTATATTAAGAATGATTTCGAGTACAATTTCAGAGCCTGTCCTGAGAAATGCACTCCAAAAATACTTCATTAAAATGTGAGTAAAGCCGTTAAAATTTAAAACTTTTGAATTCATTCCTATTTTTCTCCCAAGGCGTGATCAAGAGTATGCTGATTTTCTCGACTGCTTCAACTTCACCAAAATTGATTGCTCTCACGTTCCACGCAGCCTTAACGTTTCTTCTTTCATCTATCGTTGGATATCGTCCGAAAAATATCCCATCGTGCTTGTTCAGAGAATTAATGGAAGCATCATTTTGCATCAGACCACTTGCCCAGAAAATTCTGAGGATTTAGATCGACCAGCTTGGAATATTCCGATTTCATTCACGAACAGCACAGCGCAGAATTTCTCGGCTGAATTTGACTACTGGTTGATGGATGATAACTTTACAGTGCTGCACAATGCTTACGATAAAGATGATCCTGATTCATGGGTATTAGTAAACCCCGTTGGCAGAGGGTACTACAGAGTCAATTATGACTTAGAAAATTGGCAGGCAATTATTAAGCAGTTAAAAACAAAACATGAAGTATTTCCATATTCGACCAGAGCAATTTTACTCGATGATGTCCTTAACTTGGCACGAATGAACATGCTGAATTACTCAATAGCTTTTGATCTCCTCTCATATTTGATTGATAAGGAAGTTACATTGCATCCATGGCTGAGGTTAGTTTTTATTAAAATTTTATAAATAGTAAAGACATTTAATAATTTTTTATTTTTTAAGCACCCTGGACAATCTCAACTTCCTCTACAAAAATATGGAAGAACTCCCAAATTTTTCATTCGTTGAGAATCGAATGCGAGAAATTGTTAATGCCGTCTACAATAAAATTAATGATTTGAAATATTCACGGGATTTGACAGAGGATGACGAAGAAAAGCGTCTGGAATTTTTAATTGATCACAATTCTTGTATGCTTGGATATCCTCACTGCATTGATGATATGAAAAATCGATTCGAGAAAATGTTACTGACAGATGATGAAGTAAACAATCAACTATTACTGACACAATATCAATCCCAAGATGAACTTTTCAGACTACTGTGTACTACTATTAAATATTCCGGATTTTTCGAGTGGAACATTGTCTACAAAAGTTTCAATAATACAAATGACTTGAACTATAGAAAAATTCTGCTCCGGTCTCTGGGATGTTCACGTGAAATCAGTCTCATAAATTCCTACATCAACTTTCTCGTCCAAAAGGAGTTTTATAAATTTTCTGCTGATATTCTTCTCTCACTATCGCAAAATAAAATTGGAATGAAATATGTGTTGGACTATTTTAGCATTAATTGGAAGCAAATCATAAAGTTGTACGACATAAGACAGCTTAGCGTCATTTTCAAAAACATTTCTAATGAAAATGAATATAAGGTGGTATGTATAAAATTTCTAAGACCAATATTTTATTTATTAAATAATTATGTTTTGTTGTAGCTTCAAGAAATATTTCAAAATCATCCGGAGACTTTTCGACACAAAGATAAGGATATTCTCAAACGATGTCGTGACGCGATTAAGCTTAAGTTGAGCTGGAAGAGAAAGATTGGACAAAATATTTAAAATTAAAGAAAGTCATTAATTAATCCTACTAATATCACTCTTTATTGCCATGCTTTAAAAAATAATTAATTTTAATCATCTAATTAAATTAATGTTGGTGAAATTAATAAAAAAAAATACTTCCTGAAATTTCTTTGATTTGAGCTTGACCGAGAAAAAAATTTAAGTTTGACTTTTAAAATTAAAAAAGCTGAAGAAATTATCAAGAATATTCTTTGAATTGATCTTGAGGGAGTAGAATGGGAAAAAGATACATTCCTGATCTAAAAAAAATTTTATTTAAAGTTTTGTAGAAAACCGTTGACTTCTAAAACTCACGTGTCAGTTTGAAAATAATCTTTTTGCAACGAAATTGCATTTGTATTGGTTAAAAAAGCGAGGGAAAATTTTAGAATCAAATTTTGTCTCACTTACCGCCTGATTTATGTTTTAAAATCTTTCAGTTGATGAATTCAGGTAAAATTCATAATTAAAGTTTTAAAGTTCCATTTAATTGTATTAAATTGAAATATTTTTCATCATCACAATAAAAAAGTGTATTTGTGTTGGTAAGCAGCCGCTTTGAATTTATTCGTTATACTCTCTTCAGTAAACATAAATTTTCTAAGCGATCATTTTACGAAGAACAATATTTATTAAAAATCATAAGAAATTTAACTTTTTTACTGTTAACTTTAGCATAGTTTATTTAATAACAATATAAGAAACAAAAATAACATAAAGTTAGGTAAGAAAAAGTGAAATAAAGAACTAAAAACTGTGATATAAGATTTCTTAAAAGATCAGTTGTTTATGTTCTGAAAAAAATTGTTATGGAAAATTTCTATAGAAACATCGATTCAACAGATTGGCGGAAACTGATAGAAAATGACATTTTATCCTTTGCAAAGAACATTATTCGCATGCTCCAATAAATTTGTTACTAAAAATTTTAATCATTGCGTCATAAATTTCTATGCATTTCCATAGTTACCGAGCATTTCAAAACTTATGTTCACATCACATTTTTATTTTTAGTTTGAAATTTTATGACTTTCACTCGTCAAGTGGAAATCCAAAACTGCTGCTTTAAAAAGTAATTAAGAGTTGAAAAACCATACGTGTGCATTTGACCAATTTTTGGTGTCGTAAAGAAGCGATCATCATTATGCAGCCTCTTTTTATTTTTCTAATTTTAAATACATTCACTCTCAATTTCAATAGACAAAAACCCCTTCATCTAGTATTTTTAGCGATTTTCGTTATTCTTGTCAGTACTGTTCGCGTTACGCACTAGATAAAATTCTCAATTATTCATTGTAGGTGCAGTTGCAAAGAGTACACTTATGTTCAGTGAAGTGTGAATAATAATATCGGCATCACAATGGATCCATCTAATCTACGAAAACAGCAGGAACATGACGAGAGCACTGAGGAGGAAATTATTGAAGACATATCGAGAATTGATGAGTTTACCGAGTCCGATTCAGACGATATTCCAATTTTCTTGAACGAAGAAAATAGTTTCGGAGAGAAAAAGAGACAACTTTTTGATATTGGAGATGAAGATAGACTGTTTTTAGAGGATGTCGATAAAATTCTTTCGCCCGTCAATATCGCAAAGCACTTTAAAACGGCCGATTTAGATGAGTTAAAAGAAAACATTGTGCCTTCGAATAGTGATAAATCCATCAAGCCGTCAAAGTCCGAAAAGGAACTATCGCCACTAAATGATGATGTGATTCTTATAAATGACAAAAAAGTTAGTCTGAGCTCGTTAAAGAAAAATCAGGGTGACCGACAGTTTTCAAGTTTAAATTATCCAAAGCAACCAAACGCTCCACTGAGAACTAGTCACAGTCTCGATATTGATCCAAGCATGAGCTCCGATGACTCTTTGAACGAAAGTATCGAGCACGAAAATTCCGTTGATGAAATTGTGGAGAAAAATAGCTCCATTATTAATTTTGCATCTGCAAACTTAAAGGAAGATATTGTCATAGTTAGAAAAGAAGAACCGCAGCCAGTTGCCGCTAAGAAAATGGAAAAAATTACACCCGATTATCTTAAGGAACCCCTCGATGACATCACAGAAGAATCTGAGACTGAGTCGAGAGACGACAAAAATGTTTTGATTGAAACAGGTAGTCAATGTAGATCAATTCTCCAGAACAGTTTATTTGTGAATCGAACAGACATGAAAGATGAACATGAACAATCTCACAGCCTTGATATTCAAAGTAAAAGTTTTAAGGAGCTTCAAGATCTCGTCATTGAGAAGGACTCCTGTCTGGACGCCCTCAATCTTCAACTTAGTGCTTTAATTCGACGCGAGAATCTTAAAGAGGGCGGTCGTGAATCTCTCAGAGAATCTGTCCCCTATAGTTTCGCTACAACCACCTCAACGGAATATCGAACGTTAAATGAAGATTTTAATATCAAAATAATTGACATTGAAAATGAACTGCATGAGCGAGCATCATTTATCGAACAGCTGCAAACACAATTGGCCGAGTCAGTACAGGAACGAAGCAAATTAAGTGAAAAAATTATGGAACTTAAATCTAAAATTGCTGGCATAGAGTCGATGAAAAGTTCTGATGAGGAAAATACCATGATTTCAGCATCGAGAATAAACGAGTTCAAAAAATCCCTCTCAGAAGATGAGGCAGCGTGCTTTAGCAAAGTATGGACCAAATTTGAATTTTTCCATAAAAATGAACTTAATCAGCTCAGACAAAATCACGAATTGGAGATGAAAAATCTTCAGGAAATGATAAAAAATGACAAAAAGGAAGCTGAGATTGAAGTAACTCGCCTACGACAACTATTAAATTCCGTCAAAAGTGACTCGCCTGTCATTGATGAACTTCGACGAGAGCTCGAGGCCAAACATGCCAAAGAAATGGAAGAATTGCGAGAGTATTTTGAAAAGCGTTGTGTCGACATGGAAAAACAATATTCGGAAGAAGTTTTTTCTCAGCATAGCCGCAAAGCTGAAGAATCAATTGATGAAGAATCTGACAATGAAACACTTCCCGATGAAGAAATGCCGCACGAGAGTCCTCGTAAAATTGCCAGAATTGAAGGAGCCAGCAGCAGTAGCGGTGGCAAGCCCGGATATCGAAACATTCAAGAATTGGAGTCTTACTATCTCGATCGCATTGATGAACTCCAAAAGTATCACGATGAGGTAGCAAAAGGATTGAAACTAAAACTTCAACACTATGAGAGCAATTTTGACAATGGAAAAGGATTTTCGGTAAGAAATTTTTCCTCTCGCTTTTATTGTAAATGTGCGTGACTCCTTTTATGTTCTAACATAGTTGCCAACACAAAATCCCAATCCATCATCATCACACTCGCACGCTTTCCCTAACGATTTTAATCCCTATAATGAGCTGCAAAAGATCAAGACTGAATATGATCAGCGACTGGAAGAGCAAATTGCGTTGGCCCGTGAGGATGTTCTACATGAGATTGAAAACAACATCAAGGTAATATTTGACTAACATTGATCCCATAACTATAGCTTGTTAACAAAATCACAGTTATTAACTTTTTTATCTGACATTTTAAATTCAAATTTCGCACTTTCGAACTCTTTCACTCTATATATTTTTAAAGAAAGAGAAAGAGAGAGATCATTTGAATTTTCGGCATTGAGCCAAAACATGAGCATGAAATGAAAAACACATGATGCGTGTGTACAAAATATTTAAATTTTCGAAAATAAGAAAGAGAGAGCGAGCGAGAAGAATCTGATCGGAGGAGAAGGAAAAGCATGTAAAAAATATTTTTAGACATTTCATTAAAGACAATTGCAGGGAACAAACGCGTTTTGCGGTGTTTCTTAAAAATATTAAAATATTTTACACAAACAAATTTTTTTGTGCATTTTTGTGAACATTTTATTGAGGACACTTTAAATTTTGGTAAAAAAAGATTGAGTCATTCAGTGATAACCAATCTCTTGTGCAGTTCAAAGAATTAATCGGGTATGCTTAAAGGAATTTTTTTACAATGATCTTCGTTTGAAAATTTTTATGCTCAATGCATAATTACTTCTTTTTTTTTCGGGGTGATGAATGCAGTTTCATTGAACTCTCGAAATTATAGCGAGAATTTTTTTCGAATGCATGCTGAAGAACTGAAGTGAGATATGGAGAACTAATTTTAGATTGTGCAGATAAAAAATTGAATATGTATATATTCTTGCGTGTGAGCGGTAGGGAGTGACATTCTAAAAGAGCTATTGCTACTTGAAAAGATAAAAAAAAAACATTAACACTTGAGTGGAAGAGCTGTAAATATTTCACTCAATGACTTCTTGTACCCCTAACCAATTAAAAAATCTCCTCCTGATCGTAAAAACTCAAATGAACTTGAAATGTCAAAACTAAACCATTAAGATGCCGAAATTTATCGAGATTCAAGTTTTTTCAAGGAAATTGAAAACTGTGTCGTCGCGACATTTTTCCACATCATGCGAGGAAATGTCCTCAATTGAAAAGAAAAGAAAAATGTAAATTTATCTTTAAGCGGATGCGTTAAAACTTTTCATGATTAATTTCCATCCATCAGAATGCAACGCATTGGTATTTAAAATATCAAATTTCTTGGAAGAAAACTATTTTCCTTTTCTTCTCATCACGTGCCAATGATGAAAACTTCCTTAAGTGTACGACGTTTAGATTTTGTTTACTATTTTTATCTAGCATCTCAATGGAGATTGTGAGTGAAAAAGACTGTTCATTGATAAAGTTTTTTTTTAGTTTTTATGATGAAGCATAAATTATTTAACACCCCCAAGCTCTCAACCCCTTACTAAGCCGCGTCCAAAATCTTCTAGCGAAATGCGATACTGCCCGACATTAAAGAGAAAGCATTATTTTTTGTTTACAATGCATCTGCGAGAGATAAAAGACCATGTGGTCAACGTTTTGCTATTATTATTCTCCATTTAGATTATGAAATGAAATGTGTTCGCATGTATGGGATGCTCCAGAGTATTTCGAAATGTTTCTCTCCGCGCGTGTTAATCATCTCAGTCTCTCTCTCGTTTCCCTTTTCATTATTCTTGTGACTGAGAATCAACTGAATCATATTCAAAGGGGCCAATTTTCTGGCGAATTTCGCGTGTGTTAAATTATTCCGCCATAAGTATGCATACATGGAAAAAATTGAACTAATTAGTTTTCAAAAAATATTCATAACCTTTCGAAGTGCCAATTTGATGTGTGCAATTAAATAAATTAAATAAAGTAAACAATATTTAGAATTCTCCAAATTTCTTTCGCGTTTGTCAATGCTCGCCAGAGAGCCGCTTCCCCTGATTATATTATTTTTCTTAAATTGAGCGCGCAAATAGACGTTATAAGCGTTCACTATCACCAGACGAAAGAATATTAATTTTTGGCACATCTTTCCGTTCTTGTTTTCCTCACTCAATTTAGACCTTGATTTCGGAAAACTCAAGAGACGACAGCAATTGGCCTCCGGAGCTTATTTTACTGCGAGAAAAACTAACGGCCACAAATCAGTTGGAGATTGCACAGTCGAAAATAAAACATGAGGAAGAGGTAAGAAGAAGTTCATTTATCTATTAAGGTCAACAACAAACTTTTGAGCGCTCAGACCAATTGAAATTCTCAATAGAAGTCTTTAGAAGTGTTTGCAGGAAGTTAAACAGATTAAATTATTATTCGTACAAAAAACTTCTTATCAAGACCGCATTCATTTTTTTATAAAAGATTTAAGAATATTCATTCGTTTTTCTCCCTTGCCGAGAGCAAAGTGATAAACAAATGTGGTTAGTGCGATAAAGTTAGAGATTAAATATGACAATTTTCGCAATAAACGATAACTTTGTACTAAAATTTTATATTCAGATTTAAAATGAGTTTAGTGATCTTCATAAAAATTGAGAATTGTAGTTGTCATCAAGTGCGATAGGAATTAATTGCTCATATATTATATTTAATTGATAAGAATTTAAAAATATTTTTCCTCTTTCCACTCTCAATCAATGTAGATGGCTCGCATGAAGAGTGAATACGAAATACAACTGAAGCGGAAGCTGAAAAGACACGCTGCATTCGACGCGCATCGAGATCTAGACAAGATAATTAGTGAGCGTGACAGTTTGCGTGATCTTTCAGAGTCCCTTCGATTTACCCTCTGTGAATTGGCAAAATATTTCACGCAATACGATGAGGAACTAAATAGTTCAATTGTTGAAGAATTAAATAAGAGCGAGGATCTAAACACCTCCACCAACATTACAAATACAACCAAAAGATTTATCACCTTTAAGCCGGACATTTCAAGTCTTATCACGATAGTTGAGGATCCAGAGCTTTTAGACTTCATTTCAAAATCTCCTCCCATTACGGAGAATGACGAGTCGAATAGTGGCGGCTTAACGCAAATTAATATTGTTGACTGTCTGGGTCGATTGAAAACAGAGGCAAATAATATTTTGGGGCTGTCTGAGCAGCTCAACAAATGGAGTAATCATAAATTAGACAATAGCATTGATAAATTGTCTGATAAGGCAGATAGCTGTGAAGAGGAAGACGGATTAAAGAGGAGTCACTGCAAATCACTTGAAGTTTATGATAAGAATGCTGACAAAGTCAACAATGATGACATTGCACAGAGTCTACCGGCATTTTTTGAGGATATGAAATCGAATGAATTACATGAAAAATTAATTGAGCTAAAAAGTCAATTAATAAAGTCCGAAGAAGAGCGGAGAGATTTACGTCAAGAACTTAATGAAATGCTAAAACGTTCGGCGAGTCTCGAGTGTGAGTTAAAGGATGCAAAAAATCAGCTTGAAGGTAAAGAAACTGTTACCGAAGGGTTTGGTACTCAATCACCGCTTCATACAGGAAATAAAAAGAAAAATTCATCGCTTGTTGAGCTGCAAGAGAAAGCAAAGGTTTTTCTCGCAACATCACCAAATAACTCAACTGTCGATAATGCAGTTGCGCTCCAAAATCTCATAGAAGACTTTTGTCGCGAGACTGACTACTATATTGAGCACGATAAAAGAGACAGAGATGATTTGCAGAATCAGGTTTGATTAAAAACTATTTAGTTGGAAATTTATTAACTAATTAAATTATATATTAGCTGGAGATGGCCGATAAACAACTAAAAGCCAACAGGAAATTCATGGAGGAGCAGGCGGCCGAAAGAGAACAAGAACGCGATGAATTTTCAAAAGAAATCGATAAGTTGCGTGTTGTACTTAAGGAAAAAGACAAGGACAAAACATCTCACGAAAATTATGAGAAAGAGGTGAACTTTCATATACTCAAAATAATTCACTGTAGATTTTGTTGCACACAAATTTTCCTCTAAACCAAAAATCCTCTCTTTTTCTCCCAAATTTATATATGCACGTAAAATGTAAAATCCGCACTTTTGGCAATTATATCAAAAAATTGCATGACGCACGTTCAATTAAATAGAAATTAGATGTTGGCTTCGTTGTTGACTATGTAAGTATTTAGTTAAAGTATATTTAAATCCTATTTGGAGATGGTCGATGTGAGTGTTTGGCTGTCGTCCGACGACATATGGAAAACATCACCAAAGTATTTCAAAATAGTTTAAATTTGTAGCTTTTTCGGTAGAAAAAATATGTAATGAAAATTTTTCTATTTAGATTTCCAATCTCGAGAGTCAAATCAAGGACCTCACTGTCCAAGTTCAAAGCTTTAGTGAACAGAAAACAAAGTACGAAGAAGATCTCAAAGCGTCGATCGACAAAGTTTTTGACTTGCGTGAAATTATCGCCGATTTAGAATCGCAAATTCAGACGAAAACTCTCAAGGAAAATGTTCTCAGTGAAAAATGTAAAGAACTCGAAAATTACATAGATTTACAAAATCAAGCGAATGAATCTTTCAAAGAGGAGGCTGACGTCGAGGGAAAGGAATATTTTGAGAAGATTCGCTATCTTGAAGAGCAACTTAAACTTGTGCGGCCATCGAATGAACAGAGACTTCTTATTGAACAGATGACATCACAGCTTAAGACCATTGAAATGTTGCTTGATCGTAAGACGAAGACACTGGAGGCTTTTCACGCATTAGCTTCGACATGTTCAACAACCTGCAGCAGTCCATGCGAGGATGTATCGAGAGGAGTTGATTTTGATATGTCAGAAAAAAGTCCCCTAAGATCAATTTCCAAAATAGCAACCGAAAGCGGATCTCTTCCATTCGAAGAGGTTCAGAGGATTTTGGAAAAATTATCCAAGCATAATCGCGTTGAGGAAGCGACAGTGAAAAAAGTAACTGATCTCGAGATGACCATTAATGTCATGAAAAGCAATTTCAATGTGAGTAAATCTATTGCAACATGATTTAATTTTTTGTTTAAAATAGAAAAAAGAAGATTTGATAAACATCTGGCCTTAAAATGCATTTGAATGAAAAGAAAATTAGTTCAAGCGTGTGGAGTATGAAAATTTACTATAAATTGAAAAGGAAGAAATATTTAAAACTTTTTCATAAATTCCATCCCATGGAAATTACATTGCTCGCCATATAGTTTAATACATATATATGTTTTCCTCAACTCTCCCTTGGCTCTAAAAATAATCTTAATTTTCTCTCTTTATATTAATTATGCTCTGCATCGCATCGAGCTGTTTATGTTGAGCTATGGGATTTTCTCTAAAATCTCTCCAAAGATACTTTTTTTCTAAAATGTTTTATGACTTTGTTGTCCCCTACCCGCTTTTTGAAAATAAACATATAGCACACATGTGCATTCATTATACAGTTGAGAGAACATTCCTGACGTCACTCATTCAAATCTTTATTTTTAATTTCAATTGAGCGGATTTGTGCTACTGCTTCTGATGTACGCACTCACATTTTCTCTCAATTTCTCTGGAGAGATTCATGCTGTATTTTTTTCTCTTGTCGGCAGTCAATCTCAATCTCTTCAGTCAGTAAAAGATTTCCTTTCATCGAGTCAATTTTCAATTATTTTGTTCTAATTATTTTTGATAAGAAAAATCTTTTTTTAATTGTTCAATTTTTAAATGTTGAAATTTAATGGAAAATTTTAAAGTGAGCAAAGAAATTTAAGAAAAAAACGTTTCCGCAAAATATTTTTAAGGGCACATAAAGAAAAAATTTGATTTAGCGAAAAATTTTATCCTCTCTCGTTTCTCGTGATCTTCTTTATTTTTAACTATTTTAAATGACTTTTATTTGAGCGCACACGCTCTCGCTCGCGAGAACATAAAATTCAGTTCTCATTTAGCATTTCAATGAGTGATAACGATGATCAATTTTTGCTTCCCCCATTCAAGGAATTGCAACAGGAGAAGGATATTCTGCAGGAGAGGATGTCGGAACAGTTGATGAAAATTTCCTCGCTTCAAACGCGTCTCGATGAGCAGAGAATCCGGGCTGAGGAACTAAACAAGCAGAGTACATCGGATTTAACGCTGCGCGTACATGACCTTCATAATGAATTGTCAAGCTTGAGGGAAACATTGACGTCGCGCGATAAACAGATAGCCAATCTAAATCAGCTGCTTGAGCATAGCAAGAAGATAATCGAGAGACAAGATCATGAACTTGCATTCAGTGGCGACAATGATAAGTCTCTTTATGAGAAATTTACGGACGAATTAAAGCGTAAGAATGATGAGATTGAGCGACTTAAGGATAGAATTAAATCGGAAATGATTAGCAAGGCAGTGATTCCCGATCTCATGGAAACGATGATTGCCGAAAAGAATGAAGAGATTGATAGTCTAAAGGAGCAACTATGCACGATGAATCGTCAAGTGATGAAAAACACACCTCCGTCGTCAATTGGTGGCGGAACTGTTTTAAGTATGATTTCCGAGTGCGATGAACCAGATGTAATACGAAAAATGATTGAACCCCAGTCGCAAATTGCACTAACGGCCTATCAAAATATGGTGAGTTAATTATTTTCCTGCACGGATTATTTATAAAAAAATTCTTTTTTATGATGACGGTCAATGAAAAGTGACTAATTTAATTTATAAAATCTTATGATTAATTTAAACAAAATTATTTTTTAGAATTCATTCAAGACATTCGCTTTTGAAAATCAGAGCTCAGACGTAGAGACAGATAAAGCCACAATTTATACGTCGCACGATGGAAATAATACCGACACCCAGATGCCCTCGCACTTGATTCCACGCCGAATTAATTTCACATCCTCCGCCGATGATTCATCTTTAATAATGGGCGATGTTAACAAATTAAAAGCCGAGTTGGAGAAAATGAGTCGCGAAAAGAACGATGAAATTTGTGAACTAAAAATGCAACTGCAACAGCAAGCAGAAGAGATTTCGAACCTTCAAGTTGATGTTCAGGCCAAATCAAAACTATATGCTGAAGTAAAAGATGAGAAGAAACAAGTCGAAAATGAACTGGATGATCTTCGATTGAATATCATGAAATTAAGTGCCTACGAAATGACCGTTAAGAAGAAGGATGAAGAGTTGAGTAATTTATTAACAAAGATAGAACAGCTAGAGATGAAACTAAGGTCTCAAAATCAAGACCTAGACAATCTCCAAACAGTTTTAGTGAATCGCGATGAAACCATTCAGCAATTAAATGAGGATATTTCAGCATTGCAGGGTAAATGCAAAGACAGTGAAAGAGTCTTGGTGGATCTTGAGCGATTAAAGAAACAAGTGAACTCTTATAACGACGTCATGGTTGAAAAAGAGACGATGCTAAAGAAGCTCGAATTTGATCTCTTAAAATATGTCAAAAGTGAACGAGAATTATTAGAAAAAGCGGAGCAATGTGATCGTCTCCTCGAATCAAACCAAAAACTTGAAAGTGATGTGGAAAATCTTCGTCATGAACTTTGTGTGAAGGCAATTTCTTTGGAAAAGTGTAAAATTAACATCGAGGAAATGGAAAAGCAGTCCAAGAGTGACGAACACATTTCAATTGAGGAGATTGCTTCAAAACTTGACCGCGAATTAAATTACTCAGCAGAGCTTGATACGAACATTGCCAAGGCAATTGAAAGTGAAAGTGAAATCAACTCAGAATTAGAAGAGCTCAGCGGTGGTGGAAGGAGACCAAATCGCTATGAGGAAAAAGTGCAAAGACTTGAAAGGGAGATTGAAGAGCTTAACCTGCAACACGATAAACTTTTGGCTGATCTCGAGGACGAGAGAAAGCACACCGACGAAATTCACATGCAAGATGCAATGCTAATGGAATCGATGAATGCTCGCCTCAAAGCGGCTCTCGATAATGAAACAGTATTGAAAAGATTATTAGAGTCGGAGCGTCAAAAGACCATTCAACTGTCTTCCCATCTCACCGGTATTCAACGTACAAAATCATTCGATAATAATCTTCTGTTTGGTAAGCCACTCACACCGGAGTCGCCGCGTCGTCTCGCGAAGCTTAGTGAACTCGAATCGGAAGTCGTCTTGCGTCTCGAGAGCGAAATTAAATTGCTGACATCACAGAATGATTGCGAGCGAGATCGAGTGAGTGATTTACAGAAAGTGCTCGATAGGGAACGCGAGAGATTTAATAAAGCCATAGCGGAGCAACAAAATTATTGCGATCAACTCAAGAGAGAAGTACAGAGATTACAAAATGACAAGCAAATGCTGGAAAATGAGCTTGATCAAATGCAAGAATACAAGCACAAATATTATGAGTCGGAGAAAGAGAAATATCGAATGGATTCGGGTAATTTTAATGCCAATGAGGTTCCGCGTGAATTCATGCAGAAACTTGAGAAAATTAACAAAGCCCTCGACGACAATGTTCGTGAAAATCATCAAATGAATGAAACCCTTCAAAAACTAATTAATGAACGTCACGCATTGCAGCAGAGAATTGCGGAGCTTGAAAGTGCCAGCAGTAGCAATAACGTGGTTCATTATTCAACTAACGTTAGAGATCTTGAGGAGCAGAATAATTATCTAATATCAAGATTTATGCGAAGTGAAAGCTTTAGAAAGGCTCTGATTTTCCAAAAAAGATTTATCCTCGTCACTTTAGCATCAACCATTGGGATTCCACAAGGTCCTCTGTTTAAGTGCAATCCTAGAAAGAAGAAATCATTCAGGTAAGAATTTAAATTAACTTTATTTCAAAATTTACCTTATATAATTAAATTTTTCAGATCAATTGTCTTTATGGTGATTGCAATTGAACGATTTAAATTTATCGCACGCCGTTGGACCGGAAAACGAATGATGGCTAAAGTTATGTACACGACTACGCCAAAACGTTCTCAGTCAGCCTCCAACAACAATTGGGCAACGTTCGCGCGACTTGAGACGACGAGCAATAACAATTTGCAGATTTTTAACCACACACCGCCTACGCGAGAACGAACTGGATTTAATTTACTTCCTTCCACATCACACCAGCAACACCAATCGAAGCAGTCTCCAATTCAACGACTTCAAAGTCTATTTCAAGATACTCACTAAGTATACCTTTAAAATTTAACATTTTTATAATTGTGGTGCATGATGTTGTTGTAATTTAAAGAATTTTTGCACGGATAACAAGAGATTTTAAGAATTATGTTAAGGATGTCTATAAGTTTTCAACTTCTTGCCATGTATTTTTATTAGAAATTTACCACACAAACACACAAACACACAAATTAGGTTTAGATGAAGTCTTTTAAGGAGAAAATAAAAAACATTTAAAAAATAAAATATTTTCTAAATCAAACAAAAAATATTCAAAATTTTCAGAATCTCATCACGCAAAATCTGGAGTTAAATTAAATTCACACAAAAAAAATTTAGTTTTGTACAAGAATTTTTCTTTTTATTTACATTTTTTTTCACATTTGGACGGAATTATAAACTTTATTAAAATGGAGAATATTTTTATATTTGAAAGCATTTCAGATCTTACTTGGAGTGGAAGAAAGATAGTCGAGAGTTATTTTTTTGCTGACTAATGAAAAGAAAATCTAGCAAAAGATTCCTTACAATATTCTAAAAATTACTTTTTAATTATTTTATTTTATTAAAGTTACGTCATGAAAGGAGGATTTTTTAAGTACGATTTTTTTTAATTAATGACTTGATTTTCAGTTATGCATTTTTTAAGATAAAATTCAGTATCAGTTTTTTTATCAGGTGAACTCATGGGGTGTAAAGTGAAGAGAAAAAGGGATATTTTACATTCTTCTTGCGACATTCGAGTGCCTCGATCCAGGTCGCGAGTGAACTATGGCATAGTGATCGGAGTCTATAGGAAGTGATCGATTCGAGTGTATCGTTGAGCCACCGCTTGCATAACCCTTGTTCATTCCATTTCCATGAAGGGAATATCTCGAACCATATTGACTGCCATGCCAGCTTCTATATGGATCATATTCCTCAATAATTGACGGTTCTTTCTCGACAATCTGTTGAAAAGATTATTTTAAATAATTTCAAATTTATTTAATTTTTTTAAAACTCACTTCAGTTCTGGCACAGCTGCAACTCATGGCAGTACATAAGAAGAGATTCATTAACAGCATAATCAAGAACAAAACACCAAGAATGATGGTAAGCCAGAGCAGCCAATGTGGTCGAATGCCAGTTGCGTCACAAAGTGGAGCTGATTTCACTTCCGATGGATCGAGAACGAAGACAGTTGTTGCAGCCAAGAATACACCCTCATCCGCCTGTCCCAAGGCTCTACCACCTTTAATAAATTGAGCTGAGTCGCCGGTACATTTATCCTCATCAGGACAATTTCCATTGCATAAAATGACATCACACTGAATGTGAACCTCTGCACCTTCTGGAAATTTAAACATTGATGTAATCATGGAAGTTGCCGAGAGTCCATCAGCGCTTGGAATGAATCGCGAAATAACTCCATCAGTGCTGCAACCTCGATCGTCAATTAACGGATAACTAAAGTTCTTCTTATTAAATGCGAAGCAATTCTTGACTCGGATTCCGGTGTATGGAACTGGCGCGGTTGTGCCATTCACTTGCTGATTAACTTCTGCTTTTAACTGATAATCGCGGCCATATGCTGCATCATGAGAAAGAGAGAGATTAACGGTGAGTGAAGGGAAGAATTAATTAAAACTCAATCGCTCATAATTATTGCAAAACTCACCTAGCTCGCGTATTCGACGATCATCATCAAAGAATTTTAAAACAACGTGGGAATTGTCATCTCTGTTGGAAAGTAATTGATTAAAAAGAGCGTAAAATTAAAAGAAGTTAATTAGATCATCGATTAATGACTGTTTTGTTTAAGAAATGGGGTGTTGAAATTTTATGAGAGTTTTTTTAAAATTAGGTATTAAAAATCAGAAGCCAAAGATAAATTTTATTATATTTTTTGAATGAAATCGAAAGGGGCTGAATTGCTTTAATAAATTACCTCGAGTATCCCGAACGACCACACGTGATTACGTAGAATTTATCGTCCGCTAGTTCAAGAGTTTTATGAACTCTCACTGCCAACTGCACAGAGCGTTCCTCGGTTTTCTGGATTTTGGAAAAGCAAATTAAAAAAGTTAGTTTATTTTTTAAACAAATTTTTGTATACATTGAATTAATAGCGTGACAGAGACTTGAACAAGTTTTAATCCCAGAAAAATAAATTGAATTATTTTAAATTTTTAATCCCAAGATTTGTTCTTTATATGGTTTAAAAATCTCGAACGTATAAAAATTAATTGAAACATCTCGAATCACTTATTAAATTAATCTCAGTCAGAAAATCATTTACTAATTAACGAATAATTCCTTTATTAATTTATTTTTGCTTGATTTATCTCACCAAACAATTTACATAAGAGTTGAAATTTATTTTACAAAGAAATTGCCAAAAAAATTCATCGATCGCTATCACAAGAAATTTCGAATATTTTTGCGAAGCTATGAAAATTCCCACAATAGCTGTCACGCCATGTTATTAAATTAATTCGTTAACTTTTTTGCGAATTGTGTAAGAAAAGCACAAAAATTTTAGTTAGGTGTAAATTGAGGTGTGCGAGTAGGTCAGGAAGTATTAGCGACCTTTATATGCTGATCATTCATCTCAAGTAAATAAAACCTGTTGCGCATCTTAGGTCGCGCAAAAAATATTAATAATTTATTGTTGCATAACATTCACATTTTAGCCACAAGAGCGGGTAAAATACAAAAGAAAAGAGCGAAGAGGCAGTCATTGGAATTTTTTCCATCTAAACATTTAAGTGATATTTCTTTATGATCACATCGGAGATAAATAGGTTTTATTACTTCGCGGCTCACACTTCAGCTCACTCTTTGTATATTATTGCGTAATTTCTCACGTTTTTCATCGTTTAACATATTAATGTCGGTCGAAAGTGAAAGCCCTTAACGCCAGATATGAGTTCACGAAGGAAAAATGTGGTGTCATCGGAAGATTGAATGCTTTATACATTTTTTTCACTAATTAATCAATCATTTTTTGAGATCAAAATTTAAGAGTAATTAGAAACTATCAAAATTCCAAAAATAAACGCTTGAAAAGTTTTTAACCGATAAGATCACAATAACATATCATCATAACATTTCTTCCGGACATTCTACGCCTTTATTATAGGAGTAAACACAATGACATTCGGATCATCATAGCAACTATTATTTTAAGTCATGCCGTGCCTCTTTATGACACTTAATTGCATTGTTGCTGTGTTAAGTGTAAAAAATACTCTTTTTTGACATGAGAAAAAGATAAAACCATCATTTGTTATGATTATTGTGAAATCAAAGGGATTTTAAATAATGACATAGTCGCTGTTTCTTCTTCTTATATTGAACTTTCTCTCTTTTTATGAGTCGAACGAGATAACGACAAGAAATCAACTCGAGATCAGGTTTTATTGGCTCACATTTCCGCCATTGCATTTCTTCATATTGTCATGAGTTGCATAAGACACGTGGGTGTGCTGCACATTTATGCACATATCGGAAGCCTTTTGAGTGACTGAAAATTTAATGCATTTAAATTTCCTCATTTTGCATGCTTAGCGGCTAAATTTATTGATTGCATGCACATGAACCTAACTAATGCTGCACTTTTCAAAGATCGTGATGCCAATGAATCAAAAAAGTGGGAAAGGGAAAAAGAACTTTTTTATTATCGCTCTTAATCTCGATAAAAAGCAATTTTTTCCGCATTAACATTGACCTTTCTGAAAAGGGATTGAATCATTCGATTGTTCTTTATGAAACCGACATTTAAATCGGTTGAGTTGCAGAAAAAATGAGATAAAAAATTATTAAAATTCGATAAATTTGTATGTGATTTAATAAAATCGGTTAATCCAACACTCAATTCCTACATTCTTTCCCGACTTATTTAAATCACTTTGATTATCTGAAACGATTTCGATTTTTTCCACACTTCACTCGAGCATTGAAATGTGTAGCATTAAAGAGAAAAATTGTTCAAGATCGAAATGAGATCGTGGAGTTTAACTTTTATCACAAATAAATCACACTGCAATTTTCTTCAAGCCGCACACGCCAATCAGATCAGTTGAGTGTCGGGACCGTTAAAGAGTGTGAAAATGAAAATGTAATTTTTAAGGAGATCTCGAGGTGAAGAAGAAACTATAGTAATTGGATGTTGGCAGTTATTTTCCATGTTTCTTCTCTTACGGTCATTTTGTGATGCATGGCAATTGATAGGCATGGTCGATGATGCCGGAATCGAGAGGATAAAGCAATAATTTAAAACACATTCAGAGGAGAATTTCCTGAGGGATTTGTTGTTGAAAGTTGAGTTTAAGAACGATAAATTACGAAACTGATTTGAGAGAAATTTTAAATCCTTATAATATTGAAATTAAATGGGTTTGCAAATTTTTTTTACATTTCAAACTCAATTTCTATTAGCTATATTTCAATTAACAACATCTAATTACTAAAAGAGAAAATAATTTCATTCAAAAGCTCAATTAAAGCATGAAAAAATTCGCTGTAATTTTCAAGTGCACACACCGTCGATGCCAATTATAAATTACAGCCATATTGAGTCAATGAGCTCATAGTAAAATAGATTTAAGACGCATTCAAAGCAAAATGATTAATCCAATTGTTATAATAAATGGTCGAGTTGAAAACAAAACAAATAGCAAAAGAAAAATGATTTAAGCGAAAAACCAATTACATTCTTCGCTAATTTACATTGTCTGTGTGCGCTTATATTTTTTTGCGCTTGCTTTCAGCGAGGTGATCAAGGAGTGAAACGTTTTGGAAATTGTGAGGTAGAAAAACTCAAAAAAATTATTATTTATTCCACAATTAATTTAAAAGTTAAAAATGAAAATTTTGAAAAGTTTTCCATCCCTTTGAATTTTTTATGATCTAACAACCGAGAACTCAATAGAGAGAGCAAAGTGAAATGCAGCGTAAAAACAAACCACACAATAATTTTTACTCGAATGCAAGAGTCAGCTGAGAGAGAGTCAGAAGCAGTTGGACTGCAAAAAAAAGAATAATTTCAGATGGCAACTTCAGTATAACGGTTTCTGTGCAACATCTTTTCGTGATCGAGAATCTCGTAAATTCTGTCCGTTGATCTTCTTTATGTATGGCAAAACGAGCATGGAAATCGGGATAGGAAAAACGGTTTAATTTGTAGCACTACGATCAGCGATAAATTCTTCAATTTTCATTGCTTCAAATTATTTTCCGATGACCTAATTGCGGCTTCTCTCTCGCTGCGAATTACCGCGAGATGATTTTGAGAACGAAAGCGGATTGTTATCATAAATAAAATGATCATAAAATCCGCGTGTAATCGAGAGTATGCTGTAATACTAGCAATTGCCAATGGCACACATATTTGGCGTTTTTTGTATGTGCAAGAGAATGTTCTACATTTTAATGACCATTACAATGCGATAAGCCATAAAATTTATGATTGTGTTATGCTGGGGTGTTAGAGCTGCGCCACGTTCATGTATATGGCTGTTAAAAAGCTGGTTAACAAAACTGATTAGGGCCAGGCAAGAGAGAAGGAGATCAGTCTTATTATTTCCATCTCATTTAATTTTCAATCGCACCTCAATAAATTTAAGAGAGAAAAAACTGTAAAAACTTACAATTTGAAATCGTAAAGTTTGCGCATTCTGGTGTACATGAGATGGGGCAATTCTCATTAAATTAAATTAAAAGAATTAACAATAGCCTTGTGGGGGTTTAATAAAACTTTTGAGAAACAGTGTAACCTAGGAATATTTTCACTTAAAAAAATTTAAGGCTTTTTAAATTTCAAATTTTTTAAAAAAATATCTAAATTTTGTAATTTTAAATTTTTATATAAATATTTAGCAGGCTACACGGCAAAAATTTGAAATCAAGAAATACGAGAACCACAAAAATTCCAATAAAGGAGTTTGATTGATATTCAATGTAAATCATGGGTGAGGCGTAGATTCATGTACACAAGTAGAATTGGGTAATAAATTTTTTTAAGTATAGTTAATAAAGCAATATGATTAGTCACTCTTACATCTCCACTCACGTTGCTGATGAGAATTCCACAATAATCTGCATTTCCTTGTTTTGCCAGCAGATTGAGGCTCATCGTAACGATATTGCTGCCATTGCCGAATGTCATGCAGTATTGATTTCTAAAGTCTCTCGCGTGAACTGCACCGCTATATTGGTTGTTGAATAAAATTCGAATATTCATGTTGCCTGGAAATTTATCAATTTAATTTTTTGTTAAGATGATGAGTGCAAAGTTTTTTTTAAAGTTCAAATTAAAAATATTTTTTGGTAATTTTACTCACCAGCTTTACATGTCGCTGTAACTTGCGGCGTAAAGTCTGTTTCTTGTGAATTAACCTGAAATAAGAAGAAGAAAATAAATATCATTTAATTGTATGAGGAATAAAATGTTAAGTATGTAGCTGATGTGAATCTGTGATGACATGAGGCAAGGTCTTGTGATTAAAATGTACATAAAAATTTAAATAAAAATTAATTTGTATCTGATCTTGGAAAAAATTGTTGACAACATTGAATTTATTTGAAATTACAGTCATAAAAATAATTTTATCTTTTTTTAATGTAAAATTTTACTCAAATCAAATAATCCCAAAAAAGTTTCAAGGATTTAAAATTAATCTTGGATCAAAGTTTTTAATCCAGTATATTTTGGAATGCATCGATAATTTTAAAATTACACTTTTTGCTTAATTTAATTAGGCAAAGTAAAAAGTTAATTAAATTAAAATCAGTTTAAAATCTTTACACATGATTTCCAAAAAAAAAGAGACATAGGTAAAAGTTTTAATGACAAAATCGCATGCATGTTAACATTAACATTTATCTAACACTTTTTTTTTGCTCAAAACATGGTCATTGGCAGTAACTAGCGAATCATAACAAATAAAAAAGAGATACTTTAACATTTTTTGACGCACACAACAATCGTCATAATTTTAATGTATATACGATTACTTAACCATGCCTATTCCATTCGAAATTGTTATTGAAATTGTACAATGATCCCATGCGGGTGGATTGAAGTGGAGAGAAATTTCATTTTCCACATTCTATTTAATCATAACGTGAAAGCAGTATTTACGCATGATTTTCGCTAATTATATTAACGATTCTCTCTCTTCTCCATCTTTGGGATATAAAAAAAAATACGAGATTAAATTGGCCACTAGTTCGAATAATTGAACTTGAAATGCTCGAGAGATGGTTCTAAATTCAACATTTATAGCTTTATGATCTCGCGATAAAACTTTTAGCATGTAATTAGATGCAATGCAACGCTCCATGCGCTAATTACTCTCGGCATCAAAATGAAATGTAGAACAACAGCTCAATGTGACATTTAAACTCTTTTAATATGCAAATCATGAATGACACGAGGCGCAGATCGGTTGACAAAAAGATGCTTTAAAATATCTGATATTCACCATGAGTTTTACACAAGTAGAGCGTGGCGGCAAATCCACATTCTTTCTCACTAAAACATTTTTTTAGTGTCACATACGAAAATTTTCATTAAATTAAATTATTTTTGCTATTTTTTTTAAGTGACGTGAAATCTTTGCGATTAACTTTCATTTTAATTGACGCTTTTTTCTCCACGCAAATTTTTTGTGCTTCAATTGTGTTTTATTTTCATTTTCGCATACAAATCTTTTTTAAGAATCTCTCTCGAAATTGAACGGAAATTGACGGTCATTGTAAACAATTTTTTTTTCAACATTATGCCGGGAATTTTTCTCATCAAAGCGGCGAGAACTTTCGAGATGAGAATTTATTTGTTTGGATATTAATTCATATGATGATGTTTGTAGAAAAGTTTTAATAAAAAAGTTTGTTAATTAAAGCTAGATAGATGCAAAAATTTATGTACTAACCTAAAAAGTTGTAAAACATAATTTTGAGAGAAATTTTGAATAAAAAGTTTCAAAATTAAAAAATAAAATTTGAAATTTTTTTGACACTCATATTCTAGTGTGTAGTGGAATACATAAAAAGTCATATTGAATTTATTTTCACATCACTGAAAACATTTTTACATTGTTTAATGATATCAATTTCCCTCCCGCTGCTGCTGTAAGCTTACACACTCTAAAAGGTCACTTTAATTCTATCTTTAAATATTCAAGTTATTATTGCTAGACATTATTGCGGTACATACAAAGAAAATTCTTGCGGAAATGTTAAAGAGAAAAGGAAAATACTTTTTATTGAAAATTATGCAATTTGTAAATAGTTTTGTGAGCATAAGTCGCGAACAAAACAACATAACGATGCTTGATATCCAAGCGAAATTTGCAGTTGCATAACAAAAAGTAAACATGAGTATGTGATTAATGGTAATGCCGTGTGCAAAATGACCATAAATTTAGTTTTATGCGATCGAGAGGACTTTTCACATTATTCCATGATGACTTTGCAACATATTTTTTCCAGTAAAGCGCCATTGCCTAATTTGTAACGCTAACGTTAAATATTTCATAAATCATTTAGACAAAATTTTTCAGGAATTCCACATTCACCGACCATCGAACCTTTTTAAGTAATTTGCAATTAAGAAATTAACAATTTTCCTCTTTTTTTTACCATTTTTGGTCATAAACCAGTTTTGCGCTTCATGTCTAATTATACACTCCTGAGAGACACATCACTGTTTGTTGTCAAAGTAAATTTGGCTGTGGTTCTTTAGAATGAACTTCCACGACACAAATAACCAGTTTCTCTCCACAGTGCTTTAATTTCACGCCTTCAAAGGCGACTCGCAAACGTGTGTCTGTGTGTGCTTGTTGGATTAAGAAAAAGTAAAAATATTATTTATCTTAGCAATTTTATGTTTGCAATACGATATGAAATTATTACTACACATATTAATGACATTGATCTTTCAAATGTCACACGATGGAGTTATAAAAATGGAGAACGAGAATTTTTTTGCAGAGGTTTGAAAAGTGTTGAGGTTTGACGTAGAAAATGATTTGAGGGTCAAGTTTGGTGTCATAGGAAGCTAGTTATTATTTTTAATTGTGGAAGTTTAAATAAAATATGAAAAATTATATAACTTTTTAATTGGAATTTGAGTTTTAGATTCAATTTAATTAAAATAAACTATTTAAAAATATAATTTTAATTTATTCCGAAATGCTTATTGCATATAATTTTTTCGAGACATCAAAATTTAAAAAACGTCACATCAGTTGCTATAATCTCAAAACTATTTCTCCGGTTCAAATGCAAAGTGAATGCTTCAAATAACACACAGGTTAGTGTTTGATTGACCTGCAGAGCGATCAATCTCTAATAAGCCGTGACTCTATTGAAAAAATAATTAGGTCGTTAAGATACAATAAAATATTACATATTTAATTTATTAATTCTTATGTAAGGTTTTATTTAAATCGACTCATGTGAAATTATATTTTCGGACCCAGTTTTAAGTCCTTTGATAATATTATTAACTGTCAGTGTGATTGCTTATTTTCGTTTCCAATTTAAATCAGAGAGTATTGAGTAATTTCACCGTGTGCATTCTGGTTTTCACTCAAGCACTTGGAAATTGCATAAAAAAGTAGTTTATGTTTGCGGAAAAAATCATAAAATAGTTATTTATCGAGTCAATTAAATTTAAGTTTATGGCTACGGTTTTGCTGTGTTCTGCATATTAAAAGCCACATAGATAGATATTTATAAAATATTTGCTATTAATTTAACATTTTTTTTCGTATGCACATGCAAAAAGAGAGTAAACAAGCAAAAACTTCCCACAGTGACTAATGCATAAAATTTTTCATGCAAATTCAGGGAAAAGAAGAACAGGCAAAGAAACCCGCATGATTAAAGATTCTTTTACTGGGCTGACTTAACTCCTTAAAAGAATATTTCGCGGTGGTAATTTGCATTGAATTGAGTGCTTTAAGGAGGTTCATTGGGTTCACGTCGAATGGTGATAAAAGTTGGAGAAACATAAAAAATACCAAGAAAATTTTAATTGAATTTTTGTGTAGATTTTTAAAAAAATATTTTCGTTTTCTTTAGTCTGACGTCTGTAAGCGTGACTCGCTTGAAACATGAATGTTTAAAATTGCTGACTGCACACAAAGCTTTAAAAAACAAACAATCTTACTTTATGTTTAGAGAATGATTTTTGCTTTGGTGCAATCCACAAACTTCTTTCTTTTTAGTTACTGAAATTTTTTTAATAGAAAAGTAAATCGATGGCATCCTTGCAAAAAACACACCCTCTAGGCGGTTTCTAAAATTTTTTTTATTTACAATAACCAGTCCCACTTGCAAGTCAATAAAAACTAGCCTTTTTTCAGAATTCTTTTTAAATCCCCACATTATCCACACAAAAGAATTGATAAAATACTAAATGTAATATTTTTAATTTTGTCACGTTTTGTTGAGATTTAAATTGCAAGTTATTGGTACACAACAACCGAGGTGCAACGTGCACTTTATTGATATTTTTTTAAAAATACATTTTTCATGTCCATTGCTTTTATTATCCCTACGGCAATGTTGGATGCCCTTGACTCGCCGAGAGAAAGAATATGCATATCACGCCATGAGACTTTATCCGGTAGAAAAGAGTCGACACTCAGATTTTTCTGCTTTCAACAGACTCATGCTCTCGCGGCAAACATCCAAAAAGAATTTTATATGGTCGCTGCCGTATTATATGAAAAATCATTTGTAATATTCACATTAATTTCGCATAATACGCGAGGATTACCATAAAATATTTGTAATGCTCATGTTAATGTTCGTCTTGTAAACGATCTAGGTGAAAATCATATATCACGATATGCAATTAACATGCTTTTAATGGGAGCAACTGGGAAGAGGTATTTTTGCCATTGGGGTCAATTTGTGGTGTAAGTCATGGTAGAATTTTAAAAATTATAAAACACTGGAAAATTAAACTGTTAAAAATTTTTTCTTTTATTCTAAAAGTCTTGATGTCATTTTTGCTCGATCCCTTTTTAAGTAAGCTTAAAAATTATCGTGGGTTGCAGTAGGAGGAAGTCCATTGAAGCGAGTGAAATTGCACATTGAATTACGCTCGAAAAAAAAGAAATATTATTTTTAAAAGATATTTGCACTTTGATATTCGACAACAATGTTGTTACACAGTAATTTGAGCTGCCAATTTTATATTATATGCAAGCGCGCAAATTCCAATCAGCAAAGCTATATTTCTCAATTGTTACCTTCGGAAACAGCATTTAATTTTTCCTACTGCTCTTGCCATGTCTGCGACTGTAAAAGTAAAGTTTTATGGCTTTTTTGACTTCGGCAAAGTTAATATCGGACATCGTGTGGCAAGGAGTGAGCTCTCGGTGTGTGCCATATTGCATTATTAAACAACAACAAAAAAATATATATTCAACAAGTATTTTAAGGCGGCACAGTGGAAGTTAGTAAAAATCGTGACACGGTACATAATAGAATGTGAAACGAGAAAAGAGAGAGAAACTTTTTGTCTGGGACCTCGTCGTGTAAAAGTCAAAATAGAAAATTTTTCATTTTTTTTTCGCTTATGTCATTTTTTTTTGTGTGGAGACTGCTGATGTAAAATTAAGTATGGGTTATTACGGTGTAACACGGAGATGATTGGAGGTTTGAATTTTTGTTGTTGAAGCATATTAAAGATATTTTAATCGTAGATATGATTTGAGATGCACTTAAGTACTTTTTGGAACTGCTTTCATCTGAACTAATTGAGATTGATGATATTTTTGAATGATCAGCAATTGAAGATGTTTTGAACTCATAAAATTCAACGATTTTTTTAAATTTTTAATCAAAACTCTTTATAACGAATTTTATAAAACACTAAACCTCCTTAATTTAGTTTAAAATCACTTTAGAATGTCAACTAAAATATTAATTTCTTTGTAGCCTCGTTAAAATGACTTTAACCTTTTTAATTATTTATTTTTGATTCCCTCAAATTCATTCATGAAATTGTAACAAGGTGCTTCAAACAGACGCGAAGCTTTTTATGATCATAAAATTTTTAAGTAGGTGTTTGTAATGAAGAGACATTTCATGCCAGATGTTTAGCGAAAATTAATTTTCATCAGTAGCTCACAACTCTGTTTACTCTTAATTTCATGGTAATTGAATTGTTGAAAATCGGTAGCTTAAAAGTAAATCTTCAAAGTTCACGCTAAACATGACCGCGGTCGTGTTGATGTTTGATGCCATGATGTAAGAAGTGACACAATTAACAGTTGCGTTAAGTGAGTCGAAGTCAAAGAAATAAATTAAATTCTATTTGAGGGAGTGCGAGGTATACAACACAAGGTAAGCAACTTGTTGAGTGTCGTCGTCTATTCCATCAACACAATTACACACAAAAGTATTCTATCTCAATTATTTGAGCTCATCTGTGTCAATATTCTGGCTTTATGACATAATTGCCGCTAAAAGTTTCTTCTTTGTTATCGACTTTTAACCTAAAATGCATCAAAATTGTATTAAGTGCATCTAATTTGAAGCAATTTCATCGAATTATTTGGTAAATTAATTGACTCATCATAAAGTTACTCGATTGTTCGTTTAGAAAAAAATCATAAAATCTCCACTCGACTTGAACCGAATGGTCGACGCAAAAGTCACGGAAAAAAATTTTCAACAATGCTCAAGCATTGATACAAAAATAAATATTTAAAATGTGTGAATAAAGTTTTAGAGTGCGAGTAGCCATTTGTGGTACTATATAGAGATATTATTTTTTTTTTTTTTTTTTTTTTTGTTTAATTTTTAACTTTTCTTTTTTTTCATCTTAAAAAAAAAAATTATTAAATTTTTAAAGGATTTTTTTATTTTACAAAAAAAAAAGAAAAAAAATTTTTTATTTTTAAAAAAAAAAAATATTTAAACAAACATTCGTACATTAAAAAAAAAATATACAAACTAAACATAAAAAAAATAAAAAAAAAAAAAATAAAAAACAAAAATAAAAAAAAATAAAAAAATTAAAAATTTAAATATAATTATTTTATAAAAAATAATTAAAAAAAAAAAATTAAATATATAAATGTAGCACTGACAGGGAGTTATAAATAAATAATTCTATATAGTATATGGCGCACAATCCACCAACACTTATGGTGTTATTCGACCTTCAGCACGCTATTTGTGTGTTGCTGTCATTAAAAGTTATCTCTTGCATGATAATGAACTGTTGACAAACATTTAGACATGAAGAGATAAATTTGTAAAATTTCCTGAAATTTATTTATTAAATTACGTCCAGAGCATTCCTAAATGTTTTAAAAAAATAAATGCGTTCCCTTAATCCGGTATTTTGTTTAAACACGGTCTATTAACATATTCGCAATTTTGCATGATTCAAGATCAATGTTAATTAGTGATATAATCACGCATGTATTATCATTAGGTCGGCAGTTGTGAAGAGATCAATTATCATTCATTATACACGTTTTTTTTCTGCGGAGAGGAGAATTTCACATCATTAGCCAGTCAAGAGTGTTTGAGTCATTTTGAAATTCACTGGCGACTATTTAAGGTACATGGAGAATGCACGCAGAGCGAAGGAAATCTATCAAATTAATGATTGGAGAAGTCTCAACGGAGAGAGAGTTAATAAGCATTTAGAATAATTTTTTCCTTTCTTGCACGTTGAATGCTTTTTAACTGTGAGGTGGTAAATTGCCTCCTCACCGTGGCCTCATCTAATTGCTATAAGCTTATTTGTGAGGGAAATTAGTAAAAAACACTCCCGACTGTACTTTTTACTTCATTGTCGACGTTTTGCTTCTTTATATACCGCTTTCCCCCGAGAGAGTTCAAGCGTCTCTTTATTTGTCTAAGAATATTCTTAAATTTCCTCATTTAGAACCAGTTTGTGGTTTGCTAACTTGTGGCATCTACTTAAGAAAATGATGGCCAAAAAAAATAATTTTACTGTTAAATTTTGAAGTTCGTTTCCGTGTTTTAGTTTGTTAAAATTATGCAATATTTTTGGCTGTTTACTAAAGTTACAAGTTCAGTGCTAATTTTTTCTGTTGACGTTGACATTTTGCTGTTATTACAATTTAATATTTTAAAAAGTTAATTAGGAAATATTTAGTCAAAAATTTAAATTTTAAACTCAAAAATATTTTCAATCATTTTTTTCTTATTGCGATTTCAGACAAAAAAAAGTCTTTTAACATTGGAAATCAATTATCATTAAAATATTTCGATGGAAGTCGAAAATTATTTTTTGCTTAATTTAAAAAGTCAAACCGTAATGACCGACTCCGACAACTGTCACTTCATAATATCAATTTTTTTACACATCATCCTCTCGCACTGGCTTTGATTGTCAACTCGTGCGCGCAATAATCAACATTTCATCATGAAAATGTGAATTTAATTATAGAGAATGGATTTTAAGTTATGCAACTCGACTAATGCAATCAGAGGAACTCGATTATTATATCAGGAAACTAAAATATATTGATCGATTATATCATCGATGTTGTTTATCATTCCATAGAACGCTACGCAATTTCTTCATTTGAATTTATAATGAGTTGATGTGTCATGGAAGTAAAAAAATCTTCTTAGATGGTTACGAAGTTTTTTTAAGCAGAATTCTGTCGTTGAGGTTAAAATAATAATTATAGCGATTGTGTGCGCAAAATAACGATTAGAAAAATGGATTATTATGAGAGAGAAAAAATTAAAAATAAAAAATAATAAATTTTAAAAAATTTAACGGTTTTAAAATTCTTAAGACCTATTCTCATGCCTCATTTGCCATCTCTTCGGCACTTCATGCAAATGCGATTAGCGTCAGTGTTCAAAAAAATTTAACAATACTCACATTATCTATTTCTAAAGCAATTAGCAATAACAGGAGAACGTTGATGATGTTCGTGCTGAAAATCTGCTTCCTTCGTAGTCGCCAATTGAAGTCTTTCATTCTTCTCAGATTTCCTTACTTAATTCTCTTTACACACACTATTTTTCTCACAAAATGCAGTCCGTTGTGTTCTAACTTGATTCTTCACGCTCTAATCACATACACAAATATCTAAACGTAAGGTGAAGAACAGAAAAATAATTTAAAATGATTTTTTACTCTTTTTTTTCTCTTTGGAGATTTCACGTTTAATGGCAATCAATTTTAATTAAAAAATAAATTTTTGAAATGCCTCGGATGAGAAATTAATTAAGCTGCATCCATGCATGGTGGTTCAGTGATTTTGAGAGCTCAATATTGAAAACTCAAAGCTTGAAATTTAATACTAAAATGTTCTTAAGAATTCTTTAACGATAATTTTTTATGATTCAACTCACACACATTTTTTTGCTCACATATTCTCAGGAAATTTATATATCAGTCATCGTGTTTATTGTCGCATGACGTCACCATGAAGCGAGAGACATTTTTTCTTGCCCATGAGGTGTTGAAGAGAATTTTTAATTTTTAAGAAAATGCCATAAAGTTTTTATAAAATAAATATTATTTTTTTAAATTTTTCACAATCGTTATAAATTATGAACTTCCAGTACAGAGGTCGAAACACTCAACACCTCATTTCGTTTCTTTTTACCTTGAATATTACGTGAAGATTCTCTTCTTATACTCTCGAGCAAATAAAATGATCTTTGTCTCTCGCGTCGTCACGACACCGGTGTGCATGCAAAAAAATTGAGTTGAAGATTTAAAGAGAAATTCATGTGATGTAATTCCGCACAAACGGTCCCGAGAATAATTGTTTGAGTTGCTTGCATAAATGCAAATTTATTTTCAAGTTTAGGCGGTACAGCAGCCTTCAATTTATCGAGATTTTCTTATTTATTAAAACAGATGGTTGGATTAGAGTAGATACAAAATGTTTAAAATTTAACGTGAAAAATTCCTGGATTTAACTCTTTTTTTCCAACCAAATGCACTTAACATTTTGTGTTTAAATATTTAAATAATCATCGACTCTACTCTAACTTTGTACAATCCACACGTACGATTTAAATCTTATAAACGATATGTGTTAAAGCTGTTTAATTTAGCTTCATTTTAATGAGATGATGATGATTCTATAATCGTAGATGTAATTACAATCTGAAGAAGCTTCCATTAACCTTTCGCCAAAAAAATATCTACGAGTAGCAATTAATCATTTACATGCGAGATAAAAATTTAATTTACTTTTTTCAAGATCTCAAAGTGTTTGAATATGTTAAAAAATTCCCAGCGAGACAGTAACAGTGTTTAACGACATCATCATTTATCACTTATTGATGTCTTCTAGCAATAAATTATGTTCTTCTTGCCACATAGCACTTGACATGTGTCACAATGTTCGAGAAACAGTAAAAATGATGTAAATAAAAAATTCATAATTACTCTCAGAGCCTTTGGCATCAAAGCATGAAAGTCTATCAAAATTGATATTAAAAAGACCGCGATTGTGCAACATAAATTCATTGGCTATCGACTTCGTGATTTTGAAATTAATTACCTAGCTTTTGGCATTGAAGTTCTTTTAATTGCTTTGTATGCATATAAAATTTTCTTTTCTGTGTTCTTTTTTCTTTCTTGTGTTTAGCTCTAACATGTGAGAAGTCAAAACATTTTAATTAAGCAAATTTTGTTCGCATGTCAAGGGTAGAGAAATTAGCGAAAAGTTTTAAAATAAAAATACTATAATTAGATTTTTAGTTTTAAAAATTTAACGGATTTTAATTTTCAAAATAATTTTTGCATAAATTTTTAAACCCCTTGTTTTTTACGTATTTGCCTTTAATGAACTTTTTAATGTTTGGAGTCATGTGTGTACTCGCAGACAATGGTCGAGCATAAAGTACCGCAATCTCCATACAATCTCCTTTTGTTAATTTTGTTCGATGATTAATCTTTTAAGAAATTCTCATTTTTTTTCGTGTGGTGGCTGGCCGTGTACAATCCGATTGATATTTTTCTTGATAATTTCTTTTTACACTCTTTCGCCAGCTTTAACAAAATTCTTTTAGTCTTCTTCTTTTTTTACTCCTCTTATATATTTCTTCACATCTCGCAGACCACAAGAAAGCGAAAAAAAATATTTTTTTTATGCTTTTGTTAAGAATTTTTCTTAATGGATTTTGTTCTCGAAAGAATGGTAGACGACGAGTGATTTAATTAAATTGCAGTCACTACTCAGCGCACTTAATTCAATTCAGTTTTAAGCCCACTTTCTATTTTTTTCCATGAAATTGCATAATTTTTCTCACACACTATGAAACATGAAGAGCATGCAGACGTGAAATTTCCAAGAGATTAAACAGATCTTTTTTTATTTAGAGGCTTCTTAACATTTGCAATTTTTTCATCAGCTAACGTTAAGTCATACTGAGTTTGTCCTTGAATACGCCTAAAGATTATTATTTCTCAAAAAAAATTCCTACACATGTCAGTGAGACAAAGAATTGAGATTATCTTGGCGAGATTTCTCTGCTTTAATTTTTTACACACCTTATTAATTCATTTTTCATTGAATTTTTAAAAAATGCACAAAAATTTAACTTCCAGACGCGAGAATAATATTTATTTTGTATTCCGCGGTTATTTCGTCTTCACACGACAACTTCAATTTCGCTTCTGACGCTTAACTATAAAAATTGAAAACAGAAATGTGCATTAAGCTTTAAACCTATGTCGATGTATTGGAGCGAATAAACAATGGAAAAAAAGTTGTTCAACAAGTTAACTAAAATTGTCCGTGTATAAAAAGAAACTGCGAGAGTGTTAAAAATTTTGGAGGGTGACCATCTGTTAGGAGTTTACACAATTATCTTGGATTAAAATTTAAATAGACTTGATTTTTAAAAAACTTTTAGTCGCCTTCCTTAAAAATGTTTGAAACAATGGATTTTACAAAAAATGTCTGGTTGCCCTAATTGCTGTTAATATTTGAATTCTCTTCATATTTTTTGTCGCCATCTACCGAAGACATCTTCAAAAAATGGTATAAAATAGTCGAGATACTTTTTTAGACGGTTGAATAACAGAGCCATCTAACGAGGAGAATTATTAACTCTTAAAGTCAAATATTAAACCATGACACTTTACTCTGAATCGGTTTTAGTCAAATCCGCAAAAATAATGCACATCACAAGATTATTTTTTAAATTTTTAGCGATAAAAAAAATGTTTTAAAGAAAACTTTTATGTTTTAAATAATTTAAAATTATTTTAAACTTTAGAGAAAATTTTCAATTTGTTTCAATAATAATTCACTTTACTCTTCGCTTAAAAAAATGTTAATTTTGTTGCGTCATTGAGACCTTCTCAATGCTATAATTTATTTGCTCGACTCAGTTTTAAAATATTTCTCGTGGTGCAAAGTTGTAAAATAGATAAAATAGTTAAAAAAAATTTTAAAACAATAGAAAAAAAAAATTTTTTGGTTTTTTGGTGCGGATTTTTTTTTTTTTTTTCTTTTTTTTTTCTTAAAAAAAAAAAAACTTTTTTTTTTTTTTTTTTTTTTTTTTTTTTTTTTTTTTTTTTTTTTTTTTTTTTTTTTTTTTTTTTTTTTATAATTTTTTTCCTCCCCCCCCCCCCCCACTCCCCCCCCTTTCAATTCTATTATTTACTTTACATTTTTCTTCATTATCTTCAATTTCCCATATTACTATTTAAAAATAACAATAAAACTATTATATTAAAAATTTTTTTCTCAAATTTATTGATTTTCAAGGTTTATCAACAATAATTTAAATAAAAATTTTTCACCACTTTTACAGCATCCCTCACACACACTCGAAACCGACAACCAGAAAAATTAGAATTATAGAAGTGGGAAAAAATGGATAAAAGTTCTTCGTCGAAATCAAAAAATGCTCTCAATCCATTAACAAAATGCATCAACGTGATAACTCAAAAGATTGAAGATAAAATTGAAAGCAAGGTTGAAAGTATCAAGAATTCATCAAAAAAAGATGTAATGAAAACGGGAGAAGAGAAACCAGTGCTTGAGAAAGAAATTAAACCTGAAGAGTTGACTCCATCCACTATTGCGGCCTTATGTGGAAGGTGACTCAAAAAGAGAATTCAAATAATTGCGTTCTCATTAAATCATTGATGAATGTTAATCTGTGTAACATCATTTGAAAAGCTTTCGTAAAAAATGTATTAAAAATTTAATAAAGCTGTGTGACGTTTTATTATTTCAATTAATGTTTAAACTACAGTTTTTTTTGGATTAAAATTATTGATATTGTGAAGATGCGTGGGCTCGATAATCTTTTTTTATTACATGGTGATGCAGGGCATTAATGAAATCCATATTGAAAATTCATGAGCTTTTGATATCATTGAAAAAATCATTTTCATTTCAGATAAAAGTTAAGTAGAAAGCAATTAAAAGGGATCAAAGTTAAAATTTAACTGTAAAATGTTAATACACCAATATTTTGATTTATTGAATAAATTTCACGAGAAATGATAATTCGTGGTTAAATTTAAATGTTTGTAAGATTAAATTAAAAAAAATTAAATTTTTGTTTCGATAATAAATTCCGATTTTTTAAATTATTTCACAAAATCGTTTTAGAGAATTTCTCAAGATTTTCACGACCAAAAAATCTTTTTATTATTCCGCTTGAGTGTTTTGAACATTTATTTCACAATTCACCTCGACAAAATTTACGATTCTCAATTTTCGATGTAAAAAAGTTTTTAATTAAAAATATTTTAGAGAGAACCGTAGTCAAGATGCGACATTTTAAGGGTGAGTTTTATATTGTGTCGATGTATTGAGTGTGTATCGGAATAGACTGAACCCACATCACAGATGATTATGAGTGCAAGGTCTATTAATTTCTTATCAACTTGAACCCTTATAAGCACACACTCAGGTCATCGAGAAATTCATTCACGTATCTTTGAGAATTTTTCTCCTTCGATTAAAAGTTTTGTCCTCAATATTTTTTTTTGAGAAGGAGCAAAATCTCATTCTTTCTATGAATATAGAATTTTTTTCGTCTTCACTTTCAACAAGGGGAAAAGAAGAAGGGCCAATGACGTGTGAAATACGGTAATGAATAATGAATAGAAAATCGGAAATGTGTGATGGCGAGTAAATGGGAACCTCTTTGCCTCTTTATTCCATTCTAAAGTCCTCAAAAGGCATTAAATTTGACAGGGTTCACGCTTAAGGCCTTTTACAATGACTCTCTTATTTATTCAAACATAAAAAAGGGATGACTCTTGGCTATCGATACGCACATATTGAGGAAATCTCTCCTCCGGACTTTATTGTGTCAATTTTAATGAATCGAAAGAGCTTTTAAAGAAAATTCAATGAAGCATAAATCATTTAAGGGGGATAATAAGAAAAGTCAGCAGAAATAGACTGAGATAAGTGTTGAAATTGACATTTGTAGATTTATCGAAATTTTTTATTATTTTTTGGTAAATAGCAGTTTTAAATCTAAATCACAAACTTAAAACTTTTTTACAGGGAACATGAAAAGTTTTGGTGCTAAAAATATCCCTCGACACTTTTTGCTACCGCAGAAAAGAAGAATCACTAAATTATGGCTTTTGTGGTCTGTCCCAGAAAGCACATCATTTGAGTTTTTCTCTCACTCTCTATGTTCGTGTATGCTTGAACATGTAATGTATTTTCCATCAAGCTGTAATACTGACAATCGCTTTCAACTTTATCGAGAATTTATTGCCGATTTTCTCTTCCTCTTTTTTCATCCTCGCTGCCTCGATAGTGAAAAATTGCTTTTAAATCTGAAAACTCTCCTTTAAAGTCGGCTGTCGTGTTATCATCTGCTCAGCAATTCCATTTGCTTTATGCTCATTCCAATGTGGCTGCTGATAATTTGAAAGTCAATTGGGGAAAAAAGTCGAAGAAAACTTTTCGACCTCGCCTTTGAGTGCTTTAGATACTTCCTGTAAAATTTCTCTTCTAATACTTTATTAGATCCCAAATGGAACTTAATGGACATCGATATCCTTGTGTCAACGCAAAGAGCGAAATCACATCAATTCACTTAACTCTCATTTCAATGCAGATATTATGCAAAGAGTCGTTCGTTCAACATTTTCATATATATAAAATTTTATCCATTCGTGAAATTAATTTAGCGCAATGTTCATAATGAAGCGTTCATATCATAAAAATATTTCGCTCTATGGATGACGTTCGGATGGAAGTGGGGTGAAGCAGCAGTATTTTAATCAATTAAAAGCATAAAATTTAAATGACTCAGCTCTCACTCTCCCACTCGATATGAGAGTCGTTAAAATGGAAATGATATGAAATGAATTTTTTTTATACTTTTATGAGATCCATATTCGATTGAATCTCTTTTTTCTTAGCATATAAATTTAATGAATATTAATGAAAAATTATTTTATTAAAAGGAATCAAGATGATATGAAAACAAATGGAAAGCTTAATGCACTGGCATTTTAACAATTTTTTACAGCTTTGTTAAAAAATCAAAAATCCTTTAAATTAAGTTCTTTAGGTATTCTTAAATTTTTTATAATAATTGAATTTATTGAACTCACATTCAATTTTACGAATTAAAAAAGCAAAAGAATTTTATCATCAAGCAAGCATCCATTTTTATTATGCTCTCATGGGAGAACAGAAAAAAAAGTTTTAATGCAGGCACTTTTGTGATAGTACAAAAATGAACTTTTTTATGTGTTTCACACTAGTTACAAACTAATGACGATATTAATTAAGTCCATTGAGACTTGTCTCCATACATTAATGTCAATTTGTGAGCAATGCGTCCATTAGGAAAGACTTATCATTTACATTTACCCAGAAGCTTTAGTGAAAAAAATTTCACATCCCGGTAACACCGACAAAAAGTGCCAGAAGAGGGAATGCAGCATAAATTATGTCATGTGAGATTTGAAAAATGTGTTGTATGATAATTTATGGACTGCATGTGTAAATCTGCGCGACACGGAATATGAATGCCATGTTGCCTGTGGGTCACACACATTGGCATGAACTCTTTCATCCTCTCATAGCTCTTTTAACATGGTCGAATGTTTTCCGTGTGACAAAACGGATAAAAGGGGTTCGAGTTTAGAAATAAAAGAGTTAGAACTGCTTTTAGGTGGGTTAAAGCGCATTAAAATTGAAAAAATGCTAAATTTTATTTTTTAAATTTAAAAAATACAATTTTGTAAAAATCAGCAAAATTCCATTTACAAATTTATATTTTCGATTCAAAATTGCCCGCGCCATAACTCACATCCCCCAAAAATCCTACACCGTAATTTATGACTTCAGAAAATTCTCTTGTTGGCTGTTGCATTTGCGGAGCTAAAAAGTCACTTGAATTTGCTGCTTCCGTGTATGTGTACACATATCTCGTGTTCCACCATGATTTTTAGTCACCGCATCATGGACATAGTCGTTTATGTCCCTCTCTCAACTCGGTGCCTGTGTATCAAAACTATTCTGACAATGCTCTCATGTACATTTCATGTGATTATGCCATTCTCATGACATCATCGTCAACGCGAGCATCTCTCGCCTTTCAGTTGAATGGAAAATTTTGTGTGTGTCGTGATATTTTATTCAAGTATGTCTCGTGACATGACATTTCCTAGCATGTTGCTTTCTCAAACCATTACGAACATTACAATTCACCACATTTCGGTTGCTCCATTTAAGTTTTTTAAAGAATAAACTTTCGTGGAAATTCCCAAATAAAATTTTTATCACGAAAATCCATTTTGCTGTCTCTGGTTCTCTCTCCTTTCCACCCCATTACACACGACATCTCATAAATTATCATCAACACTTTTACAATGTAAAATTTTCATCCACCCACCGAAAAAAAGCGCGTTCGAAATATTCAAAATCTCTCAAAGCTCTCCGCATT
This sequence comes from Tanytarsus gracilentus, assembly GCA_038502055.1. Taxonomy (NCBI): domain Eukaryota; kingdom Metazoa; phylum Arthropoda; class Insecta; order Diptera; family Chironomidae; genus Tanytarsus; species Tanytarsus gracilentus. Next base: position 1,401,839 of record JAXRKN010000045.1, on the reverse strand, counting down.
GTCTCGATAGTGCAATAAATCGTCATTTCATGTCATCTAGCGAATGCTCCCAACACATTAAAAATGAATGCTTCATGAAGCAAAAATTTCACTTCCCTTTTCAACTCTCTCATGTTCATGCATCTCTATCTCCAGATCACACATATATGGAGGAGTTAAAACAAACATATTTAATATGAAAGGAATATTCCTTCTGCCATTATCTTCATTCACAATTTTAAATATTTAGAACAAAAGTCTTCTGCTTCTTGTTGATAGAGAAATACAGAAAAAAGTGGATGTGAAAGTTTCGATGATTTTTAAATATTTTTAAAATTGAAATTTTTGTTAAAAATTTAATAATTAATTTTTAAAAAGAGCTTTTAAGCTTTCAGGTTACACTGTAAGTCTTAAAGCTTTCAAAAATTTCTTAACATTCGACAATGACGTGTACTTTTTCTTCTGTTGCACATTGTTTTGCTGTTCCACAGTGGGTGGTGGAGAAAATGATGAAAAATTCAAACTTTTCCTCCTTTTCACTCACTAACAGTTTCTTTAGAAAATATGAACAGCATAAAATATGACCCAGCAATGCTTTAATATTAGAAAAATGGTTCAGTTGAAAGTTGTTTATCTTCGAGCTTAGATTTTCCATAGTTTTCGATTTTTCTCATTTTTTTAGAGAAGGGTTTGACAAATAAAATCTTGTGAAAATTGAGCATTGGCACATGTTGATGGTTGTTTACGTGTCTCTTATTACTTTGACATAAAAATTGTGTTACGACGAAGAAAAAAAAGGTTTCTTGTCAATAAACACATTTAAGTAAGTTCTGGGGAAATTTATTTGCTCGAAAATACTTCCTATGTATCCCGAATGAATGTGGCTTCAATTTAACTGACAAACATTTCCAATGAAAATCCTCTGAGAGTTCTCATCTCCACATGAAGTCTCTTTTCTCTCTCAATTTTAATTATTTAATTTCCATTGAGTGAATCGACCATAAAAAGCAATCGTCGCAGAGAGTTAAATTATTCAGCAGCAGCTCCAATGGCTGATGGCCAATGTTTTGATAATTAAGAAAAAGGGGGAGAAAAAATATTTTCTGGTTCCATTTTTCTGTCTGGCGAAAAAAACCGCATTTTTATTCACATTGCAATTTTAGCTAACGCTTCATGATATCTTCGTTATTGCCATCATTGGGATGAGAGTGCCACTCCCGAAAATGCAAAATGTGTCAGCGCGGTTTGAATTTGCTATAAAATAAATTAAAATTTTTCCATCCGCTCACATTTCACAACTTTCAACCAACTTGAAATTGGGTTGATTTAGCATTTTGAAGTACTTTGGAGTTTCAAGTGTCACCAAATGTGTCGCAAAAAATATTTTAATTTACATCGGTTGTAAAATTATACTGTAATAAATTTCATTGTTCTACATTGAGTGGAAAAATTTTCTCACGCCAAAAAAAAATGTTTTATGTGGATGTAATTAAATGTCCGTAGAAGAATTTTTTAAGCAACGATTTCAACTAATTAAACAGGTTATTAAACTTTCTAAAACGTTCAATTAAACTCAAATAACGAAGTACAAAACAAACCAACACAATAACTTTATAATTTTGTTTTAAATCACACTTTGTCAAATTTCTGAACATAAAATTATGATTTATAAGAAAATTGATTTATATTAATTTATTAATCAATTTAATAATCACTAAATTTTGCATACCAAATTCAAATCTCCGCAATCGTCATGACATGAAAATTTTGTCTAACAAAATGAACGAGGTTAAATTATTCATTATGCTCTTAATCTTCATGTTAAATTCATATTTTTGCACATAAATTTTTTGCATATCTCTAAAAATCTGAATGCTTTCTTCAACATGGCATACATGAAGAGCGTACACTGCATTAAGTACAGTGCAAAAAATAAAAGAAATTCCTTTGATCACGAAGCCATTACATAAACACACTTTTCATATTACATGCATGAAAGGAAAAATAAAAAAAGTCAAAGAGAAGTTAAAAGGCAGCAGCAGCAAAACGAGCAATGAATTGAAGCGAGAAAAAGCATTTCTATGCAAATAAAATGACTGCAGCATCTTTTCACATCTTTCCATTTGAAAAATTCCTCTTTTCCTGCCTTACGTGAATCGTCGTCAAATAAAAAACATACATGCTAAAAAAGAAGGAGAACACATTCAAGCTCCATGCGAATGAACACGGAAATTTCACGTGAGGCAGTGCAGCAAGTTTTTTTCCGTGGCGGAAAGGAAAAGTAAACTTTTTTGTGACGGGAAGAGAACAAAGGTAAACATTTATTGTTCAAATGCAAATCATTCTTAAATAAAAGTTATATAATCAATCAAAGATACTTTTAACTACCGCAATTGCAGATATTTGTAGATTTTTAGGAATTTTATTTCGTTCTTAAAAAAATAATTCAAAATTTTCAAATCATTCATTTTATCGATCATGGAATTATTTGAGAATAAAAGCTCTTTTTACTTTTTAGCGTAACCCACAAAGTGGTGTAACGCTTATATGCTCGTGATTCCGTCCGTCCGTCCGTCCGTCCGTCTGTCTGCACAAGCGAGATCTCGGTCCCTGGACCAGCTAGAGACTTCTAGTTTTCGCCAGATGGTAGCTCTTAGGGTCTATATGTGCAGGCACTGACTATTTTTTGAGTCATGACCTATGGTCGTGCCATGGACGGCCATAACGTCCATTTTTCATACAAATTTTCTCTTATATGGCTTCATGGGTATCGTTGAACTCGTGATTGGACCAGAATTCGATTGGCATTGATCGAACTTGACAGGAATCGATTACATACATATTTTCAGTCGGACCTATGGTCGCCACAACACCAAAATGTCCATTTTTCAGAACTATGCTTCATGGGATCGTTGAACTCGTGATTGACCAGGAATCGATTGATATAGATGATTTTTGAGGAATGCCATCATGGACGGCCAGTAGTGCCACGGACAGCCAAAATGCCATTTTTCAGAACTATGGCTTCATGGTATCGTTGAACCGAATTGACCAGAATCGAAGGCATATGATTTTGATGAATTCATCATGGACGGCCAGAGTGCCACGGACAGCCAAATGTCATTTTCAAACTATCTTCATGGGTATCGTTAACCGTGATTGGACCAGGAATCTATTGACAAGATGATTTTAGGAATGGTCAACAGGACGCCACGGACAGCCAAAGTGTCCGGATTGACTCCATTTTTTATCACTTATTTTCAAACAAGGACTGTAAATGGTACGGCAAACCCACGTTGGGTTTTGAAACATTTTTAGTGTTTTTTCAATTTTTTTTTCTCAAAATGAAGAAATACAAACCTTCCTATTAACATGAGCAATTATCTAGTGAATAAATTTCTTCACTCTCATGCAAATCTAAACTTTTTTATCTTCAGCAATTTCATTTCGTGAAGTACACTCTAGCACGCTCTCTTGCTGATCTTAAAAAGTTTGAGATCCTTAACTTGAAAAATATTCTCCTGTAATTGACGTCAACCATTTTAACATAATTTTAAATTCAAATTGAAATGCGCTGTTTTATTTCAAAAGTCTCTGGAAAAGTTTGTTGAAGAAAAACTGAAATTCATTCCTTAAAAAAATTTAAGTTAAACTACTTCGAAAGCTGAGAGAATAGTTATGAATAATGTTTTGTGAATATATTTTCTTCTTATTAATTTAATTGAGTTCTAAAAAAATTCATCCAAACATTTTTTCTCTACACTCTCTTTTCAAATAAACTCCTATGCCACTTTGTAATACATCCATCCATCAACATCACATCATCACAAAGTGTGTTACAACATGTAAGAGTTTCCATCCAACTAGACGACGACGAAATGAGAGATGCGATAAAGAGGAAATTGAAATCACATGAAAGGATCTTTGCGACATACGACAAGTGTGTACAAGTTCAAACATCAGATCAACTTCCTGTAAGTTTTTCTTCTCTGATGAATATTTTATTTGATCGAACAATGTAATTGAATTCGTGACATATCAGCTCGAAACTCATCATCGCACATGCTTTACCCATCTTTTCTTTACGAGAGTGCCTATTTATGATGCGCAATGCAATCGAGTCGATTTCCATTCATTTTTTTAAGTGAAAAAAAATTACGGCTAAAATTTCCACTTACTCGATTTTATCAGCGATGCCGAAGGCATAAATAGAAAAAAGTTTTCACTTCCTTTTCTCGCGCCCAGGTATCATCATTGCCATCACGAGGAGTCTTTAATCTTCCGCTTGTAAACACACAATCAAACATTTTATTTCTATTTCAGTCACGATTTTTTTGTGATGCTGCCGAGCCTCGAAAAGAAGAGAAAAACTTTTTCCTTTTTGCCCCTTTTTTTTGCGCGCGCGTTAAGCTTCAGTCTAAATATCAAGTGAGGGATTTCATTTTATCGACGCGGAAATGAGGCTCTTTCTCTTCCGCATTCCTCATGCCTTCGACACACAAAAAAACTTTATCTTTCACTACTTGATGAAAACTTTGTCGATGTTTGAGGGAGAGAATTTCTTCTTATTATATCTGAAAATTATCTTCACCAAGTATGTGAGCTTCGACGACGAAATTTCAACAAAGAACAAGAAAGAATTTTCCCTCGAGGAAAGGCAAAGAATTTTTTTCTACATATCGAACGAATGGAAGAAGTTTCAATATATTTTCTTGAACGAAATATATTGTGTGCATATTAATTTGTATTATTCATGTGTGTATGCATAAAAGTTCGCTTCAATTTCTTGTGCATGTAAAAGTTTACGTTGGAAAAGCTTTCCGGAGATGGTCAAGAGCGAAACTTATTAGAATGAAAAAGTTTTTTAAAAAGAGGTTTATTGCATCCAATATTCAAGTCGTGATGAAGAATTATTTTAACTTTTATGTATAAGCAAAGTTGAAGATAAAGTTACACATTAAAAGGTTTAAGTAAATGTCTCACGGCAGTCAATTAAAATAATAAAAATTATATTCTGCAAAAAGTTTCTACAAATCCCTTAAATTTACGTTTTTTGCAACTTTGTGAAAATTTACCCCACATCCAAAATAATTATTTCAATGAAAAAAAATTCCGGAATTTGCAATTCTCTTCATTTATTTTTTCCACAACCGAATTTATTTTCTCTCGATATAAAACAACAACAATCAATATAAAGCTATCATATTCATGCATGCACATTTTTGTTGTCTACAATCTCCATACTCGGACTGATAAGAGAGTAAAATTATGACATTCAATCCAATCAATGTTTTTATTGTGTCTAGCGTGTATAAAAAATGTATGAAATAAAAATAAAAATTTCGTATTAAAATTGTATGCATTTGTGCAAATTCGAGTGTTGCCATAGTGAGAAAAAGAGAGAGCAACCAGATGTTATAAATTTTCAATTTGTTTATTCATGTAGCCCATCCTCACTCTCACAGTGTGTGTTTGTCCAGCCACCCGCTGTTGTTTCGAATTTTGATTGTACGATATATTTTTTTTCGGGTTGCAACAGAAGATAGCAAATACGATATGGTAATAAAAATTCTCTCTTTTTTTTCCTCCCGAACAGACTAATGACCATGCAACGATGTGAGTTACTTGCTTGCATTTTATATGGCGAATTTTCACATCGTTAAATGCGACTTTAACATTTTTAATGGAATTTTTTTATATCCGCTTGAAATTTGCAATTTCCTGCACCATTATTCTTTTTTTTATGAACCAGAAAATTCGTTTTCATTCGATAGTTTACAAAATATCTCAATTGTCAAGTTATTTAATAACATTTTTATTTTGATGGAGTGATTTTGCATCACTTTTTTTATAAACTGCAATTTATGAGTTAATAAATTATCAGGAAAGCCCATATGAACACACATGATGTGATGCGGTGATCATGGAGTTTTTTTGCATCCGTTAGTGATGATGCATTTTTGTCATAAGCTTCACATTTCATCGTGAAAGCATTTTTTGTCAGCTTTTTATGTCGCATTAGTGAGGGTGAATTTAAGAGCGACGGGATGTGAAAATTTAACTTATACTTGTAGTTAAAAATGTTAAATGATATAATTAAATTTTTAAAAATATTTTTTTTATAACAGAAAAGTTAAATTTAAAGTTTTTAGTTGAATTAATTTAAAAATAATTTACCTCTACTCGCATGTGACACAATTAAAACTTTCTATTGACGCAAAAAGTTAACAATTCCTCGAGAGCCAGCATGAAAAAAAATCCGACAGCAACTGTCAAGTTGGATTTTTAGTCTTATTTCAACTGTGACATTGTGCAATGTATATTCTGAATTTCTGAATATTATTTTTCATTTGATGACTTTTACTCACCCTCCTCATTCGTGGATGTTTTCACAGTGAAGTTTGTTTAGCTGAGCAACTATTTTTTTTTCACTTCGAACGTCCGCAACACATTTCACTCCCATTCTTCGAAAGTGACAACAAAAAGCATTCAAATATTGAATTTCCAAATGCACTCACTCACTCTTGCATGACTGACCTAAATGAATGATGTCTAACTTTGTTTGAAATTTAATAAATTACTGTCAGAATTTTTGTGTGTTGTGTGCGCTTTGCGTTAGAGGCACTTAGTGCTTTATGAATTTTTGGCGACATGATTTTGATTTAAGAAATGACATGATGAAACTTTCAAAGGAAAGTTTACAAAATAAATATTGAGAGGACGGGTGAGAAACTTGCAACTTAGAAATTTAGATGAACTGAGTTTATCACCGGTACGGTGATCACCGGTGATCACCGAAACTTTTCGTCACCGGTGATCACCGATTTTTTGTCCGGTGACACCGGTGACGAAATGGATACATTTTTCTATACTTTTTGAGATTTTTTTGAACCTAAATTTTTTTAAACTAGTAAATTTTAATTGAGAAATTATAGAATACATTTAAAAACCTTTTGAAACCAAAATTAAATGGCTAAGAAAATTCGTTCAAAATATGCAAACGTACAAAAAGTTTTTTCAGTCACTTAAATTTTTAGAATTTTTTAGATTAATAATCAAAAAATTTCATACTCATAAAAACTAAAAATTTAAATGAGTGAAAAAACTTTTTAGTAAGTGCGTTTAATGAGAAAGAAAAATTTCTACAAATAATAAAAAAAAACTAACTTTTTTAGTGTTAAACTTTATAATTTATATGGAAACCAAAAAAAGTATCTAAAAATTGGTCCATAACAATTTCTAAAATGGCCGAAAAGTAGTTTTTTCCTACAGAAATGTTGGTCAAAAGTCGTCACCGGTGTACCGGTGATCACCGGTGACGGCATTTTATTCACCGGTGATCACCGAAATCGCATTCACCGGTGAATTAAGGATCCCTAGAAACTTGCAACTTAGAAATTTAGATGAACTGAGTTTATCACCTTTGATTGAGAATAGGTTAAATTTGTTAAGTTTTTGTCATGAATTTAAAGTTTATCTACTAATAATTTTCCGCAAATGTCATAATTTGACATCCTGCTTGAGAAATTTCTCAGAATCCAAAAAAATTATCTCAACTTTTAATCTGAAATATTCCAAACTGACTGGATTTCAATGTCACTTTCTCTCTCTTTCCCCTACAGCACTTAAACAATTTAACCATGATGCTCAAAATGAAATTAAAAAATATAAAATTAAATCCGCTTCCATTGTCCTCGGTTATTTTTCCTCCTCATGTGAACAGTAAAAAGTTCCAGCTAAATTAAATTTTTTTCTCTCATCCTCTACACCGTCCTGTTGTTGTGAGCTTCGATGCGATGTAAGCAAAGTCCGTGTTGAAAACAGCGAGAGAGTACAAAAGAATTCAATTAAAATCCATTAAGAGGAGATTTTCATAAGCTTTTCGGTTGAAAAAGTATGTGAAACATTGCCCAACGTTATTGTTTACCTGTAAATTTAATAGCTGGAACTTTTTATTGAACACTATCTATTCAAATTTTCTAAATTTTGATTGCCACCACCTTTAAACACTCTTAAAGCTTTACGCACGTGCCTTTAATGAATTTTATGAGTCATCAGATAATTTTTACAAGAATAAGAACAGAAAAAGAAATTGAAAAAGGAAAAATGGCAGTGTCGCGTTATCTTATGGTGATTTTTTACCCTTACGCCTTTGGTTATGAGACTTTTAAGAGAAGGAAAAAAATTCAAGGAAATTACTTTTTTTATTAAAAAGTTTTGTGGAAATTTATCAATAATTAAATTCATTTTTATTAAATTTTCACCCCTTGAAAGATTTTCTCAGACAATTTAAAATATTTTCGCGATAAAATCTCTCACAGAGTTTTCGAAGAGAATCGTTAAAATAAATGCGGAAAGTCGTAAAAGTCATTAGCCATTCGAGAAGAAACTAATTGACTTGAAATTACTTGCAAACGCATAAGGAAAAAATAAAATTTTCATTTCAATTTCCTCGCGCACATACTCACGATGGCATTAGCTGGAAAGACAATAAAAAAATTTTACGATCAAAAATCGCGATGGTGAGCGAATGGAGATAAAAATATTTTCCAACTTTATAGTGAACTTTTTTATGGTGGTTTTGCTGAAAGTTTTTCCATTAAAATAATTTTCTCTCTCGCGTCATTCTTGACTTTCTCCTTTTTGTTTCGTTGTGTGAAAACGTTCATAATGAAATTAAGTCACGGGTTCACGCTCCTGCAAAATCTTTCTCCCCTCTAACTACACAATTTTGAGTTAAAATTTTTCTCTCGATGTCGAATCGGTGAATAAGAAGTTTCAGAAAGTTTCTTAAAAATTGATGCAGCGCGCTGCAACGTGTTTCTTATCAAAACCACTTATAAAGCTGGCAATGGATAAAGAAAGTTTATCCTCATACACTTTCTCGTTTGAGTCAACATTGTTCTCCATGGAATCGGACGAGTTTATAGAATTTTTCACATGACTATCGTGAACTCAATGTCTTGTGGGAAATTATTTGCTATAGCAATTTAGTCACAATTAAAATTATTAAGAATCTTTTACAATATTTCCACTTGTGATCATTTTTAAAGCTAAAATTCCCCAAACCAAAATAATTTTTTTCACAATATTTTACCAATTTTAAATCAAAATTTAAAATTCATTAGAGATTTAATTAAATTTTCAACAAAAACTCAATGAATGCCATACAATGCCTCTCCCACATATCATCTATCGCTTGCATCCAGAAACAATGAGCAAAAAGTTCGAACAATTTTATATACAAAAAAATTGAGGATAATGCTGTTGAGTTGTTAAGCCAATTTTTGCGAATAAAATTCGAGAAATGCATTTGAAAATTGTGAATGTGGATTATCGATTGGAAAACAATGGCAATTAGCTTAAAATTGGATATGTTGCACAATGCTGGTAGAAAATGGTCAAATGATTTCAAATAATTAAATTTAATCATTTATGTTGAGATTTTTTTTTTCGGTGAGGGTAAATGTTGGATATTTTTGGGTCATTGCAATTATTTAAATAGAGAAATAATTATGGAAGAAAATTCGAGCATATTGTTAAATTATTATTTGATGGTTGTAGAAATTTTCTATAGTTTTATTTTTTAAGCTTTTTATCATCCTATTTTTAACGATTGCAAATTTCACGCTTAATGATTTAAATCATGATACTAAATACGCAGTTGATAGCAATACAAAAATTTCACACACATATAAACATTTTTTGATTGTTACCAGATCACAAAACAAGAATTTATTTTAGTCAGTAATTACAGCAGCGTAAAATTGGAATCAGTTCGGCTAATTTGATCCATTTTATGGATACTTCATGACATTTTCACGGATCCAATTAATTAGTGTAGCTTTAATGAGCAATTAGTAAACATCACTCGCCGATCTCAACACATTTTTAATGTTTTCATTTTAAAGCGTAACTTTTTATGATCTGCGAAACTTGCAGAGTTTTTTTCTCGCGGGGGAAGATTTTTATGGATTTAAAAATGGCTTTTTTTGGGGCATAAACCTTATGTCAATTAACTCGTGCCGTTGTTTTTTTTCTTTTGGGGTCACTCGCTGAATATTTAACAAAGATTAAAAAACCTATAAAAAAGTAAAAGTGAGGTGTTTGATGGAAGGTGCGCTTCTATTGATATGAGGGTTATCGTTACTGCTAAAGTTATTCTTAATTTTTTCTCTTAAGGGAGAAACGCGCATTTTTTGTTATTAACTGCTTATATAAAATTTTTCCAACTCATTTTAATTAATTACTTAAAGTACGCTCGAAACTTTTTTCATAACTCTTTCGAAAACTTTGTGAAGAAACTGAAATGAGAAAAATCTGAGATGTCAATTACAAACGTCTCTCGAGAATATACGAAAAAACGTATAATGACAATGTTGATGATGCTGGTATGATAAAGTTGTTGTCATGACGGAAAAAAATATTCATTTACGACAAAACACTTTTCTTTTCGCTTTGAATTGAAGTTAATTAAAAAAGTTTATCGCCACTTGATTAAATGTGCCAGCATCAGAAAATCATTTTTCGAGATTCATCTTGAATATAACCAAAAGAAAATTTTCTCATCCACAATGCTTCATCGAGATTTTCGAATAATTTATCATTTTTATAAATTAAAGTCTTTGCGAAGTGCAAAAGAGCTAAGAAGAGTTTACTTATGAAGTTTTTTGTTCTAAAAATTGAATTATTTAAATTTTTTATAGATTAAATTTATGGAAAATTTTTCACTGAGATTTTCAATAAAAATCCATAACATCCAATAAATCGGTTCGATTGAATTGCTGAAACACCTCAATGCACATTAATTCACATTACCTCACAATGTTGAGTGCGGGAGCGATTCTGATCCGATGTCATGATAAAATTTATTGTATCGAGTCAGTAACACTCTCTTCCACTTACACATGTAAATGTTAAAGGAGAAAAAGATGGCTGTTTAATGAAGTGAATGAAATTAATTTCTTCTTTCAGTCTCCTTTCGCACCCTTCTCAATTTTTTTCATTTATTTCATCGTCCAACAAGAAACAACTATTAATTGCTGTGGTGAGGTAATAAAGTTCTCCGAAACACCATTCCGACACACATCTCTTTAACGGCATGTGAATTGAAAAGGAGGAAATTCGATATAACTTTTATATTCACTCTCAATTCCACTCAATTCAATATCTTTACTTTTCTCGGTAAATGAAGAAGAAATAAAAGAGGGTGGAATATTTTGAGGAAGTTCGCACTTGATTCATTCATTTGAAGATAATTGAAGATTTTTTAAAAAATTACATTGAGAGATTTTTGAGTGAACAAGTAATTTACGTAAAATTATAGCAAAACAGTAAGTTCAATTATTTTTAAAGCAAACTCCTCAATTTTAAATCCAAAAGTTTTTCCTAAAAAAAAATAAAATAAAACAAAAAGAATTCAACTTGTTTCTTAAATTGTTCAATCTTCTAATTGAAATCTCACTTTTTTTCCATCCCTCTACACACTCTCAAGCAAAATAAGCTATCAAAAAATGTTTACACTTGCCATCGAAATAACCATTTGACATTTTGACTGTTAAATCACATGCTCATCCAACCATTAGGTTCGTCTTCGAGACATTTCCAATTTATGCTCATCTTCCGTTCTTTTACACACCAACAGCACGTACTTGATCAAAATGAACTTATGGGTGTGGACATCGATGATGAGTTCGCTTAAGTGAAATAATTGTGGAGAGTTCCATCCTTGAAAAAGCAATAAAAAAGTTTTTCTTCCTGTCAGTGAGCGAGTCAAATTCTAATCCCGATATCGTATTTCCTTTGGAGCAGTTTAAATTGTTGTGAAGCTGATGTGAGTTATGGCAGCAAGAAGTTTGCAATTCGCATGCACACCCTCATATATGAGATTAGTTGGATGTTTTATCAAATCTCCAATATCGTCGATAGAACTTCTTCTCGGCATGTCCGACATTGAGATGAAAAAAATCAGGATTAAAGTCAGATAGCTCGCACAACTTGAAACTGCAATCAGCTTAAGGGCGGAAAAGTTCAATTTAACTCCATTGATGAGTGTTCAGGTTATTGATTTTTTTATCGAATGTCCATGGATACACTCAAAAAAAATTGTGAATGAGATTTGAGGGATTGTTCGGAAATTATGTCATTTCACCCATTAAAATGTGTCAAAATTTATTTTATAACTCAGAAATAATTAAAATTTATACTCAACAAAGCTCAAAACTACCACACCCAGTGAGTACCAAAGTCACATATGAACTCTTCCCATGAATGCCTGATGGCGAATAATTAGAGAGAATGGGAGAAAATCGTTTTAACTGTGACTCGCATTGTAGATTGTTTTGAGTATTAAAACCACCATTGCCACTGCCTGACGCTTTTTCTTTGTTTGTACTCTCACTAGTGAGAATTACTCTGTACACAAAATTAGTTTCCATTTGAGGAAGAGAATTATTAGTGCTGGAGATTATTTACGAGAGGATCGTGTTGTTATGACTTCGTAAGATTATTTTGTACACGTCAGTTGTGAAAGTCGAATCTTTTGAAAGAATTAAAGAGAAAGCACAATTAAAAGAGAATTAGCAAAGTGGTTGAAATCAAGATTAAATTCAATCTAAACAAAACTTGTTTAAGGAATTAAAAAGTTTATAGCGAAAAAGCTTCTAAATAAATTTTTACTTTAAATAATTTCATTAAATAATTTTCCAAGCTCAAAATATATTTTGAGGTTTTATTAAAGATTGAAAAAAAATGTTAACTCCAAATGCATTTTAATTACTTTTTAAAGACATTATGAAAGAATTTAGACTCAAAGTTACTAAAATCATCAAGTTCAATATTAAATATTTATATTTATAAACAGACAAACCCTAATAATCAAATATAAGCTCATTAAAATCAAAACCAAATAAGAGTCACACAGTGGGCGATAAGTTAAAATTTTGTTCGAAAATTATTTTTGATAATATTTTGGATGTCAACTTTAGGAATTTAAATATTTTTTTATTGAAGGTTTATATTAATTAGAGTGTTTTTTAAATAGCAGGATTTTAGTTTTTTACTTAATTAAGCTACAATTTTTATTTTAAAAAATCATGATTTTCACTTGAGCAACAACATAATTGGCTTAAAAACACTTTATTAAGCATATAATTTCCAAAAAAATTATAGATTCACGAAGTTTTAAAGTTTTTTCACGGTTCTATTTAAAATTTTACACATAAATTCACTTAGTTTAATTAAATTTTTACTTGCAATATTTCATCATCACTCCAATATTTATTGCAAAATATCTTAGTGATGGGTTCGCAATTTATCACTCATTTCTCTCCTGTTACACACTAAAACTAACTATCTTTGATATTTTGTTAGTTTATCCATCCGCTTTTTTGATTTCGTTCACTAATTAAGGATTTAAAAATCGCAAATTATTCTCATTTGAACACAAAAAAAAACACTGAGTAACACTGAGCAATTTAATATGAGAAACGTTAAAAAGGACATAAACAAGCAAAAAAAAAAAATGATTAAACGGAAATATATTTTTAAATTTTCTAAAAACTAAAAAGTATTAATTTACATAAAAAAAAAATAATTTAATTAAAAAAAAATTTAAAAAAACCATATTTTTTTCTAATCATCAAAATTAACCCACACTATCAGTGAATTAAAATTCAATGAATAATAAATTTTTGATATTTATTTGTTTCAAATTGCACAATAGAGATGTAAAATTGATTTTAAATTAAATTTTCATGGACAAATTTATTAAATTTTAATCAGTCGTAAACTCGAAAATAATTGATTCGGAATTTTCAAATGAATCTATTCGTAAATGTTGCAACGAGTCAATTGTCTTCTTGACCCTCAAAAAGTTTTACATGAATCACAAAACAAAATTCCAGACCAGAGTAAAAAGAAGTGAAAACTTATTCCAACCAATTTTTCTCTCACTGTGTGTGAATTCTCATGAATAATTCTTGATGCATGCTCGCTCGTTTTTGACTCGACCGAGAGCCACAGCGCAGAATATTATGAACAAATCTCATAAACATTATGTTGAAAATGTCGAGGATGAAAGGGATCAACACACAAAAATAGCAACATTAATGTTTTGTTGTTATAGTGAGCTCTCAGTTTAGAATAAGGGGGTAAAGATGAATGAATGTGTGCGTGTGGTGGGTAACATTAGACTTTCTCTCTATTGCTCTCACTTGACATAATGTACAAGGAAAAAGTTTTTACCACAGAGAAAAACCGCAAAAAATACATACAGAACTCGTTAAATATTCACAATGTTTTCTCATATTTTTTCTCCTCTATCATGCACATAGTACAAAAATATGCAGCTATACAATTTTTAAATCCCAAATCTTTTCCTCTCTTCTCTACAAAAAAAATCTCGAAAGGAAATCGAAAGCTTAAGCTTTTTTTCATAAAGCTCTCTCAACGGCCGATTATGGCAAAATCCTTTCAATCGATTGCAATAAAATATTCTGCATTGGGATTTGAGAATATTGTTTTTATTTTTGAGATTTAAAGAGCTATGATTTATTTTGTGTTGAGGGAGTTTTTGAGACTTCCTAGATAACATTTTTGTTTTGTACAAGTCTCTCATAAATTTTATTTAAAATGTAAGGAAAAATGTCATTTTTTCCTCGCGACTGACACACGTTGAACATTTTCAAAACTTTATGTCAACATGTAACAAGATTTCACTTTTTAAAACCTTAAAAACTTCTCCTTACTCAAGATTAGACTTGAGATAGTTTCGAGTTGCACTTTATCCTTTTTTAAAGAATACTTTTAGCTATCTCTTAGTTAGATATCATTTTGCTACGATACGATATAGCTTCTTGCATTTAATGCTAAAGTCATTTAAAGCAATTTAGCTTCAAAAGCTTTTAGAGAGCGTACGAGAGTGGATGGAACTTTTAGCTTTGATGTCGCCTCTTTTAGTCAAGAGAGAGAAAGAAAAAGTTACATCACTGTTATCTTTAGTTCAGTATGCAAAATTGAAAGCTCAAAGCGAATTCCATTTAAAGAGAGATCAAAGAAAAAGAAGTTGTTCATTTGACAATTTAGAAATAAATTGATGACACATAAAGAGTTAAATGTTATTGTAAGATCTTGCTACTGAGGTGGCGAATGTGAATATATTTAAACAAATTTAAATGTCTTTTCATGGTTATAAAAATATTTTGAAGCCAAATCTCAAAAAATACTTTACAAAAATTCTCTTATAAAAATCATTTACATCTCCAATCTTCCAAAGTCACAGACTGCACATTTTATGCTCCACCAACTGGAAATTGTGCAACATTTTTGCCTTCATGAAAGAGTAATGAAGCAGGAAATAACATGAAAACTTTAACGGATATAGGAAAACCATCAAAATGGACTACATTCGAATTTTTTTTACGATGTGAAAATTTTTTATTTTCTCGCTATCGTAAATATTTGATGGGAGACAGGAAATTGAGCTTCATGATGCGCTTCTGACTGCTCTCTCGTTATATGAACATGGCTGTAAAATTTTGCCGAAACCCTAAAATGGAGATTTAAAATTAAATTATGGATCACTGCATAGTACACACAGATCGATGCTTGCAGCATGTGTAATTTTTTTGAAAAAATTGCAATCTTGTAAAAGCTCAAAATTTATTTTCATCCCATTCAAAAAAAATTTCAATTAAAGTTTACCATCCCTTGATTGCAAACGTTCATCACATGCACCTGCTAATATGTGTTGTTGTCACCGGAAAGGGATTTTGAGGCCGTGCAAAGTCATTAACTTTTCATATTCAGTCGCACATGCAACAATTTTTACTCACATTTATTAATAAATTTTCGCGTGGCTTCTTCCAAAAATTTAACATTGATTGGATGTGAAATATTTTTACATGCACGTAACTCCACAAGTGGGAAATAAATCGCGGGGATGTCATAAGAATAATTTTTTATTAAATTTTCCTTAAAATATATTGCGCAATTTTACGATTTGAAGGTTTATGGAGCGTGTGCGTCACATGAGATGTATTCAAGAATCAATTTGCAGGAGCTTTATTTGAATTTTACTCCTGTGATGCTGCAAAATCAATCTCTTTGATACCTTAATGCGATTACTTGATCGATTCGAGTAAGAAGCATGTTAAAATTGAGCCCGAAATCTTTCTCTCCCAAGTGTAGCTCCCTTATCCTGCATGTAGCTCCGATAAACATGACATGACACAAATATATTACTACTAAAAAGTGCCAGTAAATGCGGATAGAGTAAATAAAACATGAGATGCCAAGCAGAAAGACTTAAATAAATAAAATAGAAAGAAAAAAGTTACACATTTGAAGCATTGTAAATGAATTTTCTCGTTACTTTTTCTGTGCATGTACGAAGCTGACATTAAGAATACTCTGGATGGGAAAACGAGGAAACATGTAAAGGAAATTTTTGGTTGTTTTTCTTTTCTAGAGAGTCAAATTTCATCCCAAAAATGTCTCAAATTTACAACACTGGAAAAATTTGAGGGTTGATTTTTACCAACTATAAAATATTAAATTTCTTTAGACGATATTTTTAAAATATCATCTTTGGACTTTTTATTTTATTTTTGAAAAACATTTACTGCATTCCACAATGACATGAGCACGGGATGAAGTGAAAGATGAGAAAATCAAATCACATCATAACGTACAAAGAGTACTGAAAGAGGAGTCATGATATGACTGTGTAAATAAACATTAGATGAATACTGAAAGCACTTCCAAATGGCACTTTTAGTCAGCAGAAAAACTCTAAAGAGAAAAAAGTTTCAATGATACTCGCCCGACTTCTTCTTCATTAGATTGAAAAGTGGGTAATTGAAAAGTATGTCACAAGAACTTCCTGGATTTAGTTGCTATTTTAAATGACAATTACATCCACTGCTAACTATCCCATATGTGCTGAATTACATTTATTTGTTGTTCCTTGATGAAACTTCCTTCTCTTATCTCGGCACTTTCTGATTTTTTTCGCTCTCATGCTTTCAATTGAGTTTCGAGGATTCACATTTCAAAAAGCAATTTGGCAGTGGTTGAGGAATACTCTCAAGCTTTTTTTATTGAAAAACTTTTTCCTCCATTTCGACTCATATTAAGAGCTACTGCTGAGCTTTCAACCATAAACACACACACGAATACGTGCAGTTTCTTAGAGGAAGCATGTGAAAGAATGGAATAGCTTTCGAGCACTTAGTGAGTGGAATTGCTTTCGGAATGATAACGTAATGTGATACATCTAATGTTGCTTAATTTCCTAGCTGACGGTGCTGAAATCTTTCGGCAATTTACAAAAAACTTTCCTTCTAAGTCGAGCATCCTCAAAACTTGATAAAACTCTTGCATCTTGGTTTTGACGATGGAGGAATTTTTACTTTTGATGTGACACGATGGCAACCGTGAAATAATATTTTTCACTTACACACATTCAAGAGATTACTAACAGCTTATTAATTATTCATGTATTGAGTTTTAAGCACAGTTGAAAAATTTCACAGCTAATTAACGAAGTTCGTCATAGTGAAATAGATTTTAATTAATTTCAACTTTTGAAAATTACCTCAAGTTTTGATGAGGTGGAAAAGTTTACGTATCGAAATTAAAGTGAGTGTTTGAAAAACTTTTAGGTAAATTTTAAAATTTAGTTTGAAATATAAAAGAATTTATTTAAGATTTTAATCAGTGTTAAAAATATTTCGCTTGTTTAAAAATGTTTTTACTTTTTCTATTATACCTTGTGTTAAAAAAACTTCCTTCAACAAATCCCAACTTGCTTTTTATTCTCCCGAATGTTCAACACTAATAATTCATAAGCAAACTCCCAAACATACCATTTTTGCCCAATTTTTCTTCATCCGTATATGCAACAATTTACCTGATTGTCGATGGACCAATTTTCTAATATTGCTTTTCATTTTTTATAACGCGTGCTCCTGAACTAAAGTGTCATTGAGGAATAACAGCATACAAAGCAAATTTCGTTCGGGCTAAACCGCCAGCAATAGCAAGGGATAATAAACATGTATCTTCAATGCCATTTTTTCTCTCTCCTCGAAAATGACGACAAAGTTTTATCCCTTAGGGAATGTTCTCTGTTAGGCGTTATGCTGTGTATTTTATTTGGTTATGAAGCAAATGAAAAAGTTTCACACATACGCTAGTGCTGGCGCTGTGCTCATAAAAAATGTTCACACACACCAACTTTGTCATGTGGAAAAATATGATAATATTTTAATTCTATGAGAAGAAATTCATTTGACACTTGCTTGGAGTGTGAGCAATGGTCATTCGTTTTTTCGTTTTTAATTTTTATAATTAGATACAAATTTTGATTTTTTGATTTTTCACAAAAAAAAAATTTAAAATTTTTTTGGAGTAAATTTTACAAATAATATTTTAAGTGATCATAAAATTGTGACTCATCTGAAATGAAGTGAACGACCCCTCGATTTTACAAAAAAACTAAAAAATATTTTTTAAATTTAAATTATAATAATTTTATTGCTGACGGTTGAATGCGAAGTAAATGAATCGTTTCCCAACACGTGAGCAACATACATTGAAAACGTCATGAACAAAAATTTCTATGCTTCACATAATAAGCTTCCTTAATTAACTTCTTACATCGTATCGTAAATTTCAACATTAAAAATTTCCCGGAGCAAAATCTTAAGGGGATTAAGGAAAATTCATTCAATCTTTTTCGTTTTCTGCGTAACGTTTTCAAGGTTACGATTTTTTCTCTCTTCGCAATCTATCGATTTTTCTCCCATCAACTTTTCAATACTCCATGCCGTATACGATAATGGCTAAGAAGATTTTTTTTGTTAAAGTTTTTCTTTTCGAAGAAAGACACATGAAAATTTTGAAAAACAACAAAGCAATTGTTTGATGCTGCAACTCATTGAAATCCAGCCATGCGCGATGGATGCTGGAAAATTATTTGGAATCTCTACAATGTTTTTGAATGTTTAATGGAAAAAATTCATCCATTCTATGTGACAGATGAAGATATCCCATACAGATAGTCAGTCAGTGTTTGCTCGCAATCGATGTAAGTGCGAAATAAATTTTTATCTCTCACGCGCGCGTAACAAAACATAAAGTGCGAAATTCTTATTTGCTAATTCGTTAATGATGAAATTTACATTGAAATGAAAAAAATTAATGCTCGAGTTGAGAGTAAATAAAGCAAATGTTACCCGCATAAATTAAAACTCGCTCGAAATCCTAATTGGAGTGAAAATTAATTTTCGTTGGTGAAGAAATGTGATGAAAATTAATTAAATTTTGGCTTTTTTATGCTCTCTTCATCTCATCCAAGTGTTTGTTGACGATGTGAATTTGTAAATGAATGAGAGAGTGAATGTGACATTACAGCAGCGGTGTCGCATGAGGGTGTGATAAAATCTCTGTTGACAGAAATCAACGCCATCAATATGCGAGTGGATTATTTGAATATCAAAGGATTGTCGTCATTAAAAACATGCTCGATTATTTACATCTTCAGCTTTTGTAAGTTTCAAAAATATACCGCGAGATTTAATTTACATTTTTAGCGGTTGTTCTAATAATTATGTTGATGTTTGATTTATTTAATATGTTGTGAAAAATCTAGTTTTTGTTTTTCCTGTTTTACAATTAATTCTATAAAAATTGGGAAAGCTCCAAAATTTTGGATTTTAACGAACTTGGTTTAAAATCACGATCCGAAAAGTCTCCTTTAAAAAATTCTAAATTCGAGAATAATTTTATTTTATA
Organism: Tanytarsus gracilentus; assembly: GCA_038502055.1. NCBI lineage: Eukaryota > Metazoa > Arthropoda > Insecta > Diptera > Chironomidae > Tanytarsus > Tanytarsus gracilentus. The sequence goes on along the minus strand of JAXRKN010000045.1, from coordinate 1,382,063 downwards.
CTCAACATGAAAATGTTTTTCACACTTCCCCAGAATTTCATTATCATTTCAAGAGTCCTCCGGACGCTCTAAATTGCCTTTATTTTCTGTATTTTTCATTCTCACTCTCCATTTTATGTGTCGAGAATAATTTCAATTTATGCAAAGTATTTTAAATGAAGATGTTTGAATTTTCCACATTAACTGTTACTCCAAGTGCTGCAGTATATTGTGTTAAGAATGAAATGAATAGAAACGAGCAAAATTAAACAAAAAAAGTAGTAAAATTAAGCAAAGAGAGAAAAAGGTTTTTATGCTGTTTGCTTTCTCGTCATGGCGCAAAAGTTTGCTAGCAGTGAATAAGAAGAATTTGAAAGGAAATGGAAGCACTTCATTAAGTAGGACGTACAAAACTTGAAGATTGTTTAAGAGAAAAAAACTTGAGAGCATAAATATTGAGTTGGATTACAATTGTTCGAGTGAGATTGGAAATACTTCAAAAATTTGAGGGGAGGGATTATTATTGTTGTTAGTAGAAGTGTTCTTTAGATAGCACTCAAATGAAGCTCTCAGTCTTAAAGCCAACTTAAAGCATTTTACAGAGATTATAATTTTTAGATTTGTGAAATTAAAAAAATATTTATCATCAAAAAATTTCTTTTATAAATTCATTTGACTTTTAATGTTTTCATAAGTTCAGTATTGGGTTTAAAATTGACCTTTTTGACCGGAACTTTGATCTTAAAATTGAGATCCATTAGAGATTTGAAGAGATTGAGTTGATGGATTGATAATGTGCAAGGTTAGGATTAGGGTGATGAGAGGAAATTTTATGAGTTTTAAAGCGAGTTTTTTGAGATACAAAAGTTAAACGAAAGTAAAAAATGACCTAATTAACAACTCTTGCATAAAAAATTCTACTTTACTGACAAAACTAAATTTATAATATTACCAAAAAAAACTTTACATTAATATTAAAGGTTTATTTTATCTTTAAACAATTTAATTCTATCTCAGCAAAACAAGAGCGTCGTTAAATTTATGCAAAAACTATCTTCGTAATTAATTTTCATGTCGTTTTCAATTTATACAAAACAAAAGTTTTCAGCTCGCTCCCGAGTTCTCCATTCAGTCTCCATTCACTTAAGTTTAAACTTTTCTCCCTACACCACCACCCTCAGCCTTCCTTTTTCGCTCAAAATTCACCTTTTTATGTCTCTAATGAAAAAATAATTTCACACAGCTAAAGTGCACAAAAGAGAAGACGAAGAAAAGTTTTAAAACCATAATAAGATTAATTTGGATAATGATTATAATGAAACACTTTTAGCATGCATCTCCAGAGAGAAAGCAGAGCATGAAACACTTGCATAGTTCTCACTGATAAAGCATCAAGAGAGCAGGTGCAAGTGATTTTCACTCGTTATGATAAAAATAAATTTTTATAGCTTGAAATAAAATAAAACACTATAAAAAGTGAGCTCGAGAGACGACAACGATGAGTGGCTTCTGAGGCGAATTGCGAAAGAGTGAAATGAGAAAATTTAAGGCTTGTTGAGCAAAAACCAAAACATTCATAAGGAATTAATTTATTAAAATTTATGCTCTCGGGAGAAAAACGAGCACAAAATTAGCATTTTATATTAATTTGAAAGGCATCGAGTGTCGAGCGCAAAATTTTCATTGCTTTCTTTAAAAAGGATTTAAAACTTTTACAAACATGTTCAAAAATATTTTTTTTTTCTCTTACAGTGCTTCCCATCACGAGAACCCTTGACATCACAACGATAAATGTGCCGTCGCTCGTCGACGTTCGAGATGCTGTGACGCTTTCATGCAGCTACAATCTCGGTAGTCAAAAATTAAACTCTGTAAAGTGGTACAAGAATGATAAGGAATTTTTTAGGTGAGCAGCTTTAAAAAGCATGTTTTGTGTGTTTTTGGAATATGAAACGAAGGGATTGCCCGATACAATAGAAAATTTTGCAAATTAGGGTTAGAGAGCTCTGTTGTCTCCTCGTATACATGCGGATAGTAAAAAGGCTTTAAAATAATTTATTGATGCTCTATGGAAATTTTTAGCAGCAACAAAAAGGATATGAGGATTACAAATTTTGGTTTTCTTTGAATATTTAAGCACCCTTAAGGGAATACTTTGAGATTTGAATTTTTAGGGAGACAATTTCAAATTAGAAATCATTAGCTCGTAAATCAATTTCAAATCCAATGTGACATTTTGAGCAAAATTAAAGAAAATAAATTTAAAAATTTTTACTTTTCGATTTAACAAATTAATTTATTTTTAAAAAGTTTGGAATGAGTTTTTAAATCGTTGATTATATTTTAATAAATAAGTAAACCGCTAAAATTTTAACGCTAATTAAAAAACTTTTCCAACTAATTTATAAAATTTAATAAAGCAGTTAAATTCGAGGAAAAATGTTAATTAAAAATTTTTCATTCATAACGATGAATTTCTCTCAGTTTATTAATGCTGAAATTTATTACATGTCCGTCAAGTATTTAATTAAAAAATCTATTTTAAACCAGATATTATCCATTGATGCCAACGCAAGAGCAAACTATGATTTTTCAAGTAGACGGAGTGCACGTTGGATCCGATTATGTGTGCAACGATAAATTCTGTAGAATTCAATTGGATAATTTAAGTAGTGAGACCTCGGGTGCCTATCGATGCGAAATTAGTGGAGAAGCTCCAGCATTCAAATTGCAGCATCGAACTGGTAACATGTCGGTTGTAGGTGAGATTGTCTGAAATGATTTAGAATAATAAAAATATTAAAAATTTAAATTACAACAGCACTTCCTCAAACAAATCCAAAAATTGAAGGACTCGAACGGATGTATTACGATCACGATTTTGTTTTTGGAAACTGCACATCGGACTTTTCCTTTCCTCCTCCAACTATGTCGTGGTATCTTAATGAGCAAAAAGCTGACCCTTCCTTTGTGGAATCAACATCGGAGGCGTCGTTCGATGCATTTGGCTTTAAACTTTATCAACGTAGTCTAGAGATACGATTTAGTATTGACAAAAAAATTTATCCTCTACTCAATGCCGAAAATAAGCTACAAATGAAATGTGTCGCTCAAATGCGACTCGCACCCACGAGGCTCATGGAGTCTTTACACATTTTACATGTGTCATCGGCCGATATTCGAAATCAAATGTTGATAAATTGGAAAAATTCGGGTGAGTGAGTTTTTTATTAAAAAAATTGATCAAATTGCTATAAATTGGACAGTTTTAAATTTTCTAGTAGACTTTTTAAATTTACAACATTCTGAATTTAAATTAAAATTTTCAAACGCCTGACATAACTCACAAATTTGCCATCTAAACTTTTTCCAACTTTATATTGAAAATAGGCGAGAGTGCGAAGATACGACACGAGAGTTGTTATTTTAGTTCTCAACACAATATATCAAAACGCAAATTAACAGAGCTTCGCTTTCATTGCTTTCATGTTGAGCACATAATTTTCGGTTCTCTCTCTCAAAATTTATATTTTCTGAATGAGAAAACTTTTTCGGCGTTAATGTTTGCTCGAGCGAAAGCTCCACCGAACTGAGAGACAACTAATAAGCTATAAATCATTAAACCGAGCATGCCGCATTGGAACAGAGAGGCGAGATTTTTTCATTCTCTCTTCAGGATATTTTGAATAAATATCTAACGCTGTATGTGTGTAGAGACAAAATTAATTTTTTTAGCAATAGGAAATTGAGCCAGTGCGCCTCTATTTCATGATGCGGCTAATAAAGTTTCATAAATAGAAGGTAGATTACTCGGAATTGATTTGAAATTTTATGCTGTTTTATCATGCCGAGTTTTAATTGGTTTAGAGAGAGATGAAAGTAGTTCCATAAATTCGCTGTTAATTGAACAAAATTAAATTTGAGATTTGAAAACTTTAAATTTAAAGCTTTTTTGAAAGCTTAATGCAATAATTAAAATTTTAATATACATTTCTTCAGAAATTGTAATTTTGAAAGTTTATAAAAATTATTTTCTGGTTTTTTTAAAATGAGCTTTTTAGAAAACTTTAAATTCTAAAAGCTTATATTTAATATAAAAATACAAACACTTTTAAAAAGTTTTTCGAATTCTCATTTAGAAATTCCTTTACCTCCAAAATGCTCTCGCAAACTCCATGAGTCAGACGATAAGCTAAAAATTCATTTCTCAAAACTCGCACCACACATTTAATGCGATAAAAAGATTTGAGAAGTTTTTAACTTATCTGGTGCTATGATGCAGCAAAAATTCTTGTAATCTCACATAGCTCACATTATTCACGAGTGGCAGGGATTGTGTTATAAACAAAAAGCAAATCTGCAAGTTCATTATTATAACAATTGTGGAAAATAAAGTAAATTCATAAAACAAGGGGAAAGGATAAAACTTTCTCTTCATTCTCACATATTTGAGGAGTAAAATTGCTTTTGAGGGAAAAAATGTTATTCCTATAAGCTCAAAACCGATCCAACTTCTCCCTCGCACTTTTTCCTCTGAATCATCGCATTATTAAAAGTTTTAATAAGTTTTCTCTCTTAACTTTCTCTTTACAGCTCCTCAAATGCAATCTTCACAGCAGCGAATAATTTTACAGCTTCTTCTTTCGCTAATCGGCTTCGTAAATTATGTCAACACTGAGCTATAGTGTAAATAGGATAAGAGGATAAAACATCATCGATAAATAAAGAAGAAGAAAAAAATATCAGAAAAATGCTGTAAATATTTTCCTTTTAAAAAAACAACATGTGTTATTAAATTCCTTCTCAATGCACACGTAAAGCAGAGCACGGAGAATAACTCTAAGTGTACGACGTAAGGTTCACAGCAGATTTTTTGTGTTAATAAAAAATATATTTGAAAATGGAAGAAAGAAATAAAATAATGAAACATAAAAGTTCGAATTGAATTCATATTTACTTTGTGGAATTGAAAAATTATTTTGGTATTGTAGGATTGACTGGCATTTTTTTATATTTTAATTGTATTCAATTAGCTATCACGGGTATGCTGGTGAAACATGAAGATATTTGTGCAAATGAAAACAAGAAAGGAAAAAATTATGTAAAATTTATTTTTTATAAAATTCTTTTAAACATAGCTTAATACAATAATGAGGACGCATTTATTATTCAACGTAAAGTTTATTGTCCCAAATTATTCAAAGCACATTTTTTGCTCGTGTAAAAATATTTGCAAATAATGGCTTCCATAATAATTTTGGCGAGCCACATTTGTATGCTCTAAAAACTATTAATTTCACCAATTATTCAATGGTGTGCGGATAGACGGTCGAGATTTGAATGCCTCCAATTCAATTGTTTTCGATGTGAGGTTTCTGCAGCACACAAAAAATAGATTTTGCATTCGAATGGCGGTGTTGCAGCCAAAAATAATTTTCGCGTGCTTCAAATTTATGATAATATTGTGAAATTTTAAATCGTGCAATTCGCTCAGAAATTTGCGGACACATTTAATTGCATGGATGGAGAATTAAAGCAATTCAGTGTGATTTAGAAAATTTTTAAGCGCTTGGAAAAATCGAAAAGTCTATTAGACGACTGTGAGTGAGTCAGTTTGTGTGTGTATGTTCATGCTCTCAGAGCGGATGTAGGTTTGCGGTTTGCCATCTATGTCGTCAATTATTCAGAAAACATACAGAGAAAAGTTCGCTGCAGACAAATTTATGATGAAATTTTTAAAGGCTGTCACTATGCGACGATGTGTGTGTATATATGTTTGGGTAAATCATCATAAAAACTTTTTCAACTTCCCCTCTCACAACTTCGATTTAATTAAAAATGATTTGAATGCGATTGAATTTGAAAAATCGATTTTCGTGCACAAACATGTGAAAACTTTGAGTTCTTTTTATACGATGATTTCATCAACTCTGTATAGCGTACATATTTGCATTCGTTAGTTTGAAAATTGAAATCAAAAGCAAATGTTTGCAAAAAGCATCATAATAATAATTTAAAGACAATAAAAGAGCTTTTTGATTTGCTAAGTGAAGTTCGAGAGAGAAAACTGTTTTTTGAAAACAAATTATGAAAGCAGAAATAGCTGGTTGAAAAAGAAATAAAATTGTTTAAAAAAATTACACTTTTATATTTTACCATTATATTGCGCAAAAATATTTGTTATCTTGGTTTTGATTTATATCTCATGAGTATTTTAAATTAACCATTTTATATTATGTTTAAGACAATCTGTATCACTTCATTTCAACAAGAATACAAGTCGATTAATTGTTGAGAATGTAGAAAAAGAAGGAGGGAAAAATTAATTCAAAAGATGAACAATTTTTTAATGTAACTAATAAATTCTAAAACGCAGTTAAATCTCGTAAAATTCATCTTAATTACTCGTGAACTCAATTTCCGCAGATATTTTAGCCTCGTAATAAAAAGAAGATTTCACTCTCAATAGTTAAAAGCAAAAAAGTGGCCATCAACAAAGGAGAAGAAAAATGTTTCCAAAGCGATTTTCAGGAAACTCAGAAAAAAGAAATCATTCGAACGTGATGAAAATAAAAGATGACTTTCAAATATTTACTGCTCTCGCTCTCCTTTCAGTTCGTTTAACATTTCATTACAGACAAAATAGTTTTTTTCATTGCCATTATGCTCTTTGGGAAAAATGCAATATACCTCGTCGTTGTCACTTGTGTAACATTTTGTTTGGGTTCATTCATTTCACAGAATGTTGCACAAGCATCGAGGGATTAATGTTTCAATTTCTATATGGTTTTTTATCGCATGCAAATGCTACAGCAATTTTTATCATTGTTTATTTGCCATTCATAATTTGTTAGTATTTTTTTATGCAGCACTGCAATATTTCTATAGTTTTTATTTAATAAGCGTGATATTTTTGTTAAGCTTAAAACACTCAGATTTTTTCAAGCAAAATTTTTCTTTGTGAATTTTAAATGTACGGATCATATTTATGGAAAGTATATTTACCCCATAAGAGGTAAAATTTCTGCCAATTTTTCTCTTTGTTCAATTTGAGATGAGTGAATAAAGCCAAAATACTCATTCTAATTCATTGCATGTGTGCAAATAAAAAAGCTTTAATATTTCATCATAAATATAAATAAAATGCATGGCCGAAACCACAAAATATCGCTCGCCAAAAAAGTTATTCATATCCTCACAATATTACAGATAGAAATATAAATTTAATCTAAATGGCTGTTTTCGGTTTGTTGAACATAAAACTCGTACAAATTAATTGCATGTTTGATTCTCTTCTCTCGCACAAAATTGTTAGGAGGAAAAAAAATGTTTTAAAATTCAGTTTTCCCAATAGTGAGTGCAGTGGTTGTTAGGCGAAAGAGTTTGGGCAATAAATGTTAACATACGCTTCTAGTGCCCTCTTTAATGAAATAAATTTTCAAAATGTTTTACGTTCAAATTGCTTGTTGAGTTGCTACGGAACCCTCCAATTGCGAAAATATTTTAAATTAGAATGAAATATTGAGCTTTTGTTCATGATAGTGATTTGTTTATAATAATGGAGATGAAGTGCATCCTAAAAATGAGAGCAAAGCTTTTAAAAACTTTCACTTTTTGTGAATCATGCTCTGATGAATTGAGACTGACATAAAGTATGTTAGTTTTGACTTTTAATAATTTTGTGACAAAACTTCGACTATTTTACAAAAACAAAAAACATTTTTGGCGAATTATATAGCTTAAGTAACAATCATCAATCAAAAACATGAAAATAGTCGAATACACACCAAAACTTAAGTGTGGAAAATAACAAAATTATTTCATTTACATTTTTCGAGTTTTCAATTTTTTCCAAATTGAATTGGTGGCGCTAGATCATAACTCTCCACTGTCCCGCATGTCGGACATCCCAAACGAAAGAGCTTTTCCACTTCATTAATATGCAATCATTCAAAATAAGTACAGTCTTTTGAGCAACTCTTGTGACATTTTCTAGTAAGAAATTAATTACTCACGAAATGATTATAATTTATATCAGCATCGAAGCACATTTTCCCATGCTTGCATCTCAAGAAAAATTGCTGCTTTAAATTTCTTCACGTTTTCACTGTATACATGAAATAAAGAGCATTTTCCATCACGCTCCCCCATGATCTTTCATCTTCTTCTTTTGTTTTTCTTTAATTTTTTCTTCCAATGAATTATTGCGCCACTTTCTTGTTAACATGATACAGGCACACGATAAACAATGAAGAGGGAATTTTAATTTATGGTGAACGGTACAAAGTTTAATTAGCTTGGTATGTGCTTCTGCTCTCAACATTACGCGCATTGGCTACTACAACAAAATATCAACGACAGAGGCTACACAATAATGTAAGACGACCTAAAATTTATTGCAGGGGTGAAAGGTTTTTTTTTTTTTTTTTTTTTTTTTTTTTTTTTTTTTTTTTTTTTTTTTTTTTTTTTTTTTTTTTTTTTTTTTTTTTTTTTTTTTAAATTTTTTTTTTTGGGGTATAAAAAAAAAAAAAGCGGCTGAGAGGACCTGTGCCTATTTCCACCGGTAAAGGTGGAAAAATGCGCGACAAGAAGAGCTCAATGAAAATTTCAATTGCTTTCTTCATGAGGGTGCGACTTAAAAGAGACGATAAGGATACCATGGGAGCAATAAGAAAGTACCTTCGGTTATAAAAGAGAAAAGAGACGAAATGACACTCGTCGTGATGCTCATAAACATCTTGATGTTATACGTGCACGACAACAACAGAATGGACAATATTTATTTGAAAATTTAGAGGCCAGAAAAATTACTTCCTCATGGAGATTTCATCACGGTAAAGAATTTCAAATTTCTTGCTTCCTTTTGGCGTTGCTATGATGTAATCTAATAAAGGACGTTTAGGATATTTTTAGAGAGATTTTTTTAAAGTAATAAAAGTTAATAAAAATTTATTTGCAACTGAAAAAATTCTTTTACCTCAATTTAAAGTTTTCTTCGATTAATCGAACCTAGAAATAATTTCGAAGATAGTAAAATGCATTCTCGCTGCCACTAAAGCAAGCACCAATAAAGAACATCATTTTCTGCATAATTGACGACTTAATTTTTTTTTCATTAATATTCCATTCTTCATCGCTTCTCTCTTTTGTCTCCCGTGACGATTAAAAGCTCATTGAATTAAAATTCTCCCCACCACATAACCAAAGTGCCAAAAGTGAATTGAATTATCAAGGAATTAAAAGTTTTTTTCCTCCCCTAGCATAACTTCCTTTTGCGGCAGCATTCATCGTCGACCGACCGCACAAAATGAATAGCAGTATAATGAAAAAAAAATCTCTTTTCACTAAAAAGGAAAAAATCCTTAAGGCAATCGCTTGTCGAGGAGATTATAAGCGGACAAGAAGTGGAGAATAATTTGCATGCGAAATTGTTTGTTGAAAGTTTCTTGATGCGGAAGAGTAAAAGAGAAAATGAATTGAATAGAGTGCACAGAGATTTTCTTCTTTTAAAACAAACACTGAAAGTTGGAAAATGAATGATGGCTGCAGGATAAACAATGGACTTAAGTGCATTTAATTTTAATGTTTTTGTATGTCGAGTTGTAATTCAACGTCAAAATGAGTTCACAATTTTTGAAAAACTCCACATACCATAAAAAAGTTCACATATAATTATGAGTCGAAAAAAGAAATTGATGAGAATAAGTTCAAGATTTTATGAAGATGACAACAGGAAAAGAAAATTGCAGGATTTTCTTTTCCTCTTTGAAGAAACTACAATAATCACATTTGGAATAAGAACAGAAGTAACATCCATCTCTTTTATCATACCCGCACCAGCAGAAGCAGCTGATGGAAAAGATTAATGAATTCATTTACACTCTAACTGTGTTAAAAAAGAGAAAAGAAAGAAAATCGATTTCGGCATTTGAGCGGAGACAGGGCAAAGATGTTGAGGCGGAATTAAAGTATAAGAAATTGAATGGAAATAAATCTTTGAGCCATTTTCCTCCTAGTAGGAAATCGAAATAAATCAAATTAAGTGCAAAACAAATAAAACAGTTTTTTATGTGAGCACCACGTGGGGATGATTTGTGAGGTGCGTGACGATTAAAAATCCTTCTTTAAACTTCACAAATTTGACAAATTTTTAAGAAAAAAAATCTGTCACATTTTTCTTTAAGAATATTTAAAGATTCCCAGAAATCCCGAAAGGCATTAACAACCACCGTAAATCCGATAACAAAAGCTTTCCGTCATTCGTTATGTCAAATTTAATGGCCTATCGATAAAACCTTAATCTTCTTCTTCTTTCCCAACTTCAAGTGCCCATATTCTGCACTGAGACTGCCCATCAATTTATTTATGCTCCATTTATCATAAAATTTATTTCTATCCTTAAGAGATATTTTTGGAAAGGCCAAAAAAATTACAACAACAAAAATTCGAACATTAAGGTAAAATCGCATCCTCTCTTGAATCTCTCGACCATCATCTAAGTTTGTTTTGTCTTCCGACCACCACTTAAGCAGCAAAGGAAAAATGTCTTAACATTTTTTCCCGTTATCTTTTTGTGAATTTCTCTTTTATCCTGACTTTGCTTCATCAGCGGAAAATCGTGGGAAGATTATTTTATTGGGGGATAATACAAAAGAGTTTTTTTGCCGTTTGTCAAATTGTTTGGATATTTTCGAAAGTTACAACAAAGCATGGGGAGGAAAAGAGAAGTTTTTTAAAAAGAAATTAAAGTGAAAATAATTTTCAAATGTGAGTCTGAGATTGAAAATATTCCTGCATTTCCTGTATTTTAGCAACAGTTTTGTTCATAAGATGCTTTAATTTAATTTTCAATTTGTAACATTTTAGACTTAACAATCCAAAGAAGCTTTCATAACAAAAAATAAACTTTTTGATGAAAAGAGCACAGAAATATTTCAGTAAATTATTTTTTTCTAGCCCCTCACGCACAGAATAAGAAAATAAAATATGGTCAAGATCTTTCATTCAAGGGTTCATTTTCGATATTTTTGCTACAATATTGCGGGGCAAATTTTTACATTCTTCGTGTGTGTCAATTGGTAATTTTTGATGAAGGTTCATGCATGCATGTCATCATCAGAGTTCGAGCGTAAGCTAAATGTTCTTTAATGCGTAAAAAGGTTGCCATGAGGCTACCGCAAAAGTGGAGGCAAAATTCGACTGCTTTTTTGGGGCTAATGTATTGAAGTATTGGATTTAGAGTATTAGGAGAGGATGAGGGATTCAGTGATGTTCAATGGAGAAATTTTATTTAAACTTTTAGGAATTATTTTGTATAAAAAATATTAGCTTAAAAAAATGTTTTCCACCATTTTTTGTTTTAATGATTAATTTCTAGGTTCTCTACGGTTACAAAGGCTTTTTGCTCTACAAATACCTTCACAACGCAACGCAAAAAGCTTCTCTATGTCTTTTGCAACTTTTCCTCTTGTCAAACTTTTCTCTTTCTCCGATGCAGTCAAAGCACAAAGTTACTCTGGTTGCAATAGTGCATTCGTCTGACGATGAAATACTTCACTGCTTTGCAGCAACTAGCAACTTTTCAGTATCAATTTGTATGAATGCTATAAAGTTTTTTATGAGCATAAAGCAAGAACTACGCTAAAAAGCACTTTGATGCTTTCTATTTTTCCTTCATTCAACCAATTTATTGATGTTAACGTGTACAAAATTTTTGTCAGCATGACATGAGTAAAAGAAGCTATTGGGGGATTTTAAAAGACTCAAAAAAATGTTTTATATTAATTTAAAGAATATTTTTAAAAAAACACGCTAACTTTTTCCATGAAATGTTTAGAAAAACTAAAAGTTGCATAGAAGTTATTTCACATGCATGGGTCATCGATAGGACACGACGAGGAAGAAATTGTAAAAGAAAAAACTTTTATTTAATTTAAACGTTGAAATGGAAAATTATTAACGGTTCAACGATTTTCGCTTTGTACGAGCTCTCTGCACTTTGCAATGATGGAATGTAATTCACATGAATGAAATTTTTGATAGTGAAATTAAATTTTATCCTTTCATTGCTCATCAAAGTGGAAACTGAAACGAATCGATGAATTTATTGAGAAAAAAGTGTGATGGAAATTTTTCTTCTTTATTCTTAAATTTAATTTAAATCGTCAATTTCAGAACCAATTAAATTTGTTTAATGCGTTAAATTAACGTTTAATTGGATTAACTTGTTTTAGTGCTGCTTCTAAGAGACTTTAAAATTACTCGACTATGAATAATGATCGAGTGCTAGAATGTGGATGAACGCAAAGAATTTTGAGAGCTTTTTAATGAATTTTTTATGAGTTAGAAAAAAATTTACAGCCGAGTAAACTTTTTAATGCCGTTTAATTACTTTTGAAGGTCAAAGAAGTTTATTTGGTGTCACCATAAACTTTCGCATTTTAAAAATAAAAAAATAATTATTTATGACGTGCAAGAATTCAAATTTTTATTTTTTATTTCTGATCATGACCATTAGTGTGTCCATTCTCCTTATTATGTCCATTAGTTATGTTGCTATCGTTGATTTGAACGGAAAAGTCAGTCTCACCATCAGATTGTTCAAGATGACTCTCCTCCATGCTGTCGACATCATTTGTCTTTTGTGCTTTCAGTAACTTTGACTTTAGACGCTCTTCACTCTCCAGCTCAGCGACACGACGTTCCGTTTCTTCATCAATCATCGCGAAAAAGTGAATATCGGCATCTTCGATTGCTTCTGTTGGTGGGTAATTGTGCAGAATGAATAAAATTTGAATAAATCTCATTAGAAGATGTCAAGGGATGGCAATTTTATTTTAACTTACTTTTAATTTGTTCCGGTTTTTCCACCGGAAGGTCGTCTTGATCTTTATCCTTATCCTCGGGTGGCAATTCCGCTTGCAATACCAAAATATCCGTAATTTTTGTGTCTTGGTTTTGCTTCTTCAACTTTATTTTAATCTCACGCAGTTTTCCTTCGAGAATTTTCTCGCGTTTGCTTTCACGATCCAGCATCTTTTTTATTTTTATATTTTATGTTGTGAACATAGAGAGAGAGAGAGAGAGAGAGAGAGAGAGAGAGAGTCAACATTACATTTAATGAGGCATTCTATAAATGTGGGTCATTAAGCGACAGGAAATCAAAGCTTAAGGAATGGGGAATTTGAACAGCGGGTTGTTCGTTGTAGTGATAATGTGCATACTCACAGCATTTAATATCGCCTTATCATTTTTCGCACTAAAGCTCATATTCTCGGATACTTCCATTAGATGAACGAATCCGTTTGCGCTACCACATGCAATCATTTTGCCCGATTCATGAGGCTTCAAGCATCTTATGGCATGATCGGAGACCTAAAAAACGGAACATAAAAGGAATTGAATGAGAAAAAGTTGTGCATCGTCATCATGCTGAGTTTGTGTTCATTTAATTCTTTCATTACTCAATGCTCAGAATGAGAGGCGGACTTTTAACTATGGAAAAAGGGGATTTGTATTGAGATAGCAAGCAATATGGGGTGTGGTGATGTCTTGGAAGTATTTTGGGAATAGCGAAACTGCTAGTTTTTCATATTAAAAGATTTCCAAGGGAAAAACTCACCTTTATCGTTAGCACTGGTTCACTCTGCTGCTGCAATAAATCCCAAGCCTCAACATTACCATCCATTCGACTTAAATAGAACAATGAACATTTTGTCGGTGACCAACATCCATCGGTTAGCTCGACATTGCAATATTTCGTCCATATAATCGAGCTCTCCTTACAGTCCTCCGACCAAATGCGAGCATTCCAATCTCCCACCGTCATGAAATTCTTAAGAAACGATGGATTTCGTGCTAATGCATAGATGGGACTCGAGTGACATTGCAGCTGAAAGTGAAAAATGAAGAGACATTTGAACATTTTCATTTTATCTCTCTGGTGAATAATTTGAGGAATGAGTGGGAGGTGCGGAAAAGAGAGAAAAAGCTTCTCGGTGACAAATTTCACATTCAATCGACGTGTCAAGGAATGTAATGTGCTGATTTGAAATATAATTTTTTTGCTATTTGGAGAATTCATGTGGATTGTTTTCAAAAAAATGGGATCATGATAAATTTAAAAATTAAAAAATCGTTAAATTTCGATAATTTTTAAAAGAGAAAAAATTTGTGATAAAAATTATTAGCATCATGATGTCTTACCCTCAAAGCAATTTTCTCACTCGGGGTCTTTCCTTTACGATTGCAAAAGAACAGCATGCCTTGTTCCGTTCCCACCATGAAGCGAGTTGGAATTGTTGTTTCGTACTCGAGAAGAGAAATGCCATAAGAGCGCTCCATTAGGAGCTCTTCAGATTTCGTTGGGTCCATGTAGAGAACATCAACCTTCTCATCGAGTTTTCTAGTGTCCCACCAAACCACTTGCCCATCAGCGCCACCCGAGAAAAATTCACTACCGGTTTTACTGTTGATCCATAGCACTGAATTTACACTCTCACGATGACACACTTCACGTGGCGTAAATGCGATACTTTTTGCACCAGTTCGAGTGTCCCACGCACAGCACTGTCCATTTTGTTGACCACTCACGAGTAAATTTGGATCTTTTTGATGATACTCAAAACAAATTGATGGACTCGTCGGTGAGAGAGTGTAGAGTGGTCTGTTTGGATTCTCTGTTTCCCATACATACGAGTTGTATGATAAGCCTGATGTGTTACTTATTTGAAAGCGCTTGTCACCGTATGTGATTGCGAGCTTTACGCCGCCATCGGGCGACCATGACAGATGACTTATGGAGCGCTGTGTTTATGAGTGCGAGATTAATTATTTTTTTAAAAAATCATTGGCAAATTTTTGAACTATCTCAAACTGAAAGTTCAAGCCTTAACTTACACAAAGTTTTCTTGAAGTATTTTATAAAAATTTCGTAAATTCTCAAACTAGTTCAAAATTATTCGAAACTTCTTAAATGCCATAAAATGACACGAATGTCAACCATAATAAATTTCGTTATTAATTATGAAACCTTAAAACTTTTTCAAGCATGACTTTTGCCATAAAGAAATTCTTTGCATGTCTTTAGTTTAAGAAAGTTATTTCATTATTAATCAATAATGCAATAATAGCAAAGATTATTGGATAAAAACACGCAAGCATGCATAAAATGTAAAATTTACTCACAGGCCGATCTTCGACATCTTTATAGACAAACATGGTCCTCGAATGACAACGGTCAACAATTGGAGCCGGATCTAAATCGGTAAAATATTCCTCGTAGATGTTCACGGAATTATTTTGCAGGATGGAGGATTCAATTTTCTAAATCGTGACGTGACATGATGAGATTTGTTAAGACTAAATGAAATTTAAACATGATATGCGCTTACCTCGCCCATTCGTGGCACCTGAGTGATGTAAGTGTCATCCTTTTCCAATTTACGACGATAACGGAGCGTTTGTTCGGGATCTTGGAAGTTGACATCTTTCGGCCATCCGCCCTCGGTATGTGAAATGCCCCGATTTTCGGTCGTCGTTGACACGGTATTTGCCTCACTCAATGCAAATTGCTTTCCCAACTGTGTCCCTTCCGATACCGGATTGCGAAGAATGTAATTGCTAAACTCATTGTAATTGGACGGAATAGACGCCATGAGGTATTTCTTGTCCGCAAACAGACATTGTCGTCCGAAGTCCCTTCGCTCTTTTTGATACACATATTGAAGATCCTGTGCCATGATGAAAATATACACGCACACACACACGAAGTGACAGATATTATTTCTACTTCTTAAAATGAAAAATTAGTCTCGAGGGAAGGCGCAAAAAAACTTTTCTTTACTTCCAAAAAGCGAGAGGAAAAATTACAAAAGGCGACTTTGATTACTTTTTGATTTTTCTTTGCAGGACAGAAAATGTTTTGCTCCGCTATGTGACAGGAGAAATGAGGAAGAAATGCTTTTTGGCAAGTTCGAAAGTCTTTTGAGAAAGCAAGAGAGTCAAAGTAAATTGGCTTCGATTAATCAAGCAACACAAAAAAATAACAACAAAACAAATTGGAATTACTATAGTAACCGCACGAGGTTCCGCATATTTTTCCGTTCTTTTTCTATTGACGCTGACGACATGTGTGGTGGCAGTAAAAATTCGAAGCATGATACGTTTTAGCAGCAGACATCCCTGGATTTTTTCGCTTTGAAGCTTCATGACGTAGAATTTGAAGAAAGAAGTATGACAATCTTAAAATGAAATTTAAGAGTTTATCAAATTTCATACATATAAAATCCCTTGTCCATTAAAATGCGCTCACATCTTTCATTACATTTTCAGTCACTGGGAAAATAAATTCAATGGAATCTCATTCACGAACTTTTTGAAGCTTACACGATGAACAAAAAAATAAAATTCTTCAATGCTGACAAATAACAAATCGATAAGATGCGATGAAAAAGTTGTCAATGTCAACGGTTGTGACGATAAGTTCAAGCGTTATACGATGTTATTTAATTTTTGTGACAGGCAAAGAAAAGCAAGTGAGAGCGGCATGAAAGCGGAAGGAAAAAGGAAGCTTTTTAACCATTGATTGCTCAAAAATGTTTTTTTCATCGAGTGCTTGTACCGCTGTTCATTTGCAGACATACTCGAGTTCATTTCACTTCCGCATTATCAGCAATGGCAAAAAATATTGATGAAATTATAAATTAAATTACTTTTTCAACTTTGTCATCTGTCAGCAGCCGAATTCGAGCTGCGCATATTTTTCGCGAGGAAGGACAAAGAAAAATTCATTAAAAATAAATTTCCACGTTAATGAGCCGTAATTAATTCGCTCAAAATTTATAAATGCATTCGTGTACATAAAGAACCTCATTTTGCATTATAGCACGGCACACTGTCAGCTTTTTTTCCTCCCTCAATCAATTAATTCAATAATTTATCATCCGTTGATTGTTTACATTAAAATTCAATTAAAGGCAATTTTGAGAGTGAGTTTACGAGTAGTGTGCATGAAAGTGCAGTGTGGTCGCAGATAATTGATTTAATGAAAATACTTTTTTACGTTATGACAAAAAGTGAGGATTAAGTCCCGGAAATGAGTTAATTAATTAAAGTCATTTGATTTAATGTAAAAATATTTTATACTTTTTTTCATTTAGCAATTGTTGACGAAAAAAGTGTGTCTTCTCTCTCCAACACATTTTTTTTTAATTTAAAAATAGTTTTAAATTTTAAATGAAATAAAATTTATTAAATTGGTTTTAATTAATTCCTTAAAGCAATTTCCTATAGAATCAATCTTACTTCTTAAAGTATTTCCAAAGGTTTTTTATGACTCATACATTTACTTAATAAAGTGAATCAAAAAACACATATTAACCTTTAACTTTAAATGTTCTTCTAGTAAGCCAACAAACTTGCAACAATCATCAAAATGCATTAAAGTTGCATCTTTTTTCGAGGTCATATCAAATCAACATTCTTTAAACTTTTAAAAAATTTCCATAATCGTATTCAAAATTATTCATTATTCGAAAACTTTCCAAAGCTGAAAAAAGTTTGATAGTTTGAAATAGTTGCTTTCGCAGCGCTATTGAGTATAAGTCGAATAAAAAATCATAAAACCAACGGGAAAGTTGAATAAAAAAATTGCGATAAAAAGTTCTTGTGCGATTAAAAATGATTTCGATACCAGAGTTTTACAAAAACCGAGATATTCTCGTTACGGGGGCTACTGGCTTTGTTGGAAAAGTGCTAATTGAAAAACTGCTTCGCTCATGTAACGTTATTGGAAGAATTTTCATTCTCCTTCGTCCGAAACGCTCGAAATCAATCAATGAACGTTTGAAGGAAATTAAAGAAATGGCTGTGAGTGAATTTTTCCGCTCTTATTAATCAAAAAGTACTTTATGTGATGGGGAGAGCAATAAATCAATCAACATTGATCGAGTGCATCAATATTGCACAATGAATGTTTAAGAGCTTGTGATTGATTTAATGACGTTCAATATATTTTATTTCGCTTTGAGTGCATTTTGAAAGATTTTTTGCTAATGATTAATTTTAATGATGATCAATTCAACTTTGCAATTATTTTTGAAGCATTTCCTGCAACATTATACAAAAGTGGAAATTAAAATTGTAATTTATGCACCATATCGAGTCACCTCAGAGTCAATTTTAATTCACTTATTTAAAAATATCATAAAAAATTAAATATTAATGTCAAAAGATTATTAATTTAATTAAATTTGAATTTAAGAAGAGTTTCAAAATTTTAAGATGCATTTTTTTCTTTGCATACATCATAAAAATATCCTTTCTCGCAATTAAAAGTAAATTGAATAACCTCATTAATTTTTATTGGAATTTTTCAACTGAAACTTTTGATGTAATAAAAAATGACAATTTAGTGCCTGAGGTCACGGAGAAAAAAATAAAAATATCCAATTTCTGATCCCATCCTCTGTCATCCGATGCAATCAATCACGAGCAGAGCAAAAATCTGAAATTGACTCAATTAGACGGAGAGAAATTTTCTCATCATTTTTCTTTTTCACACAGCTTTTTGAGCTTATCATGAGAGAGAATCCTGAGGTGTTTGCAAAAATTATTCCGATAGAAGGTGACGTGAGTGTCGTGGGGCTCGGACTGAGTAATGAATCACGTGAGCTCATGAAGGACGTTTCGGTGATTTTCCATTCAGCTGCTTCAGTTCGCTTCGACGATGCACTCCGTCGATCAATTATTCTCAATACGAGAGGCACACATGAAGTCATCAAATTTGCTCTAACATTGAAAAAGATTGTTTCATTTGTTCACGTCTCGACGACTTATTGCTATCCAGATCGACAATATGCGGGTGAAATGGTGAATGAAATAATTTTGTCCTGCCACAAAATTTATTCATCTTTTTGGATAAATTTTACAGCAACTTTAATTTTTTCCAAATTTAAATAATTTGCTATAAATTTGCTATAAATTTAACATGTAAAAATTTTAAATTGATTAAACGGTTTTGGTTACTCTAGGTTTATCCAGTTGACGGGGACTGGCGAGAAGTGCTTAAGCTCATCGATAACGTTGACGATGGCATTTTAGAGTGCTTGATGCCGCACTACACGTCATTCAAGCCCAACTCTTACGTCTACACGAAAGCTCTTGCGGAGCAGATTTGCGAAAGCTACAAAGATCAAATTCCAATTACGATTTTGCGTCCGTCTATTGTTGTCGGCACTGAAGCGGAACCGATTGGAGGTTGGAATGACAATTTTAATGGACCTGGTAATGTGAAATTTCTTTCATGTCAATACGTGCAACAGATGTGACATTTTTTTCTCCCCTCTAGTCGGGCTTTTAGTCGCTTGTGGTCTCGGTATCATGCGAACTATGTATGCATCCTACAAAGCTGAGTTGAATTGTGTCGCTGTCGATATTGTTGCGAAAACGTTAATTGTTGTCGCATGGAAAAATGCATTGGAATATCAGAAGAGAACTTTGACAATGGAGACAGATGCGACTAATGAGAATTTGAATTGTAGGCAATTGTGCGTTTACAATTGTGCCTCGTTACACAACATGGACTTGGATTTGCTCGTCTACGATGGACAGTATTTGATTAGAACTTTGCCATTCGAAAAAGCCATTTGGCTTCCCGGCGGTGGTGTAACATTGTGCAAATTCATGAACCAATTTCGGGTAAATTAGCTTGGACATTTTTTTTAAATAAAACTGCAAACCCTTGAAAGTTTATAAATGTCACTCGTACTCGAATATACAACCGCTCAGCTCTCAGCACTTGAACGATTAAAAATTCACTAACTCTAATGACATTTCACAGATCGTTTGTTTTCAACTTTTACCGGCTCTGATCATCGACCAGCTCCTAAATGCCAAAGGAAAGAAACCGCTGTATGCACTTTTATGCTAGTCATCGCTGTGTGAAATTAATTTTTATTTCCTTTTTTTCTCTCTCTCGCTCGCTTGCGACTAGATTAATGAAACTTCAGAGGAAAATTGCTCATGCTAGTATTGCGTTGAAGACATTTGTGCACTCCGAATGGAACTTTGGAACGGAGAATTTTGATAATTTGAATTTAGTGCTTGATGCGAGTGATTAGTGAGTTTGTGAATTTATTGAATTAATGGAGGTTTCCCTCAACACAATGGCTGGACACTTTTTTGAGTGTAATTCTCTTAATTTTTATTTTCAGTGACGCTTACAATATGAAACGTAAGGTTCTTGACAATCATGAATATTACACGATTCAGATATTGGGTGAGCTTCAATGTTTGCCTTCAAACATTACGATTTAATATTTTTAATATTAGGCGCCCGAAGGTATCTCATGAAGGAACCTGATTCAACAATAAAATCGAGCAGACGAAGACTCATCTTGTTATACGTCATCGATAGAATTCTTCGCGTGATATTTTTCGGTTATATCGCTTATTCACTTTTCAGGAAATGGAATCTTTTTGGACTCGGCAATAATGTTGAAATCCTAACAACAGAATTATAAGAAAAATTCGATAACCTCAAGCATTTTGTTGAATGTTTCAAATGTTCTTTTTTGGTCCCTCTTGTGTCCTTTTTCTTTTCTTTATGCCTTTGTCAATAAGTTTACAATAAAATTTTATTTCCAGAGGATAAAAGTAAACAAGATTGTTATTGTCTTTCAATTGCTCTCAATTTTGTTTCTTTCAGTTCTTGCATGCAAACAAACATGTGGAGGTTAATTCAATACCTTGTGAAAAGAAGAAAATTCCTTGATAATTTTTGAGGGGTTAGAAATGTTAAATTGATCAAAAATCTACATTTACCGATTGAAGTTAAAGTTGTCAACCTCTGGTTTGTTTTTTGAAAATTTCTCCAGTCTTCGCAGTTCTATGCAAATAAATAGAATGAACAAGAAAGTAATCAAAAAATATAACCGCACCGGGGATTCATTTTCCATTTTCTTCAAACACACACAAACACACATGCTTTCGGTGTGACAAGAACAACAACTAAAAAACTTTTACATCTTCTCACAATTTGCGTTGTTTGCAGAAAAATTACATGACATGTGAAAGGCGGGCGAAAACATACCAAAAGTGGGTGGGATGGGTTTAGATTTGTCATCACTTCATTTTCTTGATTTTATTTATTCCGTTAAAGCTTTTAGCAAAAGACAAAATTAAATCAAGACACAACTCAATTAATTTGACTCGAAAATGTTCATTAGAAGTTTACTCCTAATTTATTTATCATCGCTGCATGAAATAACAAACAAACATGACTTTTATCCTCAATTTGAAAATTTTGTTGCAAGAAAAAAAAAATCTTAAACTCTCAAGGATGGAATGAGATGAAGCATCCATGCACTCACGTTTCACGTGAATGCAAATTAACCTGAGTTGAAATTGAAATTTATTTTTGTGTACAAACTCAATTTATTTTTTGACGATAAATTAGAATAAAAATTAAAACAGCTATTTTAAAAGTTAAGAAAAAGGAAAAAAATTAAAAATAAATTTTTCTGAAGGCACCAATAAATTAAACCAAAATGAAATGCGATTTTCATGTCACATAGCCTCCAAACTATTCCCCATAGGAGCATTGGGCAGAAAAAGCCTTTCACAACATACATGACTTTTGTTTCCTCGACTCATCGTCATTGCTCGTTGCTTTGTTTAGGCAAACACACAAACTCTTATTTCGCATATTTGTTTAATGTCTTTTGGCAAAATGAAGAGGTCACATGATGATGAGGAGAAATAAAAATTAGTTCATTGTGCACTCTCTCAGAGAAAGAGATGGAGGAAAATAAAAACATGCCATTCGTCGTCGAGTTTCTCTCCCCCCTCCAAGTACAAAAACATGTACCGAAAATTATCATGAAATTTCATGTTTCCAAAAATGAATCTCAATGGAGACATTTTTATCTCACATGAATATTGTAGTCGAGATGGTGGATGCGAGTGAGAAGATTTAAAAGCAATTTTTGAAAGTTTGCAGTTGCTATGGATTGCAAAATTAATTTTAAAAATTTACACTGCTTTTTCATATAGTTTAGTAGAAGTTGAACACAAAGTTCAACTTTTTCAACGTCAATAAACAATCGACATCATTTTTTTAACCACTATCTTTTGTTGCCAGAAGTGTCCCCTCAAGTTGCCTCAAAAAATAATGTTTATCGTTTTAAATTAATTTTATATTTTCTTCTCACGAGAAATTTCCTTCCGTATACTTAAAAGCTTAATAATGTCTCTCATCGCCAATGTGATAACGACAGAATGCAATTTTCATGCCGAAAAGCAATTAAAAATAAAGCTCGGGCTTGTTTTTGGTCATTGTAGACTTGGTAAAATTTTCTTTTGTTTCTGAGTAAATTTTCATCTTCGAAGGTCCTTTACAAACATTAATTATAGAAATTTTATTATTTTACAACTCAATTTACTTTTTCATAAATATTTTTGTATTTTTTACTTTAATAGAAGTACTGATAGCTTTAAACGTTCTTTATGCGACTGTCATTACATAACAATTCTCATGAAGTGAGTCAGAAAGAGTGCACTCAAAATTCACATCATATACGGTGAACGAGCATCAACGACTGCGACAATAGGAAGTACTTAATACTCACTCTATATGTGACTTTTAATGTGCAGCTTTTGTCGTGTGAACAATGATAATTGTATGTTTTTAAATTTCATTCACACGATGACCTGATATCAAGCAGTTCTGAAGCGTGTATGAGCATTCTAAAAAAAGGGCTGGACACATTTTAAATTTTTACAAATTCTTTAAAACTAATTGGTCATCATCGTAGATATAAAATTAAAATGTTCTGACTTTGCTTTATATTGCGTCTCATGTTTGACGCTTATCCAATTATTTAGCTAACTACTCATAAAATAATTCTAAAAAAATTACAAAATAAAAAAGTTATCATCCCTCGATTATTTTCATTTCAAGTGTTTTCTTTGTATTTATACATTGGCGGCAGTCGAAGGAGAGGAAACGAGGAGAGAAAAAAATTGTAATCAACCGGGAACAGCTCTTATCGCAGTCATAATATCATAATTATCAGCACATTGTTACTTGCCCTCCCGCCTACAAAACTATATATAAAAAGGTGCTGCAATAATATGCACTTTAGTTGATAGTGCAAAATGGGTCGATATTCACTTATAATTCTCGCGCTGCTCTCAGCTCTTGTGGCTGGCAGAGATCTTGAGTGGTGGGAAGGTGGAAATTTCTATCAAATTTATCCTCGCTCGTTTAAGGACAGCAATGGCGACGGAATTGGAGATTTGCTGGGTATAGCATCAAAAGTTCAATATCTAAAGGACATAGGAATGGACGGCGTTTGGCTGTCACCCATCATGAAATCACCTCAGGCTGACTACGGTTATGACATTTCTGACTATCGAGATATTTCTCCGGAATATGGAACACTAGCAGACTTCGAAACGCTCTTAGCGGAATGTCAACGTGTAGGAATTCGGCTTGTTCTTGATCTTGTGCCAAATCACAGCAGCAATGAGCATGATTGGTTTATAAAGTCAGAAAATCGAGAACCTGGATATGAAAACTACTACATTTGGGTATTGAAAATAATATTTAAATCTTTTTTGTTAATTATATTTTACAAAAATTAAAGCATCCCGGCACTTTCGATCCACTGACTGGCAAGCATGTTCCACCAAATAATTGGGTTAGTGTTTTTCGATTTCCTTCCTGGACATGGTCCGATAAGCGTAAGCAATTTTACTATCATGCTTTCCTCTACCAACAACCCGATTTGAACTATCGAAATCCCAAAATTGTGCAAGAAATGAAGGACGTCATCAGTTACTGGTACACTAAAGGCGTTTCAGGATTTCGTATTGACGCTGTTCCATATTTATTTGAGGTCAACAAAGATTTTGATGGAAATTTTCCTGATGAACCTTTAACCGGTGATTCATGTCCCAATCCTGATGATTATTGTCACACACAACACATTTATACTCAAGATCGTGATGAGACTTTTGACATGATCTATCAATGGCGTGAATTGTCGAATGAATTCTCTAAATTGGGTGATGGAACACAGAGGGTTTTAATGACAGAAGCTTATACGTCATTGGATAACATGATAAAGTAATTTTTCTTTAAATTTACAAAATTTTATTTAATTTTAATTATATTAAGATTCTACGGCGATGGTCAAAGAGACGGATCTCACATTCCCTTCAACTTTGAAGTGATTAGCAATGTCAATGAATTCAGCACGGCTAAAGATTATAAAACTCGCATAGATAATTGGCTCAACAGAGTTCCCGCAGGAAAATATGCTAACTGGGTGTTGGGTAATCATGATCAGCATCGAATGGCATCACGTTTAGGAGTTGAACGAACAGATTTGTTGAACATCATGCTACAAACTCTACCTGGAATTGCAGTGACTTATCAAGGCGAGGAACTTGGATTGCTGAATACACACGTATCATGGGAAGACACTCGCGATCAGGGTGCATGTAATACTAATCCGGAAGTTTATGAGCAATACTCTCGTGATGGATGTCGAACACCATTTCCATGGGATACTTCTGCACAT
Organism: Tanytarsus gracilentus; assembly: GCA_038502055.1. Taxonomy (NCBI): domain Eukaryota; kingdom Metazoa; phylum Arthropoda; class Insecta; order Diptera; family Chironomidae; genus Tanytarsus; species Tanytarsus gracilentus. The sequence goes on along the minus strand of JAXRKN010000045.1, from coordinate 1,357,497 downwards.
GGAGGATTTTCAAATACAACCGGCGATACTTGGCTTCCAATCAATCCCGACTATGTTGATGGAATGAACGTAGCAGCGCAAGAAACCTCAGATAATTCGCATTTGAAAATTTTCAAGCGTTTAACAAAACTAAGGACACACAATGTGTTGCTACAAGGAGAATACAAATCAAAATTAGCGAATGACGACAACGTCATCGTCTATCTTCGCAAATACGAGTCAGATTGGGCTGTTGTGATTCTGAACTTTGGTAGTACGGAACAAATTGTGAATGTGATGAGCGAGTTTAGTGATGAGACAACGCTTCCTTCGACATTGGCGGTTTATGCCGCATCTCTTGATACTTTGGCTACTGCTAGCATTCAGGATTTAACTCAAGTTACCGTTCAAGCCGACAAGGCTGTTGTTCTCTCAACTGTTACTTATGAAAGTTTGACAAATTAAAGAATGAATATACTGAATAAAAATTTAAACTTTTTTGACTTGTATTTAAAATATTTTAAAATTTCATTTAAAATACATTTATTAGAAAATAAATGTTCATAAATTAACAAATCTTAAAAAGTGATTTTAATTTATTTTTCACTAATTTTTTGAATTTTTTTGAACCTCTAACAACAATTTTTTATACCTAAATATTTTTCCTGTAGGTTTAAAAAAATTTCAAGGAATGCATTCGAATGTAATATTTTGTAATTAATGATAAACCCGTTTAAATAAAAAAGAATTTTCGTTTTACATTTTTTAATTTTTAATTTTATTATTATTATTTTTATTATTGTCCTTATAGAATTAAAGAATTTAAATTTCCCGTAAAGAATTTTAAAAATATTTTTGGAATAATTATTTTGTTCACTTAACTTTTTACAAAATCATGTCACAAAAAATCTTGATAGCTAAAAACTCTTCAAAAAATTACTTCCAGCACATGAAAATATATTTGCTTTCAAGCAGAAGTTTGATATTATAATATTCTCACCTCACAATAATATTTGTTTAAACTAATTATTCGAGTGGGAATTACAAAATACATCAAGTGTTTAATAATGATTGTAAAATTTGTATTTACACGGAGACGTTTGCGAAAAGCGATAAAATCTTAAAAGCTTTTAAAACAATTGACATGCGACAAACACTTTGGGAAATCAATTTATGGAATAAAATGAGTGAATTTTATCGATTTTTCTATCATTTTGCGACTGACAACGATGAAGTTAGTTTCATTGCTTTCGCTGATTTGTTTCGTGATTTCTGTCACTAGTCAAGAGCTTGATTGGTGGGAAGGTGCAAATTTTTATCAAATCTACCCTCGCTCATTTATGGACAGTAATGGCGACGGAATTGGAGATTTGCAAGGAATCATATCCAAAGTGCAATATCTAAAGGATTTAGGAATGGACGGTGTTTGGCTGTCGCCCATCATGAAATCGCCTCAAGCTGATTTTGGTTATGACATTTCCGATTATCGTGACATACATTATGAATATGGAACTTTAAGCGATTTTGAGGAACTGCTTGCGGAGTGCAATCGAGTTGGAATTAAATTAATTCTCGATTTCGTGCCAAATCATACTTCCGATGAGGTAAGAAAAATTACGTGAAAAATACTCGAAAACTTTTCACCAACAAATTTTAAGAATTCCTAAAATAACAATTTAATATTTTTCAAAACAAGCATGAATGGTTTAAACTCTCCGAATCCCGTGTTCCTGGATACGAAGATTATTATGTCTGGCGAGATGGAAAATTAGATCCAAACACAAATCTCCTTGTCCCGCCAACAAATTGGATCAGCTTCTTCCGCTACAGTGCATGGCGATGGTCAGAAATTCGAAAACAATTTTACCTCCATCAATTTCACTACAAACAACCAGACATTAATTATCGAGATCCGAGTCTCGTTCAGGAGATGAAAAATGTTCTCACTTATTGGCTACAAAAGGGTGTCTCGGGCTTTCGTATTGACATCATCGTTTGTTTGTTTGAAAAAATGTTCAACAATGGAACTTTCCCCGATGAACCGATAGATAATCCGAATTGTGATTACAACGATGCGTGCTACCTTAAACACATCTACACTCAAGATCAAGATGAGACCTTTGACATGGCCTATCAATGGAGAGAACTGTTGGAAGATTTTAAAGCACAAAATGGCGGTGATACAAAAATCATAATGACCGAATCATGGGCGGACGTTTCCTTAGCTCAACGATTCTATGGTGACGGTGTTAGGAATGGAAGTTACGTTCCATTTAATTTCGAATTAATTAAAAATCTAAATAAAGACAGCACAGCTGCTGATTACAAGAGAAGCATCGACTCATGGCTTGATCCATTGCCGAAGGGTGTTCAAGCGAACTGGGTCATTGGCAATCATGACAAACATAGAGCTGCATCACGCTTGGGAGTTGAAAGGGGCGACTTGATTAACATTTTAATTCAAACACTTCCGGGCGTCGCAATTACTTATATGGGGGAGGAGCTGGTGATGACAAATGTTCATATATCGTGGAATGACACTCTCGATCCGCAAGCATGCAACACTCACGATCCAATTAATTATGAGGAGTCCTCGAGAGATCCTGCGAGAACTCCATTTCCATGGGACGACACTAAAAATGGTGGATTTTCCACTAACGATACAACTTGGCTGCCCGCTGGTGACAATTATAAAACTGTAAATGTGAAAGCTCAAGAAAATGCTGAAAATTCCCATCTAAAAATTTTCAGAAGACTCACGAACATTCGAAAGCAGCCAGTCTTTCGTCAAGGCACTTTCTTGTCAACTCTATTGAACAATGACAATATCTTTGCATATGTGAGGCAATTTGGAAATGATTTTGCTGTCGTTGTTTTAAATTTAGGAAAATCGCAAGAAAATGTCAATGTAAAGTTATCTTGGCCATCAATTCCTGACACTCTAAAAGTTTACAAATCATCGTTAGGTTCTGATTTAACAAATGGTCAGGAAATTTCATCTTCAAGCATCACAGTTAAAAGTGATCATGGAGTTGTGCTTCTCTCATCGGAAGTTACCGCACAATACTAACATAAAACCGCACAGCTGAGAAAAGCATCGAAAATTTTACACAAATTTTTTTCTCTCTTTTTCGATCACTAAAATGATCGTGAAAATTCGTTTTGCAAATAAAACTCTCACAAAAAAATCCTCTTCAGAAAGTTTTCATCTCGCGATCGCTTCACACGCGGAAAAAAGTGTCGCGAAGAGAATAAAAAGTAAAAAGAAGAAAAAATTCTTCTTTAAAATTTTAGAAAGTTTCTGAAAAATTTACATAATAAAAGTTTGATAGCATTTTGCAATTTAAAATTTCATCGATGACAGAAAAGTGAGTGAAATTTTTGACTTTGAAATTTCCAAAATGGTGGTGATGAAAAATCAGAATTTTTTTTCTTTCAATGAGGAAAGAAGAGGAAAAAAGTTAAAAATGTGTGAGAAAAGTCGATGTAGACAGGCGTAAAGTATTTTAATGATGTCATCATAGTTGTGTGTCTTAATGATGATGTTCGAGAAAAAAAATTAAATTATTTTTTTATTGAATAAATTGAAAGATTTATGGAACTGATGAAAAAACTGGAAAAAATCTTTACATTTGTCTAGTTTTTTTTGGATTATTTTCCAATTATGAATTTTAAAATTAATTTTTATTTTAGTTTAAAAATTAATTTTTGACTTATTTATGAATTTTTTTGACTTTCAATGAAAAAAATAATAAAAAAAATTTAACGGATAAAAATGATTTAAACGTCTCTCGTCGACCGCATCATTGACCTTTCCTAATTTCAAACCTCGACAGCCACTTTTGACCCAATTGCTCTCGTATCAATGACGTTGTGACGCTCGAGTTCATCGCTATGTTATGTTTTAGTCACACTTCGGACTTTCTATTTTAAAACTTGCCGCTATTTTATTTTACATTTCTTTAAATGTTAGTGAGAAAATTTGAAAACAACAAAGAGGAAAAAATTTTATTCGATTTTAATTTGACATTTGAAGGAAGTTCGCCAAAAAAATTTCCGCGATGGAGAGATGGAAATAAAAAATTATTACAAGCTGAAAAAATGAAGATATCGCGTTTAATTTCGTTGGCTCAAATACACAAAAAATATTCATGCATCATGAAAAATTGGAAAAAGAAAAAAAAATTATTTTCTAAAAATAACGGGAAAAAATGTGATAAAATTTTCATTCAATGTTGAAGAAAGAACCTTCGACGGGAGTGAGAGAAAATTATGTTTACATTTTCCTCAATATATCGCTTCACTCGTAGCAAAAAAGTTTTCTTGTATTCAATTTCATGCCACGAGTGGTGTCAATTCTCTTAAATTTGAAAAGTTCACAAAGGAAAAACTTTTTTAATTCGATTTTAAATTTTTGTGACAAGATTTTTGCAAAGAAATTTTAAAAAAGATAAAAAAGGCATTTTTTTCAATGATGAGAATATAAAACATGTCAAATTAAATGTTTCAAGTCAAATAATTCAAATTCAAAAGTTAGAGGTAATAAGTTCAATAAGTTTTTTGATTAATAATGCAATAATTTGTTAAAATATTAAAATTTAAAGAATATTCAAATTAATGAAACTATCCAAAAAAAATCGAAATTTATAAAATATTCCATTAAATTTTTTTTAAAATTTTGCTCTCGATCGAGTGCATGTCAAATAAAATTTTCGTTTATTTTCAACTGAAAAAGACGAAAGAAAGTTTCGAGAAAATTCTGCAAAATATCACAACAATTTAACCTCAAATTACCGAATGATTTATGTGCTTAAGTACTCACTTAAAAAACATGAGACAAACAATAAATTTTCATTCTTCTTTCGATTATTTAAAAAAAACTTTCCCAATGCTGAGAATTTTCGTCGACGACATATTTTAAACGCTCTCAGCTGTTAAATCTAAAATTATCGTTGACTCACACTTTCTTTCTCTCACACAACCACAGCTTTCGTCATTACTCGAATGTATTTTGAATCAGCGACAAAATTAAATGGAAATTTAATGCGAATCGCAATTACATCGACATCTGTTTTATAATTTCAGATGCCTTTAAACGGAAGAGCTAATCCCATATCGAAACCGTCATGGTTGAAAGATGCGTCAACTCCAGCGGCAGCAGCAACAACGACATCCGCAAAACCATCGTGGGCGAGAAAAACGCCAGCGGAGGCGTCTAAGAAAGAGGAAACACCTCCGACTGAGCCAAAAGTAATAAAAAAGGACAGTGAAAGTCCACCGAAAAAAGAAGTTTCGTCTAAATTGCAATCGCGTGAAATTAAAGTTCCCCTCAAAGTCGAGAAGACCATCAAAGAAACACCGATAGTTAAAAAGCCGGTCGAAGATAAAAAAGAAGAAATCAAACCTGAGCCAAAAACAATGAAAAAACCGCCATTGAATCTGTCACCAAAGTCGGCAAGTACGACACCATCAAAGTCACCGACCCCCTCGAAAACACCCAGTAAATCGCCAACGCCAAGCACTGTAACAACATCATCGACCAAGTCATCGAGCAATCCCGATCCTACCAGCGACTCAGATGAGTCAGAAGATGAAACCGAGTCTGAGTCAACATCGAGCGAGAGCTCATCGGAAATCGATTCGGATGAGGAAATTGATTCAAATTTAGAATTTAGTGACAATGAACCCTATCGACCGCCATCGCCTGTCAATGCAAAACAAAAGCTCGTCATACCGACTCTGAGAAAAGTGAAGAAAAGTCCCGAGCAATCGGAGCCCGAACGCTCTCAATCGCCCGAATTTGCATTCAGAAAGCCAGAGCTGAGAAAAGTCGTCACTAAACAGAAAAGTGAAGTGCGCGAGCGAACACCATCGCCCGAGCCAAAGTTTATTAAGCCAAAATTAAGAAAAGTGCCCTCGTCGTTGCGCACAAAAGATTTTAAGCGTGAAAAGCTTCCCCTCGTTGAGCTCAAGAAGGCGCCCTCGAAGCAAATGGATTTCGGAGATACCAAAAAATCTACGGAACAATTTCCATTGAAACCGTCAATATTGCGGGCTGAAAGTAATAAAAGAAGTGAGTCAAGTGCAGATGAGAAATTTTCTTCCTCTCTCCTTCGATAAGATCTTCTCGCATCGTCAGTGATGATGATTTTGTGTGTAAATAAATGTTTGCTTTTCCTTCATTTTCACTCGTCTTCAACGCTCTAAGAAAATCCTCGTGATAATGGTGTTGATTCATTGTGTAAATGAGGGGTGAATTTGGAGGTGATGAAGCTTCAATTTATTCACAAATTCTAAAGCTTTTAATGGCACACAAAAAAATAAATGAATTTTCCCACACACTCTTTAAATGCATTAAAACTGTTACAAATTACCATTTTCATACGTCTCTCACTCGTCACATCGTGCATTTTTCCCCTCTAATTACATTCAATGTGCTTTAATGCTTTTTTCCTCCGCAAACATTCACATGAGAAAATCTTCTCAAGGTCTCTGACGTTTATTTTCATAATTGAGATTGTTTTAATTGCTCAATTTTTTTTCTATCTGCTTTATTTACAGTTCCTGGGCCTCCGGTAAGATTTTTCAGTAATATTTTTTTGGGTAATTCTTAAAATTTAATGTTTTTGTGATATTTTTAGCCGCCACCCCCACCTCCACCTCCTCCTCCCGGTTTAAAACCACCAGAAGGCTTCGAAAAGAAATCAATTTCGGAGAGGCAAAAGGAAACAATTGAACGTCTCAAATCACGTGCGCGTAGACGTCCTGATTGGTCCGAAATGATGAAGGAAGTTGAGGATGGCAAAAAACTTCGTCACGTACAGTGTAACGATCGGTGAGTCAGAAAATTTAATTCGTTCGCAAAATCGCAATTAAAGTTCATCATTTCGCAGTTCAAGTCCAATTGTCACATGCAAATCGGTGGCTAAAATCAAAGGTCAATTTATCTATGAAACGGAAAAAAAGAATACTGAACTCGATAAATTGCTCCATCAAATTCAAAGCGGCATCAAATTGAAACCGACGAGGACGAACGATAGGAGTCGACCAGTCCTCGATGGCTTGAGAAAATTCCGACGACAAATGACGATTGAGGAGCAAATTCAAAAGTCAGAGTCGAAAGCTGTTCTCAACACCGAGAGCATTCCCTCACCGGTGCTCGATGACGAGACAGATGAATTGGATGACATTGATAGAGTTCGCGATGACTTGCAGAGCACAAAACAAATGTTGGCATTAGAGTTGAGAAATAAGGAAGCACAAGAGCGTGAGAATAAAAGATTGCTGGCGAAAATTGCAAATTTAGAAGCGGAACTTGATAGAGAGCGAACAAGTAGATCAGGATCAACCACATCTGATACCCCAATTAACCTTTCGAATGGATCTGATGATGCTCTAATAAAAACTTTAAAGAAGGAATCTGAAGAGTTGATAAAAACCTCAAAGCAGCTCGAGAGAAAGTATCAGGACGCAGCAGAGCGTCTTGATCATGCACAAAAAGAGGTTGAGGAACAAAAACGATTGATTGCAACTCTGGAGAAGAAACTTCAGGTGAGCTTTTGAAAGCTAACAAATTTAAAAGCTTCTAACAAAAAAAACGCTTTGCTTTAATATTTAATGCTTTATAGACTTTTGAGGATTACGATTTCTGGGAAAATATGGTAATGACACGCAAAAATATAACACAGCTTATTTTTTTCGAAAATATGATTCCAACTTTTAAATTTTAACCGTTAAAATACTTTAAGTACTTCCTAACTTTATTATTTACCACATTAATCAAAATCTATAACCCTTTAGGGCGATAACATGGATTCGCGACGTCAAAGTGAGGTACAGCAGCAAAAGGAAAGCTCACCCGAGATGGAAATTGTGATGTCGGAAGAGGAAGAAGACGAAAGCGATGAAAAGAAGGCGGAAAGGGCTGCTAGGAGATTAAAACGTGAAGTTGACTTGCTTCACACTAAATTATCGCGATTGAAAGAAAAGGAAACAAATGCAAGAACCGAAAGAAAAGCTTTGCGAGACGCCATGAAGAAAAATCAGCAAATGTTAAAGTAATTTAGAAATCACTCAAGCGAGGATTTAATGAAATTAAATTAACAATTTTTCCTTCAATTTCAGAGATGAGAAGAAAAAATTCAAGAAATTACAGAAGGAAGTCGAAAAAATGGCAGCAATGATGAAAGCGGTCGAGGATGAAAATTCTGACGAGGAGCAAGAAGAAAAAGAAGAACCTGTAGAATCGGAATCAGAAAGTGAAGAAGAAGAATCTGAAGAGAGTGACTCAGATAGCGACAGTGAAACAGAAAGCCAATCTGAGGACGAAGTAACCCACACGTATAGTTATTATTTACATTTCTATTAAATTTTAATTTTCCAGAGCGCCGAAGATCAAACTAAGAAGGAAAATCTTGAGCCACGTGTCAAACGGCATGACGGTCGTCTTGCTTCACTTAAGAAAGGCAATTATCTCCTCGAGGCTAACGTTGAACGCATCAAGGACGAGATCAAGGAGCATAAAGAAAAATGCAGTGCACTTCAAGCTGATCTTGACTCAGTCATTGATTTGTGTTAGATAGATAAATTATTCAAAAAAATTTAATGGGCTGAGTTATTGCAATTTAACAAGAGATATGTGCTTATAATAAAAAAATTTAAAAATACTTTATTTATAATTCAGTGCAGGTTTGATGGAGGCGAGCAATAAAACTCCAACGTTGTTTTTTATTTTTAGTTGATTGAAATCCACAGATTTGCTGTAAATTTTTTGAATTTTAATCAATAAGTGACAAACTTGTCGATTTTACTTACTCATTTTTGTATCCAGAATTAAGTGAGGATGTATAAACTTTCATCGTTCAACAATATCACAGCAACATCATTTTCATTTTGACTTTTGTACGCAAAAACATTTTTATTATTAAACAATTTTCCTTCGTAATCTCGCTTAGTATGAAAATATTTTGTTTCCTGATTTTTGTAAGTCTTTTAAAAAAATTTAAGATAAGAATTTTCAGCACTTTCTTGAAATTTTGCATGTTAAAATCTTCAAACCCCGACTCATTTCTCTCTGATTTTTTAAACCACTCATGTTCATCACTGTAATTTTTTTAAAGGTTTAAAACTTTCTATAAAACTTCCCATATCAACTCACCTCGAATGATTTGGCACGAAATCGAGAACTAACCTCAATCCGAGCTTTTTGCACTCGACAATTAGCTCATCGAAATCATTAAGTGATCCAAATTGCGGATCTATGTCTCGATAGTCGGATATGTCGTAACCAAAATCGGCATTCGGTGATTTATAAATCGGAGACAACCACACGCCATCGATACCCAAGTCCTTTAGATACGACAATTTCGATTTTATTCCCTGTAAATCTCCAACGCCATCGTTATTACTGTCCATGAATGAGCGCGGATAAATCTGATAGAAATTGGCATTGTCGTACCATTCGGAATGCACTAAAGCGATAGTGAAGGCACTTATGAACAATAAAAATCAAGTGGAAAATTTAAACATTGTTCAACTTCAAAGTTTATTTTTTTAATAATTTTATTTACCTTAAATGAAAAATAAAAGTTGTTTTGTAAACAACGCAAAATGAGATAAGGTAAAAAATTGTTAAGAGCACGCACAAACTTCAATTGCTTATGCAGGAAAATTCAAAAAAAGTTTATCAATTTTTATAATTTTTTTAAGTTGATTATAAATTTTATTAATTTGCATTTAAAAAAATATTAGAAAAAACATTGAATTTTAATGATCTGAAAGAAATTCAATGTCCATGTGCCAAAACTTTGTATTTTCAAAGAGGTAAACCAAGAAAAGCCGAAATTTCTTTTGATATAAACACCTCATTCACAGAAGAGATTTTTCTGCTCATCACAAGAAGAAGGCGAGAAGGGGAAAATCTTTTTCCTTTCTCGCAAATGATTGAAAAAGTTTTTCTTCGCTTTTTTATGCTCGGCGGAAGCGTGTGGAAGAAAAGGAGGAAAAAATTAAAATCGTGAGATAAATTTTTAATTAATATTTTTTCTTCTCATCGAAGAACAAGAAAAAAACGGAGAACTCAAGAGAATTTTTCACTCTTTGGCAACCGTCAGAAGAGAAAAAAAACTTTGACTCTTTTCAGTTTCTTCTTCCGGTGTGTTCTTTAATAGATTCTACTGCAAAATATATTCGGCGTTAATTATTTATCTCACCACACACACAAAAAAAAGTGAAGAAAATATTGAAGAGAGAAAATTGGTGAGACGTGTCTCATTGGGGAAAAAGTGTGAAAAACTTTTTTTCTCGTGTTTGATTAATTTTATCTCACAGATTTTTTCATAGAAAATTAACAGCAAAAGAATGAGGCATTACAAGATCCCCCCAAAAAATGGGAGTCGGCTGAAAAAAGTTTTTTAATTTCTCTCCACAATCCCGTGAGCTCCCCCGTGGAGTTGAAATGACACACACAGAAGAAAAAAGAAACTTTCCACTTTTATCGGAAGCAATTAAAAACTTTGAGCTGTAAAGATAATAATTATCATTCATTGAACAAAAAGTTGTGCCTTGTACGTGCAGCCTTTAATCATCAACCTCCAAAATAGCGCCATTGCGACATTCTGAGACAGAAAGAATTTCCTGCTTTTTATGCGGAACATTAATTTCTATGAAAAATTTGAAACAGTTTTAGCGATGATTATACGTCACAGATATGTCATTCAACCTAGGCGTGATCTTTCAGCTTGTGATAAATTTTTAAGGTGACACAAAAGCTTTTGGAAGATGAAGAAAAGTTTTTCGTTAAGAAGCTTATGGCTATTAACTAAAGTCATCTGACACTTTTTTTAGTTCCATTCTTTTTCATATCGTTACACCAAAATCGACAAATGTTCCCCAGAGAGCCCAGAAAGCTTTCTCAACACAACTAAAGTTAACATTTCTCCACCCTTACATTTCAGTGTGATAATTATGTGACAGTTTTGTGGTGGTAAAAGGCAACATTTACAGATTATTTTCACTTAAAGGGAAGAAGAAAAATAGATAAGAACATGACATGAGTAAGATTTAGTGGTGTTGAAAAAAGTGAAGGTGAAAGATTCAAAAAGATTTAAGCAGAATAAATTTTTAAAAGTTGAAGAGATTTTTTGAAGTGTTTTAAATATTTTATAAAAAGTTAATTTTTGAGTGAATACCAACTGACCAACCCTTATAAAAAGCCAAATTTATCTTAATCTAAGGGCTTAGTTTCATCCCGTTTATGCATCTTTATCTCGTTAAGATGTCACACAGAAAAATGGATAGCGAAGCAGTTGACATTTCGATAAATTTGTCAAATCAGCCCTTTTTATCATCTCGAAATCACCACTTGACTAAAAATATCCATGACGAAAGCCGAAAATTTTCTACCGCCATTTGTTTCTCTGACCATGATGACACCCGCACATACGCATAGTGACAGATATAAAGCGGAAGTTAGATGAAAATTTACGGGAATTGAGCCCATGTGGAGGGAAATGATTAATGTGCATCAACATTTTTCTCATCCTTTATCTCTCTCCTCATAAAGTAGATGAGGGAAAAGGAATCGAGTGAAAAAATAGGTGGTCAGGTGTGCGTGTCTATCATGAAAATATAAATTATCCTTTTTTCGCACGAAATGTCTCGATTCATATATTACAAATGTTAAATGAACTGCCTGTTATTTTTTGATGGCACACATGCACATATTCAAGAAAAACTGCTTGAGCCAGTTTAACATCTTTTTCGAACATTGCGCTTGAGACTGAAGTGTTTCATGTAAAAAAATTAAATAAGTTAAATTTTTAAACTTTCTACTAAGCAAATTATTAATTGTTATGTGGATATTTTAATTTCCACGATTTTTTTTCCTTTGGCACAAATCAATGTGTGACAAATAAAAAATTAAATGCATAATTTTCTTCATTTCCTTTTACCCTTTTTTCAAATTTAGCTTTACAAAGGAGAGAAAATATTTGTATGTGGAGGAACTAAGAAAGTAAAGTTTCAATCTGATTATTCAGTCATTGTTTACAGCGCAACTTCTTCTTCCCTATCCATGTGCTTTTATTCCTCTCACATGCATGAAAAATTATGTTTATTTTTCATGGCATGAATTTTTCTCTCCTTCTTATCTCTTGCCATGCTATTTGCTTGGCTTTCACTTCATCTTCTCTCTTTCCGACGTTGTATTGCAGACATGATAAGAGAAGGAGAACCGTCATGGAATATTCAGTTAGTAAACGAATGAGAAGTGGATAGAGCTCATTGAGTACATCTTTTTATCCGTCCAAGCTCTTTCTCTTTTTATAGCTCAACGAGAGAATTTTAATGGTTGATGTAGCAGTTTTGAGTGGAGCTCATAAATTATTCAACTATTGCAAGGATTACATCCACTTTGTAATGTAACTAAAATTGGATTTACATCAATTAGTATGTACATCCCTCTATACTCAAAGAACTCAAACATTTTCATATATTTTTCAATTAACCTTTACTCAGCCTTTATTTGAATGTTTTACATCCTTTTGGCAAGAACTCAGCATCATCAATAAATAATTGAGGGATGTACAAATAACCTTAAGCAATATCGGTTGATTTTATTGTAAAGGTGTTTCCACATCAGCGATATCGATATGTGTAATAAAAGTGACGGTAATATTCCAGGCCTCAAGTGCCTTCTCTCTTTTATTTGCCAATATTTATTCATTCGAGAAGCACCTCCGAAGAGTGTACACACAAATATTATACACCTCTCCTCTGGATAACATTGATATCGATCGTAAATGAAATTTTATCATGTGTTTATTTACTGAGCAATTCAGTCGGTGTAGTTAAACGTGCCTCAGACACATTGAGAGATATTGAGAGTCGACCGGAGAAGCATCAAGAAGGAGGAATCTCATGAATAATACCAAAGATGACTGCATTCATCGACCGTGGAGACTGAAATTAGTCGATGGGTAAAATTTTAAAGCTTTATACAAAAAAAAAATAATTAAATTTTAAAATTTGTTATTCAAAATTAATATTTTGCAGGTTTTAGACAGTTCAAAACTTTTGTTATATTTTTCTATGTTCATATATATATGAGAAAAATATGTTAACTACACATTAAAGCCATCTCTTCATTTTTGCTTCCATTCAGACATTCATTCACATACACAATGTCGTTATCCTACTTGTTCTCCTCTCTACGGTACTTGGTCTATCGATTTCATGTCTACATAAATACCTTACGAGTGTCACACATCTATGTGAGAGCGGTTCTTGAGGTGTGATTAAAGGAAAACACTCTTTTACATCTTAATCTCTTCAACTTATCTTATCGATAACTGCAGTTAGTGCAAATATTAGCAAATTGAAGTTTTTCTGTGCTCTATATATAAAGTAAAGTTTCAACTTGAGCTCAGTAACATTCGCTAGACATGCATTGTCGGTTGATTAAAGTTTTATTGTTCATAAGTGCCTTCACTATCGCTTTAGTGCATTCCGAATGGTACGACAATGCCAATTTCTATCAGATTTATCCGCGCTCATTCATGGACAGTAATAACGATGGCGTTGGAGATTTACAGGGAATAAAATCGAAATTGTCGTATCTAAAGGACTTGGGTATCGATGGCGTGTGGTTGTCTCCGATTTATAAATCACCGAATGCCGATTTTGGTTACGACATATCCGACTATCGAGACATAGATCCGCAATTTGGATCACTTAATGATTTCGATGAGCTAATTGTCGAGTGCAAAAAGCTCGGATTGAGGTTAGTTCTCGATTTCGTGCCAAATCATTCGAGGTGAGTTGATATGGGAAGTTTTATAGAAAGTTTTAAACTCTTAAAAAAATTACAGTGATGAACATGAGTGGTTTAAAAAATCAGAGAGAAATGAGTCGGGGTTTGAAGATTTTTATATTTGGCGAAATCCAAAGAGGGATGAAGTTTCGAATGCGATGATACCACCTAACAATTGGATGTCTGGATTTCGATACAGTGCATGGCGATGGTCAGATACGAGACAACAAATGTATTACCACTTTTTCCATCAAAAACAGCCTGATCTTAACTACAGAAATCCAAAAGTTGTTCAAGAAATGAAAGACGTTATGACTTTTTGGATGGACAAAGGAGTTGACGGATTTAGAGTTGACGCAACACCAATTCTCTTCGAGCAAATGAATGAAGATGGAAGTTTTCCCGATGAACCTCGTTCTTACGACCCCAATTGTGATCAATACGATCACTGTTCACTCTTAAGTGTTTACACTGAAAATCAGCCTGAGTGTTATGACATGGTGAAGCAGTGGCGTAAGTTAGTCGATGATTACTCAACAAGTAATAATGTAGATAAGAAGGTGATTATGGTTGAGTCTTATGCGAGGACAGACCTTAACATGCTTTACTATGGAAATGACTCATCTCCCGGTGCACATTTTCCATTTAATTTTGAACTTATTAAAAGAGCTGACAAAAACAGCACAGCAGAAGATTTCAAAAATATCGTTGAAGAATGGATTTACACAATGCCATCAGGTCACATTGCAAACTGGGTTCTTGGTAATCATGATCAACATCGAATAGCATCGAGACTTGGTGTCGAACGAGGTGACATGCTGAATATTTTACTTCAAACTTTACCGGGTGTTGCAATCACTTACCAAGGTGAGGAATTAGTCATGACTGATGTTTATTATACATGGAATGAAACTAAGGACCCACCTGCATGCAATTCAAACCCAGCAATTTATGAATCTCGATCACGCGACCCTGCTAGAGCACCTTTCCCATGGGATGACACAAAAAATGGCGGATTTTCGACGGCTGACGAAACTTGGCTACCAACCAAAGATAATTACAAAACAATAAATGTAAAATTACAAGAAAGTGCTGAAAATTCTCATCTTAAGATTTTTAAAAAATTAACAAATATCAGAAAAGAAAAAGTTTTTACATCGAACAGCTACGAGGGAAAGTTATCAAATAATAAAAACATTTTCACATACAAGAGACAAGATAAAAATGATGTCGCAATTATCGTCTTGAATTTTGGAACAAATGAAGAAACTGTAAATGTAAATGAGCTTTTTCCGCTTGCACCTAAAAAGTTAAAGGTCTACACGTCGTCGTTGGATTCAGGACATAAAGATGAGTAAGTGCAAAAATATAAAACTATAATAGTTTGTAAATTATTTTCTTCCATTTATCATAGTGAAATAATTGACATTGCTAATGTGAAAATCAAGAGCAACAGTGGAATTGTTTTTATTAATTCAAGCATCCTTAACAAGGCAAGCACCATATTAGTTCTTCTTTCTGTAATTGCTGTACTTTTTAATTAATTTTATTGATAATAAAATTTAAAGTATTTGGTTTGAATTACCAACAAAAATTCTAAAAAGTTTTCAAATACTGAAGTCTTAAAAATCATTACCTAGAAATTTTTTATGTAAATTCGTACCATTAAAAAAATAAAATTATTTCATCTAATCTTTAATAAATTATTAAAATGCTTTTGTGAGTCCCAACTGTAATTATTCATTACGTCCTGAAGATCCATTAACTAATTATCATCAAACACAAAAGTAAAATGTAAAAGCGAACGATTTTTTCCTCCATCTTCGCTATTTCGAATTATAAAAAAATAAATTTTCGTCTTAGGCAGTTAGCCATGATGGGCTTTTTCATGAAATTTTAATGAATTGTAAATTAAGCACGACAAATGGATGCCAATCAAGTTAATTTTGATCTTGTATGAAATATTTATTGGCATTGAAAATTTCACAAAAGAAGATTTGTTTGTCGACAAATTTCGAGTTCGTTATTGACTTTGCAACAACATCATAACATTGTCAATAACAACCTCGTTATATGCTTGTATTTGAAGGTTAGTTGTATGGAAGGGAAAAGTTCATTCTCATTACAGAACTTTATCATCATCATCATCAATGTCACAGGAGTCACCGCAATGCATACATAGACTCATCTCTCTCACTCTCTTTTGCTCAGAAACACGTGATTGTAATTCTACGGATCACGTAACTACTAGATACAAAGAATACATTACAAATCCCCCACAGTCACATAAAAAGTCCTGCACCATAATGAGATTTCATCTCGGCAGCAAAAGGAGCGAGAAAAAAGTTTTACTTCTCTTATGCGACATTTTTATCGTTATTGAGACATCAGTTCAACGTTCCAGAAGAACTCGATCTTAATTCGTCCCACGTTTAACTTAAAGACACTTTAATTCTGGTGAAGAAAGAACAAATGGTGGAAATAATTAATGAATTGGAAATCGTTTAGGTATCTCTGCGGGTTTGACTTAATTTTAGGTCGACCATCTGCTAGAAATTTTATAGGTCAATCCTGAATTTTCCAAAAACTTCTAGCCACCCTATTCAAATTTTCCCACATAAACCCTTCCGCATCGTTCTTCTCAATTTTTATATATTTGACCTACAAAAAATTATGTGTTAAATAAATTCATAGACCCAAATGCATAAGATGAGCCTTTTATATGGCAGCAATCATCATCATTTTTCATTCTCATCTTTATTTCACGCAATTTCTCTCATCTCTCACTTTTATTTTCCCATAAAACTCATATTTCTTTGATTATTTGATCAAATTTTTTACGGCGCATCATAAAAAACAGAAAAAGGAGCATTTTCGTCTTCTTTAATGCATTATCATTATCGCCATGTGCTTTGCTATAAATAACGATTCGACTTTTGACTTAAAGTTAGCGAGAGAAAAATATTTGCTGTAATTTCATGAAATCTTCGGAATGAGCTCTCATCGAAAAATTTCTTACTTTGAATCTCATAAAAATTTTCCAGGAAATAACTTACAATTTCTCTGACAGCAAATTAAATAAAAATTTCACTGAACTTAAAAAATGTTTTCAAATAAAAATTAATTAAAAAGAAATGAAATTATTTTTTTTCTCATTTTTTAGCTCATAAAATTCAGTTGCTTTGCGACGCCACGCAATATTATTTATGGAAAATTAAACCTAATGTTTTTCATTAATTTTTCATTTCCCAACAAAAAATAAGGATGAGAAGTTGATGCTCAAATGTAAGTAAGTCGTTTTCTAAAAAAATCGCAGAATACTTTAAGAGATAATTTTTAACCTTTAACAGCCTCGAGAAAAATTAATTCCACGTTTTTGAGGAAAATTAATTCCGGGTTTGTTTTTGAATTAAAATTTTTACCATGACAACATTCTTTAAAGCATCATTTTTAATATGCTGAATCTATTGTGCATTGAATTAGAAAGTTTCAAGAAGAGTTTTTGGCAGAATAACCGCAGCCAGACTCTCGAAAATTTTAAGAGGAAAAAGCTAAATAATTTAATGGTTTTATAATCACGCTTTTGGTGAGCGAGTTTTTTCACGATGTAAAATTTTCAAGGATCGCAGTGCTTTTGTTAAAAATTCAAAAATTGAACAAAATACTAAAGTCTCAAAGTTGATTAAATTTAATAAATTTTTAGGAATATTTCCATCCCCTGACTTTTAACAAGAAAAGAATTTAATTGCGAGCAGAATTCTTTCTCTAATTCTTGCGCCCATTTGGGTTAAAAAATAATTAATCTCTAATTAATTCGTGCTCGGAGAGAAAAAAACGTTCAACTGCTGCTTATTTAAGCTTTTCGAGATAATTTCGAAAGCATGTATTAAGATGAAAATGAAATAAGCGGAAGTTACAAGAACTAATTTCTAATTTCTCTCGATTCTTCGTTTTCCCACGTGTACGATGCGAGAGATCGAGAAAATACGTGCGGGCAAAAATTACATTACAATCAACATCTTTGCACATTTATCAATCATTCGAAGACAAAGGCGTTTCTCTCATGGAATACCAAAAATTTTCACATCGTGCGAGTGAGGAGGAAACAAAGGACTTTCGGGCGTGTGTGTGTTTCCCTTCCTGCAGGCATATATGTATTATTAGCAGCATTACCCATGCGAGATGTGCCTCTCTGTGTGTGCTTAAACATTCTCTATTAAACATAATGAAAGCAAATCATTAATATGTTCTATAGAGATTTTCCTTCTCTCTCATTTCCTTCTTGGCACAGAGCTAGACGCATAGAATATACACTGCAGAATGAAAATGTACATAAATCATCGTGGCGGAGGCTGAGGAAAGCAGAAGCAGTGGAAGGAAAATGCCCAGTGAAGAGATAAATTGAGTGAGATTTCTCCTTAAATTTAGTTCATGCGAAGTCAAAATTTATCATCGAGCCTTTCTTACACACACACACATACACTCAGTAGAGAATGCAAGGTGTAGAAATTAACTTTTAGCTTTACAAAATAATATTTCAAAATAAAGAATGTCCAACCCTTGCTATATATATAA
Source organism: Tanytarsus gracilentus (assembly GCA_038502055.1). NCBI lineage: Eukaryota > Metazoa > Arthropoda > Insecta > Diptera > Chironomidae > Tanytarsus > Tanytarsus gracilentus. The sequence continues at coordinate 1,339,133 of JAXRKN010000045.1, read as the reverse complement.
AATATTTTTGTTGGTTGATTAGAGAAATGAACCATCCTTTTTGCTTTTTCAATTTTCTACCACTTCCTGTATAAAACAGAATGTTCCTGGAAAAAAGGAAACTCTGGTAAATCTTTGAGAGAGATTCTTTATGGAGTAATTGGTGGATTAACATGATATTGTTAAATTTTCCAGAAATTCTCAGGAAATACGTAAACAATCTGTTTCTGTCTCTCTCTCAAACTGTAAAAAAAATTTGATTTTTTTTTATAAACAGGTAAAAATTGATGCAACACTTGCCTTCTTTAAAATATCAAACTGGGTCCATCTCATCTTCCCCTCTTTTGTTTCCACAATGCGGCACTCAGTAAGTAATTTCAGACATCAAAAATAATTTTCCTTATCTTAATTATTTTCCATGTTCCTTTTGGCATTAAATGAGCTCATTTTCGAAAGTAAACTATGCCTAGGCACACACTCAGTGGGAAAATGAAAGCTTAATAAAACTTTCACGATTCCCTTTAAATCTTAATGAGCTCTTTAATGTCGCCTTTTGAATTTTGACATTGTTATTATTTTGTGTACCGCATGAGAGGGCTTTCGTTCCATGCTTATGGTTATTGCTGTTGTAGCTTTGAATTGTTTAGTTTTGTAACCCTCAACAACAGAGGCAACTCATTGTGAGTGAAAATGGAAATGCGGTCGATGTTGTTTGTCGAAGAAATCACTCAATTTTATCCTCCCACTTTGAACTAATTATTGAAGTTTCCTTTTTGAGGTTTTAGATTTTCTGGCCTTTTTGATTTAAATCTTGACAATCAATCGAGTGAAGATAAATTAATTACTTCAACATCTAAATCCCACAAAAGCCGGAACATGGACGAAACGTAACGCAATAATTACCATTTATCTTCTTCTCTGTCCTTTCTTCAGTTCAATCAACGAGGATTTTTACAATTCTCAAATCAATTTCATTAAAATTCTTTGCCATGCTGCTGAAATTAATCATTGGAGAGCGAGAAATTGTGTTTCGATATTTTTTTTTGAAAAGAAGATTTATTAAGGATGATGCTGGTTTAAACCTCATTAAAATGCAATTAATCTTGTTACATAAGATTTTTTTAAAATAACAAAAGCTCGTTTGTTGAGAATTTGAAGTTTGTTCGATTTACTCTTAAAATATTTTTTAAAAATATATAATTTTTACCAAAAAGAATGTATAACTATTTTCTCTTGTCCCCTCGCTCGAGTGCACAAAAGAAATTGAGGAAAAACAAAAACTTATTATACTGACTTTAAGTGGAAGCAATTAAAAGGGAAAGAGAAACTTCATGAAATGAATAAAAGCTCCTTGACTCAAACTCGAATTCTATTCATTCTTTTGTCTTACGTTGCATTTACTTCCTTCTCTGTTTCACAAAAACTTCACTTAATGATACTTTTCTTTCCCCGTATCTTGAAGTAGCTATTTTTTTGAGTGAGAGAGAGAAAATAAATAACAGCTCTAAGGAAAATATACGGGAAAAATTTCCACAATTGTCAGCAGAAAATGAGCTTCACAAAATAAAAAAGTTCTAGTGGAGAAGAGCAAATAAAAATTAAAACAGCGCTTCCGACTTTTATATCCGATGGCAATCAGGCTACAACTTCCGATTGCATGTTTACTCACTATAGCGTCGTTTGAGGGATCTAATTAAAAATAGAGAAATTAAGGTTAAGCTTGTGTGTGCTTGAAGGAGTTTTTCCGAGATTAATAATCCTCTTCAAAATATTTTATCTAAAAATCTTAATTTTTTTTCTTCGCTGCTTTATTATCAAAAAAAATAGCTTTAACCCTTTATTACACGAATGAACCTTAATCTTCAGCTCCATCGGTGATAGAAAAAAATGGCTTCTAAAATAATTACTTCATAAACAGTGCTTACACACCTCTCTTACAGCTCAGCTTCACATCATCATCACATTCATAGCCAAAACTATGAACTCTCTCACATGCGATTCTCTAAGCAACTGTAAAACGTGCAGTGAACGAGAGATAATGAAAAAATGTTTTTACAGCCACGATCGTCGTCGTAATGCAATGTAATGAATATGAGCTTTTTATGTTGAATAATAAAAGCGGTTGCCCGAAAAAAAAGAGAGAGAAACGAGATGAGGAAAAAGGGATGTAAACACGATGATAATCCATGGAAACGATTTCATTAGAGAAACTCATTCGCTCTTTCTATGGTGAGTGAAAAATAATTGAATCTAATGGAAATTTTTCTAACTGCTGTGTGATGTTCAAACTACTTAAAAATTTATACTGAGTTGTTTAAATTTTTGAAGCTGAGCAGATGTCAACTTGAAATTTTGAACACAAAAATCTCTTAAAATAAAATTCAAATTACTTCGAATAAAGCTTTAAAATTGACAGTAACTTAGCTCTTTTCTCTTCTATGCAAATATGAAATAATGAGATTCTATCTATAATTTGAAATTTATTGAGCTTCCAACCGAGCTAGAAGCTGTGTGTAACGGTAGAAAGAAGAAAAATGGAATTACAATGTGGATGATGTTGTTGTTATTGTGTAGATGTAAACGGAACAACAAAATCCTCACCATCGATTATTTATCTTTTTCTTCCTCTCGATATTTTTTCCATCGCACAGCGAGGCTGAAATTTACTGCACCTGGTGTACATGATTTTGATTGCGGGTTGTAGATTTATTGCCTCTCTCCCGTTGTCAAACTAAGCTTGATTTTATTTTAAAATTTATCTGAAAATGTCAAAGTCCAGTCAAGGTGAAAATGGATGAACAGGGTATTTTTTATGTGCTTTTAATTTTTCACCTCAACTGTGGGATTAACGATATCTTTCAACAGTTCAGCATTCATGCACGAAAAAACCATCGCTTTGTCACCCTATAACGAGCATGGTCATGAATATTTATCTCCTCCATACAATGAATATTAATTAACGAATAATAAAAGTCCATTAAGACCATACGATTATTTCATTAATCTGTCATAACTTCAGTAATTGAATTTCAAGCTTCGAACGTTCAATATGGAATGCATTGATGGGTGAGAATATTATGAGGGAGATTAAAATGACATTTACATTTTCATTGATATTTAAACTTTAAATTTATAAAGTGCACCAATTTATTTCTTGGATTTTATAAAAACCATATTTAACTGTAAGAAAAATGCAATTAATCATCTCGGCGGAAACTTTTCCTTTATCCGAACACATTTCCGTGCCCTCCATCGCACTCATCATCATCAACATCACGCACACTGTCACTTCCAGCTGGAAAATGATATAAAAGGTTCATCTTCCATAAAAATTATTTCTTTTTTCGTAGACACGTAGACGCAAAGATTAAAACAAATCTATAATGCCATTTTCAGATATCTTTCGGAAGTTTGTCAATAAACGAGAGCGACTCCAGTTGGCGAGTATAATTTCCAATTAAATTGTGTGTGAAGATTTCGATCATAAATTTGTGAGAAGGAAAAGAAAAGTTTTAAGAGAACATAAAAACCGGAAATGAATGTGACAATTTGTTAATGAGGCGGGAAAGTGTAAAAAGTTTTTCTTTTATCGAAATAGTTTTGCTCATCATCGAGATACACATGTACACGAAGACACAATAAGCTTTTTTCCGCTTTCGAACTTTTGCAATAAAAACCCATTAAAGCGAATTATTTTTTTTTGCTTAATGCAATGCATTGTTATACCTTCGTGGACATTTTAATTTTTTTTTCTAAAAGACTTTTAAATTGTTTTTAAAAACTTTCAAGTTTTTACTCAAAAAAGCTTAAAATTAATTTACTTTTTTGAGTTTTTAAATGAAATAATAAATAAAAATAATCAAAATCTTTTTAATTTTTCTTTATTATCAGCAACACAATAAAAGTGAGTGCGGTAGAGAAGAAGCAATAAAGTAATTGTACAATGAACGACATGTGACATTTGTGAATTTTGAAGAATTTCTTCATTTTATTGAGTTTAAAAATACCTATGTTTTTTTAACTTTTTAAACTTTCTAGCTACACCCTTGCAAAAAACTTCAAAATAAATCTTCAAAAGCTCTCAAAGTTGATGAAAAATTTTCTCTTCTTGTGTCATACTAAAAATAATTCTCTAGTTCTCTACCAAGAGACACAAATGAATCTGTCCCCAGAATGATAATGTTAATCATGTTATGAGTCTCAAAGATAAGTTGTGTATGTGATGAAGAAAGAAACAAATTCAAACTTCTAGACAAAAGACAGCAGAGAAAAATTTCTCGTTACACTAAGACGAGAACATAATAAAGTTCTTTGAAATAAAGCGCAAAAAAAGAGGAAAATATGCTTATCTTCGTGGATTAATCTTGAGGAATTAAACACTGGTCGCTTTTATTTCCACTCGAGAGAAACGCGATGGAAAAATTTGGAAGAAAACTCTCGATGATGACAAGCTTCAGCGGCTATCTGATCGTTGTTGTTTTATTGGTTCACTGTAAGTATTTAATTACAATGTAAATGCATAACTGACGTACTCGAGAGGGAAATTTTAGCACTTAATTGATGCTTTAGCAAAATTGTTCATATCTCAACATGCTTTATGTTTGTGCATGTGGGCACTTGGGTAGTCCTAACTTGAATTTTGTTGTCTTCAATTTGTAATTTGAGATATAAATCATCGATGACATAGTTTGATAAAACATTGGAGGGATTTTTGGGTGCTGAGTCAATGGTATTAAGTGGTTCATTGTTATTTTATTTTGGTTAATTGCAAAATATTAGATCTTGAATTTTTGTTAAAATACAGCAAAATTTTATATCAAAAAAAATTTGAACCTTTTTCAATTTATTTTTATGACATTTCCAATCCTAAAACATTTCAACAGAAGTTAAACTTTTTTTACCCTCCCAAGGATATAAATCAAATTACTCGTTGACAGCCGTGTTCATGAGCTTAATCATGCTAGTCACTCATATAAACAACATTTTCCTTGTTCTTCCCATAATTACATGGAGAAGCACTTGGGTATCTCCATAATAAATTACCATGCCACCGTTGCTACTGTTTTCTCTGGCCTTCGTCAACATTAAAAGTTTTGCCTCAGGACATAATCAGATTATTTTTGACAAGAACGTAAGAATATTAACATCGTTGTCATGAGTAACTTGCATAAGATACTTTAAAAGAGGAAGAAGCGATTATGATAAATTGTAATAAATTTTGCTTTGAAGCTCAACTTAATTAATTGCAAGTTAAGACACATAAAAAAGTCAATAAATTTAATTAATTTTTTTATCAAGAATCAAACAATCAAAAATTTATCTCATGACTTTTCGACAGCACACAAAAAAGTCCACTTTGATGCGCTCTCGATGATAAATAAGGCGATAATGAAGCGAAAGATTTTTTTATCTTCATTTTTACGACGCCATTCTGACCATTGTTTTCATCCTTATTCATAGACAATCGTTGTATGTATAAAATATAAAATAATGATCATTTGCAATGCCCTCTCTGGCCTTGACGATTAAGTAGCCATGAAAAAAGAAAGAGCGATGACAACGGAGAAAAATATTCATTGATTTATTTTATGGCAACGATGCTCTTTCACGCTCCCTCCAAATTTTCTTCTCTTTTTTTACGATTATAATTTCGATTTGAATAAAATGAGTCTTTGCGTCATTGTCGGCAATTCAGGATCTTTTTATGATGCATTTTTTATGGCAAATGACATGAATTACCAGATGGGTGAGGGTAAAAAAAATGCTCAAGATAAAAGATTGAAAATTTAAATCTGATATAAAGTTTAATGTGGCACATTTTATTGTGAAGATGGTAGACAATTTGAAATGGATACGCATAGTGATGGGGGAGTGGTGAGATGGATAAAGGAATGACATTAATCTTGGCTGTGGGAAATTTTCTTCGAAGGACTTTTGGTGGTGTTTAGATATTTCATAGGATTATACTAGTGTTTTAGCGAAATCTGTTTATGGGATAATTTTTAAGGCAAAGAATTTCATAACAATTTCATGGAGGGTCGAGGGTTAAGCTTGAGGTTTTGATCGAAGATAAGCCAGCTCATCTTGGTTATTCAATTTTAGATGAAGTTCAGGAATAAAATCTCCTCAATTATTTAAGAAAATTTAAGTAAAATACTTTAAAGACATTTTTCAATTTTAATATATTTTAGCACCCATCAGTCAACAGCTATTTTAGTGTCTTTAAAATTTCCATTAAAATAAAATCAAGAAGAAACTTTTACTAAATGAAACATTTTATGCATTTTTGAATGAAATTTTACGCCTATCATCACCTCACAGCATTCTAAACACCTGCTTTGAGGAAAATATTCTAAATTCCTTTTGAAGCCATTTCGGAAATATTTGTGCGTAGCGTTGATGGTTTTTATTGTTGTTTAAAATTCAAACACACCACATCAAAGTGTTGCTCATAGTGAAAATTCATAAGTCGAATCGGGGGTTTATCATAAAATCTTCATATTTTCAAATATTAACTTCAAACAGAAGTTTTTGGTAGATTTCACCAGAAATCTGACTTTAAGTTATTCATTGCTCCCACGAGAAAGAGTTCAAATCTTCTTTCAACGAAAAAAATTCATCGAGATGAATCTTTCACATCTAAAATTTGGTATTAACGTTGTTATCGAGAAATAATTTTAAATATTTAATGCGTTGTAAAAGTTAAACAAGTTGTTATGATAAAAACATTTTGTAATTTTAATACTAAAAAAGAAAAAAGATATCTCCATAGATATCTTTAGAGTAAAGTTTCAATTAATAAAGCCTGACAATATGAATCTTTTGGATTTTTTTATGTTTATGAGATTTAGATTTCAATATAAAACTTCTTTAGGTATTTTATTTAAGATAATAGAGTTTAAGTCTTAATTTTATCAAAAATATCACGTTTTTCGCGAATGCTCTCTTAAATTATCAACATAACCTGAAATTTAAACTCAAAAATTGCACGTCACGCTTCTAAATTATTTACATTTATTTTTCAGCTCTTGCAGATGCAGTGCATTTAACACATGTGCAAATACCCGAGTTTGCAGACGTTAGAGAAGTCGTGACTTTATCATGTTCGTACGTATTAAGGGGCAATAAAGATCTCAACAGTGTCAAATTCTACAAAGACGGAATGGAGTTCTTAAGGTCAGATTCGAATGCATTTTTCTCTTGCACTTTGACAAATTGTATTTTTATAAGTTGCCATGTGATATCGAAAATGTCATTTATCTGAAACTAATATCGAATGTATGAGAAATTTGCCATCGGACTCAATCTTTTCACACAATTTCCAATGATATTGCATTTTTAAAGAATTTTCCGCTCTCTAGATACTCTCCACTGATGAATCAACAAATACTAAACTGGACAGTGGATGGCATCACACTGAAAAGTGATCATCCTTACAGTTGCAATAGGACAACATGCAGTATTAGTTTAGACAATCTAAGCAGCGTGAGCAGTGGTCTGTGAGTATGGAGTGGATGAAAAGTTTATTTTTATTGAAGGTGACTCGAAATTGGAATTTTTTCCTCTAACCCACATTTATAGCTATCGATGCGAGATATCAGCTGATGCACCAAACTTTGCCATCGATTTTACAGATCAAAGAATGAAAGTTGTGGGTGAGTTTCTAAGTTTTTCTAACAACTTTAGAGGAATGGATTAAACACACGTGCTTTGACATAAACATTTTATCAACAGGACTCCCACGAATATCTCCAAGCATCAAAGGTCTAAAGTCATGCTATGATGTGGGAGACACGATAGAAGCCATATGCAAATCTGACGCCTCTTTTCCCCCTACGAAGCTCACTTGGTATGTCAACAATAAACTGGTAAGTAAAAAAAAATAAACAAACACTCGTTTAAAATTATTTTATGAAATTTTTCGATTCAAACTTTTAAACGTCCTCAGAACACGGAAAATCTTAATTAAAATTTCATTAATTCCACATGCGTCCACTTGCTCGCCTTTTATAAGCGCATTTGGAATTTGATAAAATTAATTTTCCAGGTGACCGACGATAGTAGTGCAGAATTGACACATTTCGTAACAGTTGCAATGAAAGTTGAGGATCTAACGCTTCGATATACGACGACCAAAATTCGTTTTCATTTGGACGAGTATGGGGAATTTGAGCCGATAGAAGGCAGATTATTTCTCATGTGCATCGCAAACATTGAAAATATTCCGAGTGTGAAGAGGCAAACGAGTGAGGTCGTTTACATTCGAGCAGACGAAATGAATAGCTTGCGTTTGATAAATTCCGGTATTTTGCAATGCAGAAGGTCGAGTGAGTGCATTAGTTTAATTGAACAGTGAGCGCGCTAATGGATTTTTTCCTTTCAGAATTTCTGCTGAAACTTTTCACCATCATCAATCTTTTAAAGGTTATGGCAAGAAAATTGTGAATTTTCAATTCATTAATTTTGCTCCAACCGCAACCTTTTTCTCATTACTGAAAAGTAAAAGTTTCTCAAACCCTAGAAAACCTTTCAATTATCATCAATTAAATTGAAGATTGAGATTTTGGAAAAGTCACATTGACAAAACTACATTTTAATTTAGTAAATTTACCTTTTTCAACTCAACCGCAATTAAAATCAACCGCACAATTTGTCGACCTGATGAAAATTGCCATCAGTCAATTAATAAGAATTTAAATAGTTTTATGACCTTCGATGTTGAGCATTTAAATTATTTACACGAGCATAAAAATTTATGTAACAAACTTTTGTTAATTAATTAATTTATTCTTGTATTCAATGTTTTACATAAAATTGACATCTTGAATAAATTTAAATATCAACAGAAAATTAAAGTATGACAAGTTTTTGGAAAGATAAAATAAATTGTTTAATGACACGAAAAATAAACTCAAAGACTTTTAATTTTTGGTTGTAGTTGTTCAATTAGAAAAAATTTGGTTAAAAAAATTAAAAAAATTATTTTCCATTTACAAACGTTCATAATTTAAGATAAATTTTCTCAAAGCCCTACGGTGAAGCTACAACAAAAACTTTTATCTCAAACACGATATTAACAATTCTTTCAAATTATTCAAACCCACCTCTTTATCCACGACAAAAAAGAGTTTTTTTTTACTGACTAAAAGCATAAATTTTTTAGACAAAGAGTGCTCTCTAAAAATATCTACCCGCTTCTAATTTTTACCGACTGCCTCTTCAACATCATACATTTTTAAGTTATGCTAATTTTATTCAACCGCCTATCCAGCACGAAAAAAGGGTGACTCTAATAGGAGGAAGCTGTTGCGAATTTTCGTGTTTTCCACAACCTACACAACACTTTGTGCCACTAGCATAAGAAGAAGATATGAATAAAAGTAAATTTATGTCTCGACAATTTTTTTACTCGCACTATAACTCATTCGCATCAAAAAGGCTTTATCAAAAGAAGCGACGCATAATAATGGCAAGCATAAGAAAGAAATATCGCCATAGCTAGTACAAATGACTAGCACAATGGAAAGGTTAGTAAGATAGCATAAACATTGGATTTTCACTCTCAGCGACAATACTACATGTCGCAAGCACTCTCTAACTTATATTTTTAGATATATGCTTACATGCCATAATAACAAATCACTTGACATAAATTTGCGCATTAAAATCGTGAAATATATATTTTTTTGCTTTAACTGGATGCGCGCTACAAAATGTAAAGGATTTTTCAAAAAAGAGGGGACAGGACAAGCGAAATTAAATTTAAGTTCATTTCAATAGCGGATTTAAATTTAAATTTGCTTAGATTTATGTTTAAGTCCACCATTTTCTACTTTTCATTTAGAAATTAGACAGACTATCAAATTTAAATTTGGAATTGAATTTAAAGTGAATTTTAAAATTTATAACCGGTTTTTCAAAAAATGAAATTTAAAGTTTAAAAAAGTAAAATTTCTGGATTATTTAAGAAAAAATAAATTCTTGAAATTTTGAGGTCTTTATTTTCCAAGAATATAACAACTTTTGGACAACAACATATTTGTTTGATTATTTCCAGGAAAATTTTCTTCATCTTTTATCGAACTCACTAAGAAGTCTTAAAAATAGCAACCCCCAAGTGAACGATAAGCGAATGAAAAATGTATGAAGAAATGTATCAAATTTCATGCGAAAGAAGCAAAAAAGGAGGGTACAAACTCACATTATGTGGATGGCACTCTATGGTGATAAACGTGCGCGTGTTGAGTGAGAAAATTGCGAGGATGGTGCACACAAAAAAGGCTTCCTTGTCATTATTCGCATCTCTCTATTATTATGATGATTGTCAGAAGGAAGAAAATTCTTTTGACAACAATGACAAACCACGATGTATCATTTCATCATTCAGCGCGCTTGCAAATTTCCATGATTGAATGCGAAGCTCTTCTAAATAATGGCATCAAGGCATGAACATCAGGGGAGATTTTTTAGAGAGAGGAAAATTATGCTCCGGCACATTCACAATTGTCGTAAAGCGTTCAACAAACAACTCGTGGCAGCGCAATAGAATTTTCACAAATGGTTTCAGAACTCGTTGCTGAAAAATGATGGAAACACATGTTGTATGTGTCGGTACTAAATGCCATATTTTTGATGCCTCCGTTTTAGTGTGTAAAAGCAAATTCCCACAGATATTCGAGGAAAAATATATAAAAAAGGCTTCATAAGTTATTCAAATCAGGAATGAAGAAACGCAGCATTACTAAAGTCATAAACGGATGTTTATCAGATCTTAAGCAACTTTATGATGGCTTTATAGTTTAGTGTGATTTTTAAAAAGAAAAATGATGAAGATGTGAAGTAGAAATTTATTTGGAGATCGTGGAGTAAATTTTTAAGGATAATAGAAAATTATTTTCAAAGGATAAGCTCAAAAAATTGTTTTCGAAAAGCTTTTCAATACACATAACACGTCAACTTGTCTAGTGTAGAAAACTTTTTACCACAACAAATTTGTTCGAAGACAAAATTATTCAAAATCTTCACCTTGCAAAAACGCCTTTCACAGAATCATTCGAGCCCAAAATGTTTCTACATTTAATCAAATAAAATGACTTGTGTTTAAGTTTTGATGAAATTTTGTAGATACTCGTTACAATGTAATGATCATACCTGCCTCTCAAAAAAATATTTCGCTATATAATTAAAACTCAAGAGAGAAAATTTTTGCTTCATCATCAATTAAAACGGAAAATTCTTTAGCAGCTGCCGCTCATCCTTTTCAAAAATCATTTATAACTCAAAACATGTTGGCGTGTAAAAAACACTTGAAAGGACTGAAGAGTGAATCTTTTTACTTTTTTGCCGAGATAAAAAAAGCGTAAAGCGAGTAAAAAAGGATGTTTTCGGTCCACATGCAAATTAATGCCTTTCCGATGAGCTGCTTTTATGCTCTAGTGAAGGTCGACCAAGGGTTACCCGGGTACTTTTTTCCATGCGGGATATGACGACGACATTACATAAATTAAATGGTGGGGATCATAAAGAAGTTGGACGCAAAAATTTAAAAGCTTAGTTTTTTAAGAGAAGTCATAAAAATTTAAATAATTTAATTATTTACCTAAATTTTAAATCAACCCCACCAATCCTTTATGCGACCCTTTCTTCAATTCTTTTAAATTTTTCATCAGCAAAAAGAGCGGCAAACTCAAAAGCTTTCAATTAAAGCGGAGAAATGAAAATAATTTGCTGTAATGAGTTGACGGATTGTGTTTAGTTCAAAAACTGAAGCTTTTCATCTATCATTCATTAAACAAATTATAAAATGAGTTCGGCCGTCAAGAAAGAAGAAAAAAGAGTGAAATAAATTAATCAGATTCAGTCGTCGCTCGCTCTTCTTTTGAAATTCGCTCAAGCAATTCATTTATCATGCTTGTCTATAGCTATAAATTTTCCAACATCAATTTCGAAGACAAAATGAGTTAATGATAAAGTGAAAGATAATTATAGTGAAAGAGCTAATAACTTTACTAATTAGTTATGATGGCGATTAAAATGATGATTATGGAAGAGAGATTTAATTGAGGGTGGAAAATTAATTTGTGGGAGCCATTTTTGTGTTCGTTCATTAATTGAATGTAGAACTTAGGGAAAGTGTTTACGGATATTTATGCAAATTTAACATAAAATATGTTTAAATTTTGCATCAGCTTCTTTTTTGTTAATATTTATTAAAAAATAGTCGAGTATGTTTTCCATTTGAATGCATCCTAATTTTCATCATTAAATTCGATGAACAAATCAAATTGAAGGCATCCACAAAGTTTCTTTGATCATTCAACTTAAATGTCCATTTCAATGGAAATTACAATCACAATTTGTAACCCAGCTGGTTTACAAATGTTTTAGTGCGTGTTCTAATTGGCTTGTGCAGCAAACGCAATTAATTTGTTGCAGTAAAACATAATTTTGGGGATTGATTTTACTTTCAGTGAATGAACTATTTGAAAATTAAAATTATTGAAAACTAATTTTAACAAGAATTCAAAGGATGTTTTAAATTGGAGGAAAATGGATTTTAAATTTAACTGTTTTCAACAATTTCCAACAGTTTCTTTCTTGGTAAATCTCATTAATATTTAATAAATGTTGAGTAAATGAGCATAAATTCAACGACTACCTCCTGCGCTTAAAAAATCTTATTTCGATCTAGAACTTTTGTTACATGCAATATATACACACTCAAAAATTTGAGCGGCAACAAAAATTTTGAAGGATTTTTTAAGAATTAATTTTTAACTTTAAAAAAAGTTTAAATTCAACGAAAACTTATAGCGAGTTTTCTATATATAAAATTTCCTTCCCATTCAGTTAAAGTCATTTATTTAAAGATGATCTCGTGTAAATCTTTTTCAACTAAATAATTTCTCCCTCTAATTATGGAATATGAATCAAGAAGGTCTTTTGATGAGAGAAAAAGAAAACAAAAAAGTTTTTTATAGGATGCAAAGAAGAAAATTTGCGCGTAATTCTATTTTCCGTGATGATTGCCGACCTCTCATCTTCCTTTATCTTAAGCAAAAAAAGAGAACTCGAAATACATGAAAAGAAGCAAAAAAATCTTCTATTTCGACCTTAATTAGCAGCGTTTTTCCTTCTTCCTATTTTTCTTCTCTCTTTTTTCCTGTTCACGCTGAAAGCTTTTTCCTGTTCAAAACACTTCTTACACCAACCTTGCTCATAAAATGCTTCATTGAATTTCAACATCATCTCTAGATAATTAGGAATAACGCTTTGCTGTTTTTTCCTCTACTCATTTCGCTCATTTCCCGTAGCATGATAAAGTGCTGAAGCTGGTGCGTGCATGAATATAAAGAGTGCTCAGATGGAAGCATTAAATGGAAAGCCCTACATCACATTGGTAATAACTTAATGAGAAATTTCATGTTGAAACATGTACAATAGATCCCCCTGGTACTTTCAGTGCTCGCTGTATGTTTTTCTAAAAGCTTCAATATGTTAAGACAACTCTCTTGATAATGCTTTTCGTTGTTTTTATGGAGGCAAGAAAAAGAAAATTTAAAAGCTTTTACATAGGTTCAAAAATGGGGTAAAAAATATTTTAAAATGAGAGTTTGCTAAGAAATATTTTTTTTTATATTCATTAAAAATTTTATGTGTCTACACATGGGATAAAAAAAATTTATTTTTAAATTTTGAAACGCTTAATTCTTAATTCAGTAAACAAAATAAATCTAGACTTCAAACTCTTCTTAATCAATAACAAATAATAGAAATTCTTGGAACAATAACTTATGCTCAGGTTGTCCACGATGCTTTTATGAAAATTTACAAAAATGAAAATCATATGACTTAAATCTGAAACAAGAACAGCTATTTATTTTTACTATCCGAATAACTCTGAATTCCATAACAACATGACAAAAAAGCTTCGAGAAAAATACACAATGAAAAATTTCAGACTCAATATCTGGATAAATTTCTCTCTCCCTCTGTCATAAGCATACATCACAGTGTTTATAAACAAAAATTTGCTTGCTGAATTTCACGCTTGAGAGAATACTAGAATGAGATGATAATAAAGAGACATGAACATGCATACATGCTTTCGATATGACAAACTTTACACCTCGAGGGTAAATGATTTCTCTCACTCACAAAATGCAACCTCTCGGGCGTTGTTTTTAATTTAAATTTTGAAGGCACAACATGGAAAAACTTTCCCTTTGCATCTATTTATCATAAAGTTTACTAGAGTGCTCACAAATATTCCCAGATTTACATTTTTTCTCCTTTTAATTTTACGAAAAAATGTAAGGGATGAAAACTTAAAAAAATTAACATTTATACACTTTTAGGAAATGTTTAAAAAATTTGTTTTTATGATTTTCAAGTAAAAATTCTTTTAATTTGTTTAAAAATTTTGTCAAGTCCTTAAAAACGAATTTAAAATATTTGTCAAGTGCTTCTTTAGAATATTTGCCTTAAATATTTTGCATAAGCTGACCGATTTTTTTTTTGAAAAAAAATTATAACGGTCTTCAAACTTTTGCAGATATTTTTCTTAACTGATAGACATTTTATTCCAGAGAACATAAAAAAGTAACAAACGCAAATAAAATGAATTTAAAACTACTAAAATTGATCCTCCAAATTGTTATGGCTGTAATAACTGTTGAAAATAATCAATTGCCTATTAATATTCATAACGACAATCATCGGCTGGTTCAAAGTGGGAGAGAGTGTAAATTTTATGCATTTTGTAATTATGTTAATAGCGATTAAAAATTCACAGCATCAACAACTCCCCAAAAATACAAGTTTTATAATTATTTTATGATTTGAATCAGCAATGAGTGAGATAATACATAAAATTTTTAATGTAAAAATTTAAATAATTTTATTAAGTTCATGGTGGCCAATCGTTTATGATTCCTTTATGTGTTTAATTTCAAATTTAAATATCAAATACAGTTAAAACACAATAATAAAATTTTAAATATTTCATAATTATAAAAAATTGTCATCGCTTGCAAAAAAAATTAGCAATACCACTTATACAGTTAAGCATTCAAATAAATTCATTTAATCGTTTTAATTCACTCAAAATTGTACTCATACTTGCTTAATGTGCATCATCAGCAAAACTGTTTTTCGTCAAACTGTCAGTGATAGTCTTTTATGACTTCATGTGTTAGTTGAAAGCATAAATTAGCAAATCTTTAACGCTCAAAGTATTAAATTAATTAACTGACGTGTAAAAAAATTCTAAGAAATTTAAGGTAGTGACAAAATGTTAGTAATAAAAACTAGGAAATTACTTAAAAAGCAGTGACAGTGAAATATTTTATAAAAGTTACTTAAAAAGTGAAAAAATACGAAAATATGAAGATCTCATCAATTTTACTCCTCTTCGCAATAAATTGTCTTGCTGATAATTCCACCAATGTAAATTTGTTTTTCTTTGGAGCACACTTGACGGACTTCAAAATTATCTCATCAATAAATGCTAGAACTCATTTTCGGATGATGAACCTGAAATATTACAATCCATCGAGGAGAAATTTTATTTTCATTCATGGCTGGCAGCCTGCAAGTGATGCTCGCACCAAGAATGCAATGATCGGAGCATATTTAAATTACAGAAGAATGGATTTTAACATAATATACCTGGACTGGAGTTTTAGAGCATTTAGCTTAGACTATTTGGATGTTGTTAGTGAAATTATGCCAGTTACAACAAAATCAAATGAAATTTTAAGTCAGTTGCAAGCTCAAGACTTTGACATCAGTCAAACTCATATTTGTGGATTTAGCTTTGGTGCAATTATCGCTGGTGGAATTGGAAGATTTTTCAAATATGAAAAAGGTTTTGAGTTTCCTCGCATTACTGGCTTAGATCCTGGCGAATTTTACAACACAATGAACAAAGTTTTCCCAAAATATGGAATCATAAAATTAGAAAGCGATGCCGCAGAGTTTGTGGACATTATTCACACAAATGCTGATGGCCTTGGCGATGGATTAGCTTCACACGGTCATGTTGATTTTTGGCCTAACTTTGGCAAAGATCAACCGGGATGTCTTGTATTCTCAAGATCAGCTTTTGGAGAAGCTCGTTAGAATTTTAAAATTAATCAGGGCGGAACAGATTTAAATTTAATATCAAAAACTTTTGATTCTTAATTTTAAGTTTTGAGTTAATTCAATTCCAATTAAGATACAAAAATTTAACTCTGGTATTCCGCCTTTAAATTTCCTTTTTCTAGACTCATATTGTATTTTTTAATTTTAGTGCGCAGTTGGGATGATTTTACCGAATATCTTGGCTGTAGTCACACTCGTGCATGGGAATATTATGCTGAGTCGGTCAGCAGAAATTCTTCATCGCCTGGATTTATAGCAAGCAGATGTTCAGTTCGGGTGGCAACAAAGCTCTTCTACGCTCTAAGATGTAGACTTGCAACAAACGTATCAATGGGCTTTTATGCTGATGTCACAACCACAAATAGAAATGATTTAGTTACTTATAATTATTGGATGAAGACAAACAATGCTTCGCTGTATTCATTGACATAAAAATTGTTTCAAAATAAAAGTTAATCAATTTAAAAGAGCTCGTGAATTATTTTTAGAAAAATTTAAAGTATAAATTGCGTTTTAGCTGAAATTGTTCATTTATTTCTGAAAACTCGAAACCCATAGATTTTCTCATAAACTCAGCAATAACCTTAAGGTTTATTTTTATGCTTTTACTCTCTTAAATTTATCGCTGTCAATAACAGTTTATGGCGTTCTATATCCACGCTACATCATAGCAAATTTAATTCATTTCATTTTTTTCTATCGATAACGCTTCCATAAAATGCGATGCAGAACGTGAAATAGTATGAAGATAAACGTCTTTATTGACTGTACGCAATAAAGAAGATGAAGTGAGAATTTTTTTGCTACGCGCTTTTCCTCTCTTGGGGGTCACACTTTTTCATTTCTCCATGCCACATCGTTGTCAGAGTCGTTTTTGGTTCACGCTCATCCATTTTATATTTATTCACATACAGAAAGCAAAAAAATATATAGCAGCTAAGCTCTATATGCTAAAAATGTGTTGCAATGACGATGGATTTTGATGGATAAATAAATACCGAAACGTGATGTGAATGTGTAACATATTGGAACTTTTTTCTTTCTTTCAGAAGCGACAATGACATGGAGAACAGCCATGGAGGCTTTGTTAGAACCTCAACATGAATTATAAGAGAAATGAAGTTTCAGGGTTGTTTAATAAAGAGCTTGAATTTATTTTTGAAATTATATTAACTCTTGGAAATTTTGATTTATTTTAAATAAATCAAGGCTCTGACACTCTCCGTATACGGAAAAAAGTGTTCCGTTTTTTCCGTATTTTTCCGTTTTTTCCGTTTTTTTCCGTTTTTTCCGTTTTTTCCGTTTTCTTCCGTTTTTTCCGTATTTTTTCCGTTTTTTCCGTAATACGGAGAGTGTCAGAGCCTTGAAATAAATTTTACAAAGTAAATTTTAAAATCCTCCTTAAAAATGTCCACATTCACAATTCAATTCAAAAACGTGCCTTATTTTATAGTTTTCCATTTTGAACATAACACAAATGAGCATTTTACACATTTAAAGAGCGGGCCGTATAACTTTTTATGGCACTTTCCTCATTTCCTTTTTCAACTGCCACAGATGAAGAGAATATTTTTTTTTCTCTACTGCTATTCACATATGTAGCGATGTTTATTGGAACGTATCATCCCATATTGTTAGTTGCAATGGAATAGCTCAATCAAATGGCTTTCGTCTTTTATTGTTGCCGACTCTAATTAAGTGCGAATTGACTTTTTAGCATTCATAAGGGAAATAGTTAATTAAATGCAGCACATAAAAGAAGTGTGAATGAGGAACTTCAGTGGTTTAATCAAAGTGAAATTTATTTGTGGAAGAATTTTCTTTGCACATTTTATCGTGATGGAAATAACGATGGTGTGGACCTGTGTAAAATATAAAAGGAAGTGCTCTTCACAAATTTCCACTTTAGCATCAGTTTGGCTTACATTTGTATGCACATTTTATTGCCATCATTGCTTCCGCTCTCTTTCTATACCACTTTTTATTCATTCAATGTGTTTTACTGCCAATATGTTGAAAAGAAGATTGTCTCGAAAATCATATAGTGAGCGAGCGATAGAAAGAAAGTTTTTCCTTTGTGTGACTCCAAGTCCCTTCGCTTCCGATGTAAATATTTGGTATCTTTGGTATAAAATCAAGGGTTGACAATGCTGACCTGGAAAAAATTCCGAAAATATTTTAAGCTTAAAAAGCGCTCTGAAATATTTTCAATGATTTTACTTTTGAAGCTTTTAATAAAATCATCTTTGGTTTTTTCATTAAAAATATATTTAATGGTTCTTTAGAACTTTTCTGAAAGAAATCCCTTGCCAAAGTTAGCAAACCATCATTGAATTTTAAACACTTTTGACTTTTCAATTCTCCTTCTGGCTACGATGCATAGCGACTAGGAATTTATCGGAATAGTGATCAATATTTTTTAGATTGTAAATATTTGAAATTTAAAAAGTTCCACTTATATCCATGTGAAGAGCTTTCGCACAAGCCAAACCAGAGGGTTTACATTTAACATGTTTTCATTTATTATCTCTCCTTCTTCATGAATCATATGCATGCAAGAAGCTTCACCCGATTTTCCTTATGCAAACTTTTCACTTCCGCATATAATAATAATATTGAGGAGAGATGAACCGACAACTGCATTAAGAAAATTTATCACTGTCACTTCCTCTCCTCCTTTTGCATATTATTATTGAAAATTATTTTCTATTATCATCATCAGAGTCATACATGCAGAATTTATGAAGCGTATATTAGAAATTTCTTCTCTCACTGCTGTGTTAAAATTTTGGAATAGTCAAAAGTTTAAGAATAAGTCATCGCATGTGTGAAGTCAAGAAGAGAGAGGCGAGATAAAGCAGAGATTTATGCATCATAATCTCATACAATCTGATTCAAAATTTGAGCTTTAATTTCATTATAAAATCTCCATATATTTAGTTTTAAATGTTTGAGTTTAAGTTAATTTTTATCGTTTTGTCACACAAGTTTCATTGTTTTTTTAAGCACAAATTATTTAGGTTAAATCTACAATTTCACGTATAAAAATTATTATTTTATGCATGATCCGAAAACCAGAACAGCATCAGAGAATAAAATTTTCAAGAAAAAAGATAAAACTGATTTATGCATTAAAATCTTCTTTCTGGAATCTGACTTTATATTTGAAATTACAAGGGAAGAACATTCAAAAACACAATTTGAATTTATTTTAATGTTTGCAATTTAATTGAGTTCTCATCCCTTGATTGAGTTAGCTAGCGATTGTCTTAAAAACTTTCAATCCTCCTTCCATTCTTTTTTGTAAAGGTAAAATTTATTGCGTTAAATTTTCAATCCATGCCAGTTTGAGCTAAGAAAAATCCATCCGACATTTTTCCACTCCCATATCTAAAAGATTTATCAGCAGCGAAACTTTCATTCATGTAATGCCAAATGTAATCTCGCCCGATATGAAAGCTCTCTATTATTATATAATAAATGCAGTTCTAGTTTTAACCAGAAAAAAAAACTTATTTTTACGAAATGACTGCAAGCTTTGAATAGAAATATTTTGTACTCAGCTCTCTCGGGCGTGTATGATGAATAGATGCAGTCGTTGAGAGTAATGGAAGTTCATTTATTTGATTTTCAGATATTATTGAAAATGAATGAATTGCAAAAGTATTTTTGCAATATGAAAAATTGAATCGGTGATTTTTGTAAATTGAAAATCTTTTCAAGAATTATCTAAAAATTTATTTATTTATGCTCCTAATTTTTTTAAACTTTACCTTCACGATTTTTTCATGAATTCTTTAAAATTTCCTCCACTGGATGTTGGTTCCTCTACTGGATCCAAGACTTTTCCAAAATGACTTTAAAAATGCCAAATTAATTGGACTGATCTGTTACTCAAGTTACGCGTGCCAATAAACAATGGACGCGAAATAAAATTCAAATCAAAAACATCCACTTGTGAATTTTGAAACATTTTCTGATACTAAAAAAATTTATAAGAGAAAAAAAAATTCGATCAAAGCAATCTTAGAGAAAAAGCGAAAGCCAAAAAACGCAAATTCACCAAAGAAAGATTAAAATATTCATTTAAAATCATTTAAATTGAATTCGGATTAAACCCAAAGATTTAAAACGTTAGTAACTCCATCAGCAACGAAAAAATCCAAAATTTTAATGATAGGAAATATTAATTAGCGAGACTGATGACTTTAGAATCAACGATCAATGTGACGATGTAGCTAATGGTCGAATGCCACCACACAGGAATTGCCGTGTTGATGGTCTTTTGGGTGTTGAAAAAATTTTTAATCGTGGTTTGAGTAAGAAATTTTTTAAATTTCACATCATCACATCTTGATTTTCATTTCTCCAATATTTTTTAAGGGTATTTGGCAGTGGGCAATGATGATGAGGAGGAATTGAGTATTATCCGCAGTTGAGCGTGAATCCAAGTTAATTTCACATTCAATTTTCTCCCCGTCCACTTTGACTGTTTGGCCATCATTGAAATTGAAATGGAAATTACGCTTGACTTGAGACGTAAAGAGGAAGAAAAGCGATAAAATATTTATTGGCTCTGCAGAGAAGTCATTTATGGCTTTTTGAAATTATCAAATAGACCATTTTAAGTGGATGGAGGGTATCAATATGTAATTTATGGGTTTTAATCTTTGAGATGGTTGAAAATATGACGTTTGCATAAGGTTTAAATTTATGAGATGAAAATTTTTACAGGCAAGAAGAAACTTTAAAAAAATTTAGATGATATTAAATATTTTTTAATCTTCACTAAAACTTTCCCTCCCCCTCAATAAATTTTCACAGGACATTTGTAGATGGAATTACACGTTTGCGTATTTGTTTGATTTTATGAAACTTTTTTCTCTTGTTTGTCTTTATGTTCATTGGCATCAATCGTGCGGAAGAAGCGCCTACAAGCTACTCTAATGATATCCCGGCTCCAGGGGGAGAGAAAAACTAAATTATAATAAGCTTTTTTGCCTTAGACGAGAGAGAACATTCACAGTCAATCAATAATCGCATTACGACTTATTTTGATTTCCTTTTGCTGCTTCATTCATTTAGCGCTTAAAGGCATCACGAACATCGATGCGATTTTATTACGAGCTACGCATTAAAGCGTATTTCTGAGTAAATATTGAAAAAAGTGCGGGAGGTGTGTACAGTTGAGTCGCAGTGTGACGATGGCAATAAAAATAAAAATTTATTATGTTTTTCTCCTTATAAGCGATTTGATTTATTTGCAGTCTTCAAGCGTGTATGTTGCGTGGAATGTATGAGGCATAAAATGCGATAACCATCAGTCATCTCTATAAACAAGTCTGAATGATGGCGAAGAATTTTTTACTGTCAAACGTACTGTGATGAAAATGAAAAAAGGAGGAGAATGAAAATGCGTTGGAATTTATTGTGATTTTCATTTAATGGTTTTCTGCAAAATTTGATTTTAATCTAGCGATTTTTCTTCGCATTTTATTCTGAAATTTTTTATTGTTAAAAAATAGAAAGTTATTTTTCAGGAGCGTAAGAAATCTCAATAGAAGAATAAACTTGAAATTTCCCACCCCTAAAAATTTTTTCAAAGCAATTTAACTTTGATCAGCAAAACACTGAAAAATAAAATTGAGTCACCATGAAATCGGCAGTAATTGAAATTTCACTTCAAGCTTAATTTAGAAATTTCATTCCACCAAATTAAGTTTAGCAATCATTATTTTCCGCCAAGCGTGAGAGTTCGCATACATACCAAGAAAATGATGATGCGCATTACGAGCAAAAGATTGGAATTTTTCAGCGTTCGTGCGAAAATTATTGAAATTTTTCATTATGTTCATAATGAAGTGACAATAAGAATTTAAAAGTTCTCAATTGAATTTACGACCTACGACTTTGTTTGCAGAGGAATATTGTGAAATTTCTCATCCATGTAAATTATTTTGTAATTTTTAGGTTTTAAATTAGAAAAGTTCTCGTTTTTATGTCAATGAATTTAAATTCAGTCAACCGTATGAATTCCGCCATTAAATTAAATTTTTAAACCCCTCTGCAACATCCTGATTGACGCAATCATTTAAAGAGATATTTTATATGATGATAGCGCGCAGTGTATATGAGAAAAACCGAATTGAACCGCAAATAAAAATATGCTCGTAATTTTTTCATTTTTATGCTCTTTGATATCTGTTGGCAAAAATCGCTTTCATGACCGCATGAAAAAAAACAGCAGCAGAGAATTTTTCTCTCGCCCTAACTATGATAACAAAAGAGAGACAACACACAGACCAGCATCTAATTCCACAATTTAAATGCATTAAATTTCGAAGAGTTTTTTTCTTCTTTAAAAATCAATAGCAGCTCTTTCTTCCCTCGACGATTTGGTCACATGAATTTGTGCTAAATGTGCAATTCAATTTATTTTTATTCCCATCTCATTGCATTTCTTCTTCTTTATTTTTTGTCGAAAGAGCACCGAGATAAGAGCACTATGAAAGTTCGATCGATTGGAGGAGGTTTATCATCATCATCATCATACTGACCATGTTCACACCATACTGGCAAAATCCAATTTTACGGATCTTTTTACGGCTCAATTTTTATTCGATTAGATTATGTGATGGGAAAAGATCTTTTAAGATTGTTAAAGAAATATTTCTACTTTTGCAGTCAAATCAAACCTTTAAAAAAAATTTAAATCATATTACTAAATTTTTGTTCAACAAATCAACACGACTCACCACAAAAAAAAGGTATGATAATGATGCGGAATATTAAAACCGCCAATATAGAGTCAAACACAA
Organism: Tanytarsus gracilentus; assembly: GCA_038502055.1. NCBI lineage: Eukaryota > Metazoa > Arthropoda > Insecta > Diptera > Chironomidae > Tanytarsus > Tanytarsus gracilentus. The sequence continues at coordinate 1,316,190 of JAXRKN010000045.1, read as the reverse complement.
AACCTCACATATGCATTAGAACACCAATCAATGTCAACATGATAAAATATTCAGTGAGATGAAATTAATTTTATTTTATCATATGACAACTCTGTTTTGTCACATGCGGAAGAATTTTCATGTTGTTAAAAAAAATATAGAAATTCGAGTGAAATCTCTCAAGCCACCCCTAAACACCGACGTGTGAATTGTGTTGCTTTTGCAACAGGTTCAAAATTTTCACTGTCATAATTAATGTACACAAAAACCATTTTAATTAATTTCTGAGCGCTTGTGGTTGTCATTTTCATGTTTTTGTCGTTGAGTGAGAGAAATTTCAACATGTTGAGGGTTTCTGGTTGATGTCAATGCTTTAAATTATGCAAGAAGAAAATTAAAGCCTTTTCCCTCTCTCAACGCCATAAATCTAAAATGCGGTGCAAGATTGATTTCACTCTCAACAAATCTTCCTTACGTATATGAATTCATCAATCTCACGTCTCTTATTGAGAGTTTCCTCATACATTTACAGCATACATCGAGCATCAATCTTCACCTTACACAATTCACGGGCTCATACAAACGGAACAAATCTGTCAAATGACTGGCAATGTGTGTTGCATGAAGGTGAAAGAGGGGATTTAATTTAACATCAGTTGAATAAATTTTACACGGTCAAATTGAATTTGAAAAATTAATGTAAAAATTTTGACTTAAAATATTTTATAAGTTTAATAAATATTTACGCAGGTATTTACGTTATTATTAAACTTATAAAAATCACAAGTAATTAATTACATTTTCATACAAAATTCATACATTACTTACGTTATCTTTGTAATTGCCCATCTCAGCTTTAAAAGTCAAAACGCTTTCAAACCCCCATTCAACCCCATTTGTGAATAAACATGGCGAAAATTGATGTTGCCGATGTTTAAATTCTTGTAAATTAGTTCATGCATAACGTGTGTCGTTTTCAAATCTCGAATAATTCAAATGCTTATTTATTGCTTCTGTACATACGAAAGAGCGCACATACACACACACATGTGCTTCCTAATTATTTTCCTTTTCTCTTGCTAAAAATTTTATATTGAATAGAAATCTGTGTGTGTGTTTTGTGCTATCAATTACGCTACTCACGTAAGAAGATTTTGTGTAGACACACATTTTCCCATTATGCTAATTTCAATGTGAAAAATTCGATTCATTACGATGAGATTGCCGAATGTCTCCGCTCAATTGTGCACACACATGTGTGGCATAATTTTGTCAAATCGGCTTTGAATTCACTCCACAATCAATCATCGATAATTTGCGGTTTGAAAAGTTCAGGAAAGGGTGTGAGGAGGCGGAATAGAAAACATTGAAATCGATTCAATTAAATTCTCGTTTGTTATTACACAACAATTGTAGTCTTTAATGTGATTCTGATAAGCATACAAATTTGTGTGTTTATCCGAAACTATATTGGTAGCATGAGAGGTAAATATGTAAATTATACAGGAAAAACATGTAAATTTCATAAATTGCTTCCATAAAATTTTTTAAAAATTCTTTTTTAAAAAAATATTTTTTCTACGTAAAATTTTACCTCACATAAAAGCACCAGCAGCATGGAAACAAACCACACAACAAATAATCTCCCAAAATGAGCGCATTGTCATGGAAATTAAAACCAGAAAATAATTGTTTACCATTCTTCCAAACAATATCTTGTAAAAACATCCATGAAAGCTTTTTTTGGTTTGTCCACTATAGAAATATTTAGAAAATGTGCATTCGAGTGAGGTCACGGGTCGATGGGACAACAAAGTTACAATAAAGAACCGTAGTGGTGGCCACCTTTTTTGTTCTCGCCACAAGAATCTTTTTTCATTGTAGTCATCGTCATTTGCGGGAGAAGTGAACACAATGCTTTTTCCATCCCTTTTGCAATTTAGATCGAAAAAAATTTTTCTTAAAAAAACTGGACAAAGTTGCTGAGAAGAGGAAGGAAAATTTAATCTTCTTAACCCCTTTAGGGGTTGAAGCGAAAAAAATAGGAAAAAGCTTGACAAAAGACGATGATGATGCTCCTCCGGTGAATACCGGTACGGTGATTCCAATTTTCTTCCCCGGTTATCACCTATTTTTTGTCCGGTGAACCGTAAAAATGGATACATTTTTTATATTATTGAATTTTTTTAAATAAAATTTTTATTAATTAAAAATAAAATAATTATTTTTTATATTAAAATTAAAAAAAAAAATTAAACAAAACGAAAAAAGCAAAAAACACGGGACCACACAAGAAAAAACGACAAGAGCATTCTGGTTTCACTCTCTTGAGGATAATAAAGACGACAGAATTGACCAAAAATTGAATTTTCCGAGTGAATGGCAAAGAAATAAAGAAACTTTTCCATCTTTTATGCAACAGAGGATCGCAACGAGAAAATAGAGACAAAAGAAATGCTCTGAGAGAAAATCTTTTGAAGAGTTTTCATTTGGAAAATAATTTTCATTTCAGTTTCAGATCCTTTGTGGGTTTTGTCTTAATCTCCTACGACATTAAAAAATCTTATGCAATTCTAACTCTCTTTAATAATCACAATGAGCTTCCCCTTTAAAAGCTCTCACAACCTCAAAAAGCTTTTAAACTTCAATTAAATTACAAAACCTCAAAAAAGTTGCTCTAACTTAATTTTATTTTCATTTCTCCCCAAAAAGCAAAAATAATGGCAAAGAATAGGCATTAAAAGCTAAACAACAAACTCAAAATGTTTATTTTCTTGGAAATAAGTATTAAAAGTAACATTATGAAGCCAAAGAAAACCATTACAATGAGTACATGGACTCGTATGAGTAGAAAAAAGTCTTTTATGCTCTCTGCTTTGGATTATATCAAGAGAAAAGTCCCCATCACATAAGAACAAACAGCAAAAGAGCTTCAGGTTGATAGCAAATTATTAAAAAAGTTTTAAAAGCTCATGAAAAATATTTTTTAAAATTTATAACGTTGAAATTTTAGTTTTTATTGATTAAATTTAAAATGCTTCAGTTTTTGAAAAAATTGATTAGAAATTTATATTCTCCTCATACTCTTAAAGTTTCATTGATTCTTCCCAAAAACTTTTCACTTCAACTCTTGATCTAAATAGCATAAACTCCAAGTGTAATTTTCATCAAGCTCAAATTACATTTCAAACATCGCATTTGACATTAGCAAACTTTCTCGTTTTGCTCTTAAATAAATTTTATGAAGAAATTACTTTGAGCATGTGATAGATGAGTAAGTAAGGGGAGACCATCACTCGACGATAACATTTTGCAATAAAATTTAGCATTCATGAGCAATGCGGTTGTTAGTGAGGGATAGAGGTTGGGGCCGGTGTACCGGTTTCGGTATTCACCGGTAAATACCGTTCAGTTTTCAACACCGGAATCCCGTAAAAAAAATTTCGGTATCCCGGTATTAACAAATTATCAAATCTTAAATTTTTTTAACGTTTTTTTAAAAAAAAATAATTGAGCAATCTTCAAGAGCATGCTGAGAGAGAAATCTCAAGGCATCTCTCAAAAATTGAACATCTGATGGACTGATGCACACTTATTCATTTTTGTTTATCATCAAATCAAATTAATATTTCAATTAAATTTATGTCATAAAATGATATAACATCATGTTATAATTTTATCAAATTAAATAAAAGATGTTATTTACTATTGGAAAAAGTTCAAGTTTAGTTAGTAAAAGTGTTTGAGGACGAAAAAAATAAAGTCGTATCAAAAATCACGTGTCTCCGTATCGGTCAATAAAAATATTTAAAGTAATCTTAGCGCAAGCCAATTACAATGGATTTAAAGTTCATGAAAAAATTATTGACTATAAGAAAGAAATGCTAAATTATGCTAAGTTTAAAGTCAAAACCCCAACCCTTCAGAAGCTATTTTCTGCCCTTTTCCAACTCAGGCAATTTTTTCTCAAAAAAACGAGTTATTCAAGCGATAAAAATGTTAATGCTCTTGTTTTTTTGAAACATTTTTTTAAGCATCATGATTAGTATTTACTCTTTTAGTAAAATTCGTAAAATAAACAAAAATGACGAACACGAAGTGTTAAAATTAAATTATTTGACTTTTATTTGAATACCGTTCGATATCCCGGGAAACCGGTATTTTAGCTTTTCAATACCGGAATACCGAAATTTCAAAAACCGGTGTATCCCCAACCTCTAGTGAGGGAAGAAGAAATTAAAGCGACTATGGTTGTTGACTGTGAGCGCGTTTTTATTTCAAAAAAAATATTTAGAAATTAAATTTTTGTGTTAATGTTTTAAAAACCTACAAAGATTTTTTAATTTAATTTTATTCATCAAAAACTATACACACTCATTTCAATGAATGTCGCTCACTTATAGGGCACACAAAGTTTATAGTTATGTCTTTTATGACGAAGCCTAACTTTTATTAGCCAGCCGTTTTTATCCATAAATCTCTCATAAATTGTTTTACGACGAAAAGTGAGTCTCAGCTGGATCGAGAGTCAGTCGGAAAACAGAAATGATTGATTTATTGCATTTTATATACGCGTTTTGTCTCAATAAATTTATTCATCGCGATGATTTGATGAATCTATTGCACGCATCTCATTCCACACATTGCAAAAGTTAAATCGCACGTTATAACAATAAAATATTTTATCGTAAAAAATAAACATTTAAAAGCGTTTCATTTCACTGGTTTTATTTCTTCACTTTTACTCCTCCATCTACTGTCTCTGAAACTCGTGTGTTAATGCACGACTAGCGATAGCATTCGAAATGTCGAGGGAGGCAAGAGATGAAAAAACATAAAAGAACATATTCGTGATGTGAAAATTGTCATCGTTGCTCTTCTTTTGTCACATTTCATACGAAGTATTATATCGGAGGGTGAATGCTCATAATTTTAATGACAACGATTCATTCTCATGAGAGCAGTGATAAAAATTTAAGTTGGGGGTGACTTTTGTTTCATTAATTAAAATGTGTTAGAATTTTACTGTTAATGTTTTTTGTCGGATGAATAAAAATGTTGTGGGAAGTTTAGAAATTTTATGATTAAAACCATGATGAGAATTATGATCAAAGTTGGTTGTTAAATTCATCATAAAGTTTTTTGTGTTCAAGTTTAAAAAACTTAAAAAATTTAATTAAAAGCTTTAAAAATTGAAATGAAGCTTAAAATTCAAACATTAAATTTCACGTTTTTGTGTCTAAAATCTTCAAATAATCCAAATTAAAATACCCGCTTTATCTTCTTCAGACTTAGACATAAAGTATCCTCTTTCAGGATGGAATGGATATGATATACGCTTGCTGACATGCGACATGTTCATTTCACTTCGTTAAACATTTTCACTTTTTCATTATCAAAAGGTTGCATTTTTTCATCTCTCTCTCTTTTCCAACTTAGTGAGCTGGAAGTGCTTCTTTAATTTAATCGTCGATTATTCTCGATTTGAGCTGAAAAAGAAGAAGTGATGATAAAAAGTCTCTCAGTAAGTCGAGGGCATTATTTTTTGTTGAAAAGAGCGATTGTGTCGATGATTTTCCATTCATTACACGTAGCATCTTGCTATCGTTCTTCTTCTTATAGCCGATGCGGAAAGACGACTTTCATCGGCTTATGTATATTAGGGCCGTCGAGGGATGAAAAGAAGAAAAATGCCTTTTCTTTCAATTGGTGTATTAAGGTAGTCGGCTTGGGACACATGACAATGTTTTAGGAATTGGAAACGATTGCGGTATATTTGCAGTGTTGGAGAATTTTTTTTAAAACATTTTTCAACCAGAAAATTTCAGTCAAAGTTAAAATTGAACTAAATCTGAAACCAACTCTGCATTATTGTCAATATTTTGCCATTCCATGCAAATACACGCCATTTTTCTTCCTCTCACTTATGTATGTCATCCCGACATCGGAGACAAAAGAAGAAAGGTACATTCATGCACGACGCCAAGAAGTTGTGAGCTATGGAATAATAATAAGGCAAGAGCGATCAGCATGCGGAAGGGAAAATGCTAATACATTTAAGCACTGCTGATATTTGAAAAATGTTTCACCCCGCAAACACACATAGTGAACATCAACTGTGGAGGTACAAGATAAAAAATAAGATACCTAAAGTCGTTGCCATTTTTATGAAGTTTCTTGGCGAGGTAAATGAATATTGGGCATTTAAAAGTCAAAAATGTAGATAATGACAAAAGTTTCAGCTGAGTGCACGACAAAAAATTCATGGATGGATGACAAGGTTATGAAAGCATAAAACGTAAATAATTTTTCATCAACTTATTGTGAAGAGATTTTTGCCTGCCTTTACATAAATAATTAAAATGCTCAAAACTCCAGTTTAATCTTGAATGTAGCTTTTAAAATATTTTGAGGCTTTTTAGCTTTTGTTGCTGTAAAAAAGTATTTTTCAGGTTATGAAAGAAGTTTTTTGCAATCAAAATGAATTTAAATAATGAACTTTTTAAAGCTTTCAAAGATTTTGCTAAAGTTTTTTTCTAACCGTAAATTTTTCAACTAATTTCAGTAGATCCTTCAAATATCGCTTATTTATGGTTCATTCATGTCTTATCACCCTAATTAATTTAATATTCATTGCAGTCACTTTTTTCTTGGCATTTGTTTTTAACTTTAAAAAAGAGAAATTATTACTCATAATTGTATAACATGGAATCTCGTGAAGCTGTTTTACAGAGAGAGCAAAATCCCCGCAAAAACATATGTACGACTTAGGCAAAAAGAAACATTATGTCGTTTTTCATTGCTGTATGATGACAAAAAAGGACAAGCTCGTTGTGTTTGGTGAGAGAAAGGAGGAAGAAAATGAGAAGGAGGCGTGGGAGGGGAAAAAGAAACATTAAAATCTGATGAGTTGCTGTTATTAAAGCCATACAGCAGAAGCTTCAACATTTTTTTTTCGCTTTTTTGACTGTCGCCTTGGCTCGAGCTCATGAACGTACCACGAGCGTTGAGTAAAGAGAAAAAACACATCTTGGCGCTAGTAAATTATAATTTTATGAGAGATAAAATTGTGATGATAATACATTAAATATATAGGCACATATACACATGAAGGAATTTTGCAAAGGCATAAAATTTGTACTTTTTTAATGGAAAGAAGAGCAGAGAGAATGATTAGTCTAGGACGGAAAGGCAATGGCGGGAAATTTCCTCTCTCTGTGATGATCGTTGTTTATGTTTCATTTATTTTAATTTATGTCATTTCGTTGATGCATCTTCATATCCTTCATGCGTTTAATGAGATTGCGAGAATAAAGGTAAAAAGTATGAATTAAAGTTAAACTTAAATTCCTGAAATTCTTTAAAAGTGCCACGTGATTAGAAGAGTAAAAACGTTTCAATTGAAAGCTTGAAGTATTTTTTTCATAATGAGCACCTTACTAAGTATAATTAGAAACACTCTCATTTCACATTCAGCACACTCAACGTGTAAAAAAATCTCATTTCAGCACATACAAAAAAAGACACGACGCACATTAATCTTTTTATTATAATTATCATAATTACACACCTGGCCCCTTTTTTTCTAAGAGATCCTTTTTTACTCGAGCTCACATCTCAAAGGAGAAGAAAGTAAAAAAAAATTCATGAGATTTTTGTGTGCTCATCGCACGCTATTCAATTACATAATTTGATTGGAAAATGATGATAATTAATTATGTTGGGACTAAAAACTCTCTCTCGTGTAAATCTTCTGCCTTCGAAGGCGTTTCAACGATAAACAACCAGAAAAAAAGCCATTAAAGTAATTGGGTTTGATGTTGATAGTCATTGATAATGCATACGAGGGATTTTCGCTCATCAAAGCTGATTTAAATCAAAGCATTATAATTAATTTCATTATGATGACGATTACACATTATCTAAATTAAGTCCTTTGTATTCTAGTTGACAATTGATGACGCAATTGAGAAAACGGATGTTGAAAATTAATTGAATTGATTTAAAATGAGATTAGGAGCAATTAAAAATTAATTTTAAGGTACAATACAAATTTAAAAATTTAAAATAAAAAAACTCGTTAAATTGGGTTAAATTTTACAAATGAATAATTTTGATTTTTTTTTCAAATTTTAAAAAATACTTTGATTTAAATTCAATTAATCAATAAACTGAACTAAATTAACTTTAAATAATTTGCTTCAAAACTTTATTCGTGACTTAATTAACAAAACCTCTACCTGTTTTATCATAGAAGAAACTACAAAGATTTTAAGAAATTCAATATCCTTCAACGATATCATTTTGCCAAGGCCTTACAGCTCTATTCATTGTGCTTTATTTATTCTCTCTCTCCCACAACTAACCCCAAATTCTGACTTTGTCATCGTTTTACAATGTTTGTTGAATCAACATGACATAACTAATCTTCCTCTTAAATTAAGTTATTAATCTCGAAGTTTATCATTTATTATTGTGTGTGCGTGTGTGTGTGTGTGTGTGTGTGTTTGTAGATCGGTGCCTCTCCCCCAAACATCTTCTTTGTCACATAAATGAGCGATGATTAATTATATTTTGAAAAATAGATTTCCATTATGATTTACAGCGTCATAATGTTCAATCATTTTGATTAATTTGTTTCGAAGTCATAACTGATTTTGGTAATGTGTAAGAAACTAATTAATTAATTTATGTTGCGAATTAAATTTGAGCTTACTTCTTCTTCTTCTTATTATTATTGTTCATCTCCATTTTCACTTTTGCTATATTTAGCTCATTCATGATGGGAGATAGGCATCGCGGTTTTCACCTTTTTCGCCGATTTTTAATTGTATTTTTCTTAACGCATATTTGTTTTTTTTCCACTCTTATATTTTTTTAATGTCAATAAGTTTTTGTGCCATTGCGTTTGATATTATTTTCATAGCTTTTTTATCACAGTTTTGAATTTCTATTGCAATAATGTCTCTTATGCACCATGGAGGATGGAAGCCTAAGTTTCTGAGTTTTTGCTTCATTTCACTATCACTTGTTAATTCACATTCGAACACAATATGATCGACAGTTTCATAGTTTTTGCCACATGGACATAAGGGTGTGTTCACGATTTTAAATCTGTAGAGTGAGCTTGCACATCTGCTATGGTTTGCAATAATTCGGTTCCAAAAAACAATTTCTTTGCGAGAAAATTCAGTTGTTTTAAACCATGCTCTCGATGAAGTTCTTGGCACAATTGAAAAGCAAAATCGTCCTTTATCGCTTGTACTCCATTCGCTTTGCCATTTGATAAGTGTTTGTTTTTTAAATCGATGATCTGATATTTCTTTAAAATTAAACCTTTCTGTTACAATTTCATCAGGGTTTTCATGAGCTTCGTTTGCTAATGTGTCAGCTCTCTCATTTCCCATTACCCCGCAATGGGATGGAACCCAGACAAGTTCAATACGGAACCCTTTAGTTGACATTCTGTCAATTTTCTCAGATATATCAGCGACCATGTGGTGAGTTTTGTAGGAATTTTTGGCATTCTCGAGTGCTTTAATTGCTGAAAGGCTATCAGTTACAATGCATAAATTATGGATTGGCATTTCTCCCATGACATCCAGCGAAGCGCTAATGGCAAAACATTCCGCAGTAAATACAGAAAGCTCATCATTCAGTTTGTATTTTTTTTCCACGCAATTATCCAATTTAATTTGACAGTATGATGCAGATGTTGAACTCACTTTTTTGGAACCGTCAGTGTAAATTATCTCATAATTTTCATACCTTGAAAGTACAAGTTCTTGAAAGAGCTTCTGAACGATTTGTGCATTGACATCATTTTTGGAACCAATGGACTCATGAATTTTTGTGTTTGTGTTAATTATATTTTCCCATTCATTAGACGACGAGAAAGGGAAAAATTCATATTTTTTGAGATTATTTGGAGTATCAAAATTCATAAAATTAACTCCCATATTTTTTAAAGTTTGTAGATTTGTATTGAGTGGATGACGAGGCTGCGACTTAATGAAGCAAAAAAACTTGTAATTTAATTTTTCAAATCTTAATCTCAAAGGTGTTAGTCCAGTTATGACTTCTAGTGCATTCGTCGGTGTTGAATTCATGCAACCACTGATTATTCTGCATCCTTTCCATTGAACTTTTTCCAGCTTGGTTATTTTTTTATTTTCTGGATAGACAAATGGACAAAATTCCATTTTACTCCTTACACATCCCTTATAAAGCAATTCGAGGCATCGCGGATCAGATCCCCAAGTAACTCCAGCCATAGCTCTCATAATGTTTGTAGCTTTCCCAGCAACAGCTGAAATTTTATTTATATGCTGCGTCATAAGTAGTTTTCTATCCAGAATTATGCCAAGGTAGCGAACTTGCTCTTTTTGCGGGATGATTTTGTTGTTGATTGAAATGTTTATTTTAGTGTTTTTGTGCTTCCTTGAGAACACAATCGCTTCGCTTTTAATATCGGAATAATTTAGTCCAATCTCCTTCACACATTCTTCTAATTTTTTTAGTGCTTCATTTAATTTCATCTCAGCTTCTTTGATATCTTTTGCCACATAATACAAGATTATAAATAATAAGACCCTATAAAACATTAATACAATTTATCATTTATACCTATTTGATAACACTATTCTGATTGCGATTGCTTCAATTCCATTTATTTGAGCAGCCAGGCTTATTTTCCTGTAGGTGAATTTTTTCCTCAATGCAATTGCGACACCACCGCCTCTTGAGTCACGATCCTTACGAATAACATTAAAATCATATAGATTCAAATTTTTTCCATCATCTAAATGAGTTTCATTCAACAATACAACATCGATTTTATTCACGTCAATAAGATTGCATAAAGTTCCGAGTTTGTTATGAACGCTTCTTGCATTCCATTGCATTATATTTAATTTGTTGTCGGTGTTGTTCCCCATACTGATCCGTTCATGACTGAGTTTGTGGAATCTTCAATGAATTTGTAAATTATAGGGAGTGCAAAATTATCAAAAATTTGTTGGATCATTGGAGAAAGTTGGAGTTTTCCTACGACAAATTTTACACATTCAATGATTTTTTCGACGAGAAAGTTTTTTTGTGCATTCGGGTTTGCGAAACCGGGAGGAACTGAGCTTGAATTTTCATTTGGTGATTTTCTCTTCCTTTCAGGTGACTCAGATGAACCAAAAACTTGCTGAAGTTCTCTTTCCTTTCGTCTATTTTCTGCTGCTCTTTTTCTTACTCCATCAAGGCGAAATTTTCGAGCGAGATTTTTGATTCATTTGCATTATTGGGCGATCTCTAACATTCTCAATATTTCTTTCTCACCTCTCTCTGAAAAATTTTTTCCAAAATTTTTCTTCGAGGGCATTTAAGGCTTCCACTTTCTATCACTTTTCACTAACACTTAATGTTTGGCACCTTTTTATTTTACCATTTTTTCCTTATTTATTTCATCAATTCTTCAACATTTTCTCGATACCCACCACATTTCAAGCAATCCATCAAGATATTTATCTCAAGGCAACCTTCAAAGTACATCACCAGCCCAGGTTCCAAAACAGGACACTTGCGCTCCTCTTTTTTTTAGCCTAACGGCTTCTAGCACTTTCACTTCCTTTGCTGCTGCAAAACTGAATTTTCCTTCTCCACGAGAACAAAAACCTTCAAGGCTCTCACTTTTCGACCATGACATGACACCCTTAATTTCAACATATTTTTCTGGGATGTACACACGATAGTTTCCCAACATCTTGCATTTTGGGAGTTCATTTGCCTCATCACGCGCACTTTTGACACTTGGGAGTCTTTCTCCATCGCCTAACACAATGTTTTCACTTTTGCTGCTCTCACTAAACACTACTCTCATCTTGTGCTCACTGACATCGATTCTCTCAACATGCTTATATGTTTCAAACACAAATTTTTGAATTTTTTTCACTGCAATGGACTTCACAGATTCTTTTTTGGTGCGAATGTTCACTATATAAGGGCCTTTATGGCTCTCTGGATATTGTCTAACACGAAGTGTTAAAGGTTCATTCGTCATTTCAACATCATTCTCGTCCTTCTCTCCCATCATGAATGAGGCCCCAAGGGCAACTCAATGTCACAAAAATATTAATCACTCGCGCGTGCACCCGATTAATTAATTAGCTTATTTATTATAATTTTTTAAATCCACTAGTATTTAACTAAATAATTCAATATAACTTAAATATTAATTTCTAATTAAAGCTTGTCAATTTATTTTTTAATTTTTGGCGAACCGAATAGAATTCTCAATCGTATGACGATCGTGAGAGTACTTGATTAAATTTGAGCGATTAAAGGAAATTTTATGAGTTTTATTGATGTCAAATTAGGGTTGAAAGCAATTGAATTGATTTTGCCAATAAAATTGAGTTGTGTAATTAATTAACTTAATCCCATAGTTAAGACTAAAATAACCTCAATTGAATATTTTTAATTTTATTTTGAAACTTTATTGAACACCCCAGACATACGCAGGTCAACAAACTTTTATCTTTCACAAAAACTTTTTCCCTCTAGAAATCACCAATCTTTAATTATGAGAATAAAATACCCATAAAATCGACTCTCACTGGGATCTGCCAAAAAGTTTTTCAATAAAAGATAATTTTCTTAAAAGGTGTAACAATGGATGTCTGGAAAGTAAAACTAATCGAGAGTAAACTTATTAAAAGCTTTTGAATTTCAATTCTAAGACCAGAGTTGTTTTATTAATTTTGCAGACAGTTATTAGAATAAAAAACATTAAAAATATAAAAAACTAACGTTTTGTAAAAAATCCGTTAAATTTTTAAAACTAGTTAAAACAACTCTGAAAATCTCGAAAAAAAATCTAAAACTGATTTTCACAAAAGTCATGAGCGTCATTCAAATCGAACTAAAACCGCATGAAAGAAACTTTTCTCGGATTTTTACGAGCAAAACTTTCTCAATTGTTTCCTAAGCGAAGTTGATGCCCCGAATGATTTATTATCATCAAATCGTGTTGAATTAAATTCTCAAAAGGTTAATTTAAAAAGTTCGGCAAGCAAGAGAGGAAATTCCATTGAGAAATTGTTTGTTGTTGTAGTTTTTAAAGGCAAAAATGAAGGGTGGAGAGGTTGTTGAAAGTTTTTCTACACACTCACCGCACTCGAGCAAGACGATGCTAATGAAAGGAGGAAATTTTCTATCTCTCCGCTTTAGAGACTAATTAGAGATTCCGAAAGAGCTTCAAATTTCTCTTAAAATTTTATCTATGAGTGCTCGAGCAATCAAGAGGAAAAATTCTCGGTACACAAAAAATGATTCAAAGTCCATCAAGAATTAAATTTCGCGGTAAATTCCGCTTGATGATTTTGATGTTTTATTTAAGATTTGCTCAATGAGCTGGAAATTTAACATTTCGTCGTAGAAATTGAGGTTTTGAGAAAGTTTAATTTAGAATTTAGTTAAAATTTTTTAAAGGAGAGCCTCCAGAATATCAAGACAGCAATCATCGTGACTAATTCGAGCAATTTTCGATTTCCTTGAAAGTCTTTGAAATTAATTGAGAATTTATCACGTAATTTTTCAACTGCTTTGCATATCGTCCCATCATGCTGCTTAATTTTGCCTACGATCGATATGCGAATCTTCACTTGATCTCGACGCGGCGTACGTGAAACGTGAAAAGAAATTTAAATTTTTCCTTTCTTGCTCGCTTATCTCTTACCTCAAATTAATTGGCAATTATTTTTCATTCCGCACCTTTTGTGTGTTTGTGCCTCGTGCCTTGTTAGGAAAGTCATTTCGCACTCGAGTTGAAAAATGATGACAAGATTTGTATATTGCTCGACACAAAACTCACAAAATAGATCTAATCCGACGGAATTTGATCTCGTGCACGGCTGTCATTGTCGTATGGAAAAATTTCACACGATTTATCTCGCCTAACTTTTTCGAAGACAATTTTCTCAATTATTCAACGAAGAAAAATTTTCGAAATCATTTTTCTCGAGACGTCCATAAATTACGTCACGTTCGACTTGAGGGATTCATTGGATGTGTGTCAGCAAGACATTGCGGTCCCTTTTATTCTCATCATAAACAAGAACCATGGAACTTAATAAAATACGTGACGCAATTTTCAATCGCAAACAAGTTTGAGTGTGAACAAAAAATTTCAAACTATTAATCATCTTCACATTATTCTCTTGAAATTACGAGGGTGGGAAAAATGCACTTCGAGATAATTTTCAAATAATTTCAAGGGAGAAAAAATATGAAACATGAAGAATAAGAACGCATTTTTGTTAAAATAAAAAAAAATTAATTTTCTTTTTAAAAAATTTCAAGCAAAAATGAATTTATAAGAGACATTTAGGGGAAATCACCCCAAAAACACGTTTCTCTGAACAGTACTCTAAAAATCTCGATAAAAGTGACGATTCACCCGTCGTTAAATTGCTCATCAATCAAAAGCACAATTGTGCATGCCTATTTCTTCCCGCATCTCTCACTCCATCATTCATTCTTTATACGGCTCTATCTATCTGTCAATATGATGACGATGAAGAAAAAGAGGCGAACAAAATTGATGAAAATTGAAATTAGAAAAATTTATTTCTCTCTCTTGCTATTGCTCAAGTCTCGGTAAATCTCAATTCGATTTTGCTCCCGATTTTTCTTCTATTCGTTTAGGAAAAAAGAAGAATTTTCGCTGGAAATGTTGATTAATGTTGCAGATTTAAATTTGACAGGATTTAAATTTTTGTCCGCCTATATTTGAGGAATAGAATTTGGAATAAATGAGATTTTGATGATAGAACTAATATAAATTTGAATGACTTTTAAATTTTAGAGAGTTTTATAAGTTTTTTAAATAAATTTTATTGAATTTTGTAAAATGCCTTTGAAAGTATCCAATTTTTTTTGTCTAAACTATGCACTACTTGAAAATTTTTATAAAAATCCTGGAATTTTCTTAAGTTAGTAAATTAATTTAAAAGTTAAAGCTAAAAGAAAAATTTCCCTCCACGTTGACGATGTTTAGCTGCAAAGCAATTTATACGAGCAATTAATTTTTATATAATTAAAGGAGAAGAAAAAAAGGAACGAGAGATAACGTTAATGTTTATGTTGCATTGTTTCGAGGCGAATAAGCTCGTCATTGTTGCGATGCTCGAAGGAGAGCTTAAGTTTGTGTTATAAAATCTCCGTTAAGTAAAAAGAGGAAGAACAATAAAAAAGGGAGGGAAAAGGTGAAAACTGAGAGTGTGAAAACCCAGGGGAGGTAAAAATATTTTAAAATAAATTTAATATTACAGGTTAATCCAGCAGTTTTTAAGCAACATTTCAATTGTACATAAAATCTAGTTTTGGATGCGAGGAAAGCATAGAACATTAGTAGTGGAGAAAAAGTATAGCAATAAAATTTTATAACAGCTGCTGATGCAAGCTAGAAAATTTTCTCACTCACGTCGTTGTTATGTGTCGAGTATAGAAATTGCTCATCACATTATCATCCTAACATCGTGCTTTGATTTGAGGTTAAACACTTACTGCTACTTAGCAACATGACGTGTGTGATGAACAATAAAAAGGAATTTTTATTATGCTTTTTTGCACGCTAATAAAGTTTAACAATGTAAAACTTTTTCTCCCTCCGACATGAAAGTTTTTACAATTAACGCCATCGTGAATAGCAGAGAATTTTGCAGCGAGAAAATTTCTAACAATTAGCTTGATAAATTATTCAAATCTTCTCATGTTACACTCAAAAAGCGAAGAATAGTTCAAATTTAATTTACAACCGCAGAAAAAGTTTTCGCTACACTGAAGAATGAGTTTGGAGGAAAGTTTAATTGAAAATTCGACAAAACGAGAAAAAAGCGCTGCATTCAAATTAATTACTTTTTCCACAAAAATCGACAATTGTGTAAGGAGTGCCTGAACTACATACAACTCACATTTACTTTGTGTGTAATGTAGAATTGTAAAAAGTTTTTCAATTACTTCCGTGATGTGTTTTCTATGCGATCTGCACAGCATCAGCAATGAATTCTTTTTTGATGAAATTTAAACTTTAAAAATTGAAAATTCGCATTAACAGCGAAAAATATAGTGCTCAATTTAATTAACTCAAAATGCAATACAATTTTCCAAAATGATACCCAAAAGACCTTTTGATCGCTCATTTAAACTGAAATGCATCCATTTCAGTTCATCAACAGAAAACGTACAAAAAGTTAATTAAAATGAGTGTGCTGCATCTTTCACCTCTGCAGAATGTGAAAATTAATCAAATGGCAACTCGTTGCAACCCCGCAAAAACGAACAACCAAGTTTTTTGCTTTTAATACTTTGATGTTGAAAAAATTTCAATTTAATTTGGGTGTTGATAACTTTTTCTATTGGGATAAAAAATAAATTTTAATGAACAATTTAACAACATACATTTTAATCCAGTACGTGTCTCTAAAAATTGTTTGTAAAATTATGTAATACATAGTATTTTCGATTTATATAAAGGTTAATAAAGAGTTTTTTTAGGATCTTTTCTTCTTTAACAACGAATAATCGGATACCCAAAATAACTGAAATTCGATCAAAAAAAGTTGACGATATTTTTAGGTAAGATAATTTTAAAATCTTAGAATTAAATTTTTAAAGCATTCTCAATAATATTTTTCAACAACTTCTGCTATCTTTAAATGCAAATCTAAAAAAGTTAACATATTTTCCCACACGCAACGTAACACAGAAGCTCAAATTCATTCAGACTTTTAAAATTACATTACGCAATTTGAAACTCTTTTATTCCATTTTCTGTCTCTTTCATCGTATCACATTGAATTTTAAATCGAATATAAGAGCAAGCGAAAGCAATGAGATACGCAAAAAAATGAGTTTAACATTACATAAGAAATGAGTGTAGCTCGTCTATCCGCCAGAATTTCTATAGAAATTCTATAGAAAATTCTATAGAAATTCTATGGATTTTCTATAGAATTTCTATAGAAAGCTGTAGAATTTCTATAGAATTTCATTAGAATTTTCTATAGAAAATTTTCCATAGAATTTCTATAGAATATTTTCCATAGAAATTCTATAGAACAAAATTTTCTATAGAATTTCTATAGAATATTTCTATTGACTTTTTTTACTGATGAAAAAATATTATTTTTTGAACATCTTCCAATTCAATAAATTCACAATTGGAAATGTGATGGTTTTTTTTGTAAAAGGGAAAATGAGGGGATTCGGTAAAATTGAGGTCTTTTTTAAAAAGAAAATTAAATAAATAAAAAATGGTTTTTCAAAAATCGGAGAAATTTTTATACATTAAGTTTGTTATCTTTGTATACTTTAGTTATTTTTCTATCCTAATAACCAAACAATTTTCCTTAAAAAATTTTTTTTTTTGTAAAAAAAAATTAAAAAAAATAAAGAAAAATCATAAGAAAATAATTAAAAAAATTTTCAAAATAAAAATTAAATTTAAAAAATTTAAAATCTATGGAAAATATTCTAAATCATAATTTTCAAATTATGAAATTTAAAAATTCAACTAAAATTCAAATTAATTAATTTAAATTTAAAATTCAAACACAGGCCTAAAAATAGAAGAAAGTATTATTGCGATTATGTTGGTGGAAGTACCAGAAGACATTGTCGGTGTGTGGGTAATCGAGAGATGAAAAGAGCAAATTCTTGAGCACATTTCAGTGGAAGTTGTGAAAGGAGCGAAAAAATGCTCCCCTGATGGAAGGTTTCATCGCCTCGCATGCTATAAAATTGAATTGCGAAAAAGGGAAATTTGCGTGAAACTGTTTTCACGCTCCTACTGTGACTATCACATAGCGTCGGTTGATTTCTTCTCATATTTCCAACCTACTGAATTTACAAAACGTGCCGCGTATTGAATGTCATACTAGACATGCATGTGAATTCCACATTCGCTTTTGTCGAAAAAATATTCCACGATTTTTTCTTCCCCTTTGATGTCATTTTTCAATTGAGATTTTTTCAGCATCGAATTTAACGGATCATCATGGAGGAAACTTAAAGGGCATGCGGGGATTTGTGTTGAAGTAAGCAGAAATGGGATTTAAGCTGTGGAATGTAAAATGTTACGTAGTCGTAATCCTTTTCTGCTATGTTGTGAATATAAATTTATATATTTTTCGTGTAATAATCGTTAGATAGCATCGTTAGAGAGCGTTAAATGTTAGAGAATAAAGATACAGTTGACAAGGGAGTGTTGTTGTAGCTGTTTTTATGGTTGGTCGGTTTATTAGGTGCTGAGGTTTATTAACGAAGGAAAATTTCTTACTGGTGGCTAACTTTAAACCTAATTAGTGATGATGTGTATGAATGCCACCTTCATTAGAACTCTCTTTGTTTCAAGAAAAAAATCAAAAATATAAATAGTAATAAAATAGAAAAGAAAATTTTTAAAAAAAGTTTTGCTACCTTGAAAATTCACCTAACGTCAATGAACTTTTCTTCTCCCCCAAAAAACTCTTTGTAACACCAAATTTAATCTCTCCATCCCTCATTCGCATTTGTTTATATTTTCATTTCAAAACATTCAATCACTGTCAGAGAATATAAACGATCTAATGGATATTAATAACATTTTTATTTCTCTCCCTCCTCCTGTCCATGTTCAAATAACTATATCATCACATGTGAGAATGAGAAAAATGATCATTTCCCAATTTTTGTCAATCGTCCTCTTTTGCTATCTTTTTTTTCTCTCACTCCTTTTAGACATTGTTTGTCTTTTATGGATGGTACAGAATGATAGTTTTCCAAGTATCTTCGTGAATGGCGTGATTTTGTATTGAAAGCACGTCGCATGATGAAAAATATTCCATTCACAGCTTTTGTTATTGTTACGGGTTTGTTGTGTATCTATTCGAAAAGGATTTTTTCCTTGATTTTTTTCGTTCATGATTTTCTTATGTGAAAATATTTTTAGAAAAATTATCAAACGTAATAAAAAAATTCAAAAACTTGTTATCATTAATTTTTTATCGACGGCTTTTTATCTTATCAATAAATTTTAATGATTAAATTTTCTTCAGTCTGCGGCAGCAGTTCATATTAAAAAAACATATCAAAAATGTAGTTATGTGGAAATTAAAATTATTTTTGCTTTTCTCACTTGTATTTTTCAATGAATTTCTAATTTACCGAGTTCAGAAATTTAAATGGAGTGAAATCGATTGCACAAATTATGAAAACTGCATGAGGATTCTTTTAATCGCCGATCCACAAATTCTCGGAAATGTTAACGAAAAATTTTACGCACGTCTCGACAATGATCGCCACTTAGCACAAAACTACCGGGTGGCGTTAAAATTTGTTCAACCTAATGCGATTATTTTCCTCGGTGATTTAATGGATGAAGGCTCAATAGCAAGCGATCGGCAGTACTTGGATTACTATGAGAGATTTATGAAATTATTTCCCATTCCGGAGAACGTTAGAGCAATTTATGTGCCTGGTGACAATGATGTAGGCGGTGAAGGTTTTGAGCGAGTCGATTCAAGAAGATTCAAAGCAATTTTTGGCAGTGAAACCTTTTGGAATCTTCGTAACGATGTTGAAATTTTTCATCTGAATCGAATTGAAAAGGAATTCCCAAAAATACAAAAATTTCAATCAAATTCAACGAGAATTGTGATAAGTCACTATGAAGTGATGAGCAGCTATGATCAAAAGTTAAAAGACTTTTTAAAGAAAATCAAGCCAAAAATTATTTTTAGTGCACACAATCACAAATCGACTTTAAATAAGGGAAAAATTGGTGAATACAAAAGTGAACAAATTACCAGTCTATTCTCAATTGACCTTCGAACTATAAATGACCTTATAGAAATTCAAATACCAACCGCAAGTTATCGAATGGGCACTTTAAAGATTGGATTCGGTCAGGCCGTAATTGAAGATAAAACTTTTCGTTATGCACCGCTTTTCGTTATCAGCAGATTTTATCAATTTTTAATTTACCTCGTGGCGTTCAAAATATTTACGATCAGCGCGTGTTGTGCAAGGTGTGTGAGTTACATAAAAAGAAAAAGGGCTGGAAAAAATTACCAAAAGTTAGTTAATGTTGAATGAGTTTATAAAAGATAATTTTATTTATTTTTTAAGTTACATGCAAAGAATTATAAAATAATTTAAAGTTAGACTCTAAAGTGGGTGTATACTTGTTATGTCTCGAAAACAATATTTGAGAAATTCTATAAAAGTTCATTACATCCTACACTCATCACTGAATAACCTGTGCTAAAAAAATTCTTAGTTATATTTGCGTGTTTTTTATTCTTTTAAAATAATTTTGCCTAACTAAAATTAATTTGAGTTTTTAGAAAGGAATCCAAAGTCTTTAAAAAATTTTCAAAACATAAATTTCCTCAAATTTGAGAGTGAATAATAAATTTTTTAAAAGAGCTATGAAGTGTTCGCACACTGACTTTAAATGTCTTACAAAATGACAATCACATCTGTAAGACCCCTGCAAAAAAGTATCTGCATAAAAACAACCATGTAAACTTTTATGTGACAATCGAAGGACGAAAAAATCCTTTTTATGTAAGCTTATCCCGCATTTATATTATCTGCGAAAGAAAAGAGGAAAAAACCAAGCAAAGGGTCCTCAATAAGGCATGATTGGGTGCTATTTTACTTAAAAATAATGTTTTGGATTTATTTATTTGTTGTAACAGTGCGTTGAGAGCAAATTGTGACACTTTTTGATTTTTTAAGCAAAATATTTTTTTTAAATCTTTTAAAAAAAAATTAACTAAAAAGTTGTTCATCTCTTGATTGCAACCCAAGAAAACTCTTTTTTAACATGATTCACATTTCCAACCAAAACCCCAACAAAATTGTATAGGCGAAAAAAATAGATGAGAAGCAAAATGTGAAAAAATAACGACAAATAAAATTGCAATATCGTAAATTTCTCTCACCATCTTTTGTCATCATTTTTTTCCTGAGAAAGTGCTTTATAAAGTTAACGGCATCAACAACAAAAGATATTTAAAAAAGAACAACAATACTAAGGACATAACAAGCAAAACCTTATTGGACGTTGTTTTGTCGTCAAGTTTACAAAATAAATGAAGAATTGACATCGTAAAAATTGAGTGGCGGGATGAGAAAGAAAAACTTTTTTCCCCTCAGCCCGTAAACTTTATCTTCATTTAAAGACATTCAATTTTAATTCGACGCATAAAATATTTTGTTCTTGTTTTTCGGGATTTTTTTTATTCACGTCGTAATCTGAAAAATTCTACGTCGCTTGAGACTAAAATTCAATTGTCGTCTCTTTTTCATCGCATCACATCTTATCTCGTTTACGTTTGATATCATAAATATTTTTAGAGAATAAATTTGAGTGACTTGAATTGCTAATTTATTTAATTTTTATAAATTATGCAGGACAACGATTGATGTCGTTAATTGACGGGGAAATGGTCATCCACCCAGCAGTAAAACTGTCGGCTCGGTGACCATTGCCCGCAACCACTAAGGAATCTATTTGTAACTTTTGCTCAAGTGTTCATTCTGTATTCATCTTTAAGAGTATATAAAGTTGAAGCCAATCAAATACGCCATTTATGGTTCTATTTAAAGATCTAATATAACTTTTATTTTTCATAGGAATTTGAAATGGTCACCCAGCCAGCAGAAATTCTAAAGAAATTATTTGTAGAAATTTGACACGAAATAACAAACTGCGTTGAGCACAAGCTAATTTTAATATTTTAGATGGAATCAAAAAAATAATAATTTAATTCACACCAGAAAAATATGGTTCAAAATATTATGTACTGTGAAATATTAAATCGCCCAAATTTAAATATTCCCGCCGCTAATCGCAAACTTGTTCACTCGCGAAGAGTGACGTTCCCTTAAAGACGCAGAATTGCACCTTTCACGCAATTCTGTTCTTTCTCGCTCTTTTACTCTCAACTCCCGTAGAGGTGAGACGTGCATCCTTTTGAGCTCCGTTAGAAAAAGTAAGAATTATTTCCATGTGAATATTTTTATATTAATTAATTATATTTATTAGCTGTTTTATCGCAAAGTTCCTGAAATAAATTATTGAACTCAAAAGTGATTGTTTGTTTTGGGTGATATAAATATTTTCGATGGAGCCAAAATATCCGAGTTGACGGAATATTCAACAATGTACAAAATTCCATCCATCGCAATGTCATTTATTGTGCTTTAAACTTTGACAAACTCATATGCATTTTTAAGCATAATTCTCTTAGAATTTTAATTAAATCAACAACGCATTCATGCATGAGCGATGAAGCTTGCAATAAAATTCTCACAACATTATCTCCACATGTCTACTCGCACTTTGCATCAAAATTCGTCCTTGTTTCTCATGCATATGACACATGGACAGTTTGTTAAAAGCATCACCAGAAACATAACACACAAACATATTTTCTATGAACTTGAATAAACAGCATTGAAATGTGTAATTGGATTTAATACAATATCGAATGGGAAATGACAATTGCAGCTAAAGTTTCGATGTTATTCGAGTTTGTTTGTGTGCTTGCTTGTTTGAGAATATATAAAAGGAAATTGAATAATTTTGTGACATATACGCATATGATTCAATTTTCACACTTTGCAACTTGCAGTTCTCTCTTCACTCTGTGTTTAGATTTGTGTCAAATAAAACTCATCATCTCGATACACATATAGAAAACGGAAGAAATAACAATATCAAATGTTCATACACACAAACCAAATTCAATCAAAATTCAATCCACACATCCACATGATGATGCAATGGGTTGCGACTCTCTCTCTCTCTCCCACTGCAAGAAATCAATATTCAATAGATTATCGCAAAATTATTGCATAATTCGTACGTATATATATCTGGAGTGCAGTGTGCACAAAATTTTCAGCAGGAAGTGGATGTATCATAAAAATTGAGCATAAAACGCTCCAGTGAATATCTAGATCGAAATCATAATGCATAACGATATGTTGCATGCACTCTGGAGTAAGCTCGGTTGCTATATGTGGGGAAAAAGCGAAAAAAGCTCATCCTGGCTTTTTAAAAATTGTGAAATGTGAGCGAAAAATTGCTTTTTAATTCCGAAAATATGGAATTGAATTGAAGTGTCCAAAAAATGTTTGAGACTCAAATTCTAAAGCTATAAAATATTCTAAAAATACTAAATTTCAATTTACAAAACATTTTCAAAAACTCCGAATTTTTTCATCCGGTCTCATTTCGATTAAAAAATCATTTGAACGCTAGAACGGTAATGCATCGACTTTACATTAAATTGACGTGGATATTTCTATTAATTGAGAAGATTTAAATGTTAAATTTCTCATTTAAATTCAATGCACAAATCACGTACTTTTTATACCGTACGAAGTACAGCCAATATACAGTTTTAGATCGAATGTAATTTTTCCCAGCATCAGTTTAATATTTCATTTTTCAACCGCCCATAAATTTCTCACGCTCGCTTCCATTTAAGAGTTAAAAGCGCCCCAAGCCTATGAATGAATGTGTGCACAACAATACAAAATTGAGATTTGATTGATGAATGATCTAATAGAACTTTGCAAAGCACTTTTACCCTTAACCACTTATTGTTATGTGCTTCCACCTCCTCATGCTGATGATTTATCAGATTTTATTGCGGATGTAACACAAATTATTGCTCAATTTTAAATAAAAAATGTGGGTGATCTATTACACATAAGTCAGTGGTTAAAATTTCATTACCTTAGCGCCAATACATCGAAAACAAAATATGTATTTTTTAAAGGGAGAAAAAAATTCGAAAATTTCACTGAACGAGCTTTAAATATTAAATTTAACGGCGATACAATACAGCGCACTGATAATTTAAATATCATAGGATTGTTCGTTGACGAACAACTGAATTTTTCTGTACAGATTGATCACATCAAACGTAAAATAAATCCATTTGTTGCAAAATTAGTTAAAATTAGAAGGTTCATATCTGAAAAAAGGACTAAAACATATTACGCGAATGTTTATTCACATTTAATTTATATGAATTCATTTGGAGCGTAGCACCCAATTATTTAACCGAGTCACTTGCGGTAGTTCAGCGTCGAGCTCTAATAATTGTTTTTCAAAAAACAGGAGTTTAATTCTTCTTTTTTTTTTAATTAAATATTTAATTTAAATTAACATAAATATCAAAAATCATATAAATTTAAATTTTTATTAGGTATGTTCTTAATTTTTATTTTAGAGCTACTAGAGCATTTAATGAATACCTCAGGAAGTAAGAAATTTACAATTTAACGTCTTTTAAAATTAGATTAAAAGAGACTGATAGCAATTACATAGATGATGAGTGAGATTAAGAAATAAATCTGAAAAATAACGTTCACATTGAATCAATTTATAAACATACATATGTATTATTTTTTATAAAATAAATAAATATTACTAAAACAAAAAAAAAAAAAATCATTCTCCCTCCTCCGATAATCATTTTCATCAATTTTGTTGTTGAACTACACACATAAAGTGCACTGTTGGGATACTCCGAAGAAAATAAACTTTGAGCATCTAAAAAGAAGAGAAATTTCATAAATATTTGCAAGCCTTAATTGATATTAAACAAACAATTTCTAATGGAAGTTGAATAGATAGGGAAAATGAGTCTGAAGTGCAATTATGATGATAAACACTGATCTCTAAAGTTAAATTTTATCCCAGCCTGAAAAAAACAAGGTTAAAAAAATTGGATTACCAATGTTTTTATAGGAACTATGAAACTTTAATTTTTTTATTCAAATTTCTTTGACCTATGATTTTTTATAGGGATCATAAAGTTTATTTTACTAAAATCTATTTTCGAAACAAAAATTACTTTAGAGAAAATGTTCAACTCTCAACTTGTTAATGTACTTGACTCAAGCAATAATACTTTAGTAAACAAAACAGAAATCTCATCGCATTTCCTCATTTTCATATTCATCTCCGCTTCCACAAGGAGTTTTAAATCACCCGAAAAGCTGCTGCAGTTGAATGCTGACAGGATTTACATTAATATTTCCGCTTCTCAACACAAATTTATCTCTCCTTCATAACCCGCTTTTCTCGTTATATTTTCATCTCGATGTCATTTTCTTATATTGAAAAATTGAATTTAACTCATTCGATCTTCGAAATGCTTTTTAAATTTAAATCTTCGATAGATTTTGAAATGGAAATTTTACTCCATATGAAAAGTATCGGAAACATCATTGTGAGTTGTGAAGGGATAAGGGATAAGAGGAGCTAATTTAAAAATTTGAATTGACGTCATAAATTTCTCAAAGATCTTTAAAAGATTTAATAATGGATTCAAAGATTTTTTGAATTTTTTCAAAAATTCAAGTCAACCGAAAAATTCAAACATTAGATTTATTTTAAAAAAAGAACAAATTTTGTTTTGTGAAACTTAATTTTTTTAAATTTTCATTTTAGGTTATAAAATTATTTAATTTATTTATGGAAAGCTTTGTTGCTAAAATTCACATCACGTCCTTGAAATGAATTTAATTTTTGAATAAAATTTCGGTGAAACATTTTACAAACACTTAATTTGTAATTACATAAAAAGCTAAATTTTCACTAAAATTGCGCAACTTTGCAACCATATGAGCTTAACGTCACAATGAATGAGTGCGGTGGATGTTGCTATAGTGAAAAAATCATTATGAGCATGCATATAAAAGCTTCAAAAGTAATGTAATCATACTCGGGGAGAATGACAATGACATGCGAGAGAGACTGAGAGTTTTTCATTCGTGAAAAATAAAGAGCTTGCTGTTATGACTCCGAGACAAGGGATGGAAATTATCCGCTTCACTTATGCGAACTAACATTCTATAACAAAAAAAAATTGCACACTCAGACTTCGTTGATGAACTTCACAGTCGGGGGTGCTGTACGACTATAAGATTTTTATGATGATGTGCTTTTTATATTTCATTCGAGACGTCCTTCCTTCCATTTCACTTCCAACAATCAGTGTAGAGGATTTTTTTTGTTTAGTGTTTGATTATTTTTTCAAGCTACCAGCAATGAATGTGGAATATTTTAAAGCAGATGGTAATTTTTTCATTTCATCCCACTTTTAATGATGAATATGCATGAAATTTATGTGTATATGCTTGCATATTAAAATTTATTATTTAATTTAAAATAAACGTTATAAATGACAACAATTTTTCATGATCAAAGCTCTGCTGAGCGTAACATGCAAGGAAAAAATATTTCTATTGTTTAACCACCGGAGAATGTCAACAATAATTCTTCCATCTCTCTACTTTCCGGCATATATACACGTAAGATGAAAAAGAACGGATGATGGAAATGTACGAGTCTATTTTTATTGTCAACTGCTTTTTTCCCCTTGACAGCTTACAATGACAATTTTACAAAGCGGCTGCTTTTGCGAACAAAAAGAATTTTTTATTACCTCACGTGAATTCGCAGAAGCTTTAAGAAATGTTTAAGCTTTAAAATCAGAAAAATTTTGGAATAAAGGTTTTAGAACAATCCTTTAAAAATCATATTTAGTTTCTAAGATTTTTCGAAAAAAACTTCCTTCAACTATCCCCAAGCAATATTTTTCAAGTCAACCCATCAAGATCCATCATTTTTGCTCCCGGGGACAAACGACGACGCTTTTTTGTCTCATGATAAATGGATTTAAGACATGGCGCGCTCACACAATAGAATGAAAACTTTTCATAATGAATCGTCCAATGTCTCATGACGACATTTATCATAAATTCATTCCGTCACTCACTCTCTCATTAGATATGGCACTTCCAAACGATTTCTTTGCTTTGGCAAAAATTTCATTACTCTTGGGCTAATAAATAAGAAATTGTGGTTCAGGGTGTGGAAAACTAATTCATGTTAGCAAAAAAAATTTTAAATATTATTTCAGTTTTTGTAAAATAAATTAAAAAATTTTAAAAGACCTTAAATTTTTCTAATAAGCTCTTAAAAACTAAATTTTTTTATCTACTTAGAAAGACATGAAAAATGGGTAAGAAGATGAAGCGATATCGAAGGCAATTCTTAATGGAGTTATAAAAGCACTTTTCGTTTCATAAAATAGCAAAAAAATAAGACAAATGAAAATATTGTCTACATTTCCTGTCTTATCTAACCAGAGAAGAAGAATTTTTTCTGAATGTATCAGCAGAAAATTAGACAAGGATAACATTGTGTAACAGTGGAAAAATGAAATTCAGCAGAAAAAATGTTTGAGTGAGCTGGGAAATCCTTTTTCGATTGAGCACATTTATTTTTATTGTTGAACACATATTGACCGTGAAGACGGAAGAATCGTTGCATGTATGAAGGCAGTTAAAAAGAGAAGAAAAGAAGTTGGATTTATTTTTTAGTTTTTTTTGGTACAACTAAAGCTTTTAACACTCGTTTATTGTGATTTTAAATCACATCACAAAGTTTTTCACCTTTATTTAACTTGAACGCAATTTTTGTCACGTCTTTAGCTAATTACATCAACATTTTATAACATCCATCCGTTGGCGCGATGCCGTGTTAAAAAAGATTTACGACGTTTCAAGAGGTGAAACGTGTCAAAAATAATTTTTCACGATGGATTTTTGAAAAATGACTTTTTGTCCTAAAGACTTTAAGATTTAAGCAAAGAATTTTAACGCCAATAAATTTGTGAAGAAATTGGTTCAAATTGATGTTAAGTAGAGAATCATTCTTCTAAAAATACAAAAAAATTGTCATTTATAATTTGATAATTTGAGTAAGTGGAATTTTTATTGTTTACTTTTTCAGTAATGAATTAACAAAGATATAAATAAAAATAAACTCTTACTTTATTTACCAAAAGTGTCAAAAAGTATATAATTTTATTTAACAAGCAATTTTTGTAGATTTCGTAATTTGCTCCACGCGTGCTAGAGTTTGGCTACAATATATATATAATAAATTTTGCAGATGAGAAAACAATAATTTTTTAAAACCGGTTTTTTAATACTTTTTTATGGTACACGCAATTTTTCGGCAAACATTATGACTTGTGACTCATCGTAAATTACAATCTTCCATTGAAGAGATTTCGAAAAATGACTTTCACATTTTAATAGTTTTTCTTTTGACCAGAAAATTATTAAAATTTCTAACTACGCAATTCCTTCATTATTGCAAAGTTTAACACTTAAACATACTTTATTTAAATAATTCTAGTGATTATTGATGACTAATTTAAAATTTTAGTAAGTCCCTTTAAAATGTCTTACAAGATCTCAACGCCCACTTAGTGCAGCTATGGTTGCTGCTGATAGGTCATTTCTGTCTTCTATAACAAGTTCCTCATCGTTGAAGGATTTTCTTGAACGTCTTTTCTTTAATCTGTGAGCTAGTTTTAGCGTATTCCTTCTGAAAATTCCTTTAGGTGAAAACCACTGACATAACCAATAACAGCAACCAGGTAGCTCATCATTGTCGTCATCTTTATAAATCACTTGATTTTCTTCTGGTTCAACCACTTTCTCAATTTCATCTTTTGTGGATTTTGGTATTGATATGCTCGCAAACTTTTTGTCTTCCTCCATTGTGAGTTTTTCTTAAATTTTTTATTTTTAAATGCAATTAACACTTGAACAAAAATGCTACTTATGATGTGTTTTGAACGAATGAATCTTTTCAACTGACCATGAATAAATATTTTTGATCAAGTTTTTTCTCATTTCGTGTGCACGAGAGAAACAGGTTATTTTTTTCGAAATTTCTGGTATCTAAGTTAAAATAATACACGAGAAATGTAGAGTAAAGTGACTCAACTTTATTTAGACTGGTCGGTAATTTTCTTTCATTGTAATTTGTTGTATGAATTTTGTTTTAATTTTAATTTTTCTAATAAAAGTTTAGCGCTGAAATTATGTTTAATAATCAAGTCACTTTAATGAAAGTTAAAAAATTAAAAACTAATTTAAAAAATCAGTTCTAAATTTTTCAAATCATCTAAAAACTTCTTTTCCCAACTAAACGTGAACGCGGGGAATTTTAACGTAAATATTTCTATGAGTCATCAGTTGAAAGAAAAAAATCCATGGTTTAATTCTCGAAAACCCCCTTTTTAATTTTCTTCCGCAGCTCGCAGTCAAGTTTTTGCTCTCGACATCTCGAGTATTTTCAGTGCATATTATTTAAAAAGCGAGAAATTTAACAACTTAAAATCACTTTTCAATTTTTATAATTAGGTTTTCTCCTTCAAGAGCAAGAATTGAATAAAAATGACTGACAAACTACATCAGCTTCCCAGGGAATTTTTGAAATTTTATTATAAATTCGTTAAAACTTTCCGACGACACAACTTTTCTGCTCGAATTAAGCTTTTCAAGCGGAAAAAAGCAAACAAAATACTTGAAAAAAGGATAAAATAAATAAAAATTGAAAGTACAAGAAAAGAAAGACAAAAAGTTTTTTCTCAATTGTAAAATTCATCCAATTTGCCATTAGTGCTCAAGTGAGTGTGTGTGCTAAAATGAATCGCTTCAAAATAAATAACAATAAAATCTATTTTCAGTGTTGTTTGACAAAGTGATGGTAGGAGGAAGAAAGTTAAGAAAAAATACATTAGATTGTAGTGAGCGAGTTCTATATTGTCACAGCAGCAGCTCGGGTTTCGAGAGCTTTGTTTTCCATGCGGATTGAAAAGACATTACTTGATGTATATATGTAAGCTTTCGCTGTAGATTGCCATCATTCTTGACATCAAATTGTGTTTACTTTCCTATTTAATCTCACACTTTAGATTTTTCCTCTTTTTTAAGCATCCGACACAGATATAAATACATTTTAATGCTGAGATGTTGAGATAGACACGTGTCGTGAGAATTTTATCGGAATTTTTGACGCGAAAGCCCCTTAAACTAAATTTCGAATGCAGTGAACATTTAAATAAATTTTCTGTGAAAACCCAGTTGGAAAAAGTGTTTAAAATAATTTTTTGTGTTTTTTAATTTTTTGCAAATTTTTCCTAGTTTTTATTGTTCAATTCTCAGGATCACAAAATTTTTCTTGTTGGTTCGTGAATAAAACAAATGAAATTATATGAATATTTCAAATGACGCTTGTTCATCTCACAAAATTAGCTGTTAAACAAAATAAATTTTCCTCTCTAAATTTTTCGGAAAATTTTCTTCTTTCAACTTAAATCTCAGTCTATGTTTCTAACTAGAAAAAAAGAGCGACAATATTATTTCAAGCATACTTAATTTCACCATCAAAATAAATTTCGTCGCAAAAATTTTCCACGAAGTTCATAAACCCACAGAAATCTACGAGCTTCGAGTCAAATTCACGTTGGTTTTCAGTTTGCCGTCAGTAAACAAAAATACAGACGATGTAAAAAGATTTTTCCTCTTGGTTATTAAATAAGATGAAGAAATGTGAAATAATCTCAAAAAGAATTCTAAGATAAAAATTTTCTATTTCACATCAGATGATTTGTCAACATCACTGTGCTCTGTCTTGTTTCAATTCCTTACACTCGACGAAGTGGAAAAAAACATTTTCGATATTGCAAGAAATTTTTCACTGCGCACACAATATTATTCATCGAGAAGCGACTATTGTGAAACATAGAACAGAATATGCTTTCATATTTTTCACATATGTTTCGAACTATCATTTCATATTTATTGACTTTTTTGAATAAACTCGTGGTTTTGGATGGAATTGAATTGAATGCGAAAAATTTTTATTTTATACAAAAGCTTGAAAAGAAATTCCCAGAGAGAAAAAAATTAAAAAACTTCCTCTCTTTTTTAACATTTACATTTTACATTGTTTGCTTCTTCAATTTCAGATTAAATTAATAAATTTACATTCGTTGTTAACAATTAATATAAAATTGAAATTTTTCATTCAAAAGAATTGCTATAGAAAATTTGAAATAATTCAGAAATTCAAGAGCACCCCAAGTAATGCAATCACAATGAAACGAAAACGTTGAGAATTGAAATAAATTATTTACGAATTCAAAATGACAGCTTTTCTGTGCTACAAGTGAATTGCATTTATAATGACGTTGAAGTGATTCAATTATAGCGGTTGGTAAACGAAATTTTTCTCGCTCTCGTCTTCGGTTTCATGTGATGAAATTTTAATGGCGATTAATTTTCGCCACCCCCAATAAAACTTTCAACGAAGTTAAACCCCAAAAAATATTTTAGAGAACTGTTGTAAGCATAAATCATGAAATGATAGCGAGTTCAGTGAAACAGAGACGGAAGTTTCCGTTTTTGCTAATGCCACAAAATGATTCCAGCTGTGCACGCAAATATCTCTAAAGTTGCATTCATGAGATATAAGAAAAAACTTTTCTTCCATCTTTTAAAAGACAACCCAAGAAAGAAAATGTTGAAACAATTGTAGCGAATGCCTTTTGCTCTTTTCCAAGTCATTTATTTGTTGCAACTCTTATATCCTCTCCTTTTCAAAAACACACAACGAGTAAGTTTATTATAATTTACTGCATAATTATCATTGCATTCGGGTGAATTTATGAGATAATAAACTTTTTTTGGGGAAGAATGAAAATAACCGAAAAATTTATATTATTTGCCTTAAGGCGAACTGCCATAAATCTGTTCGGGATTTTCATCGCAAAACCCTTTGTTATGGATTGAAATCTTTTGTATAGTGGATGAATGAGATTTTAGTACGGCGATGGTGTTTATGCAGTAAAATTAGATGGAAGTTTTATTTTTTTTAATTTTTTTTGTCACTGTTATTTAAGTGTTCCTCAGTTGTAAATTTGACATCTTAAATTTAAATATTTTGCAACTGTCATTAAATGTATTTTCTCAAGAATTGACACTCATTTGTTGAAATCTTAATTTACATCTTAGTTATAAAAGTTTATCAAATTTTATAATCCAAAATTTTCATTTTAAATGAAAAGATGCTTTATCATTAATGCAAACAATCGTTAGACATTCATGAAATTTCTCCGCCTAACCTAAAACTCAAATGAAAACTTCTGAACCGAAAAGCTCGTAATGAGGAGCGCTCGAAATTCAATTAAGTTCGTAAACTTTCAGTTTTATATTTCGTACATAATGAAGACCCATACAGACGCTGTCGAATGGATTTCGAGTTCATCTCAATCCACTTACGGATGTATAGGAAATGATTATGAATGCGATAAAAGGAGAAAATAAACACAGAAATCCTAAAAGTTTATCTACAAACATTTGTATTGATATTCAAATATTTTTCATTTGACTGCATTTTAGTGACAAACTTTTCTCTTAACGAGTTGCCATTGTGCGCATAAATTTGTAAAGTCAACAGTTATCTAACAGCTTAATGCCATTTTTCTGTAAAGATGAACTTGTGAAACATCTGAGTTCCGTTTATAAGAAGATATATTCGAGTGCATGAGGGGGAAGAGGGTGGCAGCCGAGTATTATGTGCGGAAGGAAGATATTAAATTACATCTCGACAATTTTTCTCTCTTTCTTTTTTTGCTTCGCAATCTTTCTCAATGGCAGCAAATTCCTTTCATATCGAGTCTTTTAAGAGTTAAACGATATTGTTGACGATGCCGCTCGTATAGAAAATTTTCTCAATTAAGATATTGAGTTTCAGGAAGATGTAGACCGTTCAAATTGATGGTAATGGACTTCTGTTTCGAGGTTCAGTTTAATGTATGAGATTGTGATCAATGGGGAAATTAAATTTATTGAATGACATTTTCAATTGATATAAATGTGGACTTAACTTTAAATGATATTATTAATTTTGAATTTTTTGTGTAAAGTTAAAAATTTTAAGTAACTTTCGCTATTTTATTCAATTATAACCTCCAAAATGTCACCACAGAATGTTTATTATTTATTTAAATTAAAGATTTCCCCGTAAATTTTTAATCATTGAAGTTTGTTGTTAAAAGTCACTAAAGCAGTCAAACGTTTCGCTCTACAGGTGCCCATAATATGTTCAACATAGCAGCTAGTAAAAATATTGTAAAAGATATAAAAAATGCTCGCACATTTAATTAAAAAATTTCATTGCCATTTTCTCTCATCCTCGTTTCTAGAGTTACCATTTTCCACACATTTGCTCAATAAATCAATTTTCTTCTCTCTCATTTTGTTCACTCCCAATATGAGGAAGGAAAAATTAATTAAATTTAATGTTACTGTGTCGCATCATTGAGTAGCTAGATGACTTTTAAAAGACGACACGGTGAGATGGAAAGGTGAAATTACTTTCCAGATTAATGTGAATAATTAATTTTAAAATGTTATCATGTGATAAATTTATTTGGTAGGTAACTTGTAAAAAATTGTTACAGATGCAGATGAGAGTTGATTAAAAATTTTACCAAATTTAAAGTTTCACATTAGTTGCGCCTCGTAATTCATTGACTTCAATTTGAATTAAAATTAAGGACTCTTGTGCTCGCGGGATAATAAGACCAGCTTTAAAATTTTCTACCTAAAAAGTTTTCATTTCACCTTTGATCCTTGGTAAATTCAATTTCTTTTGCACTTTTAAAAGAAGTAAATTTGAACACAAAAAGAAGAATTTTTTCTCTTCCTTAAGTTTTTCTAGCATGAAATTCGTGACTTAATCCTTCCTTTCTTAATAATAAAATGCTAATTATCCTTTTATTTTCCTCTTTTCCTTGCTATAACGTTCTTTAGTTTTCATGTTAGCTTTTCCATATTTTTAACAAGAGATGTTTCGAGTACTTAAAAATATTAACAGTATAATATACATTAATTGAGTAAGAATGAAAATAATCAAAATTAAATTCTTTTAAATCAATTTGAACTCAAATTTGAACTTTCCAAATAATTGCAGAAAGTTTTAGATAGAACGCATATTTCTAATTCGTTAAATTTAAATAAACTCCGCGTCTCTTGGTTCACTTTGCTTCTATTTTTGAATACATTTTAATAAATTAACCCTTGAAAAAAATTATAATTGGTGATCTCGAAACTAAACTTCAGCTCCACTTTCTAAGCAATTGACGACTGCTTCCATTAAAAATGGCAATTTTATTTGACTCGCTTCTTGTCATTGCCATGATAAAAAAGAAGACAAGGATGAAGATTAAAAGATGAAAAGGAAATACGTTCAAATAAAATTCCCATGATGACAAAGAGCTTAAGCATTGCACCTGACGTTAATGGTGATGATGAAAGGAATTCATAGCGAAAGAGAGAGAGAAAGTGTGAAATGTGAAACAAAAGGAAAAAGCTTGTGTTTATAATCATAAATTAATCTTATTATTTCTCTCTTTCCTTTCGCCTCTTGGTTCTTTATGTTATGTTCACAGCACGCTGCTGCCTACAATTGAAGCAAGCACTCTTTTTTTGAAATGCAAATTCTGATGTTTGCTCGCCAATTTATCATCACAAACTCTTGTGTTTTGTGTGATAACAAGCGAGGGAGAGAAAAACTTTTTTCCCTCTAAATTCAGAAGCCATTCGAGCGAGAGCTCTGGGGGCATTTTCCATTTCTTCTTCTTGTAGCAAAAATGCACACAGAAAAATATTTCCTAGACTCGACTTTGGGAGGACTTTGAACAATTTGCATAGACGATGAGAGAAAAATCGAAAGCTTGAACAAACTTCTTAACTCTCTCCTGAATTGCATTTATTTGCTGGCACTTGTGAGAACACAACAAAAGAATGGAAAATAAGCAACAAAGATGTGAAAAGAGTCTTATGT
This sequence comes from Tanytarsus gracilentus, assembly GCA_038502055.1. Taxonomy (NCBI): domain Eukaryota; kingdom Metazoa; phylum Arthropoda; class Insecta; order Diptera; family Chironomidae; genus Tanytarsus; species Tanytarsus gracilentus. The sequence continues at coordinate 1,281,434 of JAXRKN010000045.1, read as the reverse complement.
GAAAAAGCATACTAACCAAATGAAAAAAAATCTCAGCATTTAGAAGAAATATTTATGAGCTCAAAATTGTGCTGCAAGTTATGTTGGAGATAAATAAATGCTTTCATGTGTGCACAATAATAGGAGCTTGAAAAAAGTTTGTTCAAAGAATTCCCTTTTTTTCACGGCGAATTAAATTCATAAATCGAGAGAAAAAGTAAGACAAGAGATCTTTAATTTGAACCCATTTTTATCCTCTTTCACTCGTTTACAAGCGTTGTGTAATTTAGGTTTTTTTTTCTTGGAGTGCCCTTTTTCGAATGGGCCTTTTTTATTTTCACATGTTCTCTTCGGTTTTATTAACATTTGTATGACGTGGGTGCGTAATTTGTAGCCGTTGTCAGCTTCTTTTAAACAAAATTGTGTGAGTCGGTCATGTGATGAGAAAATGTGTGAAAAAATTTGTCGGACACCTCAAATTTATGTGTAAAGCTGTTTGAAAATTTAACGGTCGTTGAATATTCAAAAAAAATAATTTCTCTACCCTCTAAAATTCCATGTCATCAATATCTTTGAAATTCCATCCCCAAACAAAATTCAACTCATTCATACCCTCATGCAAAAGTGTAATCATGTAAAATCTACCTTCCGACCTATCTTATCTTCTTCACACCGTCTCTAACAAAGTTAATCAATGAGCAAGAGATACTTCAAAAATTTCATAAAACCAATTTTTTTCCTATGCACTCGGGTGTGGCATCGATGAGTTATGTATGTGTCGTAACTCATTCAGTCTGCTCACATTCGAAAAAAATTATGAAATATCTTTGACGTTATTGATGATGCATCTTGAGCAATTGAAGGCCACAATGCTACTACTAGGTAATGTTCAGGATGGCAATGTTTGATGGAATTTTAGATGTGGAAAATGCATTTTCCTGACTCTCTCGAAATATTAAGCATACATTGATCATGCGCACTAATTTTTATCCCATTTTTCTCCATCCCATTGACATTGTTTACATTTATCTTTTATCGCACGTGGATGATGTTGATGCTAATAAAATTCATACACATGAAAAATAAATTTGCATATGACGTAAAATTTCACTTGAGAGAAAATTCAATTAATTTTTTCCAATACTATCCGAAAGCTGAATTTTCTGATATGTTCTGTGTATGCTTGATGTTATTATTAATTCTCATAAATCATGCGATGATGAGCTTAATTGAATTCGTGTCGTATCGTATTACAACATGCTTCTCCTCCTGCATGCATCTTATGATGGTACAAGAAAATTTACTTCGTGAATAAATATCTCGATGGATATGATGATGTGCATACAAGTACTGCACACAGGAAAGAAAAATTGATTTAATTTTCAATTTTCTCATCGCTCATTGTACAATGATCTCAAATTGATTAGGATTATAATAATATGTGAAGATATGGCAGAATTTTTATCAGAAATTATTTTCAATTGAATATGAAACATTTTATGTGGAATGGAATTTGTCGAAGATTAAAATAGGACGAGTATTTTTATAATTTTTATTCAAATATTGAGATTTTTTAAAGTTAATACTTTCAACTTTAAAAGGCAGCATGAAATTTCTCCTGAAAATTTTTTTAATTGACTTTTTTAAAATTCTCTTCAATTTCTTCTACAAGCGAAAGTGAAGTTTGATTTACGAGTTTCTTTAAGTATCCGTCTTCTTTTTTAAGTAGATTATAAGGTCGATCAAATTCAATCATACGTCCTCCGTCCATTACTAAAATTTTATCAGCTCTAATAACGGTGTGAAGCCGATGTGCAATTGTGATGACTGTGCACTCAGCAAATTCGGTATTGATAGTTTTTTGAATCAGCGTGTCAGTTTCGTAATCGACCTAGTAATGAAAATTAATTTAAAAAAATTGAGTTCAATTTAAATTTTTCTTACATTTGCGGTTGCTTCATCAAGAACTAAAATTTTGTTTTTCCTCAACAAAGCTCGAGCAAGGCAAATCAATTGTCTTTGTCCCACACTAAAGTTTGATCCACCATCAGATATTTTACACTCTAATCCACCAGAAAGAGAACTAATTGCGTCTTTCAAGTCCACCGATTCTAAAACTTTCCAAATTGCATCATCTGAGCTTTCATCAAAAGCATCCAAGTTAGATCTCAATGAGCCCGAAAATAAAGTTGGATCTTGAGGAATTATAGATATGTTTTTGCGTAAATTTATGAGGTCAATGGACTTTGTGTCGACTCCATCAATTTCAATGGCGCCCTCCGTTCTTGTCATTCGGAATAAAGCTTGAATAATTGAGCTTTTTCCACTGCCAGTTCTTCCAACAATTCCAATTTTCTGTTCTGGTTCAATTTTGAAACTTAAGTTGCTAATTGCTGGCTTACATTCCTCATTTTTATAGAAGAGAGAAATATTTTTAAATTCAACTGATCCTTTTGATGGCCAAGTTTTTGGAGGTGACTTAGAGTTGCAATCTTTCTCTTCCGATGGAAGATTTGCATACTCAAGAACTCTCTCAACTGAGACCATTTGATTTTCCAACTCGGCTGTCTGTCTGATTCCCCATTGTGTCATGCCAATCATTCCAATAATTTGAGTTATCGCTAATCCGACGTTTCCGCCAGGAACGCTTTCAACATCCATTTCGATAAAGGCAAACGTAATGATTCCAATGTAAATGACACAAATAATGTCTAGCCAAAAAGCAAAAGAACGTGTCACGGTCCAAAACATGAACCAAGCCTAAAAATTTTATAATCAATTAATAAATAAATATTTTAATTTAATTAAAATTAATTTACCGATGTATTGTGATCTAAAAATTTATTAAAATTCTTAATTACAGCGCTTTCAGCATTTGAGGCTCTAATTGTCGAAAGTCCATGGAGAGTTGCGTTGGTGTGAGCGTAAATTGGAGACTTTGAGATACTTTCAACACGTTTAATATTCCTTGAGGTTGTCACATAAACATGACGAAGGAAATAAAGAATTATAGCCATGGAAAGTGTTGGAATGGCAAAATAGATGTTCACCAAAGAAACAAGAACCATAATAGCAAAGAACTCGAGGACAAACTGTGAATGCAAAAAAATAAAATCTAAATTTAAAGAAGATTTTTTTATCTTACACAAATGCACTCGAATAAGCAATTTGGCAATTGGGTGTCAATACTTCCGATGTCCTTAGAAAAACGGTTTAAAATTCTTCCGGAAGGGTTTTGATGGAAAAATTGCAAATAGGTGTTGACGATTCCTCTAAACATCATGTCATGCAGATTTCGGGAAGCTCTAAATTAAAAATATAAAATCGTGATTTAAATAATTCATGATCAAAAAAATTAAAAATTTTTCACCTTAGCAGCGAATAAAAGAACGAAAATTCAGCATTGAAAATGATAAAGATGAAACAGCAGATAACAATCATGTATACAGTGATATAAAACTGTCTTCCATCTTCAACGTTTACATCTCTGGTTGTTAATGTGTCATTATTAGCGTTCTTTGCACTCACAGATTCTTCCCAGTTTACCCATTGAGCGACAAAATAGTCAATAAAAGATGCAATAGATTGATTGATGACACGCAACAAGAGAACCACGATAACCAATGGGGCATTCTTAATGGATTTCATGTAATTTTTGTATACATCAAACGTGACTTTTCCAACTTCTTGGTTTTCTTTTTCCTCAAATGATTCGCTTTCTTTTTCATTAGATTTTGTCTCTTTAACTTTATCAATGAGATCAATTTCATCTTTTTCATTGTGATTATCTACTGGAAGAAGTTTTGCAATGTGCATTTCCTCTAGTTCCGTAAACGTTCCACTAGCTTCAATTCTACCATTTGAGATAACTACAATTTCATCAATTTTATGAAGATATTGAAGTTGATGTGTAACAAGGATTACGGTTTTATCCTTCAAAAACTTTCTGATGCATTCATAAAAAATTGTATGACCTACATCACCATCCACAGCACTTAAAGGATCATCAAGTAAATAAATATCAGCCTGTCTATAAATTGCACGTGCCAAGTTTATTCTCGCTTTTTGACCTCCACTCAAACTGACTCCTTTCTCACCAATAACAGTCAAATCGCCACTGCCGAGCTGTTCGAAATCTTTAAGAAGTCCGCAAGCTGCCACAACTTCGGCATATCTTTTTTCTTCATATTCTTCTGTAAACAGAATATTTTTCCGGATTGTTCCTTCAAAGAGAAAAGCTTCTTGATTGGCATAACTTATTTTGCCATAAATTTCAAGTGAACCACTGTCGATCTGTAATTCTCCCAAGATAGCTTGAAGCAATGATGATTTCCCAGAACCAACTGTACCAATTATTGCGTATGCCTTTCCATGCTTGAATGTGAAATTAATTAACTTTAATCCATTCGTACTTTCATCACAAACATTTGTCCATACAGCCGAGAGATCTTTAAAAACTATCGCTTCATCTGTAATTATTGATATTTGTGGTGTGTGAATGCGTTTGACCGGCATCAATACAATGTCACTTTTTTCATTCACCATCACTGGCTTTTTACTCTCCGAAAGCAGTAAAAACTCCTTGAGACGCTTAGACGAGATGTAACCTTCAGCGCAAAAAGTAATCGACAGGGGCCAAAAGTGAACCATAGACATGTTAAGTATGTTATAAAAAGCGGTCACAATGAACACTTTACGGGCATTAAGCACATTGCCGGTATAGACGTATGTTATGAGCGTTAAAAAGAGAGAAACTCTTGATACAGCCCAGAGGCAATAAAGGAGGGCTAAAACGTATGATGAACCTTTTACTGCTGCAATTTCCTTATTTCGAACTTTCTCAATAACTTTTGCGAAATTTTCTTGCCACGAATACATTTTGATCACTTGAATTCCATTAATTATTTCATTCATTAATCTCACGCGTACATCAGTTCTCTTTGTTGTCTGACTTCTGAAGTGTGCTGCTTTTCTTCCAATGAAAGATTGAATAGGAATGAACGAAAGTATGAAAACGATTCCAACAATTCCTGCGACGCCAATTTCTCGGTAAATTAGAGATCCTATCAAAATGGTTTCGAACGGCCCTTTCCACACGTCATGAAAAAACGCGAGCGCGATGTCAAATTTCGCTAAATCATTTGATAATAAATTAATCACTTTTCCATGCATTCCATCCTCTTGAACGGATTTAGTCATTCGTAAAATCTTGAAGAGTAAAAATATTAAAAATTTAGCTGTGACTCAATTGATGTCTTACTAATTTAAAAAATGAGCTATTTACTAACTCATCTGATAGAAGTGACGATGATGAAAAATTAATCATAGAGCTCTTAAAATTTTCGTGTAACTTACCTTATCGTAAACTAATCGAGAACAGCCAATTCTGATTTTCATTGCTAGCTCAAAAATGAAGTAAATATATGGATGAAATGTTAAGACTGGTATTAGAGAACACAGCACAATTCCTGATGCATAAAAGTACGCTGAAGTTTTTGATCGGTCTTCATCGGCAAAATATGTTAAAAGCTCTCCTAAAATAAGCGGCTGAACACATCTCACAAAAGATTCCGATATTGAAAATAACATTCCATAAATCATCACGGGCCAACCGTAAGCATTAAAGAACATTCTTAAAGTACTTGGATTTGAACTTTTTAATTCTTGCTCCCAGAGCTTTGTAAATTTATTTGCTATTCGTTCGCTTTCATGGTGCCCGATAGTCTCGTAGACATCTTCATCGGTTATCGGTCTATTAAGTCCAATTTTGTATAAATCCCGGCACCACCAATAGCTCATTTTACTAAGCCGCGAAGCATTTTTTAGTGGATTTATTGGTTTTTGTTTTGTGCTTTGTTGATTCATTTTTTAACATCTGTTTAAAAATAGAATATGAGAAAAAATCAACTGATAGAAAACAAAAAATAAGTGAGTTAATTTTTTGCCATTCACAATTTTTTTATGCTTCGCCTAAGAGAGAAAGTAAAATTTTGTTCCTATGCAATTTACTCTCGCTTGACGACACTATGACTGCATATAATTTTTAGTGTAACCCACGAAGTGGTGTAACACTTATATGCCCTGCTTTCCGTCCGTCCGTCCGTCCGTCCGTCCGTTCCTGAAATTCCGAGGCCCCTGGGACAGCTAGAGATTTCGGGTTTTCGCCAAATGATAGCTTATAGACTCTAGTTTTGCCCAAATCAATAATATTTCCATCTCTCTCACTTTAAAGTTAGTTAAATTAACAAAAACTATTAAATATGGGGGGTGTTGCGTGCAATATAAATTTAAGGGGTAATTTTTAAGTCTTGCAGAAAAATTTTAAGTCGATGTCAGATTCAGAACTCGATCTTGGTTCTTCAGCTGGATGTTGGTTCTTTCTCTGGAAGTTGGTTCCTCAGCTGGATGTTGGTTCCTCCGCTGGATGTTGGTTCCTAAGCTGGATGTTGGTTCCTCCGCTGGATGTTGGTTCCTCCGCTGGATGTTGGTTCCTCCACTGGATGTTGGTTCCTCAGCTGGATGTTGGTTCCTCAGCTGGATGTTGGTTCCTCAGCTGGATGTTGGTTCCTCAGCTGGATGTTGGTTCCTCAGCTGGATGTTGGTTCCTCAGCTGGATGTTGGTTCCTCCGCTGGATGTTGGTTTCTAAGCTGGATGTTGGTTCCTCCGCTGGATGTTGGTTCCTCCACTGGATGTTGGTTCCTCAGCTGGATGTTGGTTCCTCCGCTGGATGTTGGTTCCTCGGCTGGATGTTGGTTCCTCCGCTGGATGTTGGTTCCTCAGCTGGATGTTGGTTCCTCCGCTGGATGTTGGTTCCTCAGCTGGATGTTGGTTCCTCAGCTGGATGTTGGTTCCTCAGCTGGATGTTAATTCCTCTATAGAATGGCTTCTCCGAGACTTCTCCAAAATGGCTTCTCCGAGACTTCTCCAAAATGGCTGCTCCAAAAAAGACTTCTCCACAATGAGTTCTCCGAGACTTCTCCAAAATGCTGCTCCAAAAAGACTTCTCCGAGACTTCTCCAAAATGCTGCTCCAAAAAGACTTCTCCGAGACTTCTCCAAAATGGCTGCTCCAAAAAAACTTCTCCAGACTTCTCCAAAATGGCTGCTCCAAAAATGACTTCTCCAAAATGCAATTCCAAAAAGACTTCTCCGAAACTTTTTAAAATGCTCTCAAACTTCTCCTAAAAAACTTGTCAAGACTTGTCAAGGTTTCTCTTAAAAAAATTCTCTAAAAATTTAAAAAAATCTTCCACATAATTACATTCCCTTAGCATTTCCAATACTGATCAGTTACAAGTGGGTTACACGGCAACACCCACGTGTGGGTTTTGAAACATTTTTTTAATTGATCTGCGCTCAGAATTGTATCAACACAATATACAGTTGAGAAATTAAAATATCGAGAATAACTGATAAAAAATGTGTTGACACAAAATTCTAAATTGTTTATGATGCAATGGACAAAAATGTCTAGAATAAAAGAAAAATAACCTTGTGCTTGAGTTCGCACGTTTTTTGAGTGTTTTCCGTAACTGATAACGTTACTATATGAACAATGATACCAAATTAAGAGATTATCATGAGATTTGAAAAACAAAAAAATCTAATTCACGATCACTTCATTCACTTGTCATTTTTTTGCGTAACCTTTACCTATTATTTGAAACAATCAGCCAAAAAAATAAATGCCAAAAGAAGAAAAATTAACTTCTTCCTACTTGTACGTCAAATCGATCGCGACTAAACTCATCAAGTGGTTGTTCGTGCGATTTTATACATCACTATTTGAGAGAATAATTTTATAAAGTTGTGAAATTGAGAGAGAAATTTTTCAATCTGTGACTTTTATCAATGAAAGTTCATAAGTTATGACAGAAACACGATCTTTTTTTGAATTTTATTGTAATTTAATTGAAGTCACGTGTTGGTAAGATTATTTCTTGTTCTAAATCAACCACGTGCTCAAAACTTCGCGCTCAAAAAATTATTTTCTTCTTGTTCAGTCTCTCAGCTGAGAGAATGTACACAAATTTACAAAATGACGTACATGGTTGAAAAAGCCTTTTCTCAATAAGATTAAATGTTTAAAACATGAAATAAAAAAAATGTTAGCCTACTTAAGCTATGTTTTAAAAAGTTTAAAAAACATAATAATACTAAATATCTCTATAATTTCCCTTATTTTTTATAATTCGCAACTTATTCTTTACTAAATAAAAGAGTTTTGAAATAAGGCCGTTCTGATTAAAAGCACGCTTGATAAAGTTCTTTAAATTGTTTCAAGTACCTGGTGTTTTCGATTTTTTAAATTATCTAAAGATAAATATTGAAAACAAAAGTTTGTGCAACTTTAGAGGTTAGTAACTTAGGCGGCAGAAGAATCAATTTTTTTTTAAAATTAACAAAACTCAAATAATTATGTTTCAATTTTTTTATCTTGAATAGATAAGAAAATATTTTTGAAAACAATTTAAAATTTTATTTTTTAAAAAATCTTTAAATCATAATAATTGTAAATAAAAGTTAAACTCAGACCTAGCAATTTATTTAAAAATAATACCTAATTATTAAAAGTACTTAATTATTTAAGTGAGTTTCACACCCTTTTGTTTCTAAAATTGCAGTTAATTTTCTTTTTTTAAAAAATATTGAGAAAAACGCGTCAATTTTCTTCTAAACGACTACTGCGTCTCTACCGATTATTCCAAGAACTTTAACAACAAGACAAAATTTTCTAGTTTTTAATTTTTAATTATTTTAGCTGTAAAATGGAAGTGTTTGAGACTGAAAAGCATTACATCTTCGTGAAAAATGGCAAAAGTTTATGGTGGAATCGAACGACATCCGAATTTCAAGTGAAAAGTGGTAATTAAGCGAGATTAATATTTTTTCTCTTTATGACTCATTTTTCAAATATAAAAAATAAAATTTTTGCTCTTATTTTTGCCAAAAGCATACGATTATCATGAAGTAATCGACATTGAGTGCATTGGAGTTACATATGGAATAGTTGGTGAACTTAAATTTCCTGGTGTTTACGATCCACATCTGGTTATTATTAAAGAGGCAGTTCCAGTTGGAAGTTTATTTCAAAATAAGTTAGTCTATAAAATCAAGAACGTCTGCATACTCAGTCAAGATGAGCCTGATTGCCAGCTATTTCCATGCTCAAAGCATACAACAACCAGCTCAACGAGTCGTCCGGGTTCTTTGAACTCCAGTCCACAGTCGAAGCCAAAAATCTTCGAATCATCAAACATCATGGGCAAGACATGGGGTGCTATGAAAAGTGCTGGAAGCACCATCAAAAACACAACCCAACAAGCTGCGAGCATAGCTACGACTCAAGTTAAGTCCAAAGTTGGCATAAAAGAGCCATACAAGAAACTCGAAAAGCGAATCAGCGAAGAGATTCATAAAATCTTCGATGACACCGATTCCTTCTACTACTGTCCCGACTGTGACATTACAAATAATCTCCAACGTAAAGAGTCTAATACACGAGACGATCGTTTCTTCTGGAACCGCCACATGCTGTCGGAAATTCTTAAGCTCGAAGATCAGTATTGGACAAATCCAATTATTCAAGGCTTCGTGCAAGTCGAACAATGTGTTATTGAAAATGAATGCTTTACACTTGCACTCGTATCGCGTCGATCACGAAATCGTGCGGGCACACGTTATAAGCGAAGAGGCATCGATGAGGAGGGTCATTGCGCCAATTATGTTGAAACCGAGCAAATTTTATCGCTTCGACAACATCAAATAAGCTTCACGCAAATTAGAGGAAGCGTGCCACTATATTGGAGTCAACCGGGCTATAAGTATCGCCCTCCGCCTAGGATCGATAGAGGTGAGAACTTTTATTTATATTTGACTAAGGCGAAAGGTTGAAACTTGACACCTACAACTCTTATTTATATTTCCATAAAAAAATTATACAAATTTCTGTTCCTAATTAATTCATACAATTAAACCTCAAATCTACAATTTTAGACGACGATGAAACACAAAAGGCATTCGCAAAACATTTCGATGATGAATTACAAATTTATAACAATATTTGCATCGTGAGTCTCGTCGAGCAGTCCGGCAAGGAGAAAATTGTTGGTGACAAATATGCTGAACACATAATACGCTATAACTCGGAGAGCTTGATGTATGTAACGTTTGATTTTCATGAATATTGCCGAGGAATGAGATTCGAGAATGTTTCTGCTTTAATTGATGCCCTCGCAACAGAATTGCATGACTTTGGATTTCATTGGCGGGATACTAATGGAGCCATTAAAAACCAGAGTGGTATTTTTCGAGTTAACTGCATGGACTGTTTGGATAGAACTAATGTTGTACAAACAGCTATGGGAAAAGCAATTCTAGAGTCTCAATTAGTTAAACTTGGACTCGCGCCGCCATATTCTCAACTTCCAACGGAACTCAAAACCATTTTCATGACACTATGGGCAAATAATGGCGATATAATTTCGAGACAATATGCAGGAACGAATGCACTAAAAGGCGATTATACTCGCACTGGTGAGAGAAAAATTCAAGGGATGCTTCGTGATGGTGTTAATTCTGCTAATCGGTGAGTTAGAAAGTAGCATCAAGCACTATTATTTTTATAGCTGTCTTTCGGTATTGTGTCTCCTGTAGCTACTTTTTGCAACACTTCGTCGATACTTTTAGACAAGGAGTCATAGATCTCTTACTGGGAAAACTTGATGATATTAGCGATTTATGTACAGACGATCCATTCGAACAAATCACAAACATTGCACAATGCGCTTTAATACCCGATTCGCGTGCACCTCAATATTTTAATTATGGTGGTGTGATGGGAAGTGATTTAAAGTTTATTGAAGACTCAATTACATTTGCTAGGTGGATGATTTTTTTTACTATTAAGTTTTTATGAATTAATTTAGCTATAGGAATTTTTCTTCTTTTGCTTTCTAATACATTTAAAAATTTCAGTTAAAAAATCATGGGCTAAATGAAATTTTACATTTTCAGCTACTACTTGGCTCGCTTTAAGGATACTTACAGACAAGCAACGATAGATTTAATGCTTGGCAACCACGTCTCGGCTGAATCGTTGAGTGCGCTGGGTGGTCAGCCGATAAACGATGAAACTGATGCGGGTGAAAATGCAGAACATGCAAGGCTTTTAGTCGACGATTGTCGTCGCATGTTACTTGGAACCTCTCTGGTTATTGGTGCATGGGGACTAATTGACGCTGATCCCGCAACTGGCGATATTAGCGAGACAGAAGTAGATACGATTTTGTTGCTAACAAGCTCCGAATTTTATGTGGCCGATTACGATAGCCAATTAGATAAAATCGTTAAATTTGAGAACGTTCCTTTGGTCAACATTACACTCGTTGAATTTGGATTATTTCAACAACAGCAAATGTTTAAAGGACCAGCGCCTGCTCACCTTTGTATACGTATAAATTATGTAGTCGATAACGTTGACGGCTTTTTTCACATGTTTCGTTCACCAAACATTCGCTTCTTTAATAACACTGCGGTGGTGATAAAGAAAAACGAGGAACTGGTCGAGTCGATGCAGGCAATTGTTGAATTTTTCCGCATTGCTTTGGAAAGCATTGGTAGGCAGGATGTTCCGTTTGTATGCGGTGGAACTTTACAACGTAGAAAGAGTCGAAATTTGCTTCAACCGCCAGGCATTCCACGAAATTTAAGCGAATCTCAACTCGTCCAAATTGGATCGAAAGCATTGAGCAATGTCGCCGGTCAATTCTCAAAATTGGGTCAAAGTTTCAATCCCTCAAAATCCAAGAATAATAAACAAAATGCTAATCCACCTGTCGTCTATAATTCCACAAACACTGAGAGTAAAGCAAGTTCATTTTATGTTGGACGAGAGGCAAAAGAGGACGAAGACTCGGATGACGATCAAGATTGTTCAATTTACGAGCCGGAGCTAGTTGAAACTGAACAAAATCCAATTTTCAATGAAAATGCTTTCCTGCCCAGTGTCGGTATTGTTATGTCCACCAATAATTCAACAAACGATGAAACCTCACCAGAGATGCTACAAAACAAGGATGCGTTCAAAAATTCCTCAAATATGGCAGCTATTTCGATTTCAAGCGTCACCGATCACATTCACGTGCCGGCTTCAATGCAACCATTATCGCCTATGATGAGCCCTATGAAAACAATTGCACCACAGATTACAGTTGACGCCTCTTCGTATACACCAAAGAACGAAATGAGTTTAAATTTAAGCGGATCGCAGAGCGAAAATGCAATTAAGCAACTTAAAACGTTATCAAGTCCCTTGACAATGATTGCAAAAAGAAGTGTCCAGAGCTTAGGACTCGCTTCAAAGGTAAGCGACTTATTCGATGTCTTTATAACATTTAATAAAATTATTTTATGTTGCAGTCACAATCACAACTGAGCGAAATCTTGGTGAATGATGCAAATTCAAAGAGATTGGAGGATAAATTTGCCGAAAGTAAATGTAAATCAAAATTAATTGCGTTGTAGAGGGGTGATTTTATAGATTTTAAACGATTGGAACAATTTTGTGATCTTATGAATATGTAACAACCTTTTTGTATAATTACGTAGGACAATGCTTTAAATTATCAGTTATTGTGTAACGAAAAATATTTATTATTAACTATATTTAATCCAAACTATATATGTATTTGAAATATGCGTATTCAGATCGAGTATTATGAAGAAAAAACTTATGATCGAAAGCTTAGAACAGAAACATCAATCTCATATAAGAAATTATATTTATATTGCTGCGGTTTTACTAACACAGAAATATACACTTTAGAATGATATGCTTACCAATCAATAATAGTCAATTAAAAATTTACCAAAATTCATGGAAAGAAAGTTTTTAACACAAATTTTTGAAAATTGAGGAGGTTTAATTTGAAGGTGCTTACAAAAATTTACAATCTACAAAACTGTATTAAAATTTTGTCACTTTCGTATAGCAAAAAAGTAAAATTTTAAATTTTGAACTAGGATGATCTTTTTTTAGGTTGTTAATTAAGAATCTTTCTAAACTTAAATCTAAATTTTCTTAAAATCTCAAAATTAGCAAAAAAATAGCTAAAAGTTCAAAAAAAATACCGTTAAATTTACAACAAAACTTCTTAAATCTATTTTTAACTGTAAAAGATCTCGTACCAGTTAAACTCCAATTATTGCCGAGATTATAAAGAAATATTAAGCAATATCTAATTTAAAATGAATCAAGCTATTCCCGTGGCATACGTAATAAGGAAAATTTTTATTTTATTTAAACTGCACAAAATGCGCCAAAATAGAAATTTTTTCTGTAGCTTAAATCAATAAAAATCAATATCGAACAAAGAGAATGTCTGAGGATTAATTCCGTCACTTTTCAGTCTTTTAAGCCCCGAAGCGAAAGAAATGCTTTGAGCATGGAACAACAAAATTAAAATCACATTAAAAATTTAAGTGATAGCTGATAACGAAACAAATCTTCAAGCAGTCTAATGGTGTTATTTTAACAATAAATAAGGATTTCAAAATTGCCTCATGAGAACTTTAAAATGTGACTCGCATGACATTAAAATTTGATTGACTTCACACACTTTTTTCAAAAGAGATCAGGGTCGATTTGAAGGGACAGTAAAAAGGGTGCAAAAATATTCTAAGCATGTCACAAGATCCATTTTCCTCATTTAATTTTCCTTCCACCATTTACCAATTCCTTATCGTTCCATTTAGTGAAGCACGAGAGAGGTAATATTGAGGGTGTTCTTAGGGTTATTAGAATTTTCTTATCTTTTGGGTCGCAATCTAGTGAAAATATTTTACATAAATTTCTTCAAAAGTCAATTCCAACTCGACACCCATAAAATTTCATTCTTCTCTTTCTCTTTTATTAATGGCTTTCGAATTCTTTCGATTACACGGCTTCTTAGCCACGATGAAGGGAAAGGAGCATTCACGAAAAAAATGTGAGACCAAAATCGCTTTTTTCTCGCTCACTGGCAGATTAATAGGAGCAAATGGGTTTGCTATTCACTCTAAGCGACAACAGCAATTTCATTCTTTTGGGAAATTGGAATGGCAAATTAAAACGACGGTGTGGTGGATTAAATGCTTAGGGGTGGCTAAATAGGGTAAAGAGAGTGAGTGGTGAAAAAAATTAAGTGGTTTTCTTCTTATTGTATTTTTTATGTGAGATGGAAAATTTCGAGATGATTTAAATTAGAAAAAGGGTGAAAGAGAAATTTTTGTCTTTTGATAGGTTTTTGTAATATTTTTTATTTTTCAAAAAAAAAAATTTTAAAAAATCTGTTAACTTAAATTAACGACTATGCAGAAAATTTACCTAATTTTTTTCCGACGCCCCAAAGAAAGTCGATTTTTCTTCTGCCGCCCACGCAATAAACATTAAAACGAGAAACTAATTGCTGTGGTGTCGAAGAAGTGACACGAGGAGAGAAAATCGCCTTTAATTACGCAATTGTTGTTTTAATGATCCTCGAAAATTAATCATTCGATTTTCTGTCCCTTCAGCTGTGTCCTTGGGTCACACAACGAAATTGAACAATTAAGATGAGATTGGCTTTTTTGTGTTTAATTGTGATTTGCATTTTCTTATGTGTTCAACTTAATCCGAGAGGAAAATTGCTCCTTCGGCTATTTTTATCTCACATCCATTATCGTCTATGCTCTGAATAGCTGCAATATAGTTTGTCCTTTTACTCCATCCTTCTTTAAGGATTAGGCATAATAAAATAAAATATTTAAAGCGATAAAGTAAGGCTAAGAGGAAATCGGTTGAGTGGAAAATTACCAGCAATTTTATTTTCATGTCCATTCTACTGAAACTGAGACTTTTTTCTCCTCGAGCACATATAAAGAGAAGAATATAAAAAGAAGAGAAAAAGGGAGGCGAAAATTGCTCAAGGAGAAAGGATTTAAATGCTTTCATGTTCTTCTTGCTTCTTTCTTGAGGGTTTTACTACTGATCTCGAGCATGGCAATAAAATTCCATGTCCAGTGGCTTTCCCATCGTAAAATGGAAACTTCATCTATTATGTAAGATTCACTTTAGAAGATTTACTATGTCGTGACATTCACATGCATAAATCATATATATATACATAAACTTATAAGGGTGCATCCTGATTGTGTTTTTGAGATAATTACTTTTCGCGTTAAATTTTCTAGTTTAGTTCTGGCAAGATTTCATTCGCCATTTAATATTAACTTTCTAAGAGTGTGTTTCGAGATTTCTGAGGATGATAACGTGGTTATCGAGAATGCATTAAAAATATTATATAAATGACGATTTTAGGAAGTTTAAATAGAGTTTTTCAATACACCTCAATTTAAAGTTATGTACAGATTATTGATAATTTTTAACCTCATTTTTTCTCTCATCAATTTTTTTAAATTTCGCGTAATGAAATCTCCACTCATAAGGAATAAATCCCAACAGCTTCGTTCAGTTGTGTGAATGTCAATTGTCCATGTGTCACAACAACAGGATAAACTATTAGCATTTTCTCATACTCCTCCATTATTCTTTCCCGCCATCCATTTCATTGTTGTTACATCAACCATAAAATTCCAATTTTCTTTTTAGCCTCTTGCACATTCACTGGGAAAATGTTAAATTTTGTAAAAAACGAGATAAAGCAATAAATCCCATTTAAAATTCGATTGGAAGCAAATTATGGCATAATTTTCATCGGTTATGATCTCATACGAAAAAGAGAGAGGGGAAGCATTTATGCGAGTGTGTTGGTCATGTGCTCGATTTGAGGTTGCACTTGTTTGCATAACGCACAATAACGTTAGTCACGTGTCGTGAATTAAATTTAAATTAAATCAAAATAAAGTCGCAATTTTGGCATGAAGAGTGGAAATAATTTTACAGTTATTTAATCAAGTGCCGCTATTAGATTTAAATTGAGATTAAACTCGTTTATGGGAAAATCTCCAAAAATAATTTAAATAATTTTCAAAAAATTAACGGAAATTTTTAAACGCCTTTACAAAGTTCTCTAAATCATGCTTGAAAAATTACGTCAATCACATTAAATAAGGAACAATAAAGAGAAGGAAAGGATTTGAAGTCATTCGACTGCCATAAAATCGAATTTGTGGAAAATTGCTCGGAGTGACATACTAAAATGATTTTATTGCGAAAGGCAGAGAGGAGAAGAAAATAGGATTCAATTTCAAGGGCTTTTAATTCCAATATCGCTTTTCCACTACTTAAAAGTAAGAGCGAGGACCGATTAGATAAATTCCACCCCATTTTACCCCCGACACATACACACACATGATGCCTGCTGATGATGATGTTGTCTATTGAGATGCAAATTTTTACGGTTTCTTAATATTGACATGTGAGAACTGAGGCAGATTTTTAAAAGGATGCATTCATGCGTAAAATACTTGGAAATTTTTATGCCTAAAACTTATTTTATTTTTTTCAAGATGAGCATTGTTAAAGACATTAGTGCAGCATTAGTTAAGGATCATTAAAACAACAACTTCATTCATTAAGTGAGATTTTTTCACACTGTCATAATGGATTGCCGCTTTGAATCCTTTCGTGCTGGGTGTTACTTAAAATAGCTGGTGATTAAAAGAAAAAAGGGGATGGGCAACAACTGGAATCATAATGTGAGCACACTTTGTCAGTCATGGCGAAAGAAACATTTTTAAAATAGTTTTAAGCATTAACAACAAGGAATGGAAACTTTCAGAATCTTAGAAGAACTAGAAAATATTTTTTAAATGAAATTCCGCTCCTTGTAAAACCACACACGCACTTAATTCTTATCATCATCCCCCAACACTCGCTCATCCATCATCACAATTTTTGTCAATTTATCCGATCACTGCCATAGATCCTCATAAAATTCATTTCATATGTTCAAACATCCTTTGATGTCTCTCATACCCGCACGATATTAACAACGGAGGCAAAAAAATGCAATGTGAAGAGGGATTAGGTCTCAATTATATACATGCTACTGTGTGACAATCAATTCGCCATGAGATAGTGAAAAAAATCGCTACACAAGTTTTTTACGTGAATTAAAATGCAATTTATTTTTATAGCCCTCACCCTGACTATTTAATTTTCTTGCTTTTGTCCTCTTGCACATTGTTGCTCATGCATGCGTGTAATTTGGGAGAGGGGCGCAAAAAATGAACTGGTGCATCAATTAACTTCGCAAGATCAACGAAATTTACGAGAGTTAAAATAAATTTAAAATTGTCAAAGTCGGTGATGAATTACTCAAGATCGACAAACATCGATGGCAAAGAATGTCAAATTAGAATCTAATCAATGGAAACGATAAGTTAATACTCGGGATTTCTCTCTCGTCTGTGAGTTATTGCCTCGCGGGTATACATGAACAAAAAATCAAGTACATTCCACTTATAATGTAAATTAACTCAACAAATATTTACACACCCGACAACCCATTCAAATTTTCATCAATTTTCTAATAAAGCAGAGCGATCAAAAATAAAACATTGGAAGGGAGCAAAAAACCTCATTCGTCTTTTTTTTGTGGCAAATGTTTTTGTTGAGCTGGTGAGTGATAAAGAAGGGAGTGTGGCTGTGGTTAAAATAACTTTTTGTGAAAATTATTGCAACATTTTTAAAGATACAATTTTTTCAAAATATTTTTCAAAAAATTCATTTAAAGTGGAAAAAATTGACGAGCTAAAGTTCATCCCTTTGATAAAAAAAACTTCTACCTTTTTTATATTTTTCCAATCCCCTTGACTCAAATAATAAAATGTATGAAAGTACCCATAAATTGATATGCGAACATAAATATTTGAATTTCACTGTTTGCAAACAAATTCCAGTTACTCTTTTTAAAAATCAAACCAAAATTTAAATTTAATTTTTCATCAGCCAAAAAAGTGTGCAATCAGCAGTGTAACAAAAAATTCACTTCAAATAAAATAAAAGAAAATGGATTGAGTTCAGCGAGTGTGTGCTGGCAGTAAATTTTGATAATTGAATATGTCTGTCAATAAAGTCATGAGAAGATTGATTGTGTTTCATTGGTAAATAATTGGTGAAATTAGTTTCTCCGATAGAGTTCTCGATTCTCATGTTTATTGACCCGCGTCGATTTAACATAAAACTGACGACAACATAAAACTGACGCAAATCTGACGAAAAACTGACGCAAAACCGTCGACAAGAGAAAAAGTGACGACACGAAATTCTTAACACAAAACTGACGGAAAACTGTCGACAAGAGAAAAAGTGACGACAGGAAAATATTTAAAAATAAAGTGGCGAAAAACCGTCGACAAGAGAAAGTGACGACAGGAAAATATTAAAAAATAAAGTGACGCAAAACGCGACAAGAGGGTGAGGCGCCATCCGGCAAAAATTCAGAAAATTTCATAAGAATTAAAACCAATTGACCCAGATTTTCCTAAATTATGGCCTTAAAAGGGAAGAAAAATGAATTTTTTTTGTAAAAGGAAAAAGAGGGAAGAGGTAAAATTATTAGACTTTTCAGTCGACAATTTTAATCTCTTCCCACTCATTTATCCCTTTTAAAAAACACCAATTTTAACATCTTCCACTCATTTATCCCTTTTTACAAAAAGAAACCAACCACAATTTTAACCTCTTCCCACCCATTTATTACAAGCGCCCACCCTAATAACTTCTATGGAAAATTCCATGGAAAGTTCAAATTGACAGTATTTTCCACACAATTTTTCATGAAATTTCTGCCGGATGGACGACCTACAACCTTCTTGTCGACGGTTTTTCGCCACTTTATTTTTAAATATTTTCCTGTCGTCACTTTTTCTCTTGTCGACAGTTTTCCGTCAGTTTTGTGTTAAGAATTTCGTGTCGTCACTTTTTCTCTTGTCGACGGTTTTGCGTCAGTTTTTCGTCAGATTTGCGTCAGTTTTATGTTGTCGTCAGTTTTATGTTAAATCGACGCGGGTTGTTTATTGCATGAATTTTATGACTCTTGCCTCACAGCAAATATGTACACATGAGCAGTAGTGAGCGAAATTGATTATGATAACAATCTTGAAGCGTGTAAACTTCTTTTCTCTTCCAAATGATCCCTTCGATACGATTGTAATCAGTTTAATGCTTATTTGATGGCAAATATTAGCTCTTCCATTGGATGATTCACATCGCAGTATCATAAAATTATTCTTACTACTATCTCATCCCTCAAGTGGCTGCAGCCGCCGCATGTTGACTCTATTTGTGTTTGATGATGATTTCATTTGATAATTTTTCAATTTATTATCCTTAAAAAGACCAAAAAAATTATTTCTCGATTGGGTTGCGAATATTTAAACACAATGGTCGTAAAAATATCTCTGTTAACTTTGTTTACACATCAAATCATATAAAAAATTATTATTCAAGTTTGGTGCATTATAACTGGATTATATATGATAAAATATGAAGTGTATAAAAAAGGGGTTGAAAAGGCATTTAAAATCTAAATTTGAATCTTTTTATTGTTGGGTGTTTATTTACTCATGTGAACACAAAATTAATTTGATTTGTGAAAATTGTTATTTTTTTGAAAAATCTATCAAAAAATTTATTCCAAATTTCACTTCTTCAAATATCGGTCAATAATCTCAAGATCGACCGCACCATGAAAGGATTACAAAACCAATTTAGACCCATCGAAGTGAGTGAGATAGAAATTTCTATTTCACTGTTCAAATATTTGCATTCACTAAGTTTGCTATCCAGAGCAGAAAAAAATCCGATACAATTCTCGAAGTGAGGACTCGAAATCGTGTGATGCAATTTACATCACAAACATTACCAACCAATTGATATCCTCTTATGTCGAGTCCTTGCGTGATTTGATCGACAAATAAAGCGCTTTCGATTTGCAAATCGATTTATTTTTATTTCACTCGCTATAAAATCTCTTTGCAACTCTTTTTTTATTTATTTTCTGTCCTTTCATTTCAATTAACTTTTTTTGTGCGAGTTTAACAAATAAAAAATTAATACTTTCGCATTCGAGTTGTAAAATTGATAAATATCACTCTCCAAATAGTTGAAATGATGATGACAAATTTTTCTTTTTGGAAATAGAGCTTTTTAAAAATGTTTTTAATGCTGGCATGAGACAAATAAATCAATCATGACACTCAACTGATAAATTGCATAAAGCAAATTTCCATATTAATCTGTCATTTTACTAAGAGAACTCTCTCGATGTGCATTTAATTGGAAAATCACTTAACGACTGAATGCTACGCATTAAAATGTGTGCGTGCATTGCACAGATGATCATTCGGGGACAAAATATAAAATTTTAATCGCGTTCTCTTTCACCTCATTTAATTTGAATATAAAAACTTTATTCCGTTACAACAAACCGGCTTTTAATGAAGCCATTTAAATTCGAAAAGGATTTTTCTGACGCCTTTGCAATTAATTAATTTTTACACTGACTTTACTTTCTTCCTCATTTAATCACTGGTAATGGTTGTAAAAGGATCTCGAGAAAATCTTCTCGGATTGCAGCTTGTGTGAAAAAATTAATGCAGGGGATGATAAACTTTTTGAAAATTCGACAATAATTTATTTTTTAAATTTTAAAAATAAGTTACAACCTTTAATTGCCTTTAAATGTTCTCACCCTGCCTTCTTGCTCTAATCATTCGTCTCTTTTTTAACGCAATATTTTCGTCATTAATTTTTAATGTTGAAATTTTCTATCGTCCATAAACAAGTTGCTGCCGCACATTTCCACATTATATGTTGCTGTTAACAAGGCAATGTAAATAATAATGATGGTTGTAGGGTGCGAGGAGAAGGGGATGAGAACGATCAAATCATAATAATGTCAAGCAATTATTGTGAAATGATATAATTTGCGCATATGTCATGAATTTTCTCTCCAGGCTCGCATACCTCAAGGGAAATCCAGTCTTGTGTATTTCTGAATGAAAATTGCATCTAAATACTTTACAACATCTCAAAATGATAAATGGAGTTTGACCCTTGAAGCTAAAATAAATCCAATTTTTCAATCACATAAAATCGCTTTGGACGCACGTTCCACATGCAGAGATTTCTTCGTCTCGTCTTCACTTTTCAGATCACGTTAATACCACTTTTGAAAGCGTTAAATAATTTACCAGAAATACTTACGGAGTGAGGGAAGAATTTCCTTGCGAGAGAAGTTAGCAGGTGCATACAATCAAGAATGCAGAAAATCTTCAGCATGAAGTTTTTTATAACTTCGTGCACTTGGTTTTGTTACTGCTGTTGGAAGAAGTTTAGAACAAAAATAAAAATCAATTTATCTAGATCGAAAATTCTAGGAATTTATTTCTTCACGGTTCAAAAATATTTTTAAAAATTTAATTTTTAATTTTTAAAAATAAATTTTTTTTTTCTCAAAAAAATGCGCTTTGTAACTTTTCAATTTCAAGAATTATGTTCCAACATTTTTCTCAACTTTTCAACCAAGAATAAAAATTCTTCTATTTCTCCTTTTTATTTTTCTCTTTTTAGTCCTTTATGGGTTTCATGAAAAATTTATGCATCTCCTTATGTTGTTAACATGCTTGTAACACACAACAAACTCAATTCACTTGAGAGAGTAAAAAACCCTCGAAATTATTAAACGATATGTTTGTGTTACTGTAAATGCTGCAAAACTACTCTCGACATTTTTTTATTGTGTGCACGTTTATTTCGGGGGTTGTTTCCATTGGGTATAAATTTAAATATTTTCGCAATAAATTTTAATAATTTACTATACGATTCGAGTTTAAAAAACTTTCCTTGCCATTTGTCGATGAACGTTTTTCATCCCTTCATGTTGTTGCTCTTTTATTGTGTGCGCCCTATTTGAGATCATTTAATATTTCGAACAATATCATTACATAATTGATGAAAATTAAAAAAGTGACTTCTGGTAGTCAGTTAGCACAGTATGACAGGATTTTTATGGCTATTAAAGAAAATTTAATCAAACTTTTTTTAGTCCCTTAACTAACCGCAATCTCACATCGTAATTAACTCAATACATATCAGTTTCATAATATCAAAATTACTTCCCCATAATCACCTAATTATCTTCACCAGTCAACACCACATCGTTCATAATAATTTTCATAAGCAATTTCAGGATTATAGCAAATACAATTAAGCATCGAATTTCAATCCACTTTCTTTAGTTTATGATCGCATTATGGAACATTATGAGCACCTATAAAATTATGGCATCAGATTTTAATTAAATCTCATATCATTTTTCACTCTTGAGGTTGAGTTTCATAAATTGAAACACATGAAAATGCCTTCTAGCAAGATTTTTGCTAAGCACTCGATTTCACTTAGTGATCACAACCGAGATTTTCTTCAAACTGCCGGAAGCGATTTAATTAAACAATTTAAGGACTCTTTCAATGATTTGTTTGTCAACTTTTTTTTCGACGCAACATGAAGCCCTCGAATTTTGTCAACTTTATTCCATGTCGCTGAACTCAATTCATCATTCGAGTACACTTTGAGTCACAGACAGATGTCGAGTCAACAACAACAATAAGAAGTGAAAACTAAAAAATTAAAATAATTTTTCAAAAATCACAAAATTAATTGGCTGTAAGTTTAAATTGATATTAAATTTCATGTGAGTTGAAGTTGTTCAATTTACTAAATTAATAAAAAAGATTAATTATATATTTACTAATTTTCAAATTAATTTTTATTATTTTTACATTTTAAGCCAATATAAGTGTTTACAAATCTTACCACATTTTACGGAAATCCTCAAATGGACATTCACGGGGAAAAGTGAGAACAAAAATCTTCCCCTCTCGCATCATCACATACGATATCAATTACACATTGCACAGCATGGGATATTGTTTGCAAGGTTTTTTTTGCCGAAGGGTCGATATTTGTATCTAGTGCGTTATGGTATGAAAAAATCCAATTACCGTCATCAATTACATAATCATCTATGCTGTTAACTCATGTAGTCGAAATTTATGGCATCAAATTGAAATTAAGGGGACATCAAGGAGGGATTTTGTGTCTTTAAGAAAAGATTTTTTTGATGTCATTTGTTGTTGTGTTTCGTGATTGATTGTTGTGAAAAAAATTCCATCATGTGGCGACTCTATGAGAACTTTTTTATGCATTAAAATTTCGACATATTTTTTTTAACTACGAAGGCTGGAAAGTCAGACACACCGAGAAAAATGCCTAAAATATTAAAATGCCATCACTCGATATATACACACGAAGTCCCATCGAAGCATATGTAAAATGTGCAAATTTCTTTTGCCATATCAGCATGAAAAAAATTGCACATATACGAAGTGTTGAATGATAGTTAGTGCCAAAATTGCTGCAATTTCTCGCTTTTTTATTTTTTTAGCTGGTTGTCGTAAAAAACTATATCAAGACCGTATGGATGACGATGGTGATATTTTTTAAAAGAGCACATTTTCACAAAGAGCAATCGTATACGAGATCCGCTTGAGGTAAAAATGGCACTCGACATCGACCATGCTCTCATAATAAATTTAAAAACGCATATTCACATGAGATTGTACTGCAGGATTTTTTATGAAGATTAAATATTTTTTCGTTATGGCATCAAATTTCTTTTTATTAACCGTGAAAAATTTTTGTTGGCGCCACAGAATCCTTGAGAGTGACTTTAACATGTGAGGTCAATGTTCGCTTCCGAAGATAATAAAAAATAATTTTCCACTTTCACCGTTAATTTAATTAGGATGTAAAAAATCTAATTAAGAAAGTCTTTGAAAATTATTAATTTCATAAATTACTTAGTAAAGTTAACGGTTAGGTTTTAAAATTTATCTCGCAACTCAAAAAGTTGCAAAAAGCGATAAAGAAATTATTTCAGATCTAATAAAACTGTCAGCAATTTTAGCATATTTTCACGCCGCGGTTGTTCCTCTCATCTCCCATTTCCGAAATGTGTTTCGAATCTTTCACGCCTTGGTAATTAGTTTCTTACTAACAGATGACTTTTCATTATATAATTAATTTATTTTTATTTTCATCGGGGTAAAAATTTTGTCACTCTCTCCTCGCTCTGCGTCGATGACTTTCGAGTGTCTTGAGTCATTTATTTAAAATTATGAGCTGCGCTGCTCACAACGTTGATACAAAATTAATTAATTCACAGCGGTAGATCTCAAAAGATAAACTGAGGCCGTGTTTGAGGTGATTAATTCATGTCAATTGGCGGAATGATTAAGAGCACTTTCGAACATTTTGTAAATTGCCATAAAGAAAAATTTATTATCATATTTTTATATCGCAACTAATTTGCGTCATAAACAAACATGCTCGAAGAAAATTCACAAGTCACTTGAGATGAGCTGGGAATGGAAACGATTAAGAAATTATTACTGTCATGAGGCGAGAAGAGAGTGTGATTGTTTAAATTTTTGTTTTTTAGAAAATTAAAAAAAAAGAAAATTTCAATGCATTTTAAGTTTTTAAAAATAAAATTTAAATGCATTTTTTTGCATATTTGGGATGCAACAGATTATTGTACTAATCGCTGATCAATGATTTTTATATATCCAATATTCAGAGATGCTTTTAGATTCATAGTCACTTTCCACCCTCCTTACTAACATTCTCCCAGACTGCACACCGATTACTCACTTACGCTCATAAATTTCATCCCCAAAAAATACACTGTCGTCAAAATGGCATCATAAAGATAAATTGGACACAATGAAAAAGTCAACACCATCAGTTTGAGTCGATAACCACAGAAGCGTCCATTACAGAAATTGCTCAACTTTTTTCCTCGCTCTCGTTAACAAAACGCAAAATCATGCTTTTGGAATCTTAATTGTTGTATAATTTTCATTGCAACCCCTTATTTTCGGAATGTGATTGCTGGCACTTGTTTTTGTTTAGAGAATTTAAATGCTCTTCATGTGATAATGAAAATTAAACTTCTCAACTTGTGGAAATAGGCAGTGAGGGAAAGCTAAAATTACGGAGAGATAAAAGGAGAATTTTAATTGGAAAAATTGAGAACAAAATTCAAAATTTATTTGAAAAGTTTTAAAATTGATGAAAAAATTTATTAAATTTGGGTTTTAAAAAAGTTAAAGTTTAAATTCTTCAAATTACAATTTCCATTAAAAATTGCTGATTTAAATTTTGTTGATTCAGTAAAACAAAATTTTTACATTTTCTTATTCAAACAAACTAAAAGATGCCATAAAGCTTAAAACACATCTCAATTTCCTTCCATAAAACAACAATCCTTATAAATATTTAACGTTAATCTTTTAATGTTTTTTCATCGCTCCTCTTTTATTTCACTTACATGCTTATTTGGATGTCTATAAGAAAAAAGTGCAATTTAGTAATTGATATATTTTATTCATTTTATGTGTTTTATTTCTGCATCAGCGACATTCATAAAAAAATCTTATAAAAATTTAAATTAAATCCTCTCACTCAAATTCAATCGGGTATGCATTTTTTCACACAACTGTGTGCGTCGCATCACCAGATCTAATTTTTACTGTCGGAAGGGATAATTCTTAGTCTGAGAAAATCATCATGTGTGCATGTGGCTTAATGTAAAATGAATTTTTAAGAGAGATTTTTTCCTTCTTCTTTTCACTTGAATTAAAAATGTGTTTGACGCTCGAAGGGATTTGAAAAGAGAAATTTTTTCCTCGTTGCTTTATCGTTGACCAACTGAAAAATTAATTCACAAGTTTATTCAATTAAAAATTTAATTCAGATTAGTGTGAAATGTAGTGAGAAGATTGAGATAAGAGTCGTAAAATTTGTTGTTGCTGTACACACTTAAAAATGCAATCATCGCTCTTAATTATTAGATGAAAATAATCAAGGGATGAAAAGTTCAATTCAGTTGACATTTTATTCTTAAAAAATTTTAAATTAGGAAATTAAAAAATATTTTCAAACATTTCAAAAATAAAGACTGAGCATTCCTTGATTAAGACCGAGCGTATAATTAATGCCCGGTGGGGAAATCATAATTAGATTTTTGTTAGATCGCGAGTGAATAATTAATGTCTTAATTTTGCTGGAAATTAACAAAAATTACCCTCGACTCGCTTTTGCTTTTTTCTGCTCCCATCTCTCGGAGAGTGTTGCAGTGCACAATATCCTGTGCCCTTTTCTCATTACACATCTTCTTTATGACCTCGTCAATTATTCACTAGCAATTTGCCTTAACCACTCTTCACTCACTCTCAAGCAATTTCCGACACTGATGGAATGCGAAATGAACATAAATTAGGAGAAAGTCAAGTGCTCGTTGTGCATTTTACGAGATGCCGTGAATTAAGAATTCTGCGCAATTTTTTTTACACTCTGATCACTGAGATTAATTATAAAAGGTAATTTCTTTCATGTCGATGCGAGGCTAACGATATTTTGAATTTTATTTTGATGAAGATAAATTTGGAATAAAATCTCACTGATTTTAAAGTGAGCACAGCTGTGCACAGGTGTAAAAAATAAAAAATTTAAAAAGGACAATGACTTACTTTTTATTGCTGCCCTGGCAACTTATTCCTCAAAAACTGCTCATTTTCAGCATGAGTAACCTGCTCATAATCCCAATTGAAAGGAAAATTGCATGCATGATATGCTCAATTTTCACTGAATATTATTCACTGTGATCAACGACATGGCGACGAAGCCAAGTGAGGGTGAAATTTTAATGATGCCATTTGATTTTTTTTAATTCCCTCGATGCTTCTTTTTTGCCAAACTGATAACATCATCTTTTTTTAAATATGAGCCACGATAAAAAAATATTAAAAATATTTCTTTTGTTTTTACTAATTTTTCAACTTACTCCATGAGATGAAAAAACCATCTAAAGTGGTTCAATTTTGGAAATCTGAAATCTTGGGTGAAATCAAATAATTTTAAACAGCTCTAATTCTATTTCTTTTAAATGTGTATTATAAGCTTAACGATTACAACGCTAAAAGGTCTCAATATTGGAATTGATTTTGCAATTTAATGGTTTGCATCTATTTTTGTTTCAAAAATAATTTTTCGTTAAATTTAAATCTGAGATTAAAACATCGATGTGATCTTAAAAAGAGAAGAAAATAATTAGAGATCCTGAAAAAACCGGTTTTGGCCATTTCGGTTTTCACCGGGTTTGACTTTTGAAAAACCGGTTTTCACCGGTTAACCGGTTTTGCGATTTTAAGAAAAATTCTGAAAAAAAACAACTAAAAATCATTAAAAAACAGAGATAATTTTTAGGGCTGAAACAGTTGTTGCCTGAATGGTCTTAACTCCATCCAAAAGATTATATGAGCGTACTTTTGTCGCTGTCAGATCCGTCCTTTAGTACCTTCTTGTTTGAAAATTTTTTCAACACCTGCCACAACCAGCCTTCATTTTGGAACCCCCTCAAAAGTCAATCCACGAACCGCTACTTCGTAAGAAATTTTTTCTTCAAACGACCAATCACTTGAATAATCAGACATCAATCTTGGCTTTTTGTTGGCGGTGCGTTACTACAGCTAGGCTCATTTTCTTTCCTCGTTGATGGTTCTGCTTCTGCTGCTTTCGGTTGGTCAAAAATCTTGGGAATATTTTCGAGATGACCACGTAAACTCGATACTGCACCTTCCTTGCACTTAAGAAGAACGTTACACTGCATCGAGCCGTAATAATCAAAAGCCATAATTTTTTTTTTCAAAACCGGTTAACCGAAATGAAAATTCGGTTTTCACCGGTTTTGAAAAGTTTCGGTGAAAACCGGCGAAAACCGGTTCGGTGAAAACCGTCAGGATCTCTAAAAATAATGTAACTGCACAAATATCATTATTACAATTTAGTTATGGACTGAAAACACCCAATGGAAAATAAATTTTTTTATTATTTTTCACTCAGACTCATCTTGCAAAATTTTATTTCCTCGCTGGGCCATTTTGGAGTGTATAAAAGTCAGAAAAAAATCTAATAAATATGAAACATAAAACGATTTTTAATACAGAACGATATAAACGATAATGAAGCTCAATGATCTCTCTGGGGAGTGTTTTATGTTTTTTTATGGTGGTGGCTTGAGTGTCGTGTATCGCTCATAAATGAAAATTATGGAAATCGAATTGCGAGAGCGAAAACGCAAATTTGGATTAACTTCAGTGAACCATAAATATCCCGTCATCATTGTCACATGAGTTTCCCTGTGAGCATCACATCAATTATAATAAAGGGGCGCTATTCAAAATATAAATTTATTGTTGATGATGACAATGACAATAACTTCGAAGAGGGGCTGCCGTTTCACGAGTATTAAGAAAGCAATTTGTATCAGGCAAAATAAATCCTCAAGATAATCCACTTACGCTGCGAGCGAGCGACGCAAGATAACGATCAATTAATTTGTTTCTCTCTCTTGTGTCTGATTTACATCATCATCGTCATCATCGACACAAAGAAATGCGACAGTAAACGGTTCATGAATAATTCACTTAACCGCATCATTGTTGCCTTTGATGAACTCCTTCTGCTCTCCGCATTAACTCGTTAGCATTTCCGCATTTAATTAGCAAACCATTGACAGTGCAACTCGCTTTGATCTCGACTTGCACCATTTACCTTTCGGCATCTTTTTTTCTTTTTTGAAGCTAAATTTAGAATTTTTTTGAAAGATATAATTTTTCTTTAATTTCGTTGTAAATTTTTCTTTATTACCTCTTAATTTTCAGTTTCTAATTTTTCTTTTCATTAATTTTACATATTTACAAAATTTATTTTGGGTTTTTTCTTATTTTACATTTTAAGAAGATTTTGGGGAGTTTAATTTTTTGGACCAACGATTTTTAACGGTTTTTACATATTTTCAAAAAGTTATTTTCACCAACCCAAAATCTTCTCTCACTTCAAAAACTCAATTTTTATCTTAAAAAGTTTTCACTAGTGCTGTTTTTGGAACGGATACCTCATTTTGCTCTCATTTTACAGATTTAATCAAAATATTTTCTCGTAAAGTTAAAAGAAAATCAAAAATTCTTACATGGCATCATCATCAGTCATCACTTTACTCCTTCTGCTCAGCATTTACAGGTGCTGATGCTACTGCTGGCTGAGATTGATTTTTCTCTTTCTTATGGTGAGGCGCATGGTGATGGTGATGATGATGCAACTGCTATTATGTATGCGTATGGCCTATGTGATGTGCATGTGTGTTTAGGGGATGGAAGTAAGGTCCATATGGTGATGGATATGGCACAGCGTGAGAATAGAGAAGAGAGCTCGCATAACCTGGACCGAAACCTGATGATGAATGCGGAACTGATGGAACTGTCGGACTATTGACATCCATTCCGGGGTTTTGCTTCTTCCATTTGGTTCTGCGATTCTGTAGAGAGGAAAATAAAAATTAAATATTTTCAACATAATTTTAAAGTCTTTAATTTTCTTACCTGAAACCAGATTTTCACTTGAGTTTCGGTAAGACTCAGACTCAAGGCCAAATTAAGGCGCTCACAAACGGATAAATATCGAGTTGTTTTAAATTTGTTCTCTAACGAAACGAGTTGTTCATAAGTAAATGCAGTACGGGCTCTATAGAGGAAAGTAAATAATTTTTAATCCCCGTTTTTATAATATTTATTTATTAATTTACCTTCTTGGCTTTGAGTTGCTTCCCTGCGACTTTCCATCACCCTTTTTAGAATCGCTGATTTTTGAGTCTGTGTCACTTCCTTCCATATCACTTCCCATCGTGTCATCGCACATATCGTCTGGATCGATGTCATTTAAATCTTTAACTGCAAAACAAAAAAATAAAATAATTATTTCATTGAATGAACTTTTTAATCTTTTAATTTTAATTGTTTGAAAAAAAATATGCACAGGATTTATTTTAATTCGACGAGAAAAAAAGCATGAACCTTGTTGTAATTTGTTAATTTAGATTATTAAAAATAAAGTTTTAAAAAATTTGATACTCTCAAGTTCATCATCACCATAAAACATCAACATCACAAAATAATTAAAAATCAAAATTCATTAAGAGTCCAAAAGTTCTTAATTAGTTTCATCAATTAAGAACAATTACTTGAAAGTGTTTTCTTTTCTTTCAAAGTGAGAGAGAAAAAATCGATTTTGCAGAGTACACAAAGTGAGAGAGAGTTCATCGAATAGCGACGGCATTCGAGAAGACAAAATGGAGAACGAATGAAGCTATGCGCAATTCTCGATTCAGTCGCATAGAGTAATTTTCCATCGTACACCAACACACTCGAATAAAAAGTTTCTCTCGGGTTTTTCCCGCATGCAAAAATAGCGATTAAAATTAAATATTTACACTTCCATTCACTCATCATTAGGAGATATTTAATTAATTGCCAGCCATTCAGCTCAATTTATCGATCGAATGGCCAGTTTCAATAGCCTCTGCACAAATTATCCGATTACACACTAATGTTATAATTTAATTATATCGACAGCCCGTTAAATGTGCGTTGATTGCACTCATTATGGTCGCAATTTTCCAAAAATCCCTTTTCAACTCACACGTTAAAATGTAATCGATACGCGGCGGCGATTTTAATGGGAATCAGACCATAAATTTTAAAAGGGAGAAAATTAAAATTTGAAAATTGAATTGAATTGCATACGCACTCAATTGTCAATGTCAAACCACGAACAAGTGTCCAAATATCAATTTCAATTCCCAACCCCTCTTGCAAACGCACAAATAACATAACAACGCCAAAATTGTGTGTGTTCATGAAATGTTTACAAGCACCAACTCTAATCTCCCTATGATCCCTCTTCACTATTTTCACCCGAAATTGATTTCTTTCCTCACACCGTTTCATTGACGATGTCACTTGCGAAAATCGATTTCAACCTTTTCGCTGTGTGTAAGCTTCCTCACCATAAAGTATCAGTTTCAAAATATTTAATCAGCTTTCGAGATGACAAATTGGAAAATTTTCACTCGATTATAAAAAAAATTGGATAAAGAGGGTCGAGAAGGTTAGATCATCTGACATGCAAGTTATAAAAAATTCAAAACCTTTTAAAAAAAATTCTTAAATAATTTAAAAAAATAAACTAAAGTGAATAACTTGAGTTTGAACTATTTAAACTTCATTAATTTTAAAATTATAATTTTAAGTTTTTGCGCAATTTAAATCCGAAATTAAACAATAAAATAAAAAAAATAAAACCTTTTGAGATTTAAATATTTTTGTATTTTTCACAACCCTTTTTCAATCTTTCTCCCTTTTTATCACTCTCCAATTACTTTACACCATTTCACATCTTTAAGGATTTTCACTTTTGTAAAAAGAAAATCGATTTTTCGCTTTGTAGCTTTTTTAAATGTTAAACATTTTTCCAGAGATTTGGTTCGCACAACTTTTAAGAATTACTGGCTGCAAGAGTGGCTTTAAAGTGTATACAAAAAAAAGTTTTCTTTACTCAAAAAAAAGCTTTTTCAAGATGGGACAAATTCGAATGCATTCATGCGAAAATATTCAGGAGGGTGTAATCGTCTTGATTGGAAAATGGACCTCAAATCCTCCGTGTCGAATCGATGATTGACAAGGATAATGAAAAGGTATTGAGACTATCGTCAAGGGAGAAAATCTCCGAAGGCATTTAGAAAGGTCAATTTGAGAAATCTCAATCCTAAATGGGGTCTTGATGCTGTAAACAAGGATTTCAATTGGATTATTAACTCCACAGAAAAATTTCTTGATTGTCGTTATAACGCATGAATTCACTTCTACCAACGCGTAACCATGGCAATGCTTGAAAAAGGGTTGAGAGAGTGCTTATACCGAAAAATTTGCATAATTAATGCGAGAGTAATTTTCTCCAAATTGTCTCCACTAATTCATTTACATAAACGGTATTTAGAGTAATTAAAGAATTTATTATGACAAAAGTTTTCCGGCAAAATATTTTGTTGGCTTGTAATTAGTTTATACGAAACTTGAGATTTACGACGTGGTAAATTAAAAAAATGTTTTTGTGTTTTAAAAATAAGATTTTTAAGTTTTTATAAAAATTTCAATTTTTAATAAAATATTTTTACTTTATTTTTCAAAAAATTATTAAAAAAATAACAAACTCCAAAGTGTCTTGAACTCTCTCTCTCTCTCCACACTTCTAAGCTGTCATTTTCACAACTTATAACAAATATTGTTTTTTAATCCACCCTGACAACATTATACCACCCATTCCTCGTAGACACGACATTACATCCTTTTTCCAACCCCCCAAGTTTTAAAACAACCATGCGGTAATTAACGAACTTGCTAATTAATCGGCGGAAAATCGTTTGTCACAAAATATTGCGGCGGGTTGCCATGGTTTGAGGCATTTTATTGTTCACGCTCTCATATTACAGCAATAATTATTGCCAACCATTCCATCATCCACGAAATCGTTAAAATTGAGTCGTTAAAACTTTTCCTCTCTTTCTCTTCGCTCGCTTGCGCGCAACAAAAATTTTCTCTCTTAATTAAAGACAGCAATTTGGAAAGCAAATATTCATGAAAGAATAACTCGAGCACATACATACAATTATGAGGCGCTCATAATGATGTCTCACCCCCCTCATGAAATAATTTTACCAGCGAGAGTGAGAAATTTTTGAATATAAATGAAAATTTTTCATCCTTCCATCGTAATCCAGAAAATTTGCCAAACATTCAAAATTTTACAAAATGAAGGGTGGCAGAGGAGTTGAGTGGGTGGCCCCAAAAAGCTATGATACACACTGGTTTCATGTTGTTATGATACGAGAGTTGTTATTATTTCTCTCCTATGTCATGAAATGGAGAAAGCCTAGCATTCATGTGGAAGAGCTTTTCATATTTTGTCGAGAGAGAGGGAGGCGGAATGGAAGGAGATTTGAATGTGTGCATAAAGCATGGATGGTTTCTCCCTCAATTAAGCGGTTGTATAAATGAAAATCATGTTGAAATAATTAGCAGTTATTAAATAACATGGAAAACCTTTACATACACCAAGCTTTTGTGTGAGTGTGTCGATGTGTATTTGCAATATTTTAATGAGCTAGTGTGTAGAAAAATTTACCGAAATTTTTTACGAACTCATTAAATTTTGATGGCAGAATGATTTTTGGAATGCGATAAATTAATTACTTATTAATTTACTGACATAAAATGTAAATTGTTGGTTTATTAATTAACAGTTTTTAATGTGATCCATTTGACAGTTATGAAGCTTGAAATTTCTTGTGTGAAATTAAAGGTTTGGAGATTATTCTTTCATTTAAATAATTAAACTCAACCACTTCCCTCTAAGACATTTAATTAAATTTCTAATTTACTCACTCGAGTGATCGTCACTTTGATCGTCGTCCATTTTATCATCACGGTCAATGCCCCACATTCGAATTCCATTAACACTCTGTCCGTAATGTTGTTTGCCGGTAAATTTGTTTGGATCAAGAATATTTTCCACAGAAAATGCCAGTCGCTTTGGCATCTCTTTTTCACTGCTCTCGATGCTTGGCTTCGAGTCCATTGAGCGTGTTAAATCCACTGGACATGTCTACATGTGAAAATAGATATAAAACGAAGGATATAAGTACAAAAGTGACAACAACTGACATCCATTTGAAAAGGGTCGCTTTAGAGCAATTAAATTTTCACACATCTCATTAATTAAATCCAACTCACCGAGTTTCCATCCTGTGAGCTTTCCTCATTGCCATCCACATTTAATTCTTCACTATCGCTATGTGTCTCACTATTTTCACTATAATGTGCCGTAAGACCGCCAAGTTGTATGCGAAAACCAAAATCCGACAACTCTTTGCCATTGCTTAGGGTACGCGCTAACTTAATTCTCTCAATGTCTAATTCACTCGGATTAATGATGTTATTATTGTTATTCGCCACGCCGCTCACTACCGTCGGTAACAGACCCGCATATTTTAGATTATTTAAATGACTACTGTGGCTAAGAATGTGCAAATGGTGTGGCGGCGGTTGATGGTGATGCGAATGGTGATTGGAAAATGCAGGATGCGAAATTTCTACGTTTATAGGGAGACTCGTAACCACCAGCGGACCGCCATTGCTCGCTTGAAATTTAATATTATTATTGAGGCAACTATTTTCGATATTCGAGGGACTCAATCGTTGATCGGCGAGTTGCTTGAGACGTTCTATCGAGAACTTTGCACTCGACTCAATTAAGTCACGCTCGTTGGGTTTCGGATAGAGAATTTGATCTAAATTATTATTGCGTGATATTGCGGTCGATGCATTTTCCTTATTAATTGCTGACAAGACACTCGAGAATTTTTGCTTAATTTCTTTCGCCTCATCACCAAACTTCATCTCTTGATTCGGTGTATTTGAGTTATTATTGTTATTGAGAGGTGAATTGGGACTCGACGATGAGGGACTCTCGGGTCGTCCCGAATCTGACAACGATGATGGCGATTGCATCATAACCATATTTTTTTCTCATATAAATTTAAACACTTTATAAATTTATTTTTTAATCCAATTTCATGATAAATAACACATGTGACGACTGATAATCCTCGTAGGGAAATATTTCACTTGTCGCGCGACGGCTTAAAATCTTTTCTTTTTTTTTCTTTTCAAAAAATCAAATATAAATAAACACGCGCGAGATTTTTTTCTCCGACACACTTTGACGGTATCTGAATGCAGACTGAAAATCAACTGCTGATCTCGAGAAGGAAAAATAACAAATTATGCTGCATGTTGCCTCATTCACAAATTGCCTAAACGATATGCTCTTTAAATTTTTTTCCCTTCCTCACCCTCGACATCGCCTCTCTCTCAATTTTTTTGTTCCCGTGTTATCCAGATGGTAAGCAGCAATGGAAGTGAAGATTTTTCTCTCGTTTTCTCCTCTCTCGCTATTTTAGTCACCGCCTTACCGATTTTTTTAATGACGTTGGGTGTTTCCCAACAAAATAAAAGGAAAAAGAGTTTTTCCGAGAGCAAGTGTGATGATAAAAAAAATGGAAAAATCCCCTCCATTAACCAGAGCAGTTTTTCTCTCGTCTCGGTCAGACGTCGAGTGTGTGCAGAGGCAGAAAAGAAGCTCGAGTGTATATTTTAAATAACACAGCAATTACTCGAAGCAATTACAGATTTGTTGCCATTAAATGTTGTGTGAAAAAGAAAGGAAAAACTGCTGCTCTGCTCTGAGTGTATTTGTGCTTCTACTCAGGAGAAGCTTTGCTTCTGTTGCTGATGCTGTGTGTCATGTGAACGGGAAAATTGGTGCTTAATGGTTTCATGTATTTTAGCATTTTGCGCTTCTAGATTTCACTCTGTGATACATAAACTCGCTTTTCTCTCTCTCTCGCTCTGGATATGCAGTGAATGAGTGTATTGGTGACTCGGAAAATGAAAAATGAGATTTTATTTATGGTGCAGGGATGATAATGAGAAGAATTTCATGGATTTGAATTTAAAATTTGTTACAACGGAAAGTTAATTTTAAACATTTTACGAGACATTTTCATTGAATTTCAATATTTGAAATTAAACCGTTCTAGAAAGTTTCTAATAATTTTTTAGAGTTAAATATTTGCAACCCATTCATCATCCCTGACAATATTTCACTCATCAGAAACCGCATCCATTTGTATACTGCTCCTTCTCTTAACACAGCTAGATTGTAAACTGAGCATCACACATAAATAAATTGTGGCAATTAAAAAAATTCTCTCTTTTTGAAATTTTATCTCTGTCTCGACTCTTCACGAGCATACATACGTCGAAATGTATTCAATTAAAATATTTGCAAACACAAATGAGAAAGAGATATTTTTTTCACTGTCGGCTGCGGTTAATTAGCGCTTTTCGCCCCTCTTTAGCTTCCCGCGTGTACGCTGTCTAATGAGGAAAGTTCGCTGCTAATTAAACAAATGATTTTAATATTTTAATGATGTGAAGCTTTATAGTCATTTGGCAAATGTTTGAAGCACACACCCGAGAATGTATGTGGGAGGGCAATTTGCAGGGGTTTAGGATAATGCTGAAAATCCATTAAGAAAGCCAGAAACAACAACAACAATAAAGCATGCCTTAATTTTCTAAGCAAATATCTCATGGCAATTTTAATTATTGTTATTCAACAGAAAGAAATTTCTTCGTCTTTTGCTGTTGCCACTTCTGCCAGTTCCATTCACCCGAAAGCATTTTGTGAGCACTTAAAAGTTGTTGCGGAAAATCGTTTTATTTATACCAATTTAACACAGCAACAGCAGCTCTCTATGGCAATGGGGAATTGCTTGGTAGAGCATAGAGTCGAGGTAAGGAAGCACACAGCTACAGAGCATTTAAATGGAAAATTGATCCACATACAGTTCCCTCGTCATTAATGTATGTCGCATTTGCTCTTCTAAGTCTCCTCCGTCGTCGTTCGGCCGTTGTTGTTGGTAGAATTTCATTAAGTGGAGTCGAGAAGAGATCTTTGTGCAAATTGGCTATAGAAATTTGAGTCAAAGTGGAATGAGGGAAAATGTGAAAAATCGAGAGCGTAATTTTAAGTCACGCCCATAAAATACTCGATAATTTTCAGCCAATCACGATCGTTGAGAGA
This sequence comes from Tanytarsus gracilentus, assembly GCA_038502055.1. Taxonomy (NCBI): domain Eukaryota; kingdom Metazoa; phylum Arthropoda; class Insecta; order Diptera; family Chironomidae; genus Tanytarsus; species Tanytarsus gracilentus. Next base: position 1,244,800 of record JAXRKN010000045.1, on the reverse strand, counting down.
ATTTCTCAATTTTCTCTCGCTCGACGCTCAATCATGGAAAGAAAATCCAAGGATCATTTTTCAACTTAATTATACAATTCACACACTCATAGAGAGTGTTGCTGTGGCTTCACATGTACATAATCCGGAGAAAAACTTTTTCCTTCGTCTCTCATACTCCTCGCTAGTATTATTTTAATGTGCTCGGACTTTTATCGTGTCATCTTATTGCAGAAGCAGAGAAAAAGCACTCCATGGATTATTTTATGCTGCAAAATGTCAGAAGCGGATTTTTGCACGTTGAGAAAATGTGAAAAATTAATTGACGCTTTACGCTTTGTTAAGCTGCAACGGAAAACTTTTAATTGGCCATTCTATGTGGAGTTTTTGGCATTTAATCCTCATGCATTTACGAAATCTGACGTAATCTCCGAGACTATTTTTTTGCCATTTAAAATTTAAATTTATTCAAATTAGGTTGATTATTCTCGCAAATTAAACTAAAATACCTCTTTGTTGATTCGAGCTAGAGCTTATGACACATCTGAGTGAGCCTAAATATACACAGAACACACATTCAAGAACATGCCCTCAAAAGACGCTCTCTAAAGCAAGAGTCATACGCTAAAATCATATACAATGAATAATTAATTGACATATTTTCATCAGACGACTCTCCCGAAAATTTATTCACAGACATTTTTCTTGTGAGTGTGTATGTGAGCGAGGAAAATTTATAAACTACTTATGAAGATCATAATTCAAAAATAAATAAATTTATGCCATGATATGATATGAAAGTGTCTCAAATTCTCATGTTGCGAATAAAAAATGTGCAAAGAGTTATGAAGATTACTTTATAACGTGTACACACACATGGTAAAAAATGTTTTATTTTATTTTATTTCTGGAAAAATTCGAGAAAAAAAAATAATCTAAACCTAACTGCCGTTGCCGTTATATTGATGGATTTTGACTCAAAAAATTTTAAAAACTCCTAATGTAAATTTCTTAATATTTGAACCTTTCAAAACAAGTTAATTTGAATTATTTTTCGATTTTTCTACAAACAATGTTTTGCAAATATTTCTTTTAAATTCATGTTGAGACATTAATCTCTGCACAAAAACCTCTTTCAGTTTAATTTCCATAGAATCAACAACATCGTAAAATAAGAGAGGCATTAACGCAACACTAAAAGGGATTTTGCGGAATGCAATTTCTCTTTTCATATACCTGCTGTATGTCAATCTATTCTCTTTCTCGCTGCCACCCCTCCACATAAACTCATGCTGAAAATAACAACATCAGCAAAGCGGGAAAAAAGGAAAAATATAAAAAGGATGTTGTGGTTTTTGCACCCAGTTGTAGCATTAAAAATTCATTTAGCAATCTAGCAACAAACGCGTGAGAGTTGTGAATTTTTGATCATCGCAGGAGAAGAGTGGAAGCGAGTGGTTTTTATATTCTATTTTTTATATCGTAGCATCAAGAGTGAGCGAATGATTTGACTCGATGGTAAATTTTATGAAGGCATTTTTCTTTTTCATAACCTTCTCTTGCATTTTTTCAAAAAAACATCTTAAAAAATTAAAACAGATTTTTCAAACTTAAAATTTATTTTCTAAATAGAATTCGAATCTTTTTCAATACAATTTAAAATATTATTTCTGGACAAGTTAATCAAAAAATCTTTTATAAATTTATCATAATCAAATTTTTTTTCGTCAAGTCACTTTTGCTGCATCCGCTAAAAAAATGCATCAAAGTTCAAAAAGTCTTCATCACCTTTGCATAATAATTTCTTGTGAATTTTTCAGTGACAAAAAGTTTTTCGATTATCACAGCGAGTGTCTTTATATCATTCTTTTAGCAATGTTGATATTTTTTTCATCTTCTCAGAATTGTAACCGTTTTTCGAGATGCGCGCGGATGTTGAAAAATGCGATGGTGTGGGAGGTAAAAGCAATTTTCTTTCTACACCCCTCCGCATGATGGTTTGTTTGTTTATTTTAAAGACATTCTTCCATTTTCCCATTTTGCGCGAAATGAAAAATTCATAAAGTGAGTGAATGAAAGAAGAAGGAAAATTTTAAACGACTGAAAAGTTTTTCTGTTATTTTGTATATATGCGATAATGAAGCTCGCATGATGTCGCTCTCAGGAGATGGTTTAAACAAAGAGTCTTCGACTGTTAGTTTCATGAAATCGTGATGAGATGACAAAAACTTTGAGTGAAATTTTCACTCTAAATTTCGAAAAAAGAAAAGACGAAGAAGAAAATTTTCAGCACTGAATAATTAATTGCCAGACCCGAGTAATTAAATTTTCTGTCCTCATTATGTACGCCTCTTTTCAGCTCACTCTCACATGTTGTAACGCACCGCAGCCATCGACTGCCATTTCATTTGCCAAAAATTAATAAAGCGGAAAAAATAATCCCTTTCGAATTACAATATAAAGCAATTAAAACTAAAAGAGGTGGCAATTAATTAATGAATTTATTTTGTGTTACGCAATTTATTTCTGTTCGTGCGCGTAATTCGGCGCTGTCCAATTTTTAAATTTTTTACGGTGCGATACGAGGTCATAAAATATATCAATGGAATTTTTTTTCGACTAAACAATTTACGAGTCGAAAAAATCTCGCGAGATTTGTGGAATGTGTGGCCATGAAATCATGAGAGAGAAGTTATTCAAAACATCTCAAAAATTGATTTTTTTTTCAGAACTTTTAGAATTATAAAAATAAGTTAAGAAATTTTATATTACATTTCTTTAATCAATTAATAATTTTTATTTTCTGGCAACTCCTTACAAATTATTTTTTTTAAATCACCACATGTCAGCTTCTGATCTCACATTTCAAGTCCTTTCTAATAAGTCTCTCTATTCGCTCCGGCACATTTTTGTCGTTTTTCGCATTAATTAACATAAAAACGTTTACACAAATTAATTAATGATGAAAATGCTTATGCGAATTGCAGCGAGTGGTAAAAAGATGAAACATTCATAAATCTTATGCTCATTTTTACGCCACCAACAAAGTTCTCCCCACCGTGCTCGTATTTACGCTTTTCTAAACGAAATGATAACATTAATATTCTTAATTAATTATGGCAAATATTTATGTGCATCATTCCGTGCGGCGATGGTAAAGCAAGGAATGGAACGCAGATGTTGACTTGAATTTATTTTGGCTGTGAGGCTGTTTACCTATGCTATTCCGCGCTGCTCATCATCATCTCGTTTGCAAACAGCAAGAATTTTCAATTAGCCAACCATTCATGCTGAATTACTCGCTCGAGCATACGAGTGTCATTAAAATATTTTAATTATGCCAATTGGAGTGAAAATTGTGACTTGTACATGTCACTTTCACTTCACGTGTGCTAGGAATTGTGAAAAATTTTAATTAATATGTCTAATTTGTTGTCTTTAATTAATGAAACATTTCATTTAGTTTTCTCTCGACTTACAGCTCATAAAAACTTCCAGATGAGGAAAAATTATTCTCTCTTACAAATTAGACGATGTTTTACTGCAGTCAAGAATTTTCCCTTTCACAACACACAAAAATATGCTCGGAGCATGGAAGAGAAATATTTAACTTATGATGATGATGCGAGACATTAAAAGAAATCTTTTTCAGTGACTTTTGACTGTGCGCTGTGTGAGAGTTAAGAATTATGAGCGCTTAATTAATGACGACTCGTTGTCATGCCTTTTTTCATTAATTAGATTTTTGGTGAGTTTTCTTTTCATTTTTGGAGAGAGTTTTTAACTTGAGAGTCATTGAGGAAATGGTTGTTGCCGGTTCTGAAAGGAAAATTAAATTTTATTACTTTCGTTTTGTTGAAGTGGAGTTGACAAGAAAAATAAATCGAAATTAATAAAAAATAATTTTTGAGATTTTTGTGTTTTCATTAATTGAAACCTATTGAATTGAACTTAATTTTTTTTATTCAAGTCAAAAAAGGAGCCTTGAAAAGAAATTTAAAAATTAAAACTGCAAAATATTTTAATAAAAAGATAAATTTGCTTTAGGTAATTTTATAAAAGTTTAAAAACATTTGCAATTAAAAACTCAATCAAAATTTAAATTTTAAACCCATAAAATAAAGTCTAAGAAAATGAGGTGAAAGGAGCATCGTGAGTTGAGCAGCAAGCAGAGCAATAAATAAAACATTTTCAAATCTGCAACTCCCGACAGCAGCTCATAAAAAAGCCATAAACCACCACTCAAATAACTCAATTAAATTTTTAGGTTCCACTCTATGCATGTATCTAACGTACACTCCTCATAAATTAATCATCTCTAATTATTGCACGTTAAATAATTTAGTGTCCGTTTGTTGCAATAGCGAGCGATGAAAAAAAATATAAATTGATCGTGCTTAGAAAATTGTGTCGCGAGCTGCCTCCAAAAATTAAATCGTTAATTATTCAGCAACATTTAATTAATGACCGAGGCGAATTTGAAATGCAATTGGCAATTGCAGAATACTATTTCATTGGCAAATAAAACTAAAATTGAAACAATTCGAGAAAATTTGCATGGCGGACTAATGAATTTTTCATGTCCTCCAGTCGACAATTTTATTTTATTTAAAAAAATATTTTTCAAACTTTTAAAGTCATTTAAATTCTTTTTTTGACACATTTTCTGATGGAGAGCATTAATCAACTCTCAACTCATGCCCTCATTTCACGGATGACTTTAAGTGCGAAATTTTAATTAATTTAAAGAGCATATTTCATACTTATGCACTGCACACTCATTCGAAGTGGAATAAAAATGTGAGAAAATCTTATCGAATTAAAAGAAGATTAAATTATTAATGCATTCATTTCAGAACCGCATGGCGCGCCAGCACACACGGAAAATTTAGATGTGCATTATTTATTATTTATCGTCATATTTTATGTATTTGATTTGATGTTAATTCACTTCGCTTTGCAGATATCAGCGTTGAGAACTTAAGATGAAAAAAAAAATTTAAAGTTTAAATCCTAAAACAAAACTTTCTAATGAATTTTGATTTTTAGTTTTTTTTATAAAAAATTTGAATTTAAAAAAAACAAGCAGAAAATCAAAAAATTAACGGCCAGTTTCAACCTCTTAAAAAATTCTTAGTTTTCAACTCTGCATTTTTGGAAGGAAATAAAAATGTACTTAATCACATCGTGATATATTATGTATGTCGGTGTGCTTCCTTAATCACGTTGAGCACATATTCAGCTCTCACATAGCATACAGCATAAATCATTCGAGATGTTTTATAAATAAAACTGCTGTTAGAGGAGGAAAATTTGTTGAAAATTAACTCATGCAATTGGATTGCTAATTAATGCTTCACTACGATCCAAGAAATTGCATTAATTATAACACATTCATCTTCTCAACACAGGATCTGATGATGATGTGAACTTTGTCGTTTTAACTCGCTCACTTTACTTGCAACATAAATCAATTTTTTCCTCTTTCTGTGAGAAAAAATAAATTTATGACATTTTTCACGCCTATTTTTAGTGGCTTCTTCACGCACTACAAGTTGTAAAACTTTTCCGAAGGGTTGATCTTTGCCGCTAATAACGTTGTTAACAATTCGACACACAGTTGCATCATCACTAAACCGCGGAAGAAGTAATTTGTAATTTTGACAATGATTTATTGCAATTTGATAAATATTTTTATCCATGTCTGAAAGAGATTTATTGCGAACTTACTCATCATGGTTTGTCGAAAGAATGGGCGTAAAAGTTAATTAACTATTGAAAATTGACGACAACACACATGTTAAGTTACTCTTTTTCTAAGGAAAAATTTTGATCTTTGCCGCATATTTTTGTCTCCTTATCCATCAAGCATAAAATATTAAAAGACATGTAGGAAGGAGGATCGTAATGACGGTAATGACAAGATGATTGAAATGTGGAGAATTAATTGAATTTCTTGTTAAATTTAAAAAGCGACAAAAAAAACATTTTTAATTAATTTTTCAATTGGAATTAGCTCTTGGAAAAAAATTAGAAAATAAGGAAATTTTAATCCTTAATATAATAACGTGACTTTAATTTTAAATTTTCTGCATTTTCTTAACGACTTTTAAAAATTTAAATCATTTAAATATAATTATACCGTTAGAGAAAAACTCTGTATTCTCAAGAAAATCTTTAAGGACATTAAACACGATGAAATATTAAAAAGTGAAATCACATAGAAGACGGTCTTTTTTCCCGCAACACACTTTCAAATATGCATGTGAAGAATGTAGAAAAATATTTATAAAAAAAAATTCTCGTCTAACACCAGAAACATTTTTTCTCAAATAATTCGTCTACTATTTTCCCTATCAGGACATCATGAGAACAGGCAGCTACATGCACACATTCCAATGTATGGAAAAAGACAGAAACATTAGAAGACGAAAGTATTTCGTGGCAAAAGCATTCACGTTGCAAGAATTTTTCTCTCTCGTCCTTCGAACACCAAACGTCTCCAATTAATGGCAGCACAGCTCTTTAATGCAGAGCACATACACACACGCACACTTTATTTAACCCTTTTATCAAAAACCCTTTCAAGATTCAGCCCATCGACTAACAGAAAATCATGAATATGGCGTCGTGTGCATGCATCAAATGAGAAGGAGTTGCCGAGTGTTAGAAAAGGAAAAAAAGCATAAGGAGAAACTCTTTCATGTATACATACATACGCCAACGCTCATATACGTAAAGTATTTTTTTTTCAATTTTCTTGGATTTTGCGCAGTTGTAAAAATTTTGTCGGTTTCCGCTTTCTGCATTTTTACAACATTTTTTTGTCTCGACATTGAAAAATATGTGCTACGAACATTCCTGTTAACTGTCCGCATTCATATTTTACAACAAAGTCGTACTTCCATTTAAGGACATTTGAATGTACGAAATGTAAAACGACGTAACAGTTTTTAAACCTTGAGTACTAGACAACCATGAAATCGTGTTTACTGCTTACAAATTTCCAACATTTCAACCTCCTCTTACACACTCGTGTCCATATGGATGTCGAATTACAATGTGTTGGTGATATCCTCGAGGGTTGAAATTTTTGTCGCTGTGTGAGTGAAAATTGCAACGCTAATCCGAATTTTTTTCTCTGCCTGGTAGTGTCGAGAAAAAAGTTCCAATATCCTTTTTATCGAGTGTATGAACGCTTGTTCCATTCAACTCAACTTTCAACTGCATATCCTTTTTCCAACACGCTCGAGCATGTAAGAAATTTTCATTCTCAGTCTCACTCGAACATCCTTACAACCATATTTCATTTGGCCACATTCATTTAATTTTATTTTTTACGTCGGACTAAGAAGAGCCGATATCTCGATTCACATTTAAGAGTACTTTTTTATATGGCAAGAACTACCCTACGTATCATCCCTTACAGTATTATACAATATTATAAGGAATAAGGGTGCAAATGATGCTAGGAATTCATAAATTATTGTGCACATTCATGAACATTTCTTTTATTGTTCCCTCTCCTGTCACGAGTTTTTAACAAATTCTTTTTTCACACAGCCACATGTCGATATTTTTTGTATGAATGCGAGGACATTGAGGAAACCCCATAAAAAATAAAGAGTGCGATGAAACACGAACAACCGAGGGTCATGCGCAGTTGAATGAAATGTGAAAATACCAGGAGGTACGAGAAATATTGTGATTGTCCTTGCTGTTTTTTATGAGCGTCGATTCTTATTGGAAATTCAACAGGTTATATTGAAAATTTTATTCAAATCCTTATGTTTTAATCTGCTGAGGCAGTATGAACATCTCATAATATAAATTCCCCAGTTGACCCAATTTCTTTTGCATTGTATTTCTTAATGGATCAACAAACTGTTCTGCGGCTGGCTCGATGGGCTTCGTTGTGAAATCTTCAGATGTGAAAAAATTAACTCCGTTAACGACCATAAAATTCCACACGCACTCCTTGAGAACGTAAGCGATTTCGAGGGGTTCCAAAAACGGAACAACTATGTGGAGGTAATTTAATGGAGATGGAAGAAGTTGTGCGAGTGCAAGAAGCTCCAAAAGTTTTACGGTGAAGAACATTAATTCTGAATTAATTCCGCTCATCGTCTCTGTAGATTTCGCTCTCCAATGATGCATGACTGATGCACAAAGTGCTCTCAAGAAAACACTGCAATTGCACCAAAGAGCCATTCCTCTACGGTGTTGAGCCAATAGTCCTAAAACTGACCACAAAATCGGACAGTTTTTAAATGTACGTCTAATATGGAGATCCCTCTCGATTGTAATTTTAGTAAAATCCTCTTCAATTGGCCACAAAACTCCATTGTACATGACATCGGTTGAAATTAGCTCAACAAGAATTTGAGATAAATAGCAAAGGCCATCGATTAAATTATTTTGATTTTCGTCCATGTCATCATGACAACAAGCGACAATTGCCTTGATGAAGAGTGTCTTAACATCGTTATCCAGTGCATCTGGCACCCATTGCTGTGCAACTTTAGCAACTCCACTTCCGATTGTGCCCGAATGAAGTATTGACGATCTTGAAGCATTCAATGAGATCCCTTGCTTTTGGTTAAGTCTTAATAATGATTCTTCTTTGAGAGAATCAATCAACATTTTTGCATTAGTGTATGAAGCGTGACGCGGTGAACCTAGAAGATTGCCGTAAATAAACAACGCTCCTTCAAGAAGATCCCGAAGTGCTGATGCTCGAACACCCTTTCTGTCCGTACACTGTTTTGTGAACAAACTAAAGCAGCGAGATGCATGCGTTGTTCGCAAAAGCTCATCAGTTTCAGTTAGACACCAGAAGAAATATTTAACAGTGAATTTTTCGAGTCTTATTGCTTCCGACATGTTTATATAATTGTTGCCAATGTTGAGATAGTCGAGGAGATTTGTAATCATATGAATTTGATGTTTCCGATCATATGTTGCTTCTTCATCGAGGTCGGCTATTTCCATTGCTTCTTCTCGTTCCAGTTTAATCTTTTTCAATACGGATTCAGTGTCCTTTTTGACATTTTGTGTAATCACAACATGCTCAACTTCATTCATGACTTTCCTTAGTAAAACTTCCCAAATTGTAATTAACATGCGTAGGGATGATTGTAGTGCTGCAGTTATTAATCCTCGTTTAAGATAAGGACATTGATTATTTACTTCCAGCATCACAAGCTCCACCAAATTCCGAAGAGTGAAGTAGCATTGATTTTGATGTGTTTGATATTTTATGTCAATCGAGAGACGCTGCACAATATGAGAGATTGCCACGCTCACATCAGGTGGATCATTAATTCCTTGCGGTCCATCAAGCAATCGAACAAGGCCATCAAATATCCACGGATGAACAATTGTATTCTTCGACATAAGTTCTTCGATAGTTTTGTAATATAAAACTGAATTTTTATCGTTTGTTGCGACAAGAATTAATCTGATTGCTGTTTGTTGTGTTATTCTTTTTCCACTCATACAACCTTCCCATAAAATTTTCCAAGAAGACTCCTTTCGAATATCATCAAATAATGTGCATGTTTTTCCATTTGATATCATCGACTCGAGTTCGGTGACCACAAGTTCAACTAGCTCCATACACCATCCATATGGTTCAAATGTTTCAGTAAGCATCAAAAGGAGTTTGGTTCCATTTTCTTTTGTCCGAAGAACCAACTCTGGAAGAGTATTTTGTAATCTCTCTGGATTGTAATCGAGTGGTCTCAAAATAACTTGTCTCTGAAGCTTCTCAATAATATTGTTTGAATTTTTCTGTTCCATATAGTCTAAGAACACATTCAGTATCGCTTGTGCATAACTTTCTGATTTACTTGAAAGTTGAATGAGATTCGGTATGTAGTCTTTTGACTTTAAGTCATTCTGATCAGCATCGAGAGCCTCATCGATGATTTCTTTTAATAAAATCTTTAAACTTTTCTCACTTGTGCTTGACAAGTACTCGAGAACAGTCACGGTCGATGAAATGAATGCAGGTGTAAGCATAGATGGCATTCTCAGTATATTAGAGATGAATTTAAGTGGAAACAGTGAACTCAAGTGTGCAACACACCAATCAAAGTTTGGTCGATTATCGGCAAATACATTTTCCAAGTCATAAATGAATCTTTTCATCTCAACTTCATCGAATTTGTTGAAGCAAAGTCCACAAAGATCAAGAAGGGTTCTCGTTCCACTGCAATTGAGCCATAACGAGCAAGCTCCTTTAAAGTCCAAGTTCAGAATTTTTGCATATTCCACTGATGGCTTGATGAGACGTGATAAGCTCCATTGTGAAATGTATGTTGCTGTCCATGCTTGATCAGATATGAGTTTCTCAAGTCCATCTTTGATCAACAAAATCGGTCTTTCATTCACTGCAGATCCTTGCGTCATTTTCTATAAAATTAAATTTATTTAAAATTTATTTTTAACTAGTTGAGCTTAAATTACCTCATTTTTAATGTGATTTCCGATAGCTACTTCGAATATGAGCGAAAAATAGTCAAAGATTGAATCCCTCAGCACTGGAAGTTCCTCTAGAAGTTTAAGTCCGCTTTTGACAAATTGCAAAGTCACTGAGAATTAAAATTTTGAGATTAAAACATATTTTAAAGGCAATCCTTGATATTTAACATACCCTCAGCATGCTCTTCTCGATGAAAATTGTTTTTTCCTAACGCAAAACGTTGTATTTCAATTAATAATGGATGTGACATTTTTTATCTTAAATTTCTCGCAAATCAAAACAAAACTTTTGGTGCGAATCGCAAAGTTTTAAAAAATACGTTAGAAAATTAAACAAGAAATTTAGGGTGTTTAGTGCGCATTTAGGATTTTAAAAAATTTTTAATTTTGTAAATTTTAAAAAACTTTTGTAGTTAAATTTTTGAATTTTCCTAAAATGATATGTTAAAATCTTTAACAGTTTTAAATAAAATTTAATTTTAACCAAAGAAGACAAAACTATCAAATTATAGCCAAATTTCAGCAGAAAAAGCTAAAACATTGTAAACAAAGTCTGTATAAATTCGTTTTAATTAAACACTCGAAAATATGGCCGAAGAAGGAATAATTGATTGGCATGAAGAAGCAACTGGAGTAATTAATGATGTTAAAAGTCATGTGAAGTCAATTCAAATATCTCATTCGCTGGTTACTGATGGAAGTTGCGTTTTTATCAATTTAACAACAATCGAAGAAAAAAACTTTACTGTTTTATTGGACAAAAGTGGATTTAAAGTAGTAAGTTTCAAATTAGACACGTGTGATGAGGAGGAAGAGAGCAATGAAAAGGTCCATGAGTCCATCTATACTTTGTTGGAACAACATTCAGAAGGATATATAAAATCATTTGGCAATCAGCTAATTTCTAAGCTTGAAAAAATACAGCAGTGAATCGGTAATAAATAATTTATTGGTGTGTGACAAAAATTTTTTTTTATAATGCTCGCAATCATTTCAGATTAAAAAAACAACGCGCTTCAATCAAACATTTTAATTCTGCTTTTAGCTGTCAATCAAATCGATCTACTTAAGAAATTTCTAAAGTAATCATTTTTTCATTTGCAACCGTAGCTCCTCAAACTGCCGAATAGATTTAAAAAAATAATTCATTAAGATTTTAAATGCTCAAATAAAATTAGATTGAAATTGGAAAAGATAAAAGTTTTAATTTTTGGGGTTGGTGACAAAGAAGAAGAAGAAGAAAAATTTAAAACAAGTGAGGTATTATCGGTGCGCCGCGTTCTCAGTTTCACTGTTCTCTTTGCAAAAAGCTCCGCAGAACTCCGCCTTTTCCGAATAGCTTCGCTTTTAACTTATTTTAATTTTTAATTTAATGAGTCAAAAACAAAAAATAAATGTATTGTATTAATTTTAAAGAGACATCAGACATACAACTGCATTTATTTTCCCATGGCGAAGTTAACTAAGTCACTATGTTCCATTTCCCACCATGTTCCATTTTATACCATGTTCCATTTTCCACTATGTTCCATTTTCCACTATGTTCCATTTTCCACTATGTTCCATTTTCCACCTTGTTCCATTTTCTACCATGTTTCATTTTCTACCATGTTTCATTTTCCACCATGTTCCATTTTCCACCATGTTCCATTTCCCACAGTGTTCCATTTTCCGCCATGTTCCATTTTCCACTATGTTCCATTTTCCACCATGTTCCATTTTCCACTATGTTCCATTTTCCACTATGTTCCATTTACCACCTTGTTCCATTTTCCACCATGTTTCATTTTCCACCATGTTTCATTTTCCACCATGTTTCATTTTCCACCATGTTCCATTTTCCACCATGTTCCATTTTCCACATGTTCCATTTCCCACCGTGTTCCATTTTCCACTATGTTCCATTTTCCAACATGTTCCATTTTCCACTGTGTTCCATTTTCCACCAAGTTCCATTTTCCACCATGCGTTTTTATATCCATGCCAATCGATTCCTGGTCCAATCACGAGTTCAACGATACCCATGAAGCCATAGTTCTGAAAAATGGACATTATGGCTGTCCGTGGCACGACTTATGGTCACGACTCGAAAAATCCTTAGTGCCAGCTCATACAGTACCTCAGTTCCATATAAACTCCCGACGCTCAAAAAATTTTTCATTAACTCTCAAAAAATTTCTTACTCTCACGATGAAAAATTCTCACCACGTGTTTCTCTCTCCCATACAAACTTATTTATTTAATTTAATTAACTTTTATGGGTCTGCAAAAATTTTGTAGTAGCAGGTAATCATCTTCTCGATTAGCAGAATCAAATAAAAAAAATTTGAAGAAAATCCGTTGATCCGTGCGACCTGTAGAGCGCATACAAAAAACGTCGCCCGGATCCTTGATCCCGGATCCCGGATGCTAACAGCACTCTTTTGACGATCCTGCCTGACCTGGGCCATGGATCATATAAGAGTGTATACTTTTTAGATTCGTAATTTGATGGCCTTGCATGTGGCAAAAGTTCTAGATCGAAATAAGGCTTTTTGAAGGCAGCAGGTGACAAAGAGAGTTTTCTCTCAAGATCGAAAACAATATATAGCGAAGCTATAATAAATTAGTTTTTATGTAAATTAACGGTCACATAAACATACTTTTTCAGAAACCTGACAATGCCATAACACACAAAAATTTCTTTAGTTAGGAAAAATCGCTCGCGCTGACAACACTTAAACTTTCATTCTCTCGTCATTTTTTAACATTTTTAATTTAGTTTTTAATTCTTAATTAGCTTCACATAATAATCATGAGAAAACCTATAGTTATCGTGAAATGATATCCCTAAGAAGAACCTTTGTCCCGAAGCTAGTTTTCCTAATCATCGTATTCATTTTGTGCATTTTTTACATAAGAAATTTAAATACGGTTAATGTCGATAGGACCAAGATCGCCAACAATGTACCTCAGCCGCAGCGACTCGTGCAGCAAGCCAATGTCGTGATAGATCAGCTTCAGGAACCAGAAAATAATATTGAGCTAGTCAAAACTGATAATTATGGAGCGGCGGCGGCGGCCGAGAAAAAATTGACCAATAATAAAATCAACAAGTATGAACTTGAAATCGATCGAGATTTTAAGAAGCAACAAGAAAATCCAAAACTTGGTGATAATGGAAAAATAGCGCACTTGACCGATCCCGAGGATATTGCGAGAGGCGAGGCACAGCTTAAAAAAATCGCTTTAAATGAAGAGCTTAGTGATCACATTAGTTATAATCGGACGGTACCTGATGCGCGACATCCTGCCTGTCGAAAGAAAGTCTATGACCTAAACTCGCTGCCTACAGCAAGTGTCGTGATTATTTTCTTTAATGAGCCATATTCAGTGTTGGTTAGGACAGTTCACTCGGTTCTGAATACGACACCTAAGAATCTTCTCAAAGAGGTCATATTAGTGGATGATGGTTCAAGCAATATAGAGCTTAAATATAAATTAGACTACTACGTAAAAACTCGTTTGAGTGACAAAGTAAAAGTGCTACGGTTAAAAAATAGGTGAGCAATAATTTACAGTTAAAAAATTAAGATTTCAAACGACGAAAAAAAAATTTTAACTTAATTTATTTTTTTTTTCCTATGTTGCGTAAATGTCACATCGGCACTAGCGATTAATTCGTTTAAAAGTCAAGGCCATGCGTCTGTTAAAATAAATAATTTAAAGAGCTAGGAATTTTTATGAGAGATCACTTACTTTTGATGACAGAAAACATGCAGGAAATCAATTTTCAGTTTTATGTTAATTAAGAAGTTCGAAAGAAAGTGGCTGTCGCATTGTGGTGATGATGATTTTAACTTTGCTTTCTTTTCTACAAAAAAAAACCTCAAAAAAGATGTGCGAGACTATTTTGAGAAAGTCATTTCGTCATTATTAATTTTCTATCTCTCGCTATGCAACCACTTTCGTGTGACTTATTTTATTTATTCATATTGAACCGTATTGATTGTAATTGATGACGACTTAATTAATTCGGAAACAGCCTCGACTAATTTATAACAAATTATGCGTGCAATGAAGTACAATTTCATCATAATAATAAGCATGAAAAAAAATTACAAGCTATAAAAAAACGTTTTGAGTACAAAGAACTTTTTTTACTGAGATTCTCATACATTTTATTATATCGACCATGATGAAAGTTAATGAATATTTTATGATGATAAATGGCTTCGATATTCTGTTGAAAATGTTTGTATGAAGCTGATTTACACACTTTTCGCACGAAATAGATCTTTTTGTAAAATATTCCGTTACATTTTTGCATTAATTATGCTGAATGAATTGTAATGCTTGCACACATAATCTGTGTGAGAGAGGCTGACTAAAAGTCAGTTATCAAGTGTGGGGTGTATTTTGAAAAAGCGTGACACTAAACATTCAAACCACCCGTGATAATTAATTGTCAACGGTCTTCCCACGTGTTTATAATAGCACCTTGCAATTAAATGCTTGTTGTCAAGAAGCTTAAGAGGGAAACATAATACTGGCGAAAGAAATC
The DNA here is from genome assembly GCA_038502055.1 of Tanytarsus gracilentus. Taxonomy (NCBI): domain Eukaryota; kingdom Metazoa; phylum Arthropoda; class Insecta; order Diptera; family Chironomidae; genus Tanytarsus; species Tanytarsus gracilentus. The sequence continues at coordinate 1,229,793 of JAXRKN010000045.1, read as the reverse complement.
ATGATGATGCACTTGACCTGCATAATAATTTTCTCTCTTTCCCTCTCCTTTGTATTATTTTGCATTACAAAGCACATTTTTGCTGTATTGACACACAGAGAAAAGAAATGTGAAGTTCAAGGCTTTTCAATAGCACATAGTGATTGAACTCTTTTCTGTTATGACACGAAAAGAAAGGAAAATGTGCAAAGTGCGAATTGTATTCAAAATCGTCTGCATATCTAGATTTTTTTAAACTTGCTTATTACCCCTACAATGATTTAAAATTAAAAAACGATTTCCCAATTTTTTATTTCATTACAACGTGTTTTATTGACATTTTCGAGTGAAATTGTCGTGCTGTGATTTTTTATACAAATTCATAAAGCTAATAAAATTGTTATATTAAATGAGTTTTACAATTGCCACAATTTTTCTCTCGCAACAACTCTATTTATTCTGAACAACGCATTCACCACATGTGAAATTTTCTGCGCCATAAAGATTTAGAGAAATGAGTTCTCAACTCATCACCATTAGAGATAAATGACTGAAAAAATTATTATCTTTGTAATGCAGGTTAGGTTTAATAAGAGCGAGGTTGGCTGGCGCTCGACTGGCGAAAGGTGATGTTCTTGTCTTTTTGGATGCTCATTGTGAGTGCGTGGTGGAGTGGCTCGAGCCATTACTTAAAAGAATACAGGAAAAACGAACGAGTGTCTTAGTTCCAATTATCGATGTCATCGAAGCTAAAAATTTCTACTACAGCACAAATGGTTATGACACATTTCAGGTACACTTTTTCACGATAATTTTTATCAAAATTATTGCACACGAAATTCATTAACTTCATGCCTTTGATCAATCGTCGATATCGCAATTATTTTTATCGCTATTTAGATTGGAGGATTTACATTAGACGGTCATTTCGATTGGCACGATGTGCCGGAAAAGGAAAGAGAACGTCAGAGGCGAGATTGCAAAGACGTACTTGAAATTTGTCCAACATATAGCCCCACCATGGCGGGCGGTCTTTTCGCCATATCAAGGGATTACTTTTGGGAAATAGGATCGTATGACGAGCAGATGGATGGTTGGGGTGGTGAAAATTTGGAAATGTCGTTTCGAATTTGGATGTGTGGTGGGACATTGGAGACGATTCCGTGTTCAAGGATTGGACATATATTCCGTGAATTTCATCCATATTCATTCCCCAACGATAAAGGTACAACGAAAATATAAATTGTAGCATTTTTTTTATGAAAGAAATTATTTAATTTAGACACTCATGGAATCAACACTGTTCGAATGGCAAAAGTTTGGATGGACGAATATGCCGAACTTCTCTACATGAATCGACCCGACTTGAGAAATCACCCCGATATTGGAGATGTTACGCATCGTGTTATGTTGCGGAGTAAGCTCAAGTGCAAATCTTTCGACTGGTACATGACTAATGTCTATCCAGAGAAATTCATTCCCACGCGAAAAGTCCAAGTTTACGGTCGCATAGCCGCGCTTAACGATAATCGTTTCTGCTTCGATGATTTGCAACAAAACATTGATGAAGCGTTTAATTTAGGCGTTTATTCATGCTATCAGGTGAATGTCACATCATTAAATTTAAACCATAATTATAATTTTTATTTTAGCCCGACATAGCACCATCCCAACTATTTTCTTACACGTACAATAATGTTTTAAGAACTGAGCGAAGTTGTGCAACAATTGACGATAGCAGAAGCACAAAATATATTGTGATGATACCATGCAACTTCGATGATGAGGTCAATGATTCCTGGATTTTGACAGCTGATCGACAGTTGAAGCATGAACAGACGGGTCTCTGTATAGGTATGATATAAAAAAGTAATTGAATTAATTAAATTAACTGAAATCTTTTTCTAGATCGTAAAAATCTTGATAGAAATTTCCTTCATGCTGCCGTATGTGACTCGCTATCGAAGACCCAAAAATGGGAATTTCAACACAACACCCTTCACTGAATGTTACTTAAACGCATTTACCGCGTCTGTTAATTTTTTTAATCATGACAAGTTTGACCGTCCTTAATGACTTAATGACTCTTAAAAATGCAATTGGAAATCTCTCAACATTTTTTATATGAAACTTTTAAACGGATTCTGCCTCGAATTATTTTTAAAAATTAAACGTCGAATATCAATGAACATTAAAATAATTAAGGTCCATTTGAAAAAAATTAATTAAATATATTGGCCAGGAACAAATTGCTTTTAAATCTTAAACATTTTTATAAATTCAAAAACTATATTTTTTAGATGTGTTCACAAAAACACAAAATTGAAAAAATTTATTTACTAAAAGTGCCAGAAAAAGAGGAGCAAAAATTTTAAGCTTAATTTCAACTCGAAATTATGAAAATTCATGTCTTAAAATCGAATCAAAATTAGAACGTCCAGAAAATATTCTTAATTTACATTTTTTTAAATAAAATGTCAAAATGATGGGAAGAAAAGCTTTTGTTAAAAAAAATAAAAACTTTTTTAAAAATAAAATTGAGTTTTTTTTTAATTTAACAACATTTGAAAAGAGAGCTTGATGACTCACGAGAGATATTCTCGGGAAGGAATTTTTCTCTCTGAGAGAATGTCATAGGGGGAATCGAGTGAGTTAAAGAGCTTTCAGCGGGTTGTGTAACTTTCTAAAATAATAATGTAATATCTCAATTTTTAATCATTTTTGAACTATATCTAAAACGCCAAAAGACGCTAGTAATTTTTTTATTTCCACTAAATTAAAGCAACTTACATGACATTAAAATTTTAATTGATAATTTCTCGAAAAACTTTGAGCGGGTCTTTTAACTGCGCAGAAAAAGTCGGCAAATGCCACATCGTGCACGTACAATTAAGAAATTATTTTTTCAATTCTATAAAAGGAAATAAAGCACAAAATAATCATCAACTATCGTTTAACAATCAAAATCAATTAAAGGTAAGAAGGAATAATGTTTAAAACTTGAAAATCAATGTAAAAATCTGCGATCGAGCATAAAAATAAAAATTGCTTCTATTTTTTCTCTTGCATGTAATTTTCTAATATTTTCCTACCTCATTGTACCAATTTAAAAACTCTCCCCTCTCTACATTGATTGATGATGCAACAGTATAATTTTCCTGGGAAATTTCGATCGCTTATCGCTGCTCACTTAAGTTAGCTATACATAAAAATTATTATTTTCTCATCTTATCAGTTCAAAAGTGAAGAAGAAGAAAAATAACTATGGTGACAGATGAATTGACACCGAATGAAGTGCAGTCGAAGAAGGCAGCAAAAAAACTCGCAGCGAAGGCTGATAAAGCTGCTAAAAAAGCCGATAGAGCCAGCACCCAGCAACAGGAGAATGTCGATGAAGGCGAGGATTTTGCTAAGGAAAAATATGGCATTGGAAAGTTGATTCAGTCAGACGAGACATACTCGGAGAGAAATTTCGTATCGGTTAATGATCTGAGTAAAGCCGCAACTTCTACTGTTTGGGTTCGTGGACGAATTCACAATTCGAGATGTAAGGGAAAGCAGTGTTTTATTGTGCTTCGCCAACAATCGAGTACCGTGCAGGTTTTGATTTATGTTAACGAGAACATTTCAAAACAAATGGTGAAATTCTCTGGATCGTGAGTTTTTTGTATTGAGCTATTACGATGATTCATTTATTAATGTGATAACTTTTAGAATTTCCCGCGAGAGTATCGTCGATATCCATGCGAACATTGTCAAAGTTGATCAGAAAATTGAATCGTGTACGGAGCAAGATTTAGAGCTTCATGGATTTGAGATTTTTGTCGTATCAACTGCAAAAGCTCAACTTCCGCTTCAAATTGAGGATGCTGCTCGACCTGAAAAATTAGATGTAAGACCTTTATAAATTTTTTGTTCGATTCATTACGATCAACTTTTACTTTAGGATCCAGACAGTCTGAAGATTCGCGTCAATCAAGATACTCGTTTGGACAATCGAGTGTTAGATCTGCGTACGCCCGCTAATCAAGCGATTTTCAGACTAGAAGCAGGTGTCTGTAAACTTTTCCGCGACATCTTGGCAAAACAAGACTTTGTTGAAATTCACACGCCAAAAATTATTTCAGCGGCAAGCGAGGGCGGCGCCAACGTCTTTACAGTTAGCTATTTCAAGGAGTCTGCATATCTTGCTCAATCGCCACAGCTTTATAAGCAAATGGCGATTGCCGCTGACTTTGACAAAGTCTTTACGGTCGGTGCTGTTTTTCGTGCCGAAGATTCCAACACACATCGCCATCTCACAGAGTTTGTTGGATTGGATTTGGAAATGGCTTTTAAATATCACTATCATGAGGTGTTGAACACAATTGGAAATACATTTACGGAAATGTTTAAGGGATTGCGCGATAAGTAAGGACATTTCAAATACATTTTTAACGATGCTTAAAATAATTTAATTTTAGCTATGCTCGAGAAATTGCCGCTGTTGGTCAGCAGTTTAATGTTGAGCCTTTCAAGTTTCTGGAGCCTCCGCTGAGACTCGAGTTTCATCAAGCAGTCACAATTTTACGTGAAGCAGGAATCGAGACAGGAGATGAAGAAGATTTATCGACTCCTAATGAAAAATTACTCGGCCGCTTAATCAAGGCCAAATACGACACTGACTTTTACATTTTAGATAAGTTTCCTTTAGCTGTTCGGCCATTCTACACAATGCCTGATCCCAACAACCCTAAATATTCCAATTCATATGATATGTTTATGAGAGGCGAGGAAATTCTCTCTGGTGCCCAGCGTATTCACGATCCTGAATTCTTAGTTGAACGCGCAAAACATCATGCTATTGGTAATTTTTAATGTTCCTATTGAAAAATAATTTGATTTCATTTTTTAAATTTAATTTTAGACATTACAAAAATTGCTGCATATATAGATGCCTTCCGTCTCGGCTGTCCACCACACGCTGGCGGCGGCATTGGCATGGAGCGTGTTGTTATGCTTTATCTCGGCTTGGACAATATTCGTAAAACTTCTATGTTCCCACGTGATCCTAAGCGACTGACACCATAAGTGAATTAATTTGTCTAATTTTTTTCCCCCAGTTTTGAAATCAATAAAATGAACTTGGATACAAGGAAACTCGCTAAACTGCAATTTGTTTCATTAAAAGAAATGAATCGTATGGCAAATTTAATTTTCCCAAATGTTAAGAAATGTTAAAAAATTGAGAGAGAGAGAGAATTTTTCATTTGTGATAATTTCCTCTCACGAAAATTTTTATGCTTATCTAGAAAAAGAAAAAATTGTATCATTCATTCTTGGTGTTTGCTTGGTGCAGGCGAAAAAGTGTTTCTTTAAAAAATCTATAAATTCTCTAAATAATTAAGAATCTAAATCGTTTTTACGTTCACATTAGTGCCTGACATTAAAAAAAATTGAATTTATCACATAAAAGTTATCAGCTTATCGCAAATTGCTGCGTAGTACTTTAATTGGATTATTAGATTTTTAGTGTTTATGAAATTTTAATCATGTCAATTGCTCCAAAATTCCTGCAAAGACTAACAAATCACTCGTCAGATGTGACTTCGCTCGATTTTTTTGGATCCGCGCTTCTAGCTTCGGGATCAAGGTGAGTCATCGAGTACTTCATAAAGTTTTCTTTATTTTTTTTTTTATCGCAACAAAATATTTTAACAAATTAAAGTGATAAGACGGTGAGATTGTTCCGATGGAATGCTGGAGATGGATTTGTTGAGGATAAAAATTCACCGTTCGTAGCTCACAAGTACGCCGTAACAAAAGTTCAGTTTTCACCCAAAGTAAGTGCCATCGATTTTACTATATAGAGCATGAAAAATATAATTTTACTGATAGTCAAATTATTAATCCTAGTGTTAATTAGTATTACCGTTTAGTAGAATATGTTGATATTTTCATTGGACATGTTGCTGTAGTCCTCGACAACTAAGCGGAATTTATAGGAGTAATGATTGCGCTCTTCTGTCATTCCCAAATCATTGTAAAGCTTCACTAAGTAAATGTAGATTGTCTTAACTTTTTGCCAGCACTCCAACTTGCTGAAATATTTGACGGCCAATTTGAGTTGATCCAAGACGCGATTTAATGCATTTAATTTCTCATCTCTTGTTGATTTTGTTTCGATGAGACATTGGCAGAAGAGAAAAAGCACTTTGCCCTTATCATAAATGCCACCATTTGCCAAAATCTTTTCCATACACACTTGCAGCGTTCGCAGTGCCTCCTCTGATGTTTTCATGTTCAGCAAAATATAGCTCTTATGCATATTGACGACGGCAAGTTCATAATCTAAATATTTGTCGCGTGCGAGAATAGCAGCCCGATTAAGTATTGATAGCGACTCAGCAGAAACATTTGTCGGCTCGCTCATACACATAGCTTGCATTATCATGCCACGAATCTTGTACAGACTTCCGATTGTATCATCTTCCTCACGTTCCAATAGTAAATCGAGCAGTCCGAGTGCTTTTAATTGATTTCCTCGCGCCAGATTTAAATGTGCTCTCTGAAGAATGCCAAGATTTTTATCACAAACCTCATACAAGTTATCACAAGCTTGAGCGGCATCGCTCCACTTCTCGAGGTGAATCGCTTGAATACTTTGCGTATAGTATTCGACAAGAATCCAATTTTTGGAGATAGGAAAGCGCTGAAATCGTTCTCTAGCCCGTGATAAAATAGCTGCAGATGCCGTAAATTCTCCTTGGATTGAAAGCCACAGTGACATGTTGCAGAGCGATAAACAGAGTCCTTCGCCGTTGTGACTCTTATCCATTACCTTTAAATTTGAATTCAACAGCTGTTGACTGCACAATGATGCCATCTCATGCTTTCCATAGAATGTCCACAGTGCAGCACGTTCAGCTATGCAATTAGCTATTAAATTCATTATTGAATGCTGACAATTGAGAATGTCACTTTTGACGAGGACATCAAACAGTTTAGATGGCACATATCCTGATAGCGCTGCAACTTTGACGAGAGACTGAATGTTGAGGGACACAGATCGTACGAGAGTTTTCTCCGTTTTATTCGCGATATTTTTCTCAGACAATTGAAAGTTTTTTTTGTCGAGAAGGCACAGCCATAGTTGGGCGAGCTGAAGACACACTCGATCTCCAGTTTCTTGAGCAATCATGATGCACTCCTTGAGACACTTTAAGGCCTCATCATTGTGTGCAAACATCGTATGAAGAATGGCCAAATTTAAGAGTGAATATTGAAAATGTGTCTTTCCAACCGTATCGGCATTGTCAGCTGCTACCTGCTTTCCAACACTCTTATCAAATGATCGATGGAGGGCATCGAGTGAATTTGGCAAATCTCTTATTCGAATGTTGTTGAGGTATGATAGAAAGTATGCCTTTGAACTTAGAGGTGCATACGATTGAATGATCTCATCAATTTTCCTCTGCAATTCTTTCGGATTGAGAGCTTTCACCTCATCGTTTTCCAATAATGTACTCTGCTGATTTATAAACATTTCCGCCTGTTTCATTGACCACTTTTGCTTGCTCAAGGTAGTTTCCTCAATTTCCTCGATTGTGCACGATCGCATGTGAGTTATACCGATCGCACGAACACCCTTTTCGTAGTAAATTGTGATATTTTTGTGAAGTTCCATGAGATCTTGAAAAGACATTTTCTCCAAGTAAACAATGATGCGACGAAAGAAGAGGCCGAGTACACTATTGTCATGATGAATGATTGGCGTATTTGATTTCGTTGTTGTGTCCGTTATGAGTTCATCCATGATTTTCGAGAGCTTGAAGAGTACCTCAATGCCGAGCTTGCTAAGCACTGAAACCGACTGCTCGAATCTTATTAAATGCTCTCGATCGATTTGATATTGGCCGCATGAGAGAATTGAATACAAATCTTTGTAAGTCATGTCTGAAACTTGTGTCAATTTAAGCAATGTGAGGTAAAATTTGCGGCGGTATTCCGGATTGTAGTTTGCTGATGGAACTTCCGACTTCTCATCTACATTAAAGCCATCATCGTCTTCATCAATTTTTTCACTTTTTTTCCTTAAATACTCTTTTAGTAGAATCACCACGAATATCTTGTATGGTGAAATGTCGCCGGTACTTTTATTCCACGGAAACGATAGAAAAAAACTTGGTTCGCTTTCTTTATTCATGATTTTTTAATTAAATTTCTTAAACTTTCATGTTTGTTGTTTTTTATTCACCGGTTTGATTTGAAAATTTACTAACCGTTATTTATTTAGGGACACGTTTTAGCATCGTCGAGCATAGATGGGAGCATAATTTTCTGGGATGTTACTACAGGAACTAAGACCGATATTATTCATCAACCGAATGCCGAGCAAATAAGGAATATGGAATTTAGTCCTGGTAATATTTAAATTTTTTTAAGATCAATAATTAGCGTTGTTAAAAAAACTGTAAAATTTAGATGGCAATTTATTGGCGGCTGTTGACGATTCTGGTACAATATGTATTTTTGGGCAAGATAAGATGCAAAAGATGGTTTTGAAAGGCATACACGAAGAGAGCGTAGCCACCCTAACGTTCTCAAAAGATTCTAAAGTTATGCTGACTGCATGCACGATGGGCAATGTTCGGATTTTTTCTTGTCATGATTTTGACGGTGATTTCCATGAGTTTATGAAATAAATTCCTTTAAACTACTTTAAATCTCTTAGGAGATGTTCCTGCTGAGCCAAAACTGTCCATTGACGGTGCTCACGACATGGGAGTTTATGCAGCAGACTTTTCGAGAGTAATCAGAACTGACCGTGAGTTAAAACTTTTCAAGAGATATCTTACCACTACTTGCTTTAGCTTTAGATGCAAAAACAAAAATTTATACACTCGTAACATCCGGAAGTGACAACATGATAAAAATTTGGCGAGTTTACTGCAAGACAGATGTGATGCATTTCGATGGTGGAGAAAGTTCAAGCTATGGGCATTCACGACTTATACCAAATAGTCTACAAGAGCACTTTTCGGGAACATCGACCATATATCCGACTCAATCGATGAACTGTGAATGCGTGCTAACGATTTTGGCACATGGTTCATCGGTGACAACCGTCAAATACAATACAACGGGTACTTTAATTATTTCTGGATCGCTTGATCGAATGGTCAAGATTTTCGATTTGCAAGGAAATTGTTTAAAAACACTAGACGAACACTCTCGTTATGTTAATAATATCGCTATAAACATAGATTCAACGATAGTGGCTTCAGGATCCAACGACAAAGAGATACATATATGGGATTTAACTGGAAGCTACACATTAGACTCGCATTTATCTAACGGTCTTAAATCTCTTTTGCTTAATCTTCATATTAATGAAAAAGAAATTCCAAGCGATTGGATATGCCCCATAACCTCCGAAATTATGACAGATCCTGTGCTTTGTGAAGATGGTTTTAGCTACGAGAGATCTGCAATATCAGCATGGTTTCTTCGCGATAAAAGAACTAGTCCAATGACAAATATTGTAAAAAAGTTAATTTTACTTATTTTCATTTTATTATTTTTTTATATTTGTAGGAAATGTCAACAATTGAATTGAAAAGCAATGAGAAAATGAGGACCGAAATCGAAAATTACTTGAAGAAATTAGACGCAGATTCAGATCCGTTTGAATAATATTTTTCTTTCATTAAATGAAGCTTTAATATTCTAAAACACATGTGTGTGTGTGTGTGTATTGTGTGATGAAAAAGACATTTTTAGTGACGTTATTTGCATCCTTTGTATGTTAAAATTGAGCTCATAATAAAAATTAAATTTTCAGATAAAATAATTTTTGAAGTATCTATTTTTTTATAACGTCTAAAATTATTTTAAAAATCAAAAAATTACGAGACGCTATGAAATTTTTTTTTTTTTTTTTTTTTTTTTTTCTTTTTTTTTTTAAATTTTTTATATTTTTAAAAAAAAAAAATTTTTTTTTTTTTTTTTTTTAATTTTTTAAAATTTTTTTAAAAAATTGTGTTCAATTTTCGTCGTAGATTAAAAGTTAATTTTAAAGGATTCGAAGGAGTTAATAAAAATTTAAAGTAAGTCATTGAATTATTTACGTGCTTGAATTTAATAAAAACATAAAGTCGTGGTCGATTTCTATACTAAAAATGAAATATTAAAACAACCTTGAAAGTGAACACCCACTCACCACCATAATTGAACCATTAAAAATTCATATATCTTTTTTTCACTTAATGACATATTTTTTGGAACAAAAAGACTAAATAAAACTTAAAAATAACTCTTTGTTTGCAGAAAAAAAGTTGTATACCCCCCTCGATGGTAAACATTAAAATTTTAAAAATAATTATTTTTAGTGTTATACTGTGATATTAGTGTTAAATTTCGTTTCATCGGACAATCGGTACATCGGTTCATCGACTTAACATCGAGTATCACAATTTTAGTCAGGTATTAAGTAAGAATGAGTGAAAATTTTCATTGGGTTTTTTTTTTCCATTTTTTTATTAATACATAAGGTATTTAGATACCTAAAAATGCACTCATTCTTACTTTAATAGTATAATTAACCCCTTCCTAGCCTTTGTTTCACTATGAAACTATAGTGATCGTTAATTTCCAAAATATTATTTGTTTTGATACTACTGGATCTCTACTGGATCTTTATAACCTCAAAAGTTATTTTCAAGTAAAGCATTTTTCTATTTTTTCCCCCTCTTTCAATTTCAAAACTTTTTCAACTTCTGTTTAGCAGAGAGTTGATAATATTTATTAATTAAGTTAACCAGGGGGATAATAAGCGCATTTGTATTGACATTCATAAAAATTACATTTCTGAGTTGTTTTGAATAAAGGAAGCATAGATTCAGTCAGAGAGTTGATAGAAAAACTTAATTAACTTAACCAGGGGGATAATAAGCGAATTGAAATGGATTTTTATGAAAATTATTTCTGGAGTTTGGAATAAGGAAAGCGTAGATTCAGTCAGAGAGTTGAAAGAGAGAGCTTAATTTACTTAGCCAGGGGGAAATAAGCGCTTTTGTATGGTTTTCAAAAAAAATTAGGCTTTGAATAGAGGAAACGTAGACTGAGTTAACGGGTTGATAAAAAGTTAAATTAATTTCACCAGGGAGAAATAAGTGGTTTTGTGTGGTTTCCGATCTTATATTCGTTGGTATCCAACAAAACCAACTGTTAATCTTAGTGACACAGTTGAGGAAGGAAGTAGTGAGTACTTACGGACGAAACTTTATGACCTGGACTACCCATGCTAATCGACTAGATTAGATGGAGGAAGGTTGATGAGGAACCAAAACTTTTATACAATTGGTTTGACTTTGTACCTTATAAATTTATATTTTATGTTTTATGTTTGTCTGTTTTGTAATGTGGGTGGGCCAGTGCCTAACAGCTTGTTAGGGCTGAGGAAGGTTGTAGTGACGGCAACTTTTATACAATGCCGTCGAAACCACCTTTGATTTATATATTACAACTGCAATAAACATCGTCCAGCATAGATGGCTCAATAATGAAAAAATATTCGAATAAACATTAAATTTATTTTCAGGAAGGTTTGCTAGATCCGGCATTTTCGGCATTCTGTAATTTTTAAAAATTATTTTAATTGATTTGTAAACATTTTTTTAATTAAATTTTTTGTCTGTATATTTATTTTCTGTCTTCTGTTCAGATCAGAGGGTTTACAGTTAGGTGGATAATTGAAGAGGAATAGGATGATAAGGTATTATGAATCAAGTTGAGTAATATGGACAATTAGCGGCTGCGAGAATGTGATGATCGACATGAGCCTAAAAAAAAGAACAATGTTGAAGTACGACAACATAATTTGATAACTTACATACTAGTTTCGGTAGCGGGCTGGAGCTGCCACCATCCACATCTGTTGTGGTTGGTGATTGGCAGCACGTTGTCTCTTACGTCCGTTGTTGTTTCGTCCATTGTTGTTTCGATTTTGTTGCGGCGGTTGCGGCGGTTGTGGTGGTGGCGGCGGTGGAGGTGCCTGAAAAATGAATAAATTTAATGTTTCAGCGAATCCGGCCCGGAGGCTATCGGATCTTCAACTTACCTCATGATCTTTGTTCCATTTATCCATTGCATCAAAAAGATTGAAGACCCGATAGCCTCCGGGTCGGATTCGCTGAAACAATAAATAAATTTATGAGAATCAAAACTGAACTGGATGTTTAGAGGTTATGAACATCCAGTTCAGTTTTGATTTTAACTTACGTATACAGCATATCGCTTCCAGCCGATGTACGCGGCTCTTTGTGCCTCCACTGTCGGGAACAGAGTGTTTTCCCAGGCGGTCTCTTTGAGGGCAGTCTGCACGACCTGTCGATCGAGTGCCTCAATGAGACCACCTGTTACTGCGCCAAAAGCCTCGTCAGTCAGGATCGCAATCGGAGCCGGAGCTGGATCTTGAGGTGCCGGCGGCAATGGCGCCACGATTTCATTTTGGTCTCCCATTTCTGGAAACGAAAATGCTTTAAATTAATTAATTTTACGGAGCGAAAATTTACTCACCTTTCTTCGTCGCTTCTTAAGTTTTTGTGACTTGTTCAACTTGAATCTTTGGATACTTGTTGAAGTTGAACGAATTTGAAAAAAAAACGACCGTTAAACGAAAAGCAACGTAAAACATTGTTTTTTTAATTATGTTAACCAACATTGACTTTTTTGTATTTTGCTTTATGATCGTAATCAACAACAGAACCCAAAGCAAAATACAAAAAAAATATTAAAGCAATAATTAAATTTATTTTGCACAAGATATAAAATCGGCATTTTACCGGGTAACCAAAATAATCAAAATAGTTCTTCTTCTTGTTCTTTTCGCAACAAACAGCACAACAACAACATCAAAAAAATATTAATTTAATTCAAAAAGGCTCGTAAGTCAATTAGTGAGGTTAAATTAATATATTAAATTGCACAAGTGTAGAAAGTGAAAGTGAAGGAAGTGAAAGTGAAGGGAAAAATGGCTCAAAAAGTGAATTCAAGTGATTTTGAAGTGATGTTGATAAAATCGAATCACTTGAAAATTCTTTTGTGGCCTCTTAAAAAATTCCTTTGTGCGAATAGTTCACTTGAAAAGTGAAAGTGATAAAGTGATTAAGAAGAAAATGCAAAAGAAATCTCTCAAAAATATCAGCACAATCTTTTCGAGAGAAGAAAATAAATTAATCATCGCTTATTTTTTCTCGGCAATCACTAAAAAGGCAATCACTGAAATTGAACAACTGATGACTTCTGACTTCATGGACCTTCAGTCTCATCTCCAATAAGGGTAAGTTAAAATTCTCTATATTTTCATACAATTTATTTAATTTATTTTTATTCTCTCTCATTTCAGAAAACTATGATGGATGGGAATGTGTCTGTGACTTGTGCCACAAGGAACCAAACCATTCTCTCATCATGAAGATCCGGGATGAGACTGCTGTAAAACATCTCAAAAAATTTGAAATGATGAAGAAGTCATCAAAAAGTTGGAAATAGTAAGTATTGTTTTTTTTTCCACTGCAGAAAATCCCAGTGATGCTCATCGTGTTGATCGTTCCACCATGAATGATAAATTTTCCGCTAATGTTGTTGATCGTTCCAACATTAGTGTTGAAAATCTTGCCACTGTAGATGCAAAATCCAGTGATGCTCACGGTGTTGATCGTTCCACCATGAATGAAAAATTTTCCGCTAATTTTGTTGATCTTTCCAACATTAGCGTTGAAAATCTTGCCACTGTAGATGCAAAATCCAGTGATGCTCACGGTGTTGATCGTTCCACCATGAATGAAAAATTTTCCGCTAATGTTGTTGATCTTTCCAACATTAGCGTTGAAAATCTAGCCACTGTAGATGCAAAATCCAGTGATGCTCACGGTGTTGATCGTTCCACCATGAATGAAAAATTTTCCGCTAATGTTGTTGATCTTTCCAACATTAGCGTTGAAAATCTTGCCACTGTAGATGCAAAATCCAGTGATGCTCACGGTGTTGATCGTTCCACCATGAATGAAAAATTTTCCGCTAATTTTGTTGATCTTTCCAACATTAGCGTTGAAAATCTTGCTACTGTAGATGCAAAATCCAGTGATGCTCACGGTGTTGTCGTGTTGATCGTTCCACCATGAATGAAAAATTTTCCGCTAATGTTGTTGATCGTTCCAACATTAGTGTTGAAAATCTTGCCACTGTAGATGCAAAATCCAGTGATGCTCACGGTGTTGATCGTTCCACCATGAATGAAAAATTTTCCGCTAATGTTGTTGATCTTTCCAACATTAGTGTTGAAAATCTTGCCACTGTAGAAAATTCCAGTGATGAAAACGTGCCCTTAAAAGTAATACAAGGCTCCTTCCATCAAGCCAGCGAAGAAATCTTTCCAACATTAGTGTTGAAAATCTTGCCACTGTAGAAAATTCCAGTGATGAAAACGTGCCCTTAAAAGTAATACAAGGCTCCTTCCATCAAGCCAGCGAAGAAATATTTCCGGCTGGAGGAAGTCAATGCTTTGCGATGTCAATGGCGGCTATTATTCGTGCTCAAATTCAGCAGCCCACACGTTGGTACTCTGAAACTCTCGATGACATTTTGATGAATGGAGATAATTTGTACAAGGATGCCTGCTCTCTCAAACTATCATATGTTCCGCAATCAGAGATGACATTTTAATTTTTGATCAGCATTTCTCGGTCAATTATGCGAATGATCCCGATTATTTCGGTGTCTTAGATGATGTCACTGTTGAAATTCCCGGCGTGTCATCTAAATTAGTAACGGCATTAAACAATTTGTTTAGTGTGCACTCGGCTGGCGTACTTACAGTCCTAGATGCCTGTTATGCCGTTATTCATGGAAGTGAAAAATACTTCTTCTTTAACTCACATTCGAGTGGAGCAGATGGCTTACCGAATAGTGATGGAACTGCAACTGTTTCTGTATGTGGTTAAATTGCTCAATTGAACGCATTTATCAAGAAATTTGTTGGTAATGGTAATGTTCAATACACTTTGGACTTTATTGATGTCGTCCAATGGACACCTCAAATGCTTATGCAAGTTGACACTTTGCCGGTCGATTTTAATGAAATTGAAATGGCAGACATCAGCGATCTTGACAGCTACGTCAATAATAACGAAGTTCATCCATTCGACGAGGTAATGAAAATTGGTGATGTTGTTTCCACCACTGAAAATGTGTCGCGTAAAATTGCACTCATTTCGTATTGCAATAATGCACATGTACAAAAGTCATTGTGTTTTGTACATAATAATGTTTCTTTTGAAAAAACATTAAATCCATTGCTTGCTTGCTTCATACATGAAGACGGAAAATCGACATATTTTAGTGTCTCAATTGCTCCTAAAGGCAATACTTATTTATTGCGAGCAAGCATGATTGCTGGTGTCAATGCTCTTCATAAGCGTTCTCAAGAGCTTGGCATACCCGTGTGGGGTAATGTGCAAGATGAGGGAAGAGAAAATCTCGCGACTAGGGAAATGAATCTAGCAACAAAAATTCCATGTGCTGCTCACATGATTGGCCGGATTTTCTTCTTTCTTTGTCCAAAATCAGGCAGCTTCTTCAATTATCACGATGAAGATGACGACGAAGAAAATGTGCGAATTTCTGTAACTGCGGTCCATCGTGCTTGCCTAGAAGAGAAAATTTTCCCACGAAACAGCCCTGCAAGTAAGCAAGCAATTAAAATGTGGACTTATCTAAGTGCAAATCAAGTGAATAATGAAAATTTCGGCAAAATTATGAAATGCCCACGACTTGAATTGGCGAGTATGATCAAAACATTCATTCGTGAACATAGTAGTCACCCGCAATATGAAGCTTTGTGTTTAATCAGCCAAGCTTTCTTTCACATTCGGGAAGTAGCAGACTGCTTAAATAGGCACATGAGCAATGAAGTTTGTACAGTATTTGAAGAAGCTGCAGCACTATTTAGGCAAATTGAATTTTTGCATCTGCATTCAGCTCCATCCACTTTGGCGAAGAATTTTGTCTGCTTGCTAGATTTCGCAGTAGATAAATTTCGTAAAACAGATGTTCCTTTTAAAGTGCTAGATTTTTCTCTTGCCGCTCACTATAGCTTGAGAAATTCTCTGAAAGGAGGCGGCTACGATTCTTTGCCGAAATCGCAGGCTTATGTAAATGTACTCAAAAAAGGCCATGTCACGACTCCTTCAGGATATTTTAGCACTGTTGCTTTTAATATCAGAATATTGCCTGAAGATTTTCAGCGAAATGAAAATGGCGAAATTTCCTATAGTTGACCAAGTCCATCAGCAGTTAATTTCGACCGAAATGCTACAGGCAATCAAAGCTTATTAAATCGGGTTGATCGTGCTTTGTTTAAAGATTCCAATGCAGAGGATATTGAAACTGCTGCCTCCATTGTGTGCCACGTTGAGAGATCTGGATATTCTTGCTTTGTCGAAAATGAAGAAATTCGCAAAATAATTAAAATCATGGCGATGCATCATTAAAAAGCCTCTAGGAACATTATGTCAGAATCAAAATTTCCCTTATAATATCTAAGTATTCACCACCTCCACGCGGTGTCTTCTGGGAAACCATTCATTTAATGTCTGGGCTAAGAGTGAAGGATAATTTAAAATTTAAATAGTTAGCTATCTACCTTTTTGTTTACGAGGCGGGTTTAGGTGTGAGAGCAAGTTGCAGTTGCGCATATTTATTTATTTTTTTAAACTTACAGTCAGTAACACTGTATATTTATTGTAGATTCAGTTAAATTGATATGAAACAGAAGCGCGCCTCACAAATTAGTTGAACGCTTTGAGATTTA
This sequence comes from Tanytarsus gracilentus, assembly GCA_038502055.1. NCBI lineage: Eukaryota > Metazoa > Arthropoda > Insecta > Diptera > Chironomidae > Tanytarsus > Tanytarsus gracilentus. The sequence continues at coordinate 1,212,962 of JAXRKN010000045.1, read as the reverse complement.
TTAGAAATTTCTTAACGTTTAAAGTTTAAAGAAGAGGTAAAATTTTGATAAATTTCGGTTACATAAAACCACAGAAAGCCCTTAATGTTTTTTTCTAAAGCTATACCCAGAATGGTGATTATAAATTTACCTCGAGTGGGTACACAAACAAATTTGATAATAAGTTAAGCTTTTTCAAAATGTTTTCCGACATATAATATCCAGAGCTTAACGCGTCGCCGCTTGCAGCTGCATCAATAAATTCTCCATCTATAAAAAAAATGTGTTCTGTGGTGATGTCCTGATTTGGATTGCTTACTTAGATAAATGCAAAAAATATATAAGAATTACCGTGCCTGATCTCAGGGAATGCTACGCGAGTCTAGTTCATTTTCAAAGTGGTTAAAAGTCAGTTTTTTTAGTATTTGCTCTATCTTACTGAGCTTTTTATTTTTTTAATCATGAGAGCTCTTAACGAGCGATGCAATTGTTAAAAAAGCTCCTTTTAGTTTGTGGAGAAAATTGTTCCTGAGGTGGATACGTTCTCATACCTGCAATCGAATTTTTATTTCTTTGGAGGAACTGAATTTGGATGGGAATTTGTAAGACGAACCTACATGAATGGATTTTTACTCTATCCTATAGCTGAAGCGATTAAGAGAAAAGAACAAAAAAAAAATAAGTAAATAAAATACTCAAGTTAATTAAAACATAATTTTTAGGTTCCGATGTTGTGGTTCCTGATCCTCCAAATATTTCAAAAACGGCTAAACGAGTCAACCAATTAAATTAATTTTCCGTGTAAAATAAAAATAGTTTTAAGCGATTATTTTAGATTAATTCAGTTTTATTACTTTTTTTAGTTTACAAGAAAAAGTACGACGGTTGCCCTCCATTCAATCGCCCAGAAATATTTTTGCTGCCTCAGTCATCTTTCTCGTCACAATCTGGATCGAATCTGACATGCATCTTGAGGAGTCTATGCGAGTTGAATGTGACGCCACAACGCTCACATGTTGGTTGCTTTCTTTCCTCCGTCGGCGGTGCTCATGGGGTCGAAGTTTCCCCAATGTCGGCCGGAGCTGTCACCACGGGCTCTTCCCCACCAGCAAACTCAACAATATCGATTCCAACATTAGGCACGTGAGGAGCGACAATATCCAACAGCTCCTGAATCTCGTCTGGCGTTGAGCTACCATGAGCGAGCTTGACGTGGATGGCTCTGTTTGCATCGTTGATGAATTGACGTCCACATGTCAAGCAAAAAAGCAAGTGTCGGCGTACACTAAAATTAAAATTGAGTATTTTAACTTTTTTTTGATAATTTAAGTTTTTTTCTTACCTTGTCTCATGTCCGAGAATTGCATTTTTTGAAGATGTTTGGTAGGAGCACTTATCACGGTTTTGCCCATGCATGGTAAGTTTGTGCAATTCCAAGTTCATCACTTTTGCAGCACACACGTCGCACGTAGCGAGATTTCAGCAGCCTCTCTCATGTCTCATTGTACCTGTTTTATCGGCAAAGATCTTTCCACATTTTGCGCACACAAAGCCAGCTTCCCGCTTTTCCTCATCCGTGAAGTGAATCCTCATGTGGACGGACAACTTACACACCGATTTACCGCACTTGGGACATTGGAAATTGTTTAAAAACACTAGACGAACACTCTCGTTATGTTAATAATATCGCTATAAACATAGATTCAACGATAGTGGCTTCAGGATCCAACGACAAAGAGATACATATATGGGATTTAACTGGAAGCTACACATTAGACTCGCACTTATCTAACGGTCTTAAATCTCTTTTGCTTAATCTTCATATTAATGAAAAAGAAATTCCAAGCGATTGGATTTGCCCCATAACCTCCGAAATTATGACAGATCCCGTGCTTTGTGAAGATGGTTTTAGCTACGAGAGATCTGCAATATCAGCATGGTTTCTTCGCGATAAAAGAACTAGTCCAATGACAAATATTGTAAAAAAGTTAATTTTACTTATTTTCATTTTATTATTTTTTTATATTTGTAGGAAATGTCAACAATTGAATTGAAAAGCAATGAGAAAATGAGGACCGAAATCGAAAATTACTTGAAGAAATTAGACGCAGATTCAGATCCATTTGAATAATATTTTTTTTAGATTCCTTAATGAAGCTTTAATATTCTAAAACACATGTGTGTGTGTGTATTGTGTGATGAAAAAGACATTTTTAGTGACGTTATTTGCATCCTTTGTATGTTAAAATTGAGCTAATAATAAAAAAAATTAAATTTTCAGATAAAATAATTTTTGAAGTATCTATTTTTTTATAACGTCTAAAATTATTTTAAAAATCAAAAAATTACAGAGAGAGCTCCCAAAAAAATTGTGTTCAATTTTCGTCGTAGATTAAAAGTTAATTTTAAAGGCTTCGAAGGAGTTAATAAAAATTTAAAGTAGGTCAATGAATTATTTACGTGCTTGAATTGAATAAAAACATAAAGTGGTGGGAAATTTAAATCGATTTCTATACTAAAAATGAAATATTAAAACAACCTTGAAAATGAACACCCACCCACCAACATAATTGAACCATTAAAAATTCATATATCTTTTTTTCACTTAATGACATATTTTTTGGAACAAAAAGACTAAATAAAACTTAAAAATAACTCTTTGTTTGCAGAACAATGCCACGATATCGCGAATGGGACCTAAAATGTAAAGTTTACGTTGGTAATTTAGATCAAAGAGCTACGAAGCATCAAATTGAAGATATTTTCAGTAAATATGGCCCATTAAAAAATGTTTGGGTTGCTAGAAATCCACCAGGATTTGCTTTTGTCGAGTACGAAGACAATAGAGATGCCGAAGATGCGGTAAGAAATCTGGATGGATCACGACAATGTGGATCAAGAATTCGTGTTGAAATGTCGAGTGGGCGAACACGAAATAGACGTGATGGCGATCGTCGAGGAGGTGGCGGCAGAGATAGGGAGAGGCGTAGCTATAGGTTTGAATTAACTTTTCTTTTTCTCTCTTGTTTTATACTAACACTATTTTCACATATCAAAAAAAAAATGAATTGAAGAAAAAAAGTTTCCGTAGATTTTATAACTAAACATTGTCTCTGATAATATGTGCATTTGATGAATATTTAGATATATTTTTGGTGGTCTTATGTTGTTGCATATTCAGAAAAAACGTAATTTATGTTGAACACGAAATTTATCATAATTATGAGAATCCTTTTTAATGAAATATACTATTGCAAATACCGTGACAATTTTTGCAGGATACAACAACTACTCCATCACATCACATCGCTTCTCTCTTCAATTTTACACAACTTTCGCTGTTTCTCTCTCAATTCTGTGCAACAATCATCCCTTTTTCCAACTTGAAAAGCTCTCGACATGTGAACTCACTTGAAAATATTTCCATACGAGTAAATGCGATAAAACCTCGGCTACAACTTCCGAATCACAATAGTTCGTCTACGACCAAGTGAGAATCATCATGACAGCGTTCTCAAATCTCTAAAGTTTTCTTCTCAAATATATCAACTTAAGACCATCAAATTGATTGCACAAGAATCGACCATGTCACCACAATCACCAACCACTACTCTTCCTTGCTCGTCTCTTTCACCACTTTGTACGTCGTGCGGTTGTCACACAATCATCTCTTGTTAATCGCTTCCATCATAAAATTTAACTCTAAAATCACTAAAATAATATAACAGTCAAAAAAAATTATATTCGAAAATTCTATCATCATCATTCACCAAAAAAAAAACGCTACTTGTGTGTCCTCTCTTCAAATTATGTCAACCGCAAACATTCTCCTGTGTCCGTTTATTCGTCGTAGTCTTCAAAAGCTCCACAAAAACTACCTTCAACAATTATCATCAATTTAAAAAAATTACCTCAGCTACAAATCACCAACCACACTTTTCTACTACGCTTCTACTGCCTTCTTGAAAATATCTACAGCTATTTTAGTGCACCTTTATCTTTTAATTTTTCCAACGTCTAGATCGAGATCAAAAGACAGATCACGTAGTCCAAGACGATCAAGTCCAAAGCGAAGCCGTCGTTCGAGATCAAGAAGCGAAGAGAGACGCTCCGATCGATCGGAATCCCGTGAACGTAGATAAAGAGATATGCAACGCAGTTACAAATTATGCATTTTTTAAATTTATCTAACCACATGTTTACCCTTCTTCAGATATCACTAACATTTCTTCCATTTGTATTTACACAAGCTTGAGTTAAAAAATATCAAAAAAATCTTATGGGTTTTTCAAATAAAAAATATGTATTCATGATTTAACATTTAAAAAATATTAATTCACTTTTCATTTCAGCTCTTTTAGTTTCTCTTCTTTTTTTCCTTTGGCCCACCGAAAAATTTTCCCTTATTCTGCTTATTGAGACCTTTACGATTGCGCATTTTCTCCTGGCTAGTCTTAACGGGTCCTTGCTTCTTTCCAACATTCTTCTTACTCTTATTCGCTTCGTAACGTAATTTCTTAACGCCTTTGCTGCTCGTGTCCATGTCAATAGAGAATTTCGATCCACCCCTCTTGGGCTTGGGAGGAGCAGCTTTTTTAGTACCAGATACATCCTCGATTGTGCGAAGTTTCCTTAGTTTAGTTGTTGATTTCATCATTTTAGCACGTGTAAGCGAGGCAGCTTCCAAATCTTTAAGCGCTCGCTCTCGAGCTTGAGCTCTTGACGACTTTTCTTTTTCAGGTTTTTTCTTTTTGTTATCAGGTGCCTGCTTTTTATGGAAAATATAGTCCTCGAGATCACTCTCATTGTCCGATCCTCGTTTTCTTTTCTTTTTCTTATCCTTAACGGCCGACGGATCTTTTGGTCTGATCGTAAGACGTTCTTTTTCCTCCATTCGTTGCCTATGGGTTTGGAACCACTGTCTTGATTGTTTGTCTTCCCTCTTATCTTGAAGCTTCTTCTCTGTTTTATTGAGTTGATTTTCAGTTTGAGCCAACATTTTTTCCGTTTTCTCTTCATCGTAAACTTTAACGATTTCCGGTTCCAAAATGAGGAGTTTCTTGCGATATTTTTCAATTATTTCCGGCGGAATAATGCGATTCTTGACGGGATTGACTGCATTTTTGATGATATCCTTGACGATTTTTCTCTCCTGTTCGCCAGCCAATGAAACTGATATTCCAGCTCTACCAGCACGTGCCGTTCTTCCAACACGATGGATATAGTGCTCAAGTGTAACCGGCATGATAAAATTGATGACTGTCTTAACACCAGAAATATCTAAACCTCTCGCGGCAACGTCTAAAAAGGAATTATTAACATCATTTAAATTAATGAGCAAATTTTTACTCACCTGTTGCTATTAACACGTCAATTTGCTCGTCTTTAAACATTTTGAGAGACTCTAGACGTTGTGCTTGACTCAAATCGCCATGAAGCTCTCCGACTTTAATGCCCAACAATCCAAGGATGATTCGCAATCGATGGGCGGTCTTTTTTGTCTGTACAAAAACCATTACATGATCGTGGAAGGTACGACAAATGAGGGCTGCCAAAATGGGCTCTCGATCACCCTCCTTTTCCTCACGAATTCTTATAAACTCTTGGCGAAGATTAAATGCAACTGTTTGATTGTTATTAACGAAAACTTTAACTGGATTATTCAGCGAGACGGCGGCGAGAGCCTTCACTTGTTCTGTCATCGTGGCTGAGAAAAGCATAGTTTGACGAGTGCGTGCACAACTTCCTATGATTTCCTTCATTTGTTCCGCGAAATATTCGTCAAGCATACGATCAGCTTCATCCAAAATGAGAACCTTAAAAAGTAAGATTTATTAATTTTCTAAAATTCTTTTAAATTTAAAAATTGAACTAGTTTAATTTTCAGATTTGTAGAAAAGTTTCCACGTTAAAGTTTTTCACTCACGAACATGTCAGATAATTTCTTTTTACAAAAAAATCTGTATACACATTTCAGAGCGCAAGGATTAGTCATCAAAATAATTTTCAGTAATATTGTTATAACTCTAAGAAACCTACCTCGATGGAATCTAGCGTAAAACTTGGAGTGTTTTTGATGTGATCAATTAGACGTCCGGGGCTGGCAATAACCACGTCAGGATTTGTGCGAAGAACACTCTCCTGCGCCTTTACGTCCAGACCACCAATGGCTAATCCAATTGTGATATTAGAGAATTGAGCCAGTTGCTTCGTAACTTGATAAACTTGAAAGAAAAATTTGATTAATTTTTTTATAACTATAGCGACAAACACGAGGATAACTAGGAATTAAAAATTGAGAGTGAAATGATACCTTGAACACCGAGTTCTCTTGTTGGAACCAAAACTAAAACTCTTGTAACTGCCTCAGCTGTCATAGGCTTATAGAGCAATCTTTCAAGTGTCGGAAGCATATAAGCGGCTGTTTTTCCCGTTCCTGTTGCAGCACATCCACAAACATCGCGGGCAAGAAGAGCAATAGGAATTGTCATCGATTGAATTGGTGTTGGATGCGTGAATCCAAGCACTCCTATAGCTTTCATGAGGGGTCGAGACAAGTTCATTTGATAAAATGTATTGACATCGCCGGAAGTCTCGACAACTTCAGAAAATTCAATTTTTTCACCCTCTGGATCCTCAAGTATTGCTTTCTTCTTTTTGCCCTTTTTCTTCTTGGTTTTGATGTCATCGTGCTTCAATTCATCATCGGATAGTGCAATTTCATCCTCTTTTTCATCATCACTTCCGCCATCGCTAGCTTCCATATCATTTTTGTCTCTCGCCGAAATAACTTTGGCAATTTTATCTTCTGTCTTTCCTCGTGTACGTTTCTTAACATACTTCATAAGATCATCCCACGTATCCTTATTGTAATCAGACACGGTTGACACGAATTTAAAGCCATTTTCAAAGTATTGTTTTTTCTGACTTTTTTGTTTAGTCGGTTGATACTGAAAATACTTTCCAGTTAAAATTTTATCTTTTTTGACACTAATATCTCACCTCTACTTCCACATCCGAGTCATCGGATAGATTATCAACCTGCTCATCTTCCTCAATTGTTCCAATGATGTCCATTTCTGCTTTAATTACCATAGAATAAAAATTTTATTCGGCTGCACGTGCGATTTATTTACACGATATAATTTTCCTAATTTCTAGCCCCTCGCGTAAGTGGTTCATTTTTGTAGTTTTCGGCAAAAATTATTTTAAAGCTTAAATCAGCTAAGTTTTGATGAAAATAATGTAATAAAAACTATTTAAACTTTTCAGAAAAGAAATGATAATTAGTCAACACTTTATGTAGTCACATAAAATCAACTAATTGCAAAACTAATTTCTGCCTCCTTTTCTCGCAATTAAAACACATTCAAACTTGTGAAAAAAAAACGAGCGAAAAAAAGAATAACAAAACATTAGAGAAAACATTTTCCGCCTTAAATTCAGTTAGTTGTAGAGTTTTAAGCTCTGAAATTTGATAATTTTGAAGATGTCGATAGAGCAAGCCTTAAAGAGCTTAGGTGAGCATGAAATTGATTCAGTTTTCTTTAAAAAATTGCAAATTTATCGTATATTTTTTTTTATTGAAGAGCGAACTAAGCCAAGCTCAGAGATCCCAGTTACTTTTTTCGTTGGATCGCTGTTTGCAATCGAGAATGGGCTTGTAAGTTGTCAAAAAAGGCCTCTAAAACTCAATTATAAACTATTTTCAATTAGCTTATAGTATACAATTCAATGCGTATCATGCGACTTCAACAGAAGAGTACCGTGGACATTGACATCATAATTAGACTCGATGATATTCACAAGATGAAACAAAATTATGAAAGGAATGTGGTTGAGATTTTTCTCAAACCGCCAACCATCCACCGAATTAATGATTACCTAGAGCAGTTTGGTATGTTTTAATTGTGCAATTGTAAACTGGATCTTTTTAGCGTTTTTATTATATTTTTAGATCATAATTTTACAATCATTGGAAATCCCACTCCCTTTGTTGAAATCCGCTTCAAAGATCTGCTAGAAGACACATGTTCCTACCTGCAAAATTTCTTCTCGTAAGCCGCCCATGAAATTTCACAAATAACTAACTAAAACTAGTATTACTTCTAGATCTGTTACGCCATATCATGAAAAAAAGCTCGAGACAGATAATAATAATGCTAACGAGGACATTCAGCTTGGAAGTTCTCGAGCAAGTCGCAAGAAGAAGAAACTATTTCAACCGGATGAAATAAGTGCAGAGCCTGAGCAGAAGAGAGCAAGAAAGCGAAAGTCGCCTCCAATTACAATTGATCTCTGTGATACGAATTCTGACCTGAAAGAAGACGACAACAGTTTGCTTCCAAAGCGAACACTACGAAGCCGCAGAGCGAAAGCAAAAATATCTGAAACCATTCTCATAAACGATGACGATGTAAGCGCAAAGGAAGAGAGAGAACTTGAAGTGGCCATTGCACTTTCGCTTAAAACAAATGGAAACAATGGTTGTGTCGAAGAAATTACTGCAAAATCCATAACAACAAAAATTGATCCTTACGAGCACATCGACAAGACAATTGAGTTGTTTCGCTATCCTTTTATTCACGGAATTGATAACGAAATTGCATTCAAGATGGAAGATTACCTGTGTCTTGGCAAAGCTGAATACCTCAGTGATGTCATCATTGATTTCTTCTTCAGCTACTTTTATAATGAGAAGTTCACAGACGAGATGCGCGAAAAGGTTTATGTCTTTCCATCTTCATTCTACTCAATTTACTCCACATCGTCCGACTATCCTGGTTGGAATAGTGAAGAAAATGCAAACAAGACAGCTCTCCAAAAGCGCTATGAGCGTGTCGAAGGAATGCTAGACTTGAAGGTTAACATTTTCGATAAGGAATTCTTGGTCTTTCCGTTGTTTCAAAGCAATCACTGGTTCCTTAGCATTGTCTGCTTTCCTAAGCTTACACAAAACCTACTCTATGCCGACGATACTCCAACTGAAGACTGTGTGAAACGAAATCAACGACGTCTCGATGATCCGAGCTACAATCCAACGCCACTCAAATGGTCGTGCATTCTCACTTTCGATTCAGTTAAATCTAACGCGTCACGACGTTCCACCGCCATGAAGCACATCCGTGGATTTCTCAATAGTCACTACGAGCGATTTTATAAGGATCAATTTGAGCTCGGAAAGCTTACCGCCTGCTCCGTCCAAGTAACTTTTATTTTTAACATTCAAACTTATTCTTTTTTTAAACTAACAATTTTTTAGTGTCCATTGCAACCTAATAACGTCGATTGTGGATGCTTTATCATTGAATTCTTTGAGAGATTCTTCGTGACTGATCCCTTCAATGACTTTCGCTTGCCACTCTTTAAGAAAAACTGGTTTAAACCTGAAGATGTTCGTCTTGGCAAACGGAGAGAGATTGTCGATATCGTTCGTCAAAAGATGGAAAATTATTGTTTCAGTCAGGAAATGCCGTTGATAGAGCTTCCTGAATTGAGATTTCCTTCGGAGCAACTTAATAATACAGTGATCAATGAGGAAGAAAATGGCAATGATAATGAAGACGATGGCAACAATAAAGAAGAAAATGGCAGCAACAATGGAAACAATAATGGAAGTAACAACAATGATGAGGAGTTTAACAACAATAATGACTTCAATTGCTTGAATAGTAATAGAGTTGCTAATATAGTATCAACAGAACCAGATCTTGAATATGTCTGCTCTCCTAAAATCGTTGATGATCATGGAGCGATGACTGCCGAGCAAATGTTCGATAGTCTTAGAGCGCAAAGCACAAAAAACCTTATGAATATCGACACTCAAGATGAACTTCAGGAAAAAGAAATCAGAAAAATAGTAACAGAAAAAATTCCAGATAATTTGATGGAAGAAAATTGTGGCGAAGAGCTTGCCAAGAGGGACAATGATGTGGAAATGAAAGAGATTAAAATTTTGGTGTTAAGTGACGAAGTTGCTGATGGAGAAAAGTCAATTGAAGCGATTATTACCCCTAATATTGATAATGATATCGACATGAAAGAGATTAAGAATGAGCTGTTAAGTGAGGCATCCAATGATCAAATCGAACAAAACACACTCGAACATAGCAAAGGCAGCGCAATGGAAGAGGAGGTGATTGATATTGTGGAATCATGTGAGGTTAAAGTTGAACAAACTGAAGTAACAATAATTTCTGATTGTGAGGAGAAAGAGATTAACACTGCATTAGAGTCATTGGCGCGCAAAATCGATGAAAGTGGTATCAAGAATGAATCATCTGACACAGTCGAAGATAAAATTTCCGATGCATCTCTCGGTGAAAATCTCTCAAAGAAAGTTGAAGACAATTCAGAGGCCATTCAGGAAAGTGTGGCCGAAAAAGCCTACAAGAAGATCAACGAGCTTTGTGATAACGATTCTAGTATACTCTCAGACTGATTTCGTATGAGCTTTAATTAGTACAATTACGTTGATTAATGGATACGTTCGTAATATATAATGCAAATAATTCTTATTTAAAATGATAATTTTTTATGCGGAGAAAATCGGAATAAAAATTCACAAACTATTTTGGTAAAAAAAAGATCGTTGTGTAAAAATTTAAATTTTCCGCACTTTCGTTCCCCTTCATAGAAATCTGTCACAAAATATCCAATTGAACCCCGAGTGAAAAATATTTTTTGTGTTATCGCTAAACCATTCCAACAATTTTCCCATTTATTCGTGTATTAAAAGCATTTATTAAACTTTATCCAGTTAAATTTCGTAATGTAAGTAATATTCTTCACGTCATTACTAACAATGCATGCGATAGTTTAGCGTAAAAATCACACAAAAAACATCAATTGGAAAAAAAGATGGGTGGAGAATGACGAAGACAAAACAAAATTAATCGTGAAATCTAAAATTAAATCAACGAAAGCGAATTAATGAAAATGCATTCGCGGATTAGTAAATAGTGGCTGTGTACGGTGGTCACCGCAAGTCGCCTTATTACGAAATTTTGTATAGACTCTTTATTGGGAGGAAAAAAAATATCGATTTTTACACTGAGATCCAGTCGGAACTAACAGAAAAGATACATATCATATAATAATCATAAAAATGATTCCTATTGCGCCCATTCAGTTAAATTAGACCAACTAATGTTCACAATGCCGATGTAATTCCGATTAATTCTTCTTTTAGATTACGCGTATTCGAGCCCAGCCACGGAATGACTGATTCAAAATACTTTACGACCACCAAGAAGGGTGAAATTTTCGAATTAAAGTCGGAGTTGAACAGCGATAAGAAGGAGAAGAAAAAGGAGGCAGTTAAGAAGGTGATTGCTAGCATGACCGTTGGTAAAGATGTTTCGGCACTGTTTCCGGATGTTGTCAATTGCATGCAAACTGACAATTTGGAATTGAAGAAGCTGGTCTATCTCTACTTGATGAACTATGCAAAGTCACAACCCGATATGGCTATTATGGCTGTCAACACTTTTGTTAAGGTAATTAAACATTTTTGTTACATGAAATAAATGGATTATTAGAAAAGTTAATATTTATTTATAGGATTGCGAAGACTCAAATCCACTGATAAGAGCACTCGCTGTTCGAACAATGGGCTGTATTCGCGTTGATAAAATCACCGAGTATTTGTGCGAGCCGTTGAGAAAATGTTTGAGAGATGAAGACCCATATGTTCGAAAGACGGCAGCTGTTTGCGTCGCTAAACTTTACGACATCTCAAGTTCAATGGTTGAAGAGCAAGGATTTTTGGACCTTTTAAAGGACTTACTTTCCGACTCAAATCCAATGGTAGTAGCTAATGCAGTGGCTGCATTGAGCGAAATAAATGAATCGTCTGCGTCGGGCAGTCCCTTGGTCGAATTGAATTCGGCAACAATCAACAAGCTTTTAACTGCTCTCAATGAGTGCACAGAATGGGGTCAAGTTTTCATACTAGATTCACTCGCCAACTACACTCCTAAAGATGAGCGTGAAGCCCAATCAATATGCGAACGTATTACACCACGTTTAGCTCATGCGAATGCAGCTGTAGTTTTGAGTGCTATCAAGGTTCTAATGAAATTACTCGAGATTCTCTCGGCTGATAGCGATTTTTGTGCAACACTCACAAAGAAATTGGCACCTCCACTTGTTACTCTTCTCTCGTCGGAGCCAGAAGTTCAGTACGTTGCACTTCGCAACATTAACTTGATTGTTCAAAAGCGTCCCGATATTCTCAAGCACGAGATGAAAGTTTTCTTCGTTAAGTATAACGATCCGATTTACGTTAAGCTCGAAAAACTCGACATCATGATCCGATTGGCCAATCAGAGTAATATCGCACAAGTTTTGAGTGAATTGAAAGAGTACGCGACCGAAGTTGATGTTGATTTTGTGCGTAAGGCAGTGCGTGCTATAGGAAGGTGTGCAATCAAAGTTGAGCCCTCTGCAGAGCGATGTGTTTCAACTCTTCTCGAATTAATTCAAACGAAAGTTAACTATGTTGTGCAAGAGGCGATTGTTGTCATTAAAGATATCTTTAGGAAGTATCCGAATAAATATGAGAGCATCATTAGCACATTGTGTGAGAATTTGGATACTCTCGATGAGCCAGAAGCTCGAGCATCGATGGTTTGGATTATTGGCGAATATGCAGAGCGCATTGACAACGCTGATGAATTACTCGACAGCTTCTTGGAAGGCTTTCAAGATGAAAATGCTCAAGTTCAACTTCAACTTTTGACAGCTGTCGTTAAATTGTTCTTAAAGCGTCCAGCTGACACTCAAGAGCTCGTTCAACATGTTCTCTCGCTTGCGACGCAAGACAGCGATAATCCGGATTTACGTGATCGTGGATTCATCTATTGGCGATTGCTCTCAACCGATCCTGCTGCAGCTAAAGAAGTTGTATTAGCTGAAAAGCCATTAATTTCAGAGGAAACTGACTTGCTCGAGCCAACTCTCTTGGACGAACTTATTTGTCATATTTCATCATTGGCGAGTGTCTATCATAAGCCACCGACTGCATTCGTTGAGGGAAGAACGGCTGGCGTTAGAAAATCTCTTCCAAATCGCCCGGTTGTCGAACAGCATGAAACAGCAGCAGCAACATCTTCATCCTCCACAGTAATCCCAAATCAAGACTCGCTCATTGGTGATTTGCTCTCGATGGATATTGGAAGTGCTCCTGCGCCAGCTCCAGCTGCCGTACCTCAAAGTAACATCGATTTACTCGGCGGTGGATTAGACATTCTTCTCGGAGGAGGACCCCCAGCACCTGAACCCGTCATAAATACAGCGGCTGCTGGAAATGGACTGCTCGGTGACATATTTGGACTAAACACTCAAACAACAACCATGACACAAATTCCAAAAATTACTTGGCTGCCCGCAGAGAAGGGTAAAGGTTTGGAAATTCAGGGAACCTTCTCGAGACGTGGTGCCGGTGTTTATATGGACATGACATTCACAAATAAAGCAATGCAGGCAATGAGTGGTTTCGCAATTCAGCTCAACAAAAACAGCTTTGGATTAGTTCCAGGCGCTCCCCTTCAAGTTCCACCACTTCCTCCAGGACAAACAGTTGAAGCCTCACTCAAAATGAACAGTACTGGTCCAATCATGCGAATGGAACCCATTAATAATCTTCAAATTGCTATCAAGAACAATGTGGATGTTTTCTATTTTGCATGCCTTGTGCATGGTCATACACTCTTTACTGAAGATGGTCAGCTTGACAAACGAGTTTTCCTTTCGACATGGAAAGAAATTCCAGCGGCAAATGAGGTTCAATACACGCTCAACGGAATTGTCGGTAATGCTGATGCGATTGCTGCCAGAATGACTGCCAACAATGTTTTCACCATTGCCAAGAGGAATGTCGAGGGACAAGATATGCTCTATCAATCTCTAAAGCTCGAGAACAATGTTTTTGTGCTTCTTGAATTAAAACTCGCTCCAGGCAGTAGCGAGGGTACACTCAGTCTCAAATCAAGATCTATTGAAGTCGCACCAATGATCTATACAGCTTACGATATCATTATTAAATCGGGCTAAATAAATTTAGCTGCAATCGATGACGTATTAATTAATTCCACATTAATCTATATATGATATGAATGGAAAAAGTTGCTAGCCCCTCGAAGGGTACACATTAAAATTTAAAAAAATTAATTATTTTTAGTGATTTAGTGAGTTGTAAGTGTTAAATTCATTTTCATCGGACAGTTAAGACATCGGGTAATCGACGTAACACCGAGTTCATCTAATTAAGTCAGGTATGCAAGCAAGAATGAGTGAAACTTTTATTGAATTTTTTTTTTCATTTTTTTTAATTTAAAAGTCTTTGGATATCTTAAAATTCACTCATTCTTGCTTTAAAGGGTATAATTAAGGACTTCTTTGCATTTATTTCATTTTGAAACTGTAATGATCGGGAATTGAAAATATTTTTTGTTTTGATCCTACTGGATCTCTACTGGATCTTTGTAACCTGAAAAAGTTTAATTTTTCAAGTTGGTATTGCATTTTTTTCTTCTTTTTCTTTTTTCTTACTCATCTTCAAAACTTCTGCTTAGCAGAGTTTGATAAAAATTTATTTATTAACTAACTTAACCAGGGGAAAATAAGCGCATTAGGTTGGTTTTTCACAAAAATTGCATTTTGAGTTATTTTGAATAGAGGAAGCAAAGAAAGCAGAGAGAAAGAAAAATTTAATTAACCTCACCAGGGGGAAAAATCGCATTTGGATGGTATTTTATGAGAGTTACATTTTTTGAGTTGTTTTGAACAAATGAAACGTAGATTCAGTCAAAGAGTTGAAAGAAAAATTTATTTAACTTACAGGGGGAATTAAGGGGTTTTATAAAAATGTTATTTTTATGCTTTATCTTATAATTTTTATCAATTTAATGACATTTTGATCGTATTCGTTGGTATCCAACAAAACCAACTGTTAATCTTAGTGACCAGTTGAGGAAGGAAGTAGTGAGTACTTACGGACGAAAGTTGAATGACCTGTTTATCCCATGCTAATCAATTAGATTAGATGGAGGAAGGTAGATGATAAACCAAACTTTTATACAATTGGTTTGACTTGGTACTTTATACATTTATGTTTTATGTTTGTTTGTTTTGTAATGTAGGTGGGCCAGTGCCTGACAGCTTGTCAGGACTGAGGAAGGTTGTAGTGACGGTAACTTTTATACAATGCCGTCGAACCACCTTTGGCTTATTTATTTATTTTTCTAACTGCAATCGTAAGATTCAGTTAACTAACCCACAATTGTGATTAGTTGGAAACACTCTACGAGTGATCACAAGACTGTTCATAATGAAAAATTTTACGTCATGGATTACGGCGCCCTGATTGGTTTTTTCCGCTGGGCGTTCCATGATAACTAACATTAAAACTCTGATGGGGGTCTATTCGATCGCTAGTGCGTCTTTCTCAAGACGTGTGTTGCAGCTCCCGAGGTGGACGATTCCTGAGGGGACGTCCATTGTTGAGGGGGAAAAAAGGGGTATCTTTACTCTATTCTTAAGAGCAATCTTAAGAGTTCTGCATGGTTTGCGTCTATCCTGATTAAGTTCTGTGTCGCTACCCATCAGCAATCAATCAATCAATAATAATCATTAACCTATATATAATATGAATAATTTTTTTTTGACAAAATTCACTGATTATGTTATATTGATGCATATTATAAAAGTGTATAATCGCAATTAATAAAAATTATAAAACAAGAATTATTTTTAGATATAATTCTTAATACAATAATGATGAGTAAGACCTTGTTCTTAGGGGTGCGCTTTTTTAGCATGCGTGTTCTTCAGAATCTTTTTAAATAAGACTAATTTCGACCCTCTGCTGTACAGCTCTGAAAATGATTCCAAAAATTAATTTATTATGTAGGGAATGGAAAACGAGGTGCATCACTAATTAAAAAATATTTAAATATTATAAGAAAATTTAGTTAAAAATTTGCTACTCTGCGTTCGCCGGGAATCGAACCCGGATCACATCGATGGCAACGATGCATTCTACCATTGAACCACGGACGCTTTTTATTTAGTCGATGCTTCCTAACCGTAGCTGCCTTCAGATTTTTTTGATATATTTTTTTCTCTTAAATCGTGAGTTTCTTCTTTCTATATATTTGAAACGATCATTTTGATCAGCTGTGCTCCCCACTTTCAAATGAGGGGAAAACCTCAAAAAATACCAGAGAGAGACTCAAAGAAGAAGAGTCACAAAAAACTTTCTAATCAAGCACAAAAATTTTACGAAGCTCGTGAGAGAAAAAACCTAAAAAGTTAAAACCAGTTTTTACATTTTCTTCTCACGAGTTCGCTCAGTCTTCGCTGAGATCTTCTCTAATTAAGTTGACAGACTTCTTTTTGTTAAAAATTACTCAAAATGGTTTTGGATAAATTTTTCATAGAAAAAGCTGAAAATGAGCTTCGTGAAACAGAAAGTAGGAAAAGTCAATCATTGGCTCAATTTCGCGAGTGGATTAATAAACATCCGTACCTAAAGGGCGTTCGTCAAGGTAAAATATATTATACATTTTTATTGGCAATGAAAATTAGAAGATCGGTGTGAAAACTGTTCCAAAATCTCTGAATAGAAAACGTGGAAGTTTTACAATGAAACAAAAGAAAATTTTTATTCTCTTTATGAGTGTAACATAAAAGTTTGCAATGTTATAATTTTTTTTTATGATTGTAAAAACTCTTTGGTATAAAATTTAGATCCGACACACCTAGAGTTTCTCAAATCCCCGGGGAATGAGATTACGGGGACCCCGGGGAAAAATATTCGCCTCCCCGGGGACCCCGGGGATCCCCGGGGAGGAAGAAAGTATAAAAAAAGACCTGTTTTTCCTTAATTTTTTAGCTAATATTTATTTAAAGATAATTTTATAACAGAAATAAAAGTTTTTTAAGAGAAAATAAAAAGTTTAACTAATAGAAAATGATAAGTTTAAAAATATAAAACGTTCAGCGGAAGTAGTTCTTAAGGAACATTACACAGTGAAGATTATGGTCAGGCATTCGAGTTCTCTTCTTTGTTATGATGTCTCCAGCTTCTGAAAATGCTCTCTCTGAAGTAACTGACGTTGCCTGAATCGTCATTAAAGAATTTAAAAATCGGTTTAAAACTGGAGATCTTTGTTTAAGTCTCGCATATGATATCATCTCTGTCTTAAAGTCCTTAGCGTTGCTAGGATCTTTAGTGCGAGAAGCATTCAGCTCTGTCAAACTCTGTTGAAGACGTTGACTTAATGTCATTGCTTGTTCGGGATTGCTTTGTGTGTCAGAAGTTGAAGCACCTTGATTGTCACTCGAAATAGGTTCAAAAAGACGCTCCATCAAGCTCCTGCTCATGACTATTTTTTTTATTGCACTTTCACTTATTTAACTTGATGTTTCACTTTCAAAATACTTTTTTAAATTAAATTGTTTTGCAAAAAAAACTCAATTATATAGGTAAATCTTCTTAATTTCTGGTATTTGTTTACAATAAAATTATTTTTAATTAAAGTTTTGTATGAAGATTTTTATCAAGGGGCTGACACTCTCCGTATACGGAAAAATTTGCACCCGTTTTTTCCGTTTTCTTCCGTTTTTTCCGTATTCTTCCGTTTTTTCCGTTAAAACTGAGAGTGTCAGCCCCTTGATTTTTATTAAACTTTAGGATATTTTTTTTAAAATTTTCTAATTTTTCGGGGATCCCCGGGGATCCCCGTCCCCGGGGTCCCCGAAAGAAACTCTAGACACACCTGCATCAATATTGATTTTTTTAAACATATTTATTAAGTAAAATTAAACAAAACAAACTTAAAAGCGCTTAAAAAATTTATTACAACACAACTAAGCAACTAGAATAAATTAAATGCGCCATGATTTTGCGCGATTTGTTAATAAATGTCGTCTTCTTTATTACCATACCCATAAGTTAAATAAAAATCATGTCATGGTTTGTATGAAATCAACAAAGGAAGTAAATTAACATCTTCACTTTGAATGCGACGGTTTACAACCTTCTCAACATTTTCTCGTATGACGTCACAATTAGAGTTTCTCAAATGCCCGGGTAATGAGATTTTGTCCTACCCGGGTAAAAAAATTTACTACCCGGGTAGCCCGGGCATGCCCGGGTAAGAATTTTTTTAAAAAAATATACCTATTTTTACTCAAATTTTCGGCTAATCTTTACATAGAGCATTTTTAGTAACAGAAATAAAAGTTTTTTAAACAGAAAATGAAAAGATTAAAAGAAATATAAAAAGTTTAATGGAAATAGTTCTTAAGGAACATTACACAGTGAAGGTCTGACATTCGAGTTCTAGCCTTTGTTACAATATCTCCAGCCTCTAAAAATGCCCTCTATGAAGAAACTGATGTTGCCTGAATCGTTAGTAAAGCTTTAAACAATCGGTCCAAAATTGGAGATCTTTGTTTGAGTCTTCTCATGTCATCTCATGGCTATTTTTTTGTTGCACTTGCACTTGATGTTTCAAAATACTTTTTTGAATTAAAAAATTTCACAAACGAATCTAAATTTATAAAGGTAAACTACCTTCTTAAGTCATGTAGTTTTGATAAGTGATAAAATTCATTGTAAACAAAACATTTTCAGGTATTGGTTTACACAAAACTTATAAAAAGCAGTTATGGAGGAAGATTTTTTCAAAAAAAATTAAGAAAATTTTCTTCGAATTTTTTAATTTTTACCCGGGTAAGGGTAGAGCAATTTTCCGGGTATACCCGGGTAGTAAAATTGACGGGCATACCCGGGTATACCCGTACCCGGGTTACCCGTGAGAAACTCTAGTCACAATTATCAATGAATACTTTTAAAAAAATTTTAAATCTTTTATTGCATTGGAAAAAAGAAATGAGAGAGAAAGTTTTATTTGTGTTGCAGTCTGATCAGCCATTCAACTCAATTTCCATTCAAACCCTTACAAAAATTTTTGTTATAAATTTATTACAAACTTAAACTTTTTGTAAAAAATTAGTAGTGACGGAAATATTTTATCCAATGCCGTCGAACCACTTTTATTATATATTTTATTTCGGGGGACAGCGGGACTTTAAAAGCAGCCTTTCGTATTTCCGGTTGGCACCGCTCCCTGCTTACTCCACATAGAACACGATGTGGGGGATTCGATCGCCGGGTGGATAGGGTTATCTTCCTTATTCATCTAGTGGCAATTCTTGAGTCGTAGCGTATCCGACGCGAGAACTACAGTAAGGACGGAAGCTGCGCTGGTTTGCGTCTGACCAGGGTCGAAAGATACCTGAGAGCTATTACATCGTAAAATACCAATACCAATACTTAAACTTTTTGTAAAAATTATATCTACCTATGTTCATAACTAAAACTTAAAATTTGAACTCAATTTTTCAAGTTTGAAAATTTAACGGAAAAATTGTTTGTTTATTTTCAAACTTAAAACCCCCCAAAACTATTGCACTTTATATTTTTTAGGTTGCTCATGACGTTACTCACAGTTTAAAATTTCAATTTTTCCGTCAAACTTTCAATTTTACAGATGACGTTCATTTGCTCCAGTTTCTACGCGCTAAGAAATTTAACATGAGCGATGCATTTCAAACTTTCGATCGCTATTACTTGGCTCGAAAGCGCTACACGCAATTTTTCCTACCAGACTCACCGAATTTCGAGCGTGCTATGGAATGTTTCAGAAGTGGCTACTGCTATCCCCTTCCAGAGCGAGACGAAGACGGTTGTCGAATGATTATAACGCACACAACTCGACTCAATCTCGATAAGTTTTCATTGTATGATGGCATTCGATTGGGAATGTTCATTTGTGGAGTTTTAATGGAAGAAGAGGAAACTCAAATTTGTGGTATAAAGTGGATTTATGATCATCAAGATATTACCACTAAGCACCTCATGATGCCAAAAGACATGCTCGATTTCATTGATTTAGTCAAGTCGGTGTCAGCAGGTCGACAAAAGGGTTCTTATGTCCTTAACCTGCCGCCAATCGCTCACTTCTTACTAGAACTAGCATCAAAAGCAATGACAGAAAAGCTTAGGAGTAGATTGTTCCTCTTTCACAATTGGGAAGAATTAAAAGCATCAAAAAATTTCAATCCAAAAATTCTTCCAAAAGAATTTGGCGGCGACAAGCCAGAAGCCGAAATGATGAAAGAATTTGAACTGCTAGCGATAGAAAAGAGAGAAATATTAGAGAGGACATCGAAACTGGGTGAACTTGATTGGAAAAAAGTTCCGGCCGACAAGTTAAAATCAAATCAAGAAGCGGAAATTGTTGGCAGCTTTAGGAAGTTGGAAATTGATTAGATTTTTTTAAATCGGAGAATTTTGTGAAAATTTTTTAATGATCTGAAAATAAATTTTATTTTAAATTCTCGCGTCAACCCTGAAAGTATTTAAATGACAATTTATATGAATTTTAATTAAATTTTCTAATAATTTATTGATTAAATTTTTCTTCGCAAAGACAAGAAATATTTTCATCAAATTTTGATGATCATGCAATTTGTAATCAGTTAAATTTAAAAGGAATTAAGAAGAAAATATATCTACAAAAATTTATTTTGGAATTTTTTTTAAAAAAAGAGAAAGAATTTTCAAAGAAAGTTTCTTTCCCTTGTTTTTTTGCGTTTTTAACTCGAGATTATCATTATAAAACTTTTTATAAAAGTCCCCCTTTTCGACCAAAGAGCAGCGATGAGATCGAGCCAACAAAATCGCCGACAAGACTTTTCTCTTCCGGCACTTCAGTTTTTTGTCTATCAATTTTGCCTAAATCTGGTCGCACATTGACCGTTCCGAGATCTTGTCGTTGTCCATTAGACAGTAAATTTCGTCGCGATCGTTGGCGATGTGATCTAGCATGTCGCTTACTTCCTTCCACTTTGGAATGATGTTTCTTTGGATTATCTTCAATTTGGATATTTTCACCCTCATCGCTCGAGTGAGCTTTTAAATTATCATCAGAATTTCTCTTCTCAGCTAAATATTTTAAGCTCGTCAACTGTGCCATTGGACTAGATCTGTGAGTATAAATATTCGAACTATAAAGTGCAAGTGGACTGATACGGCACGATGACGATGACGGCGATATGGCCTTGACATTGTCGATTCCAAAATGTTCGACTTTTTCAAGTAATTTTAGTGATCGAAGTGCCTTCTTTTCAAGATGCAATAATGCACTTCGATTTTTAATATGTGATGCTCCTGGCTCGGGTGAGAGTGGCCGCGTAGGTGATGTGCTTTCAGGAGAATTGCAAGGCGTAACAGTTGGCGAAAAGTTTTGACCAGTCGGAGTATTCAGACAACTAGGTGTGACCGCTTTGATGCCTCTCTCATTGAGCACCGAAGCGAGTCCCATGTTGACTGAGAATGTACTACAGGAATTTCTACGTGATAGGATTCGAGGTGTTGGTGGAGCGCTAAAATCAAAATTTAATTATTTTTGGCGAAAAAATTTAATATATTCTTAACTTACGTTGCTTGTCTTGAAGCAACTGTCGAGTTCATTTGCGATGAAACTTGTGATGGTGGAAGGCTGAAACTAATGCTGGCAGTTCCGTCATCGGGATGCATGACAGTGCTGTTAGTGAATGTGTATACACACGAGGACGATAAATATTGTTTTCCTGGATGATCTTCAACATCCTCTTCGAGATCACTTAGCGTGTACATTTGAACACCAAGTTCTTCCAATCTCCGTTCGCCTTTGACCTTTATGTGGACATTGTCCTGCAATAATCCACCAAAAATAGGTGTGGCTAGACCATTCGAATTATGTTAATTATTTTTAATTCTTACTAATTATTTCTAATTATTTCAATTATATTAATTATTTCTAATAGTCTAATTATCAAAAATAATTAAATTACCTAGGCCTTTCCATTGATTTAAAGTCATCGACCCTTCCATTGGCTTGACAATTTCTAATTTCTTTGGCATTTGCCAGCGTGCTGTTGACGCACTCGAAAGTGTGGACATTATTGACTCGGGTGTTCTACATAACGGTGCATCATCGTACGAATAAGTTCCAATAGGTGCATGTGACAACATTGCTCTACGCGAAAGGATTTCAGCGGGTGAGAGTCGCTTCAATGCCTCCTCTAAATCTTTCGCTCCCGGTACACCCATCTCACCCATTCTTCGACCACTCTCTGATGGCTCAGATTCCGGCAATCTGATGCCACTTGAATTTGCACCATAAATTGTGCTGTAACTGAACTGATTTGAATAAATTTCATTTGTTGCAAAAGTCGACATTCTAGCTTGCGATGCTGAAACTGAAAAGGTTGATGAATCGAGTTGTGACATTTCATCACTTGCTCGAGTGATTGAATTTTGAACAAATTTCATCGTGTCATTGACATTTCGGTAATTTCCCCTAGAGATGCTGCTTCCCGGATCGGACAAGATTCCCGAGTCGAGACTATCGAGAAGCTCTGATTGCAGTGAGTCAGTAAGAAACAAATTGTTGGTGGCAAAATATCCGCTGCCGGGTATAATGGAGCTCCTCACACTGGGCTGCGATTTTTTTACATATTTTTTCAGCATTTCTTGTGTTTCTTGCAGCAATGCACAAGTCTCTGCGTGTCGCGTTTTATATTCCGTTAACTCTTGTGCAAGAAGATCTTGATTTTCTTTGGTAATTGATAGCAATGATGTAGTTTCATCGTTCTCCGTCATTAGAACATGCAAACGCATTTCCGCCTCTTGGCATCGCTTCGTAAGACTCACAATTTCGTCGTACTGGAATCGATTTTCCTCTTTATATCTCTCCAACTCATACGTAAGACTATCAAGCTGTTGATTTGTGTTGCTCAACTGTTGACTTAGATCCTCCATTACTCTTCGTTCTTGTTCCTCCATTTTATCTGTTTGAGCGACCACCTCGTGGATCTCAGATCTCAGATTCTTATTTTCCTCTTCCAGCGTAGCAATTTTACGAAACATTAACTCGGCATTTATCGATTTTGATGATGTTGGGGTTACTAAAAAATATTAAAAGAATGAGTTAGAATATGTACTTTTTAAATTATTTAGGATTCGAGCTTTAATTTATCAACATTTATTAATATTTTAATTTAAATTAAATCAAATCTTTAACTTTAATTTAAATTCGCAAAATTAAAAAGTTAAAAATTCCTCCAAGGTTTCCCGCTTATTCACACGAAAATAAAATCATGACGTAAGTTCACAAAAAATGCTTCTCAATGGCATTCAAAATCAGTCATCAACTTCTGAGAAAAAAGCACGTGATTGGCGGAGATATCACCTATAGCTCTTTTATTGTTAATTGACAAGTCAATATAAAATTATGTTAATTAATGAGTGTTTACCATTTTCACTACCACAGCCCTCGTCGCTGGTTAAAATGTTGATGAGATCATTCTTCTGATTGAGTTGATAGGAAAGTTGTTCTACGTTCTCGTTGGCTGTCCTCAATTCCGTTTGCAGCTCATAAATGCGATCTTCAAGTTTGGAATTTTTCTCAAGCAATTCTTTGCCAATTTGGACACAATTCACTAAATCACGCTCTTTCTCCTCAAGTTGTTTCGAAATCGATTGAATTTTCCTCAAATTATCATCGTCAGTTTGACTCATATTAGTGGCTCACACACACAAAACATAACAACTGCAAATAACGAATGTGATTCAATTTATTGGAGGTTTTATGTTATTTTTATAAAAACTGAAACTCTTTTTTTAAAGTCCATTACACAAGTCAATTAGTATAAATTGGATTGAAACACTTTTTTCCTATGGAATCTCGACTCACCTCAAAAAGAAGTAGAAAGGGAAATAAGTGCGTAGTGAAACAGGAATGGCAATTTGTTGAAGTCTGATGTGACCTCTCGATGGCATGTAATGCCACTAAAATCATCTCTCGACACTTCAACGATGTTTTAACTTTTCTGTTCTTGTTAAATCAATAAAATTTCATATTTTTTACAACATCGAATCGATTTTACGTTTTGATATTGCGAAATTCTTTATGTTATGGCACTTGACATTAAAATTTCATCTAGATTTGTGCGACAATCACAACTAGTGCAATACAATAATTTTATGACGCAATTTTAAAACACCAAAGAGATCTCTTGCACGAGGGAAATCTGAAGAATGAATATTTTTGGGGCAAGAGAAGAAACTGAAATGAAATTTTTTCGCACACTGGAGGAAAGGACGGGTGAACATTGAAAATGAGGAAAGTGCGTTTGTAATAAAGTTAACAGCCAAGTGCGCGCATAGTCTTTACAGAAATTTTCAACTCAAAATGTATGAAATTCGAATAAGCCATTAAGAGTTTTTTGTTAAATGGATTAAAAAGAAAATTTTATTACTTTAAAAAAGTTAAAATTATTTTTTTTATTTAATATTAAAAATGTATTTAAAAATTTTATAATCTTCAAACATTGTTCATAAGTTACACTGAAGCAACCCTCTTTACAAAATCGTATAAACAGCTGCTCCATAAACACATTATGTCATATTACCGCGACCCTGAAAAACCGTTTACCATACACAAATTTAGCGTGAATGACAACTGACAAGACTTCCTCGCTTCTAATCCATTGTGCAACATATCGTGCTGATAATAGATAGAAGAATGTCCGAGAAGTACGCAAGAATTTTTTCCAGATCGGTCTGAAATTTTACATGTGTTTAGTTTTTTCAGCTCGCTTAGTTTTTGTGTGATGGACTTTTAAAACTATTTCGGCTATTTGCCTATAATCAGTTTTGAAATTGGTCAAAAATTTCACTCATCTCCTCTTCATTTTTCCAAAATATTTCAAAATTGCTAGTAAATCTTTATAATCTCTGTGTAAATTAAAGACCAGCCAATAAGATCTCGCTTCGCAATGCAAGCAAAAATATCCAAAATACAAATTTTTTCAATTGAATCATTACACGAAATTTTAAAAAACATTAAATTGTTATAAATTTCCAAGGACTGAGAACATAGGTGTAGGTGGGTTGTGCGTCACAGATCTTACAAAATAATTGTGCATAATTGTGCATAATTATGCATAATTAATCATGCACAATTATGCATAATTATGCATAACGTCATGCACAATTATGCATAATTATGTAAGACGCAATTTTTTGATTCCACCATTTTTTAAGTTTTGCATAATTATGCATAATTTATTCTTCATAATTATGCATAATTATGCATAATTATGCACAACTTAAGAATTTTGGCCAGTTTTGCAAAATTATGCATAATTATGCATAACTAAAAAAGTTTCTAACATTAACATGCATACTTAAGTGTTGGTCACAGCTCATACCGAATTTCTGCCGGATATTTGCTGGATTTTTATTCTGCAGAATATTTATACTGCTGGATAAATCTGTAAGCATCAAAAAAAAATTTTTTTGAGTAAAATCCTTTGTGAGAAATTGTCCTTATAAAACTTTTTGTAAAAGGAAAATCATTTAAGAAAATTATTTTTAGAAATAGAGGATTTATTTACAAAGATGGATAATTAAATATTTTTAGCGCCAGCGCCCCCAAACCCCTGTGTTAATCGCGTCCGGCCCCCCGGAACGCTCATAAGTTCACCCTTCACTAACCTAACGATCGCGCTTCGCTTATCGTTAGATAGCTCAGTCGAGATTAAGCTATAACATCCGGAAAGACAGAGTGATGAAGAAAGTCTTTTAAATTGATTTTTCTAATTTTCAACTGAATTTTTTTATTTTATTTTTAATACAAAATTGATTTTTTTTTTTTCAACACATTCTTTTACATGATTTTGAAAATTAAAAGTTTTTTGATAAAAACTGTTGAAATATTTTATTATCCTTAAACTTTTTTAAAGGAATCTATTACAGTCCAAAGATCAGAGTGATGAAGAATCTTTTAAATTAATTTTCTCCAATTTATTGTTATATAAACCAAGTCCAGTCCTTAACGTCTAAATAATCCGACCTCACAATATAAAACTTATACGGTTTCATTATTTTATCAAATTTATCAGCAAATAAATATTCCAATAAAATTAAAATACCAGAAAGAGACGGACAAACTAAGATGCATAATTTAAACTTTTTATATAATATCAAATTTTAAAATAAAATTAAATTTAATATTAATTAAACATAATATATAATATAAAAAAAAAAAAAAATGCAATCAAAAAATTGCGTTTTTCATGATATGATAATTGTGCATGAAACGTTATACATAATTATGCATGATTTGCATGATTAATTATGCATAATTAGGGACAAATTATGCAAATTATAAATTTCCAAGGACTGAGAACATAGGTGTAGGTGGGCCCGCCAAGGCCCGCAATATATTGATTTTCTCAGCCCTGTAAATTTCTGACAGAACTTCATCACATAAAATTAAAATTTTGAATCTCAAATGAAAAAACTTAAATTTCCAATAAAGTTAAATTTTTCTCGCTTATTCTCAACAACGCTCTTATCTGCCACATTTCCATTTGAATTCATTTTCATTCTCGTGCTTTGTATTTCAATTTAAATAAAACTCATCATGCGACTGTGTAGATTTCGAGTGAAAATACAAAATGGTAAAATTCTCGTAATTTACAGGTGATAATCTTGTGCTCGAACATGCTGACAGCTCCAATTTCAATTGTTTGCTCGTGAAAATTAAAATTCAATTTAAATCCCTCCGTCTCATGCTCGTAGGAATGTTGTTTCTGCTGCGAGAGAAACATGTTGGGAAAACAATGGAAATAAATTAGGATTTAAGCCAGCAATTTAAAATCCTTGTGATCTGATAATATAATCTGTTTGAGCGGATTAATAATTCTGTATATTTCGGAGGCTATCTCATGAAATGCACACAAACTTGTTCCCTAAAAAATAAAAATGCCTGCAATAAATTACGATTTCATTTCATTTTCACATAATATAATAATTTTAAGCCGATTTGTGACGCTTGATCGTTATTAATATCCTTTTCATACTGTTGCTCTAAAACAATGGAAAATAATTTTTAAAAATGGAACAGCCATGGTGTAATTTTTTGGGTCATTGAATTTTATCTTTTTAGTGTAACCCACCCAAGGTGGTAAAATATTTTTGCTCTTATTTTGTCTGTTTGTCTGTATCTTAAATATCTCGTCCTCTAGATAAATTTTAATACCCCCTGAACAGCTAGATACTTCGCGTTTTTTTTTTTTTTTTTTTTGAATTTTATTTATTTATTGCACGAGACTTTACTTGCAAGGTAAAAAACACCCCTGGCACAACACCTAAAAAATTTAAAATTTAAAGATTTTCATTAAATGACACCTTATAGACTCTTCGTTTGCTCAAATTAAAAACAATCTCTCTCGCTCTAAAGTTAGTTAAATTAACTAAATACTTTTAAGTATGGAGTTATTGGGTGTATGTAAAAGTTGAAGGGATAGTTTTAAAACCGTCGCGAAAACTTTTAGATAAATGATTAATTCTCTATCGGTTCTTCACTGTAAACTGGCTTCCTTATGACTTCCACATAATTAATTTTTAAAGTACTGATAAGTTTCAAGTGGGTTACACGGCAACACCCACGCGTGGGTTTTGAAACATTTTTGTGATATATACAGCTTATTTTTAATTAAATTTTTCACATGCTTTAATTCTTTCTTTTTGAGAGATTTATATGAATACTAACCAGGAAATTTAGTGCACTGTTCAGTGGTCTTCCTTGATGATTGAAAATAGTTAATTTTGTGTGTAGCAAAATATTTTGTCTTTTAATTAATGTTTTTAGAAATTCCTGTTTTTGTTATCCTCACCTCTTTGTTAAATAACACTATCACTTTCTGAAGAGCATTAAATAAATTACAAAATATCTTCCGAGAGCAAATAAAAAAGGGGTGCAAAGTGTTTCAGTTACTGTGGTTAATAAATTATGATTTGTTATGTGCGCTGAATGTTTAGGGTCGCATTTAAACATTTCATCTCGTTTATCTCAACGACTCCGGGTTGACATCAAATTTGATTATTCTGAAAGAGAGAGAAAATAAAATCACTTCAATACTTTTTGGCAAACGCTATATGTGTGGAAATAAAATCTTCTTCGTCGCGTTCAGCATATGGAAATTAGGCGATAAAGCATGTTTTAAAACTTTCATTCATCAGAATATTTTTTAAAATATCAAACTGAAAAGTTAGAGCCCAAAAACACGCGCGCGATCAGTCGCAAAGCTTTGCCATACGAATATATGAATTATTTTAGATAAATTATTGGATGTATTGCAGAAACAACATGTATATTTTTTGTTCAACAATTGCGAAATTAGACGATACAAAAAAATATGTAACAATACATGACATCATATGATGCCAAAAAATATTCTTATTGTTTTGTTCTCGCGTACTTAATATATTGCGAAATTATGGCGAAAATATGCTAGAAGACTTGTTGGGTTGTCAGAGAGTACAAAATATAAACATAAACTTGGCAAGTGTAAAGACAATTTTTCCACTCGAAGAAAGTGATAAGAAAAGAAAACTTTAAAAGAAAAAATTTATGAGCATGAAAATGTGGCAAAATAGAAAAGTTTCACTGCACTAAAAGTTATGAATTTTCACTATAAAATATCGCTACTTCCCTTGTGGCACAGAAAAGGAAAAATAAAGGAATTTTGATGGAACTTGCATGGAATCTTTCGGAACTTGCATGGAAAAAAAAACGACGGAAATTGAAAATAAAACTAGGAATCAACACACACGAATAATAAAATTTTTTAGAAAAAATTCCATGAAAATAAATTAATATAAAATAACCTCATGTTCCTAGGAAAAATATTTATAAAACGAGTTTAAAAAGAAAAAATTCATAATCGGAGAAAAAATGGAAAATAAACAGAAAACTAAAAAAGAAAAAGGACTAAATCACACGAAAAAAAAAAGGAAATTAAAATTTAAATAATATCGGCTAAGGGCAAAGAAAAAAAAAAATTCATAAAAAAAAAAACAAAAAAAAAAAAAAATTGACAAGAAAAATTGAGAAGGAGAAGATCATAAAAAATGGAAAGGATTCCTAAAAAAATAAATGAGGAAAAAAGAATATAAGATAGTAGAAAAAAAGAACTAGATAGAAAAAAAATAAAAAAAATCAAGAAAAATTTTTCCGCAAGCCCCAAAATTCCAAACCACTCTCTCCAATTGCTTTTGTAAAAAATAATTAGCTTTTATTTTAATTTAAAAAATATTCAAATTACATATTATTACTTACTATCTCCTCTCTCATTTGTTTATGTGCATTTGAGCATAAAAAAATAATCGATTTCACTGCGTGTGTGTCGAAGACGAGGTCGAGATTTATGTATTGCGATAGTGACATAGGAAATATTAAATTAAATTATGCCGAGCGAATGACATTATGCTTTTAGGAGAGACTGAAAAAAATTGCAATTTTCTCCGCTTTGATGACATCTCAATTTATTTATGTTATATGAGAGGAAAAATTGTAATAAAACTTTTTTCATTCCTCGTGGGAAAAGGAATCAATTTAAAAAATCTGAAGTTTCATTTAATTTTAGAAATTGAAGGATAGGAAATATAAAAGGGTCAAACAAGTAGTTTTTTTCATCGACAAGCTACTTATAAAAAATATCACAGCATAAAATTCAATTTTTTTCATCATTCCAACTTTTTATAGATTATGAATCTAAAGTATTAGAAAGTAAATTTTATGTTCCTTTTTTAACACCTTTCGAGCCAGCGCTTACTAACTATTAAATATATCTCTCATTAAGCAAAAAGTTTGATTAATAACAAAAACCTTCAAAATTTTATTTCTTATCACTTCTCCACGCTGTTTCTTGCGGTCATTAATAATATTTATTTTAAACGACAATATAATATAAGAAAGACAAGTGTTGAAAATATCACTTCCGAATGACTTCATCATAACAATGTATAAGAAATGATAAATGAGAAGAGTCCATTTGGAAATTTTATCGCGTTTCTCTTTTCCCTGGTTATTGCTGTCATATAAATGGCAAAAAACAACGCATAAAAAACGAATGGAAAAAAATTATTATTTAATGTAACCAGGAAAGCATATTGCGAATATGTGAGGAATTTTTCTGTAGCATATGGATTAGTGGCATCTCTTGTAACCACATGGGACATTTAAAAAATGCAATGAGGCCTTTGTACAATTACAAATTGCAATCAAATGCCTCATTTATGATCCAGGAAAAAAGAGGGTTCTGCCTGTTGAACCAAATGAGAATTTCACCCCGAGACAAAATGTTGAATCAACAAAGAGCAATTTTGAGATTTCTGATGCTGAAAAAGCATGTGTTTTGAGTTGAACATATGTGATAACAAAAAAATATCAAAAGAGTTCTTCGCTCATTACGATGCAATCCAATTTGTTTTTTGCTTCGTTTGTGTGTGTGTAATAGATTTATGGAGTGATTATAAACCACACTGTCAGATCAGATGTGTATTTATGCAGTGGGTTTTAAATAATGTTTCACTTGTGATTTCGTTTTAGTTTTTCTGGCTTGAAGCAAAATAAGAGATGGTTAGAAAGTTAAATTCAGGGTTAAATTTTGAAGGAAACTAAACATTGTGTTTAATAAATTAGTGAAAGAAATTAAATTAAAAATTTAGTCGGAAAATCGGTGGGCAAAAATTTATTTTTAACAAAAATTATTCTTTCATCTTTAGCTTAGTGACTTATCAAACCGCACACACTCAAAAACATTTATATTTATCTTGTTAAAAAGCTTCTCTCTGTTCTCAAAAAATTTAAATCACTCAACCCCTCGGCGGAAAATTCTTAACTGAATACACAAAGTGAATTGTGAAAACATCTGTGTGATTTTTTCACTGCTTGATTACACTTTTTCATGTGTGAAAGTTTCTTCACAAAATAAAGTCAGCGAAATTTACGTCTTTCATGTGAATTAATTTATGACACGTGACATGCATTTATTGACACCTATTTGCTTCCTATTTCATACTCAAATAGCTCACACTTCCATATATAATGGCATTAAATCACTTATCGCTTTCACATTATCTTTTACATTGTTCTTTTGGGGTTGAAAAATGAGGATGATCAGAAAATTCTTTCGGGAGATGTGTAAATTGGCGTAAAATTAGAAAATTCATCGTCATCAGTTGTGATTGTTTCCTAATCAGATTTGATGTCAATCTTATTTGTCAAGCGTTTGCTCCTGATTAAATATTGGGAGTGATGGTAGAAATGACAGACAGGAGCATAAGTATTAGAAGTGGATTGTAGACAGAAAATGAAGTCGACGAATGCTAATAGGATTACGAAGAAAATCTGCCACAACAATTTAAAAGGTTTATTTATTTTTTCGCTAATTTTTGAAGAGGAAAATAATGCGTAGTAATTTTCCAATCAAATTTTTCACAATGTTATTTAAAAAACTCTGAATTTCCTGTAGCATATCATTTCTTATTAATTAAAAAATGAATCCATAAAACCATGTGTTTTTCGAGATCATGACATATGGGTCAACAATGAGTACGTACAAAAGGAGTTCATCAACTCTCTCAATTGACAGCCTGCAGATTCATAAAATTATTTTTTAACCACACCAGCAGACTCTCATATAAAAGTTTGCGTCATCATTCAATATGCAATCCCTAAATACTGTGCACTTGCTGTTGTATTTAAATCTAAAAATTGTTGAAGTGAAAATGAACTCATCAAACAAGAGCAAAATTATTTTACCCTCATATGTGCGGTGGAAGGGGAGGAGAAAACTTCAATGTGAAAACATCTGTCAGATTTTATTTAACCCAAAAATATTTTTAAGATAAACTTTGGTTTAACAAATTGGAAATGAATTACGAGCTCATGCGGTTTGTACTAATTTTATTGTTTTTCATTCTTAAACGTAGTCACATGTTCCCTTAAATTTAATATTTTTTATAAAAAAAACTATAAAACTCTTAAATTGACCACTTCATCATCAGCATATGAAAAGAATCTCTCTGACATTATCTAGAACTTACAACATCATACGAATGTGCTAATCAAAAGCGACACATATTTTTACCCCCAAAAAAAAGTATAAGACATCGAACTAAGTTAGGTACATCATCAGTATTCAGTATATAAAAAAAGATCTACAAGTCACAAAAATATTGTGTGTGTGGCTTGAAACATGTTTAGCCATTTTTTCCGATTCTTTATGTACAACTTCCTTCGAGCAAACAATGGAGCTCACTGGTGATTGTGGGGGAGAAAGCTGTGAAAAATTAAGTAAAAAATACGTTCACTCCGTCAGAATCTGCGCACAAGCCACGCCTCTTCTTTCTCTCTTTTCACATTGCCATTTTTCAGTGTGCGGAGGGAAAAAGGACGTATAGCAACCCCTCAATTCGATGCCGTACAGCATCAATACACAGAGAGAGTTTTAATGTGGTAGCAAAATATGTTAGATTTTCGAACGTATTGTCCCTACATATTTCAGTCACCGAAGAATGTGCAATATGCGCACTTGCTTACTCTCTCGTTCTTTATTGTGTGGAAGTGGGTTTGGTAATGAACGATGAATGAAAGCATATAGCGGTACATTCTTACTCTCACTATATATACACACTGCTACTTCATCAACATCCGACAGTCGACTATATGTTTTCAACGCGAACAGACCAGATTGTGTACGGAGTGAAAAAATAAAATTCTTAAAAAACCTTCAGAAAAGTGTAAAGTTAAAATATAATCGTGGGAAATTAAGAAAATAAACTTTGAGAATTTGAAAAAGTGTGAAAAGTAAAAAAGTTATGACAATGGATTTAGCCACAGAGCAGCAGATTCAACAAATTCGTGAGAGTTCTCACCACCAAATTAAGCAAACAGAACTGCAAACTAAAGTGCCAATAAAAAGGTCATTTGATGTCGCATTTTTAATGCTGCCCGATGATAAAATGAAGCAAAAAGAGAAAAGAATCTCGAGATCTCCGGAAGTTCCAATTCCATTAACGGAATTAACTGTTAGATCTGATTTAATTAACCGAGCAAGATTTGGAAATAAAGTGTTTATAAATGGAGAATATTCGGCGGTATTTAAGAGTTCTGAGGATCGTTATAGCACCGGATCTCTCAACAGCACCGCATCAAGTGAAAAAAGTGATGACACAATTGATGTGGAATTGCCACGAAGTGCATTTTCAAAAGTCTCTCAAATTATTAATGTGGACTCTCCTATTCCTCCTGCGGCGATAAGCCCTGATCAACTAAGTTGTTCGTCAGCCAGCCCACCAATTTCCTACAGCCCCCCTTCAAATTCAAGTTTTCGTCCTGATTATCCACCATTCATGAACTCGAGTGCATTTCAAGCGATCAATCAGCCATCGTATTCACCTCAAAAGCATCACAAATTGATTTATCGAGGAAATCCACAAATTGGCAATAACAATAACGGTGAGCAAGGGTATCTTCATGCTTTTCAACAATTCCAAGCCAATCCAGTATTCATGGCACAACCAGAGCAATTCATAAGAAATCCAGCAGCAGCAATCCTATCGACTTTACTTCCAACATCCATGGGATCTCTCTCACTGCCAGCTCAAAACGTTTGCGCTAAATGCAACATAAGTTTTCGAATGACTAGCGATCTCGTTTATCACATGCGATCACATCACAAAAATGAAAGCACTCATGACATTGAGAGGAAAAAGCGTGAGGATAAATTAAAATGTCCTGTTTGCTCCGAATCATTTCGCGAAAGACACCATCTCACGCGTCACATGACAGCTCATAATGATAAAGAAGGGGATATTCTTGATCATGAAATTGCCGAATACCATTCACGGCGCAAATGAAATTTTCTGAAATTTCCTTAAAATATTATTTCTAGTCAATTTATGTGATAAAAAATTGTGAAAAGAGTCAAAAGAAGTCATTCATTTCGTAGAAAAAAAAGTCAAGTGTATTTAAAGGCAATATAAAAATTTAATCGAAAAAGTATTGTAAAAATTAAAAATATTTGTGGGTGTTTTCGAGGCAACGATCAAATCTAATTGAAAGTGAATAATATGTGTAAATTTTAAAATACATTTTAACTTTAAGTAGCGGTTCAAGTTGTATCATCCGGCGGCAATTGTAAAAATTTTGAACATTTTTAGAATAAAATGAGGTCACTGTAAAATTTATAAACGAGCTAAAATGTACTTAAATATTTAAATGATGAATGATCGTTAATATTGTTAAATTATTGAAAAACCATTTTTAAAGCTAACAAATTTTTTCCTATATATTTTTGTAATCTTGAAAAGTTTTCACGTTCATTATTTATTTACCCAAAAATTAGTGACACTAATAATTTTCGTATATTAGCATAAGCACACATAGTCATAAAAGTACCCAAAAAATACCGTAATAATAAAGAGGAAATGTTGTTAAAAAGTTGTAAATTTTGAATAAAAGAACTAAAAATATAGAGAAAAGCATCATAAAGCATAATTGGAAAAGTTTTTTCTTCTTCTTCCTTCCAGCATCACATACACATATCCTTTTGTTTGTTGAAGAATTTCGCAATGAGAAAGTCAATTTATTATTTTCTTCCGTTGCGGAAACATAATTAAAGTTGATTTAATGAAATCTTGTGGAAGAAAAAACTTCATGCTAACCCCTTAAATATTTTTTTCTCCCCAACAGCATGAAACGACTCCATTCGTCGGAGGGTAAATATTTGTTCATATCATTGCTAAGATAATTTATGGTGTTAACAATTGGAATGAGTGAGAATTTTCTCTGGGGATTCATTTGCATATCTGGAGTGTCCCTTATAATGCCGCATCCCATAAACAATCATCATGTCTTTTTCACGAGTAATACAATCAACAACAAGCGATTAAGCAGGAAGCAAATTTCCCACGAAAATCCTGTTCACAAATTTGTTCACTAGAAATGCGCATCTAATCGGTAACTTGGCGCAACGAATTTCAAACTAAAGCGATAATTTAATTTTGTATATCAGGCAGACGTACATGAAAGATTAGATTGAAACATTAAAAATATTTTTGGATTGTGCTGTGTGTCATAAAAATAACAAGGAGATACGATGCGATTCATAAATGTATCAAGCGAAGAAAATTTTGAACTGCATTATGCATAACGAATTAATTGTTTAAGGTCTGTTGTGAGGTTTGATGGATGTTTTTGGGAACTTTATGATCGAATCTTTTAAATTGAATATTTTTAAAAAATTAGCTTTACATTTAAACATTAAAATATGGCATATTTTGAGTGTCATTAAGAAAATTAAACAGTTATTAAAATGCTCTTAACAGTTTCAATGACGCATAACCTTTTTCTGCATCACATATAAAGTTAAGAGGTTCTTCACCCAATATATTTTAAGGTTTATGCATTGTAGCACATATATACAAAAATATTCTTCAACCTGCATCTGTTCAGATTTTTTTCAATCGCTGCGAGGGGTTGTTTTGACAGGTTTTCTTTGCTATTTTCAGACCCTCCGCTTATGTTTCTTTTTGGTTTTTCTACTCATCTGTAATGCTTTATAGCGTTTTAATAACATATTGTTACAAGAACATAAATGCAGTGCATTTTTCTGATTTTAAATACTCTTCGTTACCGAAATTAGTTTCATTTTAATGGATTGAAGAAAGAAGAAAAATTTGAGAGAACAAAGATTTGAGATTGCTTTAATATAATTAAATGTTTACCGGTTTTCCGCGTAAAAATATTTTCTCGGCTTTACACCTAAAGTAATTAAGAAACTTTTTTGATGTTTCAAAAAATTAAGAGTAGTTTTGCTGTCACAATATTTGTAATTTTCATGTGAATCTGACTGTGCCGCTTTTTATTTCAATTTTAAAAGTCCACATAATCTTTAGACTTTTTATCTCAAATCCTCTGCATATCATTTAATTTAAATTAATACTAAAGTAACATATGGTCTCTGAAACCAAATCTCATTCACCGCTGTGATGCACTGCCAAGAGAGAGTGTACATGTTTATTTAAGTCCCTTGTGCACACATACACAAAAGATTAAATGTTGCAAATGTAGCACCCATTATTATTATCCATCCTTCTATTGGGATTTATTATTTTGTAGGATAAATTGATCACAATCAAATATCTTTTAGAGGATATCTGAGAGGAGAGGGAATCGTTTAGGATGAAAGGGAAAAGTGACAGTGATGATGAGGTTAGTTGATAAAGAGAGGAGGGAAAATTTTGATGACAAAAAGAGGATATGTTTTTAAGGAAATCTCCGTATCACAAAATTGAAACTATACCAAAACCCAACTGCGCATAGCCTTGAAAAAAAAAATTAAAATTGTCAACTCTTTAATTAAAAAAAGCCCGTTTGCACTTTAATTTCTATATTTTTGGATTAACTTACCGCTTGAAATTTTTATATCTTTTTATAAATTTTCCAATTAACAACACTTTATATAAAGAGTTAAAAAAAGTTTTAAT
The DNA here is from genome assembly GCA_038502055.1 of Tanytarsus gracilentus. NCBI lineage: Eukaryota > Metazoa > Arthropoda > Insecta > Diptera > Chironomidae > Tanytarsus > Tanytarsus gracilentus. The sequence goes on along the minus strand of JAXRKN010000045.1, from coordinate 1,176,517 downwards.
AAAATATAAAATTTACTATCCCAAAATTTTTTTAACATATCTAACGTGGAACTATTCGAAATCCTACCCTCAAATCATTTGGAATTTTCAGATCGTAATTGATGTAACTGTAATTATTTTGCAATATGTTTAATTTTTTCCCCGCTGCCCTATAATCAATGGTCATGATCTTTTCTGATTTTTATGTTCACAAGTGCTAAACAATTCACCATAAAATCCAAAATCTCTCTTTAAATGGCTTGGAAACTTAAATTGAAATGTGATTTTAAATTGCCAATTGCATTGCATAAAAAGGAAAATGAAATTGCATGGAGAAAATGTGATAAATTGGATCTTCGTTTGACCTTTGTCACATCTGTATAATCTCATTTTGTATCCCTCTCAAGTCTTTCTATTTCAGAAAATTCAAAGGCGGAAAAATTTGATTTTCCCTTCAATTTGATACCAGTGAGTTGACACATGATTTATGTTGCATTAGATGTTTTACTGGAGGCGAGTGAATTGATTATTATTGCCACCCTAAAATGAAGTTCCGATTGATCGATTGTCCATCCGAGGGCGACAGGTGATTAGCTTGAAATTGATTTTCCCTGACGGTAGCGGAATTCCTAAAAAATTTCGCGTCAGGTCTTTTCATAAATAACTAGCAGAATCTACTCATGGACATCGCAATATTCTTCATTTCGGTTTTAATATAAACCGCATAACATATTCAACAAGCTCACATATTTTTAGCTCCTCGCTGAAATTCTCATGTATGTACATATACACATACTTGTGCATGGTGCTTTTCAATTTGTCTTTACTCCAATAAAATATTTTGACTATTTTTCTCTTCTCTTAACCATATAGTGCAAGCCACACCCCCGTATTTTCTCCACAGAATACATATTCTTTGCCCCACGGTTGATGAAAATCCATTATGTACTGCTGGTAGGGAATATGAGAATAATAGAAAGGCGGAAAGATGTTCATTTTCTTCGCAATGAGAAAAAAATTTTCTTTTTATGGAGTACGAGTGAAATAATATTCATGGAGAATAAACGAAGAAGAAGGGTTCTTGAAAAATAAAACTTATGGGTTATTAAAGAGAAAATTAAGAATTCCGTAAATTCATAGTATTTTTTATCAAAATGTTTCAAATATTTTAAAAGATTTAAACAATATTCAATGAGTTTTAGGTGAATTATTTACTATTGGACATTCACTTCTTTCTCTGAGTTTTAATGAGCCTCTATTTTTCTCAAAATTTTTCAAAACCACTTCAAGTTTTCCCAATTATTTACTTTACAAGCGTCTAGCTAATTTAAAATTCACTACTGCTAGTTTTTTATTGTCCTCAACAACTAATAAAAATAAATTGAATCGTTTTATTGTGCAACCGCAATTAACTTTTCAACACTTAACTCTCCCCTGAAAAACTGAAATCATTTAAACTTTGACAATTTTAAAAAGTCTCGTTTTCATTCGACCTCGAGAGTTTAATAGTCGATGCCGATATACTCAAACGAAGAGAAATTTATTAAACAAACTCTTGAGCAGTATTTTTTTTATTGTTTTTCACTCTGTGCGTAATTTTTTTTAAAAATGTTGAAAGTCAAACGATTTATTGTCGAATGAATGTTTATTTTGCTCGCTTGCTCCTTCAATTGACTCTCCTTAATGACACTTGAAAAGTTATTTTTTGGTCTTTATACTTTTGAATTATTATGAGAGGGAGTCAATTTGGTTGATATGTAAAAAGTTCTATTCGGTAATAAAGACTTTATGGTGCTGTTGCAAGAATTGATCGAGAGCACTTTCAACTATAATATTTTTTTTTATTGATATATGAGTTTTTGTAAGCTGTAATAAATTTGAACTCAATTGTTTCAATTCTTTCAAATGTAAATTTTCCTGCATAACGACAAAAACACCCGAGAGTATCCAATGAAATGAATTCAACTGGAATGACAGATAAGAACAATGAACATAAAACTCTTTTACCTTATTCAACCGTGAAGCGTGAAGAAAATTTTGCAATTTTGCAAAAAAAGTTTAAATTTCAAGGAAAAAAATCAATTTTGTGAGATTAACCTTAAGTAGACAAATTAACCATGGCTGTGGTGGCTAATTAAGCATATATAAAACGTAAAAACAGAAATCTACATATGCTCAAACCATATTTTTCAAATTATAAAAGCATGATAAGAGAAGCGAGCTAATCCTCCTAAATTGCTTCCATTTCCTCAGTCAGTGGCAAGAACACAGATGTAATTAAAACATTTTAAGCTTGCTAATTATCATTTTTGACTGCGTCTCATTTAAAGAGAGCTTTCACTTTTTCAGTGATCCTTAATATTGAGCAAAAAAATGAAAACTTAGAGGTCTTCACTTTTTTGGTAAAAATTGTTGATAGAAGGCACAAAAAATGTTTGGTCAAATTTTTAGAACTTAAAATTCACGGAATTCCCAAAAAAATATAAAAAATTTAAAGACGTTAATTTTAAATTTTGATTATAAATAAATTTGATACCAGCGCCAGTTCAGCTGCTAGCTGCAGCCCCTCTTGACTTCTTTGAAGATGATTTCGATGGATACAACTCGGACCTCGATCTAGACTACGACACTTCTGACTACGAGGAAAAAAGTGGGGAGGATGACGGTGACGAGGCCATGGAAGTCGAAGAAAAGCTTTAAACGAAAAATATAAAAAAAAGTTAGTCCAATGATGAGGAAAGGCTTTTATGCTCGCTGAGGACATTTACGAATTTAAAAGCTAGTATCATTAAATTTATTATTCGTTTAGTTTTAAGATTATTTTTAAGATTTATGCACGACAGGGGCGCAAGTTTAGACACCGTTTGGGGTGGCTTGCGCATCGTTCACATCTCCTTAGGCAAGTAACGGTTGTCTCACTTTGAGCATTTTTGCGTATCTAAAGTGCAGTACGTTGCTTCCAGTTCAATCACGAATCTGAGTTGCTTGTATAGTGAAATGGATGTCGGCAGAACATGCTTGTGTGTCCTTTCAACTGAATCAGTTGGTTTTTTAACTATTCTGGTTAGTGGAACGTTTTCGGGCCTAACGAATAAAATCAAAAACATAAAAAAAATATTATTAGACCATCTTGAACCATATTTGACGATATTTTTTTCCTTGCCAAGTGACTTCTGTTTTCGGCAAGATAAAAAAGTGTTTTCAACTTTATGTGTATTCGCTGCTGCTTGCCTTGACAAATCCGATTATCAACGAAGCAAGAATGAGTGTGAGAGAGAGAAAAAGAAAAATTGATTCTCCACCATTTTGGCATAGAAAGGAAGGACTATCACCCGGATGTGCATCAAAGTCATAAAAATATGGAAAGCAGCAACTCTCTCAATATATTTTTATGACATATACTAGGCAGAGCTCTATTCAGTGAGTCGAGAGAAAAATATGGAAATGTTTTTGCGGGCAAGGAAGTTTCGATAATATGGAATTATGACTCTTATTCCGAAACAAGCAGAGCCATTTTTTTGTGATTCGATTTCGGTCATAAATTTTTATTTTCCTTGACTTATTTTTTCTCTCTGCTGTATAATATGCAAAAAAGATTGTGAACAGCGAGGATAAAGAGAGACAATTTTCATGGATTAGAAGAAAAATAAAAAAAAAGTTTCGCACATCATTTCAATTGTTTTTTCATGCAAATTTTTGAAGTACTGTTGTAGTTCCTGTGTGGAATTGAAATTTGAAGGCATTGGCCCCAAAATACTATTTTTGTCAAACATTTTTTTTATCGTTCTACCGATGCATTTTATTTTTTAAAGCCTGAATCTGAGACTTGAAATTAATATTTTGCTAAAATTCATTAAAATTCTCATCGTTTTTGAAAGTTATTAACTTTCATTAGCATTTATCATTCTAAAACCCGCTCCCGATAACAAAAATCAATTAAAATCCCACGGAGAATCTTCTCATCAGCATCTTCCATTCTTCTTTTAATTAGCGCACATTTCATTAATCGCAAAGCTCATAATTTGTAATGAGCAAAAAATAATAAATTTTAACTGCTCGCGCAATGAATACGAAATGAATTTACTTCGGGGAAAATTCTCTTATCATTGTTCGCGCTAGATGAAAAACTTTTTTATGATTACTCTCGCAAGTGCGGTTAATAAATTTTATTTAACTCACTTTCTCTCTGTGTGAAGGATGGAAAAGAGAAAAAGGCGGGTGATGATAAAAAAAATTCTCCTTTGTGTGATTGTGACTGTGTGTTAAATGGAAAATTTCACGCAAAATAAAGTAAGGCTGAGGAGAGAAAAGTTTTTCATCTTGAGCATTCACAATGAAGAATGATAAAAAACGTGCACGAAAAAATGAGAAATTAGGTTGCATGAACTGCGGTAAATTCGTCATATCTTATGCTAAGTTTTAATGTACTGCTCGTGACAACTTGGAAGGATAATAATTTTAAGAAATTTTATGTAAGACTGACGGTTTATAGACGCTTTAAATTTGTATGAAGCACTGGTTGTTGATTGGTCAATGGCGTATTCTTGTATCATTTGACGGCTTATTGTTTACTGATTTCTGCTACATGTAAAAATTTCAGGTACTTCTCTGAAGCGGTGCTGTTTTGTTCTCAGACGATGATATATAATGCATAAAATTTAATAAATCCATCTCCCTTAAATATTTTTTTCATTCCCCTATATAAACTAGCATGAGAAAAATTTGAAAACGATCTCGGGAGCAGGAGAAATTTACGACAAGTGTCACCCTCCCGAAATTTCTGCACAGTGATTTTTGCTAAATAAGAAATGCGATCATCATCGTGCCATAAATTTTTACGATGTGTGCTTTATTTAACGCAATTTTAATTCAATTATCAGCTTAGGATATGTGAGCAAGGCAATAAAAATATGCACGCATTTAATTCCCAAAATATTATTGTGCACTTCAGTGCTTATTATTTCACTATGGGTGTGCAATTTTTGTGCCAACATAGTTTTTTAATTTACTTAATTGAATGCAAACATTGTGCGAACATATTCTGAAAAAATCAGCCATTTTTATAATTCAACGGGATGGTCTGTTGTGGTTTCTGGTCGTTCGCTTTTACAATATGCAGTTGCAAAATTTTCATATTTTGATACTTATGAAAAACGATTTTCAAAGTTCATCTTGCCTTATTTCCCACAACGACCATTCTCGAAAATCCAATAATTTATTTTAACGCTCACATGGACAATGGAAATTGGAAATTTTCTTGTACGAACCGGAAAACTTAATTAATTCCTTGAGTAAATTTCTTCAAATAAACAACTGGAATTAATCTGATCAAAATGATTCATTATGCATTCATGGCATGGTTGACAACATGTGTGAAATTATAAGCAACATTTCAAGATGGGTCAAGTGTTGTTGCTTGGGAGGGAGAAAAATAATTTATCGTGGGCGAAACATTTGAAATTAATATTTGAATTTACGTAACTAAACCTGTCGGCATTTAAGGTGTTTCTTCGTATTCAAATTTTTGTAAATCTTTCAAAAATTATTAAATTCTATTTGAAAACTCAATTTACCAGATTTTGAAAATGTCTCAACTTCGACTCAATTTTGTATGGGCAACAGATGATAAGAATAAAATCTCTATAAAACTCTTTCGTAAATCTTCCGAACGTGTTTTGAATTTTGTATCAAATCAATGCTGTGAAATATGCTGAATTGTAAGCAATTTGTTGTCCATTATCAAGTGCTCTGTCATCGTCTCTAAATTTATACCCGAGCTAAAAATCGATGATGCGGCAGCATTTAATTTTCATTACAAATCAAAAAGAATAATTTTGCCGCGCAAAAAATATTGAGAGCAAACGGAAAGAAATGTACAAAATTTCATAAATAATATTTGACTGTAATTTATCATGATTAAATTATCATATTTCTCTTTAGCGACTGGCATTTGCTCACACAGGATTAATAATCACATTATGGAAATCAGTTCGGAATTCAGCCACATTGCAACTTTTCAATTCTTCTCGATGATGTTCCACCAAATTTCCATTTTACATCTTGATTGTGCAGTGTAGTCGAGTGTGAAGAAATTCAATCATCAATGCGAGTAGATGGTGTTAGCAGGAAGGGATATTTCTTGCTGGTGTTTTAAATTTTCACTTACAAAAATTATGCGCAAAAGAAAAGTTCAAACAGCATCGGAAAGGTTCTCGATGTAGTTTATTAGCATAGATAATGATGCAGAGAGTTCTTATTGATCTGCAATCAAATGTGAATAATTTCAATTGAAAATGATTTTTTTTTCAATTTTAGTTGGAAATTTTTGAGGTTAACATTTAAATACCAATTTTTATATTATATACCGATCTTTTAAATCAAACTACTTGAAGTTTCTTTAAATATTTCTGGTCCTAGTTTTCAAATCGATTTAAGACCTTGAAAAACTTTCGTATTGTTGAAAAACATGTTGATAACCTCCTATCATGTCCTCTAAAAGCTATTTCAAAAATAACTTTAACATACATACATCTCGTCTCCATTTTGAGCATATTTTTTTTCGGGAGACAATTTCAAGAAAAGTTTTTATTGTAAACATCTAACAAATAATAACCATCAGTAACATACTAACATATAGTCGCACCGTGAAAAAATATGTTTTTATCTACATGCTTCTTGTCCTCGAGTTTCGAAAATTTATTGCTCAATTCGCACAGATTGTTTTCTATCAACAATATTTTTTCATGCGTGTGCTCGAAAAATCTCCACCACGTGGCGAATCAAAAAATTTCATATAAATAATGAGATCAAAATCGAATGCAAGATGTGTGGTCATGAAGACATTAAAGTGTCACACTAAATGGTAAATTATTTGATACTAAAATGGAGCACGTGACTGACATAATACACTGACTTGATGATTTTATCACATTCATAATTAATTGTGCAACTTTTTCCTTTTTTTCTGCGTTGAGGGGTTGACTTGACTTGAAGGGCTGGAAATAACACGAAAGTGGTTCTAGTAAGATAATTGAATGTAATGAGGTCGAAACAAGATTGAAAATTAAATTTTCAAAATCTCTTTAGAATGATAACAACCGCACGAGGTTTCTTAAATTCAATTTGCATATAAATCGTTTATTGTCTCGTTATTTTCTACCACCACAACAGCACCTTTTTGTGACTTTTAGGATAAGAATTTCTTGATAAATATTTAAAATTGGGGGTAAGTTGAGAGGGGTTGATGGTTTTTGTGAAATAATAGCTTCCGGTGTTTAGAGTAAATTTGTTTTAAAACGAGAATTGTGTTGACAAAATTTAAATCAAGTTAACTACTCGTTGTTAAAATTTCGTTACACCGTAAACACTCATAAAAACTCTCCAACGGTGGACTTGACAAAAATAATCAAGTTAAGTGGTCATATCAATGTGCTTATGCCGTAAAATATTTGTAGCATCGATGATTTATTACCATGGAGAAATGCGTGAAAAAATTCTCTCGGATAGTGCTGAAAAAGTTTGTTTTTAGGGGAAAATGACACATTTAATAATCGAGATGAAGTCAATAAATATTCATTAATGTTTATCGAAAAGATTTAATTTGTCTGACTTTGTTTATTTTCTTGAAAGTGCCGATTAGCTAACGATCGATTGATTAATGTTTTTTTTGTTGACTCAATGCGATTCTCAAAAGTCCGTCGGTAGATTTTTTATGATGTTTTTTCAGAAAAATCTTTGACTACTTCTTTTTTAATATTTTTTTCCTCTTGACTGCATGACGCACAATGAATAAATCCAAGAATTCCAACAAAAAATAAAAGAAGCAAAGACTTGACCTCAGTTAGCTCGTCGACTTCAAAAACAAGAAAGTCCTCGTCCATGTTTGAAACTTTACTTTGTGAATTTTTCTTGCACAATTTCAAAGCTTTCTTTTTAAGAAAAAAATTTAAATTTTCATCAGAATTAAACAATACACATTAGAAAATACACGTTGTTTCACTGTTTATCTATCCGATTAAAACTTTACTTTACCGTCTTAGATTTTTAATATATTTAGATATTTTAAAGAAAAAAAAATTACCTGAAATTTCATGTTCTTGTGATTGTTTTTTTTTGAAAACTTTTGATTGTCCTTTGTGGCCTATTTTTATAACAATAATATATAGATACAAATATAACTTAAAAATTTCTAAAAAATAACAAGCACCATCTTTGTGTGACATTCCTAAATTGACTAAAAATTCAAGGCACATAAACTCGGGTATAAACTAAAACATTCTACTGCGACCAATAAAAACTGATTAGAGAATTCAAAATTGATTAAAATATAATCACCTATTTTTAGAAATTCTTTATTTCTTATTTCATGAGAAATTTTCAAGTTTTATTTCGTTAAAAGATTTAATTACTCGGACTCTTTGTCAAGAAAGCTCCTATTGAGTCCTTATTATCTTGCAACCATTTAATATTGTTTCGAATATTTTCCAATGCTTGAATTCTTGCGTTAGCACCGGCGCCGGCATCTGGATATTTCTTGAAGAAATCTTCCATTTCTACCAATCTAATTTCTTTTGAAAATCGTGAGGTTACATTTGGGATCATTCGACCAAGATTTCTTTCACTCAAACCAAAGCGAGCAACTAAAGAATTCCAATTCGTTCGTACATAATCCCAAACGAGTGCCTCTCCATATTTACGATTTCCAGCAACAGAGTTCAAGAACGAAAAGTAATCTTGACCGCGTACATATGTTTCATTTGCGGAAGCAAGCTCAATGTATCTTTCGAGGATAATTGGATCGTCAATAGCTGCTAATGCAGATTGAAGTTTTGATTTTTCAGTGGCATCAGCCTCGGAAGCGAAGATTTCAAAAACTCTCTGCCAATCTGCTTCAGTGCCAACTTCTTTCATGCCATAATAGTAGATTAATGAACGGAGATCAGGATGAGGACGTTCTTCAGTTGGATTATTTGTTAACCAAGCACGAAATTCTTCACCGACTTTTTTAAGGCATCCTTCATGACCCATTGAGCAAGCCAAGTCAAAAATTGTGATGCGTTTCAAGCTAAAAGAAGCAAATTAATTGGGTTTTAAAATTTCAAATTCTATACTTACTTGTCTAAATGTTTAGAAGCATCAACTGTCCAGTTAATGCTTTTATATGGAGCATCAACCAAATTATTAACATAAGTTAATAATGGCTTATAAAACTCAGTGTTGTAAAGAAGATTTCTGATGTTCTTGAGTTTAGTAGATACCGCATCCCATGGCACAAATGAAGTTTCTTTTCCTAAATATTCAGTCATTTGTAAAGCAGTTTCGTAAGGGACCTCTTGAGCTTGTGCCAATGAAAAGACATCGTTGAGCAAATGAGCTCGATCGAGAACAGAAAATTCAGTTGGATCATTAACTAAAGCATTACTTATACTTTGCCACATCTCAGGTTCGTAATTGACTCGATAATATCCCCTTTGGTCCCTGTTGAATTTAATCCATTCAACATTTTCACTCGGTGTGATTGTAATGCTAGTTTGAGTGTAATAGAACCATTCCCTCTCAACATTAGTACTATTAACCGATGAAATATAGGTGATTGGAATCGACCATTTGTAATCATACTCAGATTCAACGCTTTCCTTTCCATCGTTTTGCGGATCGGTAAAGAAACGTTTTTGGGTCAAAACAAAGTTATTTCCATTCTTTTTAACGTTAACAACCGGTATGCCTTTTTGACGAATCCAAGTGTTAACAATCGTGTTGATGTCTTCATCAGTATATTTTTTAAGGTTTCTTAATAGATCGTCGCTGTCAGCATTTTGATATCTCATTTCGTTTAAGTAATCAGTAACACCTCTGCTAAAATTCTCAGGACCTACAAAGTCTTCAATCATGCGTATAATGGAAGCGCCTTTATTGTAAGTGATACTATCAAATATCTCAGTGATTTGATTTGGTGTTTCGACACTGACAACGATTGGATGGGACCCTTTTAAAATTTAAAATTAAGAGATACAACTTCATATTTTAATTACTAAACAAACCTAATGTGGCATCTAGATCCAATACTGAATGCATAGTGTCCACTGTGAATTGGTCTTCCATTTCCCAATCAGGTTCGGCTGCATTTATACCCTTGAATTCAATGTACGACGCAAATCCTTCGTTGAGCCTAATAAAAATATTAGTTGAACATCACATAAGAATGTACAAGAAGCATAAAATTTTGCTTACCACAAGTCATTCCACCCTGTGAATTAAAATTGGTAAGATTTTATCTAAATGTTTGTTAAAAACTGAGAAACTTACATCTCATTGTCACAAGATTGCCGAACCACATGTGAGCAAACTCATGAGAAATTACTGCACAAATTCGCTGTTTGTTGCTGGTTGAACTAATTTTTGGATCGTATAGGAGGTTAGTTTCGCGATAAGTCACCAAGCCTACAGAGTAAAGTTTTTATGTAAGAAAAATATTTTTTAAAAAGGAAAACAGTACCCCATGTTTCCATTGCTCCACTGACAAAGTCGGGAATTGCAGCCAGACCCAACTTTGGAAGAGGATAAGGAATATTGAAATATTTGATGTAGAACTCAATAATATCTTTTGAGATGTTAAAAGCATATTCAGTCTTATCGTATTGTCCCGGTGTTGCATAAATGCTTAAATCAAAAGGTTGCCCCACTTCACTTTCGACATTAACTTGTCCAGTTCGATTTGCAAAATCAGAAACAATGAAAACTGTTAGATAAGTGGACATGGGAACACTTTCATAGAAATTATATTTCAAAAGACCAGCTGAATAAGGTTCGATGCTTTCAATATTCATATTAGATAGTGCATGATATCCATCACCCTCGGGACTGACGAGAGAGATTTTATATTTAGCCTTCATTGATGGCTCATCTAGAAAAAAAAAATTATTTAATATACTTTTAAGTTTATTGTGCTTACCAAAGCATGGAAAGCTCTGACGTGCGAAAGTTGGTTCAAATTTTGAAGTTGCAATGACTCTGAAAAATTTACAAGATTTAATTTAAATTTTAATCAATCGTGCCATTTCATAAAACGATTCGTGCTCATAACTTCCGACCAAATTTTTAAAGTTACCTTGTCTTATTTCTAGACTTATCGAAATATTTGCTGCTGTAAAAACCAACAATTTTATCTCCGATGGTTCCGTTGAAATCCATATCAACGGTGTAATTACCAGGATCCAGATGTGACTCTGGTTCTACCACAAAGTACTCGTATTTTTCAAACTCGAACGTGCTTTTGACATTAATTCCTTCCAAGCCATTTTGGAGTTGCCTCATCAACTTTGTGCTCGTTACATTCAAGTATTTCGAGTGGAGAGCAATAAATGGCATCTGATCCGTTATTTTAATATCAATCTTCACATTTCCACTGAATACTTTCTTATTTAAATCCGGATGAAGTAATAGATTGTAAGATAAAGGCTTTATAGACTTTGGAAGCCTGAATGTTAAATTCTCCACAATTTTATTCACACTCATGCTGTTGTATTTCTTTTTAAACTTTGAATCACTTGTGTCGATTGTATTCTTATTGATTTTATTAAGAATTGCGCGATTAATTAAAGAAATACTTGAGATTTTTTCGTTATCGCCAATTGCGTTAAAAGCAGACTTCTTATCAAGTCCTTTACCAACGGCTACTAAGGCGCAGATTAAAAGTAATGCTAAAAAATATTGAGACGAAATTTTTGACACAATTAGTGACAAAGAAATTTATTTAAAAATCTTTAAGTATTATTTGAAGCTGAAGAGATGATTTCGCAGAATGCCGGTGTTTACAAAATGATCGCCCTTTCGGCATTGATTTATTGAAATTTATCAGGGTTGAGTTTTTTTTCCGTTAAAAACATGAATTTATTTTTAACGATTTTTTAAGTGTTTAATTAATTTTATTTTAAAATTAAAAGCTCTTTTATTTACCCTAGATTTTTTTTCTCTTGTTAATACTCTTGTTAAAATTCGTTACACACTTTATTTTAATCTATAACTTACATAAAATAAAAAGAAAAACGACAATGCTGATTAGCGTTAAAATTAATATCGAAGTTCTTCTTTTTGATATCTCTTGTCTACTGAGCTGCTGTTGCTGCTGCTTTACGCTATTGGTACTATAGCTTGTACTTGACGGACGAATAAAATTATTTTGATTTGGCATTTTTGGTTGACTTTTTTTATGGCTTAATCTCTTAAGTATACACAATAATATCAAAAGTCTTTTGAGAAAGTTTCTATCACATATTAAGTTACAAAATTTCGCGACACTTTCTGTAATTAAAATTTGTGGGTTAATCAGATTACTTATTCTTTTAAAATTGCAGTTTTCATTGTATCCAATTCACTTTCCACAATGCGTGATAATCATGAAAGCATATTAAATTGTCAAGTTCAAGTAACTTATTTATAAACCTCACGATCATGTCGTGCCATTGCTAAAATTAAATAAACCTGTTGTACACTAGTTTTGTCATGTCAAGTCATGCATGCGCATCTTCCGGAGAGCAGTGGAAAGAGAAAAAATATTTCAAGTGCAAGATTGCAATGAAGTAGTAAAGAAAACCTAGAGAAAATGTAATGAAATGGAAAGTGGAATGTGGGATAATAGGTGCATGCACACGTTATGTCATATTGCATAATTTTATTTCATTTTTGTAGAGCGGTATGTATATAATGCAACATTACCCTGCTATGCAAGTCTATCGATGTGATGCATGTACGTGCTCATTCCTTTTATATCAAATTCAAGTGTGAAATTTATTTTTATTTGAAAATAAATGAGTAAATAACTTTACACACATTTTAAATGCTTGCACCTGACAATTCAAATAAAAAAAAACTTAATTGAGGTTCGATGATATTGGATGCGTCATTGATGCGTGACTTTCCATCAATAATAATATTCAGCGTAATCATTCATGGCGGTTAGTCTTGAAAAATTCATTGCAAGAATATTGAAAGCTTTGTTGAAAATGGCACAAAAAAGGTCAAGGTAGAGTGAGCGCAAACTATTGACAAGAGAATCTCAAAATTGAATTTCCACACCTACTCACAATGCTACACAAAGCATAATAAAAAACGCGTTGTGCATAGCTCACGTTTTTATTATTTTGCGCTATTCAAGTGTTTTTTGGGCTGTGAGAATTTTCGAACGCAAATTCAATCCACACACATTGCGACCATTGTTATTTTCTATTTCCTCGATTTTATCCATTTAATTGGTCATTATAGCGATGGTGAAGTTTTGTGATTTTCGAAGAAGACAAAAATAACGTAGATGATGAATGACGCATAAACGAGAAAAGGGTTAGATACACGCGTGTGAATTCGTAAAACTTTTTTAGCGAGTCATTGAAAGATTTTAATTTTTTTGATTCTCATGTTTAGATTCTATTTTTCTCCCTTCTCTCTTACTCTCACAATCTAATTTAGCTCTCTCTCGGTCGTTCACGACTGACCTCAACAGCTGTTGCGAAGCAACAGATGTTGTGTAAAAAAACGGTCAAAAAATATTTAAAAAAAAAAATTCTTACACGCGCTCCAATACTTCAACACCATCAACTTCACCACTCACCCTCTTCCCTCGATAATCATGCGCTCTCACTGTCGTACCCCCAATTCATTTTCATACAGTGACAAGATTAAAGACAGCGAGAGAAGAAGTGCAAAAACATTCATGTTACCAAAGATGAAATAAATAATAATTTTAGAAAGAGTTAATTCTTGTTGGAATTAATAAAAAAAATGTCAAAAAACTGTCAATCATAACGGTGAAATTAAAATCTTGCTCAAGAGATTCGTCAAGGGGTAAATTACGGTCGCGATCAATTCAAACATTCACATGCTTAATTTTCAAAAAGTAATTTTTGTTACCAAATTAAGTACAATAAATTTGATCAGGAAAAAGGGCTAAAAAATAAGTAAAAAAAATTAACAACACTCCCTTCTCTTTGTACAACTAGGTATTTCGCACGGAAAAGTATTAAATAAAATAAAATCAGTAAACATTTTGACATTTTTATACATTTTGTTATAGCTCTCTTGTAAACTTAAAACTAAATTTTGGTATTTGCTTTATCGCAACATATTAAACATATGTATGCAATACTTGAATGAATTTAATATTGAAATTTAAGATCCAAAAATTTGAGAAGTGGAGCGGTTTTAAAAAACATCAAACAAACAAAAATTACCGCTCCACTTTTCTAATTTTTGGATCTTAAATTCCAATATTAAATTTATTCAAGTATTGCATACATATGTTTAATATGTTGCGATAAAGCAAATACCAAAATTTAGTTTTAAGTTTACAAGAGAGCTATAACAAAATGTATAAAAATGTCAAAATGTTTACTGATTTTATTTTATTTAATACTTTTCCGTCGAAATATAGTTTACAAAGAGAAGAGTGTTGTAAATTTTTTTACTTATTTTTCCGATTTTCACTAATAATTTAAGCCGTTCTAAGACTACTCAAAAACCATTTCGAACTGAATTTTTTTACAATTTTTTAATTGTTTTTTAACCTCGACCTTCAGAAATGTAGGAGGAATGCTAACTTGATTAATGTGTTACAAGCACGATCAAAGATTTTGAATTACTTAGATTTAATTCGTGTTTGAGTAATTTATCGTGCATGCTGCTGTTGAATGTTTATAAACTTTGTATATTAAAAAGTGTTTTTATATCTTCCTTCCTTTTTCCAATTGAAGTAAATGTATATCAAGAGTTTATTGATGTAATGTAGTGAGAATTGATATTATATGGGAATTAAATTTAAATCTTGTATTAATTTCTTTAAAAGCTTTCAAATTTAAAACATTTTTTCTCATATAAATTTAATTGTCGTCATTTAAAAGTCTTTTGTAATGTCAAATTTTCAAACACTCATGGGGTTTAATTAACCAAAACTGATCGCTTTAATTCACACTTCACTAATTTGACCATTACTCACACACGCATGATGCGATGACAACAATGAGAGAGTCTATAGAGAAAACTAAACCGTTATCGAAACGTTTTTGATCTTGTGTCAATGGCGTTGCTACAAATGACTTTTTGATTCACTCAAATTTCTTTCTTTTGCTCAAAATCGATTTCGCGGCAATTAAACTGAGAAATGTTTGGAAGCAAACGGCATGCGGCAAACAAAAAAATTATCGAGTCATAAACAAGAGCAACAAAGCGACAGTGATAAAAGATTTTTTACGTTTGACATTATAAAAAATTATATTCAAAATCGCGTGCATTGTTTAGTTATGCAATGCACGAGTGAATCAATTTTGCATTTAATGCAATTTAACTTGTAAATTGATCGCAGCTCTCAAAAGTTCTCGATTTCATTTGATGATGAAAAATTATAATTTTTTAAACTTGAAATTGACTAATTTAACATCGACTTGTCTTAAACAGTTGTGCAAAATTTTTTAAACGTTTTTTAAAAACTTTCAGATTTTTTTCTGTTTTACTTTTCACTTTTTTTCCGACACTTTAATTTACTGTCGCTAATATTTTTTTACCGCAACTATAGCAATTTCTCAAAATTTTGAATTCTTCACGCGACATGATATTTTTTGGCTGTATAACGCAACATGAATAACTGATGTGTGGTTTGTGCAGAATTCATCGACCCGAAAAGTGAATTGGATCATCGCACGTTGTTAAAGAAAGAAAACCCGTTTTCTTCCTCCCGAAAAAAATGAAAGAATTGAGCTTCAAAAGAACTGACCAAAAGAATAAAAATTTGTTACTGCGCGAACATTCGCAAAATTTCTTTTCTATGCCCGAGAATAATTTTTTATACACACGAACGAGACTAAACGCGCTGTCGAAATAATTTACGTCTGCACGAAACGATCGTCGATTTGAAACTGAAAAAAATGTTTTAGTTTTTTTTCTTCATTTTCCATCTTTTCGTAATACTAAAACGTAAATAATAGTTTATAGGGCATTCGCGGTGGGAATGCAAGTATTGTTTTCGAAAAAAAAACTAAAAAATTAAATTTAGATTTTTTTAAAAGAATTTTTTAATTAAGACAGTAATTTAAAAATGATCTTTTTATTCCTAAAATTTTAATAAATTTGGTAAATGTAATTTTTCAAATTTTTTTCCTCAACAGTCACATTCAACTTTTTGCATTTTTGTGAGTGATTTTCTCTCTCAAATTTTTTTCGAGGGAAGCTTGTTGATGTTTTTTTTATTATGGTCTGAGAATATCATGTGATTTGGTTGACTTGAAGGTTTTGCATAGATTTGCTATCAAACTCTTAATCTCTGTCATCATCGCCTAGTGAAATTTGTTGCATGACGATTGAAAATTATCTCAATTGCATGATGAATAAGGCTTAATTTCAAGTAGATGATAGACGACCGGCAACTTCCTTTATGCTCGCGGCTAAATAAAATTAGCAGACAGGAAAAAGTGCCATTGCAACATC
Organism: Tanytarsus gracilentus; assembly: GCA_038502055.1. Classification (NCBI taxonomy): domain Eukaryota; kingdom Metazoa; phylum Arthropoda; class Insecta; order Diptera; family Chironomidae; genus Tanytarsus; species Tanytarsus gracilentus. Next base: position 1,160,071 of record JAXRKN010000045.1, on the reverse strand, counting down.
GACTACCAGCATCACTCAAAACAAATAGAAAGCGATTGAAGAAATAATTTTTGACTTTGTTACATATACACGCGGTGGTCAGCCACGTTTCTTTGCCGATATACAAAGTGGATATTAATCAACCTATAAGTTATTACATCATCACGCACGTAAAGTGTTTTTATGGAATCTCGAATGGATTTATTGCATGCTCTATTGCCTTATTAATTATGGAGATACTCAACTCACTTTAAATTTATTTCTTTTGCATGTGGACAATTCGTTTTTGTTTGTCTATATTATCCATTCATAACATGCAGCAACGATGATGTGATGACGATTGTCAATGCAATTCGATGACGAAAGCAAAGAGTAACATTAAAAAAGAGAAAATGAGAAGAGTTTTCGGCTTTTTTTGACCCAAATAGTCTAAAGAAAAATAAATTTGTGTTGAAATTTTTGTTTTTAAATTTTATTTGACAGAGTGAGGAAAAGAGAGGGATACTGGTCAATTTGAGACGTGATTAATGAGGTGAGTCACTTTGACAAGGTGTTAATTTTGATCAGATTATGTTGAAGTGTCATTTTGTTGACTAACAAATTGTAAAAATATATTGTGGATGATTAAGAAATAAGTTGTTCATAATGCAAAAATTATTTGACAGGAAATAAGAAAAGCAAGGGAGAACATTTTTATGTTTTTGAAGTAATTTTTACAAACTTTTTATAAGTTTTTATTGTCATCAAAATATTTTTACTTAAAATTTTGTCAAAGTTTGCAATAAATCATCATAAAATTAAGAGGAAATAAATTATAAATAAGGTGTATTATGTACATATAATTTATTGATACTCCGAGCTATTTAAAACCTAATTGAATAATTAGATTTAATTGAAGCAGCAGTCACGAGTGTACAGCGGAATATTTAAGTCAAATTGTTATTCAAAACTGTCACACACAGTGTGCAAATGCAAATTAAATTTTATTCCGCTAACGTGCAACATGAAAATAAGATCGTTCATCATTTTAATGTTTTGTCGTGGCGCGAGACAATCTTATGTATTAAATTTTAAATAAATTTTAAAATTTAACATGGAATTGAACTTTTCTCTTAATGTTTTTTTAAACCTATCTGATTATTATATTTTTAACTAAGTTAAACAAAATTCATTGTTAAATTAAACTTTTTAAAATAAAATACTTACTTCTGAACATTTGCCTAAAGAATTATCGCCTCAATCGACACCAAAAATAAAAATGATACTGCTAAGAAATTTCTTTCTGCCCCAAAATTAAAAATATTTTGCCAGTTGACAAGAAAACTGGTTGCCATTAAATTTGGCACAAAACTGTTTCTGCGTCATTATCATCAAAATAAAAGCTAACAAATATTACTAAATGCGGGAGTTATGAGCAAAAAATACATATTTTTGACTCACCTGTCGCCCTTTGTTGTATCTTTGTACGAACTGAGATAAAAACCAACTATTTTATCTTCAAACGTTCCTGAAAAATCAATCTCAAGTATCGAGTTATTGCTTACAGGAGCTATGGATCCTAATTTAATTTTAAGTTGTTCCATCGACACATCGATATCATGGCTCTAAAGAAAATGTTTAAAACAGAGAAATTAAATTTTTTTAAAAATTCATACAGAAACCGTTGCAGCCGAGTAATTGATGGAGCTGATTGTGAGGTTATTAACATGAAGAACAATTTCATCAGTCGCTTCCAGAATGTTGAGTAAAATTTTGACATTTCCAGTGAACACTCTTTCAACAAGATTAGGATATAAAAATAAATCATATGAAATTGGAAAAAGCGTGTCCTTTAGTCTCAAATTCACGACAGGTGGTGCAGACGTTGTTGCCTGAGAAAGAGAACTCGATTAAATTTCAGTTACATTTAAATTGAAGAGCTTTGCATGAGCTTTCAGCTTTATGTGGTGAATTTTTTTCTCACCACACTCCATGTGATCGTCGACTTTAACAATCAATGAATCACTCAATTGAGTGAAATTAAAGCAATTAAACTATACATCAAAAAAAATTTATGACAGAGACTAGACAGAAAATGAAAAATGTGCAAGCATTTAAAATTTTTTTAAAAAGTCGAATGAAACTCACATTTAGAAATTCATTAACTTTTATTTTCTCAATTACAGCTTTAAAAAAAATTATGCATACGTAATGCTAATTCATGAACAAAAATTAAGTACAAATACACAGCACAAAAACCACCAAATTTTTTTAATAAAATTCCTTTATAATCACCGAAACAGAAATTATTAATATAAAGTTAAAAGATAAAGTTGTCTCATAGTTAAATAGATGAAATTAAATGAAATTTAATATTTTAAAAATTCAAGCCGAAAACTTATGCAAAACGTCTTCTTCTTACAGCTCCTGTTGTAGGTGCGTCTGTAGGAGGATTTGTTGGTTCCTCTGTAGGAGCATTAGTAGGAGCATTTGTAGGAGCATCTGTAGGAGCATCTGTAGGAGCATTTGTTGGTGCCTCTGAGGGAGCTGGGGTTGTATTATCTATTTCCCTTCTCAATTCAGCATTAATTGCAGCTAAAAATTTTAGCAATAAAAGAAATAGGAAAACACTTTAGCTTAAACTTCAAAAGTGTTTTCTATGATTTCGTTAATCTTTACCCAGTGTCCATGTTGAGACAATAAATGCAAATGTGCATACAATTAAAAATGATGAAAGTTTATTGTTTCCGATCCACGCTAAAAGAAAAGTCGCAAAACAATTGTGAAATACAAATTTAGTTAATTGTGTTGAAGAAAACTTATCAAGATAAGATAAGATTTCGTTGGAAGTTTGAAAAAGTTAATTCCAAGTGAAAAACGAAGCACTTATAAGTGCCACTTTATCGATTGCTATAAATTAGAAAATTATTACATCATACGATCGATTTTTATTTTCTAGAATTGCGTGGCATATTTTTGCAAAATTATTACATACTTAGAGTTGAATCAACGCAAGCACCGAATTTACTCATTTTTCTAATTTTTTTGATTTAAATTTTCCTTTAGATCCTTTCACGATGAATTTTCGACGTATACTGTCGAATGAAAAAATCGAGTTTTTTCTGTTCTTCCACATTTAACCCTCGCATACCGTTACAATGAGTATGTCTTATCAATTATTTTTATCTTTCACTACAAATATAATTCTTGATAAAAATGCACCTGTGAGAATGAGTTCCAAAATTTTTGACAGATTTTCAGTTTAAAACTTGGAGAGGTAGCGAAGAGACTGATTTTAAAAATGAAGAATTTTGGAGCTTTTAAAATTTAAATTTTTTGTTTGAAAAATAAAAACGGAGCTATAAAATTTTATTTTTTTAACATTAGTTTCTTAGTTTCTTTAAAATGCACTTTTAAATTTTGAAAACTCTTAACCTTTCTTTGTCTTCTTGAGCAATTTATCAGCTAATATATTTTTGATAAAAATAATGTTCTTCGCATTTAGCTCTTTCCATTGAACTTTCACTACATAGAAGTCAGGTTGTGCACCTCAACTGCGGTGACCTCATTAGTAAATCGAAGCAAAGAAAATCGATCGAAAATATTTTTCGTACACACGAACATGGAAAAATTGTTGGAAATGTTTAATTAATATTTAAGTATATCGTATTTATATCAATCACATGCAGATGATAAATAATAAACCACTTTTGGTGTTCAAAAATATTATTTACTTCTAGTCATTGATTTTTCTAATATAAAGTCTTAGTTGCGATGTTAATTGGGACAAAAAAGAAATAATAATTAAAACGTAACTAGGTCTTCCAACACCTTGATAGAGAACATTGGTTGTACATACCGATAGTGGACTCTTATTTTCATTGAATTTGAACAATTCGAGTCACATGTTCAATCAAATAGAAAAAAAAATTATTTTCATTTTCATTCTATAAATTTTTTTATAAAATTTTTGAACTTTTTTAATTTTAAGTTCTCAAAGTTTTTTCATTAATTTTTCTGGATTTTTTGAAAAATATTGTGAATAATTTTTTAATTAGTTTATTTTTCAACTTCCAATAAAATCACAACCACAAAACTTTTGGCAACATTTCAAACTTACTAAGCACTCTGCTCACATAATCACCAAAACCCATGATCACAGTTTACTTAAAATATTTTTTTCTGATCCGAATTGCTTAAAATATAGACTACAAATCGCTTTAATTTGACATTGTACTACAGATTTTAAACCCATTTCACGGGTACTTAAAATATATTTTTCTTCAAAAGAAAAGATAATTTTACAAGCTACTCAAAAAGTATTCCCTTATCAAAAAATGATTTATTGCTAGCATTGTTCCTCGCATGAAGCTTGTTCATTGCTGATAAGTGTCAAAAAGTAATTGTTATAATTGCTATCGATTTAATGATTAACTAATGAGTTTTTTGCTACTCCTTCTGAGGGAACTGTAATAGCATGTGATAATAAAAACTTACATAAAATCATACTGGATTTTAGAAAATCAGCCAAAATTGCGTCAATTTTCTAATTTTCAACCCTAGTTATCGTCTACATTTTATATGATTAGTGAGCATGAGCCACTCGATTCCGTGACATCGACATATTTTCTGTATTGCTTTTCTTATCACCGCTATTACAATCGCTTTTTGAGGTCACTTGCTATAAATGATAATGGAAAGAAAAACTATAACTTTCCACCTCGACGCGTTGTGTGCGCTTAATACAACATTTGCATAGGAATGTCCAAGAAAAAAGAAATTAAATCAGAAATGAAATTCTTTTAATTTTATTAATTTTTATTAATGAATCTTATGTGAAAGCATTATTAATAAATAATTATAACATTGCCTAGTCATTTTCTCTGTAGGTTGAATTTATGATCCGATCTGGAAAAAAAATATATTTTGGGATTAAAATTTCAGATTTTGAAAAATACTTCACGGACATGAGAAGAATTTTTTGCAGACGAGAGTAAAAATTTCTCAAACATGTCTCATCTCGTACAAAACTAGAATTTAAATACTTACATTGACACAATTCTCGCTTCTTCTTTGCTCTATTTTCCATCTCAACATTTTCATTTTCTTCTGTCGTCTGCAAAACATTAAAGTAAATTTATTTTTTATGTTGAACGGAATTTATTAGTTCTGGTTTGTGTCTTACATATAATAGATGTTCACTTTCAAAGACTAAGCTGGCATCTGACGAGTATATTCTTGAGTACATGAAAACTGCTCGGGCTAAGATAATGAGTACAATCTGGATAAATATTTTAAAAGTTTGAATCAAAACTTTTTAATTTAAATTATAGGTAATTTAACACATATTATTCGCACTCACCACATTCAAACCAATAAATCCGTTGACTACCTTTGTAATTTTATTTAAATCATCGATAATGTCAGATATGACGGGAAAACACCCACTCAAGTGTACATTGTCATTATTGGTATAAACTTTTGTTGATGAAATCCCGCGAGCGCAACTATAAGGCAGCATAATGAGTTGTTTTGATGATAATTTTAATAAATCGCCTTCTTGTTCTGGTGAAAAATTTACTCTTGACCAGTCGGTGTGATTGGAAACGCCGCAGCATTGATAATTGTATTGAAGATTATCGAATATCAGAACCCACTGTGGATCGCTTTCGTATAGTTTGATGCCAACTTTTAGAGACTCTTCAAAATTTAAAGCCACATAGTTCATTGTGTCGATGTAAAGCCAAGTCATAAATAGTGATCCAATAGCTGTCTCAATGCTTAACAAAATCCATAAAATTGTGCATACTTTCAAATGCCTCGTGTACACATCGTTGAAGAGTAAAATAACAATTATGCCACCCGAGAAGCAAATCGACACATGCAATCCATATATTTTCGCTATTAAAATCACTTTAAGTGCTTCGTGCTTCTCAATTTGAAAAATATTGTCACCGAGAAAAAGTTTTGTGTACTCGGAGATGGCGACAAGTAAAAGTCCAGCGATAATTTCAAAAGATGTGACAGCTATGAGTGTTCGAAAGAGACACAAATACAATTTTTGTGGTCTCATTTTAAAATTAAAAAAATATTTTTACCACTAAGGTTACTGAGTAGATTTCACTGAAATTAATTTATTTTTGAAAACATTTTCTTACAAATTGTGATTTAAAATTTAAATGAATCAAATTTTTCAATAAATATTTATTATTTATTTATCCATTAAAGTTATACAAAAAATGCAATAAATTTTTATAAACTTAAATTCTATTTTTTATCTAAAATTTTGTTGGTTTTTAAAAATAAATACCTAAATTTTTTTTCAATTAAATTTACAAAATAATTTAGCGTTTCAAGTTCTTTTTGGTATAGAGAAGAGGAAAATTTCTTAAGTGCATCATAGAGGCTGAAATTTTAATTTCTATTTAAATAAATTCAAGTTACTTTCCATAGATTCCATATTGAGTTAATTTATAAATGATTCAGGCTTTCCATCCACCTTATAGCCATCGAACTGCGTTTCATGGCGTCGCTCTGGAAAGGTAGGAAAAGGATAGTCTCTATGTAAAAAAGGTCCACTTTGTGCGAATGATTTCATATACAAGCTCTGGTGGTGAGATCGGAGTGCACCTAAGAGGAGGAAAAGAATTGCAACCTTTCCAGCGAGAAGAGATTTCATGAGAAAAAGTTTGATGGTTGTCAACATAAAGGGAATGATCGCTGATTGAAGAAGGAAGGGCAAAATAAAAAGAGGAACAATTCTTTCAAGCATTCCAAACTTTTTTCCTCGTCCTGTTAAAATTAAAAATTAACATTGATTCAATTATTATTTTAAACTTAATACGAAACTAACCTGAGAAAATTTCTTTTAAGGTGTTTTTATCTAAATTAACATTTACGGAACTGTCTTCTTCATCAACGGTGACATTCGCAAACCGTCCGATATTGTAGTGAGTTGCGTTATCTTTTGCATCAAACGATGAAATTTCATAAGCTTCATCGTCATCATCATCTTCAAGATTTTCATGATTTACTTCTAATTTTTTAAGAATTTCATCGTTCTTATCATTTGACTTCTCTTCACTCGATTCTTCTGGAATTTCATAAGCAAATTTCCCAAATCCGTCTTTTGATTCTTCTTTAAAAAATTTGCCAATTTTTTCTGGCATTTTAAATTTACTGCTGATTTTTAGAGTCTCAGCTGAAGGCGATGGGTGTGTCACTGCTTCAGTTGTTTTAATATCCTTGACCTCTTTAACCTCCTCAACCTCACTCTCCATATTTTCAAAAGGCGTAAACTTTGGAATGTCTTCATCAAAATTTGCTGATGATTTCCAGGATTTTCTCATTGCACAACTTACGCCGTGATGAAAAATCACAATCATTGCGATAATTTTCCACATATTTTTATTCTTAAGAGATATAAAAATTCACTCCACTCGATGCGATGCAACAGTAAAGACTAAACTGCACTCGGTCTAATCTTGCGCTAAAGAGAGTAATAATTGGCAAAGGAAGGAGATGCAATGCTGCAAACATAACCGCTATTCTCTTTTCACAGACGCTTAGCGGTTAACAAGTGTATATGCGCGAGAGCATTCTCATGTGCTAAACTTGTGGCAGCCCATTACCTAGTTCTGGAATACCGGATTCCATGTTGTCTCTACTGAAAGTAAGACTGAAAAATAGAGCACGTGATATTCGCTAACATTCGAAACGCATCATCGATGAATTTAATAAAGCGCAAAAATCGTGCGCGTCATAAATTATTTGTGTCGTCTTCACAGAAACGATATAGTATTGTTTTTTGGCGAAAATATTCTAAAGCGTGACGAAAACTGCTTGTTGGCCTCAATACCATGCTGAAATTCCGAGTTTAATTAACCACGAAAGCATTCAATTAATTAATTTAACAATTTCCGTTATTTTTTCTTTATTGCAATTTCAAAAACAAAGAAAAACAGCAAATAAATTAATTTAAATAAATAAGTTAATTGATGGCAAATTTAAGGTTTAGAGGAATTGTAAATTAAAGAAAATTACCAGTCTTTGTAAAGCACTGGGACTGGTGCTGGTGGGCCTGATGCATAAGTCAATGGCACTGCCTGTGGAAGTCCCCTGGCGATCATTTGACCAATTGTGAGAATCAAGAGGACAACCTAAAGAATTTTAGAATAAGTGATTAAGGAAATAATTATGTTTTGTAGTTTATGAAAGGTTAAAACATATTTATGGTAGACTTTATACTCACACCAACCCCAAGTCCTTTGACTGACACGATGGTTAAAGCTCCCAAAAGAGTCGTGATCATTCCAACAACAAATGCAGCAGGAATTATTGCAAAGCTGATACGCTTAAGGAAATGATGTCCGAAAGTTCGTGGCTCTATTCAAAAAATTTTGAATTTTAAATTAGACTTTTTTAAAGCAAAAAAAGAAGATTTTTATAAAATTTATTAAAATCAGTTTTCACATTTTTTTCTTATTGCAACAGTTTAACATATTTTTGCATAAGTTCACTCTAATTCATGAACAAAAAAACGAGAATTTGACACATTGTAAAACTTCATATTTTCTTTCAGTAAGTCAATGCACACAAGTAATTTTGAGTTTCTTTCATGAATTTCACTCAAAATTACATTTGATTTTCTAAACTAGTTATTGAAAAAGTTCATTCAATGTCTGTCTAGCTTAAAGGTTAATTTAATTTCTTATTCTTTTTCCTTGAAAAATTCACTTTACCTTGAATATGAGACTCCACATTATCACTACTAACTTGGCACATGATTGCGGAAGTATAGCACAAAACAACAACAATAATGCAAAAAATTCGATTCATTTTGTCTTTTAATATTTTGCTCTTCACTCGATCGATCACCGTCAATTAGCAGAATTAAACTGATTGAATTTCGATCAATTCAAAAGTTTTTTATTTGATTTTTGGAAAAGTGTCAACTATTGTATGCAAAATTATGTGGGAGTGTGGGTGTACAGAAAAAGGGACTAAAAATTCACTTTTTACCGCTTCAATACATTCGTGTTTTCTTGCAGAAGTGCCAAAAGACGTGATTTGAATTTTCAATTAATTTAAAGCGAAAGAATTTTTCACTTTCTTTTAAAACATATTTGTACTATTGAATTATGGTCATCAGTCAGCACCAATATATTAAACCTCGGGTTATGATTAATATAATTAATTCAAGAGGAACTTTGATTTGATTAAAGTTGGTTGAAATTTTAAATTTAATATTTATAACGAAAAAGTTAAAATCTATTCTTGAAAAACAAATTCAAACTTTCCCTTGATTTATTTTGAATTTTTTTTCCATGTCATCTGAAATTATATCAATATCTAAACCTAGTTCTCACTCTAGCCAAATCACTTTTTATCATTGATTAAATCGGTAAATAAATTAGAGCACTGAGATTGTCTCAAATTAATATCTGCAAGCACCAATCAATTAATGAATAATCAGTGATTCGTGTCCTACAATCGAACATGTCTGATAAAGGAAAGTTTCAGCAAGGTGTAAACACTCGAGATATTGTTTTACAGTTTCATATTGTCAATTTCTTTCTTATTAACTTCTTTATCTTATTCACGTATTTAGAACTCATTCAACCTCGCCGCATAACCGCAACACTTGAAACGTTATTAAGAATTTCCTCTCCAATTGAGTTAATCTTGAGTGTGTGCTGCTGAAGAAGTGAGATAGAAAGTAATAAGAAAATCGCATGCAGCATGTTAGTATCTTGTAGACATCCGAGTTAAGAAGTGCAATTTGAGATGAAGTGCCTCAGTTTGATATTTTTTTTCTTTTTGTCATCGCAAGTTTTGTGTGAGCATCAGAAGGATGATTCAATTAAAGGTTCAATTCCAACTCAAATTTATCGCTGCATTGAAAGGCACAATTTACTGAGGTGCCTCAAATTTTTCGTTCTTTTGAGACTCGAATCGCGTGATTACTCATTCAATGGAAATTCAACGATTGATTTTCTTGGAAGCATTCTAAGAAGCGAAAAAAATTTACCAAGTTACATTCCCGACAAAATTTCTCAATTAAATGACGACGAACTCGATGACCGATTGACGGAGAGATTTCAAAAATTCTACAAAGATCGCCCAATTAAATTGCACTTTATCCCAAATATGTTAGTCAAAGTCGTTCCAGCTCGAGGAAATGATTTGGAAATTTCATTGAAGCGAATCAAAAAAATTGGCAGAGCGATTAAAGATAATAAATCTGAAGAAGATTCTTATTATGACGATGATGAAGACTTGGAATTGAAAGATGAAAAAAATGATAAAGAAATGGAGAAAGATAAAGATAAAGATGATAAAAAAGGTGATATGAAAAAAGACGAGCTTGAAAAAACTGGCCATCGGAAAAAAACAAGCCTCCTTCAAGTTGGAGTTCCTCTCCTTCTCGCGCCCTACATGGTGTTCGCCTCCTTTCTCCCAATTATCATTCCTGTGATTAAATTTGCGACAGTCTTCACATCAATTGTAAATCTTACGGCACTCGTTGCATCTATATTCTATTTAGCACGACAACATGCATTGGATAGAGAAATGCAACAAACAATTTACTTCAATCCCGGTTATAAAGAGAGGAGAAAATGAAAACTAGAGCAGCGTGAGATGTAGAATGAGCAGGTTAGGACATTTAGTGGTGTTCTTTAAAATTTTACTTCCGCTCATGTCAAAAATCTAAATATTTAATTTTAAATAGAATTTTATAACAAAGACTCGCTGACATCAATTTGAATATATTACAAATAAAATCATACTCTACTCGAATTGATGCCTGATATAAAAAAATATTTTAAAAGTTGTATTAAAATAAATAAAATTATAAGAATAATTTTTGTATTGTTAAATTTTTTTAAAAACACTAAATGAATTGGCAAATTCAAAATTGTATTCAGCATATTTTAAGTTCAGTGTCAATTAATAAAAAATGATTTCCTCAAAGCAGTTGATTGCAGTGTTGCATAATTTTGAAGTGTCACCCAAATATATCAAGAGAGAGAGAGAGAATAGTGAAGACAAGGCAATTTATGGGTGTATATAACCTGTTTCTCACAAGCTTAAAGCTTACTCACCAAAACAAAAGAAAAGAAGAGCAAACACGTGGAAGGGCTTGCACGTCGTTGCGTTGATTGTTGATTTTATAATTATTTCGTAATTAATTAAGCATTTTGACAAATATTTAAACTTCTTACATAATACAAAACCTGACTATTGACTTAATAATTTGAGATGAAATCAAACAAATTTTTTTGGAGAAAGTTTATGATTTTTATTTTAAAATTTCATTCATAATGTTTAAAGGCAATAAAAATATTATCATTGGGTGGGGTTGATTACTTTAATGTCCTTAATTTCTTCCTTGGGAATATCATTGTCACCTAGATAAATATTTTTTTTTAAATTGTAAATTTAAATTTTGATTGTGCTCACCATAACCCCAATATGTTTCAGGAAACTCATTTTCCTCGTGAGCCCAAATTTTTTCATTAAAGTTGTCATTGTTGTTTGCAATATCTTGGTTTTTTTTGTTCTTTTCCTTTTCAAGCTCTTTCGCAAAACGATGGCTGCCATCACCTGTTCGCAAAACTCTTCTTCTGATCATTTCTTCAGATACAGTTTTGAGGTCAGTGGCCCACCCTAGCCACGCAAAGAAGTCAATAAAAGGAATTGTAAAGTTGCACCAATATCGAGGCAATTCACTAACTTTGTAGTCCCATGGATACACGTGATGAAAATTGTGCCAACCTTCACCGAATGCCAAAATACCAATGATATACGAATCGTTCGGCAAAATGTCTTTTTCGAAGGGCTTATGGCCACCTCCCCAGCTGAATGGAACGTGTGAAAACGAGTTTATTGACCATGTAATGTGCCATGTGAGTATAAGCCTGAACATATTCATGTGATAAGCTGCAGTTAAAGATTCGCCAAAGAAGTAACAAGAGAGAAAAATTGGTAGACCGAAAGAGATGAGCATTACAAGTGGCAGATAATATCTAAAAAAATAAACTGATGACAATTGTTTCAAGATTTTAAACATTAACGCACTTGTTTTGGAAATGGAGGATGGGATCTGATTCAAGGTCGGCCATGCTGATACGTCCGCCATACTTTCTAACGTCCGGATGTTTTTTGCACATCAACCAACCCATGTGTGAGAAGAAAAATCCCCGACTTGCATTATGTGGATCAGCATTTGTGTCTGAGAAATTAAAATAAAAAAAAATATTCTTAAAAAAATTTAATCAGAATTAAAAATAAATTTCTTCACGGTTATAATATTAAAATTAAAATTACAAGTCCGTTCACTTTCAACTGCATGTGAATCATCAACAAGTTGTCACATTAAAAAAAATCTCCGGCAATCCACAAGAGCCTTTCACTGTGTTATGTTTTCGTTTTTTTTTTGGTAAAACATAAATTCCAAGTAAAAAAAATATTAATAACTTTACCTGAATATTTATGATGAGCACGATGATCACGAACCTACATGAATATATATTAATTAATTAACAAATTTCAAAATATTTTCGAGTCACCACAAAAATATTTCAAACTCACCCACTCAATGCAACTGTTTTGCAACGCAATTGTTTGGAAAAATATCAGCAACAACTGAAGTTTTCGGTTTGCTTTATACGAACGATGAGCTAAAAGTCTATGAGCGCCGGCTGCAATGCCCCAAGAGCCAAGAATCGCCCAAAATGCCGCTAATTTATTAAAATATTCAATTATATAATCGCTGTGAATTGTGATTTAATCTCGAGATTTACCGAGCCAAAAAGTTGAAGTTTGGACAGGCATGGAAAAAACACGAAATGCAGCATAATGAAGATAAACGAAAATCGCGACATTGCGCCAAACGATTTCTAATTTGTAGGGTTTCTCTCCTGGTTTGGTTTCATAAGGTGTTTTATTTGGATAATCACGCTGAAAATTTTATTTTATTTAAGATATAAAAAAGGGGTTTTAATGGTAAAATGACTACAGTTTACTTACAGTTTTGAAATCTGATGAGCAAATATCTACATCTTTCTGATTTGGTGGCATGTTCTAAAAATTATTAAACTTTCAGATTATGCAAATATTGATTTTATGATTTTTTTAATTTTCTTAATTACTAAAAATCTAATGAGCGTTTGCCATAAAATGTCACTGAGTAATGACAGCATTTTATTTTTTAATAGAATGAAAAAGCTCTAGAATTTCCAAATTTGTTTAAAGCTGCAAACAAAAATTATTCTCGAAAACTCATAAAACTAAATTTGAAAGTAAATATTGAGTTGAGATGAGTTATGTAAAAAATTTTCGGCGATGTCGCATTGAGTGTGCACAGGTTTTGTTTGATATATATTTAACTTTCTTTTGCACACAATTTTCGTCTTCTTCATGATTTTAAATCATTAAATGGATAGTTAAATTTTTAATTTCAGTTGCTTCATTTATTTTTCTGCGCGCAAATTATTTTCAATCAAAAAGTCAAATTTAATATTGCGCACAATTGTGTTTAATTCCAATTACTTGGTTATTAAAATTAAAGCTGTTTCGACTTCACAATGCATTGACTTGATGAAACAATTAAAAAATAGTCATTATATGAAATTTCTCACAAGAAGTAAATCACTCGTGATGGTGTTGTCCGTGTACTTTTTATTAAAACTTTAAGTTTTTAAACCTTTCACTTTGTTAAAATTAATTTTCAAAAGTTTTAATTTAAAAATGAAAAAAATTCACTTACGCCTGAATAACTGACTTTTTTACTTCCTCAATATTTTTTTAAAACAATCATAAATCCCGAATTTAAAATTTATCTTTCAAATTTTTAGGTATGCTCGCTTTAATGTCTAGACGATGACTGCACTATGGTTGTACAGCTCAAAACGCCCTACCTAGAGAAAACTCTTAACAAAGACTATAGAAAACGAAACGTGCATGTGTGGTCGTCATCATATTTTGTATCGTCGGTTTTTAATTTGGTGTAAGTATGTAAAACAGAGAAGAGGGTAATTTTCAAGGCTAAGCATGTAATCTGGTTAGTATAAATTAGATCCTTGGTGACAAGATCTGATGAGATCGATAGAATGAGAAAAAAATATTGAGCAAGAAAACTTTAAAGTGTTAAATTAATTTAAAAGAGTTAACTTTCTAAAAATTTATACAAAAAAAACTTTCCATTATTCATTTTGGAGTTTTATTTAAATCTCTCTTAAAAATTCACTGTCCACATTGCATCATAAATACTTTCAATTTTTTTTATCCCTCTTCACGTGAACACTACATATATGACGTCTAATGAAGACTAAGAAAATTGATAGACAAAGAAAGCGAGCACGATCATGTTGAGGATGATTGCCGCATGATTCATTATTAACAGGTTGAATGCCGAATTCAGTTCGTGTTATTCCATTTTAGAAGATGAGCTGTGAACCGGCAATCATTGTGCATCCATCATTATGATCTGTTTGAGTAATTTTATCTGGCGCATGGCTATTCTATTGGCCACAGACATTGTTGTTCGTTATAAATACGTTCCAAAAACATAAATGTTGGGAACTGGATTGTTTCGCAAAAATTCAAATGATTGCGCGGAAAAATCTCTCAATTTACCCAGGGATGAGAACTCCGATTTTTTTTGACCGTGAGTGGCCGTAAGTGTCCGTAAGTGTCCGTATGTGTCCGTAAGTGTCCGTAAGTGTCCGTAAGTGTCCGTAAGTGTCCGTAAGTGTCCGTATGTGGCCGTAAGTGGCCGCAAAATTTTGGAGTTCTCATCCCTGGCAATTTACATGCTGAGAGGGCGTGTCAACGAAGCTTATCAAAAGTGCAAATTGTGGCTGTAAAACTAATCGGCAAAATTAATTAACGCGTTAAAAATACTAAGTGATATACAATTTTTATTACACGTCTTGAAATAAAGCTGTCAATACATAGAATATGATTAGAATTAATTTCAAATACAGAAAGAAATTGATTTGCGAATGTAGAAAAAACCTCAGAAAGATTTCACTCTTGTTTTCAACTGTCAACCTTTTTTTAATTTAAGTACTTACTAGAAGTTAAAAGTAAACTGTGTTTTTTAATTCTTTTATTGTAAATGCTGAACTAGGTTAACATAAAATAAATTACATTTAAAAAACAATTTTAGTTTGGATGGCATTGCTTATCACGGACACGACTTTATTCGTCAAAAAAGATGAGATCTGAAAAGTGACATGTTAAAACTTTAAATATTAAATTGGTAGCTAAATAAATTCTATCGTAAAAAAATTCTTGGACTTGAATGTGCTCGAAATTTCAGCTTCTATTCACCAATTGTTTAATTTGACAAAGTAAAAACACCCCATATTATCTGATTTGCCAATTAAATTTTCAAACTTAAAGTGTTCCGAATTATTTTTTCACATTAAACTGTGTATCTGCAGATATCTGGTAACTTTCCTTTGACTCTTGATAAACTTTATATCCACAATCACTTTAATAGTTCATTAGCATACCTGTTCATTTCTCATTAAAAGGTGGCGTACGTGGCAAATTTTTGATAAGCCTAAAAACCGCCAAATGAGTGCAACATTTACATTTTGTTGCAAATCATCAGTGCAGTGGCGATTAATTTTATATTTTTTACATCAAAAAAATTAAAAGCTCATTTAAAAGCTCAGAATAACTTTTCAAATTAATTTGTCACGTCTATAAAACTCGAACGCATGTTTGCAATAAAAAAAAATTTAAATAAATTTTGAGAGATAAAATTTTACAAAAACCAGATTTTTTGCATCTTAAACCATCTTGTTTGGGAAAATTGTCTTAAATGACTCCACGTGCTGCACAAAAGTATAAAAAATTAATATATGAAATTTATAACAAAATGATACTGGTGACGAACACCAGTTTCATTTGAGTGTCATTAAAGAATTAGGAAAGCTTTGATTCTCAGCGCGCGCGTTTTAAATAATGTTTGGAGAATCAAACGAAACATGTTATGTGAGTTTACAGGCAGCCCTTAACAAAAAAATGTTTCATTCGCATTCTAGAAAAAATTTTAACCTTAAACACTTAATATGTAGATTAGGAATGAAAAATGTGGAAGATTTCAATGAGTGGATGAGGTTGAAAACTTTAATTTCCTTTTATAGATGATTGATATTTAAAAAACCAAAAATGTGGTTTATAATACAATTTTCTATGATTTTCATGATTAGTGTTAATATAAAGCTTATAAAAATTTTATACGTTTTTATTGCTCATAAAGAATTCTTTAGTTTCATGTTAAAATAAGAATTTTTTTAGTTGGAGAGGTTAAAAGAGGTTTATATTTATGCCAACAGTTTTTAATAGATTTATTATGCTAATTTATAACAAATAAATATGCATAAAATAAAAATTTAAAAGTGATAAAAGATTGAAAGTCATCTAAAAACAAGTTCCATTTGCAGCAATACATAGTCGACTGTTAAAAATTTGTGTAGCCAGGTGAAAAAACACTAAAATTTTGATTGCGCCTGAAAAATATGCAATAAAAAAACAAAAACTTTAATTTTTAATTTTTATTAGTAATTCACATGCCTGATAATTGTTGATGTCTTTAAAATATAAATACTGTTAGCATCCTTGATCCCTGCAAGTTCTCGTATTTTTTTTATTAATTTTAAGTTTTTGAAAATTTCTCATCGTAAAGTTAAATGCTAGAAAAAGTGACATCAAAGATTATCAGGTCTTTAATCACTTGATTAAGTTATCATGGAACTAGTTGACAAAGAAGTTGAAGAATCGAAAACGATTCGAACTAATTTATCGTTACAACAAATTGAAATATAAATGTTAGTTAAAATTAACACCAATTAATTAATTCCTAGTTATTTTTCTACGAACAATTATACGATTTAAAAATGTGATGAGATATTTAATACTTTAAAGCTCAAAATGTTAAGAATTAAAGTTTTACTCTTTATGCGTGTTGTTATAAATTGTAATTTCACTTTTGTCACTTTCAGACATTTTTTCGTCTTGCCAACCCCAAATATGTTCATCCATAACCACCGGACTCTGTGAAGTTGATCCATTTTGCATAGCTTTTGAATATTCATGAGAGCCATCTCCTGTACGCAGAATTCGCTTTTGCACAATATGCGGAGCTACAGTCTTGAGGTCGGTGGCCCAACCTGATTTATGAGATAATTATTTATAATATTGTGAATTTGGTTAAATTTTATACTCACCAATTTTTGCCATCATTTCCAAAAATCCCGTTGTAAAGTTGCACCAATATTTATCGTGTTCACTTGTTTTGTAGTCATATGGGAAAACGTGATGATAGTTGTGCCATCCCTCGCCAAAAGCCAATAGGGCCACCGTATACGAGTCCGTTGGCTTGATAAATTTGTCAAACGGTTTATTGCCAAAAAAGTGTGCATAAGAATTGACCAACCAAGTAAAATGTAACCTGTTAAGGTAGATTGAATCATTAATTAAATTTCATTAATGATCCTCTCCAACTTACACAATGACGTATCGAAAAATGTTTAGATAAAATGCTCGATAAAAAGGCACTCCCCACAGCATCGGAATTATTGTTGGTACCGCAAAGCAAGCCAATGGCATTATGAAGAAAAAGTATCTATGCTGAAACATTATGATGGGGTCACGCTCCATGTCACTCATGTCGACTTTATTGCCATACTTTTTAACATCGGGATGCTTTTTACAACACAGCCAACCCATATGTGAGAAAAAGAATCCTCGACTTGCATTATGTGGGTCTGCATTGGTGTCTGTGAACTTATGATGAACTCTATGATCTCGAACCCACTCAAAGATGCTGTTCTGAAACGCGGCAGTTTGGAAGTACACGAGATAAAGTTTGAGTGCTAAATTTGCTTTGTAAGCGCCATGTGCCCACAGTCTATGTGCACCAGCTGTGATTCCAAATCCACTTTGAATGCCATAGAGAAAAGCTTTATTTATGTAGAAAAAAAGTAAAATTATTTTAAAATAAGCTAACTAAAAACTTTTCAATTTACCAAAAAAGCCTAGGCTATCAACTCGAAGTTGCGCCAGTCCAATTACAGCTGCATAGTGAAGGTAAATGAATCCCAAAATGTTAATCCAGGCCAATTGTATCCGATACTCGTCTTCAGTTTTCTTGGTTTCTTTAATTAAATTGCCATTAACATCTAGGTGATCAGCTTCATTGAAGTTAAGTACGTTTTTACTTTTCCGCTGTTTAATAATTTTTATGCAATTTAATTTTAAAAATAAATTTTTGAAATTTTTCTTACACTTAGTAAATTAGCAGCGATGGTCTTTGATAATTCTTCCCTTTCAATCGTCTCTGTGACTACCGAGGGCATCTGATAATTATTTGGCATGTTGTTGAATAAATTTCTAAAGGATAAAATATTTGGCGATTAATGAAAAGGATACATAAGAATCAAAGAAGTTATCTTCTCTACGCTTTATCAATTTCTTTTGAAAATATTTTTTGCTCGTTCATGCAGATTATCGAGTTTTAACCTTAAAAATAACTTTGTGATATCAACAGTTTCTGAATGCTTTTTTAGTCAGTTAAAAAGGAAGAACGTGACAAAATACACGTTGTTCGCTTCTTTTGGCCAAAAGTCAAAGAACTCTTTCAGATATAAATTTTTTTCAATACTTAATTCGAAAAAATTCAATAAATTGCAAAAATTGAAATATTTAATATATTAAAACGTGTCGCATGCGTCACTAACCCACGTCACGTCACATTGTATTCACATGGTTTCTTCTTAAATTCATCTTTATGTTTTATAACAAGACGTTTATAATTTGAAACATATGTGATTGAAAATGGAACCTGGATCATCGAAAAGAAAACTTATAAAACGTACAACAAATCAATTTAAAGGGCTTAAACGTAAAAAATTATCGCTTAATTTATGGAAATAAAATCTCTAACCACGATCACGATAGTCACGTAGTAACTTTTTTCGACACAAATCATCACAATGTTGGGCATGTTAAAAAAATTATGTTGGTATGAAATGTTTTATAAATTTCTAAAAAATATGAATATTTAGATGAACGTTGGCGACACTTACAAAAGCCGGATTTTGATAAAATTTAAAAGGCGTTAGTCGGTTTTATCGATACTAATTTTATTAGAAATTTAGTTACAACTAATTCAAACAGGTATTAAAGTTTATTTTTTTTTTTGCACGATATATAAAAATATGCTCCATCATGTCTCATCAAAGTTTTAAACGACCTTTAGGATTTAAGACATCATAAAAATAAAAACAGTTAAGTAGCGAAAAGAAATACCAAGGATTGGTTTTGCAACTTTTGCATACTAAATTTTGCTGCTTTAAGTTTGTAGGAAACCGAAATCTTCATCTTTTTAATCTTTATAATCACCAATTAATATATTTTGGTCAGGATTTTTGTGAAAGTTGCAGATATCGATCGAACATCTTAAAAGTTTTAGTAGTTTTGCGTAATCTTAGGGATTTTTTACATAACCAAATTACTTTCAGTAATATTCAATAAAATGCGAGGTTAATTTGCGAAATATTCACGAATATTTTAAAATTTCCAAGATATTTTTACTTTTACATTGTGTAACTTATTTTTTAAGTTTATCTTTCAAATAATTCAATTTTAAGTTTAATTAAAAAGAAAAAGTTTTAAAATCAACTGTAACTAAACTCTTTTTTCTTACCTTTAAATTGGATAATAGTTTATCGATGATTGTTGAAAATCACAAATATTGAGCTTTTCTGTTATTTTTTAGTTATATTTTTCTTCACTTTCCATTGGCTTCCACTTAAACTTTTTCGATCCGAATCCTTTGAGAGCTGATTTTCAACTGATTTCTTTCCCAAATGGGACTTGTCTCATAATCTCCAAAAAACACGCTTATAATACAAGAAGAAGAATTGCCTGAGAGAGAAATCCTCTCGTTTGAGTTTCGGCCACTACCACAGACCATTAACAGGTTCCGTTTTACACTTGTGTTTGAAAACGAGAGAGAAAAATTTATGCATTGTAAATTCAATATTAAATTTCTTTCATCTAGATATATCTTTGAAAAAAGCATCGCGCGTGTTGTCAATCGTCAGTTGATCAGTTACTGTCGTAGAAAATATGTTACCACAAAAAATCATTCAAATTATAAAAGTGATAATAAAATTCGGAAGTAAAAAGTTTTTGTGATTTATTTTAACACGATTGTTCCTAATTTAAAAGGTGAGAAAAAGATATTCGAAAATGTTAAAAGAAATCATTTTTATCATATTAATTTTGTTTCATAATAACACTAACTAACAAATCACGTAAAATATATTGAATCAGTTTAAAAGATTTTACAAAAGCTCGTATAAAGTCAAATAAAGGTTTCACTATATCCGAATCCTAGAAAAAATATAAATTTATAAGATGTTTTTTATTATGTTGATCAAAAATATATTGAAACGCACGAAAAAAGTCAAGTTCACCAACCTAGCAATCAAGCAGTGTTTAAGTCAAGTAACGTTTATTGAAAATTTGTCAGGAAGCTTTCGGTGATTTTTGAGCTTTTTTCGGATTTTTTTTTGAAAAGTTTGTCATAAAAGTAAAACTTTAAAATTTTTATATGCTAAATGAAAGAATGACTCGTTGATTTTGTTTAAAATGTAGTATTTTCATCATAAAGAATTTCAAAGAACTATATAAAGAGCTAAATAGGATTAAAACACATTGTTTCCCTTAGTTCCATCAATAATGAATGTATTTCGTAAATTTAACAAAATATAATAAAATTTTAAAATAGTTGATTTAATTTAATTTTTAAATGTTCACAATCAGTTTTTAATACTCGCAAAAAACTCGTTCATAAATAAGTCAATGAGCATTTACAATGTGTGACGAATGAGAAAATTTCTTAATGAATGGCTCGCAATAATTTTTTTAAATGCCCTTAAATTATTTACAAACGAGCCTCGGGTGTCCACAACGCAGCTCTTTTTAACTTATAAATTAATACATTTTTTGCTTCTTTTAAATTCCAATTAAACGCTCACAATTGCTCCGATAATTAATGTTTATGGAGGACTTTAATATACTTTTTATCCTCGTTTTTCATCATCTCATCATTATAGCCCCATATTGAGTCCTCATCATTATGTAGGTAATTTCCATTCGCATCAACGTGACGCTCCATTAAAAATGTCTTCAGTAGCTCTTCGTCATTTTTGATTTTTGAATATTTGTGTGAGCCGTCACCTGTGCGAAGCACTCGTCGACGAATCATTTCCGCTGAAACAGTTTTGAGGTCATACGCACATCCTAAAAAAATATTATGATAATCGATTAGTGTTGATTATAAAGGGCTTGATTAACGCAATATTTACCCAACCATGCCATGAAATCAATAAAGCCGGTTGTCAAGTTAAAAAAGTAACCGCCAAGCTCTGAAGTTTTGTAGTCGTATGGGAAAACGTGATGATAGTTGTGCCATCCCTCTCCAATGGCCAAAAAACCCACAAGATAACTGTCAGCCGGACTGATGTTTTTGTCGAATGGTTTCATTCCATATCTGACAAAAAAATTAAAATATTCAAATTAGTTTTGAACTTATAAGAATAAAATCCCTATGGATAGTTCGGATATTGGTTTACTTACGAATGAGCGGCACTGTTAATAAGCCATGTTATATGGAGACTTATAACATATCTGAAAACACCTGCGAAGAAAAATGATGCTTTCAATGTTTCTCCCCAACCAATAACAGGGAGAAATGTGGGAATGATGATAGCACAAATGTACATAAGTGACATGTAGTGCTTGTGTTGAAACATCACAATTGGATCAGCTTCCAAGTCTTTCATGCTCACACGTGATCCAAATTTCTTCACATCTTTATGCTTTTTACAAAGCAGCCATCCCATGTGCGAGAAGAAAAAGCCACGGCGAGCATTGTGTGGATCAGCATTTGTATCGGTAAATTTATGATGAACACGGTGATCGCGGGTCTAAAAACTCATAGTTATGTAAAAATGTTGATGATTCTCGAAATTAACAAATTTACCCATTCATATGCTGAATTTTGGAAGGCGATAGTTTGGAAAAACAGCAGAAGAACCTTCAACGCTGTATTAGTCTTATACGAATTATGTGCCCATAATCGATGTGCACCTGCAGTTATACCAAACCCTCCACATATTCCATAAATCCATGCTGTTGAGAAAAAAGAGAAAATATTCGTCTATAAAAAAATATTCAACAAGTTTGCGATTTTTTTAAGACCAAAATCATTTCTTTTAAACGAGTTTCTAGGTGCATTTTTTCATGCTTCATTAAAATTTTTTTTCGTAAACTTGAGCAATTAATTAGTTAATTTTTAATTCCGAAAATGAGCTTGACGTAATTAAAAAATAAATTTTGTAAGTGAAACCTGATTAAATATATTCAAATTGATCAAAATGACCCTTCAGAAAATTCTTAGTGCTGACCTTGACGACCAAGTGTTCTGACCATAAATAGAGTTTCTTTAAAAATTTACATTCGGCCATTTTTCGTGCAATGTCTCATCATCTCACGCGATGTCGCGACAAAAAGTCTCAACATATTTTGTGTTGTTTGTTAACATGCAAATCAGACTTATGAAAACGAAGAAGAAAAACTTTTCCTTAGATAACTGTGTGCGTTGGTCAAACTCTAAATTGAAGAGGTTTATCGCTAAATTCCATCAAGAACTGCTTGAAATGGGTCAGTTTTCACTACTAGAATTTTTCAAGTCGCGAAAATTTTAATTTTAATCAATGTAAATAGTAAACAAACAAACATTGTTGCTCACCAATTTCTCAAAATAACTACAAGAAGAAACGAAAAGTGTCTTGGATAAGATAGTCATATCAGAAAGAAAATCATTAATTAGATCGCGTAACTAACTAAAATGCGTGACCAAGCACCATTCATCGTCAGAATCGATGGAGTGGGTGAAAGGGAAAAACTAAGTGACATCTTGGAGGCATACCAGAAGCACGGGAACTATAAATCAATTTATGGAGTACATCGAAAAGCCTTCTGCGAAAACATCATTGGCAGCTCTGTGTACATTTTTCACTTCTATATCGAGGACATTCAACTACTGAAGCGCAAGAGTTTCATGCTAGCGAATGAAAGAGAAGTTTGGAGAGTCAAATTGCCTGACATCAGAATAGTCAAACATATTAACTCAAACACGTTTTGGCGATTGGAAGGGAGAGGTTGTGATGATTCGAAGGTACCACTTATGGTTCATGGAGTTGAGCCACACTTAATATATGAAAGTTTTGAATACCTTCTCTCAACCTTGAAGCGCTTCGAGTATTTTGGGAAAGTTATCGAATTGCAACTCGTAATTGGATCTGAAAAAAGAAATTGGACTCGGAACTTTGGGTTTTTGCAATATCTTAAGAAAACTGATGCCATGAAGGCACTGAATTCTACAATAACACATAATAATAATCAACTCACATGCAAAAGATCAAGAACCACCATTGAACTCACTGAGAACCTGAGCCCAAGCATAAATACCGAAAATGAGACTATCCAAATAGTTGTGGGAGAAATTCTCCATAGCACAGAAGTCGAAGAACCTGTCGAAGTACCTGTAGAAATCAATGCTCAAGAAACACAAACTCGTCGCAAAAGGGGATTTAGAAAAAGTCAAGGTAAATTGGCTAGAGAGCCTGGAAATAAAGTGATTCTTAAAAGAAACTGGAAAGCTGGCACTCCACAAACAGTTAGAGATTCACCTGCTGCAGTGGAAGAAAATCGATCGACAGACGACGAAATGGATGAATTAAGAGATCTCCTGCTAATCGATTGTGAGCCAACAATTGATTAAATTTTTACGTTATTTACTTCAATCTCTTTAGTGAGATAATTTATTCCAATTTATTATTTTTACGAAGTCATGAAAAGAAAAGAATAAATAAAATCCAAAATTCAAATAAATCATGAAACAAACTAAAAAAACTCGTTTTGATAATGTGATGCTTTTCTGTTTCAAATTTTTTTACAAAAAAAGTTCCGCGAGTAGGTTTTAAAAATTCGTTGTATCATAAATAAACTATAAAAAAGAAGCGTATCTATTTTTGATCGCATATAAAAACAATTTAAACTTGACATTGTAAGCGAGTGGCTTTTTTAGGTGCACATTATCGCAAAATTGATTGTCAAATGTGCGATGAAAAATTAATTGTTATTGGGTGTGATATCCTAATGGAACGTGGAAGTGCTCTCATAATTGGAATAATCAATGACAAATAAAATTGATTATAAATTCATAAAACGAGCGTGTATTCATCGAAAAGTGGAATTTCAAAAAAAAAATATGCAAATTATCGGCAAAATAATTTAATGATAGAATATTCGGGATCGGAGCGGATAATAAATGGAGTGTTTATTTTTATGTTAATTTAACTGTTAAAGCATATGAAAAGTTTCATACTGGTACAAAATTAAAATATCCGAAGATTTAAACTTAAATCTTGGATAAAATTTATTCTAACCAGACTTAACTTTAATTAATCGAACGCAATTCTTTCCATCCAGTTAATTCGATTTAAAATTAATCGCTTTAAAAGTTTAACATTCAAAAATGTGGCAGCACAAAAAAGAATTAGAAAAATTAATCAGATGACATCACTTAAATTTCTCGAGAATTAATTTCTGGAATAACATTGAAAGAATGTTAAAAACAAGTCTTGAACTTACTGAAAGCCTTTGTTGCAGTCATTTTCTCAACCCAAAATCCGTAAATAAATGCGATGTGAAGAAAGGAAAAAATAATGATATTCCGCCACACAAGTTCCATTTTATATTCAGCCCCCGGTAACTCGCCAGGAAAATCGACGACATTAAGTGAATTTTTAGTTGAACCCTAAGAAAAAATTAAGAATGAACTTTGAAAATAAAAATTAAGCTTCAATACATACATTTTCTTTTGGTTTCGGTTCTATATGTTTATGATAGCTCGTTTCCCCATTTGGTGGACTCATAATGGCACTTTAATAGTTTTTAAAGAGCACAAAAAACCTGCAAAAAATTCATAACAAGAAGATAATTAGCATGTTTATCATTAAAATAAAATATATTGAGTGCGAAAACGCTACCTAGGAAATACTCGATTGAGTTATGTTCTATTTGGGTTGTTAATAATTAATAAATGAATTAAACATGACATCTTTTTGTGCATACTCAAGACATCGCAATAAATTGAATTAAATAATTTTCTTTTTTGACAGGATAAAAGACATTTTTACCCTTGAGGTATTTTCATAAATGAACAAAAATTTCGACATTTTGTATGTTTTCTTTTCTCCTCCTGTATGACAAGAGTTAACAGCCTTTTCAGCCACTGTCGGTCAATTTGGCTACCGTTGTTGTACATGATGTGTGCAATGCCGAAAAGAACTTTGCGCAAGTGTTATTCATGACATGATTTAAAATGACGTAAATCGCATGAAATTATAAATAAAAATATCGTAGAGATGAGAACTTTTGTGGTCTTTCAAACAAATCAAGTCTTTTATTTTATTAATTATAACAAATAATTATTATTTTTCTTTTTCTAAAAATATTTTTTTTAAAGTTTTCAACCCCAGAAATTTCTTTTTCTTTTCTTTCATGTCCATCCATTCATCGAAATAAAAGCCTATCATTAAAGCAGTAAGACGTGATTTATATCTTTTTTCTCACAATATACATCTCTCGGGTTGCTATGCACCTTGACGTCATGTCACACACAAAAGTGAGCCACTTATACCCTTTTTTGCAATGTCAGTGCATATGCTTGGGAGTTGCTTAATAAAGAGAAATTTTCAAGCATAGAGCTTCGTTCCTAATTGAGGTTAAAGTCACTTCGCGTTCGTGCCACTGCAAAGCTGTACGCGCCGGCACACATCGGGGAAGACAAGAAGAAATTTCTTTATTTTGTTCCCTCAGCTCAAGGGCTTGTGGGTTATTGTGAATATTGCGCAATATTATCATCGCTTTAATGCGATTCTTGGACTCAATTTCCATTTATGTGTCTTTTCATTTATGAATATTTTTTGAGCTTTATCGGAGAATTTTTTTTCTTTAATGGAGATCTTGAATAGTAAATGAAATTTTATTTTCTCATTTTCATGTTAAAAGTTAATTAAAGTATATAACTCGACATTGAACTCTTGGTGGTGTGATTACACTGATCACGAGGCATGAATATATGGATTAAGGTTTATAATGTCAAAAATTATTATTTAAAGTATTTTGATTTATGAGGAAATCAGTTTAAATTAGCAAAAAGCAAAAGAAATTAATTAAGAAGTTTTAATAATGAATTTAATAATTGATATTTTAATATTAGAATTTTTAAATGAATATAAAGACACCATTAATTATAAAGTCCTAACTTAAATGATCTATTGAGTTTAAAAAGAAGATAAATAACACTTGCAAGTTTCATCATAAATGTCATCCTTGACATTTTATTGTGAAAATTGCCATCATATATATTTTTGTCGAGGGACGATAAATTTTTTTCTTAACGTAATGACGCGCGGGTGGTTAATATTTCATGAAGCGAGTGAAATTTACTGATATATGAACATATTTTATGTTGAATGCATGAAAACCGGTTAATCAGATATCTAAACCTTGAAATTTCTCCATGCGACCTTCATTGCGATACAATGTGATCTTTTTTACGGCAGTAAATTATCAAAATAATTTTGGGGAGAGAGAAAACTTTTTATACTTTTTGCGATACTTTAATTACATCATTATCGATGATCAAGTGATTGAAGATTGAATGCAGGACAACGACAGAGTATATTGAAGTGCTGATTCCCATGAGAGACATTATTATGGATGGAAAAGATATTATGGAAATTTACACCATTTAACATCAGCCTTAATTTTATTGTTGAATATATGCGGTCAATTTGCAAAATATTTAAACTCTTTACGCATAATATGCTAAATTAAAATAATAATTGATGACAAAATATATTCGATTGACGTGAAAAGATTTTGCGTGAACTCGAGTAAATTTTTTAAGTTTTTTAAATCGTTGCATAACACGAAGAATTTTCTTTCAACAGCGGTCTTCTTTATGCACCACGAGCCGTAATTTGTTTCATCTCTCTGGGAGATAATTTTTATAAATTCAACAATTGCACTTTTAGACTAGAGGATGGAAACAGTTAATATTTTTTTTATTTTCGACTCAATTGATTAATCTTTTTTAAATTTTTAAAGTAAATTTAAGTTAACTCTTGTGCTTTCTTCTTCTTGTTTAACGTGCGTGAAAAACAATAAAATTTTATGGTCTTTTTATATGTCAACTCGATATCATCATGATCACAATTTTTCTTCTTTCATTGCATTCAATTCACAAATAAGGAAATCATTCCAGTGCTTTAAATAAAAACATTTATCAAAATTTTTATATCTTCTCAAGAAATTTTCATGAAGAACATGAACCTTCGGATGCTCATGATGTACAAATTTTTGTAATATATTTAGTTTTAAAATGAATATTTTATAATTTTAAAAAAAATTATCAGTCAGTTATTATAAGTCAGAAATTGGTTTTTAATACTCTGCAGTAATGTAATCAAGTTTAAATTTTATTTTTGGTCGATTCAATATCTTGCGGAGCTTATAGGTGACTCCATTTGCTCTTACTTGAAGGGACATTTTTATTTGTTGATGGGAATTTTTTTATTTGCCTTTCTTAAAAAAATCTAAAGTTCAATAAGTATATTTTTTTCAAGGTAATGATTGCAGTCCTCCTTCTTCTTCTTCACACGACTGCCTTCATAATAAAAATATTATTTTACGAAATTTTAAATTTTCGGATCGAATAAATTAATGCATAAGTCGACGTATCAAAACTGGATTTTTTGCCAGAAAATTCTGACGCCTTACTAGCGGATTTGCTTAGAAATTTTTTTAAAGCGTATTTACATAAATTTTAACAATTTTTCACATTTTATGCACTAACGATACACATGTTTCGTTAAAGATGGGACAGGTTTATTCACCTCTAAAGAAATTCAGTAAAATCTGAAGAGGAAGAACCGGCATATTTGACTTTGGACTTTGGATGGGTAAGAATTAAAAATTTCAAGAAATTTACTGGCACGCGATACAGTTATTGTGTTTATTTGAATTTGAAAAACTTTCTTTATTTTTTATGAAATATTTAAAAAAAATGTTATCATGTTTGAAGTAAATGTCACATAATAACTATATATTTTAGTTTTAATATATTTTTAAAGCAATTTTTTATTAAAAAACCTCCTCATCTCACTATCGGAATTTCAAAAAAAATTAACTGCCCATGCCTGACGCATATGGTGTGAGTTAATAAAATTCAGCCCTTTATTACTTAACAACAAGTCACAAGAAAGACGATATGTGAGTTTAAAACGGAAAAGATGATATAATTTACATAAATCGGAAATATTCAATGAGTTGCCTCTGAAAAAAAAAATAAGAAAAATGTTACAAACTTTCTTGATCCACTTTGTTAACACTGTTTGTTTCTTCACTTTATGCGAACATCATATAGTTAAATTTTATCCCTCTGGTGGTACAAAAGTTTATTATTTCTTCATTAAATTTCACTCATGTTCATTACTTGTTACCGTAGATCTGAGTCAGTGTGTCGATCAGTCTACAACGTGCGTTTAAAAAAAGTTCAAGGTAATGTTCGGTAAGAAATTTCTTTATGGATTTATAGATGGGATTAATAAATGACAAGAGAAATTTTACATAATGAAATCATTGTGAGGTCGAGAGAACAAGGCCAATAATCTTTTGTAGTAAACTATTTTAACATCATTCAACTTTAAATAGCATCTAATAACAAACACACTTTAATTCACTACTTGTCAATTTTTATTAAAAATCATGATGCATTTTTATGTGTTTTGTATATTTTAACATCAGTTAAAAATTATTCTAGAAATATTCCAATAAAGTGAAAAACAAAAACACTCATTAACACAAGCAATGAAAAAGTTTAAAATATATTTTAAAAATCTTTAACAGGTTCTCGAATGCTATTTTCAAGAAGCATTTCGTATGCCTGACTAATTAAAGAAAGTTTACACGTATAAATTTCGCAATATTATCGCTGTGACATTGAAAAATGTCAAATTTTACATATGACTTCTTTCGAAATGCTCAAGTGTTAAAAACGTGTTGCCCTTAACTCTGCAAACTATGCCTACAATAAGATCAGAATCCTTTACCTCGAATGTTTCAACAACCTGCTCAACTAGTACCCATCAAGAATCGTAATCAAGTCACAAATTCGCCGGAAGTTTTAGATTGTAAATCTTTAAACGTTAAATTGATAAGTAGGCAATATATGTGTGAAATAATTCACATGTTTCTACATATGGATTTTGAAAAAAGTCTAAAGATTTAAATTTAAAAGAAATACAAACTATAAAAATCTTTAATCAGGTTTTTAATTTCTTTTAGCGATTTGATGCAGCTCTTGTCACATTCTTTGCATATCGATATCAAAACAATAAAAAATTTTGATTTTCATGATGAACGTTAAATTTAATTAAACTACTGACAGTCTCTGCAATTCGGTATTTTACTATATTACCACTCTATGAATTTTCAATCAAAAGTTTGCAAGTTTTTAAATCAAGGACTCTCATGCTGATTTTAAAACCTATTCAGTCCAGGCGTTAAAAATTTAAAATAACCATAAATTTCTGACGACAAAAGTTGGAGAATTGAGAATTTTAATCAATGAATATTAAATAAATTTTTATGACTAACAAGAATAGTATAATATTAGATTTATTAAATGTCTAATATTATATTTTGAAATGCGCAAAAAAAATATTAAAGTTTTAAAAATGTGTAACTTCGTAATTTCAAAGACCATCATCAAAAGTCACTTAACCGTTCAGTGATCATCTGTATTTAGTGACGATAATCAGTTAATTTATTTAAAATCTATGCACAAAAACTCGTTCGATCTTTTGACAGAACGAAACTTTTTTGCAATGTCATATCTTAAAGAATTAATAAAAAATTTGCCAAAAAAAAAACTCGTCTGAAAAAAAATTAAAATTTTAGTGATTGTCGCAAGAGGCCATCTGAGGCATTTGTGAAGCCACGTTCCGTTGCGAAAAATTCGCAAACGTGGAAACAACTGGTTATCCTAATTTTTATGTTTTTTTTGTGCAACGTGCAAAATCAATGTGTGCTCAAAACGTTAACGTACCCGTTATTAGAGCAACAAAAAAATGTTGCCTTATGATTTTCTTAAACGAATTTATAAAAGAAAAAAAGATGAGATGAGCGGGTCAGTTAACTAAAATATTTTATTTCGCTTTTATAGTAAATCACATAAAATGCTTCAAGATTTTGGCACTCACTGAGTCTAAACAATTTTCGTTAAGATTTAAGAACATTTCGATTAACATTCATTTTTAATTAAAATTTGTCACCTATTTATTTTCGAAAATAGCAATCATACTAACAGTTATTGAGCTCAAACAATTTTTGAATTTGTTTTAAATATATTTTACCAAACATTTTCCGATTAAATTTTGAAACTCTTTTGATTTATCACCATGGATTTGCATAAGTTATGATTGCAAAAACATTTATAATTTGAAACCATTTTAAACTTTAAAATTTTGTTTTTTTAGCAGCAGTAATTTTTTTATAAAAGATTAAAATTTTTTTTGAATTTTTCTCTTTTAAAAAATAAATTTTTTAGGATTTATTCCAAAGTAATAAAAACAATAATTCCTAAAAGGAATTTGTTGAATTTAAAAAATCACTAATTACTAAACTTAATTTAGACATTTACTCATTTTAAAAACCACTCACCGTTAATTTTAGTTTAAAATTTTTTATGAAAATATTTTTCTCAGCTATTAAAAACTCATTTAATTTTTACTTTTCACAGTCTTTAACACTTGAGTGCTTCTTCAATACTGATAATATTTGCAGAAATTGCTATGTGCTAAAAATTTAACCGGTGCATAAAGAAAACCTTAAATGTTGATTAATCACTTGTTTAATTTCTGGAAATATATTTATACAAAAATTTTCAGTCTTCTCTGGCCGACGAACAAGAAGCAACTGTCAGATAATCAGTCCGATTAAAATTTTGCCGCGAAAGCGATCGAAAAAAATATCCTTATACAAAACATTCGATCTGTTGAAACAATGATCCCTTCCACAGTTTTTTGTGTGTGCGCTATGCAAGAGAAAAACTTGATAAGAAACGAGCCTACGAAGAACAACGAGTTGAGCTCTCGGCTTTTCCATGTGCGAAGTGACTTAATATCTTCTTCAAGTTAATCGAAATGTACTGAGAGAACTTTTTAATTATTATGATCATTTTTGGCAGTCGGTTGTGAAAAAAATAAGATAATAAAAATAATGAAATTAAACCAACGATTAACTTCTGATCACATGTATTAAGTAAACTATGGTTTGGAGGCATTTATGTATTCGTTTAACCAGTTTTTCCTCTTTGTCTTATCCACGTGGTTGGGCGATGCATTTATGAGAAATGAATCGATAATGAGTTTACGTCAATGACATTGAGAGTAGTTATTTGGAACTTTGCCCATGTAATGAAGATTTAATCTAATTGTTAATTAAATTAATTTGACATGACCTAATTTTAAAATATTTCTAAGAGTTTTGACTCAAAACAGGAAAAATTAAATGGAAAAATTGAATAAAATATTGGATAAATACAGAAATCTGTATTTTGACTTTAATAACATAACGTATGTAAAATATTTAAATGGACTTGTTTTATTCTTACTCCGAAAGTCATAACTTTGAAAGGGCTTACTAAAGCACCAAAGCGACTTTCAACTAAAGTATTATATTATCTAAATAAAATATTTTTAGCCATCCCCTTGAAAAGAAGTTATAATAAACTTACTACTAAAACTGAAGTGACATACTTGGTATATCATTTTAAGTAGTTAGGGTTTAACTTTTATATTAATTTGGCAAACATTTGGACATTTTTAATTTATTATTCTCTTAACGTAAAGAAAACTTTAAAAAATATGTAAACAAAAAAGTTTCAAGATCAAAACAAAGAAAGTGAAATCAAAATTTCTGCATTAATATTTGATGAAATTAGATAGTTTATTTAGTTAATTTTATTGCAATAACAGTCATAGAGTGGCCAAGTATCCATTTTAAATGGATTCAAACAGCTGGGAGATCGTTGGAGAGGAAAATTATGGAGAAGAAGTGAAAGTTAATGATGAGAGTCAACAATCGAGATATGGCCAGAATGTAAAAAATTATGAGTAAGTAAATAAACAAGCGCAGTGTGATTACGGGATGACAAATGAAGTTAGCTTTGTAAATAATGTGAAAGTTATCATTAAAAGATTCTATTGATTTTCACTAAAATTTGCTACTCAAGTTTCACATAAATACAGCTGTAAGACTTTCCGTACTTGTTATTAATTAAATCTGCTATTTAGGACTGAATGGCGTGATTTATGTATGATGATTTCCAATGATTCGGAGCTTAAAAAGCTGAGGGATAAAGCTGTTGGTGGTGACTTAAAAATCTCAAAATTTCGATCAGTCATTTGGAATGTCTTGCTCGGATCTCTAAGTATTGTTCCAGAAGATTGGATACAACAAAGACAGGAACAAAGAGCAGCGTACAGTGAAATTCGCGAAAAAAATATTCTCAGTCCAGATCAACTGCAAGAAGCGGAAAAACTTGACGATCCTTTGTCTCAATCAAAGGACAGCAAATGGAACCAACACTTTCGTGACACTGAATTGAGGCAGTTGATAAAACAGGATGTTGTGAGAACTAATCCTAATGTTGATTACTATCATACTCTACAAGTACAAGAGATTATGATCAATGTCCTCTTCTGTTATGCTCGTGAATATCCATCGATTTGCTATAGGCAAGGAATGCATGAGATTTTAGCACCTTTGATTTTTGTCCTTCATTGTGATCTGCAGGTAGATATTCAAAATTCACTTAAGCGATCTTTATAAAAACAATTATTTCTAGTCAATGGGTCACATTCAGGAGGAAACAACCATCAGCTTAGATCCTCTTCTTGTCACCGTTCTCAATCCAAATTATATAGAGGAAGATTCTTATCATCTTTTCTGCCAAATTATGAATAGTCTAGAATTATTTTATCGAATTAATGACATGACAATAACTGAGAGTGGCCAATTAACAAACATTCCAAAATCGGATACTCTCTCGTCTAGATTTAGTAGTCCCGTAAAGACAGTTATTCCCACCACTGGTGCCTCACCCAAACGAACCTCAGAAATTGAAGTCGTTCATCAGTTGAATTTGATACGCGATAAGATTTTTGCGAAGCAAGACTTGCATTTGCATAATCATCTGCTAAAATTGGAAATACCACTTGCACTTTTTGGAATGTAAGTTCAATGATAAGTTTCAAAATATCTCATGAGTCATCTTTTTCTATTTGTAGACGATGGTTGAGACTTTTATTTGGACGTGAGTTCAATTTACTCGATTTACTTATTTTGTGGGACGCAATTTTCGGTATTGGAGATAATTTAAAATTCACATACTACATTGTCGTTGCCATGCTGATTCATGTTAGAGATCGTCGTGAGTAATGCAAAAGTTTATCTTTGATAAGACTCCTATATTCGCTTATTCCATTTCAGTTCTTTCCAATGACTACACTACGTGCCTCACATTGCTCATGAGATATCCAGCAAATGTAGATATCAACCTAATAATACGCCATGCGCTCTACATGTGTGATCCTGATAAGTACCAGTGTCCTCCAAATGCATTCGTCTACGTTATAAGTAGTCTTAAACAGCGTCAAATTCAACCAACTCGAGTGTATCCACCACTTGTAACGGCAGGTGTTAAAACTTCACTCTCATCTCCGAGAAAATTGCGAGATGAAATTCGAAGAGAAACGGCAAAAATTTCTCGAAAAGCACAAAATGAAGATGGAGTTGTTGAAGGAATGACTCTAGATGATCCAGAAGTGCTAAAAATGGAACTTCAAGACAGCTACAATATTATGAGTGTCAGTCGAATTAAGCTGCTTCAATATCTTTCGATCCTTCGCAAGTACATTCCCGGAAACCAAGTTGATGAACTTCATCAGACATTAGATGGAATCGAGGAACTTTGCTCACTTCTTAAGCCAAAACATCAATATTTGTTCAATACTGCTGAATCTGTTCCGATTGATGCCGCTTTTGAAGCTGACGACAGTTGCGAGGAAGCAACTTATTCGCCTTTGCACCATTCTCGTTCATTTCCGATGAGTATTGAAAAATTAAAACAAACCGCTTCTTATGAGATGCCAACCAATCGTGTGAGCAGGAACGCAAGTCAAGTACTCCAAAATAATCGTGCTGAAGTTGAAATGAATCTGATGAGAACATCAGCAGTTGGATGTGTTGATCTGAATCAGTATCCTGCTGAGAATCCCGTTGGTGATGAGTCCGATTGATGACTTTTTCTTGACCTATATATTTAATTTTTGGTTTGTTAAATCAGAATAAAATTTTATTGTAAATGTTATGAAGCTGAAATGAATCGAAATCATGAACGTCCACACGGAGTTATTTTCTATAGAAGCAATTCATGTTTAAAGCATTTCTCTTTACTATGTATGTGGTAAAATTGTTAATTGTTTTTTATACAAAATCAAACTTTAGAGGACGAATAAAATTTTTAAGCTTTATTCAAATGGAATTTCTGACAAAAGAAATTTATTGAAAATTAGAACCATTTTCGCGATGGCAAAGATCGGTGGTAGAATAATGATGGAAACGAGTTGCAACACTTTGAAAACAATAATTTTTTTGATAAACTGACGAGTTTTTGATCCAAAATCTTGAGTTGAGTCGAAGAAAACAGTATGAAACTCATCAGATATCTCAGAAAAGCTTTTAGCGAGAATTTTTCCAATAAATTCACAAATTCCACTGAGCACTTTTGTCGAGTGCTTCAATATCCAACCGATGAATATCTGAAGTATCTGCATGATATAACAGTAGAGTTCACAACCAGACGGCAATTTTTTCTTTTCTCTAGCTTCAAATTTTTCACAAAACTTGCCTACACTCTTGTCGTCGCATTTTGATCTTTTAAAGTCTCCGCCACTCAGTGACATTTCCTCAACACTTTTAATTCTTTCAAGTGAATTTAAAATGTGTGTAAAATCATTAAAAAGCTCCGGGTTGTCAAATTTTGGAAAACTCATTATTGAGACTGTGAAAAATTCAAATTTTATTTAAACCGATTGCTTTGATTTTATTTGTAATTTTCCGAGCGATAAATATACTTTTTGTCCAAATTATCACTGCAGTAACTAAGAATTCTGCTCTTTGATGGCCACCACATAACTTTTGAAATCAACGCTTTAAAAATGTCTACTGATGCTTTAGCAGCTTTTATGGCATAATCAATTTGTTCTTGACTTAAATTGGTTGCATTCCAATTGGAAGCAATTAGGTCAAAATCTCTTCCTAGATCGATGTCCAGAATTTTCTTAGCCAATTTAGCAAGAGATTCTGGAAGATGTCCATTGGCTTCTGCTAAGAAACGAAGGTCATAAGTTCCTTTGACATTGATCGAATAGTCTTCAAGTAAAAATTGAGCGTCTTTTAAAGTTTCAATTCCAGATTTTATGATATTTTTATCAGCCAGAATAGTCAGCAATTCAGGAGGTATTTTTTGTCCTTTACAGAGTCGAATGAGAGCAACTTTTCCATTATGAGATGACACTTGTAGAAGTTCGATTCGGTTTCTATAGTTGCCACCCCCACCTTGTGTCCACTGACAGTCCAAACCCACAACTGGATATTCATTGGTGTCTCTAAAAAATAAAATTTAGAATCAAAATCCTCAATAAAAATTGAGTAAACTTGAACTTATCAATTTTCACCTCTTATCATTTACCTTTTTATTTCCCTGGAAATTCTAGCAATATACGATGGGTTGAAATAATCATGCGGATATCTCGGCTTTCGTCGGCTGATAGGAATTTCTTCTTCGTCTTCTAGAATTCTTGTCATTCTGCCACTGGGTTTAGTGCCAGGGATGAGAACTAGTAAAATTTAAGTGAACTGACGTACACTGACGTACACCCACGTACACTGACGTACACCCACGTGCACTGACGTACACTGACGTACACTCACGTACACTGACGTACACTGACGCGCAATTAAAAAAATTAACAAAGATAAAATGAAAAAAAAAGAAAAAAAAAAATAATTTTAATTTTTACAACCATTATTTTATTTAATCTAAAAAATAATATTAAACTTTTTTAAAAGCAATAACATTTCATAATATTTGAAAACCTTTTTTTCACGCTTTTTACTAACAAAAAAAATGATTCTGCAACCGTCGAAAAAAATTGAAATGTACAACATCTATCAGAAGACCCGTTATTCAAATATTTTACATTAACCGTTGAACGTTGCGTTGCTACTACAAAACAAATAGTAATTAAATTTAAATTACTACATGTACATCAATTTTACAAGAGTGAATAATTCATAGGGCGGTCAACTGCAGGAGTTTTACTGGGACATTCCCAGATTTTCACAAAATGTCCCGTGTCCCGGATTTTTGCAATTGAAATAAAATAGAACAAATTTGCACTAATTTTGCAGAAAAAAGTTTGATAACCTTTTTTTTAAATGCATTAACTTTAAAAGTATGACCCGGATTTTAATGATCATGTCCTGGTTTTTTTTTTGAAAAACCTCTGATCGCCCAAATAATTCATAATAAGCAACTTATTTTGGAAAATATGCTTAATTTTACAAAAAAAATTAATTAAATAAATTTAAAATTTTATTAGACTATCCATCCAAACGTTGAATAATTGCATCCAATTGGAATAAAAAGAATACGAGAATATTTTTTGGAGGTTTGTTTTCACTTTTATGAATAAAGACAGATCAACGATCAAAAGTTCAACAGTTTTTAAAGACATCATTAAAATTCGGGAATATATCGATATAAACATAATCTTGAATCCAGTTTTTGAAATTTCATCAAGTGGTCTCAAGCCAATCCAAACATTTGATAAGTTTTTTATGTGATATATATACTGTCATTCTAAGAATTTTGAGACTCTTTCGCTTCCAAACATAATGCATAATGTCACGTAATTAGGATTTTATTTTTAGCAAAACTTGTTTTACTCATTGCGAAAAGCAAAAAATTTTTAAGGTAATAAAGTTAATTTTAAAAGTAATTAAAGTGCACGTTGCACTTGCGTTTAATTCAACAGTATGTTTAATTTACAAAATTACAAAAAATAAACAAATTATTTTTTAAAATTTATGAAAAACTCCACAAAATGAAAAGTTAACTTTTCCTGAATTGAAAAATTTTAATGTCCAAGTCGTAAGAAAATTTTTTAAATAAAAATTAAGCTTAAAGCTTTTGTGAATGGTCTTTAAATATTTTAATAACTTTGGAGAGTTTTGATAAAATATTTTTGGATTATTGATACAAATTTAAAGTTTAAGTTATTAAAAAATAATTAAGTGCACTGACGTACACTGACGTACACCCACGTACACTGACGTACACTGACGTACACTCACGTACACTGACGTACACTCACGTACACCCACGTACACCGACGTACACTGACGTACATTTACGTTCTTTAGAAATGCTAGTTCTCACCCCTGGGTTTAGAGTCACTACCACCAAAGAGCAGTTTACCAACAGCATAAGCACCAAGTGCAATTCCTGCTATTCCAAAAAGACCAGCTGCGATATCACCACCATTTAAATCATCGTTGCTACCATTTGGTTGCGAATTATTATTGCTGGCTGTCGGCCTTGAAGTGCCATTATTAAAATCATTGCTAGTTCGTCGTGACTCATTTTCACTTTGAAACCCACTGTCAGCTGATGATGTTCTTCGATTTTGTCTTTCACTTTCTTCACTATTTTCACTCATTCTGTCAAGCTCTTCCCTCAAATTTCTATATGCGTCCATTCTGTTTTGATGAAGAAAATATACTAACAACCGTGTATGTGTAATGCTTCAAATACATTGTGAAATACAGAAATGTGATGATCGTGCACATATGCGAATACAGATATAGCGGTGTTTTAAAAAAACATTTATTAGAGTTAAAATTAAATTTAAAAAAGAAGTTAAGGTAATCACCACTTATGCATTAAATGACCAATTTGAGGTCGAGTCCATTTTTCTGAATAGTAAATGTATTTTTTATCTAATTTTTCTTTACAATAATCAAGAATTTGATTCTTTGAGGGAAGCCAGAGAACATTTGAAATTAAAGCCTTGAAAATGTCAACAGATGCTTTAGCCGCTTCTTGTGCATAAATAACTTGCTCGTAAGAAAGCTCTCCATCCCAGTTAGAAGCTATTAAATTGAAATCTTTGCCTAGATCGACGTCTAAAAATTGTTTGGATAATTTTGCGAGTGAGTCTGGTGTGCACTCATTTGCTTCAGCTAAGTATCGGAGGTCATAAGTTCCTTCCACTTTAATTGAATAGTCTTCAAGTAAATACTGAGCATCTTTAATAGTTTCTATTCCACATTTTATGATGTGCCAGCTTGAAAGAATCTTCAACAGCTCTTTTGGAACTTTTTCATCGTCTGAGAGTCTAATGAGTGCAACTCTTCCCTTGTGCGATGCAATTTGTAATAAACCAATTTTACTTCGTTTTTCATCCCAACTTTGAGTCCACTGGCAGTCGATACCCACCACTGGATACTCGTTTGTGTCTCTAAAAAAAGTTTAATGAGCCTTGGTACTTTTTTCATGTGAATTACTTACTCCAAAATTTTCTTAGAGGTTCTAATGAGAGCTTGCTGGATAAAAGCGGGTTTTCTAAGTTTACTTAAAACAGAAAACATCAGACGATCTTCGCTCATTTTCCGCGCAGTGCATTGTGTTCTGTCATACACAAATTGTTTAGGATTTTTTCTTGCCGAAAAACATTCACACAAAACGAATATACTAGTTAAAAAAACGATTAGACATGATATAATTATCACAACATTTCTCATTGAATTGTGAATTTCCGTTTTTTCAGGAGGAATTATGGTATAATAAAATTTCCAAAATGCACTTTCGAACAAATTTAAAATATCCATTTTGTTCAAGTGGTGAAAGCGAACTAACATTAAAAAGAACGAGTGCAAGAGATTCAATGTTTTGCGAATGCTGTAGGAAGGAGAAATATCGACCGGTTTCACACGAATACATTCAAATAATTGCAATGATTTAAATTTTTTAAATCGCAGTTATCGTTTTTAGAAAAGTTTTTCTTTATTTTTTTCTCCTCATCATGACATCGAAATTAATGCAATTGAGTCGGTGCAGATCGTGCAAGGAAAATGTTGAGTTTGTGCTGAAGTTGATAATTTCAAATGTTCAACTATGCGGAGCGGAATTAAAGTTGGGTTTTTCAAATCTCACATTGAGCCTCACGTTGGACGGTGTCGTTGATAGAATTGACGAAATTGATGAAGATGAGGACATAGTGCGAAATTTGTTGTTCCAGGCGACACCTGAAAATTTCAATGACAAACTTCACAATTCACCAATCATGTTAAACTTATCGCGAGACAAAAATGACTTGGGTACAATACGAATATCCATCGCCGATTGTTTTGCCGATGCTGTCATGTGCGATGAATTCGAGGGACAGAGATTTGAGTCTGAATATAGATTCATAAAAGATAAAGCCATAACATGTGGTTTCGACTTGTCATTGCAAATTACCCGAAAGCCAAGTGATTGCCAGGAATTCGCTGACTATCTTAAAAAACGTGATCGCATGAAAAATAAGCCAAAAAAAGATGCAAGTTTTAGCGATGAGAGCAATGAAAGTTTCTCAGCTTTAATGTGCGATAACGATTTAACGACAGACAACTGTCCACTCGATTCTGACTCCGATGAGCGTATGACCTCAGATTCATTTCGACCTTCTACTTCTAAATCAAAATCTTCGTATAAGTCAAAGTGCAGAAGTGACATTGCAACATCTCTCGATATCAATGATTTGAACGACGTTCAAAAAACTTTTTGCAATGGTTGCGGTGGGTTTTCGGTATCTGGTGTCACATGCGATAATAAAGATGCACTCTCAAAAGCTTATGGTGCTGATTCACCTCCTCAAGCATGTCAATCAGTTCAACGCCTTAATACAACGAAAAAATGTAAAATTCCAGTCAATCGAATTTGTTCCGAATGCTTTGAGGATCTTACTGTTGTTCCTCATAACGCACCATGCCCCAAGTGTGATGCTTACAAAAGACAGCTTCAACATGCTGTTTCGTTTAAAAGCGAAAAACAACAGAAAAATGAACAAGAGAAAATTCAAAATTGCTTGAGGTCAATATTTGAAGAAATTTTACTCGGTGATAAAGCTTGTGTTGAGAAAGATATGAAAAGATTAAAGAAAAATGGAAGAAAGATGAAAATTGATGAAGTTTGTGGCGAAAAGAAAAAGAAAGCTCGAAATCCAAGGTAAAGTTTGAAAAACTTTGTAAAATCTAACGAATAATTTTAATTTAAAAAAATAGATGCGATAAAATTAAGAAAATACTCAATGATGCTAGCGAAGGCTTCAAATCACGCCATCCGGGAATTGTTAGGGGTCATTCAACTTGTATGATAGAGGCTTCACTTGTTCCAAAAAATATGGGCTGGCTATGGAATGTTCAAAATCCAGGAATTGCTAAAATTCGACGAGGTTGGCAACCGGGAGCTGTTCCGAAAAAAGTAGCTAAAATTATGAAATATTTCTTGATTGAAGAGCAGCCACCCGCTGAACCGTGTTTATCTGAAATTTGCTATGAAAATCCAGGGCTGCATGTACAAAGATCAAAGGGTGAATACATAATTAAAATGAATCCAGCTAGCGGCGATGGTCCGGTAACTTTCAAAATTCATAAATCTGATGAGGCGAAAAAGCGAGAAGAAGCTAGAAAAATTCTCAAAAAGCGAGGAATTATAAAAAAATGTCAATGCATAAAAATTGAGGAGTGTCAATGCATCAATGATTGCAAGAAAAAGGATGTGACTGAAGCATTACAAAATATTTCAACTGAACTTTCCTTAAAACCCAAATTAAAATTTAATGAATTAAATGAATCGAGTGACAGTGAAATGGACTTTCAATACACACCCAATATCATGGCGAAGTCAAAGTTCTGCAAGCGACCTCCAATCTGCAATGTCGCAACTCAGTATGAAGCACAGAGAATTGAGGAAGTAATTATCGAGGATAAGAAGATGGAAGTGAAAAAGTTGCAGCAAAAGTTACAACAAACGATGAAAGGAAATTCAAAGGCAACAAAATCATCGTTAAAGGGTGGAAAAATTACGGTAAAGAATACTGCTGCAAAAAAGGAGATAGAAATTAAAAAGGATGTGAAAAAAAATATCGAATCGAGCGGCGGAAAGTGAGTTTCAAGAGATGGAAATTTAAATTTGATTATTTAATTTAATTGTCACAATTCTTTTCCTCTTAGGGTTATCTCATCATCAACTCTTGCTCCAACAGCTAAAACTTCTTGTGAACAGCCTCAGGCGAGGAAAATCTGCAACGCGTGCACATTTAATACCTGCGATGTAGTTGATAAAAATCGATTCACCACAAATTATAATCCGCTCTACTCGCAAATGCCTCAATCATCGACAAATTATGCTGCAAATGGAAATCTTAATTATCCCAGTGATTTCCATCCAAGCACGTGTTA
This sequence comes from Tanytarsus gracilentus, assembly GCA_038502055.1. Lineage (NCBI taxonomy): Eukaryota > Metazoa > Arthropoda > Insecta > Diptera > Chironomidae > Tanytarsus > Tanytarsus gracilentus. Next base: position 1,118,314 of record JAXRKN010000045.1, on the reverse strand, counting down.
TTGAAAAAGTGTTGAATAAAAAGCTTTTTCTTTGAATATGAAAAGAAATTAAATTTATTTTGTATTTTAAAAGTAAGGTGAAAATGCCATCAAATACATGCACTCATAATGAGTTCATCAGTCACAATGCACTATATTTTTATTATTTTAGTCGTGCAATATGTTTTAATTTATCGCTAAAGTTTTCTAGATTTTCAGGACTTAAGCTGCACGTCGAAAATGTCAATTCGCAATTTTTTCTGAGTTTACCAGCACTAATTGCAAAATTCCACGCAGTATTAGATAGCGTATTGCGAAGCCAATCGGAGCTAAAATTAAATATTAGTAAAACAAAAAAAATATAAAAATCTTGTAAGCTCACCCAGAAAGCACGCTAATTAAATGATCTAAACTCGATGCTCGGTTCTCTTCAATATTTGACAAGCTTTCTTTGACATACCAACAAATAGCTCGTTGAGCACACGCTGTTGTATCCAGGTCGTATTTTATCAATGCCTTATCAATTTCATCTAAGATATTCCACCATTCAGAGTGGTCCGATTCAAACGTGTCTTCTAAAAATTATAAATTATCTTAGTAATCAATTAATTTGTTTGAATAACATCTATAAAATTATCAGTGCAGTATAAATATGGCAACAACTATTGGAGTATTTTGTGAGAGTAAAGAGTCACTCAGATCACCGCAAAAAGACACAAGAAGAAGCATCGTTAGAAAGCATGGTGATCTCGTGAGACTAACACAACTTGAAAGTGACGGAAAATTTTCGTATCAATTCGGTGAAAAATATCCTGGAATGATTATTGGACATGAGAAATGTAAGGACGGTGAGAATGGATTGGTACCAAAATACATGGGCTGGTTGTGGAATATTGAAACAATTGGAATTGATAAGATTAGAAAAGGCTGGTGTCCAGGATCTGTGTCAAATCCCGTTAAAGAAATCATGAAGAATTTCCTCAATCCATGCCCATTTAATTCAATGAAGGACGATGTCGAAGCAATAAAGTGCGATGGAGATGAAAATCAAAATAAATTGAAAGCAATTGAAACAGCTAAAGATTCGTCACTTTGTCAGAGATGTTCTCAAAAGAGCTTTCGAGATAGTGAGACCCAATATGACCCCGAAGATGCTGGAGTTAAATCAGATGAAGATACAAATTTAGCACAGGATGAAGATAAAAATTTAGCACAGGATGAAGATAAAAAATTTAATACGAACTCTCAAAAATTTAACGATCTATCTAGAAAACCAAAAATTTCAGCAGACACAAAACAATCTGGTAATCAAATATCAAGAAAACCAACTGAAACAAGAAAATCTAAAGTCGAAAAAATAAAAGCAAAAGCTTTTGATGATTGTCTAAAATCAAATGATGATCCAAAGTCTAAAATTGATGGCCAAAAAACAAAAAGTAGCAACGATTATAAGAATAAATGCAATGGGGGTCGTCAAACTAAAAATTTTGATGGTATTGGACAGTCAGGGTGAGTTTGAACAAATTTTCAACAGAGATTTAAGCGATTGAGAGAAAATCGAGAATTCGCTCGAATCACTTAAATAACTTCACATCTCTTAAATTTCTTAACTTAACATTTTTCGCATAATTTATTTTGGTAACTCACGTTTTTGTTGTTTTGCTCTCGCAGGCTTAAAAAAGGGCAACCCTTGTGTGATTTCAATGAAAGATCCTCCGTTAAAAAGTCGTCCTATGCCACCAATCATTGCTCCTCCAACTATTACGATCCCTGTCAGCAAAACTGCCCCAACATTGACATTTGCCATGGGAATACCCTAAAAAAAGCGTTGACAGGTCAGTGTGAGCCCGTGAAAAGAAATAAATGCAAAATATTTCCTAATCCCTATGACACAATGACCTATGATATTATGATGAACTTACACTGAAGACATTTTGAATTGTTCCCATTGCACCGGATAGCGATCGTTTGACGGGAATTGACAAAAAAGGAACTGCAAAATCTATTTCAACCTCAATGTGTTCGTCTTTCGTATTAAATGAAATAAATCGAGGCTCGCGTCTATTTTCACTGGGACTATATTGTTTAAAGACTTGATCAAACTGCTGCCGAAGTTGTCTTTTATTCTGTAGTCGACCTCTTTCGATTAATTCGTTATTATAAATGGGCTGATATTTTCCTCTAGATATCGTCGTGTTATTCGAGTCTGTATAGTATCCTTGGACTCTGTCTATCACCATTGTCATATGCACAATGGTGCTAAGTAACAGCACAACACTTATTTCCATTGTTATCACACAATCAACTTTTATGACCACACGCCTAATTAAATATAATATAAGAACTCTCTTATCACACACCGCCCGTTAGTGTGGTCTTGATCGTTGGCAAGGCTCTATGCGAATGACTTCAACTGGCATAGATGTTTATTTTCTGCTGTGGAATTGCAAAAAAAATGTTTTTCAATTTTTTACTTTTAGTAGACAAAACACTTTACAGTTGCAATGCAATGACATATACATTGTGTGTTTGATGGCTAATAGATTATTATTACCACAAATTATAATTTTGCAACAGCATGTTTGCGGTGTCGCTACGCCACGCAGCACACATCACAAATGCACATTTGATTCAATTTTTTACTAAAATAGTTGCTGATGTTACGCTGACGACGCGATAAATTGAAAAGTGTGTTTGCAAAAGAGATGAAACGTTTTGACTTTTTTCACGTCTTCGTAAGGTTTCCTTGCATTGTTTCCTAATGCACACAAAAGTCTCTTATGGGGAATTTAAAGCGAATTTCAAACATAAACAAAACAACACAAAAATAAACCTAGAAATACCTCAAATATTTGCATATAGTACGGAGAAACAAAAGAGACATCTCAACTTAAAAATATGATGTAATTTCAGGGGTGGTGAAGATGCATATAGACACAAAACACATTTTCATTCTCTTCTGAAGTCAAGTAGTAATTTTCCTCTCGAATAATTATAATGAAAAACAAACATGAGAAATTTTCACCTACAATGTTAGAAAAAATATGATAGAAAAGCACTTTGGGGGACATATGATGCAAAATTTATGGAGTGTATTAAGGCCACGCGCATGTAATTTAGTAGAAGAAATATTTAGAAACATTGTCGCATGCTAGTTACACTTGCTTTACAATGCAAAATAATGGCTTTCAGTAATTTTTCATCAAACTTGAAGAGGATAATTTTTGGGTTAATGTTTTCATATGAATAAGTGATTGAAAACAAAAAAAAATAGTTTTAAAAAATAAAAATTATTTTTAACTTAAAAGCAATAAAAAGCAAAAACACAAAACCAAAGGTTTAAATTTAAAACAAAAAGAAGATATTTAGGGAAATTGTTAACTTAACATTATCTCACAAATTCAACCATTAAAATAAAATCAAATTTTTATCCACTCTAGTTTAACAAATTTTATCTTTAATTGAAATAACAAACAACTTGTTAAAATTCATTTAAAAAATTCTAAGAATGTGAAACATTTTAACTCTAACACCAAAAGATAATAATTAATGAATACTAATTGTTTATCACTTTCCTCTTAATTAATTACTCATGGCGCTAATTTTGTGTTTCGCATTCACCCGCGCGATTTTCAATTTTCACTTCCTCAACATTAAGTTTCTTATGAGCCATGACAACGCGCTTCATTAATCTAATAATATCATAAGCGGATATGAAATGAAGATAACTTGAAAGATGTTGTGTGGGTGGTACTGGGAAAGAAAATTTTCCATGCTTTGCGACATGACGCAATAATTTAAAGGCAAACTAAGTGAGCTCATAATAAGTCACACACAAGCTTATATTTCATGCTTGATGATTCCCATCAGGGAACTGTTAAAAGAAGAAATGGAAAAAAGAATTCACTTTTGTCAATTGTCTAAAATTGCTTCAGTGTGACAAGATTTTTGGTATAAATTATGCGACGATATCAACATTGGTATCATTCACATTTACAACAGTGTCTTGTTTAGAGCCTCAAAAAAAAAGTTTAAACCTCAAAAATGAATATGGGAAAGTTGATTGGAATTCTCTACGCATTGGTTGTGTTGGTTCTCATCTGTCAATTTGCTGACGCAAAGCAGTACGATGGCAATGGAAATTCTGATAGGTAAGCATGTGAAGGGCTCAATTTGCATATAGATTGTAAAAGTGTTTTTTTCGGGTTGATTGTGAGAATAGTTTGACCCAATTTAAATTGATTTTAAAAAAGGAATGAAGCAAATTTTATAAAACAAAATTAAATAAATTAAATTTTATAAAAATTCCTTAAAAATCTTTTAACCCTCAAAAAACTTTGTGTCGGTTAACCGATTTTGAAAAAATAATCTAATTAGTTCATACCCAAATAATCAATGGAGACGTCGCCAAGTGGTTAATGAGACGGAAACAGCTGCATCAGACCGCACTCAACGCTTAGGGAATTTAGGAAATTTGGGAAGTTTTGGAACCTCAGGATATGGCAATTCATTGGGCTCAGGCTACGGTGGAAGTGGTTACAACTATGGAGTCGGAAATTACGGTTCAAAAATTGATCTTGGTGGGGTTGTGCTGGGTACACTCATCGGAATCGGTGCTCTCCTCATTCTCCCCAAGATAGTTGGAGTCATCTCAGGACATGGTGGATATTACAGAAGTGAGTTAATGAAATTTTGCCATCACTTTTCTTTTTGATTAATCTCCTCTGTGTTCAAACATAGGCAATGATGAAACTGGCATTACTGACGTGATGAATCGATTTGATGATTTCCTCGCACAACAAAATATCGACTCAAATGCTTGCATGCAAAAGGCAATTTGTCATTTGGTTCGTTCTGCTGATTATCACAACAGCGTTGGAACGAGCGATCAAGTTGAGCAAATGATTTCGAACTTGGCAGAGTGAGTCAAATTTTATTTTTATTTTAAAATGTTTTACTTAAATTTTTTCTTCTAGAAATTCAATTGTAAACTACATGCTCGACGGCACAGCAATTAAGGAAGCCATTGAGAATGCAAAGAGCCCAACTGGCCGTGAATGTGATAGCATTTATCCTGCATGTCCTCTCGATCGTCAGTCCGCATTGCAAATGATGAAGAAATTTTTACCACTTCCAGGAAGAAACACCAACAACAACTAAAAAAATATTAGTTCTTTAAACTCAATTTGGCTGAAAACGGATACCTCTAAAGAGTTTGAAAAGTTTTAACAGAAATATTAGATAAATTTCCTGATAATTTGATCCTTACCCGAATCCTTATCCTTTACAATATTCTTAATCATTTAATTCTTCTGAAAAACTTTTCATTCTCGAAATTTAGTTTAATTCTTACAATTTAGTCTATAAAATAATTTTTTTTAGTTTTAAAGGGGATTTTTTAAAACATTGCAAACAAAAATTGTTGCATAATTATACTTTAATAACTTTAATGTTAGCTAGATTCAAACTTTACTCAAGGCATTTTAATGATGATGTAAAAAATATGTTGAATAAAATTGCATGAAAGCAAAAACTTTTTGATGACAATCAAAAGAAGATGAAACCCATTTTTTATGCAACTTTTCATGAGTAATTTTGTGTCATGCACTTTGAAATAATTTTCTGGTTCTGTGGCTTTAAAAGAGAAATGAATTTTCGCTTTCGTCACCTCAAAAGTGATGATGATGATTTTAGGAAAATTATCTTGAAAAGTTGATAACAAGGGGTCCCCAACTCCCATATAAATCCATATAAATTTATATGGAATTTATATGGATATAAAATTTATATGCCATATAAAATTTATATGCCATATAAAAATTTATATGGCATATAAATTTGTATGAAAACCATATAAATTTATATGGCATATAAATTTTATATCCATATAAATTTTATATGGATTTATATGGATTTATATGGATCTTTAATATGGAACACAAAATGTTTTTTATTATATTAATGGAACTTTACAAACAATTTTATTTTAAAATGCAATAAAACCAGGTATTTAAGTTGAATGAAGTAATCGATTCGAGTCAATTCAAGTCGATTGCGGATTTTATGTGTAAATTTGATTTATTTTTTCTGAGCCAAGATCAGTGAAGTGAGATCTGGTGCTGGAAGTGAGATCCAGTCAATATAAGCTGCACTTTTGGAAGTGAGATCCAGTCAATCTAAATTTCAGTGCTAGAAGTGAGTCTAGTCAACGTACAATGGAGCGCTGCAAGTGAGATCCAGTCAACGTAAGATCCAGTGCTGGAAGTGAGACCCAGTCAATCTAATTTTCAGTGCCGGAAGTGAGACCCAGTCAAATTAGGATCGAGTGCTGGATGACAGTTCTTGTGGAACAAACTTAAGTTAATGCGCATACAGTTTGGTCCCACAACAACTGTCACCCAGCACTCGATCCTAAATTGACTGGATCTTACTTCCAGCACTGAAAATTAGATTGATTTTTTTATTCACTTCCAGCCTGTATCGTACGTTGACTGACTCACTTCAGCACTGAAATTTATATTGACTGGATCTCACTTCCAAAATTGCAGCTTATATTGACTGGATGTCACTTCCAGCACCAGATATCACTTCACTGGATCTCACTTTCACAAAATTTTAAAGATCCAAAAACAATAAAAATTTATATATAAAATTTTATATGGCCATATAAATTTTATATGGCATATAAATATTTATATGGCATATAAATTTATATGGATTTATATGGGAGTTGGGGACCCCTTGGTTGATAATAATGATGCCATGAAGGTTACGAAATCTTGACGGCTTTAAAATTAAATTTACCCTAAATTAAACTTTTGTTGTTTTTGATGAATCATCAAAAAATAATGTGTTAGCTAATCGCAACCTATTGTTTTTTCTTCAATTTATAAAATATTCTATTATTCATACATCTTTTTATGAACTCTTTGGGGAAAATTCAAAAAAGTTTTGAAGATCTGTTGACAATTTGTTACGTTCGACAATTTGCTAAATATTACTTTTGTGCATATAAATTTTACTACAAAAAGATAAAGTGCAATAAAAATGTGGCGTTCCCAAATTACTGAGTTATTACTAATATTATAAAGATAATTTTTAATAATTAGGTAAAATTTTGCCCCTTAATTATATGCAACCTGTAAATAAAACCATAAGATTAATGCACAGAATATTATCAAAGCGCATACATGGAAGATGATTTGCTCGCATGTGATTTTATTGCATAATCTCACATAATTCCAATTCAAAATGTCATTTCACGCTTTTCTGAGCATTTCTTACTAACAAATTATTTCCGTCGTCAGAGAAATAATGTGAGGGAAATTTTTATTTGTTTAAAATTATCATGATTGTTTGCACTTCTTCTTATTTCGCAACATTCGTGACTGAAGAGAAATGAAGAAATATTTTATTCGACAATCCCAGAATTTCGGCTCCAACTCAAATGTATTTCCGACATCGTCAAGTGCAGATTGAAAAACGATAAAGTGACAAAAAAGAGAGAAAAAAATATGGAAATTGTTATTGTTCTACTGACAACTCTATTCACGGCAATTTCTATGCAAGAATTTTATCTCGACACAAATGGCACGAGCTTCATTCCCTACCAGCCACTTGGTGTTGAACTAAACATTCCCATGTATCAATACGATGAAGTGTTACATCATTATAGAAGCGACTTTACGACTAGAAAGCGAGAGCCACAATTTCTTGGCTTCGACATACAGGACGATAATATCGAAATCGATATGGAAATTGCCGTTCCATTCTTGTCAGTGCCGACAAAAAAGTCCTTAAAACGAAAGCACTTTGCAAATATCAACGTTGCTGCCATCATTCTCGCAAGTAAAAATTGATTTTTTATATTCATTACTGTCATACTGTGAATAAGCCTTTAAATTTCTAGAATATTAATTTTCCTAGATTTTAAATAATTTTAAAGTTAAGTTCCAGGAATTTAGAAAATTTAAATTGACAGGATAGAGAAATTAACGAATATTCTATCTCTTTACAGCGGTTGTGGCTTTAGGAGGTTCACTCCTCGGTGGCACAGCTCGATTTCTACGTGGCGAAAATTTCTTCAATAGTCGTCCATGGTATCGAACGGGGAATAAAAAAAATAGCAAACATAAGCGCGACATTCGCGAGATCAATAAAAGTGGTCATGAAGATTTTATGTGGAATATTCTCAGCAACATTGACGAGTCATTACTCGAAATTGACTTTGATGTCTATGACTGTGCACAGAGATTTGTTTGTTGGCAGGTGAAAAATAGCTTGTTGAATGTGCACGAAAAGCAAGCAAACAAAGTCGATAAATTCATCGTCAGCATCATAAAGTGAGTACGAAATATATTGGCTCTACCGTAAAAACTATAAATGCATGACACCAATAGAGGTTGGGGATACACCGGTTTTTGAAATTTCGGTATTCCGGTATTGAAAAGCTAAAATACCGGTTTCCCGGGATACCGAACGGTATTCAAATAAAAGTCAAATAATTTAATTTTAACACTTCGTGTTCGTCATTTTTATTTATTTTACGAATTTTACTAAAAGAGTAAATACTAATCATGATGCTTAAAAAAATGTTTCAAAAAAACAAGAGCATTAACATTTTTATCGCTTAAAGAACTTCGTTTTTTTGAGACAAAATTGCCTGAGTTGGAAAAGGTTCGCTCTGGTGCCACTGATGTCGCTTGAATTGTTAATAGGGCAGAAAATAGCTTCTGAAGGGTTGGGGTTTTGACTTTAAACTTAGCATAATTTAGCATTTCTTTCTTATAGTCAATAATTTTTTCATGAACTTTAAATCCATTGTAATTGGCTTGCGCATTTGATGATAAACAAAAATGAATAAGTGTGCATCAGTCCATCAGATGTTCAATTTTTGAGAGATGCCTTGAGATTTCTCTCTCAGCATGCTCTTGAAGATTGCTCAATTATTTTTTTTTTAAATAACGATAAAAAAATAAATTTAAATTTTTAATACCGGGATACCGAAATTTTTTTTACGGGATTCCGGTGTTGAAAACTGAACGGTATTTACCGGTGAATACCGAAACCGGTACACCGGCCCCAACCTCTAGACACCAAAAATTTATTAGTAAAAAATTTAAATTAATAAAAATTTAAATTTAAAAATTTAATCATTATTAAATTCTTTCAAGTGACTATAAATTTTATGCTTTCCGGTATTTGCCTTCAAACTAAATCACTAAATATCATTTTATATTTCACAGCACACAATTTGCCAATCGAATGCTTTCGAATACGATATGGAAGGATGCAATTGAAGCAGGTCGAAAAGATGAAAATTGTGCTACGTCATATGCGAAATGCATTCCGGAAAATTTAGAGCAGTTTGCGGGCAAAATACAAAAATTTGCAAAAAAGAAGAAGTAAAAAATACGTGACACAGTCGACGTATCGAAAGATCTTCAAATGATTTTTGCATTTTTTTATTTCCATTTAATTTTTCTTACTTGTTATTTTAAAATTAAAATATCAACAAATTTTTGTGAATAAAACTAAGTTGTAAGTGAAATAATGTTTGGTTTTGAGATCAGTTGTAGCATTTGATGAACTCTTTGTACTTGGCATTGAGACTAGGATCACGTGGTCCCCAAGAGGAAGTTGGTGTAAAAGCGCCTCGAATTTTCTATAAAACATTACAATTAATAAAACCAAGAATAATTTCAAAAAAGTAATTCACCTCAAATAGATTAGATCCATCTTGTTTGTAAATAGCATAAATGGCAAAAATCGGCAATTGTATAAGACCCAATCCTGAAATGCACCATCCAATTGCATATGCAATTTGCGGGTAATCACGATCTCCATCTTTAAGTGGCTCAAGAGTCCAAAGTGTATATGCTAAAATCACACTCATTAAACCAGGCGTAATAAATCGCCAGCACGTTCTCCAGTAAATATTTGGTCGAAAGCCAAGCATGAATTCAATGTCTCTGCAAAATCTTTCAACTCCATAGATGTAGCAGATTGTGTAAAGCTCGGCAATGGCTAAGACAAAGGCAATAAACGATGCACCATAATAATCGACAAGTTTGAGCACTGATTGACCTCCCTGTTGAAAAAGAAGAACTTGGAATTATAATTTAAGAGATTTATATTTTAATTTACCGGCGTCATGTAAACTGATCCAAATAATGTTCCCAAAATTGCAATCACCAAGGCAGCATGCCAATTTTTAACCTTCTTAAACCTGTCACGTACAACCGTCATTAGACACGACATCATCGCTATGTTACTACCGATACCGAGGAGGTACAGCATGAGGAAGAAAAGTACGGAAAAAACTTGTGGAAAGACCTTGAATTTACTAATGGCATCTGCAAAAAAATAAATGTTACAAAAATATTTCAAATTTAGTTTTCATTTATTTACCTGGATATGAGATGAATGCTAAGCCGGCTCCTGGTTTAATGACACTCGATACATCCTCAACCCCGAGTTCATGTGCAAGATGACCGAGAATGCCGAAGATACAGCAACCGGCAAGCAGTGATGTAAAGGTATCCAAAGTTGTTACAATATTAGCATCTCGATAGACATTGTGTCCAAACTTATTGAAACTCGAATACATTATTATGTTTCCGAAACACACCGCGAGAGAAAAAAACACTTGCGTCACTGCTGCATACCAAACTTTAATATCGAAGATTTTATTCCATTGTGGTGCAAAAAAGTATTTGATGCCGTTGATTGATCCGGGGAGTGTCAATGCTCGAATGAGAAGAATTATGAGCACAAAATATGGAAAAATTGCAAGAACATAAGAAGCCTTTCCTGAGCTCTTAATGCCTTTGATTAGAGTCAGGAAAACAATCGCCCATGAGATAGCCAGGAAGAATACTAAAGTCCAGTTAGGAGTCCCAAGTCCATCATCGATGTTGTCTTTTGCTCGTAGAACATCTTTCAAGAAATAAAGTTCAGCTGATGATTTTGTTTCGTTCGACCAAGTCATGTTTCCATGGTCACTACTTCCCGATGGTATGCAAGCGACATTCCAATTTGAATTGCAATTACTCCATGGAAGCATTTCTTGAAAAGAGTTGAAGAAGTAACTTAATGTGAGCGCCATCAAACTTGAATAGTACGTCGCGACGATAGCAATAGAAACAACTTGACCTACTCCAACGCCTCGCATTGCCGGTACACAATCAAAGACCTTCACACTTCCACGCGAAGAAAACTGACCAATTGCCATTTCCATAAAGTAAATTGGTTTACCGATTAGCAGCAACACAACTAAATAGGGCAGAACAAAAGCTCCACCTCCATTTTCGAGTGCTTACGTTTCAAAAAAGACACAAAAAACCATTAAAAATTTCAAAAAAATTATCTTTACAAATATAAAGTACCTATAAAGGGGAATCTCCAAATATTTCCAAGACCAACGCTCATGGCGATACAAGAGAGAAGAAATTCAATTCCTTTTCCCCAACTGTCCCTTTCTTTTGGAGGTTTTTTACCACTCTCGACTTCTTTTACATCGAGAGTTTGGATTTCAGCTGTTAGTTTAGGTGGATCTGGTGGAAAAGAGCGACGTTGATATTTTCCAGGAAAAAATTCCGAGAAATTCTTGTTGCGATAATTTCCAGAAACAGTGTAGAGATTATCGCCTACAAATGTTGGATTATCATGTCCATGCATCATCTAGTTGAAAGTGATTAAATAGAGAGGATTATATAGAATGATAAATTAATATTACTCAAATGTTTTAATTATGTGTGAAAACTAATCCAAAATAATATTTTATTCTCAATAAAAGTGGAATTGAAAGAGTATTCAACTCTTGTGACATTATCTTCCGCATATTTTTATAATTTATCGATGACATGTGAAAGAGTATGTGCAAAAAAAGTGGAACAAGTTCACCTTGAGCCTTGATCGTGAACGAGACCAATGGTGTGAGGAAAAGAAAAGTTACAGCTGTGTGTTCTTAGTGATACACCGCAAAAACAGGTTGTTGACCATGAAAACCATAAAAACATTTGCGGCAGTGAATTAAAAAAAGCCGAACGCTTAATGCGGGAATAATCAAAGCATTTTTTTCATAGCAATGTGCATTTGTATATCGACAGTTTTTTGAGTTTCATTCATTAATTCGTAATTGCTACACATTTGAAAAATATTTTTGCTGAAGTCATTAAAAAATTATTCATCAAATTAACACGAATTTGTGCCTGTAAATGATCGTGTTTACTCTCTTTTTTTATTATTTCATGCAATTGACATTCAACTTGGGAATAAAATGGAGCAATGTTTATATTTTTGTCATGAATAAATTGTTTGTCGATAAAAAATATATGATTTAAAAAATTGCGTCATAACATGAAAGTGAAAATAAGTTTCAAAGCAAACCTTAAAAAACTATTGAATAATGAAAGTGTTGATCTTTATCTGACATCATAATATTATTTTATGAAATGTATTTGTATATGATTTCAATATTCTTCGTCTCATCGCGTGAAATTTTCCGCATCGTTGAAAACCAATAGAAAAAGTTTTAAAACTTTTTTGCCGGTGAGATTGGTTTTACATTTGTTGCATCATTTTCTGGCTTTAAATTTGTGATAATGATTTTGAACTTGAAAAAATGTATGAAGAAATTAATTTTTATTTAAATTTTTCTGTCAGAAAAAGTTTTAGTTTTTATCTATCAGTTTTTTTATTTCACTTTCAAACTCTGTTCATTGACCCAATAAAATTAATGCAATTATAAGATTATAAGTGTAAGATTAAACATCAAAACTAAATTAAATAATGCAAGCATGTTGCTCACGAGAATTTCAAGGATGCGATTAAACTTTAAACACCTATGATTTGTTCGATACTTTTTGTGTTGCACGCTAATTAAGTTTTGTGACACTTTTTTAAGTGTTTGAAAGTAAATGAGAAAAATAAGTATTCAAGCTACATAAGACATAAATTATAATACCTTTGTATTAAAGGGTTTTTGAAAATCAAAATATACAAAATATTTTTTGTCATCATCACTTGTTCCCTTCACAAACGGTACACAGTTATTTTACTTTATTTTTAAATGAATGCCACTCAATAATTTATTGCAGCCTTAAATGATTGAAGTGTATTGTGTAATTTTAATTGATTGTTATTCCATTCACTGCATTCTTTTATCTGAGGTAAATTCACGACTTTAAATTCATTCAACCCGAGTTTCATGATTTATCTCGACACAATATTAAGCAAGTGCACATAAAAATTAACATGAGAGAATAATTAAGTGTTTATTCTTTTAAAAATATTTTGTTTCAAAATTTAAGTTATAACAGTCCCTTACTTATTATGTTAAAATAAAATTGTATTTGAGAAGCAATGCTTAAATTGTTACATAACAAATGCTAACATTGAACCTGTTTGAAAGACTCTCATAAATCAAGTCTCGATTGTACTACTAGCTCATCGATATTTAAAGTTACCACTGATACATTAACATATTGCATCATAACTTGTCCCTTTTTAACATTTTATATATGATCACGATCATTTATGCGGTTAGACATGGTGGAACCTTACATTTAATGATGCACGATAAATCATGCACGTTTTGTGCTAAAAACTATTCTTTCACTATAATTTAGCACTTATCAGTGTTGTGTGATCAAAATTACAGATTAGAACGGTTCATTATAATTATGTTGAGCATTATTTTTGAAATAATCTTTTATTGCCTAAATCGTACCTGCACTTTCTCGAATTAAATTTTTTTAATTTATGTAAATTGACAATAAATGCTTGAATATTGTCAGTGGAATCACTTGATGATGATGATTGACAATCGACATTTAATGACGCCACAAAGACATGAAGTTTGAGTTAAATAACATGAAACATTAAATTAATTTTTAATGTCACCTGAACTTGATGCACATTCTAAAAATATATATATATATGGCACTCTATTTTTAGAACTTTCTACAAAATCAGATAATAGCCATTGTCTAGTTTTTACGACACAATAATGTGCATAGAATTATACTCGGATATGCAAATCACTGATAACGGTAAATATGTAATTTTTTCGAATCAAAAAACAATCATTTCTGCTTGATACCACTCAGTCCTCTCGAGTGACATAGAAAATAATTTTACACTACCTTCATCACTTTGAATTAAGACGTATTTCATAGCATCGCTTTAAAACAGATGAGTTCTAAAAATTCTGGGAGCAAATACATTCTTTCTGCGAGATCTTTTGATCTTTTTATAAAATATTGAGAACTATGCAAATATTAACTCTCATAAAGTTTTAAAAGTTTTACTTTACAAAAGTTTTTTTTAATCAAAAGCTTTATTTTAGTAAAAAACTAAGATTGTATTTTTTGCAGTACACAGTGGATTTAGTCTGAACAAAAACATGCATCAAATGAAAATGCGATTTACGATTAATTTTTATGCTTAAAAAATACTTTAAACCTTGGCCCACAATATTTCGAAGTCAGTAAATTTTCCTCCATATAAAAGTATGGCGGAATCGGATTCCAAAGTGAATAATTTTATATACCCCCAAAACTATGTGTTTTTTGAGATGAATTTTACTCTAAGATTTTCTATGGAAGTCACTAACTTTTTGATACCAAACTTTTTGTTACAGTCTCTATTATTTATTTTTATAAGTGGCTCATCAGAACAAGCTTTGGAAGTGCTTGAAAATTGGAAAAGTATGAGACCTTAATCGACTTTTTGTAGAATTGCTCTGCGTTCTTTGCAATCTCCCGCAATCTCTCAAGTCCCATGAATTTCTATAGACGAAGAACGCATCTTTCAAGTTTTTATCATTTGGTTTGCCACTTTTTGCCACTTTGGGAGAAAATCAAATCCAAAAGTACACCATTTTCTCACTTTTTACATACAAAAATGGAAAAAATTTACTCATGAAATTTAAAATCGTTGATAAAGCAACCTTTAAACCGATCATAGCAAATAAACATTAAATGTAATATTTTCTTCAGACTGAAACCACTGTGCAGTAATGCTCTCAATTTTAACATGAATTTTAAAAAATCAAAGTTTTGCACATGACCACATGCATACGATTCTAATCAATTGTCTTCTCCAAAACTTGACCAGGTAGTTCTTCGAAATAAATTTTTTATTCTGTTAACATACAAAACTCACAAGTTTGATCCCAAGGGGATCAACTTTTAAATCGAAATGAAACTCATTTGTTTTAAATATCACTTAATAAACGAATCAATTTGTGAATTAATCAATTTCCTACTAAATATTTTAGGGAATTCCTGAAAATGTTAATTTTTGACGCTACAGTCAAAACTGATCGATAGAAAAGAGCTGAACTTTTATTAGAACACGAACCTTTAATTTAACTCTGTATTTTATTTTTTTATTCCTAAAGATGTAAAATTAACTTTAAAATATTTTATTTTTTATCACTTGATTTTTTTATTCGTTTAAAAATCTTTACGACTTTGTTGTGCGAATACCTAATAGAAACTGAAATATCAAAGTTAGAGGGAAGTTTTTTAAAGCCGTATGGTGATGTTATTGAGGTAGGTTGCTAAATGTACACTGAGAGACGGAGAGAGAAAAAATTTCAAGCTAAAAAAGAGAATTCACACTTTTATAACAACTCAATTTACTCTCCGTTGTTGTTGCGGCTTTTACAAGAGCTTTTTGTTTGAGAGTTTGAGAGGTGTCAAGTGTTTGGTTAAAAACATTGAGTTATAATGAAATGTAATTGAGCATTTAATAAAAAACAAATATTTATTTCCAATTAATTGACACTTTAATTTTTGTTGTGTGTATACTCCTTGTACTTTGCATTTAGAACTGTATTTAGGGGTCCCCAGTTTGTTGTTGGACGGAAAGCAGCTTTAATTTTCTAAAATAAAAATCAAAATTTAAGTTGAAAAACAATTTAAAAAATTCTTTCAAACTCACATCAATTAAAGTGATTTCTTGCTGCTTTATAATTCTCATGATCATTACAATTGGCACCCACATCAATCCTAAACTTGCAATGCACCATCCTAAAATATGGAAACCAATCGGAAACTCTTTTCCATTATATTTTGGTCTCTCATAGTTCCAAAGTGAGTAACAAGCTATTAAAGTCATAATTGCAGGTGTTACAAATTTCCAGCAAACTTGCCAAAAAACTCCTGGTCTAAAATCTAGCATGAATTTGACATCGTCAGTGACTCTTTTGACCCCATACATATAACAGAAAGTGTAAATTTCAAGCACAGCTAGGATAAATATAACAAAAGTTGCCCCATAAGCGTCAACAAGATCGAGCATTGCTTGACCGCCCTAAAAAAATAATTTTTTGTATTATTTTAGAATTTTTTAAATGTCAAAAATTCACCGGTGTGGTGTAGACAGATCCAAAAATGCTGGCATAGATTGCAAGACCAAGTGCAGCCTGCCAATTTTTGACCGTCTTAAATTGATCTCGAATCACTGTAATAATACTTGCAGCGATGGCCAAAAAGCTACCAAGAGCGAGAATATACAGCATCAAGAAAAACATGATTGCAAAAACTTGCGGGTAAGTTTTGAACTTTGAAATTACTTCTGGGTAGGTGACAAAAACGAGACCTTTAAAGAATAAAGAAAAAAAATATATTTTTGCAAGTTTTTTTGAAAAAACTCTTTCAAACCTGGTCCGCCTTGAAAAACCTTGGAAATATCATCAACCTTTAGTTCGTGTGCTAAATGTCCTACAATACCGAAAGTGATGCATCCTACCAAGATCGATGTGAATGTGTCAAGCGTCGTGACGATATTCGAGTCGCGGTAAATGTTGTGCTCAAATTTGTTGTAACTGAAGTAAAAAACATAAAAATAAGTGTCAAAAAATTAAAGTGTTTACCTTGCACACATGATGACATTAACAAAAAAGACGTTTAGAGTAAAGAAGACTTGTGTGCACGCCTGAAACCAGACTGATGGCTTTAGAATATCTTCCCATTTAGGTGTGAAAAAATACTTTATTCCTTGCATTGCTCCCGGAAGTGTAAGAGCTCGAATCAAGAAGACAATAAGGAAAATAAATGGAACAACCCCGGTGACGTAACTTGCTTTTCCCGAGGTGCGAATTCCTTTGAATAGAATGAGGAAGACTATGGCTGATGACAAGATAAGGAAACCAACGAGACTCCAGTTAGGCATTCCAATTCCATCATCGATGTTGTCTTTTGCATGAAGAACTTCTCGACTGTAAAATAAATTATGAATAGGAATTTTTTTTTTCAAAAGTACAATAAGTTTTATACTCACAGAAAATAAAGTTCAGCCGATGATTTTGTCTCACTGTTCCATGTTATATTGGCATCTCTACTACCGCTTGATGGATAACATGATACATTCCAATTTGGATTGCACTCACTCCAGGGAAGTTTTTCCGAAAATGAGTAAAAAAGGTATCTCAAAGTGATCGCCATGATAGAGCTATAATAAGTTGCGACTGCCATAATACACAAAGTTTGACCGATGCCAACACCTCTCATGGCCGGAACACAATCAAAAACTTTTACTGTGCCTCGCGATGAAAATTGACCCATAACCATTTCGAGAAAGTATCCCGGCTTTCCGACAAGTATTAAGACAATTAAGTATGGCACCACAAAGGCGCCACCACCATTCCTCAGTGCAATAAAGGGGAATCTCCAAACGTTTCCTAGTCCAACAGCCATTGCAATGCACGATAACAAAAATTCAATTCCTTTTCCCCATTGATCACGATCATGTTCAGGCTTCTTTTTATCATCAAATGTCAGAGTTGTCAATCCATTTTGTAGGTTTGTTGCTCCAACAACATCGCATGGGAATTCCGATGTAAATGTTGGATTGTCGTAGACCTGAGTCATCGCTGAGAGAGAAAAATAGCTTAATTATACCATACACGTGCTTCGTGCACAGACACTGACGATAAACTATCTGTTTTTTTCTCTTTTGCCGTTTGTTAACAGTTTAAAAGAAAAAATCTCTCAATCGAACGTTGGTGAGTATAAGAAGAAGAAAAATTTGAAGCAGGTTCTTTTGCAATCAATAATTGGCTGATGTGTTTTTGTGTCTCTCTAACGCTCTTTAGATTCTTCTTAGCATGGTAACACAGTTTTTAAAATTTATTTTCACTCAATTAAGACTAATAGGAGTATGACTTTGAAATCGCGAAAAAAAAGTATTAATGTATTAAGTAAAAATGGCTCTTTAGGGCCGAGCAATAAATAAATATTTCTAAGCACGTTTGAAACTAAACCTCTCGAAACGAAAGCCACAAAGAGACTGAGAGTGTATAGCGGAGACCAAATGGAGATTTCTATGAGCGAATGCTTATGTGCAAAAGGCGTCATGGCTATTAAAAAAGCTAATCGAGACTCTCACGTTCAGCGATCTATGATAATATGGTAAAATTTAGGTCACTTCAGAAGAAAACAAAACATTTGTAAGACCCTTTCCGGGAATCTTATGTTTTTCAGAATATTTTTAAAATAATCGACTTAACGCGTTAAAAACTAATCGTAAATCGCATTTTCATTTGTTGCATGTTTTTGTTCAGATTGAATCCACTGTGTAACGACTTTTTTATTTTTCATAAAACAATTTTAAAGAGTTTCAATAGGGTGGACGCTTGTTATTCCGGAGTAAATTGAATCGCAAGATAATAAATCATGAAATTTCTCTTACTTGGCACTGCTGATCATGCATTATCAGTACCTCGTTAGATTCGCAAAAGACACAGCTTTATTTTGAGACTGACTTTAAATTTTTTACTGGTCTCCTTCATGCTTAAAAATTAATTCAAAACCTTGCTGGTAATTCCGGAGTGAATGCTTATAATTCCGGAGTAAATTTTAAAAATTCGATATAAAATCAAATTTTGATAAAATCTTCATGCTTTCTTGAGTGAGGTGATTAAGTATAAAGAGATTGATATTTTTTGGGATTTCAATGTCTGGCAAGTGCAAGCAGTGCTTCCAACAACCTCCAAAATCCCTTTTTTTATGACTTTTTTGCAATTTTTTACTTTCAATAGTAGATAAAATAAGAGCTAAATCACTTCAGGGGCCAATTAAGAACAGAACTCAATACTCACCCCTTAAAAGCATCTCTGAATATTTTTATTTCTCTTCGTTCTGAGATCTTATTGTGAGTAAAATAATTTTAAATGATTTTGGCTACTGTAATGTTAGTTTAACCTGGTATTCGATCTTGGTTCCTTCGCTGGAAATTAGTTCCTTCGCTGGAAGTTAGTTCTTCCGCTGGAAACCAGTTCCGCCAGTGGAAGTTAGTTCCTCCGCTGGAAGCTAATTCCTCCGCTGGAAACCAGTTCCGCCAGTGGAAGTTAGTTCCTCCGCTGGAAACAAGTTCCGCCAGTTGAAGTTAGTTCCTCCGCTGGAAGTTAGTTCCTCCACTGGAAGTTAGTTCCTCCGCTGGAAACCAGTTCCGCCAGTGGAAGTTAGTTCCTTCACTGAATTTATTTCCCCCCCTGGAAGTAAATTCCTACGCTAGATATTTCTTTCTCCCTGGATTTT
The DNA here is from genome assembly GCA_038502055.1 of Tanytarsus gracilentus. Classification (NCBI taxonomy): domain Eukaryota; kingdom Metazoa; phylum Arthropoda; class Insecta; order Diptera; family Chironomidae; genus Tanytarsus; species Tanytarsus gracilentus. Next base: position 1,098,785 of record JAXRKN010000045.1, on the reverse strand, counting down.
GGTTCATCTACTAAAAGTTAGTTTTTGGACATGCTTTATGCTTGGTTTTTCCCCCTTTTTTTTTTAAAAAGCTTTTAAGTATTTTAATTCCTTTTTAATACTGTACTCCACAAACAGTCACTCCACATTATTTTCTGTTTATTTTTTCATTTTTCATTTTTATCCCGATAAAAAAAATTTTTACTGATGAAAATTTCATTGCCTACTAATGTGAAATTTACTCCGGAATTATAAGCAATTTCACTCCGGAATTATAAGCACGTCATAAATGTTAATTTTTAAAGCACTTTGTGGACATATAAAATTTAAGTTGGTATAGGAATGTGTTGATGAAGACCTTCGTGACTCAAGAAAAATAGTGATGGAAAAATTGCAACTGATTTAATTGATGAAAATTGACGTGATAAGTGAAGAGGATTTTTGTATGGAGAAAATTAAAACGTGCTTTTCATGGCCAAAGGAAGTCTTAAAGTCATTGCTTTATTTTACAAAATTGTCGCGCATGACAGTACCTTCAAACTTTAAGTCAAGTGTCAAGGTGAAAATGTTGTTTGTAAAATATTGACGCATTTAATTTTACCCGAATTATAAGCACTCGGAATAACAAGCGTCCACCTAAATAAAGATTGCGATTGTAAAAAATTTTTGCAAATAATAAATTTAGTCCATTTAAATAAATAAAACGTTTAAGATGATTTCATAAATTCCTTGTACTCGGCATTTAAAGTCTCATCAATGGGCCCCCAATTTGCCGTTGGCTTGAATGCAAATTTGATTTTCTAAAGTATTTTTAATAATTAATTGTGTTGAAATAATTTTTTAAGTCCTCACCTCCCAAATCGTTTTCTCTTTCTGCTTCAAAACACTCCATACAAGCAAAAATGGAAGCCATATTAATCCACATGCAGTTATGCACCATCCAATGACATGAGCAATAGCAGGAAATTCAATTCCGTTATCATCAGGGTTCTTATAGTATATAAAGGAATATATCACAATAGCTGTCATAATAGCCGGAGTGACAAACCACCAGCAGACAGTCCAGAATTTTCCTGGTCTATAACCGAGCATGAACTGAACGTCTTTGCATATCCTATTTACTCCATAAATATAACAAAAGGCGTAAATTTCAAATACTGCCAGCACAAATGCCAGAAAAGTGGCTCCATAGTGATCGACAAGATTGAGGATAGATTGCCCACTCTAAAACAAAATAATTTCTAAATAGTGAAATTTTTAATAATTTTCTAATCACCGGTGTAGTGTAAAGCATTCCAACAATTACACCAAAAATTGAATAGCCTAAAGCCGCATGCCATGTTTGTACTCGTTTAAATTTATCCCTAATAACAGTTATGACACATGATGTCATTGCAATTAGACTTCCCATGCCGAGGATAAAAAGCATAAAGAAAAACATGATTGAGAAAAATTGTGGCAGCACCGAAAATTTCGAGATGGTTTCCGCGTATGTGATGAACACCAGCCCTGGTCCACCTTTTAAAACTTTTGGAATATCTTTTTTGAGTTCGTGTGCTAAATGTCCAGCAATTCCAAAAGTTATGCAACCAGCCAGTAGTGATGTAAATGTGTCAAGTGTCGTGATGATGTGTGAATCCCGTTTGATATTATGATTAAATTTGTTGTAACTAAATTATAAAATAAGTGTCAAAAAATTTATTTAAAAAAATTTAAGTGTTTACCTCGAGTACATGATGATATTTGCGAAAAATACATTGAGTGAAAAGAAGAGTTGAGTGCATGCAGCATACCAAATTTCAGACTTTCCGAAAGCTTTCCAATCGGGAGTGAAGAAATATTTAATTCCTTCAAATGCACCCGGCAATGTGAGAGCTCGAATTAGGAAAACTATTAAGAATATAAATGGAGCAATTCCGGTGACGTAACTGAATTTTCCAGATGTTCGAATTCCTTTGAAAAGAATGAAAAATACAATTGCCCATGCGAGAACTAAAAAGCCAACCAAATTCCAGCTAGGAATACCAATGCCGTCGTTTAAGCTTTCATTGGCGTGCAATACTTCTTTCCTAAATTTAAAAATTATTTACAAAAAACAAAAAAAAATTAAAATTAAATTCACAAATAATAAAGTTCCGTCGATGATCTTGTTCCTTCTGGCCAATTTTGACTAGAGTTTCTTGAACCACTGGGATAGCAAAGCTCAGTCCATTTTGAATCGCATACACTCCAAGGTAATACTGAATTAAAAGAGTAAAAGAAGTATCTTAAGGTGACAGCCATTACCGAGCTGTAGTAGGTTGAGATGCAAACAATCGCAACCATTTGACCTACACCAACACCTGAGTTCGTGAGAATTTTGATAACAGATTTATTACAGTTTTTATTAAGCTATACGATAGCCGATTACCTCTCATAGCAGGAACGCAATCAAAAACTTTTACTGTTCCGCGTGATGAAAATTGACCCATAACCATTTCGAGAAAGTATCCCGGCTTTCCAACAATAAAAAGAATAATTATGTAAGGTATGACAAAGGCACCTAAAAATTACAAACATTAGTACTTGATCATCCAATGAAGGAATATTCCTTCGGATGGATGATCCATATTTAATTAGTGATTTATCGCAAAGTTTCACGTAGCTATAAAAATTAAGAAAATCTAAAGTTCTAATCGTAATTTTTTGCGTGAATAGTCGTAAAAGTTTTCGATAACAATTTTTCCTAATTGATAAATATTTTTTTCAACTTTATCACTTTGCACATTTATTTGAATCACTAGTGTATGTAAATTTAATATACTTGCCACCACCATTACTCATAGCAATGAAGGGGAATCTCCAAACATTTCCAAGTCCAACACTCATCGCAATGCATGACAATAAAAATTCAATCCCTTTTCCCCAATTTTCTCGAACAGGTGCAAAGTTTCCATTCGTTGTGTTTACTTCTGAAGATGACTCCGTCAACGTGTCAATATTATTTTGAGGTTTTAAACCACTATTTGTTTCATCGTTAAGGAAAGATGGATTATCATGAGCTTGATCCATCATTAAACTTTTTTCTTTGCTTTAATTCTTGAACACCGATTTTTGAGTATTAGAATGTCAAAAAATGTCTCTGTTTTGCAACTGTTTTGTGAAGCTCCTTATCCTTTATGCTTCACCAATTCTTTGTCTTTTTGCTTTGAAGTTTGAAGACTGACTGAAATATTTTATTTGCTCATAAGGCTATAAAACGTTATTATATGACAATAAACGAGGATGATAACGGCTGACTCAACAGATAGACTTCAATGAATATTAGATACATCAAATAAAAACATTTAAAAATAAAAATGCATTCAAAATGCAAGAGAGAAGAATTTTAAAATTATTTTTGAAATTAATTAAAATGATTTGTTATCAAATTACATCAGTTTTCTATATCAATTAAATTTATCGTTACAAAAATATTTCTTCTCATTCTAAAAACATGCAAATCAATTGCTTTATTCAATTAAAAAAAAGAATTTATCTTCTGAAAAAGATAAGAAAAATTACAGTTTTCTCTCTTGATTTTTTAATTATTTTTTTGTTTATTTTTTCTCTTCATTAAAGTTAAACTAAATTTCATACTATCGCATTTCAATCAGGGCTTTTGGTTAAAACCATATCAGTTCCTGTCGTTAACAAAACCTTCGTATCTTTCTCCTAAAAAAAAGTTCAAATTATTTAAATAAATTTCAAATGCTTAATATGTATTTACTAATTTCAAATTCGACTGGACCCCATTTTGTGTTTGGCTTGAAAACTTTCAAAAATCTTTCCTTTAAATTTTCGCCAGGTTGTCTTAGAACTGCAATTGTCATCCACAATGGTAGTTGAAGAAGACCCAAAAGTGAAATCGACCATCCAAAAGCTAAATTAATAAAATTAAAAATAGATTTTAATGGAAATTAAATTAAATCAATAAACATCTCACCATGCATTCCAATCGAATATTCTTTTTCGCCATATTCGATGGGCTTCCAAGTAAAAACAAAATACACAAGAACCGAAATCATGATGAATGGCGTTATGTACTTCCAACAAATTCTCCAGTATTTCCCTACTTTGCGTTTTAACATGAATTCGATGTCGTTGCAAAATCTTTCGACTCCATAGATCCAAGAAACTGTTATGAGCTCGATTATAGCTAGTATTAGAGCTACAAATGATGCACCATAAAAATCTAAAAGATTTATCAAAAACTGTCCGCCTGGTGTTGTATAAAAAGTTCCAATTGACACACCGAATATAACAATTCCCATAACTATCTTCCATATCGCAATTTTTGGATATCGATCTCTGATGACTGTCAAAATACATGATGCCATGCCCATGTTACTTCCGATACAGAAGAAAAAGAGCATCAGAAAGAAGACGACAGCAAAAAATTGAGGAATGTATTCAAATTTCGATATGGTTTCAGGATATGCAACAAAAGCAAGACTCATGAAGCTTGTTGTAACTTTTTGAATGTCATCAATTTCCATGATGTGTGCCAAGTGACCTAGAATGGCAAAAATGATCAAGCCAGCGAGTATTGATGTAAGATAGTCCATAGTTGTAATTATATTGACATCCCTAGAAAAAGTTTCGGAATTATTTTTGATTTATGGGGCACATTTCACTCACCTGTATACATTCTGATCAAATCGATTGTACGACGAGTACATAATTATTGAGCCAAAACATATTCCTAAAGCGTAGAAAACCTGCGTTACAGCTGCATACCACAATTCAGCGTCCCAAATTTTATCAAAGTCTGGTATGAGAAAATATTTTATTCCTTTTATTGCGCCCTCTAAAGTGACTGCTCTTATCAGCAAGATGATAAGCACGATATAAGGAAATATGGCGAGAAAATAAGCGACCTGTAAGTTGGGGAGGGAAATTAATGTATAACGACGTTTGTACGTTTACCTTTCCCGAGCTCTGGATTCCTCTTATAAGCACCAGACCAATTACACACCAAGCAATTATCAGACAAATCACAAGTTGCCAATTGGGAACGCCTAGACCATTATCGATGTTATCTGCCTCCTTCAGAATGTCCTTTCTATGTGAATGAATCAAGATTTAAGGCGAAAAACAGAAAAGGGTTTGTGTCAAACTTGATTTCACACTGAAATTTATTACTCAACGTGTCCCAATTATAAAGAGAAAGTTTTCAGTGTCACGTCAATAACGATTTGCGTATCTGTCATGATATCCAAATCAAAAAGGGTTTGAAACCTTGAAAAGTTTTAATTGGCTTTCGATAAAGTTTTTTTGGATCTTCATTTGAAAGCTTTAAACTGTTTGCATTTTTTCTTTTTGGCTTTTTCATAACAAAAATTAATGAAAATTTAATAAACTCACAGAAAGTAAAGTTCCGCTGATGAGCGAGCATTAGTGCTTGCTGAGAGATTTCCGCCACCCTTCGAGGCACTATCGACACAATTCGTTATATTCCATTGAGAATTACAGACACTCCACGGAAGTGGACTGGTAAATGATGCAATAAGAAAGCGAATCGTGAGTGCCATGACGGAAACATAAATGCTCAGCACGATAATTGTGCAAAGGCACTGCCCAAAGCCTACGCCTCTAACTGCGGGTGCTATATCATAAACTTTTATGCAACCTTTAGATGAAAACTGACCAAGTAAGATTTCCATATAATAGATCGGTTTGCCGACAAGGATGACTATAATTGTGTAAGGAATAAGGAAAGTCCCACCACCGTATTGCAAACAAGTATAAGGAAATCTTTAAAGAGAGAAAAATAAAAGAGTCAGATGGGATGCTTGCGATAATTTAAATAAAAAAAGTCTTCCAACCTCCAAACATTTCCCAAGCCCACTGAAAGCGTAATGCACGAGCATAAAAACTCAATGTCATTACCCCATTTGGCCTTTTGACTTTTTTCTTTCACTTCTCCATCAACTTTGCCCTCTCTGAGTTCAATCAATTCCTCCTCAATCTTGATTTTGTCTGTGTCACAACTCATTTGAAAAAGCGTTATCACTCAAATGAATCACGGAAAAAACTGAGTGAATTGCTCAATATCAAATTTTATATCGTAAGTGGAAGATTTTTTGTCTACAGTAGCTTTAAACTTAGAAAAAAAAATTGAAATCAAATAATTTTTCAATTTTTCATATAAAATCTCTTTAGATATTAAAATTCAATATTATATTCACATTTAGTCTGCACTGCACTATAGAATTTTTTATCCACAAATGATACCCAAAAAGACACTTAGATGTTCACAATTACATTGAGGTCTCAACGAGCTCATTAAAGTAGCAATTTAGATAACAATTTACTCTCTCGAATGTGATAACGTGACGAGAAAAATAAAAATGATTTATGTTTTAATAAAGTTTTTGTCATTTTATTGTCAGTAGTAGAAAAGAACACCAAAGATTTATCTCAAAAAATTGTTCTTGAACTTCATCCAGATTGATTCAGTTTTTGTTATTGAAGCGTTGGCAGTGACGAAAGTAGAAGTGTTACGTGATTCGAGGAAATCTTTGTACTTTTGCACTGAAAAGTAAAATTGAGTTAGTATTATAAAAGTATGTAGGGCAAGGTCGGAGTGACTCAATTTTTAAACAGTTTAAAAGTGTTCATGAACACACAACAAAAATAAAATTTTATGATTTTTTTATTAACTTTTATTGACTTACTTTTACTTCGATCTTTAGGGCCCCATTCTGAATTCGGCTGGAAGGCTTTGATGATTTTTTCAACCAACGAACCCTCTTTTTGCTTTAAAACCTCATATAAAGCAAATATTGGCAACTGCAGTAAGCAAAACATCGAAATACACCAACCGAAAGCTATCAACAGTGCGAGTGACAAAACGCAAATAAACAACATTTAAATGAAAAATAAAATCATACTTGCGCTCACTCACCATGCATGCTGGGATGATACTGATATCCTTGGTAATCAATTGGTTTCCATGTCCAAATAAAATAAACGAAAATTGCAATCATCATCGTGGGCGTGATGTATTTCCAGCAGAGCCGCCAATAAATTCCAGTTTTTCGATTCAGCATAAATTCGATATCAATACAAATACGATCGACTCCATAGATCCAAGAAACTGTTATGAGCTCGATTATAGCTAGTATTAGAGCCACAAATGAGGCACCATAAAAATCCAAAAAATTTATTAGAAATTGCCCGCCAGGCGTCGTATAAACACATCCAACAGCGAAGCCAACTAATGCGATACCCATCACGACTTTCCAGCATTCAATACCCGGAAATCTATCTCTGATTACCGTCATTATAGTTGAAGTCATTCCAATGTTGCTGCCAATGCCAAGCACGAAAAGCATTATAAAGAAAATCATCGAGAAAAATTGTGGAATGAAATCAATTTTGCTGATTGTCTCCGGATAAGCCATAAAGGCGAGAGCAATATTGCTTTTTGTCACCTTCTGAATGTCATCGACACCCATGATGTGGGCCAAATGCCCTAAGATGCCAAATATGATAAGACCAGATAAGAGCGATGTGACTGTATCGACAAATGTAATTATGTTGACATCCCTAAAGAGAAAGTAAAATTAATTTAAATTGCTCGAAAATATATTTCAAGAAGCACCTATACGGTTAAGTTGTAAAATTTTCGGTGGAAATGTTTATTTTATATTTTTTTATGAAATAAAAGATTTTTAATGTAGTAGGATTCTCAGAATCATTTGTCTATTATTTGGCTATTTAAATTGAAAGCTCAATGCAATAATCAATCTCACTTGTAAATATCCTGCTCAAATCTATTATACGAAGAATACATGATGATTGAGCCAAAGCACACAGCGAGGGAATAAAAGACTTGCGTTACAGCTGCATACCAGACTTTTGCTTCGAGTATTTTATTCCATTGTGGCTTGATGAAATAAATCATTCCATCAATAGCACCATCCAGAGTTGCTGAGCGAATTAACAAAATAAACATGATGAAGTAAGGAAAAATTGAAAGAAAATAGCTAAATTTCCCGGAGCTTTTAATGCCTTTAATGAGGATCCCACTAATGCAAATCCAAGCAAACAAGAGACAAAGAATAAGTTGCCAATTAGGAACTCCTATGCCATCATCAATGGAAATTTTCTCTTTGAGAATGTCTTTACTAAAATTTAGAATTGTTATAAATCCATTAATAAATTTTAAAAAGTTAAACTCACAGGAAATAAAGCTCTGCCGACGATTTGGGTCTAGCGTCCGAAAAATTGAGAGCTCTTAAGCTGCTATCAATGCACGATACATTCCACTCCTCTTTACACATACTCCAAGGCAAAGGATCACTGAATGATGCCAAAAAATATCGAATTGTAAGCCCCATCAGACTCGCATAATAAGTCGTCACAAAACATGTCGCAAGTACTTGTCCAATACCAATCCCGCGCATTGCCGGCGCCATATCGTACACTTTGATGCAACCGCTCGATGAAAATTGACCCATTAATAGCTCCATGTAGTAAAGCGGCTTGCCGACAAGCAGTAAAACGACGATACTAATAAATAGGATTAATTTGAGCATAAAATGGACATTGAAAGTGAAACGCAATACATTGGAAAAAAGATTGAAGGGTCCTGAATGATATTTTAGTGATTGATTTTGTAATGTATCAAAATCTGATTTTCATTTTGAATTAAAAAAATTATTTGATTTAAATTTTTTCTAAATCCTTGCTGTCAAATATTTCAAACGAACCAACATATGTTGCAACATAAAAAAATTAGGCAAAAATTTACTAGGGAAGAACGAAAGCACCTGTTGAAGAGAAAAATCAAGAAATATTTCTCACTCCTAACTTTATTTCTAAAAATTCTCACCACCACCGCATTCAAGGGCTGAATTTTCATGGAAAAAGAGAAATGAAAGCATGAAGGTCTCTTAACAACTGGAATTAAACACAAACCTGTAAAAGGGAATCTCCATACGTTTCCCAATCCGACCGACAAAGCTATGCATGAGAGTAAAAATTCCACATCTTTTCCCCATGTACCACGCTGCACTTCACAGTTCTAAAATTTTATTATATTGGTTGTGTAAAATGTAGAGATTATTTTGCTCACTCACTCTCATACTCACTGCAACTTTATGATCATCATTGGAGTTGCTTTTTTCTACATCGTGTTTATTTTTTTCATCCAGACCTATCATGGACATCTGAGGAAGTAAATTATTAAACTTGGTTTAAAAACAATTCAATTTAAATGTCAAATAAATTATGGTAATTCTGAAATTTTTTAATTTTCCATTGTCCTCGTTGATATCTCGAATACATTTTAAAGAATTTAATACGCTTCTGTATTTAAAGCTTAGATTACAAAATATTTTACTCACTTGAAAATTAGATGTATGTGAATTCTTGAAATTCTTTCCGTTCTCACTACCGTGGTGCTCATTAAGCACCTCGACACCCGTAAACATTCCTACGCTGGCCGAACGACAAAAGTTGAATGAATGCCGGTTTAAACTGGGTTACACATTCACAGAATTAAAATTATAAAAAGAAGAAATGAAGAAAACTTACAATACTGGAGTTTCGCCGGAAATGCACAAGAATATCAAATTACGAATTGATTTATATTTAAAACAGTTTTTGCAACAAGCTTTGAGTAATCAATTCTCAGATTAAAAAAAATTTAAATGAGATTTTAAGTGAGTGTAAAATTTTTTCAAATAGGTACATTGCTGTTTCTAACTTTGATTTTAGCGTAATTCACAAAAAGATAACGCTTATATGCTTATATTTCTGCCCGTCTGTCCGCACATTCAAAAATTCAACCCCGACAATCTTGAGATTTTGGGTTTTTGCTTAATAATAGCTCTGAGGGTCTTCTTGCAACTGTTAGAATTAATTTAAATGTTTGGATAAAGCTTTAATTTGAGATAACACCCGAATTAAACTGTAAACTGATTTTTAACTGATCTGCGATGAATTAACACGACAACATCCACAAGAGGGTTTTGAAACATTTTTTAATTGTGATTAGCACGATTTGCTAATTTAATCAGTGTTTTGATTTGCTTGTCTTTAAATATGAAACAAGATTTAAAATTTAAAAAATTCAGGAGGTGGCCGACTAAAATATAAATTTTAGATCTTTATATTGATATATGTTTTAAACCTTAGTTGTCCGCCCCTTTAAATTGAAATGCTCAAAATTATTTCCTTATCAAAAAAGCGTTCACTAAATTTAATTGCACAAAATTATTGGCAAAATCTACAAAAATGATTCCCAAGCTGATTGCATCCAAAATTTTGCCAATTATGTTGCAATTTATGATTTTCAAATTAAACAAATTGGCTGTCAAAAATTTACACAACAGTTAATTGCTAATGCATTTGTGTTTTTATTATTGCAAAAAAATCAAACCCAATTTATTGCACTGTCAATTTTCTAATGCACATTTGTCACTTTCGGATATTTTCAATACACTAAATTATTTGGCTCAAAAAATTATTAACGCACGTGAGTTTTGGTCTGAATTTTTTGTCTTCTTTTTTGTTTTTGTTATTTAAATTTGAACTTTTAGTATTTTTGTGCAATTGCTTGAGCTTTGTTAACAACAAATTTTATACTCGAAACGTTTTATTAAATGTTCGGAGAGATACTGACGGAAATTGATAGGGAAGCCGTACTTATAATCTTTTTAATTATTTTATGTTTTGCTCTTTTTTATGGAGCACTTATTAAATTTTGTATTCATCATGCAGTATGTGACTCGTTTGAAAAACACGTGGTTTTATTTCAGCGATTTTATGATTTAATTAGAAATAATTTTATTCAAATAATATTTCTTTTAAAATATTTAAGTTCTAAATGATTTTATATTGTCCACTAATTAATCCAACCATAATTAATCTTTATTGATTTCGAATAGATTTAAATGTTTTTAAATATATAGACAGATTCAATCTCGTTTAATCTCCACAAACAATTTCATGTGCATCTAGCCGTTAAGTCTAGAGTCTTTTGTTGATAATCTACTGATAATTACATTTTTTCCATGCCGACCGAACAAATGTATAAAATTAAATAAATATTGTGATTAATTCAATAAAAATACTAATTTTAAATCAAAACATTTTTTATTGCCAGTGTTATCGCCAGATGTGTTTGCGTGCACTTTTTTTTGTTGGGCCGATAAGGCAACAATGGGGTAAAATGATTTATTTGGCTAGAGTTCATCGACAAAATTTTATTTGTTCCTTCACGTAAGAACTTAATGACGAACAAACCCAGAAATTTTTTTATTCTTAAGTTTTTAAAAATATGCAAATGTTATTTTCCCTAGACTTTTTTCATTCAGTCATGAATTTAAAAGTTTAATCAATATTCTCTCGTAAAATTCATTCATAAATATGTAATTTAAATTGCTAATATTTTGACTATCAATATTTTTCCCGCATAATCTCATTAATTTTTTCATTCTCCAAATAATAAATGAAAGAAAATATAAGCGAGAAGAAAATTGTAAAATGCCGCATAATCTAAAAATAAAATCTCTGGCCACCACCATCATCATGATCGTTCGGATGTGAGAGAGTTATGCCACAATGTGTGTGAGTTCATGTGAAAATGCTTAGCATTTCCACTCGATGTAGAGAAGAATATTTTTTTTCTCGCAGAGGCACAAGAAAAATTTCAAGTCCGAATTATATTAAATCGTCGTGTCGTGAAAAAAGAAATTTTCAAATTTAGATCATCTTCGACCATTCGACTGGCGTGAAGTATCCCGAAAATTCTCTCGCAGGATTAATAATTATTTTCTAGAGTGAAAAAGATCTGGAAAGTGATCTGTGGGTGCTAAAAAATTCTAGTGATTCTAAAGAAAATTTGTGAACAAATTCAAAAAAGGAAGAATTAGAAAATTATTAAAGATGCCTTACGAAAGTGAATTCTATACTCGTCGTCCATATACGTCATCATACACTTCATCACGACCAACCATTTCGTCATATACGCTTACGGTAAATATTCCTTTTTCGGTGTTTGAAATTTTAATTTTGTATATTTGCAAAAAAGATGAAAAATTTCCTTTTAAGCTGCAAAAAATTTTTTTTCCGAGAAGTGGATAAAGGCACAAGAAAAAATTTCTTCATTCACCCCGGGAACCTTGAAAGTTTCTCCCATATCTTATATTGATGATTGTTAATGATTTGAAAAGAAAAAGTGATGAAAGAAAATTTTTCTCTGCTTTTAATTCCCAACTTCTTTCCTTTCTTTTTCGAATTTCGAATATTCTCGCGTTCCGAGTGAAAAATAAACAGCATTAAAAAATTAAAATTAGATATTTTTGCGCAAAACAAGAAATTGGTGAGAGAGAAAATGAGTGAGTCAAAAACGAGCGTCATAAATAAGAAAAGCTGCGTGCATACGTGGCGCGGATGTTATGTGAAAAGTGGAAATTTTATAGTGCTACAGGATTTTCTGAAAAATTTATTTAAATATCAAAATTTCGTCAAACCAAAAGTTAAGACCTTAATTTAATAATTTTTTGTTTACAAAATTATCATCCACATATCTTGTTCGCAAAATTTTGTTAATTACAAATGCCATGTTTTGACGCAATTTTTTTTTGAAACTCTACCTTAATTATCATGCCTAAAAATACAAATTGTATCATATCGCATTTCTTGCTATTTATCTTTCACTCCAACGTTGAAAATATTTGAAGTTCAAGTTTTGATTTATTTTTCTTTATGATTGGATTTTATGTACTTTCTTTTTTGAATTCAATGACTATAATCTGTCAACATCTTTTTACGTGCTTTAGAAATTGGAACATTTAAAATTAAATGTTGCCATCACTCGACTACCTCTAAAGTTTTTAATTTTCTGTTCAAAAATTCCACTGTAAATCATGGCTGCAATATTTGGTCGACACACAAAAATTATTTCAACGTGTAAATTAAAAATGTAATTGAAAAATTTTTCCTCTCCGACGCCATCGAAAATTCCTTCTGGCCGCCCACACCATAAATATGTGTGTATGTGAAATGTGGGAGAAAATCTCATAATATTAAAATGATCGTCAAGATCATCGCAAAATGAATATTTTCATTAAAATTTTAATCACACTTTAAACCTACTCTAATGTAAAGCGTTAATATCGTCACATATTTGATACAAAAAAATGTAAAAATTAAAAAATGAATAATTTTTAAATGCAGGACACAAAATTTTTTGTGGGGTTTATTATTTTATGAAGGAGAGAAAAAAACTCGCTTTATGAAAATTTTGCCCTTCAACAAAAATTACTTTGAGACATCAAAGACATGAGAAACTTATTTTACTTAAATTGAGTGCGACAGTTTTTGACGCGCTAATAAAATTGCTTTAAAAAACGTTAAAAAAATGCAATCTGTATAAAAAGTTTTCATTTCTTTTGGATCATAATTTTGTTTATAAATTTGATTGTCTCACATTACACTGAAAGGCTTACAGTTTTGAATGAATCCTAGTTTTTAACTAAAAACTCTCCTACACACATTCATAAGAGTGTAGTGATCGCAAAACAGGTGCTTGGAAGAACGCCAAAAAAATATTTTTCTCTCTCGGTTTTTCGAAGTGCAGTTTTTCAAAATTTTCTTCTTCGTTTCCAAAGCAAGAAAAATTATTTACATTACTTTCAAAGTGGGAATGACGCCACCACAATTTTAAATCCATGAACGACAGTTTAAAAATTATTCCACGAAGAAATTACTACCTAAATCTTTTAATTAATAAATCGCGAAAATATGTACAAATTGAAAAACGAAGCGAGAGAAAAAGATTAATTCCGGTTGCTGACTGTGTGATGATAATTTATCTATTGAACACATCGTTGAATTGCTGTAAATGAAAGCTCTTTTTGCTTCCAATTACATTTCCATTGATTGATTAATGAATTTCTCATTTAATACGATTTCATTTCAATGCATTGATTTAATGCACAGTGATTAAGAGGGTGGAGAAATTTATTTTGAATAATATTGTGAATTCAAACTTTTTTAAACCTTTTCAATTCCTCATAAATTCACGAACTATTTAATACAAAAAGAAAAACCTTAAAATACATCTTTAACACGTTGATTGTTACAACTTTCCTCAAATATTTTCCCTTTATTTTGATTTGATCATTAATCACATGCTACATGATAAATGTACGTGGATACAAACGTAAGGGTTTTCTCTTTTGGTTTTTACACCAAAAATAAAGTAAAATAAACAGATTTTATTGCATAATTTTTTTCACTAAGTTTCTTTAAACAAACATAAAAGCGAATTACACGCCTACATATTTGCTCACATACATACACGCACAAACACACATTTTATTTATGCACGTGGGGTTAATTTTTTCTCCTTTAAACCCATCAACAAAAAAGTTCTTTTTCCATAAATATTGATGTCAATGCTAATGGATTTATTTATGTAAGGCTGAATCATCAGTCATCAACTGTGCATGTACACAAAAAGATCCTTTGTTTGTGCTTGACCCTTTTTTCATACACGATGATCGTCGCATCTGCAATTATTGTTTAAATTATGTTATGCGATTGTATGAAACAAAAATGATAAATCATTCTATATTTTTTAAAAATTAGATAAAGTGAATTTTTTGTCTTTTACTCCCATAACCAATATTGAGTATTTCTGCTTCAACTAAAAACTTCTATACATTTGTCCCCTAAAACACCCTCAAATGAAGTTTAAGAGGAAATTTTTTGTATTAAAAAATTAAAGACTTGAAAATCAACTCGATCAACTTTCTCCTTTCTCCAGAGACGAGAAGTGCCATGGGAGAAAGTTCCATTTGTACCGCGACCGAGCTTGATTGCTGATCCGATAACTGCGTTTGGAAAGAAAAAGTCTCTCTTTCCCGAAGATGAGCATAAGAGACGCGTTGGTGGCTCAATTGTGCAAAAATTAAAGTCGGAAATAAAGCCAAAGGCTTTGTCACAGTTGCGTCCATTGGAGGAATATAAGTCACCACGTGATCAGACGCGTGACAAAGTTTTCAACGAGATTCATCGTCAACAGCGTATTCGCGAGTCTGGAGGTCTTACACCATACTTTACTGACTCAAATAGTATGGATTTGGTTTTGCCGAGACTTCATGGCAAAGACAAGCTTCCAGCTCGTGAATTTCGTGGACCAATATTTTAAAACCTCTTTTTGATTTTTAGTTTTTAACTAACCAGTATTAAAATTAGAAATTTTATGTTACTTCAAAATTTATCACTAACAAAAACAATTTGCTTTTTGGATTTTTACTAGAAATTATTCTCTGTCTCTGTTGACGATGATGAATATCACTTGTGACATCAGTTTTGAACATTGAGAAATTTGTGCTAATTTTAATAGACGAGACTTTGTTAAAATTTTGTGCTGAGAGCTTTTTAAGTCGTGTGAGGTGTTCTTTTTCATATTTAGATTTTCATGGGGCATTTAAAGAAAACTGGCGCTATTTTTTAAATACTTCTGACATATTTATTTAAAAACTAAAGTTATTGATAACAAAATTTTCATTTTATATCTATTTTCAAAAGTATTGATTTTTTAGCTGTTATAACCTTCAAAACTGTTTAAAAGAAATTTCGACTACATTTTCCTCACTCAATGTTCATAATAAAATTTTTCCTAGTCATTCATCCTTCTCAGAATATCTTTGCAAAATTTAGTATCTATTTTGGGAAGAAAATCTATTTGGAGAAAAATTCGACCCTTACATGTGCTTAAAATTCTTAAGTTGATTTTAAATGAGAAATAAATTTGTTTGGTTGAAAATTTTATGTGATTGTTGTTGGTGTCTTGAGTAGTTTTCTCATCTCAGTTATTAGTAAAAATAGTTCAGTTCCATTGTTGTTTTCTTCAATATATGTCTTCCAGGGGGCGGTAACTCGCAATTTCAAAATAATGATATTGTGAGATATCTATGAATATTGCAATACCCAATGTGAATATTGTGATTTACCCATCCCCTGTTATCTTATGACTAATTGTGGACACATTGGGTGTTTTGTCTAGGTGAAAAAAGAGCTTTCTATAAAGCTTTCAAAGTTTTTAATCTTTAATACTAAAAATGTGGAGATTTTAAAATTTAAATTTCTAGCTTTTAAATTTGTTTAATGTTTTAAAAATATAAAAGTTCAAAGAACGTACAAAGCTGTAAAAAAAACTTTTGAAGTGTTTTTTACTTGTTTGATAAATATGAAGGATCACACAAAAGTGTTCTTTAAACAGACAAAATTAAAAACTTTATAAAACATCCCCAAAAAAAGCAATCAAAAACTTTTAAATGTTCAATTTCTATTGACACAAAAATAATTTATCTCTTGATGTAAACTTTTTATTTGCTGTGCTGAATAATTTACTGACTGAAAATTTTCTGTCTTTCTCCTTTTTTCACTCAAAACATAAATTGTGCATTAACAAAACACAACACAAAAAAATAGAATCCACGCATCTATACTGTTCAAGATACGCCTACGTCACGTCGTGCAGATGAGCAATACTCTTACTCATACTCCTCGAAAACTGAGAAAGCTTCCTCATCGGGTGATCCCTACTCACGTCCCAAGACCTCGTCTTCGACATACACAAATGAATCTAAACGCGAAAGTGGACCGGGCGGATATTACAGCACCGATCGTACAACCACTACTGGAAGTGGTCCCGGTGGCTACAGCTACAGTTCATCATCAACTGGGCGTTTGCCGGGTGGTACCACTTATAGACACTCACACTTCCGTGTCTAAACTTTTTTCACGCTTACGAACAGTAAAGTGCGCTTAATTTACTAACGATTTTTAATTA
This sequence comes from Tanytarsus gracilentus, assembly GCA_038502055.1. Lineage (NCBI taxonomy): Eukaryota > Metazoa > Arthropoda > Insecta > Diptera > Chironomidae > Tanytarsus > Tanytarsus gracilentus. Next base: position 1,081,966 of record JAXRKN010000045.1, on the reverse strand, counting down.
ACTATTAACTAACAATGTCTAGGAATGTTGAAGTGTGATGGAAGGGAATTTTATTTTAAAAATATTTTAAAGTTTTTAGTTTTTTAACATTTGATTCCCTTAAAAGTGTCGAACCAGATATCAACCTAAAACTTTTTTCTAACCAAAATACGTTTCACATATAAATGTGTATATGTTAACAAACCAATAATAACTCACTCATGAGAAACTAATGGCGCTATTTATTTCTACTGATAATCACTTTACTGTTCGTTCAATGTTTCTTCAAAAAAATCTCCCACTCTTATATACGGAAATGTGTTTTTAAATTTAGAGAAAAGAAGCAATTCGGGAGAGTCATAAAGATTTTCTGATGATGTTGCAGAAAAAAAATTTTGTTGATGGGATATAAAGAGAAATAAAGAAAGGAAAATGCGGAAATTTATTTCGTTTGAGATAAAAATCGAAGTTGTTTCAATTATTTTCAGCCTCGTTTCATGATTTACTGTGGAATTTTTGACAAAAGAAATTTTTTTATAGCTTATTATTAATAAGTCACTTGAACTGTCTTTATACTCTCACAGTCACGCTACGATCCAACATTTGATGATGACTACATCACTCCCTCTTACCTTTCTTCCTCCTACCGTAGCTATTACGTATGTATTTTCTGCAATAAGCTTTTTACAAAAATAATTCACACATAATTTTCTCGATTTGGCACTTACATCATTTCGAAAAATTTATTTTTACTTCACTCACCCACGCGATGAGCGAATTTTCCGCTGTTATAATGAGTCAGTGATGAAAAAAATTTGTTTTCTTTTTTCCACGATTTTAGTCGCCAATCAGTGTGGTTCCCACATACTCAAGAGTAAGTATCGATGGATATTATGGGAGTTTTATTATTGAGGTGTCATGATGGTGTGAAAAATATTTTATTAAATTTTAAATTAAACAGAATTAACGTTTTCTAGATTTTTCTTCAAAGCATTCAAATTTATTTTTCGAGTTTCGCATGACAAAAATTTTCTCTTTGAGTCAAAAAATTTTTTTCTAAGAACTTTTTTCCTGCCAACACGTACCGTCTTGACGTCTGAATTTTATTGAAAAAAAAAATCTTCAAAAAATTGTTTACACTTAACTGAAATGTGCTTACATTTTCTCACACTTCTTACTTGCTTGCATGTAAACAGATTGGAAGTTATAGCCGCCCATCTTTTAAATTCTCATACGATGACGACTATCCGACAGAAATTGGCATTCCGAGCTACTCGAAGCGCTTGCTGCCAATTCCAATGACCCGCATCACAACATCACCCATGAGAGTCTATCGCGAGCGCGTTTCACCTGTTCGCGTCATTACGCCATCGGCTAGAATCTACCGTCGAGATGCATACTCACCCGTTCGTATCTTTACAAGTCCATCACGCGTCAATTCAGTTCGTGTTCGTCCATCCGTTTTAAGTCGCGAATTTGATCGCATCGAGAACAAACATCGTCGTAGTCCACTTGGATTTGATGCCATGGAAGACTATTTGAATTCACCATATACATCTGTAAGTGACATTCCATCGCATAAAGTAACTTAATTGCTTAAAGTGTCATTTTACTTTCGTTGACAGGCATTTAATGATGAGACAAGAGATATTCGTGCTTCAACGAAACGCTTGTTGAGAGAGATTAATGAACCTGTTCCACGTGCAGCAAGCGTTCCTCGTCGTATGCGCGCTGAGAGCGTTGATCCAGCAAAATACAGCAGGTTGGTTTTAAAAGCTTAATTTTTTAAGAGTGACTAATTTTTTTTCTTTAATTATAGATATGATCGTGACTTTATTCCCGACAAGTACGGCGATAAAGATATCGAAAATGAAGTCTATGTCAACAAAAATATTTTGCGTCCGACAAGGAAAACTCGCGATCGCATTGAGCTTTTGGCCAACATGAAATATCCATTACCTAAGCGCTATTCTGGTGAGTCTAAATTATAAAAGTTAAAAAAGAATATGAAGAAAAATTAAATGATTTAAAAGTAATGATTGGTGAAAAAGATGAGAATAAAAATTTTAAAGCACCAAAAAAAATTCTTGTGTGCATTTCTGCCGAAATTTCCATTCAAAAATCCCACAATCAGAACAATTTTACACACATGCAAAATACACAGAGTAGAATAATTAAACAAAAACTAAAAATTTAAATATTAAGCTTGAAAAAATCAAAATTGGCTGAAAACTGTAAAATAGTTTTAATAAATTGAGCAATAGTTTTGGTCAAATTATTTTGTTCCTTAAAAAAGTTAATATTTTCAATGGTATCCTTATCCAAAATTATTGCAAGAACAATTTTTTATATTCACTGCCGTTGTTGACATGAAATTAATTGCAAAAACTGGAAATTTTTAATATCTTAAAATCTGCAATTAATCTTAATTATCTTCTCTGCATACTCAATAATTTGTTTAAACTCACTCAAGTACAATTTTGATTGCTTTGTGATGTGCATCTGTTGATGTTGTTTTTCCTTCCTTCTCACTTCTGTGAATAACATTGCAAGCTTCCAAAACAAGCTCTTGCTCATAGGAAGCTCTAACCACTTGTTACTAAAAATTTAAAATTGAAACCCTTAAATAAGATAAATCTATCTTTAAAAAGTAGATTAAACGTTCAATTTTAAAAATGTATCTTAGAAGATGCGTTAAGAGATTTGTGATTATTGTGTTATATTATATTAAAGGAATTAGTCATTTGGCCACAGCAAAAATTGTAGGCGATAGACCGTACTATAGTCGCCATTCGCTGGCACATGAATTCGATCCACTTGATTACTCGATCGATAGAGTTCTGAATGATGTTTACTATTTGTCGTATTATGCAAAGAACCGTGATGCCGTAGCTGCTGAAAACAATAAAGGTAAGAAGTTGTAAAGATCGATTAAAAAGAGATCGCATAATTCTTGAAAAAAAAATGTTTAAAAAGCTATGGACAGTTGAATTTCCTACGCAATGTTTTAAATATAATTATATGCTGAGAAAATTTTTAAATGTTTAAAAAATCCTTGAAAGAATTTTTATAAAAAATATTGTTAAAGATGTTTAAAATAAATCAGACAACTTATTTATTGATTGAAAGCCAAAAATTTATTTAATGCACAGTGGTTTCATCCTGAAGAAAATATAACATTTAATGTTTATTTGCTATGATCGGTATAAAGGTTGCTTTATCAACGATTTTAATTTTCTTGTGAAAATTTTCATCACTTTTTCATATAAAAAGTGAGATTTTTGTGAATTTTTGAAGTCGATTTTCTCTCAAAGTAGCAAAAAGTAGCAGACGAAATTTAAAACACCTGATTATTTCAAGCCTTGTCTCTGAGAATTTGTGGTCACATTCACATTGCGGAACATTGCAAAGAACGTACAATGATTCTACGAAAAGGCGATTGGGGTCTCTGATTTTTTCAATTTTAAAGCACTTCCAAAGCTTGTTTTGACAGGCATATTTTAAAAATAAATAGGAGAGATAGTAACAAAAAATTTAATATAAAAAAGTAATTATGTTTCATGCATAGTTTTAGAGAAAAGTCCCGTTCAAAAAACACATAGTTTTATGGGTATATAAAATTCTTAACTTTGGTAGCTGATTATGTCTTACTTTCATATGGAGAAAAGAAAAATAATTAGAAATTTGGTCCGAGTCAAAGAAAAATAGAAAAATAAAAAATTAATAATAATATATTTTCTTCAGAATGAAACCACTGTGTAATGTTTGTGTTTAAAAAAGTTTTGAAAATTTCAGAAAGATTTTAAAAATTGCTTCAAGGATTTTTAATTCATATTTATCTCTTTCTATGATGTTATGTATAACATTTAAGTCTTATGAGAATTTGTTTTGATTGTTTTGTAACACAAAGTTTTAAAGCCACACACACCACAAACATGATAAAAGAACAAAATCTTAATTTTAGTCTTGAGGATGTCTTTTTTCGACTTTTGAACAACCACAGAAAATGTCATGATTTCACTTGAAAATCTATTTTAAGTTGTCACTGCCAGCTATTTAAGCAATTTGTCAGCTCTTAATAGGAAAATTTTTTGCGGTTTAAATAAAGATGAATGATAAATAATATTTTTGTCTCCTTTCACTTTCTCCCTCTTTCACACAATTTTTTTCTAAAATATTTTATGCTATTTTTCCCTCCCGCCCCGCGACAATCAATATTTTATTTGCCTCATAATTCATCAACTTCTTCGCTCTCTCTCTCACTCTTAAAAAAATTCTCTAATATTTATTTTTTCTTTATTTATCACTTTTTTGTCTAATTGCAGCTGGTAGAGCTAAAGACAAACAAACTTTCGAAAATAAACCACTCGTCATCGCAAAGCCAATTGTTCTTAATGATAAAAAATTACAAACCGTCACCGAAAGCGATGCTCTTGAGTCGAAAATTGAAAAAATTACCCTAAATGAAACGCCAGCGAGCGGATAAGATGATGAAAGAAATAAAAAACAATAAAATAATTTTTATTTCGTGTTTTGGAGTTTATTTTGAGAGTTTTTTTGTTTAATTTTCTCATATTTTTGGTTGAAATATTTTTTCATCTTCAAACTATGTGCACTAAATTTTTTATGTCATTTTTTGTGTCACTTCAAAGTAAATTTTAATTCATCATGAAAACATTTTTATTTTGATGTTTTTTTTTGTTACATAAATGACAACGATGATGATAATAAGCTAGTCAGGAAATTTTTTGATACAAAAATATTTTTGCTGGCAGTTTTTTCTATTTAAAAATTTATAAAATAAGTCACTGCCAGGATGAAGAAAAATTAAAAATGCATTTTCATATTGTTAAAAATTATTGAATATGTCGCGCTTGTCCAAATATCCCACCATAAAAAAATATTAAACGTTAAAAAATAAAATTTTAAACATTTGTAAAAATAAACAAGATGGGTCTGCAAACGGCGTTGCCATTTCCAATAGCTCCGCATAGATTAGTACCCTACTCCGTTGCAATGGGCATTAGTGGCACTCCTGGCCGGCCATGAAGGACATTCTTCAAAAATCATCAATGTAAATCGATTCCTGATGCAATAACGACTTCAACGACATACATGAAGCCGCAGTTCTGAAAAATGGACATTATGGCAGTCCTGGCCGACCATGATGGACATTCCTCAAAAATCGTCAGTATCAATCGATTCCTGATGCAATGACGAGTTCAACGACATACATGAAGCCATAGTTCTGAAAAATGGACATTAGTGGCAGTCCTGGCCGTCCATGACGGACATTCCTCAAAAATCATCTATAGCAATCGATTCCTGGTCCAATCACGAGTTCAACGATACCCATGAAGCCATATAAGAGAAAATTTGTATGAAAAAGGACATTTTTGCACTCAGGGACGGTCCTTGAAGGGTCGTACCTCAAAACAAAATACTTCTTGCACAACTAGAGCCAAAACCCGATCTTTAGCTACAAACCCGAGTCAAATCCGACCAGCCGTTCTTGAGATATGCCGCCCACTAAGATCGTAAGAAAGTAAGAAAGTGAGAAAGTGAGAAAGTAAGATGACTTAAATGGCTCTAACTCCTCGTAGGATCAACCGATTTCAAATCTGTTTTCGCCAGTTTGTAGGGTTTGACTAGGCCTATCATTTGAGTATAAGTTTTGATAGTCGAAAACAGGTTTTGGAAAAATCCAAAATTAATATATAGCGGAGCTATAAAATAAAAATCTTTCATTACCCTTTAATCAAAGAATTTTTGCTTTTTTAACTCAAATAATCCCATTTTAGTGTCTTCATCGGAATTCAATGGTTTTTTTTTAAAATAAAACAATAATCGTTCCCTATTGTAAAATTTCTGTAAAGTTAAATTACCATTATTACCATGAAGACATTAACTATTTTTCTTCTCAGACTCTTTTCTTCTTTCTATTACCACTGACCCTCCTTTTAATGACTGAAGATTGGTCAGCCATATAAATAATGTAATTTTTATTTTTACCATCGAATAACTGCCATTAAGACCATGTGCATAATGTTTTTGGGTGTGCAATGAAATGAATAATTTTATGAATGTAAGTAGATGAAAACTAGAAAACTGCTGAATGTTATTTTCGAGAGAGTTGCAACAATGTCATAAACAGGACAATGACATCAACAACACCATCATGTCTGCTTACTCTCTCGTCTAATTAAATTTGTTTATACGTTGAAATTTAAATAATGAACGTTAATTTGAGAATGTTATCATGGTGCATCTGAAATGAATAAATTTCACTGAAACTAAAATTAGCTCGATGAATCCCGAAAAACGAAAAAAAATTAACTAAATTACATCACATCTACATCTCATCTCTCAAACACAAATCTCTCTTTCATTTCGGTTATATTCACACACGAAAATAAATCAAAATTAACAGCTACAATATTAGACCCAAGCCGTCCGACACGTCGCTTCCAGGATCCATTTAAGATGGATGATCCAGCTGAAGCTCGTAAAGAAGTCGAAGCATTGAAAGCTCAATCTCGCCTTGAGCGCGTCAAGGAGGTAGACGAAGACTTGGATAAAATTAAACAAAAGCGTTTGGAGGAGAGAAAGTTACGTGAAGAACAGTGAGCAATCTCAGCATGTGTTTGTAACATCAACTTAATATAGTTTTATTGTGTTTAAATTAGGGCATTGATGGAAGAAAAGATTAAGCAAGAAGAGTCCGCTAAAAAAGCAGAGGCTGAACGCCAAGCTGAACTTCAACGTCAAGAACGTTTGTCAGCTCAAGCCGCAGCTGAAGCTAGAGCCATTGAGGAAGCGAGGTAAATAATTATTTAATAAAAAAATTAAAATATTGAAGTCTAATATGAGAATACATTGAGATTGCTATTAATAAATTTGAAATTTTTTAAGCAGATTAGCGGAGGAGTCGCGCATTGCTGAGGAAAAGCGATTTGCTGAACAGGCTGAAGCTTCCCGTCTTGCCGAACAAGCTCGCATCGCTAAGGAGGCTGAAAAGAAAAAATTGGCAGAGATTGAAGCTGCAAGGTGGGTGCATTGAAGGAATTAAAAGATGTTGTGTCCAAAATCATATCCAAAAATAAAATTTCCTTTTTCCACTCATTAAAATTCATTAAAAACCCTGCAGACTCGCAGAAGAAACTCGTCTTGCCGAGGAGGCTAGGTTGGCGGAAGAAGCGAAACTCGCGGAAGAAATTCGTTTAGCAGAAGAAGAAGCTGCTAGGTAATTATCAAGTAGATTTAGGAACAACACAAGAGTCACAAAAACATTTTGCATGCATCGAAATCAATTTTTTAGTTCTATACTTTAAAATAATAAAAATCAATCCTTTAAACACTTAATCCTGATTAAATATTTCCCAAAAGTTTTAAAGAAAATATTAAATAACCTAATATTGAGTGATTTTTAGGAAATAATTGTTAACATTTTAATTTTATTTTCGACAATAGAAAAGCAGCAGAGGATTCTGCACGTTTGGCTGAAGAAGCTCGAATTGCCGAGGAAACGAGATTAGCTGAAGAAGCTGCCAAGTAAGTTGTCATGACAAAGGAGAGACAATCAAGATTTTTTCCTTCCTACCGTACAAAAGTTAAAAATGACTTTAAAAATAATTTATTTGCAGGAAAGCTGAACAAGACCGTCTTGCAGAAGAGGCTAGACAAGCTGAGCTAGAAAGTCTTAAGGCTGAGGAGGCAAAATTAGCTGAATTGGAGAAAATCGCTAAGGAAGAAGAGGAAGTTGAACTCGCTAGACAAGCCAATGAATTGGCTGAATTAGCCCGTCAACAAGAACTTGAACTTGAGGCAACACGCGAACCTGCACCTGAGGAACAAGCTGTGGTCGAAGAATCTCCTGTTGTTGAAGAAGAACCAGTCGTTTCTGAAGAACCCGCTAGCGAACCAGTTGTAGAAGTTCCAGAGTCTCCGGTTGAAGAATCTTCAGAGCCAGTCCTTGCAACCGAAGATGATGTTTTCGGCAATGTTGAAGAATAATTGATTAATATTCACAAAAAATGACACAAAAACAATTAACGAATAAGTTCATCAATCAAATTCATATTTTTCTTCTTATACACCTCCACATCAATGTCGATTATTGCGCCCATTTTTTCTCAATGCCACACAAATTGAACATGTTAATCGCATTACATTACTCAAGCACAAGAAAAACATTTATTTTGTATTCTATTTAATTGACTATCAAATTAATGATCAGAAAAGTCTTTTGTTGCTCTCATATAAAAAATTCAGCAGATGAAATAAATTTTATGTTGTTACTAAATAAATAATAATTTTGTTAAACACAAAATGAGATCGAAATGTTTATAGATTAAGAATTGCCCTCAGATTTGAGATTTTCAGCTCTCAAATGTATGAGAAGAAGGATCGAACGAAGACAGTTTAGCTAAAATTTACACATTCAACAAGAATATTCAAAAACATTTGAAGAAATTTATAAATCAATTTCTGAACTATTAAAAATTTACTAAAAAAAACTTTACGAAAGAAATAAAAAATTATTAAAAAAAATAAACTTTTTTCTAGAAAATAATTTTCAGATTTTTAGACTAGTTCTCCCTTGGATTTTTCAATTAAAATTTTTTTCCATAAAATTTACTTAAAAATACACTTTTAAACTGCAATATCGCGTGACTGTGGAAAATATTGAACGCTCGCCAACAAAAAATATTTTCTGCAAAATTATCTCGCACATATACAAAAATATTCACGAGCTCTTAAAATTTCGCAACTGATAAAGTGAACAAAAAACAGTTGCAAAAATGCCATCAAAATTCAATTACACTCTGATGTGAGAAACAACATTTTTTTATTGCAACAGCGGCAGAGCTGAAAAACATTTCTGATGATTTGATATACATAAATTGAAATAACTTTTTATGTATTCATTCAGTTCACAAGGATTGGGGCAATTTTTGTTTCTACTATTTTCAAAAGGAAGTAACAAAAAAGTTTTTTCTTTTTTAACGCCATTAATTTTATTGTGACGCCTAATTGAGTTTTATACAAATGGCATTAAGTAAATTCTGTTTTAAGTGTAACCCACCAGAGGTGGTAATATGCTCTATTTTCCGTCTGTCTGTCTGTTCGTTAAATATCTTGACCACATGATCAGCTGGATAATTTGGGTTTTCTTTAAATGATACCTTATAGACACGTGTGGGTTTTGAAACATTTTTTTGGTAATATATCAATTAGAAAAAAAATCAAAAAAAATTAAAAAATGGACTTTAAAATTTAAATTTTAAAATAATTTTTTCAGAGTTTTCCATGTCTTGATTTTTTTCTCTTTCTTCACGAATATTTAGTCAAAAACAATTTTTTAGCATGAATGACTTTTCTTTTACTTAATTAATGCCAAGAAAACAAAAAACGTTTCATTTGCTATTCAAAGTAATTGACATTGTCATCATCGTTGTTCTAATGTCAAACTATTTCTTCTTTAAAAAATAAAATTGAACTTTTGCAATCAATGAAAATGATTTGACAGAAAAATTCCCTCGTGAGAAAAAGCTTTTAAAGAAGATGAGAAAAATCATTGAGAGAAAGAAATTTAATCGAAGAATATCTTGCAAAATGATCACTAAAAGTATTTTTATTTAGTGAATGAAAAAAATACAAAAATCCATTCAAGAGAGATTTAAAAGTAATCCTTATATAAAACATTTCAATGGATAAGATAAGTCCATGAATTTAGTCAGTGAAGAATTAAGTTCAGTCATTCAACAGCAATTCCAGAGGTTCAACTCTCTAATTACCATAACTTTTGAATCAACCCTGCTTCAATATTGTCACTGGAGTTTTGAAATCTTCAAAGTGCTTGAAACTTTTTAATTAAAATTAGAGAAAATTTGAAAAGTTTCAATATCTATCGATATTTAAATTTGAACTGCTCAAACGTGATGACATTTTCCAGCATTGGATTTCTGTCGATTTAAATAACATTTTTAGCCTAAAGTAAAATTTTGTATGAATCCAATAATTTTGTTATCATATCCACAAAGGCATTGACAAGATAATGGACAGGGGTGGCAAGACTCGGAACAATTTTTCATATAAAAAACAATTTGCCAAAAGGAAGTTTCGTGTATGTTTATGTGGTGAATTTATCTAGATTTTGTTAACAGCATTCGAATTAGAGAAAAAGTTCCATAGAATTATCCTGTTCTCGCTTCTTCTACAATGAGTGTACTTAGTTTGAAGACCACAATAATGATTCTCTCTCTCTCTCCCGAACAATGCTTTTGTTTGTTCAAAGTTGCTAAAACGTGAGTCGAATGAAATAATTTTATTATTTAAAAAATGTATGTTGTGTGCTAGTGAGGCTCAAATGGCTTTTTGCTCTTAGTTTTGTGCGGTTTTTAAGTTGAAAACTTTTCTCTGAATTTATTATGTGGGAGGAATTAGCATTATTCGTTTGGACAAGAAGCATGAAATTCGAATTAATGAGTCTTGATGAAGTGGCAAGGGAAGAGAAATTTTTCATTTTAAATTAAATATTTTTATTGTTATGGAAGTTTAAATATTTTCCTCGCCACTCTTAGTCTGACAAATTTTTTCACAACAATCTAAAAACTTTTTTAATGCGTTTTTTGGGGGGCAATTTAGCCACTCAAAAAAATTTCATGTCTTAAAATTTTTCATTAATTTTCTACTTGCATCTTTTATGCGGCTTTAAAATATAAAAAACTGTTCGTGCATGATGTGAAAAAATTATGGAGCTGCTAATAATTTTCACCTTCCATATCGGATAGACATTGCATGTGCAATAAAGTTCAAAGTACACTGTAAATCTAACCCTCCTCCCTTTCACCCTGTTTTCATCAAAGTGTGAAATTTATTGTAAATTAGTTTTCTTGTGGAATCAGTTAACAGTTTTTACACCGCCGTTTTAAAATGTAAACCGTGTGAAGTATGCGATGGAAATTGTTCTGAAATAGACATTCCACCATGAATAAATTATACTAGTTGAATGGCTTTTTGTGAGTGCTGTTTTCATAACAAATACACTCTCATATGTATGGCTTTTGCAACGAAATTTTTCCTCATTTGATTATTATTACTGTTAACATGAGCATTTCTAAGCCTCTTTACATTACAACCACCACAGAATGCACTCACAACCAAATATTTCAATTTATTTTTCGCCGGAAAATTTGTAATCATTTTGTAGTTTACAAAGCGCAAAAATTGTTTTTTCGCGTAAGCTCATGAAAATCTATTGCGTCCAAATTTCGACTACATGAAGTGAATTTTCACCAGAAAATCTTTTGTTCGTAGAAAGTTTTATCCGCGTTTATTATAATTAAAATTATTATATATACATACGGCGAGGCACGGAATGAGTGACGTCCCCTTCGTTAAAAGTGATATCGTGTGTAAAATATTTATATTAATTAAGTGTGTATCTAATTTGTTTATAAGTGTGTAAAGTGTATTAAAAGATTAATTAAATGTTCCTCACAATTTAAGTCATCGAGTTTACATCAATTACCAGGTAAGAAAGGGAAAATGAGTGAAAATAAATTGGGAATTTTTTTAAAGAGGGGTCGGTAAAGATGACCCAAAATTTGTTTCACCCAATAAATTTCACCCATTATTTTAAATGTTTTTTGTACGTTGATTCTTTCACTCATTTTCTCTTTTGAAATGTCGGTTGACATTTCAGGGTAGGGATAATTATATATTAATTAATTCTCATAATTATTTTAATTTTTAATTGTTATTGTTATTATTTTAATATTTGATAATGAAGCAAATTTTCGTAACATTACATTTTTGAGTTGTTCTCTATAATGGAAACGTAGGAAAGAGTTGATAGAAAAATTTAATTAACTTGAACAGGGGGAAATATGGGGTTTTACATAAATGATGTTTTTTACTTTATATTTTAATTTGAATCAAGTTAATGACATTTTGATATAGTATTCGTTGGTATCCAACAAAACCAACTGTTAATCTTAGTGACCAGTTGAGGAAGGAAGTAGTGAGTACTTACGGACGAACTTGAATGACCTGTACATCCCATGCTAATCGACTAGATTAGATGGAGGAAGGTAGATGATAAACCAAACTTTTATACAATTGGTTTGACTTAATACTTTATAAATTTATGTTTTATGTTTGTTTGTTTTGTAATGTGGGTGGGCCAGTTCCTAACAGCTTGTCAGGGCTGAGGAAGGTTGTAGTGGCGGTAACTTTTATACAATGCCGTCGAAACCACCTTTGAATTATTTATTTATTTTTCCAACTGCAATCGTAAAATTCAGTTGAGGCTGTGCTTAGTTGGAAACACTCAATGAGCGACTACAAGACTGTGTACAGCTGCAATTATTTCCGTTATGGGTAACAACGTCCGGATCGTATGTTCTCATTGCCGGACGTCCATAACGTTTTATTTATAACTACGAAGAGGGGTTGTTCGATCGTCATTCACGTCTTTCTCAAGATATGATTTGCAGCTCCCGAGGTGGGCGATTCCCGCGGGGACGCCTGCTGTTGAGGGGGAAAAAAGGGGTATTTATACTCTATTCTTAAGAGAAATCTTAAGAGTTCTGCATGATTACGTTTTTATCCTTAGCCTAAGCTTTCGAGCTATGGAAAAGGAAATTAAAACGGGCGCGTCCTCCTGGTAACTCCAGCGTGCTACCTCTTTGTCATCTATCTATCTATCTATACATACGGCGAGGCACGGAATCAATTTTAACCCAGATTTCATGTATATAAAATTAAATTTGAAAGATAAAGAGATGGAAATTGAGGATTAGAAGTTTTAAAAACTAATTTAAATTAATTGGTTATAAAGATTTGAATTTTTTTTTTAATTTTAATAAAAAATTTTTTAGAGTCTCTACCTATATTTTCCATTTATGTGCAACAATTACATAATCACAAGATCTTTAAGTCTTAAAATGCTTACATGATAGTATTGTTCGATATTGTTGGATGAAGCCTCATACATTTTCTAATGATTGTGTAATCTAAAATGTGGAGATGACCACAGAAAGAAGCGATATGCAATTGGTACAAATGTTTTTGAAGTTTAAAAATGATTTTTTCTACACATTAAAAAGTAAAATAAATTGAAAAAAGTTTTTCTCTCTCTTTTTTTTGCTGCGGTGATGATTCATGTCGAGAGGACATAAAAGTGCACACATATGGGCTTGATGTTGATAAAAATTCCATGACAACGATGATGCAATCATGAGAGAATTTCGCATCCACATTTACCGCAGAGTGAAACTTAATTGATATGAACTTTCCTGTGGCTTTTTTGAACTTTTTCACATTTTTTGTAGCCTTCACGTGCTCAATGGATAACGAATATTATACAACAAATATGCTTGTCGCCATAACACATACAATGACTGTAAAATGTTAATAATTTGTTGATTTTTTATTTCTCATTCATTACGCGGTTGTATGCGGTGGCATCGACTGGGGAGTTTTAATGAAAACATTTTCGCTGCTCACAAAACATGTGTGAAAATTATTTTCATTCGAAGCGTAAAAGCCACAAAATAATTATTTTTTGTCAACTGAACAAATATGCTTGAAATTCACAAAATGCAAATCACCAGGATACGTTTCCAATAATATTCAATTGATATTTGAGCATTATGATAATTTTTAAATGGCGCACTAAAAATTAATTCAATGACTTTCTATCCTCGCAAAAAAAGACTTATTGATTCATTATGATGATAGAAAATTTATTGCTGACAGTTGAGCAAGTTAGATTTTATTTTTTTTTTGCTGAATTGAGCATCTTCGGATATTATCAAGAGAGATTGATGGAAGATAACTCAATGAGATTAAACAAGCATCATAATAAAAGCAGAAATAAAGTTGATGATATTGACTTTATGATCAGAGAGTGTATTAAGAGTTGCGAGAAAACTTCAGAGATTATTTTTGGTGGGGTTTTTTTCAGACTTTTTACGTAAGGATTTGTAAAATTAAATCTAAAAACGAATTTTCTATGATCAATCATTCACTGAGTAATTAGAAAATGTTTTTCCCTCCTCATTACGCTCTAATTCCTCTTTTCGATCTCATCATGGGATGCCCACACAAAAGCATTAATGGTGAATGCAACTCATCAGTGCTAATCCCCATATGTGAGTAGATTGCACTTAAATTACCCTCATCTCCGATAAAGTCCATTCAATAGTCCTCTCGATGGATCAATTTTTCAATCCTCTCCACCGACCCCGATTTATAGAATGTTGCAACGAGATCTCATCGAGAGGATTTTATTTGTTCAAACGGAAAATAATGTTGATGCATTATTAACTCTCTCACAATATTTTGCCATTTAGCAGATTTTATCCCGGAGGAGAGTGAGCATAAAAATATTATTTTGTTAAATTGGAGATTTTAGCTGCAGAATCTATCGATTTTTCAGCCCTCAATATGATAGATTGAAAAATTATTCCTGGGAAATGAAAAAAAAATCGTTATTAAAAATTTTATGTATGCACTAAAATGTCAAACTATGTGAACGCATACAGGAGAACACATATCATATGAGCTTTTGTCATTTCAGGATATGTTTATTGTGAGTTATTATTAAAACACCGCATACAATGTATGTGTGTGTGCATACTGTTAGTGACATTTATTAAAATTGCAGTGACAATATTATGTGGGCATGTCTCGCGAGAGATAATCAGTCGATGCCAATTATTGCCTTATTTTTGCATTACGTGAATAAAATTCAACGTAACAAGCAAAATTTTTTATTTCAAAATTTAAAAATACGTTGACTTTTTATTTGAATCCAAAATTAAGAATTTCAATCTCAGTTAGCTTTCAAAAACTACTGAAAGTCTTCTAATCAAACACGCAAACATCGAGCTGATTGAAAAATGACAAACAATAATGAAATTCGTGTCTGGGTTGATGGATGTTACGACATGGTTCATTTTGGACATGCAAACTCTTTTCGTCAGGCAAAAGGACTTGGCAATAAGTTGGTAGTTGGACTTCACAGTGACGTTGAAATCGCAAAGCATAAACGTCCTCCAGTCTTGACTGAGGAAGAACGATATAAACTCCTGAATGGAATCAAGTGGGTCGATGAAGTTGTCAAGAATGCGCCTTATGTCACTTCCTTGGAAGTGATGAATAAACATAATTGCGACTTTTGTGTACATGGTGATGACATTACAACAGATAACGATGGAAAAGATACATATGAAGAGATCAAACAGTCAGGAAAGTACAAGGAAGTTCCAAGAACCCAAGGAATTTCTACAACTGGTTTGATCAAACGAATTTTATCCATGAATAACGACGATCCAATGGGATTGACTTTTTCAAGTCCTTGGACTGGCAGCGACTTTATTCCAACTGTTCAAAAGTTGATTCAATTCGGCAATGGAACATCGCCAAAAGTTTCCGATCGAATTGTTTACACTGCAGGCATTTTCGATCTATTTCATGTTGGCCATCTTGATTTCTTGGAAAAAGCAAAAGCTCTCGGCAATTATCTCATTGTTGGTGTGCATCATGATCAAAATTCTATCATGAATATTTATGAACGTGTTATGAATGTTCTCGCTTGTAAATATGTCGACGATGTTGTGATGGAAGCACCTTACAAAGTGACAGAAGATCTCATGAAGCATCTCAAAATTGACATTGTTTGCCATGGCAAGCAAGTGCAAGAAGAGTTTTATGAAGTTCCAAAAGAAATGAAAAAGTTCACAATCATTGACTCTGGAAATGACATGACAACCGAGAAAATAAGAGCACGAGTTATTGAAAATCGTCAAGTCTACAACAAGCGAAACACTCAAAAAGAAGCGAGAGAGATTGAAATCCAGAAAAATATGATAAAAGATCGAATTGTTGTTTAAACTTGTGATAAAATCCACTAAAGAAATTGTAGTTTATGGATAATAAATCACTGACATCATAATGCTCTTTATGTTATAGTTGAATGTTCAAGGGAAAGGAACTTTTCATACTTGAACAAAATTTTAATTTTGAATACCTAAAAGCTTTAACATAATTTTTGTTATTTATTTGCTATATCAATTTCAGTTGGTTAAAAAATAAAAAATAAATTTTAAAGTGCTGTGCCCATTAAAAAAAAGATTTAATATCGTTTTACTTTATTCATGATACAGAACGACAGTATAAGTGAGAGGATAATGCAATAATGGCTATGTAATTTATGCTTAAGCTTTAAAGTGAGCAGTATATGCGTGAGAACGTGCCGGGAAGTTTTTTTGAGACGATGTAAATATCTGTATGTGTGATATATATAGCGAGTATAGAGAATGCCAACATCCCCTCCGGTGCATATAAATTTCAAATGAAAAATGAAAATTGTAAAATTACTCGACTCTCGCATTTAAATAAATCTCATAATCGGATGTATATGTGCTTATAGATAGCTATGAGGATAGGGAGGTGGAAAGTTGTAGTGTTAAATCCTATGAGAAATTTACGAGTGTAAGACTTGCAGTGTAAGTTATAAATAATGCAACGCAAAACATTCTCACAACATACAGCTGCTTTTAAAACATATTCACTCCATGCTCGACTGGAGAATCAAAATGGAACTTGTAAAATATTTTTATGCTCTCACTCGATTTTGCTTCCATAAATGCTGGTGAAAAGTGGTTCTGGCCATAAGCAATTTATTTTTCCGTCAGTTTGTTTGGTATTGCTTGAATGGAGAAAAAACAATAATTTGTTTACAGTTTGAATGGAGATTAGAGTAAAATGGTGTTGTTAAATTTATTTTGAACAACAATCGAAATGTCTAAAACACCATATATGCTTTTAAAAAATCACTCATTTTTATAGACTTTCACACGCAACCTTTTTAGTATCAATTTTCATTTTTAAAAGGCGTAAAAATTTTAACTGATTTCGTGCAGCGAACAAACCAATTTACAATAAATTTCACACTTTAGTGTGTAATATGGAGGGGAAGAGTTGAAAGGAAGCGAGCGTGTAAAATTTGAAAGTCTCTTTAGCAGAAGAAAGCTCCTGCGCGAAACAAGGAAATGGGAAATGTCTGTCAGAGGGCGAATAAATTATTAGCATTTTACAAAACAACAAAATCAACTACAATTTACTACTCTTTCAGTTTTTCTTCTATCCGCTTTTACTTTTGTAAAACAATCTGAAAAGTCACGTGTACTTAAAAGAAAATGATTTACGTGGCGAATATTAAATCAATTTTCTCGCTTCAAACTTTTCACTCCTCTCGAGCTAACAAAGAGTCGTAAATTGAGCGCTCGTCCTTTGGAGCTTGTGGGAATTTTTGGGTGAATTTAAATTTTTTGATAAAATAAATTGAAAATATTTTTGAATTTGTGTCAAATTTTTTTCCTCTGAATCAAAATTCACCTTTAAGTCAATCTCGTCAAAATTTTCATCGAAAATTATCCTCAAGGGAACTTTACTCCATTTGTCTTCGAACTTTTTCATTCTCACAACTCTCGATTTGTCACACAGCAAACGAAAGGAAGTGAGGAGAGAGAAAAAAGACTGAAAATTATGGCACAATCATGGCACTTTTCCCATGAATTTTCAGTGTTCACATAGAAGTTGAATTTAGGAGCAATCTGAGAAGAAATTTTCTTGGCATAAATTACATCAACTTTCTTGTTCCTTCTGTTGCCTTACGGGCAAACTCATTCCCACTCTCGTGAGAGAGATCCTGAGCTTGTCAGGGAGCTTGAAAGATAAGTTTTTGTCTTCTACTGTATAACTTCATCTCTTCTTCCACTTCCACTAAGAATATGTATGTCTTCATGCACATAGGGCAAAGCGAGAGTTTATTGCAATTGGCAATGTCAACGCGGAGTGTCTTGTTGATATTTTTTTCAATAGAGAGCGTCGTGTCGTTGTTTCCCTGACACCAAAAGAAAACGAAAATTTTCTTTATCGCTTTATTAATTTTTATATTGACTAAATTACGACATTGCAGTGGCTTATGTAAGATGAAGAATTCAATTTAACAACTGGAGATTGAGAAATATTTCAACAAGCTTTACTGCAAAAGAGGAACTTTAGGGATCCCGATTGTTAAAAAGCAAAGGAAAATAACCATTAAAATTTAATACACAAAAAGTTGATTTCAAATTAAGTATTCAAAATTTTCTGAAAACCTAAAATCATCCAATTAACTTTAATCACACAAAATCCCAGATGTCTCATTCCCTGTATTAAATCAAAATAAAGTGTAAAAACTGAGAATTGTGAAAGAGTTTGGAAGTGAATATCCTACTTTATAATGGCGCTTATAAAATCCAGAAGAAAGTTCCTTATTTAAAGAAAATGATTTTCTCTTCGGGGATTTTATAAACTTTTTCACTTCTACATTTTTCCTCATCGCATCAAAGAACGTAAGAAAATTTTCCATTCCACATTATTTGAGAAACGTAGCAATTTGAGAGCGAAAGAGTTTGCTATCGCTAAAAGTTTCATGCTTTTTAGTAATGGAGCTTATTTTTTATAAAATTTATTATGAGCCATGATTGTTTCGTAATTTTCATCAGCAACTTGAAACCATTCAAATTAAAAATCGTAAACGTGATAAAAACTTGCTCTGGAATTTTTGAAAAATGCAGAGATTTGTGTTGATACAAGGATGGCCAACCTGTTGACTCTTAAAGGGGGAAAAAAAGGTAGATTTTTAACAGATTTGAACAAAGTCTTGTTGATTGCATTCGTATTGTGTTATATCTAATTTTTGAATTTTAAAATACTTAAAGGAATAAAAATAATTTCTCATTAAAATTTTCTCATTCATAAGTTAACAAAGAATAGAATAAAAATCCTCGGAAAATCTTCTTCTAATCTCACAAAATAATAAAAGCAATAACAATAGCAAAAAATTTCATCTCAATACGAGAATTATTATTGTAAAACAATGTTTCTTGTTCAATTGGATGTATTATGTTCTATTATTATCATACATGTTTTACTTTTTCCTCTCAAACCGTCTACATTTAAAATTAATTGAATGCTGCAACGAAAAAAATATTTTATTTCAATGCTGATCCTTTAATGAATGTTAAAGATTACTTTATGCGTACATGTGCACATTTACGTTAGCTTTTTAAATTATACTTTTTAAGATGTTCGAGGTGTTGTTGAAATTAATGTAAAATGACACGTTTGATTTTTTATGCTTTTGTGAAATTTGGCACTCAAAAGATTATTTTTGCATTAGAACTTCAAGTTTTTTTTAAAGTCATTTAGGTTTGTTTCCACAAATATCCCACAAACATTGACTAAAACTCTAAATTTGAGCCGATTTAATTTTCTCAAGATTTTCATTTCTTCTTTCAATTTGATTTTCATTCCTGTTGAAAAACATCATCGATGAAAATTGATTTTTCCTCTCGCGTGCGTCCTCGAGATTTTCTTTTGTGCCTCGTTGCTATAGAAATTTAAATTTTTTTCTCGATTTCATTTTCTTTCATCAAATACTCTTGAAATGTACTTGAAAATATTTTGATAGCTTTTTTTCTACTAAAATGTTTCAATTAAATGTTTCAGTGATCGAATAACGATTGCGAGAGAACAATAAGCAACAAATCTCAGCTTCTTTCAAAATTATACAATAAAAAGTTTTATTTTGTAATGTCTCTGTTGCCACGGAACATGAGAGTGCTTTTTTGTCTCATGAGAGAAATGTGAGATATTTTTACTCAAAATAAAGAAAAGAAGTGAAATTTAAATCGAAAAAAGCTTTTAGGTTTAAAAGAGGTAAATTTAGAGTTATAATTTTTTAAATCCTAATTATTGAGTTTCATAAATTAAAGAAACCCTTAATATTTTAAATGATAAAAGTTCCTAAATGTTTTTTGAATAATTTTGATTTGTTTTAATTTTTTGGGGTTCAATTTTATAAACTGGATTAAATTTTTTTTTTTTTTAAATAAAAAAAGAAAATTTTTTTAAAAAATATTTTTTTTTTTTTATTTTTTTTTTTTTTTTAAAAAACAAAAAAATAAAATATTTTTTTTTTTTTTTAAAATTTTTTTTTAAAAGAAGTAAAAATTTTTAAGAGTGAAAAATAAAAGTATTTTTTTGCTTTAAAAAATTTGTTTAAAAATAATTCTGATAAAGTTCAAAAAAATATTTAAGAAATTAAAAATCTTAATAGAACAGAAAAAAGTTTTCATCCCTTACCTTCCACCTTTCATTCATGCTTTTGTATTAACTTGTTTTTGAAATGAAAATTTAATTTTTGCAACATCAAAAGCAAAAAGGAGAAAACTCCTCGAAGACAAAGGAAATTCTTTTTCATGCAAATTTAAAATTTCGTCTTCGTTTCTCTGTGCGATGTCAAACGATGCTTGAAAATAATTAAAATTAGTCACTGGGAAATTGGATTGCTATTTGAAAAGTTAGTTACAAATCGTACGATAGTCGTAAGATTAAGGTTGATTACATTCGCATGGAAAGACAATGATGATGGCAAAAGCGACGACGACACTTACTTGAGTACTTCTTTATTGCCTTTTCCTCCCCAGCTCTTCGAATTGAAAATTTCTCCGACAAAATGAGATTTTTTTCATCTCTAGCCTGTTTGTTGGAATTGTATATGAGAGTGAGGCGAAGACTCGACGATGACGAGTTAAGATGAAAACAATGGACACAAAAGACTTTCTCATCTCTCCTCCTCCTCCTCGAGACTTATAGCATTTCTCATAAGCAAGTGCAAAATTGAAAATGTGTATACAAGGGGAAGAGAAAGCCAGAGGTAAAAGGTAGATTGAAATTCTCTGAAATTTTAATGACGATGCCTGCCATTCATGTAGAACCGACGATAAAAAATTAATGGAATTGTAAGCGAATGAAAAATATCGATTACATAGAGACGAAGAGGTGCCTCTTGTGGAGAATTTGGGATTTTAATGTACAATTTTGTGATGTTCCTAATTGGATATGACCACAGTAAGTTTTCTTAAAACTCATTGAATTGAGTGAATGAATTTTTTAGAGGAATAAATTATTTGTGCTTTTAGAGATTTTGAAACTTTTATAAATAAATAGTTAAAATGTTTACATCTCAAACTAAATTATTAAAATATTTTACCTCTTCCACAAGGACATTTATCATTGGGATACTGAGTATCCGATACTCACTCGATATTTTACGATTGAAAATATTTCAGAGAATTAAATTTATTTTCTGAATTGCCAATCATTTAGTTTTGGTTCGCTCTTAATTGGACGCCATTAATTGAATTTTTTTCTCAATCCACTGAATCCCATTTACTTTTCTCTCTTTAGAGCATTTGTTGATGATGATGATGTAAGCTTTTAAACAATGCTCAGGTCAAAACCATAAAAATTCTCCTACAGTTAAAATTTATTCAATTTCTGCTGAACGATTTTTATTTCTTCAGGTTACACAATTGAAAAATCGAAAATGGACAATGAAAAGTTTTGAAGGAGTGGGAAGCGTCGAGATAAAAAGAAGAATAAAATTAGTATTTTGTGAAGGGATTCACGAATTTGCAGGATTAGCAATTTGAGTTTTAAAAATATTAATTTTGATTTTGAAGGTTAAAAAATAATAACTTTTTATTTTCCTAATTTAGAAAATATTTTTTTTTGAATTTCAGCTACTCCTCATTCTTTTCAGAATCAAGCAATGAAAATCTTTAAATGTCCCAATGTGAATTTCTCTCCCTTCATTTGCTTTTGCTTGCTGAGTATGAATTCGTAATGATATGCAAAGAACAATTTAAGATAGAGAAGTGGAAGTTGGCGGAGGTCGATTTAAGATATGAGAGAAAGGAAAATGGCATAAAGCTGAAAATTACACTTTCCACTGTGTTCATTTCAAATTTCCACACACCCCAAAATGGCAAATCACTGTTGCCAAGATGAAGAAACGAATAAGAGATCGAGTAATAAAATTATCATAAGTCCCTCTGGCTCAATTTCAAGTTCTTTTGCCAACATTTTTTATTCTTTTGCTTTCTATGAAAGCATTTTGGGGGTTAAATAGCTTAATTTTCTGGACTTTCTATCCTTAATTGAATTTTTAACAATTTAAGTCTTACAATTTATTCCCTTAAACTAGGTAAGTTTAGATTTTTTTATGAAAATGCGCTTTTAACCCTTCATTTTTATTCATCGAATAACTTTTTATTAAAATTTCTTTCTTTCAAAATATTCCAAATCAGAGATAAAATTCTAAATAAATAATTTTCGAAAGAAGCCAAATTTAATTTTCTCCCGTTTCGAGGCGAAAATGCAATTTTTGGCGCGTGTTGAAAGTTTTGCTTTCTTTTTCTGCTCTCTTGGGAAAGAAGAGAGAGAAAAAATTAAATTCTAATGGAGTTGAATTTTCTTTCTGGCTTAAGGAAATAATAAATGACCTTTCTCTCCCTCCTCGTTTTATACGCTCTTTCCTTTTTTCAGCAAGCTCATAATCGAGGCCAATTATGGATAATTGAAATTTAGCAATGCCGTTTTCTGCTGGTTCTGCTTACACTGCTAATTTTTTATCAGATTTCATTCAATAATAAAGCTTTTTTATACTTGCCGTGGTTAATCATAATTTTTCGTTTTCTCTTTTATTTTGCATTTCAACATTGTAAAAGTTTATGTTCTGAGTTTTAATAGAAGTTATGAAAATGATTTGAGGTTTAATAAGTGAAAATGAATTTTAGATGATTTGCACTTTTGTACACAAAAATACTTCATTCAAATTTTTATTAACTTCTCCTTAAATCACACTGTGAATTTTAAAATGTTTAATTAATTAATTTCTGCTGAACTAGAACTACTCAAAAACTTTAATCTTGTTCATATCCACAAGAACTCGTCTGTAATTTAAATTCTCGTTCATAAACTTTCGCAAAAAGTCCATCAAACGAAACGATGTGGTTGTAGTTATTATTTGTAAAGCTATAAATAAGTCTCGCACCAGAAAATGCACTGCAGCGTGGAGCTAAAGTGAAAACGGTAGTAAAATTAACAACCCGGAGAGTGAAAAGCTTTAAAAGTAAGAAAATGAGTTGAGGAATTTAGAAGTTGCGTCTATTGTGTCAATAAAAAATTTTAAAAATGCAATTAATATTTATTAAACTAAAGATTTTCTCAGATTTTTCAAAACTTTTTTCTAAAAGATCAGTATGGTTTTTATTTTATGGTGTTTCCTGTCCCACGGATGTCACCATCACCTTAACTGAATACTTATGATAAAGAGCTTTTTATTTTTGTACTTATCGCTTTTAACACTCGACCCAACCGAACGGTGAATGGAAAGTTCTTGAGTGAAGGCCGACACGAAATCATTAAGCCTATAAATTTAACGATCAATGGCATAAACATGAGCATTTAGAGGGGGAGAGTGAAGAAAAGTTTATGTTGAAAGCGCAATAAATAACATTCGCCCATCAAGACCATTGAAGCGAAACATATTTTCCTCGTGTTTTCTCTCTTCTGCCGCTCTAACTTTATGAATTATTGCTTTCTTAGCTGAGGCAGCAAAACAACAATATATGATCAAGATGATATGGCACTATAGAGGGGGCAGAAAAGGGGTGGTGCCAACAACATCTTCTCAACAACCTAAATGTGACCTTAAAGAGTTTTGTTTGAGTGCAAAAAAATAATGAATTGAAAAGTTTTAAGACCTTGGAAAAAATTGATGTTTTGATGTTCTCAATAAAAGCATCTTATTTTTTTATAGCAACGCAAACCAAGGGAAAGATATTCAAAAATAATTAATAAATTTCATTTTAAAAATATCAAAAAAGCTTACAGAAAATTTAAATTGACAAATTCAGAAAAGATGTCGTTATGAATGAAAATTTTGCTTTGGTAGATTAAAGAAAGTTCTTTAAAATTTTTTTCATTCACAATTTTAAATTGCTTGAAAACACTTCAAATAATTTTACACGAGTAATATTTTCGAAAATTTTCTACTGCGCAATTATTCTCGAGCTTACATGGGAAAAAGAGAGCTTAAAACTTAATTTTAAAACCGCCAATTGAAATTTTCAAAAAAATATTATTAATTCCATCATATTCCCTGGAAATACTTTATCACTTGAAAAGCCCTATCTCCATGAAAATAATTTACATCCCACAAATTTTGTGTCAAAAATTTTTCTACACAAAATTCTCAAAATTATTTTCATCTAACAGAAGCTGAGTGAACCGTAAAGTATAAGTAGCGGCATGTGGCTGTAATCTGAGGCAAGAGTTATCTCCCATGGCGATATTTATGCATGCCAAACTCTTCAGAAAACTTTTCACCCCAACCCTATTTTCATATGTTAAAAGCACATCACAATTTGTAACAGACAACAACAACGAAAAGCGGCAGTGAAACTTTTTCTTCTTCTTTCATGTTTTGTAAATGCTAATTAATTTCATCTTGATGATGGGGAGAAGAGAAAGAGTGAGCGAGAGGATGATTTGATGAGCAATGGATTCTGGCAGCTTGCTCTTGTTTATCCTCATCAGATGTACTACATTTTAAAACTTTTATAAAATCAAGTCAAGATAAAACAGAAAGTTTTATTCTTTTGCTCGAGAAATTTCTTTTTATTGTTGTTAAAAGTTGAAGATTTCAATTTGTAATTTATTTAATGATAAAGAAGACTTATAAACTAATTTCAATTTTCAAAATGACTGTTGAATGGGTGTTGGTCACGCAAAGTGTGGATTATTTCACGGAAAAATCCGCGAAATAATCCACACTTTTCCAAGGAATTCTATGGATAAATCCGCAAAATTTTAAATTGCACGGAAAAATCCACAGAAAAAAATCCAAGGATTTGCATGGAATTTAAAATCCAAGGAGTTTTCCATAGAACAAAAATCCTTGGAATTTCGCGGAATTTTAAAGTGCACGGAAAAATCCACAGACAATAATCCACGGATTTGCATGGAATTTAAAATCTGAGGAATTTTTTATAGAGTTTTTATATTTCAAAAATCAGGTACTTTACTAAGTTCATAAAGTAAATGATTTGCGATATTTCAATTTTTAGGAAAAATTAAAATTAATCCCTAAATAAAACTTTTTGTAAAAGTTAAAGATCAAATTAAAAGAAGTTTTATCATCACTCTTATCTTTCCGGCACTGTTATAGCTTAATAACCATCCGACTGAGCTATCCTAACGATAAGCGAAGCGCGATCGTTAGGTTAGTGAGGGAGTGAACTGTATGAGCGTTCCGGGGGGCCCCTTGGGGGGCCGGACGCGATTAACACAGGAGGGGGTTTGGGGGGCGCCTGGACGCCCCTCCAAAATGATCATATTGATTCAATAAATCAAAGTACTTAGTCAATCAAATCACTAGCCTATACTCCTCAAAACTAATTTTCCCAAACGATTTCCCTTTTACAAAAAGTTTTATTTAGGGATTAATTTTAATTTTTCCTAACAATTGAAATGTCGCAAAATCATTTATTATATGAACTTAGTGATTATTCCTGATTTTTGACATACAAAAACTCTATAAAAAATTCCTCAGATTTTAAATTCCATGCAAATCCTTAGATTTTTGTCCGTGGATTTTCCCGTGCACTTTGAAATTCCGCGAAATTCCAAGGATTTTTGTTCTATGGAAAATTCCTCAGATTTTAAATTCCATGCAAATCCTTGGATTTTTGTCTGTGGATTGTTCCGTGTACTTTGAAATTTCGCGGATTTTTCCAAGGAAATCCAAGGATTTATCTATGAATTTCTCCATGAAAAATTCCATAGAATTCTATGAAAAAATCCACACTTTGCGTGACCTATAATCCTGTTGAATAATGTCAGATCATAATTTCATATCACCTAAAGAAAAACATTACGAATTTTTTCTTCAAAGAATTTTTATTTTATATCTTATTTCTTACAATCATTATTGTACAAGTTACTTACTGTCTATTAAAATTTAAATTAAGAATTTTTATTTCTATTCTCTCATTAATTTTTTTCAAGGGGCAGAGCACTCTGTTTAGTTAAGCTATTTGTAGATTCGATTTATCTTAAAATTCTTAAGTAATCTACAATTTTAAAATGGTTCACCCCTTGGTATCATCAGGTAAAACTGTAAAATCATGCAATTAATAATTAATTCATGTCTACAATTTTAACTAAAAATTTCATTTGGTACGGAGTACAAAGGTAAATATTTACATCATCACTAATTACATACGACACTAAATGAAAAGTTTATCACTCGCTTCTGTCCCCTAAAAAATGACCTTTAAAAACTCCCTTCATTTATCGTTCACATATTCATAAATTTTTGTATCTACAGAAAATATTTTTTGTATCCGTTTGTATTTTTAATGTTTTCTCTTTTTAATGGAGGTTTGTTAAATTTATTCTTTTGAGAGTGAATTTTAAATTAAAAATTTATTTGAAGCAAATTCTATAAAAATATTTTTATTCAAAAGGACTTTTAAAAATAATGTTTATAAAAAGAGACTAATCGAATTAGGAAATTAAGCAATCTAATCTTGTTATTTTAGGCGTCAACGTTTCAGCTGAAGACGTTTAAAAAAAACTAAGGATCAGAATATGGAAGATGATAAAAGTTTTAACTAAAACCTTGTGATGGCAACTTTCTTTTGGTGTTATCCGACCTACATAAAACTTTTCTTTCTACCTCAAACGATGTTGTAAGCCAAATCGATTTTAATCTTAACCACACATTCTCTCAATAAATCATTCAATGGAACTTTTTCTTTCAAAGCTCGCACAACACATTGAAAAATCTAATTTTTGGTTAAAGTCATGTATTTGCTATGTATTACATTTGCACGTTTTTTTACTTAATTGATACCTTTTATGACTATTAAGAAAGTAGATGAAAGTAGACACACAAATGTGCCGAACTGCTGCCTACTCGCTATGCTAAATTCTGACTGTACGGCCATTTCCACTTCCTCTTCGTTCATCAATAAGTTATTACTCTGCGTATAGAACTGATAAATATCACTAACCTGAACATTAGTCGTATGTTTGTGCATGTCAGAGTGAGATATATGAAAAATGGAACAGAAAATTAATTAATATGTAAATTATTCATTTTGGTCAGTTTACGACTTTTTTCACTATAAATTGTTGTTCTACTTCATCACCATATCATATCATTACCTCATTCCATCCATATTGATTTTTGGCCTGCACAATTGCTTCATATACGGAATTGCTTTCTAAGCCTCTTATTGTGTATGTCTATAATGTGAGTAAATATTTTTGTTTGTGGGAAAAAAGAACAAAGATTGCAAAACATGAAATCAATTAGAATTATTTCTTTTGTTATTAAATATTAAGGTTTGAAAAAATGAGGATTATAAACTTTTACAAATTCAACACACCATAAAATGATGCGCACTGTCGCTCCGTGTATGTGGCGGGGGTAAAACTAACTCATGCCATCGTCCCGGTTGCTGATAAGTTTCATTCATCTGTAAAGAGGTAAATTATGCTAATTTAATACTTTCACGACACAAAAAAGGCAATGATGATGATGATGACAAAAGAGTGAAATCTGTTTTTCCGCTTAGAAAATTTAAATGTTGTTGTTATTGGGATGGAGATACCAAAAAATTTATGTAAAGCTGTTTTTCAGCTCGAAATAATAATTTTGTGTGCATAAATTTTTGAATTCACAACATCTGGTTTTGATTTTAGAATTTGATAACAAAAAAAATGCAAAAATTGTTATTACAAAGAAATTAACTAAAATCCTTTGAGAAAATCTCTTCAGTTGCAATTTAAATATTTTTGCATGCTCGAATTAATCTTGAAGTAACTCTCAAGAATAATTGAGTGCTGATATTTGCTTAAGTGAATGCAATTTGTGGTGATTGTCTGTGCTGTGTATTTACAACAACAGCATCATCATTCACTTCTGTTGAGGATTGATGTTATGGACAGAAAGAAAAAGGAAAGGGATTGAAAATGATAATAAATGGAATTTCTGTTACAATAACAACAATGAGAACCGGGGTTGAAGAATATCAAATTTGATTTAAACCAATTGAAGCCACTTGAGGCACTCGCTCTCTTCCTCTAAAACCATTATTCACCCTCTCAATAAAAATTTTTAAATTTTTTATGCGAATGCGTTTTGAAATGATTGTAAATAAAATTAACAAAAAAATTTTCATCATAATTATTATCGAGATTATATTTTTTTAACACTTATTTTCATGTTATCTTTCCTTGAAAATCACCACCTTAAAATTTCCCAAACACTCACCATTAATTTTCTATACAAAATGCGAATCTCCTCTAATTTTGGAACACTTTCGATGCTCCACGTGAGATTATAGACATCGCGTGAACGACTATATAGTGGCGAGTGAAATTGCGCTGGCCCCGGACGTCCCGAAACCTCAATGTATTTTTTCGCTCTTCCTAATGCATTTTCCGCTGTACAGCTATGTGATGAATGCATGCATGAATAGAATAATTTAGTCAATTTAATTCAAATGTGCGTGTGAAGATTCTCACCTGTAATTTCCAAAATCTGATTGCTGCATATTGCGAATCGTCAAAATGTGACGATCTCCGCGTGAGTCCATTGTTCGACGGTCAGTTGGATCGAGCAAAAATGAATCTTGATACCACAGTAGCTGTAAATATATGCAGAAAAATTTTTGTCATAAAAAAACGGTTTACATCCAGCATAGCAGAAAATTTAAAATGCAATGAAAATTGCCACAAGGCAACGGTTGAGGAAGGGAAAAATTGCAACGACGACAAAAGGCATAAAAAAGTTTTCATCAATTATTTACCTCCGGATTGGCTTCACCATGTACAATACAAACGAGCTGTACTTCGTGACCTGCGAGAAAGAGAGGAAAATTCCACAAGTTTGTTAAAAATGCGATTATCAAAAGATTTTTCATGATTTTTTTACCCTCACCTTCGCCTGCGTGCACCCATGGCCGTTCCGTCTCTAATTCCGGTGGGCCTAAAGAATGGAAAATGAATATTTAATGACTCACATATGCCGAAAACCTTTTTTCTCTTTATACAACTTACTGAGCACGGAAAGCTGCATGTCAAAAGAAACCGGATCTCGTACGGCATTGTCGGCAATACAACGGTAAATACCACTTGACCGACGATCTACATGCTCTAATGTTATCGTAGGACCTTCGGCAAGACGGTGTTTGTCGGGAGTGTGTTCCTAATGAAATTAAATTGAACGTTTCATTGAAATTGAAATTTTTAAGAAATTTTACCTTCCTCGAAACTCGGACCCAATGGACATTCGG
Organism: Tanytarsus gracilentus; assembly: GCA_038502055.1. Lineage (NCBI taxonomy): Eukaryota > Metazoa > Arthropoda > Insecta > Diptera > Chironomidae > Tanytarsus > Tanytarsus gracilentus. The sequence goes on along the minus strand of JAXRKN010000045.1, from coordinate 1,052,711 downwards.
CACTGGATTCCCGGAAGCTTTGCACTCTAAAGTAACTGAGCTGCCCTTTCTCGCCGTCACATGACCCGTCTCCGGTGTTGGTCTTATTGTTGGTGGCACAAGAATTTCCACGGTATGGACCAAGTCTCTATTTTCTGCATCTCCTATTTGACTAATGGAAAAAGTTACTTTTTAACCCTTTCACTTTTTGAGATATTATACACACCAGCAGTAATCACCCGCGTCTTGCGGCCGGACACCCTTAATTTGTAAACTATATTCGTCCAAAAGACGAAAGCGTGGATCTCGTGTTATCATCAAATTTGATGCCGATACTACCGAACTTCCTCGACGCCATAATAAAATATTAATACCTGCGAAAAGCAATTTATTGTAATGCCATTGTGATGCTTAGACACCGCCATTATTATAGCTGTTGTTGTTGTTTACGACATTGTGAATTGAATACAAATATCATCATCACATCATTGAAACACAACCAAGCTCGATACGAAGTTTGTGAGTGTTTGAATTTTCGCGAGAAAAGTGTATGAAAAGCAAATAGAGCGCGACAATTGATTGACAGAATTTCCAATTCCATTTCCTTTCACCAGGAAGAAAAATATGCTTATTGTCAATTTTTTACAGATACACGGCGTTTCCCTTGTGATCATAAATTCATTTTATGACAATCACTGAGTCAATAACTCATAAATGGGGTAATGTTTTTCTGAGTTTCCGGTGTTTTTATTGCGCGGAACACGTGAAGTACAATAATAATAAAATTAGGGCAGTAAAGGTTAAGGATTCAAATCTTTAGCAAAAATTTAAAGCATTCCAAGAGCTTTTAAAGTTTTAGATAAAAATATTAGGAATTTTTAACACAACAAAAGCTCATCAACTCTAAAAATCTCCTGACTCAACACTTTCCCCAAATGCATTGTGTTGAAAGGCCTTAATATGTACAATAATGATGATGATATTACAAAATATACACACACAATGTAGTCGCAAACAATGGCAAATCCAATCACAATGGACAGCCTTTTTGATTTGTTATAAAATGTGTTTTTCTTACCTAAGTCTTGTGTTGCACATGGTAAAAGTATTGTGTCGCCTATTACAGCTCGATAGGATTGTCCTCTCGATATGAATTTGGGAGATGTTAAGGGATTTTCATATTCTAAAGGTTGATAATTTTGTGTCAGACTATTGTCTATTGATTTTCCTAAAAAAGAACGAGAGGAAAAAAATATTCAATATGAAAATTGAGTTTTCCATATTCACACACGTAAAAATTGTTTTGTATATGGATGAATAGAGATATAAAAAAGGGTATTTGTTTGTCCTCCGAATGGCATTCACAAATATAAGTGTGGATAATATTCGATGGTTATGTGGCGGCTCATAGATAATATGTGTGCTCACATGCAGGATGTTTTGCAAAATCAGGATAGAATATTTATCAGGAATTATTTGTTTTCGTAATTAAACTTATAAAAATAAACAAATTTGTTTAAAAATTATGGTAAACTCAATTTTAAATGTATGTTTCTAAAATTTTCGCGAAATTTCTATCACTTATAGAAAAATGGATGACAGAAAACAAATTTAATATTTCAGGATTTCGTCGTTGCTCGCACGGGTTTTCATGAATGGCTTTTATGGCTTTTTCGGTATTTACGTGTGATGAGATTGAATGGTTTAGAGTGAGAGAGCGGGACGAAAAAAAGGCTTGTGGAAAATTTATGGTGCTTGTCATAAAAGCGAAAAAAGGAAAAATCGTTCTCGCACCACTCATTTTAATGATGTTGTGTACGGACATTTATACGTAAATTTTGAGGACAGCAGGAAGGGATTATTAAGGTAAACCACCTTTGTTCCTTCGTGGAAAGTATTAGTAATATAAATTTGTAAAATTTGAAAATTTTTATTTACGGTTATAAAAAGTTAAAAACGAAATTTTTATAGTTGTTTTAAAAGTTAATTTTTAAAATATGAATAAACGCTCATTAAAAATTAAATTTTAGATTTTAAACATTAAAATTTTTTTTAGCCACACACTAAATTTTCAACTTTCTATGACTTTTTCAGGTGCCGACAGCAACAACAATATAGAACTGGAGTGTTGATGGGTCGCTTTTACCTTTTTTTGCTTTCTTTTGTCGTCAACCTTTCTCATATTTTTATTATGAGAGATTATTATTAATTTTATAACAGCAAATTTGAGGGTGTGTGTGACAAAGGCAATAAAAGCAGCCACCAACCTTGCATGCCTTCTGTCGACATTCACCCTCCCGACGATGATTTTGACACTGATTGTGGTGGCAAATTTTCTTCTCTTACACCCAGTGCTTCGTCTGAGTAGATTTACGTGAAGCAAATAAAATTTATGCTGATTGGAAGAAAATTGGAGGATTTACGTGGATTACATATGGAAGAGAAGCTTTTTTTGGCCTTGTCGGAGGATGCATACACACATAAAGTCTAAAGACGTGTAAAATTGAATAATGAAGACACATCCAGCCCTCCGAAAAATATTTTTCGATATTTTGTTTGGTTTTATTTTTTTCTATGTCGTGTTTGAAGAATATAAAGCATTTTTTTGGAAAGATTTAGCAAGAGAATGTAAATTTTCGAGCGTTTATTAAAAAAATTTAAAAAGTTTAAAATTTGAAACTTTTTTAATTCTATTTTTTTTGGGAAAACATTCCATCCCTTGTCTTTAAGCCTCACTTGGTGTTTTATGTCAGTTTTTGAGCACTACACTGAGAACAAGAGTGAAATATTATTTTCATGTTATCGTGAGAAAAAAAAACTTTACATTGTTTTTCCTTCATAAACTTTCTTAGTTTACCCCTCTAGAGAGATATTTTTGTTTGTTCGTTATCATAATAGAGTTGCAGTTTTTTAGCGTAACCCACACAAGGTGTGGTAACGCTTATATGCTCGTGATTCCGTCTGTCTGTCTGTCTGTTCCAGTGAGATCTCGGCCCCTGGACCAGCTAGAGACTTCGGGTTTTCGCCAGATGATAGGTCTTGGGGTCTATATTAGCCCATTTTAGGAATTTTTTGGGTCATGACCACAGGTCGTGCCATGGACCGCCATAATGTCCATTTTTCATACAAATTTTCTCTTATATGGCTTCATGGGTATCGTTGAACTCGGGATTGGACCAGGAATCGATTGGCATGGATCTGAAAATGGAACACTGTGGAAATGGAACATTGTGGAAAATGAAACACAGTGGAAAGTGGAACACAGGGGAAAATGAAACATGGTGGAAAATTGAACATTGTGGAAAATGAAACACAGTGGAAAGTGGAACACAGTGGAAAATGGAACATAGTGGAAAATGGAACACTGTGGAAAATGAAACATGGTGGAAAATGGAACATAGTGGAAAATGGAACATAGTGGAAAATGGAAAACAATGGAAAATGGAACATGGTGGAAAATGGAACAAAGTGGCAAATAACTTTCCCAAAAAAATATTTTCTTATGCTTCGCTTTCAGCTTTCCAAAAAATATTTTCCATTAGGCTTCTCTTTTGGCTTCTTAATAGGACTTCCCCATGTTACATTTTCAATACTGATCTGTTACAAGTGGGTTACGCGGCAACACCCACGTGTGGGTTTTGAAACATTTTTTTAATATATATTATATAATTCCCTTTCCTTTTTTATATATTCACATGTCTGGCGAATCTCAAAAATTGTTTTCAAAAAAGTTTCAACTTGAAAACTCTTTTATTTTCTCAATAGATTTCTGCATTTGGGGGTTGAAGCAAAAAGTTTTTAATATAAAAGTGTCAGAAAAGATTATTGTTGCACATCTTTACGTATTTTCATAAGTTTTTTGAATACCATTTGTATTTTATGGCATTTAAATAAAATTAGTTTTGATATTGAGAAGTTTCGAATGAAAAGATGAAAGTTTTAAAGTGGGTATTTAGGTAATCAAGATTAATTTGGAAATTTTCCGAGAGAGATTAAACGATCGAGAACGCCGGACAACCCAAAACAAACTTTGTACTAAAAATCAAATCTACTATAAAACTGGTACATCAGGTCTATTATGTAATCATGTTTCAGTAATGCATAGACAGATAAAAAAGCTCTATGAAAAAATAAAAAAAAAATCATACGAATTCCATTAAAAAAAATATTTTTCAAACATTAAATAAATTAATTTATTGCTTTATTTTAAATCATAAAAATAATATTTTAATACCACTGTTCTGCAAAAAAATCTCATCTCTTGATATTAAAATATTTTCACAGAACTTCCATTCAATTTTTACTTCAATGAATTTCAATTTAAAGCTTTTCAAATTAAAACTTTTTCACAACTGTTATGACAAAAACTTTATAAAGTTACATTAGAAATGCACAAGTTACACAGGCCTTATCGCATACGAAAAAAAGCATTAAAGTAAACAGCTTTAAATGCTGCAGTAAATTTTTATTAGCTTAAAGGATATAGTTCAGCGTTTTTATGTAATTTTAGCTTCTAAAATCAGTATTATGGGAGTTTACTAGTGCCATGAGAACCACCCCTGGTGCTGCTCTAAATGTACTGTTGGATTTGACTCCTCTTCATTTAAAAATTGAAGAGATGGCAATTTTAACGGCTTGTAGACTAGCATCTCTCGGATTGTGGGTAGAACGTTATAAACTTTCTGGACATACAGAATTAAATAAAATCCTTGATAAGAATCAAATCTTTTGGCGAGATTCTGATAGGATGATTCCGGTTTATGAATTTACACATTCATTTGACGTTGTCATCAAAAACCGCGAAGAAATTGATCTGAAAGACTATGAGACAGATGAAGATCGTCTAGTTTGGTTTACTGACGGTTCTAAATCTGATATAAGCACAGGCTCAGGAGTATTCAATGCAGAGTTCAATATTGGTCTTTCGGTCAATGTTGGCAACAATGCTACAGTATTCCAGGCAGAAGTAAATGCAATAGAAATGTGTGTTGATGAATGTCTTAGGAGAGGAATTGAGGATCGAAATATTCTCATTTGCTCTGACAGTCAGGCAGCACTAAAATCACTAACTAGAAGTAAAGTTAGCTCAAAAACTGTTTGGAATTGTCTTCAAAAGGTACAAGCTCTTGGAAGTTCTAATGAGCTTACACTCATTTGGGTTCCGGGACATTGTGGCATAGAAGGCAACGAAAAAGCAGACGAGTTAGCTAAACTGAAAGTTAACGAAATTGATCAAGACTTGCATCTCCCAGTACCTCACAGTCTGGTGAAGTTAAAAGTTAGATCAAATACCAGAAATAAATTTGAACGTCTTTGGTTGAATACCGGAAACCTAAGACAATCAAAAGAAATGTTGAAGGGGCTCTGCAAGAAGAGAAGCGAAGCTTTATTGCAAATGACGAGACAAGATGAAGACGGTGACTCACTTCATCACCGGCCACGGTCTGATGAACTACCATCTTGCAAAACTTGGCTTATCTGACACAGCAACGTGCAGACTGTGCAACCTTGATAATGAGACCTCCCGTCACATCCTTTGTGAGTGCCCTGCTCTCAAAACAAGAAGACCACCAACTTCGGAAAATTCAAACAACACCAAAGAAATGAAAAATAAAATTCGTCAGTAGGGTAAGTCTTTTAGTCAAGTTTGATTTTAAAACAAATTTGAGAGATAGTGATTTCTATATTTTGGTACTAAATTTTATATTTATATTTTTACTTAAACCATTAAAAAATTTATAACCAACTAATAAGGCATACAAGCTTGGGCTTTTAAAGGTCAATAAAAAATGTTAAAAAAATAATTGAGGAACGATCACAAAAAATATGAGTTGAACTAAACAAAAAAAAAAGGATAATTTTAGCGTAGCCCAACAAAGTTTGGTAACGCTTATATGCTCATCTTTCCTCATTTTTCGTCTGTCCGTCATATGCACCTTCAACTCATCCCCTACTACCTAAACTCGGGTTTTCACCAGATCGTAGCTCGGAGGATCTTTATGAGCAGGCAATAAGAATTTTTTGGGTCATGACCATAGGTCATGCCACGGACAGCCATAACGTCCATTTTTCATACAAATTTTCTCTTATATGGCTTCATGTATGTCGTTGAACTCGTTATTGCATCAGGAATCGATTGACATTGATGATTTTTCAAGAATGTCCATCATGGTCAACCAGTAGTGCCACTTTGGTAAAAATGAAGTTTCGGCGTTAGAGAAAGATTAATAATGTTCTACATGTTATATTTTTTAAATAATTCATTAAAAATGCAACTAACTGGCATTTTTCATTTTTGAAAAAAATCATGTCTTGGTCTGAAATCGACCATAGTTCCGAAAGTGGATACTGACTGAAAATCAAACTATGGGTCACTTTGTGATGAAAACAACTTCTAAAAAATCTGAAGAAATTCACAGAGTTAGAATAGTTAATGAACTATTACTGACATAAGTTTCAAATTTTTTGGATCATCGGTTCCGCAAGATCCAGTGTCTCATATAAAATGCAGTTTTGAGCTCCCACTGTAGTTGGTGTGCACCATATTTTGAATATGACTTTAAAATCCAGTTTGTTGAGTGAATACCTATCTAACAATATACATATGTCTTGGGTTTTGAGCTATTGCAAGCATAGGTGGAGGTAAAAACTGTCTACTGGATCTTTTTTTGCCATCGGAACCAACAAGGTCCAGCTGCCAGCTTTACTGAAAGGACTTTAAATGTATTTTTTTTGCAAATTTAGGTTCTTCTTGATGCAAGGAATAAACTTTCTGAACATTAATAGAGCTTTTTAATGGGTGGAAGAACAGCTTTTACGGTGCTTTTTATCAGAATAACTGCTTTACTTGTAATTTGTATGGAAGGGACTTAAATACCACCGTTTTAAGTGTAAGCTACGTAGGGGTTCCATTTAAGGACACGCCTGAAGTACTAAATTAATAATTTTTAAAGCTGGAATTATTTATTCTTTCGTTTGCTGCATACCTGCTGCTATGTTTCATCATTTCTGGCATTTTTCTATTGACTTTTGATGTTTTTCTTCTTCTAACATTTAATTAGCAAAAAAATCAGATGCAAAAAAACTTCGATTTTTCAACGCCTTCTAAACCAAAAAAATTTCCGATTTAAGGGAGAAAAAACTTCCGAGTATAGGCTTGCAACAAAACTTTATTAAAAAAATACTTCCGAGCTGATTTTCGTGCTGAATTTTTTTTGCCTTAAAAATGAGAAAAAATGCCATTCATAAAAAAATTCAGCATTAAAAATCTGACAAGTTTTAATAGAGTAATATTATTTTGAAGTTTGAGTTTTGTTTGTATGGAGAAAGTTCAAAGAGGCTTTTAAGCCATGCCAATGCTTTAAATTCTTGTCAGACCCCACCAAAAAAATGCAGAATGTTAATATCTTTAGGTTTTGGCTAGAAAGTCTGGGTCTTCAATGTATCGTTCAAGAAATATTGATCATGAAAAAAACTTCCGAGTAAAGGAGTATTCCGACTAAAAGACGTTTCACCCTACAATTTAAAATACTTAGGCTATAGCACAATATGATCTGTAAATCATCAGTGTTGACGGTCAATAAACAATATATATTATGGGAGTTTGTGGGACTTTTTATCGATGCTCGAGTTGTTAATGGTTGTTAGGAAAGCAATAATTGGGGATGATTTTAGGAATATTAAGGAGGTGATTTCAACGGTCAGTTGAAGGTTTTCCTATTTAATATGAGTAAACGAGAAGTTTTTAAAACTCAAATCAAATGAATTTGTGTAAAAATTTCTTTCCCCTGAAAGTTCTATAAAAAATTAAAATTTTTGTCATCCCACTCAAAATTTTTGCCCACAAATTTTCATTATATTTCCATCAAATATTGACTTATGGTCATTTACATTATGCACACCCCACAGTTTAAAAAGTTGTTATTATATTCAAGCAAACTTTTATCCTCAACTTCAACTTTTCTCATTTGAATTTCTCTCACATCACTCCCAGCTTTCACATTTTAATTTCCGCTTCCATTGTCACTTTTCTATTCACTCATTGAAATTGTAATTTTTTCATTTCTCGACACAATTCAAAATTTCACAGCAAGCTGCTATTAATTCAGATTTCTGCATTTGGCGTTAATTGATTGTCATTCACTGGACATTTCCATCCCCGAGAGCGTATTTTCTCTTCTTATTTCTTTTCATCATTTTTCCTCTCTATTCAATTGTGATAACATGACGTGCACAAAAACACAAATCTATACACATTTTGATAAGCTTTGAAGTCAAATCCATTCCAAATTTATTTCGTGTGGCGAAGTCACTCAATAAAATTGCTCCTCTAAGCTAAATGACTCACTATAACGACACATACACAGTATTATTATTACTATGCCCTCGATTGCTGGCACATCTTCATCACATCATCATTTCAACAAATTATTTTCTTTTTATTCATTATGTCACTAATTTTTCTTTCTGCTGACGTACGCACATTATTAAACGTATGGAGAGAAGGATGCGACACGTTGAAATTTATAAGAAAAAATTAAATTCAGTAGTTTCTAATATCTAAATTATCGGTTTGAAATTTAATTAGCCCGTTAAATTTTCAAACAATATTTATTATTAATTTTTCAGTGTTTTTTTTCTAATAAAATTTTATCTGTTAAAGTTGTGTGCAATATTGACTAAATAAATCAATCAATCTGTTGTTTCCCATGCCATAGCTTCCAAACATTCACGGAATGTTCAAGGAAATAATTTTAGACTATCACGTCTCAGCATTATCTAATTTCCCCATCACATTGAAAATGGTTCACAATCATTATATTCATCATTCACGAAACTAGCAAGACGAACAAAAAGTGTGCTGCGAGTGAGTGAATAATGTATTACCACGCTTCACTGATAGCATTTTAATAAAATTACAACTGCCGAAAAAGCGACTCAAGAGTGTGAGGAAGGAGAGAAAAATCAATCAACATCATTCATCGTCATTAACTGTGGCATGCGATCGAGAGGAGATGGATAGAGTGATGAGGAGAAGAAGTAAGCCATAAAACATCTCATGAACATCAATCAATCGATTGTGAATGTCGAGCGGTATCTCGTCCTGTGTGTTTGTACAACCGACACAAATCTCTCAACCACTTCAATTATTCTTTGCATACACACACATATGGCAGGTTGCGTTATAGAGTGTTTAAACATTACCGCAAGACAATAGCGATAGCACGTAGTACTTTTAGGTTGTGTAAGCAAAACATAAAAAATCTATTATCGGTATAGCGGTGAAGAACATATAAAAGAAAATGGATAGAAATTTATTGCAAAAGCTCTGGACTTAAGGAAAAAATGAAGACCTGCAACTTTTCTTTTATTCCTTCCGCAAGACATCGACAAAAATTTTATGATCGTGAGTTAAAAGCATTTACTGTGAATAACGAGTGTGATGAAATTATTTATTGACTTGTAATTTTTTGTCGAATTCGCGTGGGATTTTTTTGCTTCTGAATTTATGTTTGCAAAGCGTGGGTTTTTAAATAAAGTATGTTCAATTTTCCATAAATTTAATTTATAAAACCTAGCAAGAAATTTTTTCAGGCCAACTCTTAAATATATTTATTTTTTTAAAGTAAGACCGACTTTTTGCAGTAAATATTAAAGTTGTGAATTCTTTCAGCATAAAATTACAAAATGTCTCAGAATTTCCTCAAAACTTTTCTTCCTTTTAATTAAATTAATTAAAAAAAATCATTTCCCGTCATCGTTTGTGTGTTGGAGAGAGATTATTATAAAAGTGGAGTAAAAATATTTAATTTATTTATTTTTCTTTCTATTTTTCATTCTAACTTTGTGAGATTTTATTTGAATTTGCGCTCTTCACACTGAAGAATATACTTTTAATCCCAGACAAGATTTTTACAGAAAAAATTTTTAAGAGGAAAATTTCTGTTTGCTTACGGAGATATTTTTCTTTCTGATTTCGGAAGACACTGACCTAACTTAACATTAAAGCGTGATTTTTTTAGACGGAGAACTTTGATTTGATGATTTAAGAAACTAAAGCGTGTTTGAAGAAGATTAATTTTAAAATACAAAAATTTCTAAAAATTTAAAAAACATACATCATAAGAATATTAATTATAGACAATTTAGAACAACAAATTTTGCTTGTATAATTTTTTGAAGAAAAATATATTTTTTAATCAAATAACATTTTATTGTAAACAGACACCTTTTAGCTTTCGTGTAATTTTTTTCCTTACTCAAAATTTTTTACGGTTTTTACCTAATCAAGTCTTGAGACTAAAGAAAATATTTTTCTATTTCGAGCTTTACATTTTTTCGTCTTTAAAAATGTCCCGGAAACTATAAAAAAGTTGTTTACCGAATTCATAAAATTGAGCAATTTATTGTCCCAAGCATCTCGGAAGCATTTTAAAAATCTTTTTCACAAAAATTTCGTCACTTAGTAATTTTCTGAAGTAACCCAAACATAGAAATAAAATTCTGACCATTCGAAAGACAAATTTTTATTTTATTATTTTGTGGAGCACATTAATTATGCCGCTCATACCATTTATAGCAGATACAATGACGAGGAGGTGCTGATGGAAAAATATGATGCAGAGAAAAGTGTATAGAAAAATTCCTATTTGTTGTTTTTTAATCCTTTTCATTGTGTTATTTTTGGCGGCTGCTGTTATTTTCTCACTTTATGATATTTTTTTCCGTCTGCTGATTTTAGCACTTTTAATTCATTCGAGTATTTTTTAAACGGATTTCTTCATTTTTATTTTTTCGTTTATTTCTTCTGTCACAACAATAAAATAAAATTAATCCTCATTTTGCTGTCATCCAGCCACACGCCACAACACTCAACAGTGTACATACAATTCGTATTGTAATTAATTGACGACTCTATATCACGACTTAATCCTCCTTTAAGTGTTAAGTGATTACTGTCGCTATCATTAATTTATAATGACATGATTTACTATCCAACACTTTAACTCTCTTCACTTAATGCAATTTAAACTTTTTCTCTCTCTTTTCGACTTTATCCTATCGCTAACCATAAACGACTGTTCTAAAAGAGTCACGTTGTTGTGAGTTTATATTTTCAGTAAAGAATCAGTCAATTTCTTCCACACTTTCCAAATTCCAAATATCCTCTTCCAACCCCGAGAAAATTTTCCATGCCGACTTCCAGCGCGGTGGAATGTTCTAAAAATACGAGGGTCGATGTCTGCAGTCAGTTGATATCATTGTCTCATACGAATAGGGTGTTCATTTCTATTGTTTGAATGTGTATGCCATTAAGTGCTCTTGTTGTTATTAATATCAGATCATTTTCTAATTTTTATATCCAAAATAATTCCCACAGCACTTTTTCATCATTGCATGTCATCATCATGATTTCATCCCCTAAAACTGTTGTTTTTAATTCGATATCGGCGGGAACTATCAATCTTGTAGTTGGTGTTGTTGAGGGAAAATCAGAATAGAATGAAAAAAAAATAGTTTTAAGTAAATTAAGCTAAAATTACTCTTAAATTACTTTTAAACTTTTTCTCAAAATTTCAACAAGGACGTTATGCGTGAATAACTCAGGAAAAAAAATTAATTTAACTCATTGTAGCGTAAAAATTTCAAATAAACATTTTCTCAATTTCAAAACGAATCCTGGGAGAGATGAGAGAGTGAAATTGTTCATTGGGCTGGAAAAGTATGTGCATTCACATGACATCTATTGCTTTTAACCGTGTGTTCATATAAAACATATTTATCCTTTTGCTCTCTCAGAAAATTTCAACGAGCTATGAATTGAATGCATCTACAAACATTATGTTCATAATAAAGTCAGTGAATGCAGCGCACACACACGTTAACAGAGTGAAATATCATAAAATGAGCATGTCAACATTCGCATGCATTTATAATTAGCAAGTACTTTCACATAGAAAACATCCAGCGGTAGGTCCGTAGAGAAATTTCTTTTATTTCTATTTGTCCAAAGAAGAAAATGAGATATGATGAGCCAATACTGCGATATGTTTGCCTTTTCATCACCTATGAAATGCGTCTTTTATGGAGAGATTTGTAATCAGTGATTATGACTTTTTTATGATGAGAAATATGTTTTATGGAACATCTCAAAGGAATATGATCCTATAGAGATATTTGCGATTATAAAAGCTTCTTATTATGGTACATGTATTTAAAAAAAATTGACACCCAAATTATTAACAAAATATTCCAAAAAATTCGAAATTTTCCGCATCATATTTTAGGCTTCCCACCCCTTTTCACAATCCATGTCGACAAATTAATAACTTTAAGTAGTTTCGACCCAAATATATACAACTTTTTCCCTACAACCACGTCTACATTTATATTGCTAAGGTGTGTTTTCCTCTCAGTTTTTACCACAAAAAAGCAACAACCCAAAATAATTTTAACGATTTGATTTTTATCTCATGGCTTAAAGGCACTCAATGGAGCCTCCTTCTTTATTTTTTAGACTACAAAAAGAGAAGCAAAAGCGTTCACATTAATTATTGAATATTTTTCTGGTTATCAAGCACCTTTTCACCTCCGGCAACCTCAGAAAAACGTGAAAATTGGTAAAAAGAGGAAATAAAGAAAAAGGTTTTTACGATTGACCTTCCAAGCACTCGATTTTTGATAAAATTTGCATAGCAATTATGAAAAGATTAAAGATCTCTATGAAAACTTCAGCAAAAAGCTCGCTCGCTGTCGAAGGGTTCAATTTGTTTCTGTCAAAAAAAGGGCAACGCAGAGTCAGCAGAAAAAAACGAGATTGTTTAGGGTTGGGAGCAAAAATGCAAGGGAGTGAAAATGAAAAGAATGTTTAATTAAACAAATTACAAGCGGCCTCGAAAAAATGATTTTCAAGGGTCAAAAGTGAGCGTGAAGGTGAAATTTATGAGTTGTTACATTAATAAGTTTTTTTTGTTGAAATTGATAGGACGTGATGATATGTGAAAAAGAGAAATTGTATGAATATAGGTCCTAAAATTAATGAACTTTATTTCAATTTAATGACATTTGAAGCATTACATGGCCTTAACTATATAAGTAATGCAAATTTTATAAAATTTCTATGGTATCATGAAACGTTGAAAATTTTAACTTGCGACAGATCATTTTTTATGCTTCCAGTTATTATTTCGCCAAATAGACACGAAGAGTAAGAAAAAAATGTTGTGAAAATTTTTCTATTTTCGCACCATATCTCGAGGGTATGTTCATAAATTTCGTGCAAACCGAATTGAGTGAATTTAATTTGACTATGAGAGAAATTTTCATAATTCACGAACGAATGACTTTGAACATAAAATGGCACTTAATCATCATCAATATTGACTGAACAGAGATCGATAAAAAAATTCAATTAAAATTTCTCGTCGCAATTGAATGTGAAAAATCGTCATTAATAATAAATGAAGTTAATTAATGACGAAAGCATGAAGAATTAAAAACTGCTTTCCACGTGGGTAAATGTCGTGAGCTTGAAAAGTTGAGTTTTAATTGATTTTTTCATTCTTTTAAGTTTTTCTTTTACTTCATTAAATTATCATTAAGTAATTGATTGTAAAACTGAAACTTTTTCAATTACTTTCATTTTGATGGTATAATTTTATAAGAATGAATTTTAGGTGGGTGAAAATAAAAGGATTCAGTGGTTTTTGCTGATAATTTTTCTATAATATTAAAAGTTTTTATAAATAAAGTAGGAGTCATTTAAAACCCACAAACCATTCATTATTTTTCAATTTCACAAAATTATTGAAAAATTAAAAATAAACATGTGAGATTAGAGAAAATTGAAAATTTCTCCCCCAATTATCTTATCGCACTTAACAAGCGTTTTAAAATGCATGAATGACGTGACAATCTCACATCATCGTTAGTAAAATAAGGAGGAAATTTAATGTAAATTAATAGAACGTGTATCATGTCAATAGAGCGTTAAAATATGTTTTGTGAGATATCATAACGAAATCTTACGATTAATGGCGAGGGAGACGCGCACTCACACGCGCTGCGGGGGTAAAATATTGTAATTATCGTCCATGCGTATAACCATGATTCTTTTGCCACATAAGCAAGCAATAAATGACAAAGAAATTACACAAAAACAACGGAATTTTTTTCGTGTGCTGAAGAAACAATGCAGCTGGCTTGGTTTTCATTATCGCCCTCATTATATTGGCGTATCTAAATTTCATTACATTCCATAACTCGCACTATCGTATTTTCGTGAAAATGTTATTTTTGCTGCTATTATTCACCAGACAAATTCTTTTCTTTAATTATGTTAAAGAATTTACCTGTTGTGACAACTTTATCTAGAGCCATGACGTTAAATAATTCGAAACCAGTGAGGTGGGGCTTGAAAAAATGTAAATTTTCCTTTGACACTATTTTGTATATTTTTGTGTGTGGTTAATTAGAATAAGATGGATGAGGAATTTATACGGGTGAATAATTAAGGAATTGTTGAATTGTTTTTAGGAGTACCCTAAAAATATATGTAAATATATGAATAGATTTAATGAGAAATTTTAAAAAAATTCCTAAAATTTTTATTTAATCAAAATCTTCAAATACACTCAAACCTTTATCAGACTATTTTTGCAGTCATTGAAATTTTTCTCTTTTTCTCATATCTCTCAAAGTCTAAGCCGTAAATCTATGGTTGAATTCACCTCATAATTTAATCCATTGAATTTTTCAATATATTCATGCTCGTACCGTGCATAATTCATCTATAACATAATTTAACCTTCCAGCTATCTTCCTAAAAATTTACTATGCATTCAAAAAAAAATTCCTCACTCGGTGCAATTTTTCTATTATCCCTCCGCAAATTCAATTCAAAAAAGTTCTTTTTTAGTGCTCAATATAGTCTTCATGCATCTTGATCATCTTTCATGTGATATGAAAGCATGTTTCCATCTCTATTCAAATTTGAGGCAGTAATTAAACTTTCTTTCCATTCATGCAGCCAGTTTTTTTTTCAGTTATGAGAGTGGCTTCGGATATAAAGTTACATGCATAGATTATGAGTGGAGGAGAAATGGTGTGGTGATGAGAAAAGTTGAGCTAACGCTGGAAGCTGTACAATAAAAGAGAAAAATGAAATTTTATGAGAAAATGAACTCAAGGATGATTTATTACAATTTTTAAGGTTTTCCAAAAAATAAAATTTCTTTGCAATATAATTTCTCATTTTTTTTGTTTTATAATTATAAACAAATTAAGACACCCTCGACATTCAAGTTGTGTCAAATGCCCTACGTTAAATTATTCTAGAAAAACTTTTCAGCAAGGTAAGCTTTATTGCACAGGATTTAAGACTTCTTTATGAGAAATGCTTTCTTAAGGGCATGCAACGCAGAGGAAGAGGATGAACATTAAGAAGAAATAAGTAAACATGCAGAGAGAGAAACAAGCATAATTAAATCGGCAAATAAATTTTCATGAAATACCATAAAACTCTCACGATCAAAATATAAATTTTTATATTTTTTCAAAAACGAGCAGAAGATGATTTATAATATCATAAATTTCACATTCAACATGAGCATAAAGTATCAAGGAGAGAGGAAGAGTGAGAAAATTCAGGGGCTGCATGGCTTGCAAAGCTGCTGTTGTTCATAAGTGAGATGAGAGGAAATGCGGGTAACCTTATATGATAATTTATGCGCTTTTCAACTACGAATAATTATTATTTTTTAAAAAAAATTGTTTGTTTCATGAAAATTTCCTAAATTTTGTGTGTTCAGTTTTATGAAGAGGGTAAGGCGAGAAAAATGGACCATTTTAATTTTTCTTTTTAAAATTAAGTTTAGCATTTTTTAAGGGTCAAAAAATAATAGTTTTAAGTGATAATAAATTTTAATAGTATCAATTCTGATATTAATAAATTCTTAAACAATCTTTCCAACTTAATTTTTTTCTTCACTCGAGTACAAAAAAATAATTCTACTCGGAAACATTTCGAATGAAATAACAGCAGCAAAAAACATGAGTAGGAAAAGGATCTGTTTTTATGCTTGCAAATTCTCTTTTAATTGCTTTCCAGGGACATCTATGGACATATGTGTGCCATGTTATTCTTTCTATTCACACTCAGAGAATTAAAAATCGTTTTATGAGAAAAAAATTCTTATTCATCATTTTTTTATATTTTTTGCTGGAAGTTTATTTGCAAAAAAAAATATTTTAGCACTCCTGAATATTTTCAATTACACCATAATTTTAAATTTTATAACACCATCTCTCTTTTTTGCTGCCCACCCATGGAATTTCATTAAAATTTCAATCAACTTTATTACTTAATTCAGAAAAGGCAAGAAGCTGAGAATGCTTAATCATTGCAGTAAAGTATACGCTGTGCCACATCTAATTTAAGCAAATTATTCATAAATTATTTGCTTATCAGATTTTATGCCTCCATTACACTCGACAATGATGGCTCTCTCAGCACTCACTTTCGGACGGTTTTATTCTCTAGGATTTTTTTGCACACGTTTGCAAGAAAAATTAAGAAGAAGAATTTGTATTAAATTATATAAGAAGAAACCTAGAGGGTTGATGATGCTTAAGTTGATTTAAAAATGGAAATGCTAGACTGTTTCATTTATTTCCATAAACTTGAGATTTTTATTATTTGCAAATTTTTCGTTGCTTTAAAATTTAAAGAAATTTATTTTTTTTGAATTTCTTTTGAATGTTATTAAGCCTCTTAATCGTAAAATTTTATGTATCAAAACCATGCACAAAAAAGTAAATCCATGTCACAACCTCACACTTCTCTAACGAAATTATTTTAAAAGCATAAAAACTTTCTCTTTGGCCTTTCAAACTGCAAACCCTTTTTTATTTCATAATTTTATTAACAAAACTTTTCTTTGATGTGCATTATTAAAAGGATGGGAAAACTTTAAAGGAAATGGAAGTAAATTAAATAAAACATCAAATGGATTCCATTTGAATTGGCATCACTTGAGCTCTTTTTTATGCATGCAAAAATATGTGCTCTCATATCATTTTACCAACTCAATATTTTCTTCTGATAAACTGAAAATTAAATCAGAGAATTTCTTCCATTTGAGAAATTGATAATCGAATTTAACATTCAGAAAAGGTTTTTGCTGGCAATTTAGAGAGGGAGCTAATGGAGAGGGGAAGAGAAAGGAAATCATGTACATCAAATGCTTTCATAAATCAATGAATTTATAAGGAAATGTTTTTCTCGAATGCTTTTGTATAAAAGCGAAAAAAATTAATTTTAAATGAAATTTCCTGGACTTTGCTTTGAAAGTAGAATCTTTAAAGCGTTGCATAAAATTTTAATCGTGCTCATTTAGCTGATGTAAAAATTCAACTTACCGGCATGCGGAAAGAATTTAAGAGTTTAATTACAGAAAAGGGTCATGAATTAATTTTTTCGGTAAACAAACCTTGATGATCCTCTTCCTCGAAAAAAGAAAAATACAAATTGACACTTTTTTAACTCGGCAAACAAAAAACCTTTTTTATGTCTGCATCGACTACTAAAACGTGGTGTAAATCAGAGAGTGATTATGCTGCCTCATTCCGAATTACAAAACACTCTAGAAAAGAATCATTTTTTCCTTTCTCCTTTAAGACAACGGTCAACGGTTACATCACGCAATATTCAGCTTTCATTTCAATTGAGAAGTGTTTTTTGTTCGTCATAAAAATGTGCGAGCTTAATGTCAAAATGAAGATTGCATGACGGCGCGAATGTTTGCAAGTTGTGTTACCATCATCATTTAACTCCGACTCCTCCAAAGTGAACACACGCACAATGTCTATCATTAAATTTTTTATAGCGTTTCACTCCCTTAAATGCTATCAAAGTGCGGCAATATGAGGGAAAAATTGAGTGGAGCGTTGGGAGGGTAAATTGGAGAAACGGGTACAAAATGCGTTTGAACAGAAGGAAGTTAAAAAATTTATCCGACCACTAAAGCTGCGAAATGATAAAGTTTTCGTCCAATGCCTTATAAGAAAATTTGTTTGATATTTCTGATTTAAAAATTGAATAAAATATAATTCCAATTGTTAAAATTATTTTTTCAGGTTTCACTGTACCACCCTCTTCCTTCTTCGTTTTTTAGTGTAACCCACGAAGTGGTGTAACACTTATATGCCCTGCTTTCCGTCCGTCCGTCCGTCCGTCCGTTCCTGAAATTCCGAGGCCCCTGGGACAGCTAGAGATTTCGGGTTTTCGCCAAATGATAGCTTATAGACTCTAGTTTTGCCCAAATCAATAATATTTCCATCTCTCTCACTTTAAAGTTAGTTAAATTAACAAAAACTATTAAATATGGGGGGTGTTGCGTGCAATATAAATTTAAGGGGTAATTTTTAAGTCTTGCAGAAAAATTTTAAGTCGATGTCAGATTCAGAACTCGATCTTGGTTCTTCAGCTGGATGTTGGTTCTTTCTCTAAGTGTTCCTCAGCTCCCAGCTATTGTTCCTCACTATTTTTCCTCCGCTATTGCCTAACTATTGTTCCTCCCTAGTTGGTCCAACTAGTTGGTTCCTAAGCTGATGTTGGTTCCTCCCTATTGGTTCCCCCTATTTCCTCCACTATTGTTCCTCAGCTATTTTCCTCAGCTTTCCTCAGCTTTCCTCAGCTCCTCAGCTTTCCCACTTTGTCCCCCTATGTTTCTAAGCTTGGTTCCCCCTGGTTCCTCCACTATTTGTCCTCAGCTATTCCCCCTATGGTTCCTCGGCTATGTCCCCCTATTGTTCCTCCTTTCCCCCTATTGTTCCTCACTATGTTGTTCCTCAGCTATTGTTCCTCCCTTTTGGTTCCTCACTATTGGTTCCTCAGCTATGTTGGTTCCTCAGCTAGTTAATTCCTCTATAGAATGGCTTCCCAACTTCTCCAAAATGGCTTCTCCGAGACTTCTCCAAAATGGCTGCTCCAAAAAAGACTTCTCCAAAATGACTTCTCCGAGACTTCTCCAAAATGGCTGCTCCAAAAAAGACTTCTCCGAGACTTCTCCAAAATGGCTGCTCCAAAAAAGACTTCTCCGAGACTTCTCCAAAATGGCTGCTCCAAAAAAGACTTCTCCGAGACTTCTCCAAAATGGCTGCTCCAAAAAAGACTTCTCCGAGACTTCTCCAAAATGGCTACTCCAAAAAAGACTTCTCCGAAACTTTTTGAAAATGGCTTCTCCAAGACTTCTCCTAAAAAACTTGTGCAAGACTTGTCCAAGGTTTCTCTTAAAAAAAATTCTCTAGAAAATTCCCCAAAAAAATCTTCCACATAATTACATTTCCTTAGCATTTCCAATACTGATCAGTTACAAGTGGGTTACACGGCAACACCCACGTGTGGGTTTTGAAACATTTTTATTTAATTCAATCAATGTTCCGAAAATGTTTACTGTAAAATTCATGATTGGATCTAACACGACATCGTTGTTTAAATCCATTATTTATTAATCAGTTATAAAAGCGGGTGAGTGTAAGAGAGAGGCAGCAGCAACAGTTTATGCCTCTTTAGAGTCATGTAAACAGCAACAACATTCCGAGTTTAAATTTTAGAGTGGAGCTAAAGATATAAAAAATTTATGGTTTATGTTGTGTATGATTTCTCGTTGCAGATAAAAAAGAGAACATCGCAAATTGCCATATTTTTACCTTTTACAATATATATACCAACAACATCAAGCGCTTTTGCCATTTGATAATGTCATATTGATATGAAAAAATTCCCTTTCCACTTGTTGTTTATCATTTGCCCTAATTTTCTTTCTATTATATAACAAATACATACACATTTGCTCTTCAAAAAAAGGTGGAAAAGTTTCAAATTACGTGCTTGAAAGAAATTTGTTTGTTTGTTTGCTGCCGTTCATGCCAAAAAGTGGAAGAGATAAGGAAATAATTTTCGAGTCGGTGATAATTTTCCTCTTTTTTTAAACAGAAGTGTTTTCGCTCCTCCACTTTCGGGTGTTAATGATGCCAATATTTTAAAATTTATGATGCTTGTGCTTGATTTTCCGTACAACGATAAAAATATCTTCGTACGGTTCTCGCTCATTTATAAACGAAGTGATATTTTTTTAATTTTTTTTGGTTCGTTTAAATTAAAATTAAATTACACTTTTGACTTTTCCTGCATTTTATCAAAAGGTTTGATTTATAACATAATGAGTTCTAATGATTTTCTAAAAAAATGTCTTTAATATTTTGTGCTTTTTGATTTATCACATTTATTTTTGTGAACCCTTTTCAAAGATGTTTACTATTTTTTATCATAATAAATAATATATTTTTTGTAAATCCCCAACTGACCCTTTTGTTGCATTTTCAACCCTCATTCACTTTTTTATCATCATCAAATTTGTCAATATTTTCCATTTCCTTTAGAAAACTAAATTGATGGAGTTTCCAAGAATGGCTTAGTTTGATACAAATTGAATGTTTTTTATATGATAGCCACAGGTAAATTTGTTTTTCACCCTCGCTCGTGTTGAAGAGATAGTTGTTTATCCATATATTCGATTATTGCATTTTATTGTCTTTTTTAGCCATCTCGCAATTTTGTATATCGTGTACCGGACTTTCATATCCAATTACATGAAATACGATATATTACGAAAAAATATAAAAGACTAAAATGTAATTGAATTTATTGCGAAATGTACATAAAATTGATGATGTTGCCGAATTATGCCTTGAAGATGATTTCATTCAGATAAAGATATGTGTTGATAAATTATTTATAAATCAAGTCACAAGAGGGGAGAAATTTAGAAATACAAACTGAACCTGCGCTTGCAGTACATTTTTTACATCCAATTCATAAATTTAAGTAAAGAAGGGTAGCTAGTATAAATTATGGTGCATTGAATAAAAATGGTTGATTAAATGTTTGATTATTTCAATTTAAGATGAAATTGGGACATAAAAATTTATTTTAGCAAATTTTTTTTAACATATTGTTTTTTTCTCACATTACACTGGTAAATTTCAAAAACTATATAGGGTGGACGCTTGTTATTCCGGAGTGCTTATAATTCCGGAGTAAAATTAAATGCGTCAATATTTTACAAACAAAGCATTTTACACCTTGACACTTGACTTAAAGTTTGAAGGTACTGTCATGCGCGACAATTTTGTAAAATAAAGCAATGACTTTAAGACTTCCTTTGGCCATGAAAAGCACGTTTTAATTTTCTCCATACAAAAATCCTCTTCATTTATCATGTCAATTTTCATCAATTAAATCAGTTGCAATTTTTCCATCACTATTTTTCTTGAGTCACGAAGGTCTTCATCAACACATTCCTATACCAACTTAAATTTTATATGTCCACAAAGTGGTTTAAAAATTAACATTTATGACGTGCTTATAATTCCGGAGTGAAATTGCTTATAATTCCGGAGTAAATTTCACATTAGTAGGCAATGAAATTTTCATCAGTAAAAATTTTTTTTATCGGGATAAAATCCAAAATGAATGAAAAAATAAACAGAAAATAATCGTGGACGTGACTCGTTTGTGGCAGTTCAGTTTAAAAAAGGAAATAAAAGACTTAAAAGCTTTTCCAAGACTCCAACGAAGGAACCAATACCCAGCATAAAGCATGTCCTAAAACTAACTTTTAGTAGAGGAACCAACATCCAGCGGAGAAAGTAATATCTAGCGGAGGAACTAACTCTCAGCGGAGGAACTAACTTCCAGTGAAGGAACTAACTTCCAATGGCGGAACTGGTTTCCAGCGGAGGAACTAACTTCCACTGGCGGAACTGGTTTCCAGCGGAGGAACTAACTTCCAGCGGAGGAACTAACTTCCACTGGCGGAACTGGTTTCCAGCGGAGGAACTAACTTCCAGCGAAGGAACCAAGATCGAATACCAGGTTAAACTAACATTACAGTAGCCAAAATCATTTAAAATTATTTTACTCACAATAAGATCTCAGAACGAAGAGAAATAAAATTATTCAGAGATGCTTTTTAGGGGTGAGTATTGAGTTCTATTCTTAAGTGGCCTCTGAAGTGATTTAGCTCTTATTACATCTACTATTGAAAGTAAAAAATTGCAAAAAAGTCATTAAAAAAGGGATTTTGGAGGTTGTTGGAAGCACTGCTTGCACTTGCCAGACATTGAAATCCCAAAAAATATCAATCTCTTCATACTTAATCACCTCACTCAAGAAAGCATGAAGATTTTATCAAAATTTGATTTTATATCGAATTTTTAAAATTTACTCCGGAATTATAAGCATTCACTCCGGAATTACCAGCAAGGTTTTGAATTAATTTTTAAGCATGAAGGAGACCAGTAAAAAATTTAAAGTCAGTCTCAAAATAAAGCTGTGTCTTTTGCGAATCTAACGAGGTACTGATATTGCATGATCAGCAGTGCCAAGTAAGAGAAATTTCATGATTTATTATCTTGCGATTCAATTTACTCCGGAATAACAAGCGTCCACCCTAGAAATTAAATTTCCGGATAAAACTAAATTGACAATCTCACATGTTTGAATGCGTTTTTGGTAATCAATCAGGATTTAAATCACAGGTGAGAATCTTCACATAAAATGCATTCATTGTTCAACAATAATGGACGTTCGATTATCCATCTTAATCCATGCATCGCATGGTTATACACAGCGGAATATGCATTAGGAAGAGCGAAAAAATACATTGAGGTTTCGGGACGTCCGGGGCCAGCGCAATTTCACTCGCCACTATATAGTCGTTCACGCGATGTCTATAATCTCACGTGGAGCATCGAAAGTGTTCCAAAATTAGAGGAGATTCGCATTTTGTATAGAAAATTAATGGTGAGTGTTTGGGAAATTTTAAGGTGGTGATTTTCAAGGAAAGATAACATGAAAATAATTCGTAAAAAAATATAATCTCGATAATCATTATGATGAAAATTTTTTTGTTAATTTTATTTACAATCCTTTCAAAAATATTCTTCAAAACGCATTCGCATAAAAAATGTAAAAATTTTTATTGAGAGGGTGAATAAGGGTTTTAGAGGAAGAGAGTGAGTGCCTCAAGTGGCTTCAATTGGTTTAAATCAAATTTGATATTCTTCAACCCCGGTTCTCATTGTTGTTATTGTTACAGAAATTCCATTTATTATCATTTTCAATCCCTTCCCTTTTTCTTTCTGTCCATAACATCAATCCTCAACAGAAGTGAATGATGATGCTGTTGTTGTAAATACACAGCACAGACAATCACCACAAATTGCATTCACTTAAGCAAATATCAGCACTCAATTATTCTTGAGAGATACTTCAAGATTAATTCGAGCATGCAAAAATATTTAAATTGCAACTGAAGAGATTTTCTAAAAGGATTTTAGTTAATTTCTTTGTAATAACAATTTTTTCGTATTTGAATTTTTTTTTTGTTATCAAGTTCTAAAATCAAAACCAGATGTTGTGAATTCAAAAATTTCTGCACACGAAATTATTATTTCGAGCTGAAAAACAGCTTTACATAAATTTTTTGGTATCTCCATCCCAATAACAACAACATTTAAATTTTCTAAGCGGAAAAACAGATTTCACTCTTTTGTCATCATCATCATCATTGCCTTTTGTGTGTTGTGACAAGATTTAATTAATATAATTTACCTCTTCAACTAATAACTTAATTATAATTGATTTTGACGCCATTAAAATTATTTTTTAAATTTTTAATCAGTAAACCACAATGATGAGTGATTGTGACATTAAGAGAGCAAAAATCAATATTTGAGGTGTTTGGGGTATGATAAAGTTAACCGATTATGCACGCAGCTGAAAAATGACCCCACTGAAAATTCAACTCAGCATGAATAATTTACATATTAATTAATTTAACCGATAGAAATACCGCGTTAGTTTACCCTTGTCGTATCTGATTAATATCATCCCTTATATGTATATTCAACAGAATTGAATAAAAATTTCTACAACAATTTTTGAACGATTGTAATTAATATTATAAAAATCATACAAAACCATTAACCACAAATTTAATTTGTGAATAAATTTCAAAATATACATATTATACCTGAAATTATATATGAAAAGCATAAAAAAATATTTTGAGAACAAAATAATTAAATTTGTTCAACTGAATAAATGTGTAATTAACACCCGCACATGTATTCTATGTAGAAAATATTTTTATACGCACAAAAATTAATGGAAAGAATTTAATACAGAGTTGGAAATCTCTACTTTTTAGTGTAATCTACAAGAGGTTGCTATATGGTCTATTTTTCGTCCGTTCATCTGTTCCTTAAAAATCTCGGCCTCAAGACTACGGACAGTTAAAAAAGTTTAGATTTTTTGTATTGTAATTGATGAACCATCAAGAACAACATCAATTTTTTTAACATAAAAATTATCGTTCAGACAACTTAATCCAATTATCACCTCTGCAAAAATGCTTAATTTAATTGCATGAATAATAAATTTCAGCACTGTGAGCAGTTGCATCAACGAATTTCATTTTCGGGATGGAATAATTTCATCGCCGCTTCATCATAAATTATCATAATCTCGCTTGACCCAATTATTACATCATCACCATGCTCTCTTCAGTGCTTTTAATATCACTTCTAGTGGAATCATTTTGTAAACAAAATCAAGTGACTGCAAGCACACTTACTGAGCGAGTAAGAAAGACTCACTTAATCACAGCCGGAGCTTACTCGTTATATGCTTCTCTCTCTCCTCCATAAACATCATCAATCAAATGAAAATTTTGTGCTGTGAGCAGGAAAAAGGTGAAAAATGTTTATGAAAGTGAGAAAAATTTGTGCCGGCGCACCTTTAAGTCATAATTAGCTTGACTTGGTGTGAAAAGAAAATTTTACATTCACTGTTGATTTTCCATTTTCGACTGTAAATTAAGCAATCATTCTTAATTAGCAAGTTTAAGACAATATATTTTTGAATTGAGTTGTTTTTTTACATTGTAATTTAAATTTTCATATCAATTTTAATTTTTTATTCATATGATTTTTAAAAAACAAAAGTAAATTCCAAAGTATTAAATCAAAGACGTAATTAAACATTATTTCATAAAGCCTAATTCTATTGAAAAGACACAAAATCTAAATTTTATTTGAACAAGAACAAAATCATTAATTTTTTACCATTGCATTTTTTTTCACCCCTAAGCCAATCATTTAAAAATACTGTTTGACAATGTAAAACATAAATCTCTTGTTTTTCTTGAAAAATTATGAATATTTTGTTCCAAGATCAACATTATCTCAAAAATGTTTTAAACATATGTTCAGGGGGTAACTCACTTGGAGGAAAATTTTCCTGCGTTTTTCCTGCGGACCTGCAGGAAAATTTTGCCTGCAGGAAAAACGCAGGAAAATTTTCCTGCGCGCAGGAAAAATGCAGGAAAATTTTCCTGCAATTACTTTTTTACACTAAATAAAAAAAGATTCATTTTTAAAATCATAATTTAGTCAACTTAGAACAGAATTTTCAAAAAAATTGGTAAACATAAATGATGGTAAACCTTAAATGCAACTCATTAAGGTACGAGATCTTATGTAGTTCTCCGTATATGGGTGTGTTTAATTGAAATTTAGGTTCTCTGGAAAGCTAGAGACTTTGGGTTTTTATAAAAGTGACTCTTAGGTCTTTAACGTCATTTTTAATAATGTTTTAATTTTTTTACATATACCCATTATTAGACCCACATAAACGCCATTTGGGGTAAAAAGCAAGTGCTTCCTAACTTTTGAATCCACACTGTGATTCTAATTCACCGGGAATATTCGGGACACCGGAAAAAATCCGTCAGGTGACACCGGACACCGGTGACACTTTTGACCAACATTTCTGAAGGAAAAAACTACTTTTCGGGCCTTTTGTAAATTTTTATGGACCAATTTTTAGATACTTTTTTTCTTTCCATATAAATTATAAAGTTAACACAAAAAAGTTAGGTTTTTATTATTTGTAGAATTTTTCTTTCTTATTAATTATGAATCAAACTTCATCTTATCAAAATATCCCTACAAATTTTTAGGATTTCTAAAGTTTTTAAAGTTTGATAAGAACAAACAAATCTTAATTTGTTTCTTTGAAAAATATTTTAAAATAACCACTTACTAAAATGTTTTCACTCATTTAAATTATTAGTTTTTTTGGTATGAAATTTTTTGATTATTTATTAAAAATTCTAAAAATTTAAATGACGAAAAAACTTTTGTAAGTTCGCATGTTGAACGAATTTTGTTAGCCATTTAATTTTATTTAAATAAGTTTTTAAATATCCTATAACTTCTCAATTAAAATTTACTAGTTTAAAAAAATTTTAGGTAAAAAATTTCAAAAAGTAAGAAAAATGATCCATTTCGTCACCGGTGTCACCGGACAAAAAATCGGTGACACCGGTGACGAAAAGTTTGGGATCACCGGTGATCACCGTACCGGATCACCGTGAGGACCCTATTCCACACATAAAAATTAATTTTTTTTGTATTTATAGAAAACAATTTTAAACATTAAAATAATCAAAAAGAAATCAAGCACTTCTGGAAGTGGAGCTAAAACTCAAAGTCAAATTTTACTTAAAATTAAGCGATTGGATCCACGTATATGGGATTCAAAATTTAGGGTTTTATAAATGGATGTAATAAGAGCAAAATATTTTAATTTTTTCTTAATTAAAGTACATTTTGAAGGTGACATGAAATTGATATTTCTTCCTATTTAAGGGTTAAAAAAATAAAAATCTTTTTAAAAAACTAAACTACTGATTTACTTGTCTAAAAAGCATTTATAGAATTAATTAATTTTTCATTTATAAAAATTTATAAAAAATTTAAACCAAAAATAGTTTAAAATATAAAATTGGAAAAATCACTGCAAGTATTGTTACGGAACCAAACGCCTAAACATTATATTATTATGACTTGCATTTAAAATTTTTATTTTTGGTGAATATAAAAAAAATAATTTTTAGTTCTTAGCTTCAGAAAAATTTTCTCACGCAGAAAAAGAGGAAAAATTTTCCTCCACGCAGGAAAAACGCAGGAAAAAATATTTTACTGCAGGAAAATTTTCCTGCGGACCTGCAGGAAAATTTTTTCCTCCAAGTGAGTCACCCCCTGCATATGTTAAACAAATATGAAAGGTGTTTTAAAGTAAAGCTATTAAATTTTTTAGCCTATTCCAATTTCAGCATTTTAGTATTTTTTTTTTCCAAATAACCAACAGTATCAAGGTATCAATGCTATTACGTAATGAGATCTAAGAAGTTATTTTATTTTTTCAGCTCTTTTCATCCATAAAAAATCCTCTTAAAAGATTTTCAAACGTTAACATCTAAAAAGGCCAATCGAGAGATTCTCTCTTCAAAAGCAGTTATAAATAGCCCCAACATATAACTCTTCTTAAATTAATGAAGTCAAGTTAAAGTCCATCCTTACATAAACCTTTTTTCTTTTTGGGAAGTTACTCATGTAAAGAGAAAAATCCATAAAAATTAATAAAGCAAAAAAGAACATTTCCTCCATCTATTCTTTTGGTTTTATTCAATTTGCATAATGCTTTTCAATTTCAACGTTAATGGTAGTTGTGGCAATTTGATACTAACTACCTGCCAAATTCCCATTTCACATAATTAATATAATATCAGGCAAGAATGTGAGTATTTCATGTCAATATCGCGTTCATATTTACTCTATGTAACAACATAAACAGCATGAAACACTCTCGAGACACATTTTAATGACTCTCACTATCGAGATACTTTTGGCGAAGGAAATTTAAGTGGTTTTTAATTACGTCAAGAGAATGTAGCGGAAACACATCAAAATCATTAATATTTAATATATTTAAAATTTTTTCCATTGAGATTAAATTTCATGGAAACCATAGAACGTTAAAGAAACTTTTTATAGCATATACATCATGGGAAAAAATTTCAATCATGGTGTATCAATTAAATGCGAAATAAATAATTTTTTAAAATTGAATAATTTAGATTTGTAATTTTTTAAATTTTTTTTCATACTTCAGGGGACTTGATCAGCTATCCGCCATCTGTATATTATCTGCATATTATTTGCATAGTATCTCCGTATTATCTGCAGAATATCTGCATATTATCTGCAGAATATCTGCATATTATCTGCATATTATCTGCAGAATATCTGCATATTATCTGCATATTATCTGCATAGTATCTGCATATTATCTGCATATTATCTGCATATTATCTGCATATTATCTGCAGATTATCTGCATATTATCTGCATATTATCTGCAGAATATCTGCATATTATCTGCATATTATCTGCATATTATCTGTATATTATCTGCATTTTATCTGGCGGATGGGTGAACTACACTCTACTTCAGCTTCCATTTTTACTTCCTTTAAGTCTCAACTCAGACTTCAATTAATTTATTGTCTTCATCTTTATAACTTTAACGCACGTACGCTCCGCCATGCACTAACGATGCCTTGAAATTTGATGCCATGAGGGTTGATCATTTGTCTTGTGCTGCTGCATTAAGACTCTCTTGAATTTGTGATAACAACTTTCTCGCATAAATTTCTCTTCATTCCGACCATATTTTTGGTTTTGGTGCTTAATTAATCTACTTTACATTGGTAATTAATTAACTCTAGTTCCAATTTCAAGATTTAGAATTAACATGTGGATATTTGTTGTGTCTATTGATAACGCAATTTATTCATCGATGAAATTTCTCTCATGTAACATCACTCGAATAAATTTCCTATCTACCCAACCCCACAGTGATACTTCTCGAGAACGAAAAGATAAACTCAATATCACAGATGAATTGGCTCAACTTACGGGCAATATACGTGTGTATATGCGAGAGTGGAGATTTCTACTTGAATGGAGTGTTAATTTACCGATATATTCATTTCAACAAAATGTAACTCAATGAACATTGAGAGGAACGATATTAATTATCGAGAGAAATTGAATATATAGAATTATAAATTAATGGAATGTGATTGAAATTATATGTGGAAATCTCGATAATCTCTTCAGGTATGAGCTGTTGAAATATTTGCGTTTAATCGGCTCGAAAAACATTTTAAATTAAAATGAAAATGACGAAAACATTTTTTAAAATAAAACTCAGTATTTTAACATTTATCTCAAGTTACAAACTCATCCATTATCTTCGCTATGTTTTTCTAAAGCACGATTTATAGATGCATAAAGCAAATTTTCTGCATGTAAAATGTCGAGTGCATAAAGCATTAAATTAACTTTCTTCGTAATAGAAACAACTTTCTCTCTTTAACTGACTTCCATTCTCGCACTGCATATTATGGCAAATAAATTTAGCTCACATACACATAAAAATATATCAGAAGGAAAATCGCTTTTAAATTAACAGAAATATGCTCAACATATATAGTTTCTCTTTGCTGCTTAAAACACATATATATTTGTATAGTTTTGCGAGAAGTTTGCTTATAATTCTCACTTGAGTAATTCACGCAAATAGAGACTAAGAAATTTTGAGGATTATGTGGCAAATAAACTCGAAATATTTGAGCTCATAATTAGATTTCTCAAGAAACTTTCACGTACTCGAAATATAATTTTAGGTTTGTTTTAGGGTGAGCATAATTCGTTTGAAAGTAAATTTAATTTCTTTATGATTATTCATAAAAATATATTTTCAAACTGTACATGATAGCTCTTTTGTTCAAAAATAAAAAAGCTTTAAAAATAATCATAAATATGCTAAAATGCTATAGATTTTCATAAAACTTTATGTTGTGAAGATATTTTTAAAATTTATTTAAACAACCTAGATTAATTTTTTTTCTAATATGTTTTACAAGATATGTTAAATAACTTCAAAACAAATAATGCAATTTTAAAGCTTCCATCTCATCCTCAGAAAACTCTTTAAAATTTAACTTTTACCCTCGATATTTCTTTTTATTAGAAATATTTATTTAAGGATTTCCCTGCTGGTTTTGCTCATGATGCACACTGCTGATTACTATAATTACCTCCACAGAGTCTTTGGAACTCTTTGATAATCCCCACCCCACTCAAACATTTTTCATACTTTTTATTATTTTTGTTTATTTTTCTGCATATCAAGATTTTTCTTCAATGGGTAAGAAAATCCCCTCGAAAAGAAGCACTCAGTCATGCGTCTGTCAGCAAAATTTTTAAATCAACAACATTCATCAGGTGACCGATATTAGGAAGTAGGAGGGTAAAGTCGCATTTGTTTCTTAATTCTTTATGATAAATTATGAAATATATTTTTCTCATCTTCATGAGCATAGAAAATAACTAAATATGAAAAGTTTTTCTCTTCTTATTTCAAATGATAAAATCTCTCTCTCTCACTCGCTTTTATTTTCTTTAGTCATAACATTCTCGACTTGAGTGCTGTTGACATTGCCTTGGTAAATAATAAATTATCCACGTTTGTCGTTCTTGCTGCTGCTGCGTTTCTACTTTTGAGGAAGGTAAACAATGGCAGTGAAAGGACTTAATATTTATGCATGCTAAAGTATAAAGTTTGTTTAATAAACTCGAATGTATGAGAAGTATACGCGGATATTGTCTTTTGCGTTATTTTAATGAGTAGAGATCCTTAAATCATCGATTATGCGATTTCGATGATCATCGATGACAAAAAGTTCATCATCGATGATCATCGATGCATCGATGACGAACTTTTGATCTGAATTTCTGAGAAAAACCTGGAATTTTAAAAAAAACAAGTAGTGTTTTTTCATACAGTATAATGTAGGACGAATTTGCTGTCTTTTTGGCTGTATCTGAATTTTTCTGAGCTTGATTGAAAGTCAACGAATTTTTTTTGAAATTCACAATAAGGCTTAAAAATTAAACTCAATACAAAAAAGTGTCATAAAACAAAATAGAAAACACTCCACAATAATACCGAACCTTATTCGTCTCTTTTCTTAAAAATCAAAATAATCTTTTTTTTTTACTACATCACTTAACACGTTCTTGTTGTTTACACGAGTAAACAAAATGAATTGAGGAAAAGCTAAAAGTTTTTTACATAAATTGTTTCTCAAAAACAATTATTTTAACCTGCTGTTTTACAATATTAATATTTGAAGATTTTTTTATAAAGTACATTAAAACATAATAAAATTATAAATTTTAATTTAATTTTTCAAAAGCAAAAATCATTTTTTTCTCATCGATGCATCGGAAAAAATATACATCATAAAAATAAAAACAAAAATTCATCGCAATCTATTAATGAGAAATGTGCGAGCTAAGAACATATTTTAAGTAAAATAAATTCGTTATATTTTATTATTTAAATTTATAAAAGTTTGAAATGTATCTTAAACTAAGAGATTTCCTTATGCATGTATTTTAACTTAAATTCCTAATACAAACAGAAAATTCTTGAATAAGACAACGAAGAAGATATTCAGAAGACAGACGACAAAGCTCTACTTTGACATACATCAACACGAACAAGTCGCAAAATTATTCTTCAACATCATCAGCATTCATCGTTTGTCTAGTCGAGTGCTCGCAACCTTTTTTCTCGGAGTCATGCAATAACAACTGTTATGAAAACTTTGACTTGGTTCAAATTTCCCACGAGTGAAACACCAAAGTCACATAGCTATGTTTGTTGTCGAACTTTAACCGTACATATGATAATTTTTTCTTTGACATATGGACACACTCGATAAATTTGGATATGTTAACATGCATGATATACTAATAATGACATAAAAACACTGCAGATAATCAAAGAGTCATTACACAGCGAAGAGATAGTAACAGTGACACAATATAAGGAGGAAAAATAATAATAAAGGCTGTGTTATAAATCATGGACAACGGTTGTGCGCTTCGCAAGAACAAAAAAGAAGAGGAGAAAACAAAAGCCACTTGCTTATAGTCAGCGTATGTCAGAGGGTGGCATATGTGCGAGTGGATAATATTATGATAATATTTTATACTTTTTTCTTCTTCACTTCCTTCTTGCTGCCATTTTAAGCTGAGTGTTAAATGAGGAAACTTTCGTAAAATTTCTCTAAATTTATCAATTTTTAAATTTAATTAACAAATTTAAATAATTATAATTGAATGTACGCACTTGGGTTTATTAAAAGAATTTCTATGCAACACAAGCTTCAGACCTTTATAATCTCTCTCCGTGTATCCCTTTTCTAAAATCATCAAGTACTCACCCCTTGGGCGTTAAATTCAGTGTTATAAGAAAATATACTGAGGAGAAAAACAACCTCGTCAGATAATCCAATAAGCTTCATAGAGCGTGTGAGAGCGGGTGGAGGGAGCAAAAAGCACACACATCCATTCCGGAGTCGAAAATGTTCGAATAAACTGTCGTTTATTGTTTATATTAAAGACACAACATACGCTGAAAGGTTGCCATTTGTTAAACCGAGATATGATATCAAGTGGAAATTATGAGACCTGGTTTCGATGAACATTTTTCGCTCTCTCTGTGATATCATCTGAGGAGAATGTGTGTACACAATGAAAGTGTGCTGTGTAAGATTGAAATGCTCTCGATGCATGAAATAAAAGAATGCCTTCTATTGTCACATAAATGCTGATTCTGCTTCAAGGAAAAAAAGTGAAAATAGTGATAGCTGTTGAACATACAGTTCTGAAAGAAGATTCTGCGATTCCAAATTATTTGAAGCTTGAAAGTTTAAAAATTTCTTAAAATATGTTGATAATGTAATAACAAAAAAATTCCATATGACAAAAGTATCTGCTTCAATTGATCGCAACATGAAACAAAAAGCAGAGTGCAAAAAATAAGAAAGTGAAAGCTAAGAGATTAAAGCCAGAATCGTTTTGTGAAAACGTAATATGAAAATAATATCGTTGAGATAAAAATTACTTGAGAATTTGAACAAAAGAAAAGAAATTACGACCCTCGTGGTAAGCTATAAATTTCAACGCCATTCCAACGATTTTTACCCCATCATGCTCTGTAAATTGTCTTTGATGGGGAGTTGCAAAGAAGTAAAATGTTTTTAAAAAATTAAAGTTGCATTAAATTTTATAATCAGAAAAGTTAAAATTTATTCTTAAAGATTTTTTAAGTTTTAAAAAAGTCACCATCCCTTTTTCAAATTCAGTTGAATTTCTCACTGAATGATTTTGTATAATGTATTTTTAAACACTTGTATATCTCACATATTCCATCCACCTACATATGAAATTTATGTTTGTCTTCATACGAATTCAATTTTAACATAAATCCGAGGGGATGTGTCAAAAATCGAGTAAGAGGGAGAATATAAACATACATTTGTATAATGATCCTACTTTTATCATATTTTTTTCCCAAAATAAGATGATTGAATGAAATATGAATGCAGAAATTTTCATTGTAAATCCCTATTATCGGATATGCTATAGTAAAAACATGATTAATGAAAAAAACTAAGTTAGTTTAAGAAAATGCTTAAATAGATTGGAAAATAATTGAAATACATTTATGTAAGCATTAAAATAATTTGAAAAAATCTTATGCATCCTTCCCTGGATATCATGGTTTGGTTCTGTTTGTAAATCTACTATTTCATTCTCAAAAATTAATTTATGTTTCCTTCCAAATATCAATTATTTTTTCATAAATTCGAGAGGTAGAAAGATCGGGTCATAACAGCATATCATGTTTTCATTGTGTGGTAACATTTCACTCGCCCTCCTCGATTTTGCTCATAATGCATAAATATTGAATCAATATTGGATGCATATTTAAATGAACTCTCACTCGCATCGCATGGACGCAAAAAAAAGAGTTCAATAAATTCGACACATGAATGATAAAAGAGGCCACACACCATGAGCTCACATATATGATTTTCTCTCTCTCACTAATGAACGTCAACGAACGACATGAGAGGAGAAAAATGAGTTGCACTCTTTTTAATTAATGCATTTTATGCACATCTCGATGCTTTTACATAAATGAAAAATTTCACTCGAATTGATTGATTGATTGATTGATGACTGAGAGGTAGCGCTTGGAGTTACCTTTTTTCCCCCTCAACAGCAGGCGCCCCGGAACGCCCACCCGGCAAACACGCAGACAAAAATTTCACTCGAATTGCCAAAAAAGAGAAATTTTTTCTCTGCTGACGCTTTCATAAATTTTCATTTATTATGTTGCAAAAGAAGTGAGCGATATGAATTCATGGACATATTAAGCTTTTAAAATAAACGAAAAATTTATTCTTTTGCATTGACTTTTTTAAAAAACGTTTTACCACTTTAAAAAATTCTGTATCGAAAAATTTGTCAGAAAGTTCAACTTTTAATGTCTAATTGTTGTATTTCTTATCAAAAAACCACAACTTCTTCCAACAAAAATCCTCAACTGCGTCAAAGATAACCAAAATTGCCATGGCGTGAAGAAAAGTGAAAAAGAGGGCACAATGAACTTTGTTGTCAGAAACGTTAAAGATAACACACGAAAGTTGATTTTTTTTATATTTTTTGCTGATATTTAATTTCCTTACCTCGCATAAAAATATATAAAAAATGTGGTGTGCGTAGCTCTGTCGACGACGACGACAATGATGATGACGGCGGTAGCAAATAAAAGAAAATTAATGGTGAAGGTTGAAAATTACACAGTTTTCCATTCTTCCTACACTTTTACTTCCGCAGACGTCACCACATATATACACCCGTGAACCGCAAGGCTTCGCTAACTGAGTATATAGGTTACTTAAATGTATACCGTTAATAGGAAAAAGGAAAATATTTAAAAAAAAAAAAAAAAAAAAAAAAAAAAAAAAAATTAAAAAAAATTTTTTTTTTTTTAAATAAAAAAACACCACCCACAGGTAGACATGTGCGTTTTTTCACCGGCAACATGGAAGCGAGGAAGTTAAGGTTCTTGTGAGTGCGGCAAAAGTCAAAGATGTGAAATGAATCTTACCGCGACGGGTTTAAAAATGTAAATCCTTTTGAGGGTTTGTACGATTAGTTTGACTCAAATAATTTATTTTTTCAAGCATTTTTAGGATATTAAAACAAGATAATATTTGATTAAATATTTTAAATTCTTGTTTAAATTTAAAGAAATAATTTTTCATGACGTGGCTGAATTTTTATTTCTACCCCACATCCGGGATTCGATCATTTTTTATTTTTTTTCCCACATTTCGACCCGAGTTACATCGCTACATCGCCTTTCACCCATAATGTGTTTAAGGTATTCATCGTACGCATAAGTCATATGGCTCGTCCCCAAAATGGCAATATTTCATCAGCCATACACACCGGAGTGAAAATTATACTGTGCTTCAATGTTTTTTGATTGCCAATGTAATTTATGATCAACTTTTATGCTTCTGCAAAAAAAATGTTAAAAGGAAGCAAAATTCTTCTTTACACCCTTTGCTGTCAAATTATAATTGTTTAATAGATTTATGATTTTCTAAGCGATTTCTACGTTGCTTTTTTGTAAGATGAAGTTTTATAATGTAAGTAAATATTTTTAAAACATATTTGATAGTAAGATCGTGTGTTTACTATCAAAAATATTTTTTAGACATAGTTCATGAAATATCTAATTAATTTTCGTCACATTTACTGATCTTAATTTTTAACACCCCTCTAATTTCTGTCAAAATTCAACAGAAATCAAAAACAGCCAATATCATGCATCACTTAACTTTTATATTATTCCCCTCTCAAAATTTTCCTAGCTATTTTCACTTTCAACAGTGTAGAAATATTTTCTTCCTTTCAACTTTCATTGTCTCCGTTTTTGCCGATGAAACTTTTTAATACTCGAGTGACATAAATTATGCCATGTTTAAAATAATTCCGACACTCTCTGGTCGAACATATACACAAGCGAAAGGAAAAATAATTGAAAATCTCATTAAAGTTCTTTCGAATAAACGAAGAGGAAAAGACGAGAGGAAATTTTAAAGCACTAACAGTCTCATTTAATTAAATCATTAATTATTTTCACTTCAGCTGCTCTCTAGCATTGAAT
Source organism: Tanytarsus gracilentus (assembly GCA_038502055.1). Lineage (NCBI taxonomy): Eukaryota > Metazoa > Arthropoda > Insecta > Diptera > Chironomidae > Tanytarsus > Tanytarsus gracilentus. The sequence continues at coordinate 1,016,653 of JAXRKN010000045.1, read as the reverse complement.
TATTTCAAAGTCGTGATTTTTAGTTTCGAGATATTTTAGAGAGCATTTTTTGAAAATAAACTTAAAGGCTTAAATATATTGAGCATCCTCGAATACTTTTAAGAAAATCTTGATAAAAGAAAGATTAAAATTTTCTTTATTTTCTACTTTTAAATTTAATTTAATTTTTCTTTTAAATGGTTTTGCGTTGCATTCACTGATTGCCAAACTGTTTTTATTTCCATTAATTCTAAACAAAATATTTTAATTTGTTTGAACAAGTTCTTGCATGTTTTTCTTTTCGACAACAGATACAATCATTTATCATAGACAGATATCCCCGAACATATATGTATTTGCATATCATTTTTTAAACTGCCAACATTCAGAAAACATAAAACACAGAAAATTTTCTAAGACTATAATTTAAATTGCAAATATATTCACATATACTCTCCTTGATTTAAAATTGAAATTTAATTAAGAGTAGTTTTGAAGTTGAGAAAAGTTTTATTTTTGCTTTACGTATATATTGGGGATAGCAAGACGGAACTTTTTGCAATATTTATAAGCTCCAATAAATTCTACTTGAGAATATAAAATTTACTGGTTAAGGACAATCTAAGAATAACGAAGAAAAAAGAGTAACTCCTGCTTACATTAACTTTCCATTGAGCTAAAAGTTTAAACTAGAAGAAGAAAAACTTTTCCCTTCCCGAAAGTTTTTTTTCTATAAAAAATAAATTTTTCTATAACTTTTAAGAAAAACTAAAGTGAATACAAGAATTTTGCGTTCGCATTTAATTAAATTAATGGACTTCTTTCTTTTGAAAAATGCCAAATACATTAAGCATATTGAAAAATTTCATCAACAAAAGCGGGATGTCGACACAATATTTTTCTTATTCCTTTCAACTCATGACGTTTCTTCTTTTTGCTGTTCATGCCTCAATATATCAGGCCACATGATGGATCATCTGCTTTATTCTTCTTGTTTCATTCATCCGCTAACAATCATTATATTTCTTCAAAGATTTTAGGAATGAAATAAAAAAAGAAATTAAAAATATCCAAAAAGGGATGAAAAAATTTTTAAATAAAACTCTAACTTATTTTTTTTCACCTTTTTTAGTTTATGTTAGAAAATTTTTTAAAAACTTAATTTCATTATAAAGTCCATTTGTTATAAAAAAATGTCGATTACTCTCGCCGTTTGAGTAAAAATAAACTTTTTCTACACAATAAATAGCTCAACGATGCGAAGCGAGAGAGTTAAGTAAAATTATAGTCAACTCAGTGAGTTGCTCCGGAAGGAAAGAAGAAAAAGGACACAAAAAGATTTTCTTCATCCAAAATAAGGAATTTAATTGTAAAACGACAATAAGGAAAAAGACCTTATTGGATTTTTGAGCAATTATTAACTTTGTTACTAAACTAAATAACTTCTTCCACTGGCTTATGGCATTCTATAACAATTTTAGTAGAAAAACTTTATCCTTATAAATTTTCGATTAACGAAGACCCCTTTTCTTAAAATGAAATCGATTTTAAAATTTCTTTAACCCTCGCTCCAAACTGATGACAACTGCTTATCAAACCCTCCCTCCATAGCGCAAACCACGTTTTACGAAACAATTCTCGATAATATTTTGTTAACGAATAATAACTTCCTGTTTCCTAAATTGCATTTCGCATTTCCAACCCCTCAAATATTTTCTTTGTCATTATTCGGCTTCTTAAAAACTTGAAGTTAGATGAAAGGATTTTTTCCCGTTTTCAAATATACTGAGGAATATTCTTTATTATGATTTTTGCAGAGTTGGTAGGTAAGATAATTTCAGTCAACGCTTTTGAGTTAAAATATTTTGCAAATATTTTTTGATTACAAAATAACAAAATTTGCAAGCATTTCATTCTGATCCATTAAAAAAGCTTATGCAACAACTCTGCAATCACCCCCACCACTACCAACCTTATCTCTGCATTTCTTATGCATTCCGAGCACGACGTCTAAATTGTTTTGAGTCATTATTTTGTGGTCGGTGTTAAGTGGAATGCGGAATGAGGAAGAGACTGAAAGCGGCAAAAAGAGATGCGAACACAGAGCGAGATAATTCAGCTTCCGCTTTCAGCAACAAAATGACGATGAAAAATAACAACAGAAGAAATAAGAAGACAATTTTATTTATTTTATATTTCGCATCGTGTGCGGAGGAAAGTGAAATGATGAAAGCACTTGCGGCATGTTTTGTGTTGCTTTGCTTATTCACCCAAAAACAATTTATTTCTCGTCTTCGCATGCCTTTCTGCCTTACCCAAATCTGTCTTTACTCGCCTTCATGTCTTCTTGTCAATTTTCATCGCATCAAGGAAATGAAAGAAAATGAGGAGGAAAATCATCACTATCGTTATATGTCGTCATGATGACACACATGCTTACAAAATTCATGAAAATGTAGTTTAGGACACACAATGGACGTTCTGATTGGTGCTTCGGGTATTTTATAGTTCATTAAAGCGTCATTACCAGATTCGCATGATGAAAATCTTTTCAGGCTTTTTATTAAATACGTGCGAACAAGTCTTTTGTTGCAATCTCCGTGGATCAACTAGAGTCATTAGTTCCAGATGTGTGTGCATGCATTTTGAGCGTAATTAAGTTGACAACATCATGAGAGTAAATTTCATTCAGGATTGATTAAAATTCCTTCGAGATATGTGATGGCTACAATGATCAAAAACCATCTAATTACGGATTGAATTCAATTTAATCAAAGTGTTTTTCATCAGAGATTTTTTGCATTAGTTTTAGTTTGAGGAGAATGGCAATTTTAAATAAACATGATTTTATAAAATTTAAAAATTAAGTCAACATGTTGCAACAATTAAAATATTTTTGTGCGATTTTTTTAAAAATAATTTCTTCAAAACTCTTCTAAATAACTCAAATGTATCTTCAACATCGACCTTCAATCGCTCTAATCCGATAAAAATGGCTCGTCAGAGAGTATCATCCTCATCATCATGAACATTATTGTTCTCTCTCAAAATTAGAAATAAACATAGACTTGACGTTCCGTACCTTTTATAATGAGATATTCTTTTCCCCCACAGTTCTTTTTGTGTTGCTCACAAATTGAATAAATTACCGTCAGCACACAAAATAAACAAAATCAAATTTTTAAGAGCGACGATGAGAAATTTGCTCATGCGAGATTTTCGATGCTAATGAATTTTTATATACATGCTTCATAATATGCTAAAAATAAATAGAATTAACCGTATGAGTGTTTATCATGGCAAGATTTTCACTTTATCTAAATTAGCGCTCATGGAAACAATTTAATATAAAATTATTTTACGAATTATAAACATGAACAATAACTCTGAAAAGTTCTTGTCTTCTTTGCCTCTTACTCTCAAGTTCCATCACGCTCATGATATGGTTTTTTGTTGCTAAGAAAATAAAATTTCTAAATTTATTTTGCTTCGAGGGGAAAATCAGAAAAAGATTGAAAAAACTAAAGTCAAAATGTCAAAAGAAAATAAATGGATGATTTAAAAAATTAATTTCCATCCCTTGGTTAGGAAAAATTTGATTATAATTTAATTTATTTGAAGAAAAAATCTTTAGAGCTATGATTACGGTTGAAGGGTCAATCTACGTTAAACTCACTCTTTTTCTCATCTCTTTCAATTTATGTATCAATAAAATCATGCAGCAACAAGCTAAAGAATATTCAAATTAGAGAAGGATTTTGAGTTAAATTAAATTAAATGATGGCTAAAAACCACTTTTCAACAAGAAGAACTGCCATGACTTTGATGAAATGGAAAAATAATCTTCTTGACACTTTGCCTCCCCACTCGGCAGCCTCAGTGTCATATAAAAGTAGTGTTCATCATTGTACAACATGTACCAATTTAAACTAAATTCACCCACTTGGTTTACTTTATTCAACATTTCTGTGCTCTTAGCTCCGCATACAACCAAACCCCATTTTGTATTCTCTAAGTGAAAATTTATTAAATTTTTCCAAGTAATTTATCATGTAAAATCTTCTCTTTTATTTTCTGTGCGACATTTATCCTTATGGGTGAAATTTGGCATAGCACACAATAAAAGTGTTCATTATTATTTTATGCTCTCGAACTCTATGTCACATAAAAAATGTTTGAGTGTGCATACATGTCAAGGTGCAAAATTTAGACACATTATGGGTATTATCTGGTGAAATACACATATTCACTGTGAAAAATGTTACTTCACTAATCATTTTACATGGATTGTAAATCATGAGAAAATTCTTGGAAATAAAAAAATATTAGTCATGCGTTTTTTGTGTACTCTGCGGTTTGGCAAAGTCAGAAGAAAGTACTTGAATGTTCCTAATAAAAAAATATTTGAAGTTTTAACCTTCCAGCCGAATATCTTGAAAATCCTAAGAAAACAGTTGTCGAAATGTATTTTCAAGAGTATCTCAAATGCCCTCGATCCGATAAATTTTTTTCTTCTTCACCTTTTCCCTTCCCTTTTCATGTAAATTGTATATTAATGTTAAAGGAAAAGAATAGACATAAGGCTGAGTTATAGTCTTAGATGAATAATGATGTATGCAAAGCTCTCTTTCTCTCTTTTTTCACGCATACATAACGCATGTCATGGGCGCTCCTTTCCATAAAGGAAAATACTCTGTTTCTTATGATGGTTATTACCTTTTGAATTTGAATTTTTTTGAAAGAAAGAAAATTTTTCAAACTCACGATGACAAAGAGGAAATTTCTTCTTTATTTTCTGAGAAAATTAGAAGTTGAATATTGAAGTTGATGATTTTTGGGTTGATTCACGAGGTGATTTATTGCATCGGTGATTTTAGCGCGTGGATATTCGTTCTAGCGCTGTAATTTATCTCCGGGGTTTTCTCCATTTAGTGCAATTATTTATTGCTTGTATGCTGACAGAGATTTCTCAACACGAATGAAATGAGTGAAGTGTTAATTTCCCCTCAGCACTTACTCATTTCAACAAATGTAACTTTGAGATTGAATAATTATTATAGCTCCGCTATATATTAATTTTGGATTTCTCCAAAACCAGTTTTTGGCCCCTAGTGCCAAGACATTACATTGTGCAATACCAAAACATAAACTCAAATGATAGGCCTAGCCAAACCCTACAAACTGGCGAAAACAGATTTAAAATCGGTTGCTCCTACGAGGAGTTAGAGCCATTTAAGTCATCTTACTTTCTTACTTTCTTACTTTCTTACTTTCTTACTTTCTCACGATCTTAGTGAACGCCATATCTCAAGAACGGCTGGTCGGATTTGACTCGGGTTTGTGGCTAAAGATCGGGTTTTGGCTCTAGTTGTGCAAGAAGTATTTAGTTTTGAAGTACGACCCTCCAAGGACCGTCCGTGGGTGCAAAAATGTCCTTTTTCATACAAATTTTCTCTTATATGGCTTCATGGGTATTGTTGAACTCGTAATTGCATCAGGAATCGATTGACATTGACGATTTTTGAGGAATGTCCATCATGGCCGGCCTGGAGTGCCACTAATGTCCATTTTTCAGAACTATGGCTTCATGGGTATCGTTGAACTCGTAATTGCATCAGGAATCGATTGACATTGACGATTTTAGAGGAATGTCCATCACGGCCGGCCAGGAGTGCCACTAATGTACATTTTTCAGAACTATGGCTTCATGTATGTCGTTGAACTCGTCATTGCATCAGGAATCGATTGACATTGACGATTTTTGAGGAATGTCCATCATGGTCGGCCAGGAGTGCCACTAATGTCCATTTTTCAGAACTATGGCTTCATGTATGTCGTTGAACTCGTCATTGCATCAGGAATCGATTGACATTGACGATTTTTGAGGAATGTCCATCATGGTCGGCCAGGAGTGCCACTAATGTCCATTTTACAGAACTATGGGGTACTAATCTAAGACAGCGGAGCTATTGGAAATGGCAACGCCGTTTGCAGACCCATCTTGTTTTTTTTGAAAGTTTAATATTTATTATAGCTCCGCTATATATTAATTTTGGATTTTTCCAAAACCTGTTTTCGACCCCTAGTGCCAAGACATTACATTGTGCAATATCAAAACATATACTCAAATGATAGGCCTAGTCAAACCCTACAAACTAGCGAAAACAGCTTTGAAATCGGTTGATCCTACGAGGAGTTAGAGCCATTTAAGTCATCTTACTTTCTTACTTTCTCACTTTCTCACTTTCTTACTTTCTCACGATCTTAGTGAACGCCATATCTCAAGAACGGCTGGTCGGATTTGACTCGGGTTTGTGGCTAAAGATCGGGTTTTGGCTCTAGTTGTGCAAGAAGTATTTTGTTTTGAGGTACGACCCTCCAAGGACCGTCCCTGAGTGCAAAAATGTCCTTTTTCATACAAATTTTCTCTTATATGGCTTCATGGGTATCGTTAAACTCGTAATTGCATCAGGAATCGATTGATTAAGATTTTTAAGAATGTCCACATGGAGGCCAGGAGTGCCACTAATGTCATTTTAGACTATGGCTTCATGTATTCTTACTCATTTATCAAGATTATTAAGATTTTTGAGAATGTCTCAGACGCCAGGACCCACTAATGTCCATTTTTCAGAACTATAGCATGGTACTTAACTTAATTATAAATATTATTAGATTTTTAAGATGTCATCATGGACGGCCAGGAGCCACTATCATTTTAGATATGGATTATTCAATCGATTGACATTGAAGATTTTTGAGGAATATCCATCATGGTCGGCCAGGAGTGCCACTAAAGTCCATTTTTCAGAACTATGGGGTACTAATCTAAGACAGCGGAGCTATTGGAAATGGCAACGCCGTTTGCAGACCCATCTTGTTTTCAGTTTTTTATCTAAGTGTTAAAAAAACTTTCCATCCCTTGCTAATAAACATGGAAGATATTAATTATCTTCTCCCCATATTGTTCAACCACTAATAATCCCCAACAAATGAAAGCATAGCTTTAAGTGATAACTGAGTGTAAATGTCGAGTGCACGAAGCATTAAATTAACTTTTGCATTTGTAAAACTACATAAAAAAAATAATTCTTTATTACTCATACATGCAGAACGAATAAATTTCATTGCAATGCAAATATTCTTTCGCAAATTAAGCATACAAAAGCTCTTTGCCGTATTTTGTTTATCTGAAGCTATTTTGAATCATTAAGTTTATAAAGGACTTAACGTTGAAACGTTTTGCATGAATAATTAGCGTCAAAAGCTGCATCATAAATAAGATGGGGTTGAGGATAAAAAAATGGGGAGTTTTGTTTGCTAACTAAACAAAAACTTGTTACAACTTTAAAATTTAAATTAAAACAAATTTAAATTCTAAAAATTATTTCTTATGATTAATTTTAAATTGACCAATAAAATTTATACTTGTCGAAATATCTCAGAACTATGATTTACGAACCCTCATGTTAATGATAGGAAATTAGTGTGTGGTGTGTATTTGAAAGATGTTTACATAACTGATTAGAGTTGATTATGTTGTCGTGATGTGAAATTAACGCTCATTTCCTCAACGACTCCTTAATTTATTAATTATACCGAAAGTCGTATCTTTTTGGGAAATGAAAATTGAAAATTGAGACGTGATGAGAGAGGAAAATAATTTTCAGAAAGAAAAATAAATGCGGGACAGGGTGATAAATATAAATTTACAAGGCGAAGAAGAAGTGCGGTCATGAAGGTAATTTACGACATAAACGACCCCATCTATTATCATCAATTTTTCATTTTATTTTCTCTCTCTCTTCAGATCAACGATGTTCCATCAATAGAAAGATTATCAATTCGAAAGGAAATAAAAAGCATTTATGGAGAAGATTTTCTTTATGTCTCTCTAAAATACTTTCTCCCATCCCCAAAAGACTCCGCATTCGGTTGAACTTGCAAAATTCGAGGGAAAATATATCAATTCCTTACCAAAGCACATACAGCAGTAGCACAAATTGAAAATCAAATCACAGATAACTTAAAAGACTCTCTCGAGTCTTCGGTAAATTTATCAAATTCATCCATTAGAAATTCTTAATCAAATTTAATATTCCGGAAAGGTTTTGCAACTTTTACCGCAAATATCTTTCGCGCAAGTAAATCAATGGATTTATGAGATATCGAATCGCAACGATGATGTTGATACCAATTTCTATTAATTTTATCGAGCAAATAATTTTTAGATCAGCTTCCTTAACTGTAGGAAATAAAGATCAATTCAATGATTTTAATATGCTAAATACAGCTCGTTTTCATTTTAAATAAAATCCGATGAGTTGCATTTTAATTTGCAGATTTTTTGAGGAACCGTAATAAGATATGGAGATAATTTTCTTTCTAAAATTGTATCAAAATTATTTGAATAGTATTTTAAAAATATAATTTTTTTATCATAAATAATATTTATAGATCAAAGCAGAAGTAGACTGGAAATAGTTTATTTCATAACGCCGACAACGAAGAACATTCATAACGACCAAAAATATTTCAAATAATTTTAGTGCTAAAATAAGGATATTATTTCAACAAAAAAACATTTTTTACATAAAAATCTTTTTTAAGTCCTTTTAAAAAATTGAATAATTTTCGAAAATTAATAAGTTTGAATTCCAGCATTATATTACATACTTTTTGAACTCCATCTTACTCTTTAGCATGACAATTCTTAAAAATCTCTCAATCGTTTCATCCCTTAAAAAGTTTTCTTTTTCTGTATTCTAACTTTCACACATTTGTTGACAAAAGTTTAGCAAGCATCTTTAGCATGAACTAACACGAAAAATAATTTTCTTTCTTACACTGAAAAAATTAATTTTTAATAACTCGAAATAATTGCTTGCAAATGAGTCAGTACTTTTATGAAGATCAAGTTTATACAATTGATAAAAAGGGAATCGTCAAATTTGGCTTGGTTGTTGAGAATGAGGTAAGTTTTCATGAAATTTTCCACCCTTTCAATTCGAGAATAATCAATTTTCATGTGAACTAACGAAAAAGTTTTTCGTTATTGATAAAGCTAAGTTCTAATATGATAATTTTATGTCATTTAATCAGGTACCCAGCGATGGTGAATACGAAAACCACACGGAAACAGATAAATTTCTACGCAAAGGAGAGCTAAGGGTAGGTCATTTTTATCATATAATTTTTCATGCATCCTAGGTGATTTTTCAATGAGCAAAATTTTTATCGACAAACGTAAAATTTCAATATTTCCCATCAAAATAGGTCGTGTGGTATCCCGAAGGCAAAGATGAGATCGTTTTAGAACGAAATGTGAGAAAAGGCTTCATCCCTTATTTCCTCATTATATAACAAACCATTATGATTTTTTTATAGGTTGGATTGGCTGATAGAACATTAATGCCAGGCGATGTCGTTCGAAGACTGACGGATGGCGACACACAGCGTGGTTACTGCAGAGAAATTCACGTTAAAGCCGATTTAAAAATTATTGGAAATTCTCGATATATCGTTAAAGATATTGCATCGGAACGACTCGTGCCACTCGTTTCAATGCCTCGTGATAATGCCGTGTGCTTGGATTCATGGGTCGGAAGTACCAAAAATATTGACGAAAAGTTAACATTAAGGTGAGGGATGAAAAAATAATTTAAAAAAGTTTAATATTATTTCTTTTAGGTCCACATGCGGTTCAATCCTCGAAATTCGACCCGATATAGAATATTTTCCACTCAAGGATAAAAATAACAAATCTTTATTCTCAAGTAATTTATTTTTTGTTGGACAAACTCTTGTTGGCCCAGTTAACGAATTAGATAATGCAAAATGGATTTTTCAAACTCCCGAAATGAGAACAAGTCGTAAACATAAAGCGGATAGGAAATTTATAGTACAGGCAGTTGAAGTGGATGGCGTTTATGTTCACTGGCAATGTAAGGCGTCGTGTGAAGAAAACTCTGAAGATAATCACGATTCCGGCATCCCTAAGAGTTACATTACCGGTGAAGATCTGAAGAAAATGAAAAGACTTAATTTATTTGAAAGCTGCATGTTACAAATCAACGATAAAAATTATCTTAACATTAGTGAAAGCGATATAATAGTTAGAAAATCACAATGGAAAAAAGAGCAAAGTAAGTGAAGCTCCAAATCATTTCAAATATAAATTAACTTTATTTATTTTTCAGGCAATAAATTTCGAATTTTAAGTAGTAGAACTAATCTATATTTAGGAGTTAATAAGCAACAAAATGAAAGCACAATCGATCCATATGATAGTGAAAAAATAAAACTCACAGAATGTGAAAAACTTGATGATGAATCATTAAAGAAAACGATTGGAAAATTTGAATGTGATCGTACAAAACTCTGTCCTGCATCAACCAAATTTCTAGAGAGTGATGAATGGCAAACTGAAGAAGATGACGAGGATGTACTGTCGGACAGTGGAACTACTGCATCCTCATGCTCAAGCAATCCCACCCCGAAAGGATCACCCAAGAAATCCCCACTTCTTTCGCACAAAATACGCAAGCTTAAAAAACATCGTCAACGTGATTCAAAGGAAAGGCAAATTCCACAAGTGGGTGAAAAGGTTGTGACCGAAGTATTAGTGGTGTACAGTTGGGCCACTGTTGTGTGGCAAGACGGAACAATTGAAAAGAATATTCCTTCAACAGATTTGTGCCCTATTCACCACTTAGATGATCATGAATTTTTCCCCGCTGATTTTGTGCTTGCTGCCAACGATTCTGCAAATTTAAATCCATCCTATCGTGACTATGGAGTGATTCAAAAAGTAGATCATCATGGAAGATTGGCACAAGTTAAGTGGTTTAGCACTTATACAAATATTGAAGAGCCAATGCCACTCTATAAAGGTGAATCTGAAGTTAGCGTTTATGATCTCAAAGATCATCCCGACTTTCAATATCGACCAGGCACAATAGTCATACGAGTTGCTAATTTTCCAACCGAACAATGTGCAACTGCCGGTCAAGTTGTTGACAATTATCCAGAAGGACGAGTTAAAGTTTGGTGGGTCGATGGAACAATTACCATGTGCTGGCCACAAGATCTCTTCGAAGTCGGTCAATATGACTCTGAAAATAATTTTTGGGGAAATTCAGGTGACTCAGAAGATGAAAGTTGGCAGACAGAAGATGAGTTTAGTGAACCTGGAGGCATGCCACATCAACAACATTTAACTACAAATTTAGAACGTGCCAGAAAAGCAATGGCGAGACTCGAAGAACTTTTCATTATCAATCCAAACTTACAGTCTCAAGAGGTTATGAAAAAATTATTAAGAGTTTATAAGAAATGTCGATATCTTGATCGTCTTATGAACACGGCCTTCTTTCATGAGTCAAATTTCATGGGATTAGTTGAGCGAGTTCGAAAAAGTGGAGGACAAACAACTGCCGAAAGAGTTGCTGAGAAAAAAAATCGACTTTTCAATGAACAACCTGTTGCGGCCATCGCTGAAACATCATCGAAGCCCTTAACAAAGAAAATTTCACTACTCGAAGCAACAAAATCATCATCATCGAACTCAAATAGTCATGAAGATAATAGCAGCTATTGTAGTTTTGAGAGCACAAAGTCATGCTTTCATTCTTCATCAACATCACGTCAAATAAGTCAAGAGTCGCCAACAAAAAAACAAAATCTACTTGTGGTTGCTTCAGAGACGTGGAAACAGCAAGGAAAGTGTCATTCAACCTCATCTGATATTTCAAGTATTACCGACGATAATCTTAAACATTCAGCATGTTCCTCTCCATCTTCGCAAGCTTATAAAACGCCTTCACCAAAGAGAAATAGTGCAAGTTGCAGTGATGAGAAAATTAGCACCGACTCGGGTATTTTAATAACCCTTGATAATGGTTCAACTGAAAACACCCGACATATAATTGAAACGTCTGATTCAAATTCAGGAAGTTTTGTCATAACAGTTTGCGCAAAGCTATGCTCGTTGATTAAAATTCAGCTTGTTAAAGCCTTACAGGAAATTAATAATCGTTATTGTCCAACGGATACTTTCAAAGAAATCGTAGAGCTTGAAATGGATTCTAAAGCTATTGCAAAAATCGATAGTGAATTTGAGGAAGAAGATTTGCCATCATCACCCGACGAAGTTAAATGCTTTGACATTACTGATGGATTAGTTGAAAAAGTTGAACCTGAAATTACAACAGTGTTTATTTGTGAGAATTTTCAAGTTATTGATAGTGTTCCAAGCACACATAAATTTCATCTCACTGTATTTCATCCATCGAATCCTCATAGCTTTTATAAAGCCGTTCAAAAAGAACACAAGTTGCTCAAAAATTCATTACCCGCTGGTGTTTGGGTGAAAACATTTGAGGATCGCATTGATCTTCTTTCCGTCCTTATTAGAGGTCCCGAGAAAACACCATACGAAGATGGTCTCTTTGTCTTTGACATACAACTCGGTCACGATTATCCAAAGACACCTCCATTGTGCCATTATATTAGCTACTGTCAAGATCGCTTAAATCCAAATTTATATGAGGATGGAAAAGTTTGCGTTTCACTACTCGGTACGTGGTCAGGTCGTGGGACTGAAGTATGGTGTCCAAACAGCAGTACCTTACTTCAAGTCATCGTCTCGATTCAAGGATTGATTCTTGTTGATGAACCTTACTACAATGAGGCTGGATACGAAAAACAAAGAGGTAACAACTTTTTTAAATCCATTGATAAAAAATTTAATTTAATTTTTTTAGGCACACAACAAGGAAAAGAAAATTCGAGAATGTACAACGAAATGGTTGTCCTTAAACTCGTCCAATCAATGACAAAATTAATTTGTGCTCCTCCTGAAGTATTTGCAGATACAATTCACAATCATTTTAGTCGAAATGGTGATAAATTTTATGACCGCATTAAATCTTGGATGAGATTGAGTGACAACGATCAGGGTGGTTCTGCAGGTGCAATTGGAGAAAGCAATGAAGGTACTTTTCATTAAAATTACAAAAAGATTATTTAAGATTATTTTTAGAATTATAAAATTACTTTTAATATTTACAGGTTTTAATAATCCAGATTTTCCTTTGATTCCCGCTTCAAAAGGATTTTGCTTGACGCTTGTGTCAGTTTTAGAAGTGTTTCAAAAGAGGCTTCGAGATATTAAAATTAAACAGTAAGGCTGAAATTTTTGCAAAATATTGTGACCCTAATAAATGTCGTTGAACATTCAATTTAAGTCTAACTCCTGCTTAGACTATTTTATTATTTTTATTGCAAAATTTCGATGTCTAAAATATTTATAAAATATTCACGCAAGCCTTAGATTTGAGTGATTTTAAAAATTTAAAAAGAATTTTTTTCGTAAAATTCTAATGAAAGTTAAATTCAGCTAAATTTTTTATATCACTCAAGTTCAACACTAAAAAATTTAAAACCTAAATGCTAAATTTTGTTTTCAAAAACTTTTTTTATTTCACCAAGCTCAAATATCAATTAAAATTTTCCTAAACAAAGTTAAAAAAATTTGTGCATTTAAGTTTCTGAATTTAACCAAGATAAAAACTGTTTTTTTTTATTTAGGTGTAATTAATTAATTGTAGTAGAAGTTTTTAAATTTCTCTTTACTGGTGATTTTTTATGTTAAATCGTCTTCTTTGTACTTCCTCACTTATACTAACTCCTTGCAATATTCAATCATCCATTCCAAAGAGAAAATTAAATATAAAGATAAAACTGATATTGTTATACAAGAAAGAAAATGCAACTCTATACTATAACTTTAAGCGCAAATAGATATCTTATCGTTTTGATATTAATCTAACCAAAATGAATCAAATAATTTGCCAAAATATATTTTACCAATAATTTTAAACAGAAATTATACTTTGCTTAACTTTCTTAAAATATGAATTGATTTATTTCGGCCATAAAACTTAAATTTTTTATTATTTTGTACGAAAACACTAACCCAAGTTTGAATTGTTAACTAAAAAAAATCTTAATATCTTTATAATTTTGGACTATATGTGGGAGTTCACTATAGTGTGGGAAAATAAATAATTTCTAAAGCATTTCGTCTAAAAATATTTAAAAACTATCCCATTTTTACATGTCTATCGGTTTTAATGATGAAGTTTAAATGATTACTGTAAGCTGTGCCTCATCATGGATCTTGATATTCACTTACTACATGCTATACATTTGATTTGTTCGATAAATCTTAAAAAATATGGTTAGTTACAAATCAAAATGCTTGAGTTTCAATTTTAATAATAAAATTGTTATAGAATGTTAAAAATTACTCGGAAAGAAATATATTCAAGCTTAAGTAAAGAACGTATTCAAATGAAAAATGGATTATTGGAATTATCATTCTAAAAAATCAAAATGAAGAAAAATATTTGAATAAAAATGCGGAAAAAATGTTATGTTCTTTTTTTGCAGGTAAATTTTGTAGATCTTACCATTGATCCAATTGCAATGGAAATCGACGGTTAAATTTAAGCTAAAAATATAAAAAATTGCTATAGACCTTATGTGCTCGCCGAGGACATTTAATTTTAAAATAATTTTCATTACATTTAATTTAGTTATAAAATATTATATAAGTATGCACTTAGTGGCTTGCGCTCCGCTGAAAATTGATCGAAAATAATAATATAGGACATTTTTAAATTAAATTTTAATTTGTTTACTCAAAATTAGTTTCTTTATTCCATAATTATGGGAGCCTACATGTTTTGCTTAGAATTTTTAAGCTAATTTACTAAATTAAATTTAGGATTGAGATATCCAACGAGTTCTTACTAGAATACAAATCAAATCAGATCATAATCAAAATACAAAGCTGAGTCATCGTGTCATGGGTCAAGTGGGTCAGTGGCATGGGTGTGTTTCATAGTGCAAACGGTGTGAAACTCTCGAAGTTTGTGCAAAGGTCGTATGATGATTTTTTTCGCTCGAAAGTTGATTTCTCAGCATCTACTCACTTATTTCGGTCTGTGGATTGGTCATAAGGTGGATTCGTGGGAATCTTACCGGAGCGGCTTGCGTTCATAGATTGTAAGGAGGCCCTTTGATGAATAACGCTTGACGTAAACGAGATTCAGAAAATGTGGTAGAACTTGCTCTGCCTTTCCTATGAGGCCTAATAAGGTGGTGAAACTACATAGGAAGTGCATGGGATGACACTTAAATAGCTAAGATCCCTCTTGTGAAACTACCCTGGTAGAACATGAGTTCAAATTTGGGTGTTATTTGAGTTCGAATTGAATTCAAATGTTGAGTTCAAATCCAGTTCAGTTCAAATCGCGTGGTAAGCTTTTGTATGAAAACGGTTGAACTCGCCCATATACGTTTGAACTAAATTTGAACTCGATTTTCGATTTGAATTCAATTCGAACTGAAATTTGAACTCAAATTGAATTCAATTCGAACTGAAATTTGAACTCGAATTGCCCTCAAATTTTCAAATTAAAAAAAATTTAGTTCAACCTTTGAATTCAATTTGAATTCAACTTTTGAACTGTTCCACTTTCCAAGTGTTCCTTTAGTTAATTTAACTAACTTTTTTTTTGCTCGCACTTATTCTTTTTTGCTGTGTGAAGAGAAATTGGAATTTTTATTAGTTTTGTACTTAAAAATTTTTCTTACTTTTTTGCTGCGCCGACTCGAACTCGAACTCAGGACTCCTGTTTGCTAAGCGCGCGCGTAACCACGAGACCACCGAGGAAACTTTATGTTAAAATCCATTTTGGCTAAAAGCTATATTTAAACCATTCTTATTTTTAATATCAATTTGCCAACTATTTCAAATATTTTTTGTCCTTTGATTTAAATTTTAATAAACAAAAATTTTCTTTAATTTATTTTTTTAAAGAAAAAATATTTTTTCCTATTGTTTTTTGCAAGTTTACATTTGGATACATTAAAATTTTTAAAATTGAAGAAACTAAATATAAATCAACCATTTCCATTTCTAATTAAAAGTGACGATTATAACTATAAGCGATATCTTTGCTTGTTTGAGTGCAATATGATCCGGAAATCATCAGTTTCGGTCAAAAAACACATATATAGTAGCTATAATTGCTAATTATTGTAATAATTAAACTATGGATCAGATAAATATTCCAATATTTATTTTAACATTAAACAAAGAACAAATCTTAATTTAGGGCTTCAATCAATTCAAATCGAGTTCAAGTTTTGAAATAAATTTGAAATAAAGTTTATATTAACAACACAAAATTTCGTCTAAGTCCTTAATTCAAATCGAGCTCAAATTTTTAAATAAAGTTCATATTAAAAACCCAAAATTTCGTTTAAGTCTTTAATTCAAATCGAGCTCATGTTTTTAAATAAAGTTCATATTAAAAACCCAAAATTTTGTCTAAGTCTTTAGTTCAAATCGAGTTCAACTTTTGAAATAAAGTTTATATTGAAAATCCAAAATTTTGTCTAAGTCTTTAATTCAAATCGAGTTCAAGTTTTGAAATAAATTTGAGTTCAAGTTTATTTCAAAATACCCCAATTTAGTTCAAGTTTTGAATTCAAATTGACTTCAAGTTTTGAATTAAATTTGAAATAAAATTTAATTCAAAATACTCCAATTTTAGTTCAAAACTTGAATTCAAATTGAGTTCAAGACTTGAATTAAATTCGAGTTCAAGTTTTGAACTAAAACTTTAAATTTAGTTCAAATCTTGAATTCAAATTCTTGCTCAAATCTTGAACTCAGCCTTAGAGTTCAACATGGAAATTTAGTTCAACAATTGAGTTCAAATTGAATTCAATTCGAACTCAAATGTTGAACTAAATTGGCTGAGTTCAACATTTGAGTTCGAATTGAATTCAATTCGAACTAATTTAGTTCATTTGAACTAAATAGTTCAATGTTTGAGCTCAATTTGAACTCATTGTTCTACGAGGGTAATGAAAGGTTATCATTGAATATAAAAGCACAAGCCAGTTAAAAATTTCCTTTTGTTAAATTTATTAATAATTTCCGTTTAAAGCAACGCATATTTTACTAATACAACATCATTATAAATGCGTCACTAACAATAAAATTTATGTGAGCGAAGCTATAAATCCACAGAATGCGTAAACAGTTTAATTAAACTCTGTTTTTATTTATTTCTGCTTATGTCATTTCTTTTTATCCTAGAAAATTTCCAAACAATGTTTTTTAGACGTTTTTACATATTTTCATGTTTCCGGTTCCAGATTTTTCAATCATACAATCTGACCACTTTTTGTTATTTCTAACATTTCAAGTCAGAAAGTTAAATATTTTCAAATGATATTAAATCAGCATCTTTATTAATTTCTTCATTTTTTTTTCACCTCGCTTGTGAATTTTGTTTAAAATTTTCTGCTCAGACTTTAGAAATTCAAGCAACAAATCTATTAACTCAACTTTTTTATTACTGTTATCTCGGCTTTTACTTGCGGCAATATTTTGTCTCATCTTTGCAATTTCCTTTTCAGTTTCATCTTTTGTATTTTCCGATTCTTTCACTTTTAAAAGAGTTATTTATAGCATTTTGTACAACTAAGAGATCATTAGCAAGGTCACTTGCCGTTTTGCGTTTAATCGGTTTGTTAGCTTCTGTTATTGGAATCTCAAAAGGTATTATCACATGTATAATTGATTGGGCACCAATTATCAACGTCTGACTATGTTTATCATTTTCTAGATAATCTGATGTTGTTGCTTCACAAAAGTGTTGAGTTACAATTGTAGCAGTCGAATCACTTTCGTTGTAGCATTGTGGACCCTGTAAAATAATATTTTTGATATTCTTATTTTTTAAACACAAAAAATAATTACAGCAAGAAAATTTTCCACAACAGCATTTTCTGAGGAAGTTGAAGGCTCCCAAACGGATTCAAAATTAACAGAAGGTGTGCATAAATTTTCAGTAGCGGTTGTCAACTGAGCGTTTTGCTATAAGTAACGCGTAAAAATAAAAATATACAAGTCTCAGATTAAAAATATAATTTTTTTAAAGTCATTAAAATTACGAAAATATTTTTGAGTATTCCGTTTTATATAGGTAGTCAAAATTTATTTTATTGAAAAATATTTTCGTCAAATGTCAATTAATAACTTACATTTGTTGGAGGTTGTGCGTTTTTAAGTGAATCGATGCTCCCATTTAAAAAATTGTCCCTTTCGGGTTCTTCACTTTTAAACACTTCTGAATAAAAATTTTCAAAATTGTTCGCTTCATAGTCTAGACTGTCGGAATCAATGTTTTGTACAAAATTTTCTAAAGAATTATCTAATATTAGAGAGGTAAAATCAACTCCAAAATTGTCAAATCCAAGTTCGTTATAAAATAGTTGTGGCAAAAATGGGTCCTCCAAAAGTGAAACAAGTTCGTCTTGCTCTGATTTATCTTGATTTTTTTTAGCCACTTCGTCAAAAGTAATTTTTTGACCACTCATTTTTTAAATATTTTTTAGCACTGAACTGAACGCTTTGAAGTCACTTACAAAACTGTATGAAATTTTTTTCTATGCATAGCAAAGCTCATTAAGTGTGAGTGAATTTCATTAGCTTGCGAAATATATTGTATATTTTTATATATACATGTGTATGTTCTTAAGGATAAAAATTTATGTTTTCGTTTAATTTAGATGCCAAATATTTATTAAACATAGTCACAAGTTTTAAAAAATAATTCAAATAAATCTTAAACAATTTTTTTTGTTATGATATTTAAAAAATTAAGGATTTATTTTAAAAGACTGGAGACTGTCTAAAAAATATTCACAATAATTTTTCTCTTTTTTCTCTACAATTTAATTTCAATCTCTGAGAGTGCGAGAGAGTTAATAAGAGTCGAGGTAAGAGTGATAAAACTCTTTTAAAGAGACTGAGAGTGAGAGAGATGCAAACGAGAGAAAATTGAGCATTTAACAAGACATTTTTTGACAAGGGATTTTAGTATCAATTAGACACTTAAAAAAGATTAGTGGGTGAAATTATTATCCGTTAAATAATGGCGCTTTACAGGCGAGTTTTTGATGCTGAGACGGCTAAATTATTCCGGGTCATTGATTTAAGAAGTGACACTTTAGTAAAATAAATTAATTTCAATTAGTTATGAAGTTTGTTAATAAAACTCAATTAATAGTCGGTTCCAACTGAAGAGATGAAAAAAGCAATGTTCGAAGCCTCTATCGGTGACGACGTCTATGGTGAAGATCCGACTGTAAATGAATTGGAGGCCAAGGTTGCCGATCTATTTGAAAAAGAGGCAGCATTGTTTGTCCCAAGCGGAACTATGGGCAATTTATTAGCAGGTACTTTTAAAAAATTTCATTATCATCGTTCTGATAACGTTTTTGATAACTCGCAGTAATGGTCCATTGCGATAAGAGGGGTTCCGAAGTTATTGTCGGTCATTGGAGTCATGTGTTTTGCTACGAACAGGGAAGTGCGGCTGCAGTCGCAAATGTCTTCATTAATAAAGTGCAGAATCTTGAAGATGGAACCTTTTCTATAGATGAGGTCAAAAATAGCATTCGGGGTGGCGACATCCATGATGCAATTACAAAATTAGTGGTTATCGAGAACACACACAATATGGCGGGTAAATTAAAATCAAGAAACAGTTTGGATATTAAATTAAAAACTTATTATGTTTTCTTTTTTATTTTTAGGTGGAAAAGTTCTCCCACTTGAATGGATTGAGGAATTGTCTCAAGTGTGTAAAGCAAATGATTTACGACTTCATATGGATGGAGCTCGCGTTTTTAGTGCAGCTGAGTACTTGAAAATTCCTGTGTCACGAGTCGTTCGAGACGTCGACTCGGTTTCTTTTTGTTTGAGTAAAAATCTTTGTTGTCCAGTTGGATCACTTTTAGTCGGCAGCAAGAATTTTATCGATTTGGCTCGTCGTTATAGAAAATCTCTTGGAGGCGGCATGAGGCAAGTTGGATTTTTGGCAGCAGCTGGCCTATGTGCGTTGGACACAATTGTGCCAAAATTAAAATTTGATCATGAACATGCGCAACAACTCGCGAAAGCCATTAACGATTTAAAGAGTGAAATTTTCAAAGTTGATGTTGAAAATCTCCATTCTAATATTTTAATGATAAAAGTCGCTGAAAACACCAAAAACATAAGTGCCTTAACTTTGAGTAATCGATTGGCAGAAGCTCGAGAAAATGAAATCAAATATGGAATTTGTGACAGCAATCAAAAGCCATTGATGATAAAATCAAATTGCAAGAATATGCAAATTTTAAGAATTGTCTTTTATCATCAAATTGATGATGAACTAACTCAGCTTGCCATTAAAAAAGTTTTGCATGTCATGAAGGAATTTGAAGAGTAAAATTTTAAAAAATATAAAGCATTTAAAATGAGAGCAAATTTTTTATAAGCTGTAATTCAAAAAGTTTTAGAATGTCACTAAATTTTTTAAATTTTTACAAGTCAATAAATTGATTAATCAATAAAAAAATTTACTATTGCCAATCAAAAATTTAGTTTTTAAACGTTTGAGACTTTGAGTATTTATTTCAATGGATTCCACATTATTAAGTGGTTCAAACACAACAAATTTAATGATTCATAAAAACCCATAAACCAGAAATATTATTTTTTCAAGTTTTTAAGGGTTTTGCTTTTTTAAAATTCAAGTCATGGTCAATTTCTTCAATAACATCTTGAATTGTTTGCTTGTTTTGTTCTACGAATAAACAAATTTAACTATTGACTTTAACCATTGAATTAATTAAAAACTAAAGACGAGTTTTTAAAAATTCAACAGTTCTTAAAAATAATTTAATCAGCAGCGGTTCAACAATCAACCTTGAGTTTTGAAATAATTGCAAATGTTCGTGATCGGACTTGTCAATCATAAAATAATAAATTCAGCAGTCACCATTTCATAAATCTCAAATTCTCTAAATATTAAATTCTGATTCAATCTTTATTCACCAAATTTTTAAAATCACATTTTTAGATCATACTGAAAACTTTAGTCAGATGTCTGTTTGAATTGTTTAGTGAGTTCTCCAGATGGATCGTATTTAGCCTGAAGTTGCTTCCACTGAGTTGGTTTCTTTGATTCAAGGTGAGTGATAAGTTTTCGAGATGTTCTCTTTTGGTTCACCGAGCACTTTGCACAATTTGTTTGCAGCGTCTGTTATATAATAAAAGTTGTTTTTTTAATTTATGCGCTCAAGGTAATCAGACAATTTTTTCAGTTCTCACCTCTGGAAGAGTAATTTTCAACTCTCTTCCTTCCTTAGTACATGGTCCCTTGTCAAGAATGCATTTGAGATAATTGTTGAGGATTCTATCATTCTTCAAGAGACTTTCGATGTCAAAATTTTCAAGTCTTGAATTTTGAGCTTTAACAGAGATGAGCAAAAATGCAGCAAAAAATAAAATCACGAATTTCATTTTTAACAATTTTTTTCTTCTCCTTTTGATGTCTTCACCGTTCAACAGCTCAACAGAAACTGAAGCTTATAACCAGTGAAATATTAAATTTTAACTTTTCCTTCCTCACGTAAGTTTTTTTAGGAATTATTCTGACAAACAAGTTTACGTGTCTGAGGTTAAGAATAAATGGCTCACAAAACAGGTAATTAACACCGATATATGAATCATCTGTTGTAATGCCTTAATAATTGATTTTCAACGTGTGTGGTGATAAAAGGCGCATTATTAAGGTTGGTTGTTGCACTGTGTAAAAGACTTTTACTCTCTTTTTATGGCACAAAATAAACAATAATAAGACTAGACATCGCATCGTGACATAATACCCTGAAAATTAATAAACCAAAGTCGAAGCTGAGCACAGACGTCATTAATTTTGTCAGGTAAATAAAAAAACACGGCTGCTTCAAAACTTTAATTGGATTTTTATTTTCTTCAACAGTAGTTAACTTTTTAATTAAGCAAAAATACAATTTTTCGATTCAAAAATAACGATTTGATATTTTTTTGCGATTAAAAGATTTGAAATATATTAAAAGACTCTTTGAGTCGGTGAAAGAAGAAAAGATTCTTTAACAAATTAAAGCTTGTTTTTTTCAAGCAGTGACTAAAACTAGGCAGAACCTTTTTTCAGTTCAAACTTCAAAGCACTTTTTTGACTAACACTTTCAACAATTTTTGTCACAGCATTTTTATAAATTTCTTTTCTTGTACTTGCTAATAAAATTTTTGACATAAAATCTCAAAAACATTGAAATCAAAATGGCAAGATTGATGCTTTGCAGAACAAAAGCTGGCTTATAAGCACCACAACTCGGCATTAAAGCAACACAGCAGTGGGTAAAGAGTATCATGAGTTGCACAATCTGAATGAATGTGATGTAGGGCTTGACTTTGTTAGTAAATCTCGTTAATTTATCAAAAGAGCTAAAAAAGTAATAGCAATACATGATGATATGAACACACGAGTTGAGGGAGCCAATATAAATGTCCATATGACCTCCATTGAATTTCAGATGAAACCAAAGCAATGCGACGGTACTTATATGATGGTAGATATGAAGTGAAGAAACTTGACTGAATTTCTTTCTCATAATAAAGAAAACCGTTTCAATAAATTCGATGAGACGAAGAAAAATAAAGAGCCAGTGATCCTCAAGCAGTCCAATTAATTTACCATTAAGTAATTCATCATCTCTGGGATTTTCACACTTCCAAGTATCCTTGAAACTAAAACCATGCTCATGGAACTTAACTACAAAGTACATGCATGCGATTACTTGAAAGACATTATAGAGTCTGATAATTGATGCGAGATTGTAAGGCTTGCGTGAGGCCATAAATTCGGGAAGACCTTTAAAAATCATCCAGAGGTAGGCTAAGAACATTCCAAGGAGGGGATAAAAAGATGACATCAAAGGCCATGTTTCAATTACGGTGCCTAAAAAAATCAAAGGTTCATTATTTATTAATCTCGTTTAATGAGAGGTACTAATGGTTTGTGTCGCGTGCGGTTGGTGATAATAATATCGAGTGGAAGAAATTGATAAAATTATTTTGAGCTTTACTGAGATTTTTTTAGTTCATATGTCCCCAACAATTTTTAGGTGTTTATTTTTCTTAAAAGTTAAAATTGAATTTTTCGCAAAAATAATAATTTTTACAAAATATATGTTTTCATGACATAATTCATAATATTTTTATCTGATACATTTTTAAAACAAAGTTGACCTTGAATTTTTTGACAATCGCAAACATGCGGATATTTTTTACATAATCATCTGTGCACACCACGTGTAAACATTTCCAAAAGAGAAAAACTTAATAAGAAGAAGAAAATTGCCGTCTGTTTTATCGATTTTCCAGCCATCGAGTTTTCTTTTTTTGTTCCCTTTTCCCCCAAAATTTTCATACATTATTTTGAGCACATTGAATTTAAATCACTGTTTTTACCTCTTTCACCCCAAGTTAATTCAGCTGCTGCATCCATTGTCGAAAGACGTCGAATGACTAATGTCTTATCAAAAATCGAGCGTGAATATGCTAGACGGAACTTTCTTCGGTTTTTTCTCGCTTTTCGCGCAATCAGTTTTGAGTACACTTATCACTAAATATTTTAATCGTCTTTATTGTCCCGCGATTTAATTCAAAACTCAGCGTTAAACGAGTGATAACACGAAATTCCAAAAATTACATCCGAGCGAGCTCAGTTCCGACTCGCACAAAGGAGAAAATATTTATCGATGCCGACTGAGACCTGCATTGAAGGAAAAAGAAGAAAAATATATGTAAAGGGAAAAATTCTTTCGTATAAAGTCAGTTGGAAATTTATATTTAGAGACTAAGAGGAAATTAAATTTATGTTGCCAACACTAAATTGTAGAAAATGTTATTTATAACAAAAAATTATGCGACATACACTTTGAGCTGTCAATCATTTAACATAAAAAATGATTTTTTTTAAATTAAAGATTAATACAAAAGTTTATTCGATGCCATGCGATTAAATGATTTTTTAATCAATATGTTTTGCTGCTCAGTGCTGCTCCAAAAAACCCAATTCTTAAATCAAGATTCGTCTCTATGCGGATTTCTTTGTACGAGGATGTAAAGTTCGAAATATTTTTGAAACCGATAATTATTTTTTATTTCATAATTTAATTGAACATTTGTTTTATAACTAGTGAAGTCATGTTATGAGAGATTATAAGACCAGTCATCCAGATTATTCTAGTTTAAATAAAATAAGTGATTGTGTTTACAAACAAAACTTAATCGCGTGCCAAATGATAAGCGAATTTTTTGGACTTTAATCATTCATACGCATGGGTTACGAGAGAAAAGATGAATATGTTTACAATTCATTTTATTAAATTTAAAACGCTCTTTAATTTTCATAATTTTATTTCAAAAAAAAAGGAATTTCAAAATATTTCACATACAATTTTGCTCGCAATGTGTTGAATGAATTAATTTCATTTAAATAAGCAGAGTTTAAGAGTTAGAATAAGATTGTACATGTGAGAAGAAGTTTATTAATTTGCTTTTCAAAAATCACTCATGGACTGCTGCAGCCTTTTTGTTGGCGGGTTCGGGATCTTCTTTTTCGGGCTCGCGATCGATTCTTCTTTGAAGTTCACGAAAAAGGACTTCTATATCCTCAGTTCGACCCTGAACGAGGTAAATTTTAAGTTGACCCTCTCTATTAAATGCAGTTAGTCTTAAGCTTTTTGAATTGGGCTTTTCACACAGTTGATCACGCCATACTTTTGTATTAAGAAGGAGACGATGACTTCCAGACGCTCTGAAGACAACACGTGAGCTTAATTTTGTGTCATTTAGTCGCAACATGCCACGACCTCTCTCCTCGTAGTTGGAATTCTCAAAAGTAAATAACTTACAGTTCATCTCTACGATATTTTCCTCATCCTCTTCTCCTGTGATGATTTCAACTTCTTCATATTTTCTCTTTTGAGCGACTTTCATCTCCTCATACTTTCTAGCTGCCTCCACTAAACTCAATTGACTGCTCACATTATTACTAGATGATGATGAAGAGATCTTATCGTTTTTATCTTCTTGCGCGCTTTTTGGTGCTGGTTGAGTCAGCGTTTCCTGATCGGTTTCAGTTTCCGTTGAATTTGTTGTTCCTAATGCACTGAAGAGAAGACCTTCGTGGGCTGGAGGTGTATTTTCATTTTCCTTCTTCTCACCATCAGCAAGAGAAGTGCTTACTTTATCCTAAAAAAAACAACAACAAAATTTTTGATAACATCCAGTTAGCTGAATTTTAAAACTCACAATCACAACTCGCTCGTGAAGGTTTTGTCCGAACACAAAATTGGAGTTTTCAGCTAGGGTCGTTGCATTTGTAAAAAGATTTGAGGGCTTTGATGGCTTAAAAAGATCATTCGTGACGTCTTTTGGTGCTGGATCTTTAGCTTTTGGTTCAGATGTTTCTGTTTCTTCTTTATCGCATTTCAGGAACGGATTATTGACAGACGAGAATGCATTCGAGCCATTCTCTGATGATGAACTTCCATTCTGTTCCGATTTTAAGCTTGTTTTTGCTGGTCTAAGCAAAAATCGCGATGCTGAAAATTAACAATGTTTTTAGTAGTTTTAAAGACTTTTTTTGGTGACACTGTGCTGCATACCTGGTGAGTTACTATCCATTGATTATGGTTTTCTGGAAGTTGACCCTATATGAGTTTAAACTTGAAGGAATTTAAAATTATTTGAAGAAAAGTAAATTTTATGTGTACACGATGAACTCGAATACGCCAACAAGCTGAAATTGGTGCTAAAAATTTTTTGTGCTAAAATTTATATCTGTGTTTTTTGCTAAAAAAAACTCACGAAATTTATTTCATTTAAATTTGGAGATTCTAAAATACATTTGAAGATTAAAAGCTTCTTGATTTCATTCATAAAGTGAATAAATAGTGAATACGATGGGAAGTAAGTACTAATTCAATGGATTTATACGGAAAACAATGTTGAAAAGTGTGATGATGAAATTCAATGAAATTTTTCTTCCATTTTTTTTATTTTTGACAAGAGGCTTTTTTAAGTTTTCTTAACAATTAATTGTTTCAATAAATTCGTTTAGAAAAGAAGAAAGGAGGAGATAAGGAAGAATCTCAGGGCAATCCACCGAAGGGTGCTCAACAAAAACCTGAAATTCAACAACAACAACAACATCCAGCTCCAACTCAACAACCAATTCCTGTTCAAAATCCAGCTCCACAGCAACAATCATCCGGACAATCTCAACAATCTCAAAAATTAACCGAGGAAGCAATGAAAGGAAATAGACCTCCGAATGAAGACAGTCAGCCAGGACCATCTAAGGACAAGTCAAAGCAAAAAGATAAAAAAATGGCTGCTGGTGATTGGATGTGTCCCTCGTGCAATAATCATAATTTTGCTAAAAAAACACAATGTAATCGATGCAAAGTTCCAAAACCAACAGATCTTGGAGATTCAGAAAAAGCTCAACCAGCTCAACAACAACATCCAGCTCCAACTCAACAACCAATTCCTGTTCAAAATCCAGCTCCACAGCAACAATCATCCGGACAATCTCAACAACCTCAAAAAGTAACCGAGGAAGCAATGAAAGGAAATAGACCTCCGAATGAAGACTGTCAGCCAGGACCATCGAAGGACAAGTCAAAGCAAAAAGATAAAAAAATGGCTGCTGGTGATTGGATGTGTCCCTCGTGCAATAATCACAATTTTGCTAAAAAAAAACAATGTAATAAATGCAAAGTTCCAAAACCAACCGATCTTGGAGATTCAGAAAAAGCTCAACCAGTTATGCAAGCAAAAGTTGTTCCTGATCAATCGCTCCCTTCAATGCAAAATTTGAGATTATCTCCGACGAACCAATCGAAACAGTCTTCATCATTCATGGTTGAATCGAGTGCTAAACCTTCTGAATATGAGGGGAAAAAAGGAAAGAAATGCGAATTGGAAGTCAACTATGGAAAAATCAGTCTTGACCCGAAGAAGCTACCAAAAGAAGCATTTCAATACGATGTTGTTTTTGATCCCGAGACACCCAAGAAATTTTTACCTTTTGCTCTCGAAGAGTTTATGCGTCAATGCTTTGCTAACTATATTTTTGCTTCCGATAATCGCAAAAACATTTATACCGCAAGCCGTTTAGAACGTGAAGGAAGAGTTGTCGATGAATTTCAACATGAAGTAACAGCTCATATGGGTGATCGAAACAAAGTCTTTAAGGTCAAGATTAAGCTCGCTGGTGTAAAGGACATGAGTATTCTAATGAATTACACAAATCCCAAATATCAGAATGAAGATAAGCCAATGAATGCCATTCAAGCATTGGATATTATTTTGCGAAAACCTTTTCGAAATGTCCAAGGAACAATTCAAGTGGCAAGAGGATTATATTTCGCACCAAGAGAAATTAAAGATCTTGGTGATGGTATGGAGCTGTGGTATGGACTGTGAGTATTTATTGATTAAACACATTTCAATACTTTTAATTTCTTTTTTAAAGATTTCAATCAGCAATTATGGGTCGGTCGGGCATTTTTCTGAATGTTGATATCTTGCATAAAGCCTTTCCATCAGCCATGCCATTGCTTCATTTTGTGAAAGAAAACCTTACTCGTGATAATCGATTGCCTGCTTCACTTGACTTTCGTCAGCAAAATCTTCTTAGTGAGCATTTGAAAATGTTGACCATTGGCTATCGCTTACAGAACGAGTTTAAAACTTATGGCTTCAATGAACTCATTGATCCTAAGAATGCGACATTTACAGATGATAGTGGACGTCAAATGACTGTGGCTCAATATTATCAACAGAAAAAGGGTATTCGTTTACAATTTCCTAATATGCCTTACTTGTGGGTTGGTAGTAAAGTCAGAACCGTGTATCTTCCACTGGAATTTTGTGAAATTCCAGCGGGTCAAGCCACCAACAAAAAATGCTCTCCACAAGCGACAGCTGCAATTATTAAATTTTCGGCGACCTCAACCATTGACAGAAAAGCTAAGATTCGAAGTCTTTTAAGTCAAATAAACTATCAAACTGATCCCGTTGTCACTGGCTTTGGCATTAATGTCGACAAGAATTTCCAGAAAATTGAAGGGCGCGTTATCGAACCTCCAAAGTTAAAGTATTCGAACGGGCTAGTGACTCCGATAGGTGGAGCATGGAATGGGAAAAATTTCATAGATCCCGCAAAACCTTTGCCAAACGAACGGCAAAATGACCAAATCAAATGGTGCATCGTAAACTGCGATGATCGTACGTCTCAGCAAAATTTGATGGATTTCAAGAAAAATTTTATGAATGCGGCAAAGGATCAAAATGTTTATTTGAAAGACATTGTTGCTCAGGTGAGTTTTGTATTATTTCTAATTATTTCTAATTATCCTAATTATCCTAATTATTTCTAATTATTTCTAATTATCATTTTTTTTCACCGCTCGAATGAAATTGTTGCGGTTAACGTAACCGCCATTGAAATTTTGAAAGGGAGGGGGGTTTAACTTTTCGCATTTTTACTTTTTTTTTCGAAGCGAAAAGTGTCAATAGTAAACAAAAGTGAAAATTAAAAATGGAAAAAATTTAATATTTTCATCAAAGTCGCCTTTGTCTTTTCATCTCTTCGGATCTTTGGTGGTTGTGTTATCAGCGATTGACAGCTGTAAATGAATCAACTCGAATGAAATCTAATTTGTGCAACTCTTATCGACATTTTAGAATAAAAATATTTATTTAATCTTGTGATTTTCTATACTTTTGATGAAATAAAAGTTTCACACACATCTCACTTATGCGACAGCGTATACCCACCCACCCATCCCAAATGGCTATTTTTATCAGGTACGCGGAAGAAGAAAAAAATAGCAATAAAAAAGGTCCCGCAACAATTAACAATTATCCTAATTATTTCTAATTATCTAATTATCAAAAAAAAAAATTAAAAAAATTAAAAAAATAATTAGGAATAATTAGGATAATTAGAATAATTAGGAATAATTAGAAATAATTAGGATAATTAGGAATAATTAGAATAAGAGAGAGATAAAATATTATTTTTTGCTCAGGAAATCCGAATGTTGAGGGTAGATCGAACATTCCAACAGGACATTGAGAGAGAACTAGAGACTTGTTTGAATAATGGATATCGCTTAGTTGTGGTAATTGTTGTCGATAAAAATGACTGTTATGGTCGCGTTAAACAAGCTGCTGAGTTAAAAGTTGGAATCCTAACTCAATGCATTAGGGCAAACACAATTTTTAGAATGGGAAAAGGAAATCCGATGATGACGATTAAAAATATTTTGCTGAAAGTCAATGCCAAGTTGAATGGAAAAAATCATGAGATTGAAGAATTATCTTACAAGAATTTCAATCAAAAAGCATCGGGTGTAATGTTCGTTGGCGCTGATGTCACACACCCTTCGCCAGATCAGCGTGCTATTCCTTCTGTTGTCGGTGTTGCTTCATCTTATGACGATGTCGGCTTCAGATATTGTTGCGGCTGGCGCTTGCAAGATCCTAAGAAGGAAATGATTGAAGATTTGGCTGAAATTCTCATTGGGCATTTACATTTCTACTTTGCAAAGAACAAGTGCTTGCCAGGAAAAATTCTCTATTATCGCGATGGCGTTAGTGATGGTCAATTCAATGAAGTTCTTGCTGTAGAAATGACTGCCATTAATAAGGCCGTTCATACGATTTATGGAATTAAGCACCCTCATCCAAAAATTACATTCATTGTCGTTCAGAAACGTCATCACACTCGCTTCTTTCCAACACAAAAGGAGTTTACTGATGGACCAAAATTCCAAAACATTGTGCCTGGAACTGTTGTTGACAAGAATATTGTCCATCCATTCCAATATCAATTCTTCATGGCGTCTCATGCTGCAATTCAAGTGAGTTAATTGCTTATTTTTTAAGTTTAATGTTCAATAATATTTCTTCTAGGGAGTCACCAAGCCTTCAAAGTACTGCGTTTTGGTCAACGAATCGAAAATTTCCCCAGATGATCTTCAGGCAATCACTTATGGTAATTGAGATAAAAAAGAAAAAGTTTTAAATGTTTTAATGTATCCTCATTATACAGACTTGTGTCACCTCTTCACTCGCTGCAATCGAAGTGTTTCCTATCCAGCTCCAACATACTATGGTAATTTTATATTATCATCTGAACCAAAATATTTAATATAAAAATAATTAAACATTTTCAGCTCATTTGGTTGCTGCACGAGGAAAGAATTATTTCGCCGGTGATAGAATAAATTTAAGCAATTTGAAACGTGAAAATCAAATGCGAGTTATTCGACCGGCAATCGTTAATAATG
This sequence comes from Tanytarsus gracilentus, assembly GCA_038502055.1. Classification (NCBI taxonomy): domain Eukaryota; kingdom Metazoa; phylum Arthropoda; class Insecta; order Diptera; family Chironomidae; genus Tanytarsus; species Tanytarsus gracilentus. Next base: position 986,341 of record JAXRKN010000045.1, on the reverse strand, counting down.
CTCCTATGTTTTTCGTTTAATTTGGACATTTACATTTTCTTGTTAAAACGGGCTCTTGAATAAAAAACTAACCGTTCGTATAATTTAAAAAAAATAATTTTCCTCTATATTATATTTATTCAAAATTTTACACTTGATTGGTGATTTTTTTCTTAAATTTTAAAATTTAATCTCTTTGTATTAACCGCTTTTGGAAAACTCCGAATAATAATTGAATTTTTTTAAAACGAATTATAAATGAGAAAAACTTTTAATAAAATTATGTAATCTTTGATCATAAAATGATCGTTCTAAGGACCAAACAATTTTTTATTTAATTGCTAAAGTACTTAACAATAACAATGACATCAACATTATTCTTAATTCAATTTTAATACTTTTGTTAAAATCTATCAAGTCAGATTTTTCAAAATGTTCATAATCGTCTTCAATCTCTTCATCCATTACAATAAAATCTTGAACATCATCTGACAATTTTGTTTTGAAAGTTATAAACTTTGGCATTGGACATTGCATGAATTTTTCAGCCGAGAGTAACGGTTTCATTCTTTTCATTCGCATTTGAGAATCGTCGAATTCGTAGTAAAATTCGTTTTTAAAGAAATAAAGTTGATTTTCATAGGTAAATGCAGAATCAATGTCATAAACATCCCGGAATGCACTCGAAATTAATTTTGGATAATTTTTCTCAACTTGATTATTTTTCTCATCAAATCTCCAGTAATTTCTTCCACTTAATATGTAAATTCTGTTTTTAACTGACCATCGAAAAACAGCATCAATTTTCTTAACATTCCAATCCATTCCAATATGATAAAGTCGCCACTTTTCAATTAACTTCGTTGCTTCAAAAATGAAAATTTCATCCTTAATAAAGAACAAAATTTTGCCATTAGAGTTCTCGAAAACCGCATCGACACGTTCGAGATTTTCCGGAAGTTCGTTCCACATTTGTCTGATGTATTTCATTTCGTTAGCTTTATCTCCGGCATCGTCGGTGTCGGGTCGCCACATGAATTTGCCATGGAAAATAAACAATTCACCGCGGATTGTGGAGATTGCATCATAGCTCATATTGCATTTATCGAGCATTGTAAAGTCCACCTCCACTTTTGTGCTTTCACCGCTTGAATGAATTTGAGGCTTATAGGGCGCACCGTAAATATGTTGAATTCCTCGAACATCATCAGCCGAGAGAGTCGCGGTGTTTTCTGAATAGAAATGGTACATTACAGCGGAAGGATCGTCAGTATGACCGAGACCCAAACTATGGCCAAGCTCATGCAGTGCCACAGCGAAAAAACTGACTTTTCCATTGCTCGGCTCCTCATCAAAAAGCACATTAAAGTCCCAATTTATATCATCACGAAAATGAACGTCACCTCCAATGCCACTCCCCGGCGTGAATGCATGAGCCAATGTTAGATCTTTAAATTTATACGGATCAATTTCGGTGTGGTCTTCAGGCTCGAAGGAAATACGAATGTCTGCTTCATTGACTGATGAAATTTCCTCAAAAACTAATGAGCTGTGCTTTTGCCATATTTGCAATGCCTCAGAAATTGTTCGACGAATTTTTGATGACTCATAATAGTAACGTCCGTTCTTGTGATTAAAACTAATAGAGGTCAATTTAAAAATATAAATCAAACGTGTTAGAGTTCAAATTTTTTAAATTACCTCCAAGTTATGTGGTGTTTATGCCATTTCGTATTTGACAGCACATATCTTTTATGCCGATTTTTCTGAGCTCTTGGGAAATTATCAGACACTCCGCATCGAGGTGTTTTCATGAGAGTCAGCGTGCTTTTATCAATTTTCCCCGTTATCGCAATGTTTCCATGTTTCTAATTTTATAAATGAATTTTTGTATATTGATAAATTGCATAAAAAAACTTTTTTACTTGAAATTCTTTTAGAGCTTTATTGAATTCTACATGACTAATTTTATTATCACTTGATTTATTTTGAGATTTGTCATTTTTATGAAGATATCCAAACGTCTTTAAATAATTTACACTATTTTCATACTCAGTTTGTGTTATCGAGTGACTTTTAATCATAGAATTTATGCTAACTAAAACTAAAATTAAATTTAATAAAATTTTCATATTTTTTTGATTAAAGTCTTTACCAAATGCCAACTTAAAAAATACTAACTGAAAAATTACGATATCTTTTACTTAAAACACACGCCTATTGACTTTAATATAGAAAAAATGATAAGAAAATTGATAAAAATTTACGAAAATGTATTTTGTCATCGCACTTTCAACACTTCAAAATTTAACGTATGATTTAAAATTATTAACCCACAAAACAAAAACTTATCAAATTTATGTCAATTTTACGTAAAATCTGTATAAAAATTTTTTTTACGTAAAATTCATATACTTTTTAAATTAAAAAAATGTAAAATTTACATAAATTTTACATAAAATATTTTACGTCAAATAATTTAACATAAAATTTACATCAAATTTGACATAAAATTAATATAAAATATTTTATGTCAAATATTTTAACATAAAATTTACATCAAATTTGACATAAAATTAATATAAAATATTTTATGTCAAATATTTTAACATAAAATTTACATCAAATTTAACGTAAAATTTATATAAAATATTTTACGTCAAATAATTTAACATAAAATTTACATCAAATTTGACGTAAAATTTATATAAAATATTTTATGTCAAATAATTTAACATAAAATTTACTAATTTCGAAAATTTATATAAATATTTTATTAATTTAATTTATCAATTTCAAAATAAATATTTTATTATTTTCATTTTAATTTATATAATATTTTATATTTTCTTTCATATTATTTTATTCTTTTTTTTTATTTCATTTTATTTTATTTATTTTTATTTCTTTCTATACTTTATTATAATATATTTTACATTTATTTTTTTTTTTTTTTTTTTTTTTTTATTTTAATTTTATTATTTTTTTAACTTTTAACTCCTAATTTTATTAAAATTCCAAAATTTATTTTAAAAATTTATAAAATTACAAAATTTAATAAAATAATTTATAAAATAATTTACATAAAATTTATCAAATTTACAAAATTTATAAAATATTTTATTCAATTTTTACATTTTTTTCTCACTTTTTTTATTCAATTTTATAAAATTTTACGAAATTTTATATTTTTATCAAAATATAATCAATTTACATCAAATTTACTAAAATTTTACATAAAAAATATTCAAACCATTTTACCTAAAACCAAATCAATTCATTCAAGAAAATTTTCTGTATACCAATTACAATTTTTATAATTTAAAACTTCCAAAAATTTTATCTTAAATCATAATCCAAAATATTTTACTTCTTATAATGAGACTTCTTTCTTTCTTTTTTTTTCTAATATCACCCAAAAAATATTATTAAAAAAATTCAGAATTATTAATGTCAATATCTTCTAGATTTTCCATTATTATTTCAAAATAAGTCACAAAAAAAAAGCTTCAAATTTCTAACTGGCGAGAACATTTTTAATCCTATAATTAATTAAATAGCAGTTAATTTCTAAAATATTTTAAGAAAACTTTTTTATTAAATAATATAGAAAAAAATTTAAAAAATAAAAATATAAAAATCTATCCAAAAACCCCTAATAAATATTTTAAAATGGAGAGAAAGTTTTTTCTTATATAACTTCTCCATTTAGCAAATAAATTAAAAAAGCTTGGCGAAGTTTACGCGCGCAGTATAACAACATTTCTCCTCCAGAGCACGGTCGAACCTACAACGACGGGAAGCAAAAAATAAGTTTAAGTTTCTAATAAATATTCCCCTTCATTACAGAGCAAAAAACAACCAAGCCCAGACCTGATTAGCAAAAAACTAATTAAATTAATTTCCACAAAATGAAAATGAAATTTACTAAAATTTACATAAAAATTATAAAAAATTACGAAAAATACATAAGAATTATTAAAAAAATTATAAAATTTTTTAAAAAATTTTTACCAATTTTACTATAATTTACTAAAATATAATTTCACATAAAAATTTTACATAAAATACAAATTTTACATAAATTTTACAAAAATTTATTAAATTTTACATAAAATTTTACATAAAATAATAAATTTTACATCAAATTTCCAAAAATCTACAAAAAATAAAAATTTACTCAAAAATTTACTAAAATTTATTAAATTTATCTAAAATTTTTTGTGGGAAATCAGTTAGTTTTTTCAAAAAAAATTTATTGAGAATTCACAAGTAACTGATTTATTTTTAGACAATAACTTATAATTTAAGACTTTAAATGATATTTTACTGTAAAATCAATGTTCTTAAATAACTAGTTTTTAAATTCGTAAAATGAAAAACCATTTGATTGAAAAGATATGTTTGCGTAGTTCGCAGCTGATAACCTCATCAATATACTAATTTGTAAGAAAACAACGAGACAAGCCGTTAAATGTTTACAATGTTTCGCGCGAGAGAAAAAAATTATAAAGAAAAGCAAAACAGAGAATTTTTTCTCTCAACCGCTTTTGAATGTGTTGGCAGTGTCAAATATCTTATCTACATACATACGTCAATACTCATTTATTTTGAGAATATCATCATCATAAGTTAACGAAGTTTATTTGTACGCGAATTCTCTCAAAAATGAAAATGCTTTGTTTCTTATTCTCCCCCACAAAATTTTATCAATTTATATTCAATGATCTCATATGAGCTCTGTTAATCAAATTTTTTAAATCTTAAAAACCTTTTCAAATTACTTTTTTAAATTGAGCAAAGCAAAATTTTAGATTTCATTTTTTACAGTCCACACACCTTGCAAAATTCATTCAACATATATTTCTCTCGAAGAGAATTTTACATTTTTTTCTACAAATCATTTCGCGAGAGAAAATACATTCAACAAAGGAATTTCATTAAAGGCAGTCTATTTTATTTTTTTGCTCTGCTAAATTTGATCGGAAGTCATAAAAGACGACAGAATTTTATTATTGACAATGTCATTGTGGAACCAATTGGTTCAATTGCCGCCGCAGGCTTTTGAGAAGCTCCAAAATATTTATGGGAGTAGTTTCCCATTGGAAATTCGGCAGTATCTCTGCCGATGGTTGGAAGCACAGTTAATGTAAGTTTACAGACCTAAAAATAGGTCGAAAAAATATTTCTAAGAAACCGGCGTCTTAAAAAACTAAATTAATTGAAAGGTTTATGGCACTACTGGAGATATGACCGAGCAAAAAAATACATGTATATATATTTAATGGCCTTGAATATTTTTAAAGATATGAAAAATTATTTTCAAGCGAGTCGCGCTTTTCTTCGATAGCAATGCAAAAAGTCAAAATGAGAAATTTACAATCTTTTTTTAAATTTTTTCGTAGAATTTTTAAACTTTTTTTCCTTACTAAAATTTGAATACTATTTAAATTCTAACTAAATAATTTGGCAACAAAATTATCTCACAAGCGTTATTCGTTATCTAATTTTTATAAACAGTTGCTATGAAAATCTAATCTTTTACAATTCTCCCGAATATCTCTAGAAACAACACACAATCTTACAGTCGTCGTGACTTAGCACAGAATTTTTTCACTCAACTAATTGAACAAATCAAAAATACAGCAGAAACGATGCCCCTCGATAATTTTACTGTAAAATTTCGTCTCCTCGACTCTGCAAATAAACTCCGTCAAATCTACGAAAGTGATCCAACACAACTCTACAAACACCTCTGTAGCTGTATGGAGTTTGAGAAAAAACTCCTCGCAAACCCAACAGAACAAATCAGTTTCACCATGACTGTTCGGAGTGATAATGGTGCAATGGACATTACACAGGCATTGATAAAACTGAGAGATCAAGTGCTCGATAACGAAAAAGAAAATCGTAATTTAAAACGAGAATACGAAAATTTTTGCCTGTTTTTAGATCACTTCGCAAAACGTAAAACCTTCTTTGAGGAAAATGAAATGCAAAGACCAGAGTTAAGTGCACAATTTGTCACTGCAAAGCAAGAGCTTAGTAATCATCTGATGGTGTACATTAATCGAATTAACTCAATGAGAATTGGATTAATTGATAAATTTACACTGACACTAAGTGAAGTGGAAAAAATACAGAAGATAATAAATGAGCAATTTCTCTGTAAATGGATAAGAGAGCAAAAATTAGCAGGAGTGAAATGTCTCGGCTCTCAAGCAAACCCAAATCAATTGGATATCATTCAAGGATGGTTCGAGCGTAAAGCGGAAATTTTATGGAAAACTTTTTGTGAAATCAAGACAATGTTAACCTACCGAAGTCAAACGAACCTAACGCAGTATGAGCAGAATTTACCGGATATTATTCCAGAGTTGCAGCAAAAAAGTGTTGAACTACTGGAAAAATTAATTGTGAGCTCGTTCATAGTTGAAAAACAACCTGCACAAATTATCATACAAGAGAAAAATGGCGGAAAAAGGTATGCCAATATTTATTTACTTTTTTAAATTTATAAACAAATTAAAATGTTGAAATTATCATCATTCACTCATTCAAATATATATTTTTCAGGTTTTCGTCGAAGCTTCGTGTATTGATTGGAAATGCACTTAATACCGGTCTGTATAACACCATGGTCAATGTCTCCATTATTTCCGAGCAGCAAGCACAAATCATTCAAAGTACACCAAACGAAACAACAATTAAGTTTCAATCTGGTGAAATAGTTAACTGCGTTGGAAACTTAGAATTTAATAACGCCACTAATCATTTGTGTGCTGAGTTTAAAAATATGCAACTAAAGAAAGTAAAGCGTGGCGATAAGAGTGGAGAGGATAAGATTGTTGATGAAAAGTTTTCGCTTTTCTTTCAAGCAAAAATTAGCGTAGGTGATATGGTGTTTGCTGTGTGGGCCATGTCTATTCCGGTCGTGGTTATTTCACATGCCAAGCAACAAATGGATGCTTTAGCAACTATTATTTGGGATAATGCATTTTCTGAGTTGTATCGAGTGCCATTTGTGGAGCCTGAGAAGGTCAAGTGGAGTCAATTAGCAGAAGTTCTCAACTTAAAATTTACTACATCGACTGGACGCGGCTTAACACCCAATAATTTACATTTTCTTTGTGAAAAACTTGTGCGACAACCATTAGAGTTTCCAATATCGGCCGATTTTGAGATCACTCGTGCACAATTTTGTAAGGATTTGATTGGCGTCGATTTTACATTTTGGACATGGTTCTATAAAGCTTTAGAGCTCACTCATGATCATCTTAAAGAGCCTTGGAGTGAAGGATTGATTGCCGGCTTTATCAACAAGGCAAACACCGAATATTATCTTTACCAATGTCAGCCTGGAACTTTTTTACTTCGCTTTTCTGAAAGTGTTTTAGGTAAGTTATCAACTACAATACTTAACTACTTAAAGATAGAGTTCCAAGAACTCCACTAAAAATAATCATATCGTAATTGTTTGTGCTGATTTAGTAAAGAAACTGAAAGATTATTGACATTATAATTAATTGCAAAATAAGATTAAACTTTATTAATGCTTAAGTCAGGCAGCCTAAGAGGGATTTTAAAGTTTTAATTTTATGTTTACAGAATTGCTAAAAATATTCATTAAAATATATTTTGATTTTAGGCGGCATCGTGATATCATGGGTAGCAAATCTTGGACTCGACCGAATCAGACATTTAACACCATTTGTAAAACATGAATTCGCAAGAAAATCCTTATCAAATTATCTTCGTGATATGAGTGAAATGATCACCTTATACATTAGTGAACAAATTTCGATTCCGAAATATGACGCATTTGGAAAATACATGACGGTCTCTTTGAATGGAGAAAACAGAAATAACAATTATGTCCCCAGAGATTTTAAAATTACCTACGATGGAGAAAATTCACAAGGATCAAATAGCTTGCGGGAAATTGAGCTGAGAAATGAGTTAGATGCTATTTTGGACAGAGCTGAGATGTAAGTATCTTTGAAAAACATTTTTTACTGATAATTATAACTTTTATGTTCCTTAGAATGGATATTGGATCAGCTCAATCTGTGATGGAGGGCTTGGACTTGAATAGTTCACCTGATCAACAAAACCTTCCAGCTTTTCTATCATCATTTGCAAACATCGCTTTGTCACCAACATCTTCATACTGAATCAAGTGCCATAAAATTTTTGATTATTGTTTAAGTGTGTTGATAATTTTATAATTAAGATTTCATGTGTTGTAAAGAACCGGTGTTAATTACCAATTAAAAAATTTAACAACAATTTTTAAGTTTAATAATAAATTCAATATTTTATTTTTGTGGTTAAAGCACCATAAAAACTGTTATTGAAATATATATTTGAGAAAGTTTACTTTTTAAAAGTCATTGTCGTCTAAATAGCTAATCTTATTGTGACAAAAATTTTGTGTAAAAACAAATAAAATTTTACTTTTGACAATATTTTGGATTTTAATTAAATTTCAGTCATAATTCAATAATTAGGTTTAAAAATTTAAGACTTCTTTTTAGTGATCCACATTCACAATTTTGTGGCAACGTTTCAAAAAATACGTGATTGCTTTACGATTGCAGTTGAATATATTTTTTAGCTATAGCGTCAGATTATGTTGTATTGAAATTATAATTGACATTTTTTTGAGATTCTGATATTAGTAAATTTCAAAAAGGTTTGAATATTTTCAGTTTTAATTGAATTAAAAAACAAAAGTCTTCAATAATGCATATCCATATACTCTATAACAATTATTACAATAACTAAAACAAATTAATTGAGATTAAGACTTAATTTCCTTTACATTAAATTAATTTTTTTAAATTTGTTTCTTGCCTGATTATTCATTTCTAATTAAACTTTGATTAATTTTGATTTTTCTAGATATTTCGATAAAATATTTCAACATATTTTAACCTAAGTTAAAATTAAAAATTAGAATACAATACAAGTAGGTACAATCGGAATTTTTTTTCATTGCGACTTTAAGTTTATTTTGTGACTTTAAATATATTTCCATAACTTAAAATAATAAATTAAATATCCACACAAAATGACTTCACAAATTAAAATTCATTTAAATATTAAATGAAAAATACCAACAATATCACGATTTTGCTTTCATGACATGCCAAACAAGATAAATTAATTGGAGACAACATGCATTTGTCATTGCACTAAAAATCACTTTTCACATGTCCATTTAATTATAGACACAAATTCACAGAAGATAAATTTAATTAATTAACTTTTAAACAAAATGCATGCGACTGTCGGATGCTCAAAAATCAGCAAAGGGTAATTAAAAATGCTTTGGACATGAACATGAAGAAATTATTCAAAATAATATCACTATTTATTGCTCGGGATGATTTAAATTTAATTGTTATATGTCATATAGTGCGAATATTTGGCTTAAAATGATAACAAAGCTTTTAAAGAAAATTTTTGTCGTTAATTTAACTAACAATTTTTTATAGATTAGATTAGATAACAGTCAGGTAGCCACTACCGAAGTAGGAAGACGTCCGACGCAACCTCACATGATTGACCCGCGATTCCTCAGAAAAGCGAAGCCTAGTGGGCTACTTAGGCAAGTATCTACAGTCGATACGAACCACAGGTACGAACACACCCCTGACTGGAGTAAATACAATTAGATAATCATTAGTGAGAACCGATGCCGGGCAAACACCCTCTATCATCGGCTTTGGTTAATAGGGAATTTTAAAATACCTTTACGGCAATGTTAGTGTGTTAGTGTTTTTTTTGTAAGTTTTTGTTTTCGAATGATTTTTTGTTTGTAGTTTCTAGTGAAACTACGGTTAAGAACAGTCTTGTTTACTGAGCAGATATTACAGTTTCCAACTAATCAAAACCAAATCAACATATTATTTGTCTCAAATCACTTAGATAAAAGCCGTGATTCCACCACTACCTTCCTCAACTGAGACTAGTGTACACAGTTGGTGTGTCGAGTCAAAATATATGTCCGTTGTCCATTTTAGAACAATCACAAACACAAACCCTCCCTCGAGATCGAAGTGTGCAAATCCCTTAACTCCTATCTATAAATATCCTTTCAAACAAAATTACAAGTCCCAGGCTGACATTTTTATTTTGAAAATGAAATTTACCCAATTCACTCATCAACAAAAAAAACTTCCCCTGTTTAACCTAAACTTGTTTCAAAATAACTCCACTTCCGTTCCTCAACTGATCCTTACCGGATTTCAGTTGGACCCTGTCACACTTTTACCAAAATAAATTACATTACATTACATAGTTACCCATGAAAGTTTTCTTGAAAAATCCTCAATGGACAATTTTTTCCAAAACAGACTTCCTTCCTTCCAAATTAAGTGTACTCGAACATTTCCTATCACTACCTGTCCTAATCTAACTAACTAGCCACTTTTACCTACTCTAGCACTGCCAAAACCCAATTAATCACCGGAGCAAATAATTTTTGCAACTCACTTTTTCAACGCACACTTCGATCCTCTCTTAAATTAACTAACAATTTTTTTTAAACTAAAATTTTTTAATTTTTATTTGAACAAAAAATTTGTTTTAGGTCTTTATAAATTTATATGAAAAAATTAAGCAGAAATTATAAATTATTTAAACCAACAAAAGTATCATGTTATTACATTACACACACAATCTGCATTACCGCTATCATTATCATCTATCGCATTCAATTTTTCATTTATCATATGCACATAATTAATGACTTCTTTCATGAAATATCGCAGGCTGCACACACACAAAATGAGTCATCTAGAAAAATGGCACCAGCCCATCATCCTCTACATGTGTCCAGCTGAAAAAACATTTTATGCGCTCACCGTCGAGCAAACACCACACACGAAGCAATTAATTATAACTTTTATTTTATGGATAATTTTTTTTCCGTCATGTTTTTCCATATGTGATTACAAGGTATTTCTTCGTGTGTGCAGTGTGTTGAACATTAATTAGCGTAACAGATTGCTAAAGTTTTTAATAAATTTTTGATATTTTTTACCGGTTTTTGTGGTTTTAATGTCCACTGAGTGGAAAACTTTTATAATTCGGGAATTTTACAGCGAAACCGTGATGTTTTTTGGTGTGCAAAATGGAGACGAGAAAATAAATATGTTGCCACATATACGACGTGTGCTGATGAATTATGTCGCAACAAAAAACTTTTCTTTACATGAAAAATATCCAGATGAATGAAAAAAGTTTCATTTTTAAAAATGCTGCGATAATTATATGCATGGAAAAATAATTGGCGAGATAATTAATTATTATTTAGTTAATTATTTAAAATTTACAGCAGGGTAAAATGATTTTTATTCGAAATCAATTAACAAAGAGATTTTAAATAAATCCTTTAAATAAACACTATTTTACATTTAATGCCATACCACCAAATTTTCAATGAAAAATCTGATCCAATTCTCTTTTGTAATGAATCCAATTTTTTTTATTTACTCAAGCAATGTAATTATTGGATTCAATCCTCTTTCATCTATATTGCCACATTCACATTTTAATCCCCGCAAATTTTTCTTCTCTCTCGTTCAATTTAGCAAAAAAGTACATTCAGAGATTTGTGAATGCGGTACCCGGATGAAGAAGCGAAATTTATCGGAAGGTTTTTCACTCGATTTCACAAAATTCCAGTTTAATCGAATATCTTTAAGCGCTGATTTATTTTGCAGCTTTTTATTCTATTTGTATTTCGTGATTTATTGCAGGGTGCATTGGAGAGAAGAGTTAGATGAGTTAAGAATCGGGGAAGATTTTAAAAGTTGTCGTATGTAATAAAGCTTTTTTAAAAAAATTCTATTCTCTACAGTCAAAAACTATTTTTCAAATTTTTTTAATTTTTTCTGAAAAAAAAATTATTTTTGAAACTTTATTTTTTCATACAAAAAATATCGATAAAAATCCACAAAATAAATATAAAGCTTAAAAACGGTTTCCTTTATCTTTAGAACTTTTAAACCCATTGACGTTTCCCTTCCGTTTGCAGCTTGTGTGAATATGACAGTGCGCTATTTTAGCTTTTTCATCAAAAATATATGAATAAAATTTTCTCAAAAAGAACAAACTTTTTCATCTTCCACACAAAATCATCAAAAAGTACTCTCGAAATTTTTAAGCTTAAAAAAATTGTAAAACGATGAAGTTACGCGAAATTAAAAAAGTTTACTATTTGCTAAAAGTTCAGTTGAATGAACTTGAAAATGTACAATTTTCTCAACTCCTTCATGATTGTTGACAGTTTGGATGTAATAAACAAGCGAGAGAGCAAAATAGTGAATGGAAATGTGCAAGCTGGGTAAATATTTCTACAAAGGATTATTCTGTCATACTTAGAGGAACTTAAAATAACATAAATGCTTAGGTGCACATGCAAAAATAAATATGAAAATGTTATATCCTTTAAAGGATTAATTGATCAGATCAAAATTTAGCAAACGGCATCGAAAAGAAATAAAACTTTTTAATCTTAATATAAGCTTGAAAGGCAAAGATTTTCCTCTTAAAAATTCTTAACAACCTCGCATGCAGTAAATTGAAAAATTATCTCTAAATTGACATCGTAAAGTGTCACTATGTGAAACTTTATCGCACATACGAGAGAAAACTTTCGCTGTACAGAATTTCCAAGTTTCACATCTCAAAATCCAATTTTCCCTCAATCTTTCTCGAGAGTTTCGTCGAAAATGGTCATTGCAATTTAAACGCGCACAATGAGTTTAACGTTACAACGATAATGGAGTTGAAATGTTACGAATAAAAATCACTCACGATCTAAACGTGTAATTGAGAATGAAAATGTCTTAAATTCCATTAAATCAATATGAAAAAGAAAATTCCATTTGAAGAGTTAAAAAGCATCAGACAAAGTCAAGAGAAGTGCGATTGTTTGAAATTTTTAATTACTCTCACTTTTTTTTGTACAGGCAGATAAAAAATTTTAATATTTATAAATGTCAAGTTTTCTCACAATTTTCTCTTACAGAATTCTATTCAATCAAATAAATACATTAGAAGTGATGGAATTATCGTAATAGAGCAGATGTGGATCCCTCACAATACACAAAACATACGTGACATATGTGTAAGAAGGTTTTTTAGGACTCTAATGCAGATGGATTGAAAATGATGTGATGTGTGAGAATGAATGTTCATTGAGAATGAACGTGATGTGTTGTGAAAATGGATTTTTCACTCACAAACACCTACGTGCTGATAAAGAGTAGAAACCGTGAAGAAAAGTATGATAAGACGAAGACAGGTGAGTAACGCGAAGGATTTTAGAGTTTATTAAATGTGATTTTGTCCAGGGCTGAGAAGGTATGAATATGAGGGTCCTACAGTGCCCCGCAGTGCCCAGTTTTTATTATTCAACCCCAATGTCCTACAGTGCCCCCCCCCCCTCCCTTCAATTCTTTCCCCCAGTGCCCGCCAACAACACATTTATTTTCATGTTCTCAGCCCTGGGATTTTGTTGCAAGTTAAAGGAAATTTCTCTTATTCTTCGCATTACGCTGATATAAAACTCTAAATAACTCATTTAATGGCGAAAAATGGCAGCAGTTTTCTGCTGACTTAAATGCAACAATTCATGTGACGTTCATTGAGATAAATGGTTATTATTTGCAACAACTGTAACAACATGCAGCAGCAAATGTGAGGCAAACTTTAAACAATTTTCATAAAACCATAAACATTTTCATTGTAAATTTTTTCTTCTACCTACCTAATATTAAAAATTATTTTTTAAACAAATTTTTTTATCCAAAAATTACCATCCGAAAATCTTTTCAAGAAATTTTTTTACTTCCATCAGTAGCAAGAAGCAGCAATCACCGAAAAGAGAGAGAAGACAATACACACTGCACAAAAGAGCGAAGTTAAAGAATATTTATTGCATATCGTTTTAATATCATTACATCGTTGTATGTCACCCTCTAATGGAAAAATGTGTTTGCCTTTTGTGAGCATATGCTGCTGGCACTGTTACACATTTTTGCTCATTCCAATATTCATTGTGTGCAATAGACTTTATTTTGCCACTTCTGCATTTACATGCATGACAAACGTGCTATAAAAAAATTACAGTGCACATTCCAAGTGCTTTATCTGGCATCACACAAACACATGTTAAAAAAAAATAATGTAAATTTTTAGGAGAAAATATTCCTTCGAGTTTTCTTTTTTATTTTCTCTAACGTCTATCTTCATGAGGATAGGAATATGTTGAGCATATTGCATGCAATTTATCTAAAGGATTGGTCTCAAATTCGTAAAAGTAAGTTTATAATAATTGTGAAATCTTTCAACATAATTTTTCACTTTCCTATAAGCCACATTGATTGATCACTAAACTATCTCTGTGAATATATCAACCTCAAATTATGGTTGACAAAAGCTTAAAAATCAACATAAAAACCAGAGCTTGAGAAGGATTTCGTAAAGGTGGAACGGGAAAGCAATTTTTCATACCTTTTTTCTCTTGCTTGCGTGTCGCCCCAAAAATAAAACATTTGAAACAATGCAAATGGATATAAACAGGAGGCGAGTGAGAAAGATAGTCTTAAACTCTCTCTGTGTGGTTTTCCTCTTTCACATGCATGTGATAAATTGTTGAAGGTGGATGATTAAGAGCTTTTTGAGGGGGCATTCGAAGGAAGATCCATTGAATTCGGTTTAGTCATGAAAAAGGATTAACATTATACATTTTTATATGGAAATATAGTCCGATTAGGAAGCTAAAAAGACATAACTCAATTATAATCCCAAGGGCAGCTGTGCATGTTGCATAACAGAAAAAAGTTCAAAAATAAATTTAAATATTTTTTTTCTTAAATTTGATATTTAAATTTAAAAAAAATATTAAAATTTTAGAATCATAAAATCTAAGACATGACGTGACTGTAATTTTTTTTTCTATTTAGATTGCAGAACGAATGTAAGCAAAGAGCGAGTGAAAAATTAGCATGGTAATCCATTGTTCAATTGTTCAATGGCTCCTGCTGTAGCAACAAATAAATGAGGCTATTATTTTAATCTTCAATGCATGGTTAATGTAGTGGAATTGTGTGTATCTCTTGAGCTCGCAATTCTCCACTTTTTTATGTATTATGTGCATTATTTTAGCATTTTGCTTTTTGTAAATGTGTGTCTCCTTTAACTTCCTTTCTCTCTCTCTATCTCTATATCTCTCAGCTACTCCCGCTGTGTACAGTATTATGCAAATACACGGATATGCTTCATTATGCATTAAGCAAAATAGTCATAGAGATAAGTTTATTCCTCGTAAAGTCGGATATTGTGGAA
Organism: Tanytarsus gracilentus; assembly: GCA_038502055.1. Lineage (NCBI taxonomy): Eukaryota > Metazoa > Arthropoda > Insecta > Diptera > Chironomidae > Tanytarsus > Tanytarsus gracilentus. Next base: position 970,999 of record JAXRKN010000045.1, on the reverse strand, counting down.
GAGAAAATCGATTGAGTTATGGGTTTGAAATAAATCTTCTTTTATTTATCGTTCTTTATTTTTTATGTTATTTAAAGAATTTGTACCAGAGAACTAATGAACTGCGACAGTGATTTTAAATTACATTTATTGATTTATTTTAAGGGCATTTTCTTTAAGTTTGTGTTTACTTTTTGATTACAAAAGAGAGAAACTAAATAATAAATTCGACTGCATTTTTAATATGGCCTTTTTCAAACATAATTTTGCATCATTATGAAATAAATATGCTAAACACATGGGTGTCAAAATTGATCACATTTATCAATTTCTCTTATCAAATGATTTCTATAAACACATTAAAATTATCAATAACAGAAGAGGCCATTGACCATTGACACACATTCAGTTAAAGTCGTTTCAATAATGTTTTTATAAAATATTTTCATTATTCACACACTTACGTTTAAAAATTGTACAGCTGATTATTTTTCCGCTCCTATGTATTTTATCTTGATTTTCTTTGCGATTTCATTTAGTAACTCTTTGAACTTGAAATAGAAAAGACAAAAAAATAACGCACCAGAAAAAAAGTAAAAATTTGAAAAGAAAATCTATTTCATAATATTGCAAAAAGAGAAAATATTGCGATTCCATTTTTAATTTCAAATAAAATTAAAAATAATTATTTTAAAATGATAAGTGAAGACTTTTGCAAGGATAATTTTTGGGTAGGTTCAAAAAAGTTATATTAAAGGATAATTACATGTAAGTCTTATAAAATTTGCTTTCTCATTACTTCCTTGACCACATGATTTAGATCTACAATAATAGTCTTTAAATAATTAACTTTAATTTGTGACTTAAATTGACCAAATTAAACCAACAAAACTTAAACTTAAAACATCAAATTTACATATATTTTTTTATTTGCTCAAACTCCAAAATTATAAATCCGCGAAAGATAAGATATCATAAAACACGTCAAGGCGCTACCGATGATAAGCTAAAATTACAAAAATAGGCTTTCCCAAGGAAAGAAAACACACAATAATTATCATTTTTATCAATCATAATAAAAATAGAAAACGTTAAAATGGGGGACAGAATAAAAATTTCATGGGTGTGGAAATCATTAGACATTGAAAGTGTTACTAAAGGCACATTGACTTCAAAAAGCACATGGTTGAGTTTATCAGCAATTAAGTGGTCGCGTGTGTAGCACGTTAACGGGCGATAATGGTTGTCAGTAACTAAAATAAAATTATTTAAAGCTTATACGAGAATTTAATTGCTAATGAAAAAGAAAATTCGTTTGAGTGTTTTAATTTCTTTAATTAAATTTGTATTTGAAAAACATTAAATGAATATAAAGAGTTTATCAAAGATTTGTCTGATGTTACATCTTCAATTAATCAAATTGGCGCTTCAAAGTTCAAGTTTTTGATGTTGAAAATATTAATTGCAAAATATATTTTTAGAACACTTCTCTCACATGGGACCCGGAAAATCCAGATCTCACATTTTGCTTCAAAAACTCAGCCTTAATTTGGGTGCCATGTGGATTTCTCTGGCTTTTCTCACCACTCGACATCTATCGTCAACATAAAAGCCGCTACAATCACATTCCATATTCAGTCTTGAACATCCTCAAATTCCTTTTTATCTGCAAACTCATCGTACTCTGTTTTATCGATTTGGCGATGATGATAACAGTAGAAAGCAGAGGCATTGAAATTTATGGCGTGCAATTTGTCTCAATTGGCGTCAAAATTTTGACATTTGTGAGTAATTGAAAAAGTTTTTTTGAGTGGGGAGGGGGAGTTATTCAGGCAGTGCAGTATGAAAAAATCTTAAAAATTTCTTCCTAATTTCCGACATCAATGACCAAATTTTTTCTATCACAGAGTTTCGCCGCCTACCTTCAAATGCTTCACAAGTCGAAAGGCCATCGAGCGTCGAAATTTTTATTCATATTTTGGTTTGCAATCAGTTTCTTTGCCTTACCACAGCTGCGATGGGAAATTCATAATTTTAATATTGATTTCACAATGGCAGACACATTTTGGCACTCTTATCACTTCTTTAGCTTCGCATCATTTTTCACACTCATTTGGCTGATGACAATTGCGAGTGCTTTTTGTGATAAACCTCCTGATAACTCATCGTATCCCAAAAGTGACAAATCAAGTCCAGAACTTGCAGCTGGAGCTTTAAATCAGCTTTTCTTCTCATGGTTCACAAAAACAACTTGGATGGGATGGAAGAGACCGTTGACCGAAGCTGATATTTTTGAGGTGAATCCACAATTTGCATCAAACCAGCTTGTGCCAGTTTTTGACATGAATTTCAAAAGAAGCATCGAAAAAAATTCTAAAAAGACTTTGAAAAGTTCCAAGGATGAAAATATGGAAAGTAATAAAACTAATGGAAAAGTTCTAGTTACACTTTGGAGGTCCTTTGGTGGTGAGCTCATGGTCTCGCTTCTTCTCCGAATAATTATCGACTTGCTTCAATTTTCGCAACCATTTTTGCTGGCTGCACTAATCGCTTATGTGTCAGCAAATGGGGCATTGTGGAAAGGCTTGTTGCTTACTTTCACATTTTTCGGTGTCTCATTCATCCTGGCACTCATGAATGGACAGCAAATGCTAATAGCCTATCATGTTGGCGTTAAAATTCGAACAACACTAATCAGTGCCATTTATCGAAAGGCTCTGAAAATCTCGAGTTCAGCAAAGAAGAACACAACCGTTGGTGAGATTGTAAATTTAATGGCCGTTGATGCTCATCGATTTTTCGAAATGTCACCGTACATTTTAATTGGTGTGACAGCGCCATTGGTCATGGGACTAGCGTTGTACTTTCTCTACTTTTTCATTGGTGTGTCAGCATTTGCCGGACTCGCCGTGTTGATTCTAATGTTTCCAGTATCAGGCTTCATGGCCAGTCGTCTACAAACACTTCAATATCAGCAAATGAGTGTAAAAGATGAGCGTGTAAAGTCCATTAGTGAAATTCTGGCTGGTATTAAAGTGATTAAGTTTTATGCATGGGAACCGAGCTTCCAGACGACAATTGCAGAAACGAGAGAAAAAGAGTTGAAATATCTTAAAGGTGCAGCTGTTCTGAATGCAGGGACAGAATTTATTTGGACACTCACACCATTTTTGGTGTCCTTCGTAACATTCACAACTTATGTGATGTTGGGAAATGCTTTGACCGCTGATATCGCCTTTGTTTCAATTGTGCTTTTTAATATCCTCAGACTTCCAATGACCATGCGTGAGTTAAAAGTTTTAATCACTTAAAAAATATTTTTAAAAAAAACTTTCACAGTTCCAATCACGATAAACTTTTTTATGATGGCTTGGGTGTCAGTAAAGAGGCTCAATAAATTCATGAACTCAAATGAATTAAATCCCGATAATGTCAAAAATAATTCCAGTGAATTTGCGCTGTCAATTAAAGATGGAAATTTTGCATGGGTCACAAATGACACTGTGCTTAAAAATATAAACTTAGAAGTTAAGAAAGGAAGCTTAACTGCAGTCGTTGGAGTCGTTGGATCGGGAAAATCTTCTTTAATCAGTGCTTTATTGGGTGAAATGGAAAAACTTGGTGGAAAAGTAAATGTAGATGGCCGATTAGCGTTCGTGTCACAATTACCATGGATACAAAATGCAACACTAATGAATAATATTTTATTTGGAAAAACTCTTGACAAAGAATTTTACGAAAAAGTAATTTATGCTTGTGCATTAACTTCTGATCTCACAATGCTCCCCGCCGGTGATCAAACAGAAATCGGAGAGAAGGGAATTAACTTGAGTGGAGGTCAAAAACAACGTGTTGCACTAGCGCGAGCAGTCTATAGTCGCGCTGATATTTATATTCTCGACGACCCTTTGAGTGCAGTTGATTCCCACGTTGGCAAACATATTTTTGAGAATATTTTAGGACAAAATGGATTGTTAAAAAGCAAAACCCGATTTCTAATTACCCACGCAATTTCTTATTTACCAAAAGTTGATGAGATACTTGTGATGAAAGATGGAGAAATAACTGAAAGTGGATCCTATAGGTAATCTCAATTTTTCTAATCTTTTTTTAAACTTATCTTAAAATATTTTCTAGACAATTGCTGGCTCAAAAAGGCGCTTTTTCAGAATTTCTTCTTCTTTATCTCCTAGAGCATAGCGACGATGAAGGTAAATTAAAAGTCACCTTTAAAAAAATTAAGCTAATCTCGATTCACCAGACCTCGCCGATATCAAAAACGAACTCAAAGTTGAGGACATAAAATTAATTATGCAGCGGTCGAAATCTCGAACCGCAAAAGTCTCGACGAGAGTAAGCGAGAGTCAATCAATGAAAAGCGACACTCGCCGTCGCACGAGTCGAACATCAAATAGACAAAATGAGGAATCATCTGCAACAGTTGAAACCACAAAGAGTGGCGATGAAGGAGGCGAACAACCAAGTGATACGCTCATAGAATCTGAATCAGCGGCAGTGGGAAGCGTCGCTTTTGGTGTTTATGCTCGTTATTTCAAAAGCATTGGATCTGTGTTGATTGCATTCGTTTTCATTTTTGCACTCAGCAGTGAAGCATCTGCTGTCATGTCGAACTGTAAGATTGATGATGATTGCATGGAATTTCAAGAAACTAATTAATTTTGTATTTGAATAGTTTGGATCACATTATGGGTGTCGAATGATGCTGCTGCAACTGACAATTCGGTTCGAAACTTTTTTGTTGCAATTTATGGAACTTTTGGATTATTGTTGGGTACGAAGTTGTTTCCTTCCAAAGCTTTTTATAATTTTAATGAATTTTTTAGCCGTCACATATTTTACTGCCGCTCTTTCTTTCGCGTTCGGTGCCATTAAAGCAGCTCGGAATCTTCACTCTCGCCTCCTTTACAACATTCTTCGTCTTCCTCTTTCGTTCTTCGACACAACACCATTAGGAAGGATTGTCAACAGATTTTCGAGAGACACCGACATGATAGATTGCTATCTTCCCCCAATGTTATTCTCATGGGTTGCGATGTTCTTCAACGTGATTGGAACAATTTTTGTCATCTCATATTCCACACCATGGTTTCTCGTTGTGGTTATTCCACTTTCAATTGCTTATTATTTGTTTCAAAAGTTCTACATTGCCACATCGAGACAATTGAAACGCTTAGAGTCGATAACGAGATCGCCAATTTATTCGCACTTTTCCGAGAGTGTAAGTGGACAATCAATCATAAGAGCTTACAAAGAGGAAAAGAGGTGAGCAATTGTCAAAGGGGTGAACAACTGAAATAATTTTTAATTAAAATGTTGGAAATTGAGATTTTTTATTTATCCAGCTGTTTTTGCAGTTGTCATTAAATTTCTCTTAAAATTCAGATTCACAGTCGAGTCGGAAACCAAAGTGGATCACAATCAGGGTATCGCTTATCAATCCCTAATCGCTGATATGTGGCTAGGTGTCCGATTGGAAATCGTTGGAGCATTTATTGTGCTTTTTGCATGTTTATTTGCAATTCTCGAACGCTATGATATTGAAGAGGCAACAGTCGGGCTTTCAATCTCATATGCACTCCAAATATCAGCGGTTTTGAGCTATTTTGTGATGATTTCAACAGAGGTGAAATTTATATGATATATGAGAAATTTTGCATTTAAAATTAAATGACCACATTCAGGTTGAAACAAATATCGTATCAGTAGAACGGGTGGAAGAGTATGCAGATTTGCCTCAAGAGGCACCGTGGAAAAATTCATTTGTGGTGGATGAAGCTTGGCCAACGAATGGAATCATCGAGTTTAATGACTTTGAAGTGCGCTATCGAACTGGACTTGAGTTGATTTTAAAAGGAATTTCATTTACATGTAAGAGTCAAGAGAAGATTGGAATTGTCGGACGAACGGGTGCTGGAAAATCAAGCATGACACTCTCATTGTTCCGCATTATCGAAGCAGCTGGCGGAAAAATTGTCATTGATGGAATCAATATTGCCAACATTGGCTTACATTCTCTCCGAAACCGTCTGACAATCATTCCACAGGATCCTGTTTTATTCAGTGGTTCATTGAGGATGAACATTGATCCATTCAGTGCATATACCGACGACGAGATATGGATAGCGTTAGAGCATGCTCATCTAAAAGCGTTTGTGAAAACACTCCCCGAGGGATTGACACATAAGGTTAGAAATAATAAAATACACTTAATATACTTTAATTAATTTTTGTTTTTAATAAACATTTGAATCCATTAAATTTACTTCTAAAAAGGTGTCGGAAGGAGGTGAAAATATGTCGGTAGGACAACGTCAGCTCGTATGTCTCGCCAGAGCTCTCCTTCGAAAAACAAAAGTTCTAATTCTCGACGAGGCGACAGCAGCAATTGACATTGAAACCGACGAGCTTATCCAGAAGACAATTCGTGCTCAATTTAGTGACTGTACAATTCTCACAATTGCACATCGACTTAACACTATCCTCGATTCTGATCGAATAATCGTGCTCGAACATGGCAAAATAGCGGAATTTGATACTCCGAGTAATTTATTGGCTGACAGTAATTCGCTATTTTATGGGATGGCTAAAGATGCGGGGATTGTTGAATAAAATGAGAGTTTTTAGTGAAAGTATTAAAAGTCTTTTTATTGATATAATGGATTGTGATGATAGTTTATGGGTATTTAATGCGGTTTCCATCGAGAAATTTTAAGAGCTTCCATTAGCAGTTTATTGATCGTTAATCAAGAGTGCAAAATTCAGAAACTGAATTAAGTTTAGTTCAGAAAAAATTTACTTTATGAATTAAACCTTTATCAGTGTTCACCCCTTGATTAAATTCAGTTTCCCTAGATTTATCCCTTTTCAGTAATCGTAAAATTTTTAAGTAAAGCTAAAAAAATAAGCAAACAAGCTTTAATTTTTAAATTAACGTGAAAGAGAGTTTTCTCGGGGAAAAAGTATGCTAACTTAATTTGACATTGCATTACGAAAATGCGGAGGTGAAGCATAAATATCTCACAACTTCCTTTCTTGCTCTTAATTTTACGCTGATGATGTTGTGCGAAACCCTTTTTTGTCTTTTCCTCGTAATTTACCTCATTCACTTACTTACTATAGGTAGAAGAAATAAAAAAGGAGAAGAAATTAAATTAGTCGATGAGTTTCCGCAAAATAAAGACATTTTCCTACATCATTTTAAATTTGTTTGCTTTAGTTTTCCGCCTTTAATCAGGTACAGGAAGAAATTTAATTAAATTGCGACAGAAAATTTATAAAGACACACTTTCAAAGGGTTTTAAAAATTGTTTTCGACAACACGCGTGTAGACAAAATAATTTCAATTAATTCTATATTAATTTTTCCATTTTAATCCGCTTACGAATTTTTTATTTATTTTCGCTTTGTTTTGTTTGCCTTGAAAAGTTTGTTCACTTAAAAAAATCGATTGAAGATTTTTTAATTGATTATAAATGGTGAAATTGATCCACAAAAAAATCAGTTTTAATAAAAAAATAATTTTCAAAAGCTTTTAAAAAAATAATTTTAAATGGTTAAAAAAATATAAGTAGGGAACAAAAATTTTTAAAAATAAATATTTCAAATAATTTTTAAATTTAAACTTTTTTGAAAACATATAGTTTTAACTCTATGATATCCATTATCGAACAAAATTTTCCGATTTAATTTAGTTTGAAGGCGTATACATACTGCGATGCAATGTGTTTTTGTGTTTACTTAGCAATTTTCGAAAATTTTGTGATTTTATGCAACTGCATCAATGCATTGCATCGCTAATAGAGTCAACATCATTGATGATATGTGCGTGAATATCTGAAGCGTGTGATTAGAGAATATATTTCAGCATCTGATTAGAGGAATTAAATTTTGAGCTAATTGACGAGACAAAAACTTTAAACGGAAAAAGTTTTTTAAGCATACATTGCGTCTCAGAGTTATTTAAGTATTTTTCAGCTCATGATGGAAATTTATGCTGCTGCCAAGAACTCCCGTGTAAGTGTGTGGAATGAAAAACTGCGAAAGATTTCTTCTTCTCGATAAATTTTTAATGAGCTTTCAAAAATGAAAATCTTTTGTTCCATCGAAAAGTTTTTAAACTGAAAATATATACGGTGATCATAAAGAGAGAAAGTTTCTAAAGAAGCATCAAGAAAATCCTGAAAAGTTTACGTGAAGATATAAAGGAGGTAAAAGGGATTAAATAATACCGAGCACTAGTTTTCAGGTTTCATAAAAATGGGGCTTTGAAGGATTTTCATTCAACTTTTTTTAAAAAGTTTTTGTGTACATTTTTAAAAAGAAAAATAATTTAATCTTAAGTTCAAACTGTCTCATTTTAATCTCCAAGGATCTTTTCTCCATTATTTGCTGCTAAACAAGGCATGTGAAATAAAAAGTTACACAAATAATCGAATTCGATATGCAATGAGATAAATCTCACTCGATATAGAGCATGTCAATGTGAATTTATCGGAAGGTTTTACACTCGATTACACAACAAATTCCTCTTTTTTTCTCCCAATGCACATATCTATTGACAATTCGGATGCCAGTACATCACTTTCACTCGATTTGGCTTTGAGCTCTTATCGGAGGAGATTGGAATGAAAAAGAGTTCAATAGCCGAAGGGATTACGAAATTGAATTGAAATTCAAACGTGACATGCGTGAGTTAAGATACGTGAATATTTTTAAAGCCTAACATTTTCGAGAGATTTTAAAGAGTTTGATAACTATAAGCGTCTTTAAAATATTATATTTCTAGAATTTTTAATATGACAGGAATTTTTTTTAAAAAAACTTCAGTTTTTCATTTAAAAATTTCCAACAAAAAGCATTTTAACTTCATCGCTTCCACAAAACATTCACACAAGTATTTACCTCTTTGAATATTAAACGTTAAGAATTTCCAAGAAAATATTCCCAAATCAAATTAAAAAATTCTTTTTCTTTATTGAAAAAGATTTTCCCACGGTAAGCAACATAAAAAAAGTTTTTCTTCTTCTTCATCTTCCGCAAGAACTGTCTTGCTTCATGTCTTGTGCAATGAATAATTTATTGCGTCACCTGCGTCAATTGCTCCTCCCATTCCTACTTCCATCATAATCAAGTTAAAGTTTTCCCGTTTAGCAGATGTGAACTTTTTTTTGTGAGGAACTTTTTTATCGCAGATTTTTCATTTTCTATTAAATTTTCATTGCTCAGTAATTGAATTCTTATGAATAATTAATTTTTTAGCTCACTCTCTCAAGTGGTGCATAAATCTTTTCTCTATAGCTCGGATCGATGAGTTCTTTTAATGCATCAAAGTACTTTGGAGACCGTTTTCTGCATACATTGGAGCTTTAGAGCGTAGTGCTCAGGTTGGTGAAATAAAAAATAAATTAGGCAAAGCTTTGATAAATCTTCTTATTGAACAAAATAAATTTTCTTCCTTCTTTGATCAATTTTTTTGAATTATTTAGGAGCCAATTAGATGAACATAAAAAGAAAACTCTTTCCTTATTTTGTATTATATACGCTTTGAACATAGTTCTCAATAATTAAGTCATGTGGCATGTGGCATGAGTAAATGTTATCCAGTTCAGCAAGCATCAAAAGCCATGTATTTACACACATGATAAAAAATTTGAAACCAATTTGCTGCTCCATTAAGCAATTGTGCGTGAAGAATTTTTATGCTGACAAATTGTTATAAATTGGATTGATTTTGCTCTTATGGGTTTAAATTATTTGTAGTGAGAAATATTTTCTGGGTTTATGGCTTCAGTAAATAGAGAAATAAAAACATTACCGAACAAAAGTTTTTTGTTATTCCTTCTCGAAAAGTCACCAAAAGTCAAAGTTAATTTCTTAAAATTTAAAAGAAAACTTTTGGATGGAAAACTTCCTCTTCTAATAAAACCGCACTTCCCATACAGATAAGTTCCGTCCAAATAAGAAACAAAGAGAACTTTCTTCATTAATAATTCATAAGCGGAGTAAATTTCTCTCAAAAGGAAAAGGAAAACTTGCTGTTAACAGTTTCAAGTTAAAAGTGCAAAATTGCAAAATTTCTCAAATTTTTAATTTTTTTTTATCAAAAAGATGTTTGCGTTGAACATAAAATAATTCAAATTAAAGTTAAAGTTTTCGAGAACAAGAGAAATAATTTCATTAAAGTTTTACATCGTATACGATGGTGAATTTAATCTGCTTTGCAAGTTTTAACGTCAGCTTTTTGAACGTTTAGGAAAAAAATTAAAAAGTTTAACGACAGATTATCAGATTATGCTCACTCAATGCAAAATCGATAGTATAATAAATTATGTTTAGATTTGATTATTTTATGTATTTAATTAATGTAGGGGCAAGCGCGAACGCAAGCCCCCGCTACCAAAAATTGCGCGAACGAGTTACTCATATGCTGAGTAATCGCAGCAGTCATCTCTATCGAGGTGCAATGATAAAGACTCATGCTGGGGGAACAGCCTTAGTGATCACTGTAAAACCCCTACGCCAGGTAAGTATGAGTTCATTCGCTCACTTTTGTTCTTTAATATTCTACGTCACTAATGCTGGTTGTGAAGTATAGTCACAAATATATGAGAGTGAAAAGCAAGAGTGAGAAAGTGTATAGGAGAGAAAGAGACGACAATACTTTCATTTATTCTTTGCATTTTATTTTCATAATTTTTAAATGCATTTTAATTAAGTTTTTAATCTTTTCGTCTGCAATCTCTAAAATTGCTTTCTTAATTTTTTAATAACGGCGCTAAAGCAATAATTTTTATATGAGTCGTTTAAAAATAAATTTGTGAATAATTATAGCTCAATTCTACAATAATTAATCAAAATACTTACAATTTGTTTGTTGGGCTGCAAAAAAGAATAATGATGAAGGATTTCATTATTTCCATTGCCATGATGCAATGTTGTCGGATCATAAGAAGACGATGTGAGATTTAAATTCAGTCCGAGTGATTCTCGATCATCTTCCATTATGTCATTTGGCACTAAATGTGCTGTGGGGCTACGAAAGAGTGGAATGGGAATAGTCGATTTCAACGGACGTCGTTCTATGTCAGAGAAGAAAAGAAATTTAATTAATTAATTTTGATGTAAAACAAATTTCAATTCATATGGCAAAGGACATGATTAACATGGCTCCAAATTAATCTTTATTGAGAACAATTGAACTCAATTTGAGATTAGCTCTCGAAGGCATTCAAGTTCATTTTTGAATTAATTTATTGTCCCCAAAAATGAAAAGGCTTCTTAATAAAGCCCAAAATAATCATGATTATTATTGATATTGGGACTTGTGGGTACAAGCAGAAAGAGGAACAGGACAAGACAAAAGTTGTCAATTAATGCCATGATAATGAAGAGAAATTTAATCTTGAACATTGTGTACTCTTAGTCGATACATGGAACTGTACTGAATGAGGAAGATTGTTCAAAACATTATTCATTATATATTGAGACAAAATTGCAGTGCATTCAATTCATTTAGGTAAAAAGTTCCTAAATTTTTTAAGACTGTTCAGTCTCTAATTTTATGTTTCTTGTAATTTCTCAAAAACATTTTGATATAAATTTGATTTTCTTAAGAACTAATCAATGAACTTACCATATTGATTTGGAATCACATCGGGGTCGGTGTCATCGCCATCAATTGCATCACTTCCATTGCCCATCATCATTAGTTGCGGACTTTGGCGCATCAAATTGCCGTCAACGACGAGAGGCGTCGAAAGACTTCCGTTCTCTCCTCGTATCGTCACCTGTGACATTGATTGCAATTGACAGTCCACCGACTTGCCATTCATGTCGATCGTTTTCGCATTTTTCAGCTTCTCTACGCTGTTTCTGTGAAATTGAAATCATTTTAAGTTTGGAAAAATCAAAATTGGATGAAAAAAATTCCTCACGTACTTTTGCGAGTGTTTTCGATAAATTGTCGCCAACACGATGCAAACGACAGCAAAGAGGATAGCGGCAGTGAGAACGAGTGCAGCAAGAACGGGTGATACGGGAACGCTCATCACATTTGAAACGCCTGTGAGGAGGTAAAAAAGTTCATTTGATTTTCACTTTATGATAAGCAAAAAAATTTATTTGTGCCACATCTGAATGCAATTCATGAAAAATTTTCTCATTAGAATTTCAATTGGAAGAGACGAGAAATTTAAAATGTGAAAGAATTTTATGAAGATTAAAAAACTTGACAAATAATTTAAAATTCATTTGAAGTCAAATTGAGGATGGAAAATGTTAGCTTTACTTTCAACATTTGGATCAAAGAACTTTTGAGATCATAAATATTTTCAAAAGACTCAACTCAAATTCACTTCAATTCTTTTCACATTTTTTAACATCAAGAAAATATTTTTATTCATCTGAAATTTTCTTTAAATTTATTGCATTCCAAAAACAAAAATGATTAAATTATGCAAAATGCTTTCACTTTGTTTGAATAGTAAATTTTTATGAATTTGGCACATGAAAAGGGTTGTGAACTCACCTGTAAATTTGGCGACGCCCTTAAAGCTTATGTCATCAACTATCACTGGCTCTGAACGGCCTTTTGCATTCACAGCGAAAAGAATCAGCCGATATGAACTCGATGATTCGAGATTGTCGACAAAAAATGATACTGGTGGTCTCTGTGTCGATGAATGAAAAATAATTTTATAGAATACATTTTTTTATAAGCATAAATTAAACTCACATAAAGCGTCAAATTTCTGACTAGTCTAAGTGTGGGAATCTCAACCATTTCCAGGAGAAACATTTGCGGTAAGCCACCATCAAAGCCTTCAATGCACTCAACGTGAATTGTGTCAATTGATTGATTTGACACCGAACAATTTTGCAATGCAAACGGACGTCCTGCGAAAAAGTGAAAATCGATTTAAGGAAAAATTTAAATAAAATATCGCAAAAATTTAATTTCTACACTCGCAATTTTATTTGCATTGTGTCCTCTTGCGAATTTCATTCGAGTGGAAATTAAATTAAATTGAACGCAAATTCGAGTAAATTTTTTCCTCACCTGCCGCAACAATTTGAAATACGCATGGAGACTTTTGTGATTTAACATGATAAAAATTTTATCGTTTTCGATTAAGATTTTTTAAAATTAAATGAGCATTTTTTGATATCAAAAGAGTAAACTGAATCGATTTTTAAATTTTTCGGTAATGTGAAAGTGGATCCAAAATATTTAACTTTTCTTTCCATTCCTTTTAACTTCAGTCAGAAAAAAATTACAAGATTTTGTTAATTATTTCTATAAAATTGTTTACAAACATTTATTTTTTCTTGATTTTAATTGTGTGATGTTGCTGAATATATTCTAAAATAGGGAGACTGAATAGATTCATTATTCGCTACGGCATATAACGTTGATGTTCATGATGAAAAGTCACATTTTGTGAAGAGCGAAAGAAAGAAAACTCACAATGCACAACAAGCCTCCATTTATCCTCAATTGCACTATCCGGTATGAATGGATTCTCGGCGCGACATGTCAAATATTTTCCATCGTCATCAACTACTGGGATGAATGTGAGGACGCTCAAAGTTTGATTGCCGGTCTCCGAAAACTGTTGATCGATAAAAAAAACGTAAAAAATTTGCCAATTAAGTTTTCAAACATTTTCATACATTTTTGGCCATGCGTTTAATTTGTCTCGAGCCTTTCCACCATGTCAGCGCAGCCTCAGGACGTGAACCGGAACTCTTACACTCCACATCGTAGCGCTTTTCTGCCGACACAAATTTCTCTCTAGTTGTTATATGCACTGCAATTGGCTTCACTGCACATTTTTCAAGAAGAAATTTTGTGGAAGGAAGTTGAGTGGCCGCAAGAAGAGAGGGAAGTAAAATTTGAATTTGTTGCAATAAATTTAAAAAAAATTTCTTTCTTTTGTCTTTTTCATGCTCAACTCTTTTTTGTTGCTCATCCTCAAAAAAATTCTTCGAGGCAAATTTGTATAATTTTCCTAATGAAAAACTTCAAGTCTTTAACAAAGGCCAGAAAATGTTTCACTTCATATATGAAAAGTGATTTGGAGAGATTTTATTCACCCTTTGGGAACTTTCTTTGTTACATAAAAAATCATCTCATTTCATGCTTTAAAAATCAGTTCAAGGAAAATTTTCTTCCCTTTTCTAAATGAATTGTGGAAAAAGAACAAACTTAAAAGTCATTTGTCATAAAAGAAGAAAAATAAGAAAAGTTTTGATAAGAAAGGAAAAAAGGATCAGGTTGAGGTTCTTCATTGTTTTCTTCATACTCTAATCCTTTTTGACTTTGACCGATACCAATTTCAACTTAAATTCTGTCATGTGCCAATGATTGAAGGATTGGAGAATAAAAAGCATTGAAATATTTGCCAAAAACTTTTTATAAGTGTCGATTCAAATTTGATTTTTAACGGGTGATGATGCACTATCTAAATTCACTCATACAAAGTGGACTAAAAGTTTCTTGCTCATGACGCAATTTTTCTAAATATTATTATCAATAAAAATATCAAAAAGACAAAAAAATGTTCAATTTGTTTTGAATCTCTTAAGAACTTCTTTAAATTATTTTAAGTTAAAAGTTTAAATCTTAACTTTCATTCATACATTTCTATACATTATATTCAGTATCATTTGATCAGTTTCCAGTTTCAGTCATGTGGTTTCTATTTCGGTTTTATACATCATCAATATGCGTACAATAAAATGTGTGTAACCTCATGCTGCTTAATGTGTTTGAAGCCAAACTCGATTTCTTTTATGATCACCTTTGAGTTATGATGTTTGAACTCTATAATTTTCTGAATGGAATTATTTTCTGGTTCTATAATTTCCTCAATCATATTTCCTCCGTAACCAAGTCTAAATAACAATAATTTGATATCTACTCAAAAAAAATTGATCAAGAAATTTGAGACATTTTTTCTTTGTTGATTTTATTATTAATTTTCCCGAAATACTGAATGTGTGGCGAGACATGTTGAGTGATTGTAACATGAGTTTGAAGATTTGTCAAAATGATTTATTGTCAAGTAGCCAATCTTAATAAAGTTATTTTTCTCTCGCTGACTTGTAACGTGACACGCGTTAAGTAGTTGGTTAAAATTTCGCTTTTTAAGTGATTTATTTAGCGATAATATTTTAGTCTCAATGTTCACTTGAGAGGGAGTTTGAGATGTCTGGTTAAATTTTAATAAACTGTTTGACCTTGCAAAAAAATACAAGTATATGTCTTTACTTTCCTCTCTTCATCTTTGCATGTTGATGATTTTAATTTAAATAAATTCTCACTAAACTTTTCCAATCAACATCAAAGTGATTTTTATCGATTGAAATTTAATTAATTATTAATGCTGCAGACTAACAAAAACAGAAGAGCTTATAAAAACCCCATCTATGCTCAGATGTTTATACAACAATAAAAATTATTTATGGAATAAACTTTAAGTCGTAAGTAAAAAATGCAATTAAACTTTTTAACCCCGTAGTGGTGTTGTTTACAGAAACTTTTTACCCAGAGAGGAAAAAATTCTAATTAGAGCAACAAGTTTTTAATTTCTTTTTCTCTCACCTTCCTCATGCCTCTAAATTATGTTGTTTAAAAGTTTTAAAATTACTTCGAATGGAAATTGAAAATGACCTCATTTTCTTACGTTTTAATTAAATGTAAATAATGCGAAGGAAAAAAGTAGATTCATTAAAAATTTATTTTATATGAAACGCTATAAGATTTAGAAGTTTGATGAGATTTTTTTTTGCAGTTAAAACACTACAATAAAACAAAACTTTTCTCGTGACTCTCAATAAAAATTTAATACATTTTGGAATAAAAATTAACAACTAGATTTTAATTTGTTGATTTGCAACAAATCTTAATTTTTGATGTTTATCTCAAACAAGGTAAAAAATTTGAAACCGTGTAAAAAATGTGTTTTTAATCGACTGCGTGATGTTCTTAATGTAAATGAATGTAATAATGTGAACATGAAAAATGTGACTAATTCATAATTAACTATTTTTATTGTTTAATTCTTTTGACTTTTAATCGAAATGTTTATAAATAAACAGAAAATATCTTTAAACTCGATTATTTATTAAATTTTCTTTTATGTATTTAATTAATGTAGGGGCAAGCGCGAACGCAAGCCCCCGCTACCAAAAATTGCGCGAACGAGTTACTCATATGCTGAGTAATCGCAGCAGTCATCTCTATCGAGGTGCAATGATAAAGACTCATGCTGGGGGAACAGCCTTAGTGATCACTGTAAAACCCCTACGCCAGGTAAGTATGAGTTCATTCGCTCACTTTTGTTCTTTAATATTCTACGTCACTAATGCTGGTTGTGAAGTATAGTCACAAATATATGAGAGTGAAAAGCAAGAGTGAGAAAGTGTATAGGAGAGAAAGAGACGACAATACTCCCATTTTTTCTTTGCATTTTATTTTCATAATTTTTAAATGCATTTTAATTAAGTTTTTAATCTTTTCGTCTGCAATCTTTAAAATTGCTTTCTTAATTTTACAATAACACATAGAAAATTTTTTGTGGCCAAATGGATTTAATAAAAAAAACTCTAAAATAAATTTATTTTATTTCATATTTAACAACTTTTTATGTTGATCTGTTAATGACTTTTATTTTAATGATTTTAACTTGAATTTATAATGTAGCATTTTATTTAAATGTATTTAACTGCCGCAGATCGTGACAGAAAATCTTCGCATAAGAATAAGATTAAATGTAAATATTTTTTTCAGCATCAAAAGATGTGACATTTTATTTTTATTTTTAATACATAAGATTATCTGCTTCATCCATCCAACAATATTTGGCTAAATAAACTTGAATCTAAAGATGTTTACATCCAAAATCTTCATCTTTTTCTTTAATTCTCCATTAAATGACCGAAAATTATTTTTCCATTTAATCTTAATCATTTTTAACTCCCACTCTCTCATCATCTACTGACAGGCGAAAATAAATTGCACTCTTCATTATAAGACATTTTTTTAGAATAATTGATGACTTGATAATGCAGATGACTGCGACAAGTACAATCTTAAGTGCCTTGTAGCGGTAAAATGTTATAATGAGACCTTGATTTGAGGGAAAATTGATTTTCAAGAACATTTATCCGAGAATTTCAAGGTAGAGACATTACAAATTGTTGGTTCAAATAAGAACGACTTGTGAGGCCAAATAATTCAATTTTAACACAAGAACTAAGGTTAATTTTAAAATAATTTATTTTAAAAAAGATTTGAATTAGTAATTAAAATTGATTATTTCCTCAAAAAACTTACAACACGTTTAATGTTCCTAATTTTTTTTCTTATTTTTTCGAGTGCCTTCAATATAATTTTACAACATTTGAGGAGAAAATAAGACAGAGATGATTGCATGCGATGATGATCCAGCAACTGGAAAATTGAAAAGACACACACAAAAAACAAACATTTAAACGCACAATCGTAAAGTTACAATTTGATTGCCGTCCAATTCGAAAAAAATAAAAAGAGAGGAAAAACAACAACGATGCTGTGTGTGTCGTAAAATTTTATTTTACAGTGGACGCACCGAAGGAGAAATGAGAAATTGAGAGGAGAATGCTTCAAAATCAATTATCTTCAATGCTTGTTGATATGATACGCATGTTTGCCTCTCTCGCACTCATTTTTATCTCGATAATAAAAATTACGATTTCTCATCCTTTCCGTTCTTTTTTCCGCACTAACTTTCTCACACAAGGTGGGGAATAATTGAATTTTTAAAACTTTAAAATTTATATTTTAGAGAGTTATTTGAAATCATCTTGCTCGATTTGACACTTATGAAGGTTTGCAAGTTTCTTATTAATCGTCTCAAAATAATCCGCTCCATTTTTGTTTTATTATTAAGTGAAACAAATAAAAAAGCAACAACAAAAGAGCTAAAAACTGTTATTGCAATTCACACAAGCGTGTAAAAATAAAAAAAAAAGCGAGAGGATAATTTTCATGTTGTTGTGAAGTCGGTGCAAGTAAAAACTGCGAAGAAATAAAAAAAATTGCTCGAATTGAAAAATAAAATAAAAATTAACTGAAGACAAAAACAATCCTCGGAAAAGGATATTGAGATGGGTTTATTGAAGGGTTAAAATTGAGTCGGGAAAATTGTAATAAAAGATAAAACAATATAAAAATTCTGAATATGAAAGTTTTCAGCTGATAATTTTACACTTTAATGGATGGCAATAGATAAAAATCATTAACGAAAAAAATATGGGTTTAAAATTATTTTTCGTCTGATTAATTTTGCCCTCTTTTATTTCGACATCTTATCAGTAAAACAAGACGAAGCTTATAATTATCAAAATCTAAAACTCATTTTGTTTCGTGACTTCAGTGAGTGCACAACGACAATTTTAAAATGTTTTCTTTTATTTTTTTGATTGCTGCAGCAATTTATTTATTTTATCGATGGTTCACATCCGATTACGATTATTTTAAAAAGCGCAGTGTTGCCGGTCCAACTCCTAAATTTCCATTTGGCAATGTTCCGAATGCATTTACTCAAAAAAGGAATTTTCTGTATGACATCGACGATATTTATCAGTGAGTAGATTACATTTTTGCACTATCTTAGCCTTTTAAACTTGATTAAAATTTTTGGTTTGCCTAGAGTATTTTCAATTTAAAAACATAAAGTCTTTAAAAATTTCAGACAGTTTCGTCAGAAAGCACCGTTTGTTGGTTATTTTGAAGGCGGCAAACCGAAACTTCTCATCATCGATCCGAAAATAGTCAAAACCGTTTTCATCACAAAATTCAGCAGCTTTCAAAATAATGAGTTTTCTCGTTTGGTAAAAATATATTAAAATCTAATTTTGGTTGCAAATTAAAAATTGTTCGAATAGATCAATAAGGAAAGTGATCCAATTTTTGGCAGAAATCCGTTCATGCTGAGAGATGACGAGTGGAAGGAAAAAAGAGCTGAAGTTACACCGGCATTCACTGCAAGCAGAGTAATTTTAAAAATGTCAAAATTGATTGAGATTTTACTTTTCACATTTCTTTCTAAAACAGATTCGAGCTCTGTTTCCACTCATTGAGGAAGTTCTTACACGCTTCTCAAAATACATCAATGATGAGTTGAAAAAAAACACAAAAGAACCTCTCGATGCTCGTGAAATTTCCGCTAAATTTACCACTGATGCGGTTTCAAGTTGCATTTTCAATGCTGACGCTCAATCATTTACCAAAGAAAAGCCAGAAATTCGAGAGGCTGGAAGAAAATTGATTGATTTTAGTGATAAATTTGTTCAGCTTCAGTTTATTTTGCTCTCTTTATTTCCAAGTATTGCAAAAGTTTGGAAGGTTAGATTTGTGTCGAAGGAACTTGAAGGTTTTTTCTTAAATTTGATGACTCAAGCAATTGAGTTGCGAGAAAAGACAAAAATAACTAGAGACGATTATTTGGCGCATTTGATAAATTTGAAGAACAAGAAAGAACTTTCGGAATTGGATATGGCAGCACATGGAGTGACTTTCTTTATCGACGGGTTTGAGACAAGTTCAAATGCCATTTGTCACGCTTTTTATGAGGTAACGATTTTAAAGATGTTAAAAAAGTTTTTACCAATTTTTTCAGCTAGGAAACAATAAAAAAGTTCAAACAAAACTCCGCGAGCAAATTAACAAAGATTTGATTGATTCAGATGGAAAAATTATTTACGATAAAATGCTCGAACATCAATATTTGGATCAAGTGTTTTATGAGACACTTCGCATGCATCCACCACTTGGTTTATACAATCGCGAATGTTCTGAAGATGTCATACTCGAGGATGAAAATGGAAAAAGTTTCAAAGTTGAAAAGGGATTTTCGATTAATGTTCCAATTATGGCAATTCAAAATGACCCAGGTTTGACACTCTCGAATTTTTTATTAATAATTTAAAATAAATTTTTAGAATACTATCAACATCCTGATGAATTTATACCTGAGAGATTTGATCCGGAAAATGGTGGAGTTAAAGAATTCTACAATAGAGGTGTTTTGGCTCCTTTCGGTGAGTAAAAATTAATGATAAAAAACTGGTTATTTAAAATTTCCATCATCAGGTGACGGTCCAAGAATTTGTTTGGGAAGAAATTTTGCCATGATGCAGTCAAAAGCGGCAATTGTTGAAATCGTAAGAAAGTTTGAAATTTCGGTTAACATCAAAACCCAGAGACCGCTAATCATCGATGAAACTAATTTTATCAACGTCAAAAAAGGCGGTCTGTGGCTTGACTTTAAGCCACTTTAAAAAAATGTTCGAATAAAGTTAGTTGCGAATAAAATTATTAGAAAATTCTCCTCAACCTCCTACATTGCACTTTATCATTTTATTATCTTGTTTTCATTTCAGTGACCGATAAGATTTACGCATGTGATCAAAAAAAATTTTGGAACCTACACTTGGAAGCTTTAAAAAATTTTCAAGGTCACAAATACATTCGCGTGTGTCAATATATTTTTAAATTGAGAGACTCAAGAGCAAACATCTTTTTTGGTTGAGTCAGTATTAGAATTTTATTTGCTGAAGCTAGCTGCCGAAAAAATGATTACAATTATTTTTGGAATAGCTCTCATTCTTTATTTACTGTACAAATGGTACACGAAAACTTTTAATTACTTCATCGAACAGCGACTCGATGGTCCAAGACCTTCTTTTCCGTTTGGCAATAATCCAAATGGAATTTTGAGAAAGAAAAATGGATTTTATGACCTTGACGATATTTATCAGTGAGCGATTGAACTTTAAAGTTAAATTAAATATAATTTTTTTTTATATTTAGGGAATACCGAACGAAAGCTTCGTTTGTTGGTTATTTTGAAATGCGAACTCCCAAATTACTTCTAATTGATCCAAAAGTTATTCAAGATGTGCTGATTACTCACTTCAATAATTTCCACGATAACGGTGTGGGTAAATTGGCAAGTTAATTAAACTCAATTGAGAGTTTAAAGGTCGTGAATTTAATTAAATTAATTTAAACTATATTAGATTGACAAAAAGTCAGATCCGATCTTTGGTAGAAATCCTTTTATGCTTGAAGGCGATGAATGGAAAGAGAAGAGAGCTGAGATAACGCCCGCATTCACCAGCACTCGTGTGAGTAAAATAAAATTCAAATTAAATTCGGAAATAGACGAAAGGTAAATTTATTCAACATATAATAGATCCTTATTCCATGTTTTTCTTACTTATAAAGTAAATTCCAAAAGGTTTACTTAACAAACAAAAACAAGATGGGTCTGCAAACGGCGTTGCCATTTCCAATAGCTCCGCATAGATTAGTACCCTACTCCGTTGCAATGGGCATTAGTGGCATTAGATTCCTGATGCAATGACGAGTTCAACGACATACATGAAGCCATAGTTCTGAAAAGTGGACATTAGTGGCACTCCTGGCCGACTATGATGGACATTCCTCAAAATACGTCAATGTCAATCGATTCCTGATGCAATGACGAGTTCAACGACATACATGAAGCCATAGTTCTGAAAAAATGAATATTAGTGGCACTCGTGGCCGACCATGATGGACATTCCTCAAAAATCGTCAATGTCAATCGATTCCTGATGCAATTATGAGTTCAACGATACCCATGAAGCCATAGTTCTGAAAAATGGACATTAGTGGCACTCCAGGCCGGCCATGATAGACACTCCTCAAAAATCATCAATGCCAATCGATTCCTGGTCAAATTACGAGTTCAACGATACCCATGAAGCCATAGTTCTGAAAAATAGACATTAGTGGCATTCCAGGCCGGCCATGATGGACACTCCTCAAAAATCGTCAATGCCAATCGATTCCTGATGCAATTACGAGTTCAACGATACCCATGAAGCCATATAAAAGAAAATTTGTATGAAAAAGGACATTTTTGCACTCAGGGACGGTCCTTGGAGGGTCGTACCTCAAAACTAAATACTTCTTGCACAACTAGAGCCAAAACCCGATCTTTAGCCACAAACCCGAGTCAAATCCGATCAGCCGTTCTTGAGATATGCCGCCCACTAAGATCGTGAGAAAGTAAGAAAGTGAGAAAGTGAGAAAGTAAGATGACTTAAATGGCTCTAACTCCTCGTAGGATCAACCGATTTCAAATCTGTTTTCGCCAGTTTGTAGGGTCTAGGCCTATCATTTGAGTATATGTTTTGATATTGCACAATGTAATGTCTTGGCACTAGGGGCCGAAAACAGGTTTTGGAAAAATCCAAAATTAATATATAGCGGAGCTATAATTGAGTGTGGGTGATCTGTACACGCACATGTAGGTTAAAATCTCACTTGGTAAAAAATAGTTCAACGATTAAAACTGATTGCAAATATATTTTAAAATTATCGTTAAACTAAAACCTTAAATTTAAAATTAAAAAAAATATTTAATTTTTCTGTCAGTGTTTTAAAGTAAGATTCTCAAAAATATGCCTGGAGATATTTTTTCAAAAGTATATTAATACATAATGATGTATTCAGTTATAAGTCAACATGCTTTAGTAATATTTTTCATAAAATCAACAGATTCGAGCTCTTTTTCCACTCGTCGAAGAAGTTCTTGCACGCTTCTCAAAATACATCCACACTGAGCTAAATAAAGACTCAAAAGAACCCTTTGATGCTCGTGAAATTTCCGCTAAATTTACCACCGATGTGGTTTCAAGTTGCATTTTCAACGCTGACGCTCAATCATTCACCAAAGAAAAGCCAGAAATTCGAGAAATGGGTCGTCAGCTTTTTAACTTTGAAGATCCGGTTTTAGGGTTGAAATTTATTTTGATCTCAATCCTGCCAAGTATAACCAAAATTTTAAAAATTCGCTTCTCATCCGAAGACGCTGAAAAATTCTTTATAAATTTAATGTATCAAGCGATTGAGTTGCGAGAAAAGACCAAAATAATTCGAGATGATTATCTGGCATTTTTGATTGGATTAAAGAACAAAAAAGAACTTTCTGAATTGGATATGGCAGCACATGGAGTGACTTTCTTTATCGACGGGTTTGAGACGAGCTCTGTGGCGATAAGTCATGCTCTATATGAGGTAAGTGTAATATATACCTTAAATTAAGTTAACAAACGCTGAATCGAAAATTTCTCAAGATTGGCAATGACAAAAAGGTTCAAACAAAATTACGCGAGCAAATTAACAAAGATTTGATTGATTCAGATGGAAAAATTATTTACGATAAAATGCTCGAACATCAATATTTGGATCAAGTGTTTTATGAATCACTTCGCCTTCATCCACCAGCAGTTGCTACTATTCGTGTATGCAATAAAGAAATCACTCTCAATGGTGGTGAAGGAATAAAATTCAAAGTTGAAAAGGGTTTTGGGATTGTCATTCCAATTTATTCACTGCACCGTAATCCAGGTGAGACGCATATTATTTATTATTGTAGTCAATAAATTTTGAAATGAAATCTTCTACAGATTATTATCAACACCCCGATGAATTTGTTCCAGAACGGTTTGATCCTGAAAATGGTGGCGTGAAAGCATTTTATGATCGCGGTGTTTTGATTCCTTTTGGTAAATTATTAACACTAATAGAGAGCTGCTAATTATATAAGGTTTAATCTACAGGTGAAGGTCCAAGAATTTGTTTGGGCAAAAGATTTGCTTTGATGCAGGCAAAGGCGGCAATTGTTGAAATCGTAAGAAAGTTTGAAATTTCGGTGAACACAAAAACTCAGCGGCCATTAGTGCTTGATCCAAAGCAAGTTATGAACTACAAAGCTGGTGGATTGTGGTTAGATTTTACGCCAATAGAAAAGGTTGAATAAATAATGTTTCGCAAGTATTGTAGGAAATTTAAAAATTCCAATTAAAATTTAGATTTTCAAAAAAAAATGCTACGTAATTTTTAGAATGAATTCAAAAATATTTGTTATTTTTTATTTTAAAAAATTCTAACATTTTCTTCCCTATAAATTGAATTCCAAACTTCAAGTCTTTCTTGAACTGGCAATTGAACCATCTCAAACTTGTCTTCTGAAATATTCAAACACTCAATTCCATCACTATTCACAGCCTTCCAGCTCCATTCAACCCCGTTAATTCGAGCGTCTGGTATGCCAAATTTAAAGAAACTTTCGAATAATTTTGTTAACTCACTAATCATACGAAATTCAACAGAATCTCGAGTGGGTGGTTGCAAGTATGAGCTGTTGAAAAATTAATGAGAAATTTGAAATTTTAAAACAAATAGTTTCTCATACCTAGAGAATAAATACATTCCCATGTCAGCATGTGTAGCTCCTTTCAAATTGACTATTGCTACCTTTTTAAACAGATTCAATTCTGTGTCTGCATCAAAATAAAATGCAAAGGTTTTTCCATTACCGAGTTTAGCTCTAGATTTTATTGCGTTGTAAAGTCCATGCCAAATTTGTCGATCACCAGCATACTCTAAAAATTGCTTTAAATCTTTTATGGATGGAGCAACACTTCCATAATAAAGCTTTCTCAATTTTCCGCCATGCTGCATTGCTTTTTGCAAGTCAATTTTAAGTTCTCGAGCTGGAGTGAAATATCTTACACTCTGAAGGAGATCAACGTAAGTTCTTCGGCGTTTAAGAAAATCACACATTGTCCCTTCCAGTCCAGATCCTCCCATAATACATGGAATGTCTTTCGACCATGCTTTTTCAGCCAATTCTCGAGGATCTTTAGGTAGGAAGCAATTTTCAGTTGCAAAAGGCTCAACAACTGGCGTAAAAGTGAAAATCATAAACTGAGCAAATTCGTCGTCACTCAAAAAATTAACGGCCGAACTGTGCTTCATCAATGCATGTGAATTTGCATGCTCCAGAACCTCAAGTATTTTTGCTTCTCCACCGTTTCCATCCCATCCACATTTCATGGCGAGTCTTTCTGCAAAATCTTCATTTCCACTCATGACCGACCATGATCGATCGAATGCCGATCCTGATATCATAATAGCTTTATGAAATAAATTTTTCGACTTTTCTGAAAGCATATGAAGGTGGACACTAACAGCGCCTGCACTTTCACCACAGAGAGTTACATTTTCAGAATCGCCACCAAATGCTTCAATATTATTTTGGATCCATTTTAGAGCAGCAACTTGATCTTTGAGTCCCATATTTCCAGGAATATTTAATTCAGGATTCTTTAAGCTCAAAAAGCCTAAAGGTCCGAGGCGATAATTAAACGTCACTAAGACTACATCACGTTCCATCCAGTAGTCAGGACCGGAGAATTCATGCTTACTCGACATGGATTGAAAGCCACCTAGATAAGATTAATTTAAACAACACATGAGTCATTCAGTAAACGGATTCCCTTAAAAGGTAGCACGAGTGATATTTTGATTACTAAATATTTATATCTTATCGCAATATTTCATTACCTCCGTGTATGTTTACCAAAACCGGCAAAATTTTATTTCCAGGTCTGTCTGGCACGTAGACATTCAAAAATGCTGCATCTTCTTTTCCAATTTTCAATACAACTTTCTGGTCATAATTACAGTAACTCTCAATTGGTTTGGTACAATCTTGTGTCCCTTGCCATGGTTCTAAAGGTTGGGGATCACGAAACCTTAAGTTTCCGACGGGTTGTTTCATGTATGGAATTCCAGTGAAGCTTAAATAAGAAGTTCCAATGCTCGAAGTTACCTTTTTACCTTGAACTTGACCGCAGTGAGTTATAACAAACGTCATTTTTTGAAGAGAAAAAAATCGCGTGTTGAGAGAACGAAATCGAAAGCAAAACTGACAAATGTGAGTCACACATCGAGTGGTTAAATACTCTTTTAACTTCAAAGGGTTTGCAATATTTTTAGAAGTTTGTTTTTAAAAAATTTAAATCAATTAAAAAATTTAAAAATTAACTTTCAAAATTATATATTTTTATCTTTAACCAGAGCGTCCATCCCTTGATTTTAATTGTGATTTACTACCATTTTTGGTAATTTTACAAAGTAAAGAATAAAACATGACTCATATCGAGTATTTTGATAATTTTGTTCAAAACGCGCCATTTCGTCGGATGCTAACTTAATCCCCATACTTAATTTCATTAAAAAATCCTCTTATTAAAAATTTCACTTTTAATTCCCTTTAATAATTTATCATTGAAAATAATTTTCCACGAAAAGGAAATTTCAATGAAACCACGCGCGTGCTTCTCGCTGCCGAAAAGTATCTGGCTGCTTACTTAATAAAGATATTAAACCGCCAATCATTTTAAGTGGCTGTGAGGGAAAATGTCAGCGTTATTAATCATCGAAGAACAACCGAGCTTTATCCCTCGCTTTCTTTACGCACACAAATGCTGGCAAAATGGAAATGCTCTCTAATTAGTTTGCTTGTACAATATTGAACGATATAGAAAATTGAAATAAATTTATGTCAAACTTCGAGAGGGATTTTTTCCTAATGACAGCGCCTATTGATGCTTATGATATGATTTGAGCATTTGATCATGAACATTTTGGTAAAGAAACTTTTATAAGCAAAAGACTAAGTATTGAAACTAATTCAAACAAATTTCCTTGATTGAACTTTATTTTTAGAATTTATCCATTATGTAATTAAAAGCGTTTTAAAACACCAATTAATTTAAAACAAACTTAAATTACTAATAATTATTTACTGCTTGATTTTTTTTTTCAGTTTTATAATAACCTCTTCCATCCTAAATCGCACACAAGGGAAACGAAATTATGAAAATACTTGTGTAGCGTAATTTATTATGATGGAAAATCACTTATCATTAATAATCCGATTATGGAAGCATTTGTATATTTCATTTAATTAAATGGATTGGCTTTGATGAGAAAATGAACATAACATGGAAGAAGAAATGAATGACAGCAGGAGAAGAAAAATAAACTTTCTCATTTATGAATGAGGAAAGTTAAGATTTTTCCAAGGATATGTTAGCATGTAAGAGGATTTTGATTGAATGTTTAATGAGGTAAAGTTTATTGGATGTGATAAATGTGGGAAGTGAAGTCAATTGCAAGCTTTTACCGTAATTAAAAAATTAGGGACGGAAGTATTTCTTCTAAGGATTTTTTAATTTTAAAAAAAAATCGATTTTTTTAAATTTCATGAAAATTAAAAAGTCAAAATTTTACATATATCTTTTTTAAATCCTCATCCAGGTTTTAAGTTACGATTTGAAAAGAAAATGATTCTATAAAAAATTAAATATTTCACTCTTAGCTTCATTTTTTCTTTTTCACTCATGTAAAACACGCAACACAAAATTCGCATTACACTTTTGCGGAAATTTATGTTTCTGAAAAATCTGCAATCAAAATGACATTAAAATACTTTTCTTTTTTCTCCCTTCTTTGTACCTACTGAAATATATAAAAACATAAATTAAATGAAAAAGTGATGCACAACATTAATTCCAACGAGGCATGAAATTCTCTCTCTCTCACGTTTGATGATACGCTTGGCTTTGTGTTTCACAGAGAGAAAATCTGAGAATGTTTTGTATATAAATGGGGAGGTTGAAGAAGAAGCAAGTGAAAGATTTATTGCAAAATGTGTGACACGCCGTGTATGGAAAATTTTGCAAATGTTTTAAAAGTAAAAAATGTTAAATTTTTGCAGATTTTTATAATAATCTAAACAATTTTTTCAATTTAAAGATCTTTCACCACTTGAAATTCCACAAGAACAAAAATCCATTCAGAATGACAGAAAAATGGGATTTTTTCTGGGGGATGATGAGCGTTTTCATGTCACATGGAAAAACTAAATCTAAAAGCCGTGTTCAGTCTCGACTTATGCAAACGAGTCATCTCAACACATACTCGCAGCACGTGGAAGTGACATAGGTTGGGGAGAAGAAGGACAGCGGAAAAATAAAAGCAAGCGAGAATAAATTTATCGCAAAATTTTCACACTCGATTTCACAATGGCTTATCAGTGGAGACATTTTTGTGCCTTTTAATGCGCTCTGATTTATTAAGCGCATGAAAAGCTTTTCCTCATTAGAAAAATTTCTCCTTCGTTATCTCATTGAGCATTAGCGTGAGTGGATTTTCCCTTAAATAGGATGTCGAAAGTGTAATTTATGGGAGGACGGAAGTAAAGTGACAATCGAAATTATTTTTTGAAGCAACCCCGAATGTCACTTTGTGTGGTCGATTCAAGGGTGGAAGTAAGATTTCGTTTGTCACGAAGAGACTCCGATTTTGCGGTTGAATGGATATTTTTGTCGATTTAATTAAATTTAATTCATTTCAAGGGTTGTTAAATGTTTAAGCTGACTGATATTTTTACACAATTTAACCCTCTTAAATTTGTTTGAATTCATTTTACATTATCTCGTAAATATCACTGAGCAACAACTGTTCATAGAAGAAATAACTTGCTGACTCTATTATCAACACACAATATTCACTCTAAGAACTTCATACGCAAAGAATTTTGCTGTTCCATAAATTATGCTGTGAACATTTGGCACACATGCGACACAATATAAACTGAAAATGGTTGCATGAATACATAATCGAATGGGCAATGAACATGGAACATCGCACCACGAATGGAAAAGGACATGAAATAAAGTTGTAAATGCAATTTCAGCGTCGATGGGAATTTTTCTAAACAAACGCTAAAATTAATTAATTTATGTAAATTTTATGTCCCTTGGCGGACGGTAAAATTTTAAAGATCAAAGAAAACTCAAAAAGTAATTTTAGAGAGCAAGAAAGTGGAAAATAATTTGTTAGATGAAAATAATGTGGTGGACGCTGTAATATCTCGATTGAGTTAGTTTAATTAATCCAACAGATTTAAACTTTAATCTCCGATTAAAATTTTAGTTCTCAAACCTAATATTAAAGCTTCACAATCGATTTACAAACATTTAGCTTTCTTTGCCAAGAGTTTCGAGTAAATTTATTTCATTTCCTTGTGTCATACCAATTTTATCCCTGCACTGAATTTCCACCTCAGGAATATCTCATCGGTAAGCACATAATCCAGTTTTGTGTGTCATACAGCGATTCTAGGTGAAAATTACTGTTTATCTCGACAACATAATTCACTCGAGTCCGTTTACATTTTTTACTACCCTCACACGGAAAAAAATTCAGGATTTTCCGATCTTGAAATTTTTCTTCTTGAATCTTTAATTAAGCTTGTTCACTGTACACAATCATAAAAAAATCCTTAGAACTTCAGATGTGTAACAAGTACGTGATAAATACTCGAGTATAAATTATTCTGCACGACACATTTTTCTCTCTTCCACTGATGTTGTTACGGGTGTAGATTAGGGGATTTGGGAAAAATTATAACACACACGATGGCATGAAAAAAAGTTTCAGAGATATTTTTCACTTACTTAATTAGCCTGAAACATTTGCTAATGTGCAATGAAATTTTTATTACACATTTGGAGGGTATTTAAGTTGATGATGCTTGGATGATTAGTTCTGTTAAAGAAGAATTATATTGAATATTAAAGAATTATACTTGCGATTCTACACAAAATTTAATATAACTTTTTAAAACAAACTTCTTTTAATTTGGAAAGCATTTTTTCACTTTTGAATTTAAACATATTTATTGCTTTCTGTTCTTTAGTTTTTAGCGTAACCTACAGTGCTTACGCTTGTAATCCATACCATGCTGAATCTTGTTCTTATTTTGCAGGTCAAGTTGGTAAAAACAAATATTTTTAATTTTAAAAAATTAAATTTTTTTGATTAGAGTTAATTATGCGTGAACCACTGACGAAAGTAAGTTTTCCTTTTTTCCTTTTCATCTCATTTTAATTAATCCATAGCACTTTTTCATTAAAATTATGCGCCATTAAATCATCAGCCGCAACCTCACTCTGTAATAATTGAAACATTTCGAATCTTCTTCCTCCGCCATCTCGACTCATAACCAGCCACCGTCAGCATCTGCTAGAGTAATTTGATTTTCTCTCGAATGAATAAAAAAAGAAGAAAATTGGGTTCATTATTTTTAATGGCAAACAATATTCGAAAGGCGAAATTATTTCTTGCGGATTTTCTTAGTTTATAAAAGAATTTCTGATTAAAAATTCCATAATCGAGTGAATGTGAGGGTTCAGCATCTTTGTGGAAAATATTTTTAAATATGATGAGGAAAAAAGAGTTGAAAAGCCACAAAAACGATTAATGATTTTTAAGGATTAGTAAGAAGAAAACTCATCAAGTTAATCGGGGATTTTTTAAAGTGCTGAGCTTATAACATAATAAGGATAATTTTGAAAATCTGTTGCTGCTGAAAAGTTTAAAATACGATCAAAAATGCCAATCTTTTAAAAATTAATTTTTCATCCATAAATATATTGAGCTTTACCAACTAGCCCATCAAACTATTGATAAAGGTCAACCGAACCCTCCGACCTCCATTTGAGCGTCTCTGTTTGCCTTCGATGTCACTTCATTTTATATAAAAATGTCATCCACATATGGAAGCTCACCCTCTTTACTCTTTCACTTTCTATCTTGTTTATCCATTTGACCATGAACACAAATATGTGAACGAGTACATTCAATACATGCCACTGTGAGAGTCCTCGTCAGTTTGTTTGAGAATGAATAAAAAGTTTTTCACTCTCTTTTAGATTTGAAAAGTTTATAGTGCCACTTTCGAGCATAAAAATCGAATTGGATGAAGTTCAATGCAAATAAAAAAATCTGAATATTGAGTTCGAAACTATGAGAATGAGATGGAATTGAGGAAGCGAGAAAGGTGGAAAAATTTAATTATAGTTAGTGAGATTAAAGTTTTGATGAAACAATTTTTAATCCTATAAAAAACTATGCTCTTGAATTTTAACATTTTGAAGAAGTTTCATTAAAACTATGAAGCTGAAATCGATAGAAAAAATTTTGCACCCAGATGCATCTTCAACGCATCATCCTTTCGACATCGCCATAAAGAGCAATTTTCCACGCTCTACATTATTTCTTCACATTTATCTCGTACCGCCATTCTTCATCATTCGCTCTCTCGCTAATGCAGAAAAGTTAATTTATGGCTGCGATATTATGGCATCATCATTTATGCAAATTGCATGAGAACAAAAACTTTACAGCTCAAATTTTTAAACAAATTTTCCCGCACTCACAAAAGAGAAAAAAATTAATTTGAAGTGAAAGATGAGCAACAATTTCGTGACAAATTTGATGTGAGGATACTTTTGCGTTAGGAGCGTGAGGGTAAAAAATTAATGTCGAGTGGATGAAGGCGCGCAAGAGAGCATAAATTATTATTTATACCAACTGCATGGAGAAGCTCCTGGCACAACATCGCGTAAGATTTATAATGTGTTATTAAAAATCATCTTCTTAGCAGAGAGCTCTTTGGAAGTTCCTAACTCGCAATTTTTATGAGGATTTGCAAGCAAAAAGAAAATTATAACACTCAAAAGAGCGCAATTTTCGGATTTTTTATTAGAAAATTTAATTTTCTAATTAACGGCGAATAGTAAATAAAAGTTTAAGAAAAATTTATTACTATAAAATTTAACTGTTAACATTTTAAAATTTTTTCCCTCTGGATGAATCCACCCTCATTGTTGCTCCATTGCGATACGAAAAAGTTTTTATCTCATTTCATGTGCTAAACACAACTCATAAATCTCGCGCTCAACGCTTCCATCCATAACTGCATCATCCGCGACTTTGTACGGTGGGTGTGAGAAGAAAAAAGATAAAAATAAGAGCAAGAAAAATGGCAAAAATTCACTTGAATGACTTTTTTTCGGAGCTGTGTGTGAATAAATTAACGTCCAACTTATGATGATGAAAATTTTCTTCGCTTCAATTGCATTGGGTGAGATTTATGAGGTGAAATTAAACATTTTTGAGGGGAGGCACAATTAAAAGACATCAATCACGTTGTGTTGCGTTAGATTCAATAGAATTGTGTGTAGAATTTAATGAAATTCATAAATTTTAAGATAAAAATAATATAATATTCTCAAAACAAAGAGATTAATAGAGTTTAAAATTTGAAAATTTTCATCTTAATTTATTGCATTTAAACTTTTTTAATCAAGCACAAAATTTATTTTTAATTTCTTAAAACAAATTTCTCCATTGACACTTCAATTAACTTTTTTATCCTTCTCAGAGGTAAAAAATTTATTTTGGCTGTCATGTCAAAAAGGAAATAAAGCTATTAAGAAAAAAAGGATGTAATTCCCCCTTGAGTTAAGCTCACATTTCCAATTTATATCCATTTTAAGTCACCACCGAGATCCCTCAAAAAAGAATGAAAGTGGAAAATTTATTGCCTTTGCCTTCCAAGATCCTCTCAAAATTGCTTTTAAATTGTGCGGCAGAGATGTGTCAATATAAATGGAAACTTTTCTCCTTTTTTCATCATGATGATCATCATCGTGGAAAATCGTCATGGGGATGAAAGCGAAAGATTTATAACCCAAATTTCAACATTTTTTTACCAACTTAGGAATTGAAATAACATAGAAATTTTGTAATTGATGTGAGAAAAAAATTCAATTTATAAAATTATCATTAGAAGTTCCAAATTTGTAAAACTCGAACAAATTCCTTTTAAAATTTCAGTTCAAATTATTACGAAATGACAAATTGTTCTTAAGTGTGACTTGAGCAATTTATTTCCCCATTAATTGATCAATCAAAAGCAAATTTACGTCATGTTGATGGCTGAGTTTAACATATAAAATCTCAACTTGATTTTTCTGTGTGTGAACATATGCAGGAATCTTTTTTCTGGTTTCACACCTTCATTATTCATTTTGTCAGTTGAGTTGAAGTGAAATGAAATGTGTGAGATGAAGAATGGGGAGAAATGAAGAGAGTGCAGTCAAATTTTTATGCCATTTACCATCAAATAATGAGTTTTTTATAGATTCAAAAAATTATGTATTTTTAAAAAAAAATTCAAAAATTTCA
Source organism: Tanytarsus gracilentus (assembly GCA_038502055.1). Lineage (NCBI taxonomy): Eukaryota > Metazoa > Arthropoda > Insecta > Diptera > Chironomidae > Tanytarsus > Tanytarsus gracilentus. The sequence continues at coordinate 938,010 of JAXRKN010000045.1, read as the reverse complement.
TCCTAATTTTGTTACTAAAAGGAAACTTAATAATCAAGTGTATTTGCATTCATTAAATATTTTATAAGGCTTAAAAACAAAAATTTGCATAAAACTCGTATCGCAACGTTGTTGATATTTTCTTTGAGAAAAAAATTCCCAGAAGAGCTTATAAAAAATTTCACGCACTAAAAACTTGACATAAAAAATTATTTAATCAATTTTTTCTCTCCTTCTCACGTGTGTGAGCCTCTCGGTAACATTTTAAGGAAAACCCAAGCGAAAGCATAAATAAACATAATTGAAAAATTAATTATTTATGATGCAATGAAGGATTAGAAATTTTCATGTGAGCGTTTAGGCTTGTTCTTTACCGTTATTTTCTTTCACGCTTGATAGTGACGGATTTTTATGAATTCTGTAAAAATTCTTTTTTTTTTCAATTTTAATGAGCTTTAAGTGAAGAATTTTGAATCAAATTTGATATGAAAAACTTTCCTAATTCAAACCTTTTTTACCTTGCAACACATGTTAGTGGCATTTTCACCTTATTTATCTACTTTATTAATAATTTTTCCATCTTTTCATTAACCACCTAAGTGAAAATCATAAAAATTCTTTTGAAACAATTTTATGACTCAATTTATGAGTTTCTTAAGAGAGTTTAAAATAATAATTCAAAATATTTTGTGAAATTGTAGCATAAGCTCGTGAAAATTAGATTAAAATCTTCATGAGTGTTTGAACGAACGAGAGGTAAATGAAGCACGTTCCCACATAATCATATGCATGAAGAACAACTTGAAGAATTAAAATTTTCTTGTGCGGAAATTCTTCTTTTTACATACTTAATTAACAATTGTTTTTATCTCACAGTGAAATTTTCTTATATGTTTTTTGTACGTGAACGGGAGCAAGTTTGATTAATTTTATTTAATGATTAAAAATAAAAGGATTCTTTGTGTGATTTTCGAGAATTTTATTAAAGAGATTGAATTTTTTTAGAATAATAAAGATTAGAAATTTGGGTTGCAAAATAATTAAAAATCTCATGTTGGTTCCATCCTAGGTTTTAATATTTTAAGTTAGCTGCTAAGTCAATTAACAACTAAACTGCCTTCCCCGTTAATTTGAATTATATCGTTTCATTCATATTCACTTGACACAAATGTTTAGCAACATTTTAATTTGTTATTCTCATATCTGCCTCCTATCACAACTATACACGTTACAGCACATAAATTTACCTTTTACGCATAGTGTAAACTAATTTTCATCAAAACATCTCAAAGCATTAAATAGATAAAATTGTAATACTTGGTATAGCTTTTATATATCAAAAAGGGATAGAAATCAAAAACTTGTTATACATTTTCTTCAATTAAAATGTCTAGCAACATGAAAATAAAAAGGGGTGAAAAATAATAATTTTTGCTAAGTTACATATAAAATTATTGTTCAAACTTTATTGAAATTTCAAAGGTCTTTCCCTTGTTATCTTAACAAAGGTAAATAAGATAAAAATTATTCATCAAGGGTCAATTTGTAGGTTGAGGCTAAATAAAAACCACAGCTTTGTATCAACTCCGTGTGTATGTGGGAGGATTTATTTCTTCATTTCTCTTCTTGTTCGCTCTCTATTCGAACTAAACGATGTTAGTTCGTTCTAATGTAATTTTATGCGTAGCATCAACATTATCACATTATTCGCTCTCGCTGGTGGTTTGTAGGAAAATGTTCATTAATTAGTCAGAAGTCAATCCTCCCTTATGGCACGAAGAAAACATCCTTTACGGTTCTTTTCGTTAATGACTTTGAGGGAACTTTTTTTGTGGCTGTTTTGCTTACTTTTTCTTGGCTTACAAGTAAGATAAATGCACACACAAGTTTGTGAACTTGTTACCGCATAAGGAAAGGGTCCATTTGTTAATGACACTAAGAGGAGAAGAGATAAAGTGCTGCAACTTATGGGCAAAATTAACCGATTTACCAAGTTTCATCAAGATTGAGAATTAATTTTATTAACATCCTAGTAATAATAACTCATGAAAAAAATTCAAACTTATCCAATTTAATTAAAAAATCAAGCAATAATCCTTACCACAATGAACTTTACCAAACAACTACAAATTTCATACACGCATATTAAGTGATAAAAAAAACTTTTTCTCTCGCAAAAACTTTCGGAATGTCAACTCTGGCCACAAGACACTTTCAAATGTTTCTGCAAGAAAGCAATAAGGGAAACACTAAAAACTGTTGTGAAAAGTTAAAAAATAAAATTTCTTATAATGCAGGATACTGCTGAAAAATTAAAAATTAAAGCGAGTGAAAAGGAATAAAAAGTTTTGTATTCAGAGTTTGTCAACAAAAAAAATAATTTTGATAAGAAAGTCGAATAAAAAGTTTAAATGGAATATCAATCACTGCATAGTGACACTTAAAGGGGTTGCAAAAAATATAAACTAGAGAACTTTACGGAGATATCCTTGAAATTTACAATTTCCAGTTTCTCGGAAATTTAATTACTGTATAGACAAATTGAATTATAAATTTCTTCAAAAAAAACATTTTTTGATCACCTGCTTAAACAAAGCATGATAGCCTAAACATTTATATATTTAATTTGTAGCATTGGACTTTAGCTTTCTAATGGTAGTAAAATTTTTTGGCAACAAGCATGTTCAGGTCTTAAACAACTGCTTTTACTGAAACCCATACGTTTTTTGACATAGCAAATTCAGTTTTCTCATCAGTTATCCTTCAAAAGTATCTTGGAAAATTCTGAAAAAATTCTCAAATGTTGGACTTAAATGTGGCTTCCTTTGAGTGAAGTTTTAAATTTTTCAGAATGTCGGTTCCATAAGATCCAGTACCTTTTATAAAAATACAGTTTTGGGGTCCCACTGTACTTTTTGTGCGTCATATTTTGAATCTGACTTTAAATTCCAACTCCTTGATTAAATACCTATCCAGCAATATACATATGTCATAGGTTATGCTTAGTTATCAGCCAAATCGAAGCCCATAATTGTCTACTGGATCTTTTTTCTCTCAGCGGAACCAACAAAAAACAGCTGTACAGCAGAGCTGGATGAACTTTTTCCAATTTTTTTTTTCAGATTCTGACTTATTAAAGTCAAAAGAACAGATAATGCCTTGCATGAATGCTTATTCACTGACGGGAAATACGATTTTTCAGAGCCTAAAGTTTAAAGAAGAGCGAACATTCGTACATTCAGAGAATTTGTATGGAGAATGAGTAGAAAAAGAAGAAATTCTATGTGATTTCCTACTTTTAAACTTTAGGCTCTGAAAAATCGTATTTCCCGTCATTGAATAAGCATTCATGCAAGGCATTATCTGTTCTTTTGACTTTAATAAGTCAGAATCTGAAAAAAAAATTGGAAAAAGTTCATCCAGCTCTGCTGTACAGCTGATTATTGTTGGTTCCGCTGAGAGAAAAAAGATCCAGTTGACAATTATGGGCTTCGATTTGGCTGATAACTAAGCATAACCTATGACATATGTATATTGCTGGATAGGTATTTAATCAAGGAGTTGGAATTTAAAGTCAGATTCAAAATATGACGCACAAAAAGTACAGTGGGACCCCAAAACTGTATTTTTATAAAAGGTACTGGATCTTATGGAACCGACATTCTGAAAAATTTAAAACTTCACTCAAAGGAAGCCACATTTAAGTCCAACATTTGAGAATTTTTTCAGAATTTTCAAAGATACTTTTGAAGGATAACTGATGAGAAAACTGAATTTGCTATGTCAAAAAACGTATGGGTTTCAGTAAAAGCAGTTGTTTAAGACCTGAACATGCTTGTTGCCAAAAAATTTTACTACCGTTAGAAAGCTAAAGTTCAATGCTACAAATTAAATATATAAATGTTTAGGGTATCATGCTTTGTTTAAGCAGGTGATCAAAAAATGTTTTTTTTGAAGAAATTTATAATTCAATTTGTCTATATAGTAGTTTCAAGAGCTCTCAATGTCTTTACAAAATACAATCATGGTCATCTGATCATTTAATTAAATAAATTGAATTGTATTTAAATTAAAAAGTCAAGAGTGTGTAAAAATAAACTTTAAATTTTCTCTCTACAATTTTCACAGTAAAATAGCCAAAATACAACAGAAGCCCTAAACAAACATCAAACTTCATTCCCCTTTTTAGAAGTTTCCCAATTTCCCTTAAATGGATTCAATTTTAAAGCACACAAAAAATCCTATTCGCAATTCATCATTGGAGAAGAGGAAAAAGTGGCAATAAATCGACCGCAATGGATTCTATAAAAGTAAGTTACAGAGAAATCCATTAAAACTAAAACCAGTGATACAAAATTCATCTCACTCACTCACTCATTCTCTTGTATTGGAAAACTTTTCACATATATGTGCAGCTTTTAAATGCAAAACTTTTTTCCTGCTGAACGCATCACATTCACAAACCACAAAAAAGCCAGCATGGAAACGATGAGATGAGAAGAAAAGTTTTTGTTTTGCCTTTTCATGCTTCAACTCATTCCCGTATAACCACAATTTTTCCTCATTTTCCTCACATACGAGCTTGAGAGTCTTTTTCATGATAAATGACTTTTCAATTTGTTCGAGACATTTATGTGTAAAATAGTGTGTGGGAATTTTTCCAACAGTCAGCAGATTGAAATTTTGTCTTGAGTACCGTCTTTCATGGAAAAAAGGAGAAAATCCAAGAAAAACAAAAGCTAGAGTTGCAATTTATAAAGGCTTCTAATTTAAATAAAAAAAATAATTAAAGTTTCAACCCTTGACTCAAACTTACCGCTAAATCAAAATCTTTACTGTTCAAGAAAATCTCATCAAAAAATATTTTATGCTTTCACTTTTCTTCATGTTTTTTCACTCTTTTTTGCATTCAACTTTTACAAAAGAATTTTTTTTCACAGATTTTTAACTTTTACAACTTGAGCTGTTTTAAAATCAAAATGATGACTTTCGGTGTATAAATTTATTGCATCATAAAAAAATCTGCTGCATGGTGGGATGGAAAACTGAACCAACTGAACGATGGAAGAAATGAAGAGGAAAACTTTTAAAATTGCTTTCTACTCAACGAAGAGTGAAAAATTTTTCCTTTCCACCGGTTGTGTGAGATGAAAGAGTTTTTTAGCGTGCGATATTATCATGATGGATGTTAGTTTAAAATGAAGTTAGAAAAATTTCAGAGCTGTAAAAAAGTTTCGTGTAAATTTTAACACAATGCAGTCCATTGCTTCGAGGAGATTCTTCGAGTGAGGAAATTTATTGTGAGAGAAAAATTTTCCGCATAAAGGCAAAAGTTTTCCGTGCATAATTGTGATAAGCTAAGCTATTTCATTAAAAAAGTTAAAGAGAGAAAAAGTTTGTGTTGTAAATTTTTTTCAAAATGTGTAATTTTAGAATAATTTATAGAGAGAATATTTTGTGATGAAAACTTCTTGTGGTAATGTTAATAGTGGCGTTGTTCGTTCAAAAATAATTTTTTAAAAAAGTTGTATATTTTAAATCTCAAAGTTAAATTATTTTAATTTATTGAAATGAAAAAGATAAATTTAGACCTTCCTACAAGAGTTAATTGTAAGCTAAAGTCTTTCCAAAAAATCTGCTCATTTTCCGATCTTTCGCCTCGTTTTAAACTTTTCAAGGTTGTTTTTTGTGAAAACTTTAAAAATCTCGACACAATGAAATTCTTATCTTTTTTCACCTCACCATCAGCGCCACTGACGCGAGTTAATAAGCAAACTTTTCAACTTTCAAAAGCGCCACAAAGAAGATTCTTTAAAAAAGTCTTTCGAGCAGCATGAGAGGAAAAATTTCTTCTTCCTCTTTATTCATTAATAATTCATAAAATCTAATAATGGACCAAAGAATTTTCATTATTTCTTCTTCTTGCTCTGTTCACTTTCAACAAGATCTCATAAATTATTTTATGTACAAATATTTAGGAAGGAAACCATTGGACCTTTTTTCTCTCTAGATGATGAAGAAAATTATTGATGATGATAAAGTCGACAGTGGTAGTGATTGAAATTCATGAAATGAAAAGGTGCTTCAGCGTGGAGGATGTTCATTAATAATTTTCATCTTATTATTTGATGGAAAATGCGCGTCAATTCAAAGAGCTTTTAATGAAAACCGTGAAAATTGAAGCTGTTCAATATATTTAGAAATATGTTCATTGGTTGTCAATTTTATAAAATATTTTTAATATTCAATCAATTTATGAGTATTTCTTGAACAGGAATCAATACAGTTCAAAATATATTTTCTATCCCACTTTTTAACTCAATAAACACTTCACTTGTGCTTTTTTCTAATTTAAAAACAATCAAGAGATCTCTCAGAGAAAAGTTTATTGTCCATTCAAACTCGGCTTCGATTCAATTAAGGATTAGAAAAGCAAACTTATCGATAGCACAATTCATGCGAAGGAGTAGGAGGAAACGAGATAGCAAAGATAAATAAATAAAGGCATGATGTTATAGATAAATTCGAATAATAGGCGTAAATTTAATCACGTACTGTCGTCATGGACCCGCATACAAAATTAAGCAATAAAAAAAGTGAAAATTTGTAAGTAAATTTGAACTCAAAAAATGAATTTAATTTAAGTGCTGAGCATGTGAAAATTCCTTTCAAATATCTTTTTCTGACCCCATGAAAAATGTGGAGTAATTTTCACGCCTCTTTTCCCCGATGTTCACACTTCTAACGTTTCACCACATCCATATCTCCGCTTCTTTGCGTGCCTAATGGTGTGAATGGTGCATGTTTTATCAATATTAAATCTTTTCCAATACGTTAATAATTGTAGCATTGCGTGCTCACATACGAAGAAAAATCCGAAGCTCCCACAGTTATACAAATTGTTATCAGCGCAGTGAATTTGAATAAAAAAGGGGTGGAGGGTGAACTTTAAGAAAATTTAGAGCAAAATTTAAAAAAATTACTTAAAACCGTTTTGATAGAACTGTAACTTATAGTTGATTTAAATCAAAAAATATTAATTTAAATTTAATTGAAACATGTGTAAATACCCTATAATATCAACTACATCACGAACGCAACATATTTCCATGCTACGAATTACACCCACCCGTAGCTTATGAACTGATGAGAAAACTTTTCGTTCAATCTCGCACCGTTTTGCTATAAAAATGAAGGATTAGCGAAGTTAATGCGATAAATCGTGTGTGGATGTGTGTGCATTATTATTGCATTGGGTGTTGAAATTCCCATCGCTATACCGACATCATGACACCACAATACACCAATTTCAACTGCACATATGTGTTCGGTTTTTTTTGGAGTGAGCAAAAGGGTAGAACGAAAAAGCTGTTGTAGCTCAATCAATCACTCTGCCATGCTAGGCACAATTCTATGCAATAAGAAATCATAAATCATGGGATGATGTGAAATTTGTAACGTTTCAATTAAAGCAAGCACCCAATTTATGATCGAGGAAGGAGAAAGAAATTTATGAAATGGAAATCGATATTAAGGGAATAAAAAATCGCGACAAAGAAAATGTTCATTGTTAAAATATCGATACAAAATGTGGCAAAGATGCTTTGAAGCTTGAAACAATTATTTTGTATAGCTCTATAGTGGTAGTGTTATTTAAATTAAATCGTTCATAAATTATTGTTTAAAGAATTTAATCTTAAATCTAAACTTAGAATTGAAATAAAAGATTAAAAAACTGTTGACTTCTGGCTTTCTTAGTATTAATTCCAAACAAATCTTTTCTTTATCTTCTTTTTTACCACAGCTCATGCAATGACAATAAAAAACCTCAACAAAAACAAGCAAAAAAATTTGCCACGTTTTCTGCTAGCAAAATTTTTATTGTATCTTATGAAGCACGTCCTCAATGCTTTGCTCATGGTTAATTCATTGCCATTAACTGCATCCATTTCTTCCCCTCACTCTTTCTCACGATCTCTCACAAAATACATCCCTTACTCTAATTAGTGCCGTGGTAACTTCGTGATGAGATTCCTTAATACAATTTAAAACTTTCCTCCTCCCCTCCGACCAACAACACAAATTTTATTTTTCTCCTCTTCGTGTGCACATGAAAACACAGGCGAACAAATTAAAACTCTCTGTTCAGACTGCAACAATATGTCAACCTCTAGGAGGGCGCGTGTGAACATTCACTTGTATACAATTTCGTTCACTTCATGTGTGGGAAAAAGGAAGAATTTGTATGAGCTTGAGAACAATTCTGCATTATGCTTCTTTCCGTTCAACTCAGCAAATTAAACAATAAATTTTGAGTGGTGAAAGGCAACAGCGAGGAAGACAAAGCGGAAGTAAGTGAAGTTCTTTTTCCGTGAAATTTGCCATTTTTATGCTGTACACAGAGAAATTTAACCTAGGCGGACTTAAAATTAAATTTAAACTCAAAATGATTGTTCATTTAAAAAAGTTGATGATATTGTTGCGTTCATAAAGGTGAAATTTATTTCAGTTTTATTTTAAAATATTTAATATTTGAATCCAAATTTTTCTTTCCTTAACTGATTTGAGAACTACTGCATTTGAATTTTCTACACACTTTGCAACATCTGACGCAAATGGCGACGATGATGACAAAAGAGAGAACTCAAGTGGATTTTTTGCAATTAAGTCTTACGAATGAATGAATATAGATCGTTATGTGTGTGTATGAATACGAACTGATTGTGTATATAATATTTTTTCTTTTTCATTCTCGGCAGCATTTCAGCACACGACGTGCATGCACGTTATTGTGTGTGCAAAACTCGATTTAATTGAAAATGTTGCAGAAAGCACTCTCCATCTGTTGTGTGGCGGACGTTTTATTTTCAATTTCACTCGCAATAATTTTTTATTCATTGCAATGATTGTGGGATTTATCGCGAGGAAAGTGGGTAGCGAAGAATTTTTCATAACGAATTTTAGGATTTACTGATTCTAGAGAAAATTTATATGAAAGTCAAAAAAGTTTCGAGATAAATTTATTTTAACGCAATTTAAAACAGAAGGCAAAAAGAGCAAGGAACGAGCATTTTACTTTTTTTTATAAAATTTAAAAAATAATCCGAAAAACATTCTCGTAAAATTTTCTTTCCATCATCTTGAAAATTCTCATTTTAAACCATGCCACAAAGGTAGCATGAAATACTGCAGAATCACCATTAAACACCAAAAGCCTCAAGAGGACTTTGTCCATTTACTCTGTTAATGGTTGAACACCCTTAAAAAATCCATTTTGAAATTCAACTTTTATTTCACATCAAAAATTCTCTCAAAGGAGAAAAAATATGAAAAAAGCTTAAAATTGCATGGCATGTGTATGATGAGTTTCAAATTTGCCTCGAGATGAGAAATATTTTCCATTTCCATTTTTAGTGAGCTTCAAAAAATTTCCTCTCGACATGCATAAGAAAATTAGAATTCGATATGAATTTATGAAGAGGTTTTCGGGAGAGTCGAGTGAGCAAACGAGAAAAGCATTTATGATGATTGCAATCAAGATAAAAGGATATGCTGGTTGCATTTCCTTAACGAGTGTTCTGAAAAATTCTAGCTCGGGTGCTTTAATTAATTTTTTAAGGGTAAATAACCCCAAAGGATATCACGACCGATACTGAGCTCTTTTCAATTAACATCTCGAGAAAAATCTCAAGTTACACAATTTTAAAGAAAATTTATTTAAACCTTAAAGGGATCGTTACAGAAAGGAGAAAGGAAAAGCTTCCTTCCTGGCGTATCACTTTACTTTAACATCCTCCCCACCCTTTGATGAGCGTCTTAAAATAAGCGGATGCGACCTATTTATTTACTCGATACAGCGAAAAACTCAAGTGATGGATCTAATGCGATGAAATTTCCTCTACATTGAGGAAAAATAAAAAGTGACGGAAATATCCCAAAATTTATGAAGTGCGTTTGAGGATGAAAAATGTGAAACGCTAAGAGAATTAAACAAAATTAAAAATGAATCATTTAGAGTCTGATTAATTAATTTGAAAATTTTTAATTTACAAGTTCCAAAGAGAGATTTTAAGCTCATTCTTACATATTTTAAATATCAAAAATTCATCCTCATAAAAGTAAACCTTTGTTGTTTACCATCCAATCAAGCTCCTCAATTTTTTCGCTTATAAGGTTAAGCGTTGAAATCCTTTTCCCCTCTATATGCTGACGCTCACACAAAAAGAAGAAAAAATCATCCCTTTCATCATCGCACGTTGTTGTCATGTTGATGATGATGATGATAAAGACGATGGTATGCCACAGCAAGTTAGAGTGAAGAGGTGAAAAAGAGTTTTCCAGAAACATGTCGACACATTTTCACCCTTCCCTCTTTTTTTGTTAAGGAACGAGATAATGATTTATTTATGTTGCAATAATGATGAGAATTACGGGGGCAATAAAACTGACGTCAACAACAGTCAGCAGCCATCGCGGACGTGATTTATTTTCCCAGCTTTTTCCTCCACACTGAACTAGAGTGTCTAAAAAGATATGAAAAAAAGGCTAAACTTGCGTTTCCTGGGCCGTCTTTTTTTCATACTTTTTTTGATGGATTCTTGTAGATTAGGCTCCCTGAGTCCGAATCTGAAAAAAAATTCCGACCCCCTGACCCCCTACACCCTCCAAATTTCGATTTCTCTCTTTTTTATACACAAAAAACCACAACAAGAAGGGGAATTTGGTTCTCGGGGGGAAGGGTTACACGAGAGGACTTAGGAAGGAACCACAAGGGTACGCAACTTACAATGGGACAAAACTTTAATTTTACCATTTCCCATCTAACTTGTGGGTTAACCGTTTATACAAAACACCAAAAAGAACCATTTTTACAAAACACAAATTAAAACCTAACCGTTTATAAAAATTTTAAATAGGTAACCGATTTTTACAAAAAAAATATCTTTATTTTTTTATTTTTATTAAATTTTCTTTTACTTTCAAACCAATTTTAAAATTTCCCATTTCCTTCAATAAACTTCCTTTCATCAATTTTCCTTACCAAAATACCAAAATTTTCTTTATATTTTTTCATTTCTTTCCAACCCAAATATTTTTTTTTTATTTTAAATCCCATAAAAAATCATAATTTACAAAAAAAAACCATCATTACAATTCAATTTTATAGTAGCAATAATTTTAATTAAGTTAATTATAGCGACATAACAAAAAAACGTTATATATTCAAAAGAAACTTTTCCATTAAAATAATAAAATATTCTGATTTTTACTAAAGGGCGTAGCCCCTTATACTTCAAGTTTACTAAAGGGCGAAGCCCCTTTAACCTCAAAATATCCAAAGGGCAAAGCCCCTTGAACCAAAAAATATCCAAAGGGCAAAGCCCCTTGAACCAAAAAATATCCAAAGGGTAAGGCCCCTTGAACCAAAAAATATCCAAAGGGTAAGGCCCCTTGAACCAAAAAATATCCAAAGGGTAAAGCCCCTTGAACCAAAAAATACCCAAAGGGAAAGGCCCCTTGAACTTAAAATGGACAAAAAAATATTTTTCAAAGTTCAATCAAAACAAAAAATATCGCTAAACACACATACAATTATTTGTGTTTCGTATAAATCGGTTAACCCACATAAATTTATTTGTGCTTCGTAAAAATCGGTTAACCCACATATTAAGGTGTAAAGTTAAAAAAGTTTTTGTTTTTACCCCTTGTTGCGCACCCCTTGTTGCGCACCCCTTGTTGCGCACCCCTTGAATTAAAGTGTGCTAAGTAACCCTCCCCACCCGAGAACCCCAAATTCCCACCTTTCCCTTAAGATTGTAGGCTTTTTTGGTGTATAAACAAAGAAAATCGAAACTTGAGGGTCGAGGGGGACCAGGAGGGTCAGCGCCAATTTTTTTTGCAGATTCGGACTCAGGGAGCCCTAATCTACAAGAATCCATCAAAAAAATATAAAAAAAGACGCCCAGGAAACGCAAGTTTTTCCAAAAAAATACTGGACATGGGTGAAATACACTAAACACCATCGAAAAATAAGATGAATGGATTAAAGACATTGAGTGGAAAATGAATGTTCATCGAATGATACGTGCTCAAATGTTTTCGCACATCTTGAACGAAAAATGTTGTGGCTCTAAACAAGAATAGAAAAAGTCTTTTTGCAATATTAATCATTAATTTGATGTGACTTTGTGTGATGGCGATGTGAAAATGAAGTTAGGAGAATAAAAATGAGAGAAGTCAAGGGGAAAAATGAGGGGTCTAAGAAAATCAGGGAGACGAAACATTTGTTGTTTTTTCAAGTAAACTATTGTGAAAATTAAAAATCAATACAAATTTAAAATTGACTTTTTTTTATCATTCTGCAAAAAAAAGTCTCGCCTTAGCCTTGTTTAGTTCCTTATCATCCAACTCAATGATTTGAAAATCTTCAAACCATCATTGAAGAGTGGCGCGTGTGTGAGTTTCGAAATATATTGATGAATTGAGATGAATGTAGGAGATTTTCAACCTTCACAGAAGTGCCAATAAATTTAGATTCGAAAAGAATGAGTTGTTTGAGAAAATATATTAAAGTTCAGGCCAATGAATTTCAAACAAATCCTTGTACATCAAAAATAAATCCATTTAAATAATTAGAATTCATTTTAATTTTAGTAAATTTCATCTCAAACCAAAAAAAGTTGAATTAAATTGCACCTTCATATTTCTTTAGCTGAGCAAGCCATACCGCACTTTTCCAATTTTCCAACCACGACGTCGAAAAAAGAACAAAAAGTAGGTAAGAATGAAATTGCAGTCTCAATCACAATAAATTTTAGGTATAAACGACAACAGGAGGAGAAAGGGTGGCAGAAAAGAAAGAAAAGGCTTACACATGCGAGTGGAAAATAAACTTCCACTTTCATAGTGACTTTATGGAAAAAAGGAGAAAAACGCCGACTTGAGTCAGAAGCCTTTACACACACCATAAAAATGTATGAATCATGAATTTCCAAAGAGAAAAAAGAAATTGCTGAAAATTGTTTTTAGATTTACACAACACAATTCACATCCCTCCCCATGCATCTTCCCATCTTTTCTTCTCCGCCTCCGTTTATTGATATTATCTTCACTTGATCCATCTTTGAGTTACTCAACTATTGAATTTAGGAAATGTGTATTATGATATGTATATAAAAATAGACACACGATGAAAGTCCCAATCGATGGTGAGTAAGAAAAGCTTTGAGATTGATTTAGTTGAGTTGAGGAATGTACTTGAATACTAATGAAGCATTTTCATTTACTCGATGTAAAGAAAACAGGAAAATTCTAAGAAATGAAACGGAGAAAAGTTGATGCAGACATCCGGTTTGATTTGAATGAACATTTCCGGAGGTATCTAAAGTTGCCTCAAGACTTTGCAAGTAATTATAAAAACAAGGAGTTAATACAGGGCCATTTAAAAGTTATGTCTCATAAAATAAACTGTTATTTTTTTTTTCATTAAAAATATGAAACATTGAAAGCTATATAGCTCAATCAATATGATGATAAACTCAATTAGCTAAATTATCTTAAATATATAAATTGTCAAAATCTCAAAACCTTCCAAAATACCCTCAATGTTTTTTCTAAATTTCTTTGCTCGTTTTTTTATAAAAAAATACACCCACAGTTTAAAATAATTAGCAACCACCTCCGCCTGTGATGTCGTCGTCATCAACAGCTACTTCAGTTGTGTTCCAAATTTTAGAGAACTCTTCATCTTTATATTTGCTTTAAACCAACACAGGAAGAGGCATACCGAAAAAGCACTTTAAGGAAAATCGATACAAGTGGATATATACGGCAAAAACTTTTGTTTTGGTATCTCAAAATTCTCTCTTAAGTTTACGTTTATGTTGTAAGTGAGAGAACGCTAACGTAGAACTTAACGCAATTGACGTGCGTAAAATCTGGTGAAGAGAGAAAAGAAAAAATCGCATTGCATGGAAAAGTTGTTTCAGTTCGTCCGCGGTGTCCAATGTGATGAGACGGTTTTTATCGTTCGCGGAGTTAAAAAAATTAAAAAGAATTCAACAAAAAATGGATAATAAGCAAGAAGAATTTATGCAAATATAAAGATTTATCTAAAATCAAAAGTTGAAGAAAAAGAAAAAAAATTCGAGAACAAAAAATAAATTAATGAAAAAATTTCAAAGCACGAACGTGTTGCAGTTTGTTGGAATATCAAAGTGGAATGGTGTCACATGTACGTGAAAATAATTTAGAAGATAATTCCCCTTTCGATGCCTGCATAATCTCCTTCGTCTTTGCTTGCGAAAAAATGTATTCATGTCATCGTGTATCCTCATTATATTCCTTCTCTCTAACATCGAACGAATAAATGGAGATTCAATTTTTGTGATTGGATTAATCAACAAATATTGGATTAAAAGGATTATAAATGACCGAGTTTGTGCCAGCACGTGGTACACCTTCTTTTTTGATATAAAAGTTGCTCAATTATCGATAATCGTCCTCACTCGCCTTTCTGGGTTTTAATTTTTGATGAAGAAATTTTATAGTCAAAACGTGGGAATTTAATATTTTGTGGTTTAAGTGATTTTTTGATAGAGAAATTTTTTTAAAATTGATTTTGAATTTTTGTTTAAATTTTTTATTGTCAAAAAAATCAATTTATTTTTAATTATATTTTGATACTTGAAAATTTACCAGACTGACATGATTGCTAATAAATTTAACTGCCGGTTATATGCGCAAAAATTCACTTCAGCTAAATATAGCGTAAAATTCTCTCCCGTTATGGAAATTTAATATTTTCCGCATCATCGACATCTTTATCTCCCGGCACTGCAATAATCATAAAAAAAGTGCGGCAATTGAGACAACAAACAAGAGAGAAACAAACAAAAGCAATATGAAAAAATATCTCTTTTTATTTACACTTTATGCATCGATTTCCCCCATTGAATGAATTTGTAACCAATTTACTCCTTAATTATCATCACGGCCCACCGCAAGGCTTTAAAAACTTTTTTAACCTCTTTTTGGGATTAAAAAAATTCTCCGCTTTAATGGCCAAAAATTAAGGTGGTGAATTAGTAAATTTGCGTGATCATTAAAAATGCTTGAAGCAATAAGTGAAAAAAAGATAAATTAATTAGGATTAATGACTGTGCACAAAAGTGTAGTTTCTCCCGGCTCTATTGTGTTAGCTTGAACCAAATATCTTTAAAGGTGCTCTATTGACTTGCTTTTCTCTTTTTGTTGCGAGCTTATACATATATAAGGTTTGGCTCCTTTAAATAAATTGCCTCAGGTGGTGAATATAAAGTGCTATTAAATTAAATGAATGGGAAGAAAGAATTCTTGCTTTTTATGCGAAAAGAAACTGTGAATTGTGTCAGAGAGAAAATAATCGATGAAATTAGTTGGGTTAAAGTGAAATATTTTGCGAAAATATTTCACCATAAATTTGGTAAATTTTTTCTTTTTATGACATGCCATCGTAAATTTTTCAATTACCTCCCTTCAGTGTTTACAATTTAAAAATATTTTGGCGCCATGTCAAGTGAGGGTAAAGTACACAAGTGACATAATTCATCAGATAATTCTCTTTAATTAGCTCCCACTCTCTTGCCCTTTATTACCTTCCTCACTCAGTTGCTCCGGTGATTGTAATTAAAAACACAAAAAAGCACTTCAGAGAATGCCGCAATAAAGTCCATAATTCAATTTTATCACAAAGGCAACGAAGGAAAGTTGTTTGCTAAACAAATTTTAGGTCGCACTCTCTTGTGACATTGTACGATGCGATAATAAAATCATTTTACCTGCAGGCTCCATCGAGAGACCTTGTTATCGTCTCTTAATCATAACTTTTAGAGACACGAGGAAAAATCTTTATCGGAAGAGATTGAAAATGTGAAGATAAAATAGCATAAATTATGAGCACTTACAAGCTATGATGATGATGATCATGGGGGAGATTTTTTAAGAAGTGTAAAAAAGGCTCAAAAATTAGGTTAGAGGCGAGATAAAGAAAACATTGTGAAGAGGGAGCAAAATTTGTTGTGATTTGAAAGCGAAGGGAAAAAATTTAGTGAAACAAGGCAAAAATTAATAATGCGGGTTTGGGTAATTTATTGAGTGGATCGTGATAGAAACTTGATATAAAAATCACATAATTTAGGAAGTGATTTAAGCAAATGGTTTGTCGATCGAATGAGGGGGGATTTAAAACAAGAAAATTCATGAGTGTTTTTGACAATCAATAACTCAAACTCTGGAGCAGACTGAAATGAAATATTTTTCCATTTGTCATATATTATAGATTCAGGATATTTTAAAGTTATTCGCTAAAAAAATAATTATGAATTCACATAATTTAACGAAAAATATTTATACATGAAAGCTCTCGTTGACTAAAGCTAGGATTATTGACATAATCAGCTTCGAGTGACAAGTTTGAAGGTGAATTTCGCACCTGCTAATTTAAACTTTCAAGTTTGGCAAAATCCTCACAGCATTTAAGTTTATGATCAAATTAATAATGCGCAAAGACACAAGATGAAAATCTTCGCTATTAATGCAAATGAGGAATTTAAAATTTATTAAATATCGAGATGATTTACAATCCTGTTGAGAGGAAATTTTTTATTTGATTGTATTGATAAAATTTTGTGACATTTCTCTTTTGAAACTTACATTAAAAATTTATGCCATTTTTGTAAATTTATTGCCACAAATTTGTGTATTTGCTTTTCATCACATCGAATGTAAATTGTCGAGAAGAATTTCACATTGTCGGAGCAATAAAAATTTTTTGAGATTAATTTCTGTGTTAATTAATTCGACAACATTTTTCTGTTTCTTTTTATGGGCCCTCGCGTGTGGCATTCTACTGCTACTACTTCACCAAGTTTGTTTGGAACCAAGCGATAAATTTTATAAAGTTGTAGAGCAATTTTTCCCAAGATGACCATTAACAAAAGCAATTAATCGTGGCTCGGCATAGCTTGAAACAATGCTTAGGCTTTTTGATGTCTGTTTTGCATACTTTTTCAACTTTTATGTCTTTGAAATAGCCATCTCATGAGGATGATAAAGTGCGAGAAATTTTGATGGGCTTTAATAGACTGTGCGAGAATTTTGTCAAAAATAAAATAAAATTCGAAAAGTCGATAAATGTTTTCAAAAATATTTTTCGCAACAAAATTTATAGATGCGATCGCATTTTTTTTAATTAATTGCAAATCGCAAACTCACAAAAGAATTCCAATCAATTTTCTCCACCCCATAAGCTCTTAAAAAGTAATTTTTCTTTCCCATCCTTAAAAAATCATTCAAATTATTTTTGTGTGGCATTCATTAAAAAGACTGATTGGAATTAGCATTAAGAATTTATTTGAATAACAATATGAAGATTAATTACAAAATTCAAATGAACTCGACAATCAACCTGTGCGCTGTTCTTATTATCCCAAAACAAAACAGCATGACAGACAAATAAAATCCGCATAAGGTTCGCAGTGAGTGAAGGAGATGATGAGTTTCCATTTATTTCGCTTAAAATATTCAAAATAACGAGTAAAGCTGGTTGTTTGAGGCAATCAAAATGATTAAAAGAAGCAGGGGTGAAAACAGATAATATTAAAAATTTATAAAATCAAAATATAAAATTCGTTAAATTTTATAAAGATATAAAATTATTTTTTTAATTTTCAAGTATATAAAAAACGTTAAATTACAACATAAAATTTTAAAGTAATGTTATTACCTCTGTCATTTAAGACTCAACTCCAGAGCAACTTAATTTATTTTTATCTCGTCTCTTTTACATTTCTGTCATTAAACATAAAAAAATCAATTTGAATAAAATTCCATAAAAACTAAAAATGAAAGAGAAAAAGATAAAAGTAACGTATGAGCGAGACAAAAAGTTAATTAATGCGATATATTCAGGCATGAAATCCTTCCCGTATAAAACACAAAATTTTTGGCAAACTGTGACACATTCCTTATAGAGTCTCAGTTGAATATCACACACGGCGAAAATGTTCTAGTCAAACGTTGGCACATTAATTTTGAGGGTGTTATCGTGAAATTGCCTCACGGCTTCCGCGTATGCGAATGACATTCCCAAAGCATGAGACACTCTAACGACGTCGAGAATTATGCAGGAAATTTTTAATTTTTTTCGTTCTTTTGTGAATTAATGCATGAAAATTTTTAATTGAGATTTAAGGGATGCAATTAAGTCGCTTTGTAATGAGAAAATTTCCCTAAATTAATTTTTCTTCTTCTATTTTTCAGGAAAATCTCGACGTGAGTAATTCAAAAAAGTTTTAATGATTCAAATAAATTGAGTGATATACGGAGAGATTATAAAAGATGTCATTGATGTAATCTCATTAGATAAAAAGCCGTACGCCTTGTCGAGGTGAATTTTGAACGGATTTGAGACATGGGAAAAATACGAGAAGAAGAAAAGTGTTAAAAATAAAAGAATTAATAAAATGATTCTGAGTAAAAAAGAAAGATGAGAAAAGAAACTCAAAAATTATGTAAATAGGATGAGTGTTTGCATGCGAGATCTCTTAGAAGTGAGAATGTTATTATCACAAAACTTTTTAATTTTATTAAAATGTGGTTGAAAAAATCTTCAGCTAATTTTGAAGAGTTTTTTAATTAAAAAAGATGTAAAAATTTGAAGGATTTTATTTTTTTTGAATTTACCAAAATTGTTTTTTTAAATTTTGCCACAACGTTGCTATGATAATTTTAAATTTTTATTCCTTAAATTTTGAGCTTAATTTGACCCTTATTTATTTCAAAGTTTGAAAAATAACAGTTTGAGTTCTTACAATTTGTATTTGTTTAAAATAATTCTATATAAAATTTAATTCACCAAACCGTAATTTCACCTTAAAAAATTAATTTACGACACTTGAAGTTATTAACTGTAAAAATAATTAAAATTTTAATTCCTTAATTCCATAATCGCAGCTAATTTGAGTTATTTTTCTTTCTTCTTTTTAAATGCAGATTAATTAAAATATTTTAAATAAATAACAAAAAAAAACATCAAGATAAGACAAACAGAAGTGAATAAAGTAAATTAAAAAAAATTATCGAAACTAAAAATCAACGAAGAGTGAAGAGAAAAGAAGAAGAATTTCAACAAGTTTAATAAACGAAAGACTTGTAAAGAAAGTGGAAGTGCCCTAAAGAGAGCCACTGGGCATCGCAACAGCAGCAGAGTGTAAACACAATAAAACAGCAGTTAAAGCACATCCAAAAAATAAATATCCACATAACGACAATTGTCTTCATTGTTATATCCTCTCCCTCGAGAGTGGCGAGAATTCTTTTACATGATGAAATCAAAATGTGAAGTGGACAATTTTGAGTGTTGAATGCTGTTAAAGTGCCGTATGTAGCCCGTTGCATGGCATGAAATTGAATTGAAGTGGAAGTGAGAACAAAACGACGAGTGAGAAATTTTTTGAAAAATGCTGCATTGCACCAAAAAAGACACTCGATAGAAAAAAAAGGCTCTCTTGGAATTGAATTGAAAAATGCGACAAGCCAGCAGCATTTGCAAGCGCTGTGTAAATAATCCATGCTGGTTATGTGATACAAGTGACAAAAAATTATAATGAGAGGGTGACAGAAAAAAATTCAGTGATTTTGTTAAAAGAGAAAAAAAAATATAGAAAATTTTAAAGCTCAACAAAAGTTGTGAAAATGCGATGGAAAATGAGGAAAGAGTGTGGACGAAATTCATTTTCGGTGACAATTTTGTGGATTTTCATCATATGCTGCCTCCTCAATGGAGTGAATGTTGCACAGGGGAATTATGCAGAGGCCGATGATCTCTTAAATGAGCTCGATAGACCGAGTGAGTATTATGAAATATTATCGTGCATCTAAAATTTTATGTGTGTTTTTGGGTGACATCAAGGGAAGAAAACTTGATATTTTTTTCAATTTATTAAACTAGTTAAAAAGTAAAAAACTTCATTTTATCGCTTATGTAAATTCTCGATCAATCATCAAGTTCTCAACCCACGACAATGACATGCAACTTGCTGCTGTTTAATTTTCAATTCCCCAATCGACTTTTAATTTTATTGCTCCCCTCATTCAAGTATTTTTTCATTAAAATTGTGCTGTTGAGCACGAATCGAGATTGTCAGCACTTCGATTAACTGTTAAAAATAATATGATGACATTAAGAGCTAGTGATAATCGCTGTTTTATGTTTCTCTCATATTAAAGACGAACATGCTCATGACATGAAGCATGATGATCACACACGATCAAAAATAATAAATATCATCGAGGGCGAAAGAACAAGTTGAAAATTTTATTTACATTTTAAAGAAGAAAAAAATATGTTCGACCGTACATTCCATAAACATCTTATGTGCGTTCTTCTGATTTCCAAAAAAAACAACCGAAATGAGAGTAGAAAGAAGATGAAGATGAAAATAACATAAATAATCGAAATTGATGACAGGCATGCTTCAAAAAGGGCCATGTAAAGGCACAAAATTTAGACATTAAACAATCGAAAATTGCTTCTTTTTTCTTTTCATTTTTTCGAACTAACCGAATCATTGCATGTTGATGCGTTGGCGGTGTAAAAAGCATTTTTGTCGATATATTTTTGATGTTTGAGTTGAGCATTAGCGGTCAATGAAATTTTCTCTCTAATGATCATTCGAATGTCTCGATTGTCTAATTGGCATTCAGATGGTGGTTTGTGAAAAGTTAAGAAACCATGAAGACATGGCGTTGAGTTTTTATTAGCTCATCGATGATAATCATTGTGTGGATGATGCATGATGAAAAAAAAAGGAGAAAAAAGTTCCAGGAAATTTTCAAAATTCCACACAAGGTTGAAAAAATTACTTTTTTCACATTAAATTAGTTTCAATTAGCGTCACATCCAAAAACTCTAAAAATAATTAAAAGAAACATCATCAATAATTATTTATTTGGTCTCGCACTCGAGTTTTTCCATACTCGGCAATTTTTGGATGTTGTTCTCGAGTATTAATTACTAATTTACAAGAAACATCATCATCGTGTCTTCATATAGTTGTTGCAACACAGCTAGAATTATAAAAATGAATCTCGCCGAGTAAAAGAGAAGAAAAATTGGAATTTAATCTGAAACAGCTCTTGATGTGATTCGAAGAAAGTAAGAAAGAAGAAAAAAGTGATAAAATGAAATTGAGAAAGACGCCAATAAAAATATTTTTCTTCTTAATTTATTAATTCCACTTACGAGTCAACCTCAAGTGCGGCATTTTTTATTTCGACCGCATTTAAAATTCACTTTGTCACCCATGCTTTCCAAGTCCGCATGTCAAATTTAACCTGAAAAGTCATTAAACTTCATAAAATGACAACCGAAAATTGCGATAAAACTTATTTTGATGCACTCCGCATCGTAACTCATCGAAGTCAATTTACTCGCACTTCATATTCATTATAAAATACCGCCGACTTGGGTTCGCTACTCGATAAACTCAAATGCGATAAAAATTTAAATTTTAATGGGCCAAAGCTATAAAAACCTTTGATTTACAATGTTCAACTTTACAAATTTCTGTTTTGATGTTCGATTATGTAAACAAAATTTTCTTTCTCTCTTCTCCAATTAATTGCAATTGGCTGCTTTTTCTCACTCAATTTAGCTCTTTATGTTGTTCAATTTGCCGCACTCGATGTTCAATAAAAAAATTTCTTCTTTATTTTTTCAACCTTTTTTTCTCATCTGACTATAAAAGAAATTTTTTCTGCTAAAATTATAAACAAGTTTTTTCATGCTTTGCGTACATTCTCATGACCGAAATAATTGAGAACAAATTTGATCCAATTTATGTGCTGATAGGAGAGAAAAGCAGCTTTTTGGGTAATTGCAACTAATTACTGATATTTCATAAACCTTTTTAAGTCAACGACGAAGAAAATTTCTGCATTTTTTAATGAGATTGAAGTTGTTTCATGTTCTTGGTAAAGTTTTATTAAAAAAATCAGTTATTGTGAAAGGTTAATCTTAAGTCGTTTTTATGCAATTAAAAATAATGGAATTTTATATAAAAAAGAAGACGTTGAGTGCACTCATTCCGAACGATGACATTTGTGGTGGGTTTAAATATGCAATTTTAAAAAATTGCAATAATTTAAACTCTGATTAAATATTTAATATTAAGTTGTGCACACGACTTCACCTCTTTTATAGAAAATTCTCTTCCGCAACTATTTAAGTGCTAAAAATTTACAACTCCAATCTTTACAGTCGAGCTTATAATCTTCTTGTTAAACATGGATATAAATTTTCAATGAACAAGAAGAAATAAAGTGCAGTCTTAAGTGCATTTGTTTTAAAAATATTCACCATAAAAATCATGCAACAATTTAGTCCAATTTTAAAGTGTTTTAAACTTTTCATTCTCATGACACAGACATAAAAGTTTAACGAACTTTCTCATGTAAAATGTCATCAATTCTCAAGCGTTCATCCTCATAATCTTCCTTTGACGGTTAAAGACTTTAGTGAGAAAGCAATAAAAGAAAATCATCTTAACGCATATAAAAATAAACAAACAGCAGAAAAATATTACCGTCATCTTCCAATCATGAGTAAAATGCTCTTTCTAAGAGAAAATCTCCTCATTTTAATTTTTGATGATGTCCGAGCAGAATAATTTTATTGTCAGCGCAATAGCAGTAAAGAATGCATGGGCGAGTAAAAGAGAAAATTTTCGCGTTTCTTTATTGCATCATTGCTGCTTTATGACTTTTCGTGCTTACGGTCAGAGAAGAGTCTTATCATCATCTTTAGTTATGCGCCATTAAAATTGTTTTTACGATCGTTTCTCACTTTGTGTGTGCACTTTTTTTCCACTTCAGTGCGGTATTGCTGAGAGTGAAGGAGAAGCGTGAAGAACAAAGAGGCAATTTGTTGTTTTTTACTGTATGGAACCATGGATGGCATATAATGCAAGTCGATAAAACTGTATGTTATCATGGGATGCTGAAGCTTCTCGCACAGCGACGGCAACAAAAATCCGAAATGAAGAATGAGAAAGCATAAACTATGTTGAATTATGCTGTAAAGATTAAAGATAACGTACATAAAAGGTTTCCACTTCTTCTTATTCTTCTGCTGCAATGCTCTATTCTTATCCGAGCCGCATAAAGTTCTTACTTACGAGCTCTCGATTTTCTCACTTTATGAATAGGATGAATTTTTTTGGAATCTATTTATAATGGGAGAGACAAAAGCTTTAAAATAATATTTTTAAAGTGCACTTAAGTTTCTTGAGGTAACAATGGCTTTTTAGAATTGTTAACGAAAGTATATGAGCATAAAACTTGATATAGGAAAGTTTATAAATGTTCAGTTTAAATTGAAATTATTTTTATAAAATAAAATGAATGACCATTTTTAATTTTCAAACTGTGCTAAAACAAAAAATCAAAATTTTATTCCACAAAAATTTCCCATTAAATTTTAATCTCCCTTAAAATCCCTAAAACTCAACATCGATTTCTGATAGTATTTATTTTTATCATCGCTTTTCATCAAAGTAAAATTTTCCGTTCATCATCACTCAATATTCATTTTTTAAACCATCACCACTCTCGCATATATTCATCAATTTTAATGATCCATCTTTAAAACCACGAAATACGAGAGTGAAAAATCGCTTCATTAAAGTCAAATTTTCATCACTCAACTCTGGTGTGTATTAACACACAAAACTGTATCATAAAAGACCTTCTGAAATGCTTATCGAAAAAAACAAAAGAAAAAGGGGTTAAGACTAAGGTGAATAAATTTTCAAAACACTTCAAGCAATTTTTTAAATATCCGAAATTCCTGAAACTACATGTAATCAAGTTAAATTTCACACAAATATAAGTTCAGATTAAATCATAATTAAAAATTTTATTACAACCCAAAGCTCCTACCTCTACTAAAAGTTCCTACACTCAATGCTATAAAATATGAGTAAATTTGTTTATAAACATATAAATATAAGTTGCAGTGGCTGCAACATATTGAATTTCAGTCAATGCAATAACTCTTCTAGCTGAGTTTTATCGTTTCATATGTTCTATAGGAAATTTATACATATATAACATGAATAATGATCTTGGCTATTAATCTCAAACTCGAGTGAGAGAAAAAAGTAACTAAAAATAACACCCGAAACTCGATATCTTCGACTACCATTCGGGATAAGCTCTAGATTTCCAACTTCCACATTCCACACTCACACTATGTGTAAACCGCATGAAATGAAATGGACTCGATATATTATTTTAATCTTAAGAGAATCTCGTGTATATTTGATTCATAATTAATCAGAGAGTGAAGATAAATTTTGTGTGTACGCACATCTTCGAGAGGTTTTTATAAATGCATAAATTTAAATTTATTTACCTATAATGTCCGGCCACTCATTAGCTATGTAGTGTAAGGTATAAGAGACAAATATAGCAAGGGAAGGAAACTTTTTTGACAAAAAAGTTTTAAAAATATTTTATTAATTTTTTGCTATTAAAATATTTTTGTTCAAAAATAAAGTTTCCATTACTTTTAACCAACACTACATGCCATTATCATAGTTTATATCATGTGGTTATGCGTGGCAGACAAAATTTATGCAGGTGTAAGAGCATGAAAAATTTGCATTTGTTTATTCGATTGTGAGACTTTATTAAATTAAGTTCGAAGATGGTCTCATGTATTTTTATTATATACCTTGTTGTGGCTGGCTCATAATCTTTTATGTATATTCTCCTCTAAAAGGAAATATCTTTCGGTTTTATCATAATGCTATCTTCTTTCAATGATCAAGTTAATAAATTTAATTACATCATGCTATTAATTAGTAAATTAATGAGCGTATTAGTTGTGGGATTAAAGATAAAAGGGAAACTTTCGAATGAAATTTTTTTATTAATAAATTAAGACTTTGGATGAATTTATGAGATGATCCACTTAAGATCATTTTTTATTGTTGGGAGAGAAATTTAAATGAAAATATGGAAGACTTTAATTAATTGGACACTGAATAAATAATTTAATGATTTTTCAAAATTAAAATTGATTTAAAATTTAATAAAAGTGCTCTGAAAAGTTTCATATTTGATGAAATCAATTTTCTCATGTTGATTCATTCATATATAAAATTAAAATAAGAAGTTTAAAGCGTTTAATTCTGATATGAAGGCTCCATCACAATAAGAAAAGTGCATTCTCTTGCTATCGTTTGGTACCTCATCAATCAGCCATTTTATTAATTGATTGATGGTATCTCAACTTAATTCAATTTTCAATTTAACCTACGACTTCTCCGTAGACGCCTTAATGACCTCGCTCTTGCTCATTTCACCGACATTCTCTCTCAAAACATCTTTCAATTTACGATCTCATCACCATTCAAAATTCCCAAAGCGTAATTTCTTGATGGACTTTTAATTTACTTTTTAAAATATTTTTTTCTTTTGAATAAATTTTGCATTAACAAAAAGCGATTAGTGCGTTGATTTCAAAACAAGCGGATTTCTTCTTTGTGTCATTTTCGCTCGACATTTTCATTTTCACACAACAAGCTGCCCATAAAGTGTGAGAAGACTTATAGTGTGCGTACGAGAAGAGACTTCCTAATGGCGATATAGACAATAAGATGAGACATGACATTACAAGCCATTGTTTCATTTGCGTATACCATTAATTCAATTCACAACTAAATTCCGTTTCCATTCAAGTAGCAAAAACATCTTCGTAATTTTAATTAGACAAAATTGATATTAATCAGCAGCAAAAAGAACAACGACTTAAAAGTTTATGGAGAGACACTGAAATTTTTTGAAAATGTGTCACTTAATATTATTTTAAATAAAATTAAAAGTAAGCGTCCCCACCTGTTGAAACCCTTTTTTGTGATTATTTTACTGACGACCTTTTACCATTTTTTTTATTATAGTTCCAATAACATCCGTAGCGGGTGTACTGGGGAAGCAAGCGATGCTGCCATGTGATATTACGCCTTTAGAGCGAGATGACGCCGTTTATATGGTTTTGTGGTTTAAGGAAGGCGATGGAGAGCCACTGTACAGGTAAGAGATTTCACAAGCTCAGAATTTATAGCTGCAATTTCGACACGCCATTGGGGATTTAAGAAATTTAATGTGTATTGAGCGTGCAATAATTTGTCAATTAAGTAACGTATAAGCCACATAAACTAATCGCCATCGATAATTATAACTTACTTATTTACTCGTATGAGCAAGCCTTGAAAGTGGATTTCGAAAGAATTATAGCTCAGCGGTTGTCTTCCTCGGTTTGTTTAAATAGGAGGGATTTGTCTGGGGATGACTGCAAGTCATGTGTTGCTAAAATAATTTTATGAAAAGATTATTGGTTAAATTTCTAAAAAAATTCACTGCCAACAGAAAAATTCAAAAGAACCCATAAAACATTTGAAAGATTTTCTAACCAGTACTTTGGTAACATTTTTAATTATTTTACTCAATTTTCCATGCTTATTCCTCATAAAGCGTTTGGAAAAAATCACAACTAATGACTCGAAGAGTGAAGGAATTAAATTCAATTTTTCCACACTCAGCAGATTTTAAAGATCTTAAATACGTGTGTCTAATTGCCAGTTTAAGACACATTCATTTCCACATCAATAACAGATCCATAAATTGCTCGTTATCGTGCTCACGTTTTGTGGATAAAAGGCAATTAATTGCGCGTGTCTTTAGCAAGAATGCGAGAAGGCAATAATTTAATTTTCTGTTTGTTTTTGCAGCTTTGATGTTAGAGGAAGGCAATTTGGACAGGCAAAGTTATGGTCATCGCCAGCGGCCTTTGGGAGTCGGGCATTTTTTCGCACAGCGTCACATCCTGCACAATTGTTAGTCGATGATATAAAGCTCAGTGATGAGGGCATGTACAGATGTCGTGTCGATTTTCGTAATTCGCCAACGAGAAATTTAAAAATTAATTTTACCGTAATTGGTGAGGAAATTTTATGCTCGAATAAAAAAGGCAGAATTTAATTTATTGATAATAACATTTTTTAACATACGATGTAGTTCCACCTCAAAAGCCTGTGATATACGATGCAAGAAGGGGAGATCGAACGAAATTGATTGAGCCCTATAGTGAAGGCAGCGACGTGACTCTGATTTGCGAAGTGGCTGGAGGTAAAAAAATTATATGAAGAAAAATTTAATTAAAAATTTAAAAATATTTTTGTACAAAAAATTTCTTTTTTTGCCTGTAAATTTTTTATTGTGACCGCACTCGAAATAAATTTTTAATTTTACCTTTTTTCTCACTCAGGTCGACCACGTCCAAATGTCACGTGGTACTTGGAGAATACCGTGATCGATGAGTCATTTGAGACGAGAAAGGACGGCACAACCGTAAATCATTTATCATATCCGAACATTGGTCGACAGCATCTAAATGCTCGCTTGGTTTGCGTAGCGAGTAACACGAATTTGACACCGCCAAGTCAAAAGGCTGTAATTCTAGATGTAAATTGTAAGTTATCAAATGCAAAACAATTGCAGCGGTTTTTTGTTCATTTTGATGATTTTTTAAAAAAGTAAAAGTTAGAAAAATTGCGTGATGAAGAAGTTCAATTTTAGTTCATTTTGTTTGAGTAACTTTTTATGTTTGATCAATTTCACATGTTAAAAATCAAATTTGAATCGACACTTATAAAAAGTTTTTGGCAAGTATTTCAATGCTTTTTATTCTCCAATCCTTCAATCATTGGCACATGACAGAATTTAAGTTGAAATTGGTATCGGTCAAAGTCAAAAAAGATTAGAGTATGAAGAAAACAATGAAGAACCTCAATCTGATCCTTTTTTCCTTTCTTATCAAAACTTTTCTTATTTTTCTTCTTTTATGACAAATGACTTTTAAGTTTGTTCTTTTTCCACAATTCATTTAGAAAAGGGAAGAAAATTTTCCTTGAACTGATTTTTAAAGCATGAAATGAGATGATTTTTTATGTAACAAAGAAAGTTCCCAAAGGGTGAATAAAATCTCTCCAAATCACTTTTCATATATGAAGTGAAACATTTTCTGGCCTTTGTTAAAGACTTGAAGTTTTTCATTAGGAAAATTATACAAATTTGCCTCGAAGAATTTTTTTGAGGATAAGCAACAAAAAAGAGTTGAGCATGAAAAAGACAAAAGAAAGAATTTTTTTTTTAATTTATTGCAACAAATTCAAATTTTACTTCTCTCTCTTCTTGCGGCCACTCAACTTCCTTCCACAAAATTTCTTCTTGAAAAATGTGCAGTGAAGCCAATTGCAGTGCATATAACAACTAGAGAGAAATTTGTGTCGGCAGAGAAGCGCTACGATGTGGAGTGTAAGAGTTCCGGTTCACGTCCTGAGGCTGCGCTGACATGGTGGAAAGGCTCGAGACAAATTAAACGCATGGCCAAAAATGTATGAAAATGTTTGAAAACTTAATTGGCAAATTTTTTACGTTTTTTTTATCGATCAACAGTTTTCGGAGACCGGCAATCAAACTTTGAGCGTCCTCACATTCATCCCAGTAGTTGATGACGATGGAAAATATTTGACATGTCGCGCCGAGAATCCATTCATACCGGATAGTGCAATTGAGGATAAATGGAGGCTTGTTGTGCATTGTGAGTTTTCTTTCTTTCGCTCTTCACAAAATGTGACTTTTCATCATGAACATCAGCGTTATA
The DNA here is from genome assembly GCA_038502055.1 of Tanytarsus gracilentus. Classification (NCBI taxonomy): domain Eukaryota; kingdom Metazoa; phylum Arthropoda; class Insecta; order Diptera; family Chironomidae; genus Tanytarsus; species Tanytarsus gracilentus. Next base: position 909,263 of record JAXRKN010000045.1, on the reverse strand, counting down.
TGCCGTAGCGAATAATGAATCTATTCAGACTCCCTTTTTTCAGTAAAGGCATTCAGACTGAATTTATTCAGCAACATCGCATAAAAGCTTCAACAGTTACAGAAAATTGCAATTGAAATTTTTCTTTTCACAGACATGCCAGTCGTTACGTTGAAAATGGGATCCTCCCTCAATCCGGATGATATTAAAGAGGGCGACGACGTCTACTTCGAGTGCCTCATTCAATCAAATCCCAAATTTTATAAACTCTCATGGTTCCATAATGTAAGAAATTCATTTATCAAGTTATTATTCATCTCAAAAAAAATATCTTAGGGTGTTGAACTTCATCATAATGTCACAGCCGGTGTCATTCTTTCCGATCAATCCCTGGTGCTTCAAAGCGTAACAAAAACCCTCGCTGGTGATTACACGTGTCTTGCTGCAAACACTGAAGGACGAGGAACCAGCAATCCAGTTACATTACGGGTTAGATGTGAGTATGAGGCACTAATGATGTGAAGAATGAGCAAAAAAGTAAAACGGAGCTATAGCTAACGATATCCCTATCATTTTACTTTCACAGTTGCTCCAGTTTGTGCCAACGAGCGTGAAGAACTGTTGGGTGCTTTGAAACATGAAACTTTGCAATTAAAATGTGAAGTCGAATCATCACCACCAGCAGAAGCCTTTCATTGGACATTCAACTCATCGGGCGAACAAACGGAATTAACATCACAATTGCAAACAACTGAATCGGGCTGGTCCCGATTAAATTACACACCGACATCAGATTTAGACTATGGAACGATATCATGTTGGGCGAGGAACGTCATTGGATCACAAAAGTCTCCATGCGTATTTCAAATTGTTGCGGCAGGTGAGCAAAAAATTTACTCGAATTTGCGTTCAATTTAATTTAATTTCCACTCGAATGAAATTTGCAAGAGGACACAATGCAAATAAAATTGCGAGTGTGGAAATTAAATTTTAGCGAGATTTTCATTTAAATTTTTCTGAAATCGATTTTCACTTTTTCGCAGGACGTCCGTTTGCATTGCAAAATTGTTCGGTGTCAAATCAATCAATTGACACAATTCACGTTGAGTGCATTGAAGGCTTTGATGGTGGCTTACCGCAAATGTTTCTCCTGGAAATGGTTGAGATTCCCACACTTAGACTAGTCAGAAATTTGACGCTTTATGTGAGTTTAATTTATGCTTATAAAAAAATGTATTCTATAAAATTATTTTTCATTCATTGACACAGAGACCACCAGTATCATTTTTTGTCGACAATCTCGAATCATCGAGTTCATATCGGCTGATTCTTTTCGCTGTGAATGCAAAAGGCCGTTCAGAGCCAGTGATAGTTGATGACATAAGCTTTAAGGGCGTCGCCAAATTTACAGGTGAGTTCACAACCCTTTTCATGTGCCAAATTTTTAAAAATTTACTATTCATTTAAAGTGAAAGCATTTTGCCTAATTTAATCTTTTTTGTTTTTGGAATGCAATAAATTTAAAGAAAATTTCAGATGAATAAAAATATTTTCTTGATGTTAAAAAATGTGAAAAGAATTGAAGTGAATTTGAGTTGAGTCTTTTGAAAATATTTATGATCTCAAAAGTTCTTTGATTCAAATGTTCAAAGTCAAGTTAACATTTTCCATCCTCAATTTGACTTCAAATGAATTTTAAATTATTTGTCAAGTTTTTTAATCTTCATAAAATTCTTTCACATTTTAAATTTCTCGTCTCTTCCAATTGAAATTCTAATGAGAAAATTTTTCATGAATTGCATTCAGATGTGGCACAAATAAATTTTTTTGCTTATCATAAAGTGAAAATCAAATGAACTTTTTTACCTCCTCACAGGCGTTTCAAATGTGATGAGTGTTCCCGTATCACCCGTTCTTGCCGCACTCGTTCTCACTGCCGCTATCCTCTTTGCTGTCGTTTGCATCGTGTTGGCGACAATTTATCGAAAACACTCGCAAAAGTACGTGAGGAATTTTTTTCATCCAATTTTGATTTTTCCAAACTTAAAATGATTTCAATTTCACAGAAACAGCGTAGAGAAGCTGAAAAATGCGAAAACGATCGACATGAATGGCAAGTCGGTGGACTGTCAATTGCAATCAATGTCACAGGTGACGATACGAGGAGAGAACGGAAGTCTTTCGACGCCTCTCGTCGTTGACGGCAATTTGATGCGCCAAAGTCCGCAACTAATGATGATGGGCAATGGAAGTGATGCAATTGATGGCGATGACACCGACCCCGATGTGATTCCAAATCAATATGGTAAGTTCATTGATTAGTTCTTAAGAAAATCAAATTTATATCAAAATGTTTTTGAGAAATTACAAGAAACATAAAATTAGAGACTGAACAGTCTTGAAAAATTTAGGAATTTTTTACCTAAATGAATTGAATGCACTGCAATTTTGTCTCAATATATAATGAATAATGTTTTGAACAATCTTCCTCATTCAGTACAGTTCCATGTATCGACTAAGAGTACACAATGTTCAAGATTAAATTTCTCTTCATTATCATGGCATTAATTGACAACTTTTGTCTTGTCCTGTTCCTCTTTCTGCTTGTACCCACAAGTCCCAATATCAATAATAATCATGATTATTTTGGGCTTTATTAAGAAACCTTTTCATTTTTGGGGACAATAAATTAATTCAAAAATGAACTTCGAGAGCTAATCTCAAATTGAGTTCAATTGTTTTCAATAAAGATTAATTTGGAGCCATGTTAATCATGTCCTTTGCCATATGAATTGAAATTTGTTTTACATCAAAATTAATTAATTAAATTTCTTTTCTTCTCTGACATAGAACGACGTCCGTTGAAATCGACTATTCCCATTCCACTCTTTCGTAGCCCCACAGCACATTTAGTGCCAAATGACATAATGGAAGATGATCGAGAATCACTCGGACTGAATTTAAATCTCACATCGTCTTCTTATGATCCGACAACATTGCATCATGGCAATGGAAATAATGAAATCCTTCATCATTATTCTTTTTTGCAGCCCAACAAACAAATTGTAAGTATTTTGATTAATTATTGTAGAATTGAGCTATAATTATTCACAAATTTATTTTTAAACGACTCATATAAAAATTATTGCTTTAGCGCCGTTATTAAAAAATTAAGAAAGCAATTTTAGAGATTGCAGACGAAAAGATTAAAAACTTAATTAAAATGCATTTAAAAATTATGAAAATGAAATGCAAAGAATATATTCGAATAAATGAAAGTATTGTCGTCTCTTTCTCTCCTATACACTTTCTCACTCTTGCTTTTCACTCTCATATATTTGTGACTATACTTCACAACCAGCATTAGTGACGTAGAATATTAAAGAACGAAAGTGAGCGAATGAACTCATACTTACCTGGCGTAGGGGTTTTACAGTGATCACTAAGGCTGTTCCCCCAGCATGAGTCTTTATCATTGCACCTCGATAGAGATGACTGCTGCGATTACTCAGCATATGAGTAACTCGTTCGCGCAATTTTTGGTAGCGGGGGCTTGCGTTCGCGCTTGCCCCTACATTAATTAAATACATAAAAGAAAATTTAATAAATAATCGAGTTTAAAGATATTTTCTTTTTTATGAAAAGTCTAAATTACATCAGGCATTTATATTTAAATATTTCCATTCAACCAAATTCACATAATTTTTTTTTCCTTCTGAGAAAAACAAAATCCTTTATGATGCTTCTCGAACTCAATAAATTCTCGAAAATCATGACCTAGTAAATAATTTTTTGTGTCGTCATAAGCACTAAAAATGTTGCTTCAAACTCTCTTTCTCGCTTCCATAATCTCATAATTGTGATTAATTACATCCGAAAGTGGATTCATTGCCTCATTACCACTAAATTCTTTCTTCTTTTTCTTTCGCAGAGTTATGCTACATTAGGTCGCAACAATAAAAGTAGTGTAACAACAACATGTACAGCATCATCATCAGTCTTCACTTCATCACCTTTAGGTAGTCCAATAAATCAGCAGCTCCAGCAGCAAACAACTGGTCCATCTGTAAATATATCAACACATCCAATGAGCGTAGGCTTAATCAGTCCCAATCAATCAATTGTCACCTCGACTCTCAACGAATTTCGCTTTCGACCTGAACTGCTTGCAAACTCTAATCGACTTCAGGAGAGCTGTATATAAAAAAATAGAATTTTTTGTTTGCGTGATGAGGACTAAGAACTTTTTTATATGTATGTGAGTGTGTGATTATAACATAAAAAATATAGCGTTGTAATTTATTGCGTATAAAAATGTGAAAAAGGTGGGAAGGTCAAGCTCACTGTAAACAAGAAAAAGCATATGTATGAGGTAGGGATTTTATGATAGAAAAGAAATCAGAGAAATGTGAATGAATTCGAATGTAATTTAAAAATAATGTATATAAATTAAGATTTAATAAACGAAAATATATCTCTACCTGTTATTTTTTAATTTATAATTTTTTATCTGAATTTCAATCTCAGAAAATAAAATCTCACCCCTTGGATATGTGCGGAATTTTTTGTTTATATCGGATGCTTTACATAGCTAAAATATGTGGTTGAAAAAATTTGTTCAAGATGTTGTAAAAAATGTCGACGAAACCATATCCATTGCATAAATTAATTGTTAAGTCGAAAAAAGACTGGATTAAAGAGAATATAAAAAAATTTAAAATTAAGTGAAAAAACTAAAAAGTTTTAATAAATTTTGCGCTTCTTATAATTTGATATGTAAAATTATGTTTTTAAGAAATAAAATTACCTAGTTTAATATTTTCAAAGGAAAAAAGCTCAAAAAATCAAATTTTTCTTTTAGAAAAATTATAAAACAGTTAAAAGCATATTTGAGTTGGCCACTTCATCGTTTACATCGATTATAGGTCACGCAAAGTGTGGATTTTTTCATAGAATTCTATGGAATTTTTCATGGAGAAATTCATAGATAAATCCTTGGATTTCCTTGGAAAAATCCGCGAAATTTCAAAGTACACGGAACAATCCACAGACAAAAATCCAAGGATTTGCATGGAATTTAAAATCTGAGGAATTTTCCATAGAACAAAAATCCTTGGAATTTCGCGGAATTTCAAAGTGCACGGGAAAATCCACGGACAAAAATCTAAGGATTTGCATGGAATTTAAAATCTGAGGAATTTTTTATAGAGTTTTTGTATGTCAAAAATCAGGAATAATCACTAAGTTCATATAATAAATGATTTGGCGACATTTCAATTGTTAGGAAAAATTAAAATTAATCCCTAAATAAAACTTTTTGTAAAAGGGAAATCGTTTGGGAAAATTAGTTTTGAGGAGTATAGGCAAGTGATTTGATTGACTAAGTATTTTAATTTATTGAATCAATATGATCATTTTGGAGGGGCGTCCAGGCTCTAACGTCGCGCTTCGCTTATCGTTAGGATAGCTCAGTCGGATGGTTATTAAGCTATAACAGTGCCGGAAAGATAAGAGTGATGATAAAACTTCTTTTAATTTGATCTTTAACTTTTACAAAAAGTTTTATTTAGGGATTAATTTTAATTTTTCCTAAAAATTGAAATATCGCAAATCATTTACTATATGAACTAAGTGATACTACCTGATTTTTGAAATATAAAAACTCTGTAAAAAATTCCTCAGATTTTAAATTCCATGCAAATCCGTGGATTATTGTCTGTGGATTTTTCCGTGCACTTTAAAATTCCGCGAAATTCCAAGGATTTTTGTTCTATGGAAAACTCCTTGGATTTTAAATTCCATGCAAATCCTTGGATTTTTGTCTGTGGATTTTTCCGTGCAATTTAAAATTTTGCGGATTTATCCATAGAATTCCTTGGAAAAGTGTGGATTATTTCGCGGATTTTTCCGTGAAATAATCCACACTTTGCGTGACCAACACCCGTTTACATCTACTTTGTAAGAAATCAGGAAAAATGTTCAAAGAGGTCATTAAAAATTTTATACTCAAGTGATTTTTTTCTGTTTGTCAGAAAATTTTTTCAAAAAAAACTTTAACAAAAGAGTCCTGAAGGTAAAATCATGAAAAAAATTTGTCATGCTCAAAAAAAGTTTTCTCATGTACGACGACATAAATGTTTTTTCATGAGTATGGGTTAATTTTTCCATTACTAAACAGTTTCCATCTCCCCTTTTCACCACCAAGAACAACAATAATAAGAAAAATAAAACAGATGAAATGTTTTTCTAAGTTTCGAAAATGAAATGTGAACAGAAAAATTGTTTTTGTGACGAAAAAATGAACAAAAAATAAAATTTGTTGCATAAAAAAATTTTAAAATTTAATGTTGCTTGAAAATTATTTTCAGAGATTGCTTAGAGTCACGAAGTCCAACATCGTCTCCTCAATTTATTGTAATTACGGTTCACAACACTAAAATGGTCGAAGAAAAACTTTTTACATTTTTTCATCACCTCCAAGCAAAATGTAGCGAGTGAAAAATAAATTTTTGAGCGACTAACAAAAATTTACATAAAATTATCAGTTTCTCGTCACTTAACGACCTCTCCGGTTTGTAAAAGGAGAGTACTTGAGATTCATGGCGTACAAAATTTCCCGCTCAAGGATGTATGACATAAAATGTGATAAAAAAGTATCGTGAGAAAATGTCTGAATGTGAATGTTCTCAATGTAGGTGGACACTGGCGAAGTCCACTCAATGACGTTGTTATGGTGCCTCGTGTGCCTCCTTTTACAAAATAAATCGCATGACTTTGCAAATAAAAAGCTTTTGTCGCTTGCTCATGTGAGAGTCAAGACTCAAGAGAGATTTTCTTGTGTATATTGTGTTTCGAGCTTATTACATGCGAGATGAGGATTTGAGGATATTTTTATAAAGATAAGGTTGCATGAAAATGTAAATGTCATGCGATTGAAAGTTGACAAGCCAAAAATTATTGTTTTTGACATTTCTAAGGTTTTATAATGTTTTTTTTTTTCTAAAATTACGGGATATAATTTGGTGATACTAGCAAAACTCAGTTGTCAATTGAGGCGAAAAAATTATGTTTGAAAATTATTTTCCAAGAGATATTTGAAACATTTAAAATTTTTATGCAATTAATTTTCATTTATTTAAATATTAGTGTAAATATTTCATGAATGTCTCAAAAAATCCATTTCGTCTTTCTGACTTTGCAAGGATGGATTTATTATTATGACGACGTGTATTTTCAAAATTTATGGCATTGCTCAAAAGATTTAAAATCATATGAAAATCCTATGCGTACACAAATATAAACATGAAGCTGTATAGAAGCAAATGGCAGCAGCAACCTAATCTCATAGCAAAACATAACTTCTCCGTGTGTGAATAATGAATGGACATTAAATTTTCATGCTCGACATAATATTCATTCCGAAAATCGGCATTCGGAAATTAAATTTTACGATTTAATAATAGGAGAGATGGAGATTGGCTGTGGCCATAAAAATATAAAACATTTTTTGGACCAATTTTTTTATTGACGTTTTTAGAATAAATATTTTCCAATTTAGGAGGGAGGGTATGGCGTGGTGGGTAATAAATTCGTAAATTATTTACATTTCAATTATGTTTAGATTATTTTTATGGATTTTTCCGTCGTCATCAGAATTGTTGTTGCGATGATTGTGTTTGTCGATGAAAATATTAATTTGTTTGAGGCTTTTCATTTTGTGATTGACTTTTGACTTTTGAAAGAAAACGTGAGGGTTCTTTTTAAGAACATTGTTTTTGATTAACAAAAATATGATATGTTTTCGAAATATCTTTCTAATTTCATCCTCGGTGAACGAATGAAAATGTTATCGGTTTTTACAAAAATTTCTATATTGAAGTTAAATTTTTAAAAGCCACATAAACACGAATGTTTCGAAAGTCTGATTCTAAGCCTTAAAAGTTATGCGAACAGATGAACATAAAATTTCACTGATCCTGATGATCCTTTCACGTTATATATAAATAAACATTCCGTCACCGAGAAAATTCACATACGATACATATCGCAATGGCATAAACAAACAACCATTAATTCACTAAAACGGTCTCAGATTGCAGACTAAACATTAGACGTGGCCGTGTGTTAAGGGAATTTTCACACATTCCGAGAGTTTAGGAAAATATATGCAAAGACATCTAAAAAAACCACACAAATACACGCAATATTTGCTCCACGTGTCGAGCATCCACGTTATGTACTCGACGAGGAGAGATGCTTTTGTTTATTTTGTTCTGTCGATATCACCATAAGCTATTTACGTATGTTTTGTGTACTTGTGGTGAAACCGTTGGGAGGCCAATGGCTAGGTGGGTGGATTGAAATTTTTTTAGCCCAGAGAGAAAAACAAAATTTTGAAAATTATGGCTTTTAAAAGTTTCTTATTTCTTTATGGGTTTATGTAAAGTAAATTGAAAAATTTCATTTTGAAGTTAAACAAGAGAAGCATTAAAAGAATTTATTCAAGGTCCACCTGCCACACATTTTTTTTGCAATGTAATGTTAGCCTTAAATAGTAAAAAGGAATTTTCCTAGTGCGACAGTAGAAGACCATTCAAATGATAAAAGAGAAAGAGAACTTTTTACGATCATTGTTGGGAAAAGAAAGAGAGGGAACGCATTAAACATAAACTTTTTCCCATCTATCTGAGCAATATGCTTTGCAGAAAAAAAGAATCAAGAAAGAAAAATAATAAAAGAAAGAATTTCATCTTGAGACATTATTGAGATGAATGAAAGAGAAGTGCCTGAATAAGAAGATGAAATCGGCTTTATTAATATTTTATGAGGCCCTCTCGCTCTCTTGTGCCCCTTTTTGTGTAACATTATTGGATGAATTTGCATAAAAATAAATTTTCGACAGACACTTAAAGACGGATTAAATAAAGAATGAATGATGAAGTTCATGGACTTAAAAATTGACACGCGGTTGAAATTCTGCAAGGGGTGGACAGTTTATTTAGATCTATAATTATTTTTTAGGAAATTTTTATTTTTGTGCTCTTTTATTTTCAGCTTATCTTGTTTAAGTCTTACTGACGCACTTCCTCACCCTCCGCATCTTTCCACCGCCTTAATTCCCATAGGCAACGACGGCGAGCTGATTATTATGATCGCACAATGATGATGACATCGTCTAAAGCGGCTTTTCTTGTTGTCGCGCGTGCAACGTTGTCTGTAAAATTTAAACGTAAATAATTCCGGTTCAAAGTATCACCGTTACTATGGCTAGTCATTGACTTCATCCACTTCGTGTGAAGAGAAGAGAAATTGATTTTTTTGGAAGAAGATTAAATCATTGTCAATGGAATTAAATTCAATTTTACAAACCAAGAGAAACAGAAAAGAAAGAAAACTTTAATCCAAATTAAATTGAGCCCATGAGTCAGCATGAAATTGTCGTATGGAGAAGAATTTCAACGATTTCTAGTTGTTCTATTTATCACCGTTTGAACATGTGCTCTGTGGCTTTAACGAGCAAACAGAAAAGGAGAAAATGAGTAAAATTGTATGCTTAATTAACTCGATATAATTGAATAAATTGAAAATGCCAGTAAAAAAGCGAAAAATTATTTTAATGAATCAATAAACAAGTCTAGAGGTTTAGCGGTGTGGACAAATTTGTAGTGAACATTTTGATCAAATAAAACATTTCAAAATTTAATTGGTTTAGTGTAAGGTAAATTTTGAATCTACCCACAGAGATGTCTCCATTTTTATTTAGATCTCTTAAAATATCAAAACCAATTTTAGCACATTGTGAACGCACACATTTATTGAAAAACTTTTCACATGATTCTTTAAAATTGTGATAACGTGCATGCTTTTTTGTTTGAGGAATAAAATATCTCTGAAGAAAAAGAATTTCTACTCGATTTCTTCAAACTAACCCCTTTTAGCTATAAATGTAACATAATTTTCACTTCAACCCCAATTTTTTACATAAACAAAAGAAAATCTTGACCGTGCAGCTGTCTCATAAAGAACTTTATTTTTTCACTTTACGTTGCTTGCCTTTCCCGAAGCACTTTCCACTCCGCATAATGTGTGTATGTTTGTGTTCTGCGAGATGCTTTTATAGCTTTTCATGAATAAAATGCAAATGAGATTAGACTTTTCTCTCCCTTTCACTCCATCTTTTGATATTTTTCAACGTCGCAAGCTTCTTCATAGCTTGAGCTTCCTTTCCTTTTGTATGAATATTTCGATGGGATTTGACCATAAACTAGGGTAAAATTATGAAATTTTGAGGGGGAAAAAATAACAAATTTAACCGATTTTTTTAAATAATTTCAGTCCGAAAAGTAAATTTAAGAAATTTTTAAAATTAGTGGAAAACATTTCAACGTCACTCGAAAACTTTCTCTCCCGCAACCTCTTTTTTGTTAAGCCTTACCGTCAGGCAATGACTGACAAAGAAAACAGCAGCACATAAATTTATGGCGATGCTCGAAACTTCTGCTTAACTTTCAAACAATTGTCGGTCGAAGTTTTCCTTCTCGAGGCGCTTTTCTCTCACACTAAATTGACGTTATCATCCCTGACACGTTCTATCGCTTAAGTGATGAGCAAGAAGAAGAAAAATCACTTTTTTCACTGCTCGCTTTTCACCAATTCATTGGCGATGACTTAGCAAGATTTTTTTGCTGTGCCGAGAATTGAAAGAAAAACTTTTTTGGCCTCTTTAGAAAAGAAGAAGAAAATTTTCAGTCTCGCTAATGAACATGCTGCAGTGTGACCTAAATAAGGAACTTTAATAGGCCTTGACATGAGATTGAGAGAAAATTATGCCAAGTTTTGTTCATTTGTTTCATGCTTCAAGAAATTTAAAATAAATTTTTTAAACACTTTCATTAATTTATGAAAATTTGATTCATCAAGTTACTTAAGATACCTAAATTCCCCACACGTGTAACTGTGTAACAAAGTTTCAACCAAAAATCTTTTCCACAAGATGAAGCACAACAAATTAAGATTTACAAGAAAACCAAAAATAAGAACAAGAACATAATCAGTTTTATCTCATAAAATATCAAATTATTCACAGATCCTTGAGCAAGGAGAGAAAAAGTTCCAAACCAGAGAAATGCATAATTTTCCTCAACTTTACCAGTACCAACAACTTCTGATTACGATTACATAGCTTGTTAACTCTTCGGAAAAATTTCCTCAAACAGCACCATCGTCGTGTTACGTAGCCTTTGTTGTTGTTTCACTTGCATAGCTGAGAATCATGATTACATGCAGCATGAAAAAATTTCAATCTCTCTCTTAAATTTCAATTTTAAAGTGAAATCAAATTTATGGCACAGTATTAAAGCACCGTTTCTTGGATTAAGACTTAAATTATAAGCTTTTGCTCTTTACCGCATCTTCAAGTATCTTCGTTTTGACCTTTTCAAATAGAGACCTTTTCTTACAATATAAGAAAATATCGGCAACCGTGAGCTTTTATTATTGACTTCGTTCAATTTTTAATGAGGTAACGAGAAATGGCTGAGAGGAAAAATTTTAGATTTTTTAAATGTGTCTCCTTCTGAAAAATTTACCTGTTAATAACGATGATTTAAATTTTTAAATTCTGAATAATTAAAAGCGTTTAAACTTTTCTAATAAAAACAGAAAACAGCAATGTCTTTTGGTCAGACGACCATTTACCACATTAACATATCTCACCACTGAACAATGGCAATAACATTCCAGAGAAATTTTTCCCATTTATATATTGCACTCGAATGTGCAAAAAGGCCATAATTTGCTCTCGCCATGAAGAAACGAGTGGCGGCCCTTTACACAATTGCACAATGTGCATAAAGTAATAATAATAAAGCAGTGAAAGGTTTTTAAAAAAAGCCTTTAATCGTTTTTTTCTCTACGGTGGGCGCGCGTGCAATGTGAGGTAAAAAGAGGCGAAGATGTTCCCATTAAGTGCAATCGCAATGGAAGTAAAACACAATGTTTATATATTCTCTGCATTCTTTTTTATTTTATTACCATCGCACACTTTCTGGCGAAAAAAGAGGTAAATAAAATTGCTGCTGTACGAAAAAAAAATATAATCTGAAACAAAAGTTTGAAAACAATGCACGAGATGTGGCGTGCAGAAAAGTGAACGAGCGGCTAAAACTTGAAAGAGAGAGAAAAATTGTGCCACACACGAATTGTTGAGGTATGATGAAGAAAATTAGGAGCTAAAATACGCGAAAGAAGTTTAATTATCCTTTCGAAAATTTTGAAGAGATTTATTTTAAAATTTGTCCAAAAACAGTTTTTAAATCTCGTCGTGGGTTGACTTAATAATAAATCCCTTTCTTTTATGATTTCATCACCATCAACTTTTTGATTATACCACAAAATATTTTTGACTTTATTACATCTACAATAAAAGTAATTCACATCCTTAAATCAATCCCCAGAACAGTTTCATTTCATGTCGCCATTACTTTTCATTTCTATCTTCGCACAGTCACATGAATTGTGTTAGCGAGACACCATAATTGTTTATATTGCAGTTGGAATTCCTCCATACGTTAAATGTTATTTTTTATTGTCAAAACCACCAACAGCATCAGCAATATGAACCAGATCAAATGCATGTGTGTACATGAGAGGAGAAAAAACATTTAAATAATAAAATTAAACTATATTTCAAGAGACAGAGAGTGAGATGGGGGAGCAGCAGAGATCCATGATATGTTTACATTTGTCTTGACATCATAAACAGAATGAGATGAAAAATCTTCAAGTTGAATTAACGAAAATTTATTTCTCTTTCTTCTGATGCGATGGGAGGAAAAATGTACATGAGAATTTTTTAATTTATTATTTTAAGTCCATGCTAAAAAATTTAGAAAAAAAAATATTTTTCGCTGTCACTTTATGTAATTTTAAAACTTTTCAGGTTATATTTATTGGCGTCTTTCTCAATTTCATTTTATCACTTTTTTTCTTCTTTCTTACTTTCTTCGAATCACATCAAGAGCTGTTTCAGATTAAATTCCAATTTTTCTTCTCTTTTACTCGGCGAGATTCATTTTTATAATTCTAGCTGTGTTGCAACAACTATATGAAGACACGATGATGATGTTTCTTGTAAATTAGTAATTAATACTCGAGAACAACATCCAAAAATTGCCGAGTATGGAAAAACTCGAGTGCGAGACCAAATAAATAATTATTGATGATGTTTCTTTTAATTATTTTTAGAGTTTTTGGATGTGACGCTAATTGAAACTAATTTAATGTGAAAAAAGTAATTTTTTCAACCTTGTGTGGAATTTTGAAAATTTCCTGGAACATTTTTCTACTTTTTTATCATCATGCATCATCCACACAATGATTATCATCGATGAGCTAATAAAAACTCAACGCCATGTCTTCATGGTTTCTTAACTTTTCACAAACCACCATCTGAATGCCAATTAGGCAATCGAGACATTCGAATGATCATTAGAGAGAAAATTTCTTTGGCCGCTAATGCTCAACTCAAACATCAAAAATATATCGACAAAAATGCTTTTTACACCGCCAACGCATCAACATGCAATGATTCGGTTAGTTCAAAAAAAATGAAAAGAAAAAAGAAGCAATTTTCGATTATTGTTTAATGTCTAAATTTTGTGCCTTTACATGGCCCTTTTTGAAGCATGCCTGTCATCAATTTCGATTATTTATGTTATTTTCATCTTCATCTTCTTTCTACTCTCATTTCGGTTGTTTTTAAGAAATCGGGAAGAGATAAATGCTTGACATTGAAAAACTTTCAATGGATGTCAATTGGAATTCTTAAGAATTAAAATTTATGTTTTTAGTTTTTTAAAAATTTGAAGTTTTCTAGTTTTACTCCCCTTGCCTTGCATTGATTTGTCTTAAAAAACTAATTTCCTCTTGTAATTTTTTTCAAGTTGTTAATTTTCGCCTTCACAACAACAATTTTTCTTCTTTTTTCACTCTCTTGTGTGTGATCAACATAAATATATGTTTTTTTTCTAATATAAACATAAAACAGCGATTATAGCTCTTAACATTAACATTTACGATTTTGATGATACTCATGATGACATGTTCTGTGTTTAAAAGAAAAATATTGTTTATAGAATTAAAATTTCCAAAAAATGCATTTCTTTAAATCTTTAACTAACAAATTTTTCACGGGAATTTAGAAGCAGTGAAGGGAAATTTCGAGCGTCTTTGTGGCAATGTGATCAGAATCATTTGAACTTTATTTAGAATATTGTAACGAATCAATTTTATTTATAATTGAGTCGTTGAGTTAAATATTTGAGAATCCAGTAAAAAAATTTTTTTAAGTTTTCACACGAGTCCATCTTATTTTCACTCCAGACAAAATATTTCAAGAGTTGGATTTCAGTCAAACTATTTTTAGAATAATTTTATTGAATTGACTTGTTTATTTCTGTCTCGACCCTTCTTTTCTCCATCACAAAAATAAAATATAAAAATGAAATTCACAACAAGTGACTCTCATCGCTCTACTTTAGTCTCAAGACAGACCGTCATCATCACCTGAATTTCAAGTGTTTTTTCATTTTTGCGCTGTGGGCATTATGAGAATGTGAAAAGACTTCTTGACGTGAATGAATCAGACCGAATTGAACCTTAACAAAATGAATTTTTTCTTCACACCTTTACTGCATCATTATCTCAGTTGCATTAAATTTCATATGCATGAGATGCAATAATTGTAGAAATGGCGAAGAAGAAGATAAAAATGAAAGAAAAAACCTCGAAATAGTAGTTGCGACAATTGTTGCTGTGGTAACGAAAGCAATTAGTAAAGACTAAAACACTCGTAGTTAAAAATGCTGCAGAAACTTTTTGAGGGGTGAAAACAATTTTAGAAAGAACAAAAATCATAAATTTATATTTTTAAATTTTTCATAATAGTTCATGGTTTTGGATAATCCTGATTTAACTGTCTACGCCTTGCAACATCCGTTCTTATGACACTAGAAATGTGGGTCGATTCTCTCCATGCAGAAGAAATTAATGCTCCTTCTCTCGGTTTTTAGAGATTCAAAATGCTTTTAATTAATATTCCAGTGCTTTTATGCATATTTGCCATTTTAACACCACGCTTATGTCGACTACCCCTCACACCCAGTGTCATCACTTAGCATTTTGCCAGATGTTTAATTATTCATGAATAATAATTTTTGCGAAAAATATTTACTCGCGCTCGCACACTCATACAAATTAGTGACATGCTCATCTCTCTCAGGTGGATTATTGTTATGACTACTGAACGACGCTCGATGGTTTGAATGTCAATTTTGAATTTACGCAAGGGAAAATAATGTTTTCAAGTCAATTAATTAATGCGAATTTTATCACATTCCAAAATGTATCGGGAGAAACTGTCATGCATATAATTAAGTGCTCCACTGCTTTGTTTATCTCGATTCTTGACAGTCTTGTTTGATTGGTTTCTTAACAACTCAAGAGACTCCCAAGATAAGTTTAAGTTACTTTTTTGTCTCTTATAAGTCTCGCTATTCTTCTTATCAAGTGCGATTTTTGAATATTTATAGACAACAGGTTTAGAAAATGTTCGATATGTAAATAAACTAAAATGGAGCGAATTACTGACAAAAATCTTGAGGATTAAAAATATTTTGACTTGATGATCTATTAGTGTGGAGTTAATTAAGTTTTTCGATGGTTAAGCTTGAATTCAGAGTAGTTTTATGAAATTGGCATCAATTATTTCAAAAACACTCGAAGCATCTTCACCTCATCCTCCTTATAAAGCAAACTAAATGAGAACAAATTGCAGGTTCGCGCTCATTCAATTAGGTTAATTTTGCCATTTTACAAATTTCCCAATGATCACCGTATTTACCTGTCGTCATTTATTTCGACGATGTCCGTTAAAATTCACAACTTATAGACCCATAAAAAATTATCTCGTATGCATAAATTAAGAGCGGCGGCAAAAAAACGCAAACACTTAAAAACTTGTTTTCTCTTTGCTATGCGAATCGAATTTGAAATGATTTCGTTATGAGAAACATATGATAAAAAGAAGAAATTAGATATTGCTTGATTAGAAAATCCGTCGTGACCTTCGAGTGTTTCCAATAAATTTTACTTTATGCATAAATCAACTCGTGATTATAAGCAACTCGTTTTTCTACCGGGTGATAATTAAAGACGAGCGATTTTTTGCGAATTGAATTTCATCAAAACCAGCATGGACATCAATAAACAATGGAACAACTTTATCATATAATATTCGCTTTAATGAGCGCTTCGGGTTTCCTTTCACGATTGTTTTTCGGACAGTAATTATCGCCTTCATATAAACAGCACGTAGTGGATGCAGAGCCATATAATTCAATTTTAGCATGACAAATTTCTCGGATGACAGAGAAAATTGTCAGATGTGATATGGCAACTTTTATGATAATAATTATGACAGCGCCAATTTTTTATCACGTCCCTTCAAATTTATGAAATACGTTTAAATTTAAATTTAATTAAATTTTCATCTAAAAAATTTGCTAACAACTTCTCGGTTTTCACACGAAGGTAAATGTGTTACATTCAAAGTCCTCATCAAGGGGATTATCGACTTGTATATGATTTTAATTGGTGATTATTGAAGCAATGAGTGAAAAGGTACGACGACCATGATGAATGGGATTGACTACGAGTGGGCACATGTTAACAATGTCACTATGAAATTTAATCCCTTCAATGGGAAAAGAGAAAGAGAAAGAAGATTTATTGCAATCTGGTTACCGATAGGGTATAGTTTAACTTATTTTGGTTACGTTATTTACTATTTAACTTTTCAACGAGACATTCTGGTAACACTCGATGTAATTTGGTCTTCTCTCAACCCTTCTCAATTCCCATAGTGTGAATTCAATTTCGCACAAGAATTTTTTAATAAAAATCTATCAGCATGCATTCTTCTGGATGGCATCATGAATAAGTTAAGATGTTAAAGTCGCAATCTCCTTCGTGCTAAACATATTCGTTTATTGTTATTGCTAACAAGAGGAAGAATCTTGTTGTTACTCACAGCTTGACTTCGAATATCATTTTTATAACAATGAAATGAGTCTTTAAACTCTTAATTTGGAGCTGAAATTGGATCATCCAATTTTTTTTATTCATGTCGGTGATTGACTGTTTTCAAAAAGGTTATAAAATATAATTAAAGTCATTTCATATTCAAATGAAGTTTAAAAATATTTAAACCTTTTTTTTCAACAATCAGCAAAATCCATTTGAAAACGCGAGCCTTTTTTAATTAAAAAAAATACTAATTCAAATTTTCTATAAGTCCCTCTAAAACTTGATGAGAGTTTTTTGAATTAATTGCAGAAAAATCAAGAAATGCATCAAAATGTTTTAACACTTTTCGTAAATTAAATTAATGCGCTTTAAAGCTTCTACTTGTTCTTCTCAAAATACCCTTCAAAAGCGAGAAGCTTTTTTTGACCTCATTAGCTTCGCAGTGCGTAGCAATTTTGTGCACAGCTGAAATAAAATTTAGCTCCCTCGCTTCGCATTTAGAGCTTCACAAAGCATCCGAGTTCTTTTTGTTTGGCACTAAATTACGTAAAATGTGCGTAGTCCGTTTATAATGAACAACCTAATTACCATGTCGAATATACTAATTAAAATAACATCATTCATAGAGACTGTGAACGGCTGGTTTCTCTCTCTCTCTTTCTCGCGAACATTTATCATAACGTGAGCATGCTGCAGTTGATGGAATTTTGTTAGAACATAAAAAAGTACTACAGCTTTTCATAGGGGATGCGAGTGTAGTATGAGGGCAAAAATATTTTTGGCTATTTTGGTGTGAATTTCATCGTTTTTCAAACAGAAGGATAAAAGTTCCCATGTGCATTAAAACGTGCGGAAGTAATCGCTGCATTTTGCAAATAGAGCGCAAATTTTTATTCGATGGTTTTTTGTTTACTCATTTACAGCTTTTGTTTCCATTCTGACACAGTTTTTCATGTATCGAGAGGATGAGTCAATCATGGGTTGAAAACTTTTATCAAAGTTTAAACTCTGAAAAATATTTTAAAAAACTTTTAAATCTCCATTAAGTTTTTCTTTAAAATAAGTTTAATATCCCTTTTATATGTAAATTTGTGAAGTTTTCAATATCCAAACAAGTATCATCGCAATGTATCAATCGAGTAAAATTCATTCTTTATTCTCTCTCTTCAGTGATGCATCACGTGCCGAATGGAATCTTTTCGGATTTAATCCTTTTTCATTCCACTATTCGTGTTCCGATTAATCCAATCACATTTAATGGACTTCATTCCATTATGAATTCGATGCCATGGCATATCAGAATGAAGCGGAGCGAAGGAAAGTGATTATGCAGACATTGTCTCAAAGCCCTCTATCTCTGTCGCTCTCCCTTGAATCGAATTATTTTCACGTACAAAGTCAACGAAAAATATCCTTCCGACGCCCTCTTGAACTTGTGTCGTCGTTGTCACTCGCTCGTTTGTTCCAAACACCACACACACCCTATCGAGTCGAGGCAATCAATTCAATTTCTTACTTTTGTTCCCAACGAAGAAAAAAAAATATTTTCAGCTCACGTTCTTTTCTTCTTAAAAAATATCGATTTCATGGGAACAAAAATTCTTTTTAGGTGAATCAAGTTTTTTTTCGTCTATGGCGCTTTAATTCCCTAGTGGTGCTCTGAAATCCGCTCCATTACGAGTCAAAATCATCACTGAGTTGAATATAAACTAAAAAGTTTTCGACTGACGCGGGAGAGAGAAAGAGAGAAATGAGAATAAAAATTACGTTAAACGTAGAGTATTTACGTAAGTAAACTCACTCTCACATAATTTTTCTCTCATCTTCGATTTTTAATGTAAAATTTTCTTACAGCGAGCTGAAGTCAAAGAGCCTGTCTAAAAACGCAAAGGTAGTACAAAAATTAAGTTTATGGTCAAAGATAGTAAAATGTCGTACAGTTCAACTTGAGAGATTTGGTTGTTTAAGGAAATTAAAAAATCTTAATTTTTTGTCAACCTATTTTCAACCAAATATATTTTTACAAAACACGATAACGTTTTAGACCCTTTCATTTAAAATATAAACCCAATCCCTATTTAGAGAGTTTTGCTTATCAGATTGTCCGGTATCCATGAAAATAAATGCAGGGAATGAAAATCTTGTTCAATTTATTGCTTTTAAATCCATCCGAGCCACGTTGGTCCCCATCCATATTGTGCAACCATATCGTCTTCCTTTCATATTCTCCCTTCCTTCGAGAGAGAAAATCAAATGTTAAAAGCTATAGAAAAATATTTCTTTTTTCTAGCTTTACTTGAAGATCTGCTTATCACTGCAGAATATCTAAACAAGATTTTTCGTGCCTTTCGCATTTTTTTCTTCAATTTTCCCATCCCTTCAAGCATTTACATCAGCTAAGCCGCTCAGCATTATTAAAAAATTCCACGATAACATTTTATTATTTTACTCTTTTATACTTTTTTAAAAAAATATTCTCTGGATTGCTAATTTTAGAATTTTCTGTGAAGCTTCTAGAAGGCTAAATTTCTTAACAATTTTCAATATTATAGGTTATAACAGTTAATTTTCATGGAAATTAAATTTCACGTTTTTAGTCGTTATTAAAATTTTCTCAGAATATAAATTGTATAGGATCTCGATGGAACAGACGGAAGGACGGACAGACGGAATGATGAGCATATAAGCGCTACCACAACTTTGTTGGGATACGCTAAAATTTTCCATATATTAAGTTTCAGTTCAACTCATATTTTTTGTGATCGTTCACTCAATTAATTTTTTAACATAATTTTGCCATCATTGACCATTTGAAAGCACCAAGCTTGTCATGCCTTAATTCAGTTGCAATTTCTTTTTAAAATAAAAGTGTGTGTGGGCAAGACGACGGCAATTTTCTCCATTTGCGTTGAGTTTTCTGAGTTTTGAGAAGAAAAAAAATAATTTTTGATCTAAGGAATCAATCAGAAAGCGAAAATTCCTAGAAGAGGAAAGATATCAAATAATTAAAGCTAGATTATTGATATCATTTGGACTTGAAATAAAAGGATAACTGTAAGTAAAATCACTTTGAATACTTGTAATAGTGAAAAAAAATAATTGTTCGAATTTTTTTTTAATATTTACATAATTTTTTGATTAAATTTTAAATTATTTTTAGATGGGCGGATGTTTACGAAAGCAACAAGATTGCAAAGACGATGACGATGATGGTGGATATAGGCAAAAGCAACGTGGTTGCAAAGACGATGACGATGATGGTGGATATAGGCAAAAGCAACAAGGTTGCAAAGACGATGACGATGATGGTGGATATAGGCAAAAGCAACGTGGTTGCAAAGACGATGACGACGATGGTGGCGAGACATTTATGCGAAAGCGTGGTTGCACTAACGGCGATGGTCGCGTGAGAATCTTGAAGCTAATTCATGAAGTTGTGCTACAAGATGTGAGTGTTTAGTGTTAAACACTTCTTTTGTGTAAAAATTGGTCTATATTTATTCAACACGATTGTAAAAAATTGTGAATAGCACATCCATTTTCGAGAAGTACAGTTGTTTCAATGAATGCCAGAGATGTTTTAGTGCCCAATTTGAAATTTGAAATTTTTTTTGAGTCGTTAAATTAGTATTTAAAATTGATAAAAAATTAAAATTTTGATTGTAATTAAATAAATAAGCTGTTAGAAGCTTCATGAGCCAAATTAGTAATATAAAGTGAAAAAGTTTTTTGTTTTAGTCCAAATTGTATGTTAAATATTTAAACACGAGTTTGTATATTGTTTTGAAAGGCAACTTACTCATGAAAAGTGCAACATTAGAAGATTTTTAAAAATTAAGGTTGTTTAGTTAGAAGATGTATTAGTATTGCAAATAATTTTTTTGATTGATTGATTGATTGATTGATAACATAGTGGTGGCCGCTGGGAAAACCAGGATAGACGCGCCCGTTTTTGTTTCCTTTCCATAGCTATTAGTATTGCAAATAATTTTTTTGTAATTTTATTTCCGAGTTGCAACTCTTCGAAATCGATCTTAAACATATCCACTTTGTATACAAAAATTTAGAAAAATAAAAAAAGAGAAAATTCAGCGGCCACGTTAAGAAACACATCAAACATTTTTTTTTGGCTTTTTATTTAAAAATATCCCATGAATTAAAACATAAAAAATATGAGGACATTAGAGATAACTGAAGAGAACCACTAGTTAATGGAAGTGAGTCAAATTGAAGAGGATTTAAGCATTAATACTCCAAAAAGACCTCGAGTCACTGACGAAATTTCGTAAATTTTTAATTTAAAACTTTAAAAGTGGTCCTTTCATTTTGAATAGAATTGAATGACTCGAGTGCAGGATCTTTGAGAAACGAAGCACTTTTGATTTTAATTTGCAACATTCCAGAAACTGTCCAACCTGCGAGATTGAATTCGAAAGAATAGGGTTGTTTTGCTGTTTAGGATGATGAAAAAAGATTTTGTCAGATGCCTTAGAGGAAAATATCTGCGAAAAATTTTTGGATCTTTTTAGTTTAGCTTGTATATGGATGAAACTTTGACTAAGATTGAAGAAGAAAAGCAAGCGATTGTTAATGAGTTGAAAACAGTTTATTGTTAAATAATTTTTAAATTTTAAGATAGTTGTTGAAACTTCAGGTTTAGTTGATTCAGCTCTTGATCTCCAAACAGCTGATGAGCTCGATGCCACTTTTGTAATCCATGGGAATTGTTTAAATAAAAGAAAATAATTGAACATTATTGATGATTTATCTTTAGATTGAATTTAATTTTAATTTATCAATTATCTCGAAGATGCTCAGTTTGAAAAAAATTTAACTTAGATAATTTCGCTGATTTGCGTTTGAAATTCCTGTTAATAAAAATGACAAAAACAAAATATTTCTATAAAATTTTCAAACTTGTAATTTTTTTTCATGTTTTTGAGTTAAGAGATGTTCTAAAATGAATTTTAAATTATTTTTAGTTTGGCGGCTGGGTTCGACAGCATTTGTGTCTCGATGGTGAAGAAGACGATGGTGACGGGGCTTACATGCCGAGAGAGAGAGTCGGCTATGTTTTTGAAACATCTCTTGTTGATCTTGTCGGTTGTATGACCGTCAAGAAAACTCGAATTTCAAAAAACATTATTCGGGTTGATGGTAAAATGGACTCGGTTGAGTTCATTGGGGGCTATATTACGCGTGCTCCAAAGATTAATCTTATGCCAGAGCTTCTCTCTGTGCATTTGAAACAATTGGAGTTTACATTTGATATTATCGATTCATTCGAGTGCGATCGTAAATTTTACGTAATTTTCCTTAAGTGGCGATACAAAAAGCCAAAGCTATTTTTTAATGGCTTATCTCTTGATTTAAATCGCACTTTAAATCAAGTTTTTAAGAAAATTACGGTTAAAATGGAGAGAGATATTAAATCTCTAATTGTTCAAAAGGTTTTCAAGCCAGTCAATGGCTAATTTAGTAATTTACAGTAGAGTTGTATTTTTCAAAATTCCCAGTATTATGAACATTTGAATGAATCGATAAATCAATTGTAATTAAATTAATTCCTTATGAATTAAAAATTATTTAAAACTAAAACAAAAAGCATGTTTTAAAATTATTATAGGGAACTTTCAAATTGTTGTGAGCTTAGGAAGAAACATGCTCTTTGTTAAATCTAATCATTTTATTATATTTCAGGAAAACGCGCGTTTAGAATTTTTCTTTTAAATTATTTTTATTGGGTTAGCATAATTTAATTAAATTAATGCTACATTAAGCATCATATAGTTAGGGAATTTTCATTTTAAGTAGATTTAGGGAATATTTTTATTTACATTTTCAAAATTTTTTAAAATTTTTAAAAATTTTTTTTTGTATCTAAAATCGTTTAAAAAAATCGTGAAATATTTTTTCGCCCCGGCGTCATGCCCATTTTTTTTTTAATTTTAGTAAATTTTGATTTTTTCCTTCTTTCTAAGTTTTAGTCGTTAGGAACTTTCAATTAAGATTAGAGATAAAAGTTAGACTGCAATAGCATAATTTAATTAAATTAATGCTACATTAAGCATCATATAGTTAGGGAATTTTCATTTTAAGTAGATTTAGGGAATATTTTTATTTACATTTTCAAAAATTTTTAAAATTTTTAAAATTTTTTTTTTGTATCTAGAATCATTTAAAAAAATCGTGAAATATTTTTTCGCCCCGGCGTCATGCCCATTTTTTTTTTAATTTTAGTAAATTTTGATTTTTTCCTTCTTTCTAAATTTTTAGTCGTTAGGTACTTTCAATTAAGATTAGAGATAAAAGTTAGATTGCAATAGCATAATTTAATTAAATTAATGCTACATGAAGCATCATATAGTTAGGGAATTTTCACTTTAAGTAGATTTAGGGAATATTTTTATTTACACTTTCAATAATTTTTAAAATTTTTAAAATTTTTTTTTTGTATCTAGAATCATTTAAAAAAATCGTGAAATATTTTTTCGCCCCGGCGTCATGCCCATTTTTTTTTTAATTTTAGTAAATTTTGATTTTTTCCTTCTATCAAAATTTTGATCGTTAGGGAATTTTCAATTAAGATTAGAGACAGGTGACTCACATTATACCCATCTAGTTCATTTGCATTATTCCCACCCTCATCATTTTCACTATAAATATTTTCATTTTTCAAACACTATTCAATTTTTTACGCTCTTCGCCAAATATCGATGAACAAACAGCAAAAAAATCGAGCCTGTGAGTGCATAAAAAACTCACAAAAATAAATAAATTTAATGCTCATGGATTTTGCACAGTGATTGGACAAAGCCAACATGAATAAGCTCAAATGCATACAGTGTGAAATATTGTGAGTCGAGAGGACGAAATGCAAAAAAAGAGTTATCTTCTCTCTTTAACCAAATTTTATGTCGCGGTTTTATTTGCAAATAACTCGCAATTTGTCACACTGATTTATTCATTTTTATATATTTTAAACTCACCGATGCTTCAATTGGACGCAATCACATTGAATGCCACAAAAAGTTATTTCGAGCGTGAATAAAAGTGTGCTCCGAAATTTGTTCCTCCTTTAATCCTTTAATCAGCAACCAGAAATATTTTTTTATTCATTGACTCTTTATCCGGATGGGACGTTTGTTACTGAAAATTAATATTGATGATTTATTTATTTAATGTAGGCAATTATGATGAAAATTACAGTATTAAAAGTCAAATTATTGCTGTTATTACGTGAGTTATGTGATTGAAAAACTCATCAGGTAATTATTGGATTTATTAATTTCTCTTTTTTATTTTTTAACAACTTGCATGCTGTCAATAAAATCAGCTTAAAAACATTTAGCAGCAAGCTGAATTTATTGCAAGAGATCGTTCATCCAAAAAAAAGATAATTTTACCTTCCTCGAGAATAGTAAATTAAATCACGTTTAGACATTTCTCAACACAGCCTTACAGCGACTTAATTAAGGATTAATCATAGCCCATGATGCGAATTAAGAAAAGTGAAATGGTATCAGGTTGCCGACGACTAAGACCATAAACAAGACGATTAAGGCGAGTCAAGAGAAGGTGAAAGAAATTGCTTAAAGAGGGCCATAAAATATTTTGGTGTGTTCACTCAACTCAGAGAGCTAAATTTATATTCATGACCATCAAAAAGCGAAGGAGTTTTTCTTCATCATCTTGCACTTTTTGAGTGGGGGTAATTAAGTAAATAAGCGCTACAATTAAACAATTTCTTATGTGGGAGTAGAGAAAAGTTGAGTGAGTAGGTTGAATCTTATTTTTCATTGAATGTGGCTCTTATATAGAAGAAATTAAACATTAAAGATTTGAACGGTATTTACATCACTCTGTTGTTATGAAGGATTTTAGATTTTTTCAAAACAAGGTCTGGAATGGTTTAAATAAACTAAAATTTAATTTAAAAAAATATAAATAAACACGATAAAACAAGTAAAGATGCGAAAAAATCTCATCATAAAATTTCATCATTTTGTGACTTTCAGATGTAATCAAATTTTCCATAAAACAGGAGAAATTTTTAAATGATTACCTAAAATAAAGAGAGTTGAAATGAGCTGAGTGATAAGGGCAAATAAAGATGAGAACTGTGATGTATAAAAGGCCACAAAAGTGAAGATAAAGAAAACCTTTTTTTGCTTAATTAATGAACTCTTCATTTCTCTTCCTCGTCTTGTTTTCATTCTTCTATGCCTTATGGATCAGTTTTTGGGCTTACAGAATGAACAAAATTACGCCTGTGAAAGTTTAACGAACTGAGAAATTTCACGTCAAATGTGAATAAATAAGTGACAAGGTTGCCGTATCTTCATCGTTGTTAATCGATTGATATAGGAATATATTTGTAATTTGTGATTTCGTTTCAAAAAAAATTTTTCATACAAAAACCGCAGATTTAAAAAAGAGATTTTTATTAGTTTCAAAACCTTTTTTGAATTTTATAAAAAAACATTTGCTAATTTTTATCAGATTTCATTTGAAATTCAAAAATATAATTTTAAACTTAAATTCACTTCTAAAACTTACTCACATCTCAACTTTTTTCCTCCAATCTCAACTTTTTTCCTCCCATCCCAGTTAGATCACTTGAGAATGTGAAAAGTTAAAATTTTCTTCTTCAGTAATAAAGTGTCAAAGTAATTAAAATTTAGTGTCAGCTTTCAGCAGCGAGTTCTCAAACTGTATAATATCTCTGATATAGAATATAAAATTCAACCTAATTAATTATTCTCGGCACTCTTAACTCTCGATTTAATTGACGCGCGTTTTTGAAACACTCATCAGTGTAGATAGCAAAGACGATGAAAGTAATTGGAGATTTTCCTTCACTTCTCAAGTTTAGTCGCTTAAGTCGTAAATTAAGATAATTACGGTCGATTAAATATTAAGAAAATTGACCTTTTTAACTACTCATTTTGAATGAAAATATTAAACATAAATTCAAATTTTTAAAATACACCACAAAAATTCCACATTCTCAAAAAATAAATTGCAACAGCCACAAATGCCAATAATCCAAAACTCAATGAGACACAACAATAACCGAAAATAATAATATAATCTTAATTGAATTGATAAATAATTTATGATGCTATTAAGGATTGCAACCGATATGTATTCATAGAGAAGAGAAAGACATTTAGAGAGGGGCTATTAATTATGCTCGACATTGTGACATTCTCTTTTGCTATTCGAACTCGAAATAATTGAAATTGGAAATTTTCTTCATCCTTTTATGTGGCTGATAAGAAAGAGTGGAAAATGAGAATCATGATGATGAGGAAGTCTTTGGGAAATCAGGGGTTGGACATTATAGTAGATCAACGTTTTAGTTGCGATCTATGTTTTGGCAAATAAATTTGATAAATAAATGAATTTTTAGAAAAAGTTTTGATTGCATCATCTTTAAATAGGAACAACTAAAATCACCAACAAAGCAATGAAATTTTGACACCATTTCCACTCGAGAGTGTAGCTTCCTTTTTCATCTCGTTCTATCTATTGTTTGCCATTTCAATTGCTTGCATTTTGTGGTTTTCTGTTGTCATCTCACTTCGAGCAAGAGAACCCTCCTTCCCCATTTTCATTATCCCTTTCTTCAGCTCTTGTTGTCTTAGGAATAAAAATAATTGACTCTTATCTGCTCTAAAAGCGAATGCTTAATACTGCCTTAATGTCATCTCATGATGACTTTCGTATTACAAATAAGGAGTGGAGGCGACACAGTTAAATTGTATTGAGTTGAAAGGGATAAAAGCTAAAGATACTCGAGAGAGTCCTTTTGTAGTTATTCTCAAGTATTTTATCAGATCATTATGCGAGGATTTTCTTCTTGTTTCGCATGGCTTTATCGTGAATTGAGATAGAAGGGGAAGTGAAAATGTAAGCTGATAATTGCATTACGAGCTGATTGATTTTTAATCCTTATTAAATTAATTTCATTGAGCTATGAATGTATGGAATTCAGATTGCAATTTCCTTAAAATAATTCTAATTGCGGTTCTTTTATTTTTAGTAACAACTTTATAATTTAATTTTTGATGTCATTTCACTCCTTGAATAAATCATGATGAAAATGAGATACAAAATGTCGTCTTTAATCCAGCATTTAATTGCAATATTTTCCGAAAAGGATTGGAAGGTATAATCACTCCGTGATATTCCGGTCACTTCCGAATAATACCTTAATCACCTTAAAATTTACCCTTTTTACGCTCACGTTAATTCACACATACGCATGGAGAGTGAAAGCAATAAAAGAGAAATTCCCTCGCTTGAGATGACATCAAAACGTGATTAAAGCACCGAGCAGAAAAGGAAAAGGCCATGAAAGTTTAACGAGAGGCAATAGAACAAGACGAAATTCTAATCTTCCTCCCTCTCATGCACGTCAGCATTTTGCTTCCACTTGTGCTACAATGTCCAACTCTTATCAATAGGCACAAATTTAATCATCACGTCTCACGATGAGGAATGGTCATGAATATAAATTAAGACCTGAGGAAATTTTTCGATGCCGAACTTTCCTCAGTCACTCTTCACTCTCGAAGCTGAAAAGTTTTTAATTCAATTTTGCGAATATTCTTCTAAATTTTCCAATTTTAATTCGTCGATGATCGATAACGATGTGATTTAGTGCTATTTTGCTTCGAAATATAAATTTTAGTTTCTCACGTTTTCAATTCCGCCTTCTTTCGTCGAGTTTTTGCTTCGTCTTTATAATCTACATTCTTATGTATTAAGGTATTCCAGGAATTTGTAGATTTTTCAACAAAACGATGATTAAGAAATCTTTTTAAAGTTATTCCTCTCTTGTTAGCGAAAATTAAAATATTGTTTTTTGCCATATATTCAGAAAAAATAAATTTCTGGAAATTTAATAAATTTAGAAAGTTTAAAAAAGTTGAACATTTCATCCTGGTGCTAAAACACTATAAATTATAATCAGCGAACATATTAATATTTCAACATCCAAAATCTCTCACTTAAATTCTCATGTATATTCAACAAAGTCTATAATATCCATTCAATTTATCTTTTTAAAGAAATACCCACCACTATAGAGAGCGCCGACAAAAGATAGCGAAATGAATTCATTCTACTTTTTCTTGTGCTAATCGAAAAGTTTATTCTCGCTCTTGTTTCTTATATGCAGAGTAGAGATGAGCTAACAAGCCAAAGAAATAAGAAAATGGGAAATGATTTCAACCGAATTAACATTAAAGATTTATTCACCGAAAAAAAACTTCTCATTTCACTAATGCCAGCAGAAGAGAAGGTTTTTCTAAAGAAAAATTTTTGTGGTGTCCTAGACGAGTGGAAAATTAAAAGTTTTTAAATATTTGAAAATTTTAATTTTAATTTAATCATAAAACTCTTGCCCAAGTGGATTGGACCAAAAAAATATATGTTGGTCCACTCACCCTTTCTCTAAATTTAGCTATTATCGCGTGGTTCTTTTTATCTTAATGCTCCGATCTCTAGTTTTTCCTCACTCATTGATGTTATAGCTTGAAGTCTCTATGAAGAGATGAAAATGGGAAAACTTTAGAAAGTTATTCTGAAAGTAATTAAATTTTTATCAGATTTTAAAACTAAATTAAACCCACTGAAAACAGTTGTGCAGTTGAAATGTCTTAATATCTAAAATCAACGCTGATTCAATTATTTTTCATTTCTTCATGCATCTTTGCAAGTTAAGGAAAAAGAAAAATGTCTTGTGGGATAAAAGTAAAAAAGGGTTTTACCAGTTTGTGTTCGCCTTCAACGCTCTGTCCATTTCATTACTTGACTTAGATATTTTACTTGGTTGATACATAAAAAAGAAGGGAAAAAAGGTTTAGAAAATAATAATTTATTACAAAATTTGTTGTACGATAGCTAAACGAAAAAAGGGAAGCTAAAAAAAGGAGTAAAAAACGTTATAAATTTATGCTGTTGCTTTTTTAAGCTAATATTGCGCATACAACTTTAACTAGTAATGTTATTTTGATTAATTAATTATAAAGTGCACTGTTTAAGATTGTCTTAGAGCTTTACCAAAGAGCTTTACCACCTTAAATTCTTAAGAATATAAATAATATGCCTTTTTAACCAAATAATCCTCGTTTTTCATTCCCTTATGTATTGCTATTTCAATAATAAATGTTCGAATGAAAAGCAGCAAATGAAAGCAAAAAGTTTTCTTGTAATTTTTTTAATTTTTATTTAAATTATAGTTCCGCTATATATTTAAAAATTGCTTAAGAGAGGTTTAAAAAGTGATCACTTTCAGCTTATTGTGACAAATCTCGTTAAATAGTGGGACCACAAGAGGAGAAGTATGGGAACTGTGAAAAAGTTAGTAAGTAAAGGATTGAAAAAAATTAAACCGCAAAGTTAATTTTATGTATGAATTTTTTTCTTTTACACAAATTTTAACTCTTGGTTAAAATTCAATAATTGACATCACTTTTTGTCATCTGAAACCTTTTACTTATTTAGTCTCGAGAAAAAATCAAAAAATGTCGTGAGAGGAAATATCAAATCGTAAGTTTGCCGACCATTGAGTCACGGATATGCCAAAGCTGTGCCGCTAGAGTAAAATTAATATGTCAAAGTCGTGTTGGATTTATATTTTAGTATGATAGTATTAATAATATACATAAAAACTCTAATACTATTTAGTTGACTCAGTTGCATAAAAACTCAATAAAAAGAATTTTTTGATCCGCTTAATTTAAAATTAAATTTGCAATTCAAACAACCTCAACATAAAATTAATCAATAATGTAAAAGCTTTTTAAGGCATTTCAAAAGCGAAATTTTGTCGTTCCATGCTTTTAATCAAATTTAGTACTCAACATAATTTAATGACAAAAACTGATTAAGATTAAAAATTGTAGTTTGTAGACTTTTTTGTGTGGATTTAACGTTTTTCATCTAACATTTTGTCCTTAAATGAATTGCTGAATTGCCACAACCTCTATATTAAAACAACAGCAAACAAAAGTATTTTTTGTTGGACAATGCAATTTTAAATACAAATTTTGGTGATAGAATTGTTTAATTAAAAGTTTAATTATTTATGATGCAATTTATTCTGACATGACACACAAATGCAAAAACACTTTTTATGAATAAAAAATAAATTGAACATAAGCGAAAGCACATTAAATTAGTTTGTTAGAATGAAAATTTTGTTCATTATATAAGAATCCCGGTAATTAAAACAACCTCGATTTTACTAATGTATTTTTAGTAGAGAGTTCTTCACGTCACTTAATGCGCTTAATGCTAAATAAATCTTCTCATTTGATCCTTTTAATTGCCCGACCTTTTTGTTCCTATTATTTACTTTTAAACTTCGACACTCTTTATATAACGGTAATGATGATGAAAATTGTGTGTAATGCAATCAAAACTTTATGGCACTTCTTTAAGTAGTATTTGACCATTCCTGTCAAATAAAATATCCAAAAATGTTTTAAATTTTGGCGGTCGCGTCCACATTATCGATCAAAATTGTTATTATAAATTTTGGAGTGTGAAAATTTTCCATTCAAACCACATTGAAAAATTATTCGAGCTAACAAAGTTAATTAATTCAATCAAAGCGAAAATTTTAATTCGGTTAAAATGTAAATTAAGTACGTAAAAATATTTTGCGTGATTTCAAACAGCGAGAGCTTGATGGATAAAAATAATATTGGGATTAAAAATTTTAATGAGCTTTTAAGTTTTGATTTTTAAATCTGAAAACTTGGAATAAATTTTCATTATTTTACATTTTTAAGCTTTCAAATAATTTTTAACAATATTTTCTTTCTCAATTTTTTTATCACATAGTTTTTATAATTAGTAAAGCAACTCTCTAAAGAGGGCGTAAAACATCTTAACTCAACAAATCCTTTAATATAATAGTAAGCAACGTCTGCAGAAGGTATAAGGAAAGAGAGTTTTTAGGAAGTTACATAAAATTTGAGCTCTTTAAATCCTCAAAATTTGTTCCAAACTCTCTCCATCAATAATTCATTGTGGCAACATGAAACTAACATCCTCAAAATAGACAATTGAGCCAGTAATATCGGGTTAATAGCAATTAGGAAGGACTGCATAGAGCACACTCAGAGATGATAGACACTTCCATAATAAATCTCTCAATATAACGATGATGAACGAGAGATGGAGCATATCAAATTTACATCATCGTTTCCTTCATAAATTATTCATAATTTCCATCCCCCTTTTTGCCTTTCATCATCTTCAATCTTCTTCTACACAAAAAAAGGCAAAGCAGAGAAGGGCGATTATTGATGCCATCCCAAATTCCCAGAGAGAAGTATTTAAAATTTCAATTTAAAATAGTATTTTTCATTAAATATTTCAATGTTTTAACTAGTAGAAAGTTTTTTAAGGGTTGGTCACATTGCTCACTGGGTTGGTGGCACATTTTTACGATCATCCTTACAACTTTGTCGTGATGATTACTGATGTATAACATGAAAAGTTGACCACCAGACAATATCAGTGCAGCAGCAGTTCATTATGAATAACGATGCCTTTGTGATGTGTTGCTTAGCACTATGAATGAGAAATAAAATTTATGGCAATTTTTTACATCTGTGATTGTAATTAATGTATTTTTTCCCGAGTCGTATAGGAAGCAATTTGAAATGTCAACGACATCGCTCCTTATTTTTTATTAATTGACTCTGCCTCCAAGTTATGTCTCGAACATTTTTTATGTAGAGTTCAATGTCGTTAGAGTTTTATTTTATTTTCGACAGTGATTTTGTCTCCAAGATCTTTATGTTAGGAGTTTTTAGGAAAATGAAAAGGTTCTCTCTCTAAAAAGGTTATCATAAAGATTTAGTTTCACAAGAAAACCTTGATTTTTTTTAAAAAAAAAAACATTTTAACAACTCTTCTTTTTGTGTGGGAAAAAATTCTGTGCCTGCAATCGACTGTTATTTTTAAAAGTGGGTTTCATGAAAATTAACGAAAACGATGCGATGGGGGAATAAAATTCTTAGAAACCTTGAAGGAATTGTCAGATAAATTTAATTTAAAATTTTAACACTAAATGAACATTATAAGCAAAAGCTAGAAATAAAACCATGAAACTGATGTTCATAATAAAACCAAAATTTATTTAAAAAAAAGAGTGTTCTAAGATATTTAAAAAGTGCCATAAAATGGATTTTACGTTAAAAATTCCTTGAAAAAAACACTTTTTTTCGACAGTTTTTCGATACTTTTCTTTTAAGAAATTCATGTCGACAAGTATAATCTTCAGTTTTATTCTATCGTCAGTTTTAAATTGACGCGGGTAAAAAGTTAAGATAATTTCCCAAAAATTTACATCAAACTTACTGCTGGCAAAACAAATTTACCTATATAGGAAAGTGAGTTTAAATTCTCGAAAACATATTATAGCTCCGCTATATATTAATTTTGGATTTTTCCAAAACCTGTTTTCGACCCCTAGTGCCAAGACATTACATTTTGCAATACCAAAACATACACTCAAATGATAGGCCTAGTCAAACCCTACAAACTGGCGAAAACAGATTTGAAATCGGTTGCTCCTATGAGGAGTTAGAGCCATTTAAGTCATCTTACTTTCTCACTTTCTTACTTTCTCACTTTCTTACTTTCTTACTTTCTCACGATCTTAGTGAACGCCATATCTCAAGAACGGCTGGTCGGATTTGATTCGGGTTTGTGGCTAAAGATCGGGTTTTGGTTCTAGTTGTGCAAGAAGTATTTTCTTTTGAGGTACGACCCTCCAAGGACCGTCCGTGGGTGCAAAAATGTCCTTTTTCATACAAATTTTCTCTTATATGCCTTCATGGGTATCGTTGAACTCGTAATTTGACCAGGAATCGAATGGAACTGATGATTTTTGAGGAATGTCCATCATGGCCGGCCAGGAGTGCCACTAATGTCCATTTTTTAGAACTATGGCTTCATGTATGTCGTTGAACTCGTGATTGCATCGGGAATCGAGTGACATTGAAGATTTTTGAGGAATGTCGATCATGGTCGGCCAGGAGTGCCACTAATGTCCATTTTTCAGAACTTTGGCTTCATGTATGTCGTTGAACTCGTCATTACATCAGGAATCGATTGACACTGACGATTTTTGAGGAATGTCCATCATGATTAACCAAGAGTGCCACTAATGCCCATTGCAACGGAGTAGGGTACTAATCTATGCGGAGCTATTGGAAATGGCAACGCCGTTTGCAGACCCATCTTGTTTTACTAACATTTCTGAGTCATTTTACACAACCACTCTCACTACAATCTTGCGTCTATAAAACTATCTTAGTAATTGAATTTCTACTGCGTTGTATCCCTTTTATAAGATTACTTTGGATTAGTTTTGAATACGAGGATTGCAAACATGTGTAAAATTTTATCGAAATAATCATCGGGTAAATCTCCCATCTCTACATAATACGTTGACCTTTCTCTTCTTGATGGCTTAAAGTATTGTAAATCCCCCCTCAATAAGACTTCCTTCCTCTTTCTGCATACTTTGAATTTCAACTATTTTAAATTTCACGCTCGAGTATAGTTGAACAGAAACTAAATTGCCATTAATTTTTTTTCAACGCTGTCAGTTAGAGCTTATGTTTCGTGTTTTTGTTTTTGAAATAAACACAGCATGTGGGAGCACAAGAATTTTATCTGATCAATCAATGAAATTAATTCGATAAACGACACCCTAACATTTTTGGTCTGAAAGTGGTTCTTAAAAGCCCTTATACAATATTGAAAATCTTCTTTGCTTTCTCTGTCATTCAAAATAGGATTCCTTACATGTAAGGAAAATGTTCCCTTTTAAAACAGTTTCATTCTTGTAAGTTGTATTCATTCAACATTTCCCGAAACTAAACGTAATGTAAACAAACAACAAATTTTCCGATTTCTCGAGAATTTATTACTTCTCGTTACATTATTTTTAAGGAATGGGGTAAGTAAAATAAAAAAATATGAGTTCTGGTCTTCTGGAAAGTATTAAAAGGAAAAATAATTTAATTTCAAAATGGAAACAAACATTTTTTGACAAACAAATTTAAAATTTTTTTTTAAAATGTTGTTAAAAGTTTAAAAATTAAAACCAATAGATTGGGTCATTACACATAAATTTTTCCTCGAAACTTTATTTCATGCATATAAATGTTTTTTAAAGTTATTTTCGTTCTCACACTCTTTTTCCGCTCGAGCTACCACTCAAAAATTCCTGAAATGAGTAGACAGAAATTTTTTCACAAGATTGAAATTCACCTTGACGTCCAACAAGTTGTCATAGCATCCCCGCACATAAATCTTTTTTTCTCAAAAAACTTCTTAAATTCTACTTTTATACTTGATTTTTCAGTTCCAAACAAAATAGAAATAAAAAGAAAAAATCTTTACGGGCGAACATAAATTTTGCTGTGCAAGTCTTAAAGGTTCGTGCCATCAATTTGCATTCCACTCGTGTGCAGTCTATTCTGTCTAGTTTTCTCCCTCTCACATCTACATTTATACGATAACAATGTATGCAAAGTGAAGCATTAGAAAGCAATAGCAGTGGAAACGATCCTTGACCTTTTTTGTGTGTTTCTTATCAAAGCAATTTGCATCAATGTCTGCCATTTTCTGACCTCTCATACTGCATCTACATTATTATTATATGAAGCTTCTTTACTTTATAGTGCCTTATAGCAGAATAGTTTTCGGTTTCACATATCTTCCCCCTCAGAAAAATGATCCGATATTGTAGGTTAGAGACTTCGACTGCAGTCATTGGTGCATAAAAGGTGAATCATTGATTTTGATGAGTTCGTACATGAAATTTCATACGATCTAAGGTTTGCTATCTCAAGTGCACTTTTATGTTGTTTAGAAATTTGAGATTCAAATGAGATTTAAGTCATTGATTTTTAGGTGGAGAGTAGAGCCAACGAAAGAAATAAAATTTTAAATTTTTCGTCCAACGCTTTTCAAACTCCAAATTTTTCCAAACAGCTTTTTTAACAAACCCAAATCAGAAAAATACGTAGCGTTTATTTTTTTTCCTCCTATATGAACTCTCCAATTTTCCATATCCACTCTCCTAAACAACATTGAGCAACAAAATTTAATGTTCCATTAAAAAGAGACACAAAAAGGTTTTTCCGCTCGACATTCCAAACACAACAGAAATTTTCATTTTAATTTCGTTTTACTCCCGAAAACACACACAAAATTGTTTCGTTTGAAAAAACCTATTACCGATGCCCTTTTCGTAAAAAAAACTCGAACAGAAATGAAGATAATATACAGATGTTGAAAATTAAGTTTAGCTCCAGAATCATTGAGGGATGAAAGAAGAAAAAAATTAAATTTTCAGTAGTCGAGCAACAGAGTCAGAAAAAACTCGATTTATGTATAAAGTCTTCGTTAAAAAAGTGAAGGACTCGTGATTACTTAGTGAAAAACAAACATCAATTTTTCAGAAAGCGAAACATGGTGTGTGGATTGAGTAGATATCTGGTCATTTTTTTGTTTTAAGAAATTTTCATAAAATTATTTTTTAATGAAATAACGTTATGGATTGTTTAAAATATAAAACAAAAAACTTCACCATCAATTTTAAGCATTCTCACGCCCACTCATGATTTTACCTTTTACTTCGTCGTCATTCTCGATTTTTTACAGCTAAACCTCCTTCACAATATTATTTAACATCAATGTACTGAAATGAGCAAACTGAAGTCTACAATAGGGAGGGAAAAATCGTTGAGCTGTAAAATTGGACTCAGAAAATTCTTGAGTACAACTGTCAGAATCGTAATACTTTTTTCGGCGTATCATCGCATTTTGATGAATGAATTTCTTGTTCGTGTCTTTTCTCAATTTCTCAAATTGACCCATCCGCAACAAATAACCATCACAATCACCATCATCAGCACCTCTGCACGCACACACTCAAAAGCTTGGGAATTTCCCTCTTTTTTTGCGAGTGATTGAAGGTCGAAAGAAAAATGAATTTTCCTCTCTTGAATAGCTTTTGTGCGAAAAAAAAAGAAAAATTGTGTGAAAGAGTTCATCAAGGAAAAATAACAAGAAGAAATGAAAAGTCAAAAGGACGCAGCTAAAACGAAGGAAATCCGGCGTTAATGTTTTGAAATGAGAGATAGAAAAGAAGATAACTCAATTTTTCATAATTTTCCGATGAAAATTTTCCCTTTTTAACCTTATTGTTGTGTACAATATTTTTTCTCTTGTTAATGGATGCCCTTTAGTATTTTCGACAGTTGTATTGTTGTGTGAGAGAAATACGTGGTTCAAAAGTTGATGGTCACGCTGAAACTTGGCATGAATAATGACTAAGTTGCGACTACTTTAGAAATCAAATCATTTTTTGATTTGAGTAATTATGGATTGTTAAAAGTCAAAATTTTGTTGCTTTACGCTATGAAACCAGACTTTATTCAGTCTCTGTTTGTGGAACTTTCTAAGTCCTTCTTGGAATTCTGTTAGATTACATTTTTAGAGAGTTAGGTATATTAGGAATTTTCATTCGTCCGAGACCTTTTTGAAGTTTTCAAGCCTGGAAATTTTCACTTTGTATAAAATTAAAATTAACTTAAAAGAGGCTTTTATCGATTTTTTACTATTCAAATTTAATTTCCTTTCAATTTATATTACTTTACTCCTCTTTCCCACCTCTTATAATCCTCTTTTGTGCTTTCTCAAAAAAGTGGAAAATTTCCTTTCGAAACAAATTTTCACTCGACTTCAATTTATCACTTTCAACATCGATTTTCATTTGCGCGCTGCCAGTTGATGGCTTTGAAACAAGAAAATCTCTTTAATTCAAACACATTTTCAATTCATAATCCTCTTTTAACGTTGATGAATCCGAGGAGGAATACTTTAATAATATTGACTTTATGAATGCTTTTTCATTCATTTTTCATTCCGTGAAACTCACAGAAAAGCGATGAGAAAGAAAGAGAGAAGAAAAAAGTATTAAATAAATATGATAAAAGTATAATGAATGAAAATGAAAATATTAATAATTTTCACGGCGGGGTGCTGAAGCAATGTGCTGGCATCACACACCAAGAAAAATATCTCCTCTTTTTTGTCTCCAGCACTCACCGAGATTCTGAATGCCTTTTGTGTGTGGAAAATACAAATTTGCATAAAAATGCGAAATTTTTTCCTTTCTTGTCGACATTGAATAAAAATTTTCCTCCCACATTTTGAGGATATTGTGGAGGTTTGCCATGATGGTTTTTATTGATGGACGTAACATAATGAGATGAGTTTTTTGGGATCTGGCGCAGAGAAATAAATTTTTGCATATTTAATTTTAAAGTTTTAGACATTTGTACAAAAGTAAGGGAAAATAAATTTTAAAATTTTGTTCAAAAAAAACGAATCCTTCCTTTAAATGAAATTTTTATTTGTTTTGAATCTTTCAACAACAGTCGTAAACAATAGAAAAGTTCAATTTCCAAACGACTTCCTTAAACATTGATTTTTCCTTCGCTTCTTTATTCTCAATCTCCAACTTTATTCATATTTATCCTCTTGGATGTACTTTCAAACATTTATAAATTTGCTCTTTCGCTTCTACTCTTTTGTATGCTCTCATAGTTTATAAATTTCCTGTTACTTTCATTGCTTTCAAACTTCCTGCTCTTCATAACTTTTTCCTCCTCTCTCATTCGAAAGAAGTGAAATTGAGTCGAGCAAATAAAGAAAGTTTTTCCCTTCATGAATCAGAAAAAGGTAAATATCATCATCATTTTTAGTTTGTCTACTGGAGGAAAAAGAAAATTTTCATCCAAAGATGGGATATGAGTATGAATTGCCATAGGGGTTAATAAAAAAGGATGTTTTGCTTTATGCTTTTATTTGCTAAAGGTCAGTTAATAATGAAATTGACTGAAAAATATAGAAGTTTTTTAAAGAAAATGTCTGAAAATTAATCATGTATCAAGATGTATTCAATCAAGTCGAAAATAAATTAATAATGTAATAAATTTACCAAAAAGTTATAAAATAAGCTATAAAAAATTTATTTTTATAAATTTCGTATTACACAATTTTTATATATAAAAATTTGTCAAGAATATAAAAGTTCTTCACACAAAATTTAAACTTTATAAAATCATAATGGTGGAAATGCTTTGATAACTCGCATTCTTTTTGCAAAGTTAAGAAAGTTCAACGAGTTTGAGATGAAATAAAATTTATGCATGAGAAATTCATGAAATGCATAAAACTCACTTAATAAATCAAAAAGTTGTGCAATTTTTCATGTTTACGCTTATCTCCGTCTTCCGATGGTTTCATATTCGCAAGCAAAATGCTGAAATATTAATCAAATTAGCATTTTCAATATTCACATCATGTGCCCAATGCCAAAGCTTGAAGAATGCCATGGAAAATTACCATTGAAGGGCTATTAAGAATATTTATAGCAAAAAATTGCACTCAAAAGAGATATTTTTACTTTAATTTATGACGAGATGAGAGGTGGATGAATAAAAATATTAAAATACGCTACAACGAATATCAATAACGCTTAAGAAAGTTGTAAAAATGATATATGAGCTGAGAAATTTGTGTGCGCACTGTCGTGTGGGCGAATAAAAATACGAGAAGCCTCGCATACATTTGATGATGTTTAATGTCTTATTATTTCACTCTTGTGAGATGTGATGATGGTGATGATGTTGAAAATTGAATGAAGAAATTTATCGAGGGATGAAAAAAATGGTGGTGAGTAGGTAATTGGATTGTGTGGTGGTTTCGTGGTTATTTAAAAGAGAAATGTAAAATTAAAATTTTACTAAAACTAATATGTTTGAAAAACTCTACTTTGATATATTGAAAGTTGAAATGTTTTTTAAAAAATTCATTTGCAATCACACATTCAATAGCTTTCCAAGTAATTAAGCACGACAACCTTTTCCCCATAAATTATTTCTCTCTGACACAAAAAAGTTAAAATCACCGTCCAACATCAACCGCACATGGCAAGTTTGTCAATTTTCGAACAACTAACCGCCATCAGCTCGAACAACTAGCAAAAAAAGAGTTTCGTGGGTGAACAAAAAAATATTCCATGTCAATTATTCAAACACACACACACACACACACGACAATTGAGCCACATGAACACGAAAGCAAATTTTTCAACGTCAAAACTTTTTTCCTCTTTCGCTGGCTGACGTCCCCGGTAAAAAGTATCAACGACTACCGTGCAAAAAACACCGAAACAAAAATATATTCGAAACAATTTATGTCGCATATGGTGAATTTGATAAGCTCTATCTCGCATAAATCATCAATGAAGGGGGAGCTTTTGAAAAACAATGCGAACAAAAATTATTTTATTAAGATTGATTAATCGAGGATTTTTATAAACCGGCAGGAAAGTTTTGGAGAAGTAGAAATTTATCAAAAAAAATTTCCATAAAATTTATAATAAGTTTAGCAAACGACCTTTTAAATAAGAATTTCAATAAATCACTTTTCGCATGACTGGATTTATTGTGCCTTTATTATCGATGTCATCTTAAATTATCACACATTTAGTCAAAATTTATCGCTAATATTGTAATTTGATCAATTTCAATTTTCCCACTTGGTGTTATTCATCATTATAATCAGCAACAATACTGTGTGTGTGAATAAACAAAGCCGCACCATTAAATTCTATAACTTTGATGATTGCAAGGGGTTCAAAATAAAATTATTATTTTTAAAAAGTTAAACATATTTTTAATAAAATTCTTATAATTTTTTTAAAAAAATTAGGAAAAATTTAAAATCATCTTATTTTGGTTAATTTCCCCGACTACCACCAACAGGGAATTTCTGAAGGATGGGTGAGCAAGTCCCTGTATGATAAAAAAATTATTTAGTTTACAATTGCTCTGGACAGACAATTTTTTTTCCTATAACGTTTAAATAAACGTTTAAGTAAATAAATCAACAGTTTAAAGTAATTCAAGCGCAAAATCACGATCATTAGACTAATTCAAGAACAAGAACTAAATAATTATGGGAAACAATTGATGAGTCATCATTCTTGAGATTTTAAATTCCTCTCTTTCCCGGACAAAAAGCTCACATTTTGAGAGCAATTTAAAAAGAGAACAACTTTACAAAGTGACTTCAGTTTGCCTCGCTCGAGTGAATTTTCTTCTCTCTTTTATTTTTATTTCTCATCATCTCAAAATGACTTTTATTGCTCTGCCTCAATTCATACACTTAATGGATGTTTAATGTATTTAAATGCGTAATCATTTCAAATTGCTTCCTTTAGCTTGGAGTACTTCTTTTTTACATTTTATTCTTTTCCGTTGTGAGGAAGGACGATTCGCTGATGGTGGCATCGCAGTAATTTAAAAACTGAATCATTAAAAAAATTATTTCAAGTGTGTGATTGAAAGGAGAGAAAAAAAATGTTTTTATAATGAGACATTTTTTGTAATATTCTAAAGAATTTCAATCTGAAGAGTGGTTATTTTAATGAGAGTTATTTTTAGAATCTCAGTGGTTTCAGTAGACGTTAAGCTTTTGATTAAATTTCATAGCATTTTTTTCACTCTTGACATTTTAAAACTTTTCAACAATTTAATTCGACTAATTTTCCTAAATCATGCCATCCACGCGATTCAAATCTAATTATAATAATTTCCTAAAGTACCCAGAGAAGTTTTAATCGAAATATTTCTCGAAGAAGTTTTAAGCAAATTAATTAAAAGTCATTAAGGATCTTAACCTAATTAAACCTGTGTGTATGTGCTAGCGCTTCCGTCGAGCCTCAAATCCAATTTATTTCATGTTCAGCATGCTCAGTGACTTTATGGGTCTGCCATTGAATATAAATTAGCTTTAATGCTTCACTCAGCAATTTCAATCTTCTTGAGATGACGACAATGTGGAGAAATTGGAGGGTGGGTGATGCGACAGGTAATTGTGAGAAAGGAAATTGGAAGGTGGACAGTAAGGAATGGGAAACTCATTAAATTATTCTCTACTCATGAGCACGTGAGAAATGCTCTTTAGTCTTCTTTTTATTAACATCATTTTTTCTCCCTCCCCAAAACAACGTAAGCAAAATAATAGATTTTGTGTCTAGTCATCTCTTCTCTCGAATGGCTGATCATTATTTGGTCAGTATATGGTCTATATTGTGAGCTATTATTGATCTTTCATTGCACTTATGACGGTGAGGAATTGACATTTTTGAAGGTAAGAAAAAAATTTATTCACTGAAAAGTAACTTTCTCCCAAGGTTATTTTTAAATTCATTTTTTACATCGAAACACCTATCATTATACTTAATCATTACACCCATGAGATCTATCTCAAAGAAAATGGCCCACACATAGAAAAGATGAAGATGAGAATAAATTTAGAAAAGGAAAATTCGCAAATGACTTGATTTATCACTTCACATAAACAGAAGCATCTCAAATTTCAGCTCATTTTATCTCTCTTTTCCTCATCATCTCGAGCAGCACCGAAATCTAATTTTAAAACACAAGAGGCGAAAAAGAAAGAAGAAATTTTTTCAGAGATGATCAATCAAAATTAAGCTTCACCAAATTGACTTTTTTGTGTTTTTGTTAAGAAGAGCAGAGCAGATTGAGATACATGGATGAAAGTGGAGCGAAAGTGAGGAAAATCTACAATTTTTTGTACAAATTTAATATTTTTTGTAATTTGTTTTATAAAAATAAATTAAAAAAATCGAAATTTTTGACAATTTTTAATTTCTGTTCCACTTCGTAAAAGAGGATAAATAAATATTCGTTATGCAAATTTATGACTTTATCAAGTTTTTTTATGCTGAAATATCAATCATTTGAATGGAACTCAGCAGCATCCTCCACTTAGCTCTTTGTGAGTTTCTGTATCGGATAGATAGAGTTCAAATTTCAGCATGCTCTATCACCTCATCAATAACGAGCTTTTTTAAAACAACTTTATACACAAAGGCAAATGATGTATCGACCGTGTTCTATCATCCATCGATCTATGACACAAAACTTGCTCTGAATTTGCTTTCTCTCTTTTTTTGCTAAGGAAATTGATATTGAAATGAGGATGTGAATGAAGTATCATCATCGTCATGTTGTTTTATTTTATATTTCCTGCACCACTTCCTTTACTTCTGAATAGTAAAGAGAAAATTTTCCGCAAGGCAACACGATGATGTGTCTATTGTCTAGATGAGAAGTATAAGTTTCAAATTTTCAGCGTTGAAAAATGTCATGTCAGAAAAATTTGTAATTTAGGAGTTTATAGCTGTAAAAATTTGCTCGATAAAATAAAAGAATCGAGATTATGAGAATAAAAATTTAGTCCTCGTGGATTAAAAGTTGTAATTATATTTTTGAACGTGACAAGATTTTTATCATGACTGTCCAAGCTCAGATGAGAGGCTTTCTGAAATTTTGATTAAAAACTTTCAAAAGTGTATTTGTGTTACCTTTTCCGACATTTTAATTTTTGTTTTCTAAAATTTCAC
The DNA here is from genome assembly GCA_038502055.1 of Tanytarsus gracilentus. NCBI lineage: Eukaryota > Metazoa > Arthropoda > Insecta > Diptera > Chironomidae > Tanytarsus > Tanytarsus gracilentus. Next base: position 866,644 of record JAXRKN010000045.1, on the reverse strand, counting down.
TAAATAACTTCAAACTTTGAGATTATCCTTGGATTCATTAGAGAAATTGCATCTCAATTTCACCAAACTTAAACTATATCATATTTCAAATGATTCTCTAGAAACCCATGATGAGAAAACAAATTTTTAAGCTCGTTGAAAGTTTTTTTTGCAATTCACTCACAAAATAAGTTTTTCGAATGAATTTAATGATATTTTTCTCCATTTTCAACATGAACATTTTAATTGCATTGAACAATTAAAAAGTTGTCAGACAATTATTCTGTTATAGTTGAGTTGAAAAGCTGAACAGAGAGAAAAATAAATGAACAGTGATGGTTTTTGTGTGCGGAAAACTTTTTCTAGAATATTTTTTAATTGAATTAATTTGAATGAAATAGAGTTTGATTGATAGAAATGAATATCTCTTTCCGATTTAATTAAAAGCTAAGTCAATTGAGAAAATTTTTTGTCATATTTTAAAAAATGTCTCTGTAGTAAAATTGAGGCAAATTAGCACAAAATAAAATACGTTAAAATATTTTCCGTCCCAACGCTCCATTAATCAACCTCAATCGTTATCACCCAATTACCTAATTTCCACAGTATTTACATTTAATTCACGATTGTCACTGAATTTGCAGTCCCCAAAATTAAAATTAAATTATATCTAAATTTCCCCGCTTGACCGAAAGCTGTAGGCAATTCAGTAATAATGTCCTGAACGCCTTCATGCTCACACAAAATATTGAATCAACTAATTCGATAATTTTGCCAAATTGCTGCCATAAATTCAACACAAAAGCAATTTTACCTCTCTACTCCGCACATTTTCCGATTTATTGGGTCTTAGCTTTGGCTTTGAATTAGGTAAATTAGAAAGCAATTGGAGAAAAATTTACTATTTCCACTTCATTAACGTAATTTTGATATAGCCCAGTGTATATTTTAGGGAAGAGAACACGATTAAATTTTTTACGCTAACTGATTGTACTTAATCGTGTTCTCGAGTTGCTTTGATTTTTTAAGTGAAAAAAAAAGAAAAAATTGAACAGTCAAACGCGTGTAAAAATAAAATAATTCGAAAGGAGTAGATAAGTGGAATTATTAAAGCAACAAACCGACGGAAATTGTCGTCAAGAGTCAACTGGTGATTAGTATCGTGAAGATTAATGTAAATTCAGGAGAGAAAGTTCTTAAAAGTTGAAAATAAGTATCGAAAAATTTATTGGGTACGCACTTCCTCTATATTGCTATCTCATCAAGACTCCACCATTCTTCACTTCTGGTTGAAAGCAGCGCCCCTAGCGGAGAGAATCTAAGTTTTTTTATTATGCCTAATAAAGGGACACCGAAGAGAAAAATGTCACCGATCAAACTAGAGGACATTTACAATCAAAATGTGACGACTCAAAGCAGCATCGAATTAATAGGAGCAGATATCAGTGAATTAAAGAGTGGTTTAAATGCAATTAATGCCAGGGTCCATGCATTGGAAGAGACAGTAATGAAATCGAGCGAAAAGTTATTTTCCGTGGACTTGAGATTAAATGCATTAGAGCAATTTAATTTAAGAAACTGCATGGAAATAAAAGGCATCAGCGAAAATGAAATTAAAAATGTGGATATGAAGATGTTCGTGATAGATCTGCTAACGAAATGTGGAGTGAAATGTAACGTGAATATAATTGATAAAGCGTACAAAAAGATTATTCGCACCGCTAAGCTTCCAATAGTTTTAGTTATTGTTTGGTTTGTCAATGAGGATGAAAAGGTCAGAGTGATGCGCGAAAAGTTTGAATGCGATAAGAAAAACAACTTGAAGAGTGAAATTTACTTAAATCATGCGCTGACAAACTACAATCGGGCTCTTCACATCAAGGTTTTGAGCGTCAAATCGCAACTTGGCATGCCAATTGTGTTTATCAGAAATGGAAAAATTATAATGAAAAAAAATAAAGAGTCAAAGCCGACGATTGTGAGTTCCTTTGAGATCATCGATCAAATGCTACTAGCTGGAAACTCTCAGCCCAATGGAAATATGGAACCGTCTCAAACCACCACAGCCTCTTATCAACTCAAAGCAGCAAGACTGTAAAATGCTACTATTACATCGAATTTACAGTTAAATTTTAATGCTAGCATCTTAAATGCTACCAAAATAGAAATATTACAGCAAAAAATTCTAGCTATGATGATCCTTTAAGGAGTACAACTCGCTGGGTCATCCAATTTTATTCTCATCTTACCAACAGCAAAATTGAATTGGATTAATTAATCGCTTTTCACATTAATTCGTAAAATTTATTGTAATTCACTTATAAAAGAAAGGAAAAATTTGCCAATGTTGGTACATTCAAATACATAATCAAAAAAAAAAAAAAAGTAGAGCTCATCTCATGAGCAGAAAAAGTCCTTTTTAATTTAAAAATAAATAAAAATTAAATCTCACCCTCAATTGAACCCGAAAATAGCTCGAATATGAATGAACACATTAGTATTAATAAAGCAATCAAAATCGTGTTATATGAGTATTATGCAGTGAAAGCCTTGTTCTGTTGTACGAACAAAATTTTAAGTTGAGGTGTCTGCACAAAAAGCATGTACAGCACAATAGAATACAAAACATTTCGCCTCATACAGACTTCAAAATATCGGATTAAATAAAACATAAATCCACAATCTGCTCGAGAGTTGACATAAAATTTTCTCTCTCAAAACATGAATATTTTTATTATATTTTTGTGTGTGTGTGTGTGCATGTATAAATTTCTTTATATCTACAAAAGCATTTATTTTCCAACTAGACAAATGTGCATTGGGAATTTAAGAGGGAAATTTAGTTGTTAAGAATGTGCTTTTTGAGAAAATATGCGGAGAGAAAAATTAACATTTAATCTTTCGAGCAAAATAAAAATACATGTGCGTGTTTAACTTTTTAATTTTTAAAATTCAAAATTTCAATATTTTACAATCCTAGGTCAGAATGCAAAAGTATAATTCACATTTTTGTTTTGATATCACTTTAAAATCCTATTCCACAAAATGTTCATCACATGCTCCATTAAAATTTCCAGCTCATGTCATTTAGTTATTTATCATTGAATCATGTTTAATCATCGACAAGAGCTTAAATAATAATTGACAGGAGTGCTGAGAGGAGAATGAGGAGGTTTGCAGGTAAAAGTTTGGAATGATGCAGATCAATAGATTGATTTAACTAATGATTGCATGAATATAATTTACATTTTAATGATATTTTCATGCACTCAATTTGAAATATGTGATAGTGGCTTATGTAGAGTTTAAGAAGACAAAAATTAATTAAATTTAATTGAAGCTTGTCATTAAATTACGAAGTTAAATAACTCTATAAAGGACCAAAAAAGTTTATCTAGCTAATATTTCACCTGATTTCTCCTCTGAGGTTTTTTATTTCATTGAAAATCTCCACCTTAAGCTCTCTCTTCTTTTCCAATAAATTAGATATAAACATCTCTCACGAGTGCAATCACTATGCAATAAATTTATTCAAAAAAACACATGCCTTGAGAGATCGAGAAGCGTGTGCTGGATATGCTATGAATATATCATCGTGTACCTGAGTTGAATATTGAAAATTCAATTTTTGATCTATGTGACATTGTGTTTTTGATATAAAAAGTGTGTAAGGTGGAAGAAATCAGGTTGAAGTTCTAAAGAAGCTTTTGAATATTTTATAAAAAGAAAAAGTCAGAAAAATATTTATCTAACTCGTAAATATGTAACAAAATATTGCTTTAAGTTTTTTTTGAAATATTTAATAAAATTTAGATCTTTAATACATAGTCCCCTGTAATAGTAAAAAAAATATGAGCCGGATACATTTTCGTTTATATATAAACAACATACAAATAGATCATATCCGGCTTTATTGATTATAAAATATGCGACTCATACCTCAAAAAATATTTATGTGATAAAGCTCCAATAGAGTAAAGTGAGTGGATACAATTGAGAAAATCATTTCCAGCAAAATTTCATTTTAATAATACATGTCCTTATTATTAGATGCAAATTGAAGAATCTTGCACAGCTCCACAAAGGAACCTCTCAAATTGTGAAATTGAGTCTTGCGAAGCAATTTTGCTTATTAATTTTCATTTATAAATCGATCTCAAAGCTCTCGACTGAAGTATTGAATTTGATTTGCATTTCTGAGCGAGTTTTTTTATGAATAAATATTTAAAGTGAATTTTATTGAATTTCAATTTTCAGCTTGAGAAGACTTTGTTGATACAAAGAAGGAAACCATAGCACATGTAAAGAGAAATATTGCAGCTATTATAAACATTCCGTCACATGATTTCTCGAGAAGGATTCCAGCAACATTTGACCCGGCAAGTGCACCGATTCGACCAAAGAGAAGAGTTGTAGAAATTGCCATAGACCTAAAATAAAAAATATGACAAATTTATTAGTTTCAAAGGTCAATGGAAATTCTAAAAATTATTCAAAAATCACGATCAATGCCTTCAAACCCCATACCCCTCACCTCAAATTAGTGGGAAAGTTCTCGTAAGTAACTGTATTTAACAAATTGCTGCACACTCCACTTAAGAGCAGCCACATGTAGAGATAAGTGGCAATTAGTGTGCTTTTAATGAAGATTATTAGAATCCCGCAGACGCCAGTTGTGAGGAAGAAGAAGACGAATATCGAAGGTCGACCCACGATGTTCACGAAAATGCTAATCAAAACATAACCAACAAGGTTCAATGCTTGCAAAATCAACACATTTGAATAAGCTGAAATATCCAAGTGATCAACACATTTTCTCTCAATTTGTTCGCTTTTCATTTCAATTGCAAGCTTTACAACCTCACAAAGCTGTAAATTTCCATCGTTTTTCGATATTTGATTGAGAATGTCGGGAAAGAATAGAAGCATTCCATGACAGATGTAAAATATACCAAATTGCAGGAAGGAAATGAGCCAAAATGGGCGAGGATAATTTTTGAGGAGTTGAATTGTATTGTGAATCATCATCCGTATAATTCCGCCTTGTCGTTTTGTCGAAACTGATGGAAATTCGTCGTTAGAGAGAATTTCCTTAATATTATAATTTGAAGCTTTATTGCCGCAGTTCCAACGATGGATTTGAGTGAATATTTCTAGTGTTTGCTTTGTGTTGCCCTGGAAAAAATTAAATCAAATTTAAGGAAAAAAGCTTAAAAATCATTAAAATGCCAATCATTTTAAAACCCAAAACTCACCTGTGCAAAAGTAAATTTGGGACTCTCGGGGAAAAAAAGCAACGCAATGCCACAAATGAGATTTGGAAGCCCTGAGACGATCAAAAATAATCTCCATGGTTTGAATGTAATGTTCAGTAACGGAATATCTAGTCTCCAATCACCACCGATTACGAAATATGCATTAATCGGCACAATGATTGTGAAAATACTGAAAATTGTTGAGGCTATCATTATTGAGCGGGAACGATTGGAAGAAATTAAAAATTCGCCCAAATAAGCGAAAATTGTCGTTGCTGCCCCGGCCATACTGAAAATGACATTGGTTGAAAACAAGTTGAACTTAATGAACTCTTTCATACCAAACTCCATTAAAAAATCTACAAACTGTCAGCATCCAATAGTCGATTGAAATGCTTGATAATATTGACGTAAGAAAAGCGAGAATGGGTGCAATTGTAATAATCTTCTTCCGACCGTACACGTCAGATAACAAACCCCAGAAGTGAGATGTCAAAATGATGCCCAGGAAAAAACTTCCCGATACGATTCCATACTGTGCTTTTGAGGTTATATTCAGATCACATTCCGCAACTGGGAGCGTGAAATTCATACCCATAATCTCAAAAAATATTGATGACATTAGAAATCCAGAGAGAATAATGAGTGAGTATTGAAAAATTCCGAATTCTAATTAGGATAAAAATATTAAAATATAAAATAAATAAATTAATAATTAATAATTTAATGTACTATAATTTTTAAATGTGTCCAAAAAACCATAAAAAAATCTCAAAGTTTTTATCCATTTTAAAATTAAAGCGGTTATTTCAAAATTTTAAAACTTTTTAATTTAATAAAATATTTTTAAATGACTCACTGGCTAATGCCAAAGCATCATCGAAAGATGCTTTAGAAGAATGCCCTTCGCTAATTTTTATTTTTTCCCCCATTATTCCAGGTATTTCCTAATCAAAACTCAAATCTCGACTGAATGATGAAGGGCTTTGAATTACTTTTCTCATCAACAAGCGTCATCTACACGAAGGCACGAGGCAAGTGATAAGAAAAAGATTATTTATGAATAAAGATATCAAATGAATAATTATTTACGGAAGTGAAATAAAAATGCATGTATAGATTTTATGAAGTGCAAGTTTTATTAGCACGATTGCATCTGATGATATATAAAAATATTGACTTAGAAAAATTGCGAGTATGGCGACAAATTATTGTAAAGCTTATTTGCCAGCAGGAAGGGGAGCGGCTTGAGCGGATCCTTGGATTCCGGCGGCTGGTGGGAGATGGGCACCTATAAATTAAGTTTATTTGATTACAATCGCAAGAGTTGACAATTTATAAATAAAAAAAATTGAACACTCACCAGTTGGTTGGAATCCATTTTCATCGGCGATCCAGTCTACTTTAACGGGAGTTCCATCTGGAGAAGTATATGCGAAACTGCCTTGTTGAACAGTTCCTTTGCCTGGTTGACTTCCTTGCCCATCAGTAGATGGCACAGTAATATCTTTCAATTGTCCATTTGCATTTTGGTCAATTCCGTTGCTGGTTTTAAAATTGTAGTTAAAGTTTCCGAGTCCATCGTCAGAAAATGCATATTCCGTCAATGTTGCAGATGCATCCTGACCCTGTGGTGCATTTTGTGGATAAGCGGAAACGAAAGCAATCAAAACAGTGGCAGTGATGAGCTTGAACATTTTTGTGGTTTTAAAGTTTTTTAGTTATTAACACTTGAACGAATTGATTGGAACTGATGCTGAGTCGAAAGAAATTCGGTGATTTTATATTCAAAGCAATGTTGACAAAACTCATTAGCAGATGCTCATTTTGATGGTTATTGCTGAATGAATTTGAGATGACACTGAAAGCTTTGAAGATGTGAACATTGAGTGCAGATTGTGGTTGTGACGATGAAGTTGAAAATTGTTATTGTGAGGCAATTAATATTAATTTGATGGGGAAGCTTAGAATTTTGCCAATTATTTAGAGGGAGGTTAACAACTTTATCCTTGCAGAGAAAAATGTTTATAATTTTAGTAAAAAAAAATTTTATTTAATTAACAGAAATAATTTTAAATTGATGTTAAATAAATTTTTGACTAAAATTAGTCGCACGAAACCTCAAGCACTCAATATATACACCAAAATGTTCTCATAAATTACTCAAATGATTACTCTCTACTCGAATGTGCAATACTTAAGTGCAATGTACCGTGAGAACTCATCATAACCAAAAAGCGATAAGTGCATATTCCATAAATTTTAATATCAATGCACAATTGAGTAATAAAATATTTGTAACAAACGTAAAATTTACTCACTGTTCACACGCTATCATTTAGAGTGTGGAGCTATGACAAGTGTATGTGTGGATATCGCACTTAAGAAGAAAATGTCATAAAAGTGCAAATTGATGTCTTCATTTTCTCTCTCACTCTCTCTTTCTTACTGACAAAGTGTGCTTTATTGCGTGTGTGAAAATTAGCAGCCGGCATAAATTCGTGTCATTTGTTGGTGATAATGAAAGTATTGCACAATTGAAACCGTTTGACATTAAATAAGTGAGTGGTAAAGTATCGATGAAGTAACTCGAAATGAAAGAAGTGGAAAAAACAACTTAATGTTTATAAAGTTGGCAATTTTATTGACGGAGCATTTTTGTCTCGTGCAAGAACATGATGGGCACATGAGGAGAAAATATTGGCAATAAATCACTTTGAACTAAAATGAAACGGGACAAGGTGAGTTTCATAAGTCATAAGTTCGTGGAGTAAAAAATGAGATAAAATTATTTTTTTAAAAAAAGTTGAAACAGTTGACCTCAAAAATTTCTGCCTATGTCACTGTTAAATTTTTTCAGTTTCAAGTCACAACATGATAATTTCCTTGATAAAAAAATAGGCTTACAAATTGTTTCTCCGATCATTTGATGGTTCGATCACTTTTGTTTTTATTAATTTTTTCCCGTTTCCTTCATTCCAAAAATTCTGAAAAAATTCAGAGGTATACCCATTACAATGCGCTTTCAAAATATATTTTATTTGGAATTTTTCTGTCATCCTACATGCTTAAAATCGTCCAAACAAATTTCTCCATACATTTTTACCATGACATTAATGATAATCAAAATGCCATTAAGAATTTTTTTATTGCATTGAGAAATATTTTTTTACGACACTAGGATCTAATGCATTTATTAACAGAAAACAAATACCCACACAAAAACCACATTTATTCCTCTTATGAAGGGATTAATTTTTACTTCTCCAAAAAAACAAAAAAATAAAACCCTCATCGTTCTGATCATTCCGTTACGATACCATGAAGACATACAAGAGAAAATTTAAAAAATACATTAGGCCGTCGTGGCACGACCATAGGTCATACAAAAATCCAAATTACCTCCTTTTTATTTTTTCTTTTTTTCTTCTTTTTCCGTATTTAATGATATTTACCAAAGTTAAATTTTACTTCCAGTATTAAATATTTTTAAAAATTTACTCTTCAATCACGGTCAATACTTAAAAATTTTAATAAAAGCATGATAGCCCTTTAAATGAAATAATTATTTGAAATGAACAAAGCCCACCATTGACCAAGCACATGCTAAAATGCCTTTTTGTGACTTTTTACCTCCAAATAATTCCATTACTTATCATTCTGCATTAAAATTTCCATTGAAAAAATTAAATTTGAATTAATATAAAATGATCGAACTTATATCGAAAAAGTGATCGAACCTACAAATTTAGTGATCGAACTTTTAATGAAACATTTTAATTATTTTAACATAGAGGAGTGCCAAAAATTAAATAAAATATCTCAAATAAAAAGAGAAACGGAGCCTGCATAGATACTTTTCATAAATATTCATCAACAGCAAGTGGGAGAATTCATCACGTTTTCATACAACATATCGAAAAATGATCGAAGCAACAATTTGTAATCCTAAATTTAAATGAATTCACTGAGCTTGAGCAAAATCCACCTCACATAACTTTGCATTGTTAATCAAAAATGCACAAAAACTGAAACAAGAATGTCAGCAAATTCGTAAAATAAAAAATAACATCACAAATCACAATGAAATATGAGCAAATGGATAAATTTTGTACAAAGCAAACTTTTTCGATGCATGCATATTTTGTTGAAGGGATTTTCTCTCTCAGTGATGGATGTAAATGACAATTTTTCCGAAAAGTTTAAACGAAGAGTTTTTTGAGTAAACATAAATTTTATAAATGCTTTATGGTCTGATGCAAGGGAGATAAACTTTTAATTAAATGAAATTAATAATTTTTAAAAACTGCCTAAAAGATTTTAAATGAGTTTTTTGGATATTTTTATATTGAAAGAATTTACTGTTTTGGTTTCCTCTCAAATTGTATGTCAAAACTTGAAATGCAGAGTTAAAAATTCACATTTAATTAGTTTTGTATGTAGCCTCGCAACTCATACAAAGCAAGTACCACTTTTGATTTCTGATGAATGCAAAAAACAAAAATTCATAAAATATATTGCACAGCAAAAAAAATAACTTAAGTGGACTTAAGTGAACAAAACTTACTTTGATACAAAGAATTTTGTGAAATGATTACAAAATTATTTTTAAGCTAAATTGTTCGTTTAAAATTTAAAAAGTAATAAAAACTGCATTTCATAATTAATTCCATTTTAACTGTATAAAATTTTAATCAAATACTCTGCCCACAGCGCTCTTAAATAAATATTTTTCTTCACTTCACGTTACACAAAAAATTCATTATATGTTTCAATTGTAAATAAACATAAAAAATTAAATACAGCCGCAAGTGCACAGCAAGCGACAGACAGTCAAGTGCAAAAATGATAAAGGACGTGTTTTAAATAATTTTTAAGCCTCCGAAAAAAAACATTTTTATCATGTGCTGAGGACAGTGAACTGCAAAAAAATTCAATTTCCTCCTTCAAAACTCAACGCACGAAAGAGAAGTCGATTTTGAAATGTAATTAAAATCATGATTTATGATACCTCAAACCATCGTCATTTAGTCGCATTTTTCTTCACTCGCCCTTTTTTCGGCTCTCACACAACGCAACGTGAAGAAATTCCAATGCCGCAAAAATGTAATACTTTGTGTTTGCTTTAATTAATTCGAATAATAATTTTCGAGTTTTTACCTCACAGTGAAGGAAAAAGAATAGAGAGAAAAAAGTCGAAAAGCTTTTCTATCACGATCTTGTTACTTTTTATGTTAATGAAGTTATTAACATGATTTTTATTTAGATTTAAAAGCTTTTTCTGCTATGGCCAGTCAAAATGGTATTTTTAGCTTTTAAACACTGTTTTTCCTCCCCTCGCATTACGCTTAACAAGCTTTTCCTCTTTCTCTCTCTCCCTCTCAACTACACTACAGTATTTTTATTCAACGAACCGTACACTAAGAAGATGGCATTGCGTGCTGGAGACTATTAGAATTAGCGAAAATGAATGAGAATGTAAATAGGAAAAGTTAAATGTCATGTCATTAATGTAAACAGGCACTGCCAAGAGCGTCTCAAGATCGACATTTGGTATCACTTGTCAGCGGTAGTGTGGAGGATAGCATTTTATGATGGCACTAAATTGAAAAGCGTGAATAATGGGATATGAGAGGAGGAAGTGTGAGTGAAGGACATAATTACGTGAGCTTATAATATGCAAAGGAAAAATAAGTGTGGGTGATTATATGAAATTATTAAATTTTAAAAAGTTTGGAAATTTTAAAAATAGAATTTTTTTAACAATTAATTGCAATTAAAGGTTTTGTAAATATTTTTATTTTTTAACACAACGAGATTACTCACAAAAAATCGTTAGCAAATACTAAGAGTCAGATATTTTTTTCTACGGCATGATAAAAGCTAGAAGGCTTTCACTCAATTAACCTCAACCTTGCTCAGCATGATGCACAATAAATTGGCTTCTTGTGACAGCCATTACCAACAATCTAAACCATCTCTATGCCACTCGACACTAACACTCACACACACGGTCGTCATGATAAAGTATTTCATATTCCCACAACACTGCTGCTTGCTGTCAACAATTTTCTTGCATGTTCAACATTTTTTTCTTTCATTATCCATTTTATCATCAGTTGGTGCCCATCTTTTAACATCTTTTACTTTATTCATTAATCGTCACATTATGCTTAGTTGATGAAAAATAATTTTCTCTCGCCTGTCACACAGAGTGTCTATTTTCACTCGATAGCATTTGTGTGCCTAAGCTTTGAAAATTAGAGAGAAAAATGAATGCGAAATGAAAACAGATGTCTCGCACTTCTTTTTACCATTCATTCCACTTTGCAATTATTGGAGAGAATTTTTTTCGTGTTCAATTGTGGAAAATAATTTTTCTGTCATTTTAATTTCTCTCTTTCTTTGTCAGCAGGCATTCGTTTGCCATTTTCATCTGAGATCTGGAATGCGGTGAATTTTTGTGCGATAAAAGAGAGAAAAATTTCATTTAACGAATTAATTAAATCCCTCGCTTTTTCACCCTCACTATGTTCTTTTTCGCTTTTCTCTTTTTGATGATGGAAAATGGATAAAAATTTAAATTCCAAAAGTTTTTTCGATGTTTTAACGCTTTTTTGGATAGGAATGTGAAGTTTTTAGTTTCATATAGCAAGTTATATAGATTAAAGTCGATTAAAGAAATTAAAAAATGAGCAAATGAATTTCAAAATCAATTGATAAAAACATCTTTTTTGTGCATCAACATTAAAATCATTATGACAGACTCAACATTGAATATATATCATTCAATTTCAATTAAGTTTTTATTGTAAACACTAAAACTCAGCACTTCCTCGAATATCATCTTCATCGTCACGACTTTGTATGATTCGCTTACAATGGATATTAATTAAGATGATTGAAAACCATAAAAGCATGTAAATGTAGAGTGGCTTACTCAAATATCATTTATTAAATGCGCAAATATGAAGTGAATGTTGAACAGATTGATGGAATCCAATTGTAAATGTTTTTCGTATTTTGAGCCATAAACTAAGGGCTAATTTTATAAAAAAATCTTTGTAAAATTCATCATTTTATTTTATTTTACATTTCCAACCCTCGTTTTGAAATTTTTAATGTTCACAATATTTAATAAAATTACAATTAATTTTTTCCCTCCCTTTATTTATTCAACTTGTCTGTTTTTTAAACATCTTTTGAGCAAAAAATAATATATACACAATTACGAGCAAAAGAAACATGCAAAAAGAGTAAGAAAGAAGTGTTGAACGTAATTAGAAAAAAATTGCTTTCGTTTACTTTTCTTTTTCATCTCCTCGACACTACAATCATAAATGCAATTACTCGAGATTGCAATTAAAAGTGAAGTTGAAATAACAATTCTGTGATTAAAAATGTATTTTTTTCTTCCACCTTGATTGCCACTTTTAATGAAACAATTACAAAGAATTGCTTTAGTAATTACGAGAACTTGTTGAGATACGTCAGAAATATACGGATGGTCATAAAATGAAAAAATTTAAGTTTTTGTACACCGCAAAACTTCTTCTTGAGTGCAAAAAATTACCCGAATAAAAACTTTCTTAAATGTGCCATCACAAAATCACACAACATCAATTTTTATATCCTTTCCATATTCCTGCTAAACTTATTTCCAAAACATATATTTTTCTATTTCTGTCTTTACCTCCTTATGACATTGCTAAGCTTATGATAAAGAAACTTTGAATGGGAAAACTTTTTTCCGTTCGCTTTTTAACACACATCGATTTCCAGCATTTCACAATATCATCAGCAGTATAATGAAATTTGTTGAATAGCAATTCGAATAATAGTTCGGGAAAAAGAGAGAGAAAAGTTTCTATAACAACGCCATTATTATCGATAATTGATAACAAATCTTAGAAAAGTGAAAAACCTTAAGGGGAAAGGAAAGGCAATAATTTGATTCATAAATCACAAAATCAATGGCAATTTTCAAGTGAACTCTTGAATTTATGAATTGAAGGGAAGAATAAAGGAGCACTTGCAGGTGGTTGTTGAGAGTTTGAAGTTGATTCCTTGTGGGAAATTTTGAGCATTTGATTCTGAACTTTTGTGCATTGTGGTCATTTAAAATTTATTTTTAACAGAAAATTTAAATCTACATAGTCCCTCAACAGAAATTTTTACCTCTCCTTCAACTTGGTTTTCAATTTATACCAGAATTGTCTCAAAATTGTTCTCAAACTCAATAATTGTTCAATTATAACTTTATAATTTAATTTCGATGGAAATTTGAAGATGAAAATAAATTGCTATTGCTACCGCATCAGTACTGCTTCTGTCATCGCTTTTTATTGTGTGTGAAGTGAAAAAATAAATTGAATTTCCTCATTTTCCGAGAGGAATTTTTTATGTAAAGAGATTTTCGCATTTTTGCAGTAACACAATCCACGTAATTTCAGCACGCTGGAGGCAAAAAACATGAAATTCCGCAGAAATTGAATGACGTAATGCCTTTTATGGTTCATGATATGAAAGTCATAACGAAGCTCGAAGACGAAATTAAATTTTCTGGTTTTTTTGTCAAGGTTGTTATGCGGGAGAATCCTCTACATCATCCCTTATAAGTTCTTTTCGATACCAACTATTTGATCCTTACAGAATCCCTCGCGAAACAGCTTAACAAAGTAATCTGATTAAGGAAATGTAATGTATTTTCCATATCTTTCTTTCAGTTTGTCGAGCACACATATCAGAAATTTTTCAGTAAGTCAGTACTAATATTCTTAAAATCCGAATAGTGAAGTATATAGGAGATTTAAAAAATTGCTTAAAAAAAGATTCAAAATTGAAATTTGATTGAATTTTTTATTTTCTAAACGTCCCATCCTTTATTAATTTATTCGAATAATAAATATGTAAATTTAGAAATGTAAGAAAAGATAAAAATCTTAAAAAATCAAATTGAAATTTGATTGAATTTTTTATTTTCTAAACGTCCCATCCTTTATTAATTTATTCGAATAAGTCTTTAAATTTTTCTTTCTTTATGCCCACGTCATAAATGAAGTTTACAACGCAATTCAAAATATTTGTGTTGATTTCCAACAAATCTCAATAAAAAAATCTTTACACACATGAGAAAGTATTTATTTTTTGTAGCTGAAAGCATTCTCATTTTCCAACCATAATCCTTTTATTCTGTGCCGCACATATTCAACAGTATCGAGCTCTTTTATTCCCAAGAAAGCGTCAGAAAACGGCATAAGGCGATGAAAATCTATCCGTGTTTATTGTCACATTTGCACAGTCAGATTATTTTATTCTTCCTCACTCATTTCTTCAATTCCCCAAGCAAGTTCAAAGGCACTCTTTCGATCTCCATTCTTACACTTTTGCTAAGGCCTCTCAAGAGAAAACTTTAAATTGAATTTTCCAGTATTTTTCTCATTTTCACATCCACACACACACACACACACACACTTTCGATAAACTTTTTGCTCCATGCATGACTGAATTTGATACTCACTCGCTTAAAAAGCGTCGGTAGTAAAATGTAAGCGTATATCGATGATTATGTTGTTGTTGTCATTTAATCATCAGGAAAAGAGCTTCAATGGAAAAGTTTTGAGAATGAAAATTGGAAATTGAATAGCGAGATAAGTACTTTGAGTTTATGGTACGAAAAAAGTTGAATTCTAGGAAATGAGAGCTGTTAGATGATTAAAGGAATTTATCTTAAAATTTAAATTTTTTCATTGAGTTAGATTTTCCTAAAAGTTAACTTTTGTAAATAATTCAATTCGCCGTAAAATGTTTATCAGATCATAAAACAAAATTTTCCTACTTTAGCTTTTGTAACCATATTTTTCCCTCCAACCGCCCTCACTCCATTAATCATAGTCTTTTATGAGCGTTAGATAATGAATAAAATAGTTGAAAAATGGAATTATTGCATCACGCAACAACATTTTTATGGCGTTGGTTTATAGAAAAGTAAAGTGAAAGTTTTCTCATGGAAAAATATTTTGTTGCCGGTTTAGATTATCTCAAATTGCGATAATTTATTAAATGTTATTTGTTTATGTTGTTTTTACTGTTCCCGGTGCTTAACGCAAAATACCTTTTAGCGTTGATGACGAAAGTTTTAGAAATTTAGGAAATTGAGCAGAAATAAATCGTAAAAAGTTGTTAATTTCGTTCATTCAATTAAAGTTTTAAAATATTCAAAACACACTTCACGCATGAAATAAAATGACCTGGAAGAGAAAAATAAATTTATTTTTCATACAATTTTACATCAAAGAAAATCTCACTAAACTTCCCAGAAGTTCCCTACTAAGAAAATGAAATATTAAAAAAATTTCAAAACGGATTTACTTTGACGTCACAACAATTGACGCTAACATTTCTATTTTTTATCCCCCTTCCACCAGACACGAGAACTATGCATTGAGTTTTCATTCTCTCAATAATTGAAACTGTCAGTGCAAGTATTATACTTTCATGCTGGATATCAAGTTATTTGTTGGGACTTCTTTTACTTGCTGTTATTGTATACAACTTTTGCTTCCATGGTGCGGCGTACAATAACACAAGCGTCATTATAAAAAAAGGATTTTCTTGTGAACAATAAAAAAATTATTTTCCTCACTTTTTTATTGTTGCTGTTTTGAGAGCAAACTTTTCAATGTGTAAACAACTATTTCACACCTCTAGATTGAAGTGAACAGCACTCAAGGAGGGAGTTTTTGTTGTTTTTGTACTGTACATAGCCCACGGATGGTGTGAAAGAAGAGGAAATTTTATCGAAATATAAAAGGTGAACAAGTTTATGAAGGTGCATGGAATTAATAGCGTGACTATAAAATTTCTCACTATGAAAGTCATAGAATGTAAAACGAATGATTTTTTTGAGGGAGAAATTTTGACGGTATTTAATGAATGATGGTTTTGTGGTGAAAATCTGAACATTTAAAAATCTGTAAAAAAATTAAATTTTTAAATTTTGAAGAATAATAATGAGAAAATCAACCAAGTTTTGGACTATCTAATTTTCAAAAATCTCACGTCGCACCTTAAACCTAATGAAAAACTTTAGTAAAACTTTAATTCCCCTTTTTCTACCTTGCGTGATTGAAAATATCAAAAACGAATAAAGAAACTTTTTTTTCGAGAAGAATTATGAAAATGAAATTTAGTATTTTTTCTCCCCCACTTTATGTTCATATTCACATAGAGCGCGCGAAAATAAAATTGTTGGAAAAAAGTTGATTTGCGATGAATTTTTTTATGTTGGCAAGTCGCAAATTTTATTTCTTTACTTTTTTATGGGTTAAAATTTGAAATTGTGGTTGTTTGAAAGAGTTTGCAAAAAATGCTACAAAGTCTTGATGCCTTTCGACGTCTTTTACCGTTTCTTTTCCCTTTTCAGTTCTCTCACTGCATGCAGCTGATTTTATTTAGTCATCAAATTGCATTTCGTGACAGCGGCACGTCACTTCACTTCAGTCGACATGCGATACAGTGAAATGAAATTTTTGCAATTTCTTGCTGATATTTCTTTTTATGAACATTCAACTGAGCGAAAATAATTTTTAAAAATATTTTGCGTAAAACAAGGCGTAAAATAAATAAAATTTTTACATTCTGTGCGAATTTACAAATTCTTGATATTAAGAATTTTGTTCAAAATTCGGCTGACGGTAACAAAACAATTCAAATGGAAAATATTTCAGTTCATGCTGAAATATTAAAAAAAAATTTTAAATTTTAACAAGCAGGAGATGAATGCTCAACATTTTTATGTCGATTTTTTTTGCAAAATTATCTAGAAAATAAATAAATTCAGAAATATTTCTTACATTTTTAAATTCAAATCTTATCCAAATACAATTTAAAATGCTAAAAATCAAGTATTTTCTCAGCGTTGATTTCAGATTGAGCCTGCGTGAAAAAATATTATTAGATAATAAATTTTTTTATCACGCTCGTTTTGAATTTGGCAACTTGAAACATTTTTATGTGATAAATTATTTCTAACAAAAAAAAATATTAAAACTAAAAGATTTGGATTTGCAAATCAAAACTACATGATTTTTTCTAAATTTAATTAAAATTCTCTTCTCAGACAATGAAAATTTCATCTTTTTCACATCACTTCACACTATTTCTGCAACAAATTAAAGTTTATTCCTTCTTAACATACATGCATACACAGCAGGAACTAAAAATAAGTTGTTCATCTTCTGTCTCTCGATCTCATTCACAATCTCGACTAACAATTCACCATTATCTTTAGGGAATTTCTGACACAAAATAAATGTGCACCGTTTTATGATTTTTTATGTGTGCCTTTTATACTCATTTTTATTACAACGCCACAAGCGATAATTTTATCGTTTTCATAGTTCATGAAAACTTTTTTTCAGCGTTTGTTCGTAAATTAAGTTATGGTCTCTCATGTTTATATGGTTAATGTTCAGATTTTGTATTTTAGTTGCTCCCTAGAGTGGTAAACCCAGAAAATTATTCTCATATAAAAGTTGCTCTTCTCATATATGCTTTATATGATGTTTATCTGAGATTGATTAAATTCCATCGATAAACATTTCTCATTTTTATTTCATGTTGGATTCGTTAGAGCAATTTTTGTGCGATATGCAAGACTTGTGGGAATTTTCTCCTCTGGCATCATCTCAACTTGGATATTATCGGATAATAATTGCTCGGTTTTACTTTACTACACAGTTTAATAATGGAGGAGTTTCATTAATGGTGTGTAGGTATAAAAATTACAGTTATTAATTTTCCCCCTAATCATCTTCCCACTACCACCTTAAGAGTCCATGTAAGCTAATCCAAACTACACAGCAAATCGCTCGCAAAATGAGTTATTAAGTAATTAATATTTTGTGTTCTATAGCCAAGATTCATTTAATCAACTCCGCCATCACGTTCACTACATTGCCGTCATTTCATGCCGACGTTCTACAAATCTACGTGGTGTGTTTGTGCTTTAATGGTTGGCGAAACCAAAACAAAACAATGCCAAACAATAAATTGAACGAAAAACTACTGAAAGATTTATAAACTTTTTTCTCCTTTTCTCTTTCGAGCAGCAGCCGTATAAAGTACAATATGTAGTTACAAACTATACAATCTACTGAATTGTATTAAGGGTAGAGAAAAGAAACGGAGTGAAAAGTCGGTGTAGAAACTTTTTTAATTTCTATTTCATCTTAATTGAGACACTGGGGGTGGAAAATATGTTTTGAATATTTTTAAGGGTTAAAAATTTAATCTCATACTTAATTTTCCTTTAATTTTATATCATTCGAAAAACTCTTAAATTATTCCCAATTCCCTCCCTAACAGTTATCGTTATCGCAAACAATATTCATTAATTAATTTTCTAAGTGTGCAGCATTAACAACCGACTTTACCTTAGCCACACGATTTCTTCTCCTGCTTGCTCCTAACTCCATACACACACATATATTCTTATTGTGGTGAACATCCATTCCTTAATGACTTTTCTGGACTTTCAAAACTTTTTCTTTCCTTTTTAGCGTAACCCACAAAGTGGTGTAACGCTTATATGCTCGTGATTCCGTCCGTCCGTCCGTCCGTCTGTCCGTCCGTCCGTCTGCACAAGCGAGATCTCGGTCCCTGGACTAGCTAGAGACTTCTAGTTTTCGCCAGATGGTAGCTCTTAGGGTCTATATGTGCAGGCACTGACTATTTTTTGAGTCATGACCTATGGTCGTGCCATGGACGGCCATAACGTCCATTTTTCATACAAATTTTCTCTTATATGGCTTCATGGGTATCGTTGAACTCGTGATTGAACCAGAAATTGATCAGGCATTGATTCGTAACTTGACCAGGAATCGATTGATATACATGATTTTTCGAGTCGTGACCTATGGTCGTGCCACAGACAGCCAAAATGTCCATTTTTCAGAACTATGGCTTCATGGGTATCGTTGAACTCGTGATTGGACCAGGAATCGATTGATATAGATGATTTTTGAGGAATGTCCATCATGGCCGGCCAGCAGTGCCACGGACAGCCAAAATGTCCATTTTTCAGAACTATGGCTTCATGTATCTCGTTGAACTCGTAATTGGACCAGGAATCTATTGACATAGATGATTTTTGATAAATGCTAATCAAGGCCGGCCAGTAGTGCCACGGACAGCCAAAATGTCCATTTTTCAGAACTATGACTTCATGGGTATCGTTGAACTCGTAATTGGACCAGGAATCTAATGACATAGACGATTTTTGAGGACTGGTCGAACAGGACTGCCACGGACAGCCAAAGTGTCCGGATTGACTTAGACTCATTTTTTATGCACTTGATTTTCAAACACTGATCTGTTACAAGTGGGTTACGCGGCAACACCCACGTGTGGGTTTTGAAACATTTTTTCTCTATACTCTATTAACTTTCTCTCCAACCGTGTTTGAAAAATTACTCCAACGATGGTGGTTGAGAGTTGGAATTTCTTGGATGTGTTGCGGCTAATTATTTATTGCATGCAATTATATGATTTGCCTTTGGTAGCGGATTTCATAGGCGTGGATTTTAAATGTTGAAATGTAAAATGTTTTTCGTGGACATTTTTTGAATTTTATTGGAAAAAATTTCAAAACAAAATCTTTTGGAAAAAATAATTTGAACATGACGGAGATTTCCGTCTTTTTACATTTCATTAAATCTCTCACAGCTTCAAGTCAATTTTCATTTATCTATCACACGTCACATCAAGAAGATTTCTTTCTCAGAAAGAATGTTCCAGAATAAAATTTATTATTTCACGTGTAAGGGAATATAAATTTAATAAATTTCTTTTTGCACAAAACAAATGCCAACGACAGTTCGTCTAACATTCTTTTTTGTATGTTGAAATAAATAATAAAATATAAATTAAATTGCTGACATACTTGCTGTCTTCACATCCATCGTATTTCAGATTTCTTCTACTTCTCGTGCTGTGTCAAAACGTTTGATGATAAAATTCTTGTTACCAACCTCTGAACTGACTCCTCACTAACACAAAATGGAAATTTCTTATCAGCATCATCATGGCTATGAGATCCCCGAAGCAAGGTCATGGCACAATGCTAATGTTTTTTTTTACTTCCGATGTGTCTTAACCTTGAAACTTTGATAAGTCATGCTCACGAATCAATAAAAAAAATTCTTTTTCTTCAAGAGCAATTAAATCAAAACTTAATCGACTTTAATAAACCATGGCGAATTGCCATTATTATTTTTTCATTGGCACTCTTTTCATGTTCAAATTTTACCTCATCATCGTAGCGTCAAAATATAAATTTTCGGTGTGTTTTTGATGTTTATTAAGAGTGATGGATTTGAGGCAGGCATGTTAGATTTCAAGAGGCGGTGATGAAGAACTGTGATCGTTAGTTACAAAATTGTTTACGCCACATAATTTATACATTTGAAGATATATTACTTAGCCCTTGAGATTTTATAGCGAGTATTTTTTTAATTCCAAAAGTTGACAAAACTTTTATTCGAATGTAAGAGAAGAAAATTTTATATTTTTAAGGTTTAAAATTTTTTCTAGACGTAAATCCAATCAATAAATTTTTAACAATTTTTTTCATTTTTGTAAAAGTTCCCACCCTTTCCACATCATTCAATAAATATTTTATTTTTACCTTCAAGTGTTTCCCCATTTAATCCACTTGCAATGGTTTTTTTATCCACTTCAATCCCATTCACATATTATTGCTATAAACATAATTCCATAACAGTTTCAATTTATTTTTCCAATAAAATTTTTCTCTTCCTTGCAATCTTAAGAAGATTTTTCTCCTCGCAATGTTATTGTCGTACTCAAGCAGCAAACCCACAGTTAAGGTAAATAAAAGGAGGTTGAAATGTCTCAATTTCGCACTCGAATAATTTTCAACGTTTTACCTGATGCTTCAGTTAAGAAAAAGCGTAAAATGTCTCCTTCAAAAATTTAACCTTCTTTGATGTTGATATGAGAGGATTTTGATACGTACACCACTAATAAGGTTCATTTTGCCTAAACAGCAAAGTAACAGATTATTTTCTATGATGATAAAGGAATTCGATGATCAAATTCACGTCGGTGAAATTTAAAATCTTTTAATTCAAGAACACCTACTAACTTTTATTGGAAGTGAAAAATTCTTGCAAATCACTTTATTAATAGTTTTACTCAAATTTAATCTAAAAAGGCTGATGATTTTTTAACTATCTAGTCTAACTTAAAATTTTATTCCTAGTGTCACAATTCTCTATAAAAAGTGTAACAAGTTAAATTCTTCAAGCACAAAGAATATCAACACACATTACTTCAGATTGAAATGAAGACATCAACCCGTGCATTTAAACTTTTCAAAGAGCTAATTGCCAACGAAGATGGCTCAAAAGATAAATTTGAAGATTTTGTAAGACACATCTCGGAGAATGTGTTTATGTTAAGAATAAGCATCTCAAAAATCTCTGTAAAGAATTTTAAAAGAGAAACAATAAGAAGAGAAGCAGTGATGATGCCTTGGGGAGAAAGTAAACATGAAACTCACATAGTAGCGGGATACGAATGTGTATATGCACGTGAGCCTGGCTGTGTTTTGAAATTTTGTTTTATCGCATTTACTTGTAAGCTGTTTGCAAAGAAGAAACAATAATAAGACTAAGATGAATGATGTCTGCGTAAGATAGAGAGAGAAGGTGGCGGAATGGGTGTGTATGCAAAGTTGATGATATGCTGTGTATGCGATGTGCATGCCTGTTAGAAAAATAAACATAGCTTCTTGCTGGAAAATGTTTTGCTCAAACACATCCGAAATGTAAATAAATAGACAAACTCATCATCAGTTTCCCTTCCTCGTGCTCACCAACTACGTGAGCGTCTTTAATCTCATCACTATGGACATTAATCTCGGCACAGGATGAGCGAAAGAAATAAATCTGTCATCGCTGGCATGAACATTGAGTTTAAATTTTTTTCTAGATGGTTTACAAACAAATTCAAAAGTTTCCTTAAGGATGTGATTGATTAGGGTTTTTAAGATAATATTATGAAGTGATAATGTAAGCCAAATTATTTTATAAAAACATTAAAATTTTTAAATTATGTCTACACTAAATTTCACTCCCATATATTTTTTCTCTATGAGAAAAAATTATTTAAATTTTTAAAGGAAAACGAAAAATTAGGAGCCGAAAAACTCCCCCAATTTATTGTCCTTATCGCAGATCATCATTCGACACATTAGCAATTTTATTGCCATCGATAGTAAATAACGTTGTGAAAAAACATCTTTCTTTTTCTTCTTTTTTACTTCCTGCCTTCTTTTTTTCGGTGGTTTCAATGAGAAGTCATCAGACATTGTTACGTGATTTCAATCTCAATGAGGTTTTATTAGCAGCTATTGAAACGAAAGAATGAGACAAAAGAACACGCAGCACATGAATATACACTCGATGATGGGGAGGAAGCAAAGTGAGTGCGAGTCACACAGAAATGTTTATGTCAATTCGACGTGATGTCAAGGAAGTGATAAGGTAATAAAATTCATGCCATCTTCTCTCTTTCCAACTAACAGTCACAAATCTTCGTGTTCGTTCTCCCAAAAGTTTGTTATTTATTCCACACAACATCGTGCATTAGTGTAATCGATAAATATTTGTCAATAATTTGTAACTCACGCACAAGCTCCATGATGATCGTAAAGTGACATGTAAGAACAATAAAAAGTTTGAAGAAGATGGAAGCTGGTACATGAAATTCATTAAGCGTAAATTTGGAAGAAATATATGACTTGCATGGATTACATAAAATTGTGGTTGACCATCAAATAAAAGTTGATCAAAAATAATTTGAAAATTTACGTTGAAAAACCAAAACATAATTAATTCATGTCAAGATCATCTTCACTGTCCCCTCAACGTCCTTAGAAACCGCTAGATGATCTATTAAAAGAATTCATTCCAAGCTCAGCAAATCTCAAGTTTCAATTCCAATTATCATTCCGACAAAATGAACCATTTTCACCGCCTCAAATTACAATTCAACAAACAAGGACATAAAAGCCCATCCAGTTCTTGTTATCTGTGGCATTTCTAATTTCCACTTCGCTTCTTCCCGCCATCCACCATGTCCTTTTTCGACACCAAGCTATTAATTTTTAATGAGGTGTAAATTTCGAGGCCTCTTTATACGTGAGTGAAGATGAGAGAAAAAACATATAAAAGTTATTTTCTCTTTTTTTGGTATGTGACATTTTCGTTCTTTTTGTCACAAGCAATTCTTTCGATGAGAATTTTTTCGTTTTACACATTCAACAAACGATCTCATGAATAATTTAGTTCATTAATTATTCCACGACATAAAACAAAATGCGTTAGAACATAATCTTTTTGCCAAAAGCACGATTACCACCGTGTGTTTTTTCGATGATATTTTATTGTGATGGTTGAAAATTTTCCTTACAGGTTTTCATATTTTTACTTACTATATAAATAAATCAAAATTTAATTGTGCTCAATTAAAATAAAATTATTTACACAAACTTTCTAAATGTACATTACTCGACCTGCTAAACCGCATCAGCAACTGCGACATTATTTAACGGCATTCACATATCTGTGAGGAAGTCTCATTGCGCATACAATCTCATATTCATAATGTGATTTTATTAAATCCATAAATCGCACTTTATCATGCCACATTTCCAGCCATTAAACTCGACTTCCGTTCACTCTCGAAATGAATTGATGAGTTTGGTGCGGGTTAAGGAGGTGGAAGGAAGCGGAAAAATTTACATAATTTTTTATTCTTCTCTCTCGCTCTCATAGTCATATATGAATCAGCGTTAAATTACTTTTTCTCTCTGTCTCGCATGACGCTTAAAGCTCTTTCGCTCTCTTGTGTGTGTAATTAATTTTTTTATGCTAAAAGAAGAGAAAATTTTTCTCATTTCGTCATTATCATTAAAGCTTGCTCACTCACTCGCACACACATCCTCAAGTGAAGAAGATGAGTTGCGAGAAAAATTCGACCTTTTTTGCCTCTCTCGACTCTACTGTTCTCCACCCTTCACTCTCTTCCGCTTTTCCATTTGAGCACATGTTACACTCACCGTGCATACATACACAAGATGAAATATCGTATTCAATTAACAACAATACGTGTAATTAGGCTCAAATGAAAAGCGGCCATTTGTTCTCTATGATGTAGCGAATGTTGGGAGCATCATGTGCTGGTTTTGGCTGGAAGCGAAAGCACTTTTCCTTACAGTGGAATGTTGTTATTATTATTAGTGTTGATACTCTAGTGTGCATTTAATTAAGGAAGAAGAGAGAGAGAATAAATGACTCAACTCCGTGTTGATTAATTCTTGCTAATTAATTTGAATTATTTTTTATGAACTTCTAAGAGTGGGTGGGATTAAAATGTTAAAGATAAGTGAAAGCTTTTCACAGTTTATCATTATTGTTGATTATTTAAAAAGCTTTGCATGATTGTTGAATTTAACTTTGAATTGAAAGCTGTTTTTAACTAAATCTTTTTGTTAATTGCTTTTTAATTTTTTTTACCTCACCGATATATTTAAATATTATCTTAAGGGTATACGACACTTTAGGAAATTGCGAATTAAGCTTTAATAAGCTTTAAAGCATCAACCTTGAAAACTTTTCGTTCAACATTTATATTTCTCTCAAATTTATTTAAGAAAACACTCAAAAAGTTTACACAATTTACTTTCCGTAATCACTCAAATGCTTCTGCCAACAATATAGCACTTCGAGTGTAAATAAACCGCAGCGGAGGAAAAATATTTTCTCCCTCAAAACCCCATCCATAAATTTCTCTTCGCTGTGACAATTTCTCAATTATTTTCACTTTAACTCTTTACTCGACAGTCCCAAAAATATGCCAGAAATTTTCATAAAGGCATTCCGAATGAGTGTTGGGGTTGGTGAAATAACAAGAAGAAATCTAATGAAGTGCTTTATCGAGGTAAAATGTACCTGAGAGTAAATGACTGCATTAAGTGTAGAAATTAAGGAAGTGTGAAGGAGAGGAAAACTCTCTTTAAATTCTCTCACATCATTACATCTTCTATGCATGGGATGCATTCTTTCGGTAGCAACTTGAAACATCACACAGGAGTGCTAGTTGAGGATGAGGATAATATGCTCGAGAAATAATTAATTTCACATTGCAATGAATAAATTATTCTTCAACCTCCCAAAAATATCTCTCCTACCTTAAATGTCTTCATTGTACAGCTTGAAGCACTTACGAAGCAATTCCATGTCGACATGAGATGAGGACACAAAAGTGGAATGAATAATTAATTAACTTCGAGAGAAAATAGATGAGATGAGAATGAAGAAAGAAATTTGTGCCTTGCACATACATACAGAAAACACGTGTCATGTCTTTAGCATTTTGTACCATGCCATTTCAGGCCATCATTTCTAGTGCCATGGTGAATTCTCTGTACGATATAAATGATTCTCATAAATTATTCTGCATCATAAATTTTTTTTTCGTTCACTGCAAGGTGGTGAAAATATTTGCAGATTTTTTTAATCTTATTTGAAAATTAAAGATAAAAAAATAGATTTAGTGCCTGATTTTTGTCAAGAATCAGAATTTTTTATTTTTAAAATATTCAAATTTGAGGTTAATAAAGCTCAAAATTTAGACCAAGCATTGTTCCACCCTCGCATCAAATGTTTTCTCTTTACCTTCCACCCTCTCTCCCGTTCAAAGAAAGCACAATCGAGTCTTTTGTTGTGCTCAACTGCCTTCCTCTGTCTTAAATTGGATCCTTTTCCCTTAAATTGAATCAGACCTAAATGTATGCTCCATAGCATATTACTCAACATTGACCGTGAATTCTCTTCCATCTCATTATCCTTCCTCTGCTGCTTACTTGATGTGATCTTCTTAAATTTGCAATCTTTCTCATGTTTGTCCATTATTGTTACTTGTTACTTCGATGTTTGTTCGTTCTCTCATGTTATATGTTAAAAGATTCAGTTTTTGGGTAGGATGGAAGGGCATTATGCTGAAAATGATAAATTTTCTATGAAAACCAGATTTAATGGTAAAGAAGAAAAACGATATTTTATATGGAATTGAGCAATTTTGAAAGGAAAAATTAGTCTGAATAAATTTTACCTTTAAAATCTTCTAACTCTATTAAAATGATTTAATAAAATTAAGATTTAAAAAAGATGCTAATTAAAAAATCTCGACATTTTTATCCCTCAAGTCATATTTTAAATCAATTAAGAGATCCAAAAATAAAAGAATATCGTCCATTAAAACATTTAATGAAACATAAAAGGCTCAACGTTCTTTTTAACCCCCATGAAAGCATCAAAAGATGAGCAAAAGCCATAAAGCATAATCATAAAGGATGTAAAGTATATAGCAAGGAGTAAAAATACTTTTTTACAGTCCAGTGTTGCTTTTAAATTTTATTGCAAGTCATAAATTAAGAAAAATTGCCCCAAAAACATCATTTCATCTTCTTTTCTTCTTCTTGACCGTTTTTCATGCGCGTTTTATTAAGTGAACTCTGGCGGAACATGAACAAGGTGGAGAGGAGGGAGTGAGTTGAGATAAGTGAGAAATGATACGCTGAAGATAATTTCCAAATGTCGCAGGGACTCAAAAAAATTATCTCTGCCGACTGAGAAGGGTACAAAGCATTTTTAGGATGTATGGAATGAGAGCTAATCATAATAGTTTACTTTAGTCTGAGTTGAGTGGAATTTTGTTGGCTTAAAATGGCTTGGTTAATGTATTTAAATCTTTAGATTGAATTAAAAAAATTCAGAAATTCTAAAAGCTTGCGCATTATTAGTTTACATTTCTAATTAACTAGTTAAAAAAATTATTTTTTGAAAACTGCGCTCACTTTTAATGTGAAACAACTTAAAACTTTTCCTTCTCTTAAACACTCTTTTTTACCTAGGTGACAAGATTCTTTCAACTGATTTTATAAAAGTTTGAAATTGTACCTTTTCAACCCCGTCCATCGCACCCTCGCATATATACAAACAACCATAAAGAATCCGCCGCAAGATTGTAAATTTGAGATTTGCGATATTTACTAACCTCAAAATTTTCCTTCGGTCCTTTTTTTCTTCAAAGCACCCACACGGAAAAATTACTGGAGTCAAGTTGATGGTAAAAAGGAAGTTGTTGATATCCATCATTTTTATTCGAAGAAGGAGAGCAAAAAAATTTTTTTTATGGCCTGTCTCTTTACGTCTCTACCTATTTAAGAGGAAAAATCTTGTCGAAAGTTTCGTTTTGCCTTTGATTTATGTCAACATGAGAACGAGATGATGATGATAAAAATTGAGAGGATGAGTCTTTCCATAAGGTACTGAAAGCTAAGAGTGCATGTGGAAGCAATGAGGAACAGCATACTCAACAGAAAAACGATGATATTTCTTTTTATTATTAAAGAGAGCATCATAAAAAAGTCCTTATGTGCGGGGGGATAACTTCTCGTACATAAATAAATATAAGTAGATCGGACAGTGCTGTGCATCGCAATAAAAGTAAGATGGGAGAAATTGAGAGATGAAGAAAGATATACCTTTTTGATATAAAGTAAGTGCTCCCGTGATGGAGATTCTTAAAAAGATTTTATACTTTACGAAAGTTGAACATAAAAGTTTTCCTCTGAGCTGACAGAAATCCTTTGAGGAACATTTAAAATTTGAGTTCTCTGCAAATTGGCTGCAGGACTTGTGCTTTGAATATTTCATGCATGATATTTTAATGATTTTAAGTTTTTCTTGAATTTTTCTAGAATTTTTCAAGAACAACTAACTTTGAATAAAAATAATAGAATTTTTTAAATGACGAATTTTATCGAATTTTAAAAATAGTTGAAAAATCTAAACCCCCTAATCCTTGAATTGATCTTTATAAAATGTAAAAATCCCAAAAACATGAAAAAAAAACTAATCAACTCAGATTTTATGTCAAGATGACATCAAATTAAAATTCCTTTTGAAGAAAATTTGAATTTTCCCCTTTTATCCTTTTTCGTAATTTAATTAAAATCCCATCGATAAAAAGTATGGCTTTAATTTGCATGAATAATGAAATGCAAAACATCTTTCATGCCCCTTTTTCCTGCTCAAGTACTCGCCAGCCCACTTTTTCTATTCCATTCATCGCATCAGCCTTATAGCTCTACACATTCATTATTCAATGCATTAAAAAGAGAAAAAGAGAATTTTAAATTTAATTTTGAATAAATTTCTGCTGATTAATGAGCAGTGCTTTTTCATACCACTCTCTTATTGTCACATCAGCCCACTTGAATGACTTTCGCTTTTAAAACAAGTGGGCAGTAAAGCTTTTTTACTTTGGCATCATTATATGTTTTTATGTTCTCTCCACTCGATGTTCCATTATGATCTCCGCATGCCGCTTTAGAGAGAAGAAACATGAGGATGAGGAAGCATAAATATTTAATGGCCGAACCTTTTAATAAATGCACTCGGCAACAAAAAATGAAAAAATTTCATGAAAAAGAAAATTTGCTACCCGCATCAGTCGAAAAAACTGTGGCACATTCCTATGACATGCCCAAACCAATGTTCTTTGTTTTATGGATAAGGAATTTTTATGGAGATGCATTTACTGTGTACTTTATGTCGATAGATTATCATTTATTATAGATGCTGATGATCATCATTATTTTCATATAATTTGATACTCATTCACTTTGGGGAGATTCTTCGTTGAGAGTTGAGTAGATTTATGATGAAGTTTAGAAAGAAGATTTTTTGT
Source organism: Tanytarsus gracilentus (assembly GCA_038502055.1). Classification (NCBI taxonomy): domain Eukaryota; kingdom Metazoa; phylum Arthropoda; class Insecta; order Diptera; family Chironomidae; genus Tanytarsus; species Tanytarsus gracilentus. The sequence continues at coordinate 837,566 of JAXRKN010000045.1, read as the reverse complement.
GATTTTATAGCAGCGATTTAGAAGGGAGCTTTAATTTAAAAAAGCTCGTTTCGGTAAATTTTTGTGTTTTTATGAAACGATGTTTCAGCCCAAAAATACTTTTCAAAACAAAACAAACAATTTTCCTCATTAATTAATTTCGAAAAACAATTTTCTCATTGCATAAATTAAGTGGCAGAAATTGAATAAAATTTTCACATCCTTTCTGTTTTAATTGAGGAAAAGCAATTTATAAATCCACAAAGAAAATACATAATTTTCTCAAATCCATTAAAATTTATATTAATCTAAAAAGAGATTCCTAATTAATAAAATGAGTTTGGTCACCATTTTAATATTTTACTGGCGTGTGGATGGATAAATGCCAAATTTCATGTTTAGGGGAAGAAATTCAACCTAATTTCATTATCAAACCAAAAATTGCATAATAAAGCGATCAAGGAATAAAATTAAATAATTAAATCGCAAGAATTTCTTCTTCTTTTGCAAGACCACACATAAAACGCTATGTGGAAAAAAGTTTTTGGAAGCTCATTTTTTCGCCGAATAAAAATTTTCATACTTTTCTTCCCTAACGAGAGAAAATGAGGAAGGAAAACTTGCAATAAAAATCTATTTCATTAGTTCATTATACATGACTCATTACCATTTCGAATTATGGAAATTAGTTCTTGCTGTGTGGCAACAGTGAATGAGTGAGTGGAAGCCAAGGAGAAACTTTCGTCGTTATCCTTCCTCGTGCCTCTTTCGACGCTTTCTTATTCGCACACTTCACACGCCACTGAGCACCATCGCAAAAAGAAACGACAGCACCAGCAGCCAACAAAATAATCTTTATTCCTTGTAGATATCTTTTCACTTCAATTGCCATTTTTACGGATTTTTCTCTTCTGAATAAAATGCTTCTTTTGAATAAAATGCAAATTAGATGAGAGGATTTTTTTGCTCTTCGCATATTTTTATTATTTTTTTTATATAGGGTCTTTCGGCTGAGATTTTTATGTGTGAATTAAAATCATGCTGAAAATTTTTGAAAAATTTATTTTACGCGAAAGTTTGTAACTTTTTAGGTCAAATTAAACTTCGCTTTCCTAAAAAATGTTGATTTAAAATTTTAAGAAAATCAGAAAGGCTTTAATCCCTCATCAACAAGTTCCACCATAAAGTCAACACTAACTTTTCTCATCATGTCTTCTTCTTCTTGATTTTGAGACCAGAAATCCCAACATAAGCAATTTTATGAAGCTTTTGAGAGATGAGACGCTCCAAAGAGAGCGAAAAATATGTTTTGAATGAATAAAGAGAAGCGATCCCTTTTCTCTGCACCGCAGCAAGTGACCTACACGAAAATAATGTAAATAGCGATCCGTGCTTATGCTTATCGTCGGGGAACAGCAGAAAAATATGAAAATATAAAACCGCAATCATTTTTCGCTTCAAGAAACGATGAATCTTTTTCTCATCGACCAAAATGAAAAATCTTCTTTTTCTCGCTATTTTTTTGCCTTTTTTTGTGCTGATTTATTACTTCTATATTCCTTTTTTATGACCATGAAATTATTATGAAATTGAAAAACATTTTGCAATTCGATGTTATTGGTTTCATTGAGATCCTTTTCTTGGGCCTTTTATAATGCTTTTTTTCATGTCCGATTATTATTATTTTTCCTCTCTCTCCACGTTAATCTTTGTTGTGATTCATATGATGCACAGAAAAAGGGATGTAATTATAGCTCGCTATTCTTCTTCAACCATTTCACTCTGAATAGAATTCAATTTAATTTATGAATGCCACATTATTGAATTCTTTCGAGATTTTATTTATAATGGTACAACGGATATAGATTTTTATGAAAGAGAGGGTTTTCAACGATGCAAAGCTGTACGAGGAGAAAATGATGGAGAATTTCTCATGTTTGATTGGCCTGTACATCAAAATGTGAACATTAACAATAAATGTAATGGGATTGAAAGTATTTTCAAGAATTCTATTTATCTTTCTATACCAATATCAAATAGATTTTTAAATTAGTTTAAAATAAATTAAACCATAATAAAAAGATTTTGAACATCATTCTATATGGTTTAATCCTGGGTTTAATCAAATTTTTTAACCTTAGTTTTCTTCATTTGATCAACAATCTTTTATTATATTAATAATTTTTGTTAAAAAACTGATATGTGATATGTTTTGCATACCATGAAAAGAGATTGAGGATAATGGAAAATGATACTTTTGTGATATTAAATTTTTTATTTTCATCTCCTCATAAATCACAATGCAGAAAGTAATAAAAAAGTTTTTTTATTGACTAATAGCATAATATCAGCCACGTGAAAGCATCAGAGAGAGAAAATTGCACACACAAAAAAGCTTGTCTATGAGAGAACACACAAAAAGTGCATTTTATGAACCGCTCTTCCATATTGCACTCATAAATTTTTACAACATGTGCAGTAAAATTTATTATGACAAAAAATTATATAAAAGAGAGTAGATTATGAGCGTTATAAAAGAGTAGCAAAATGAAAAATTTTCTAACAATTTAAATCTATTCAAATATGAGCTTTCGTGTATACAATAAAAATGATCCAAGGAATTTTTCAAATCCGTATTCTAAATTTAAAGTAATAATAAGGAATTAAAACTAAATAAAAAATGTTCAGTATTAAGTCATAATTTTAAAACAGTTTGAACAATCAATTTTATCCATTACAAAACGTTCCGCCCGACCATTCAACTAAGAATTCAATTATTATTATCACACTTATCTCCACTCGAACAAAAGGAAAATCTTCCGAAATCCCCCACTTGACCGTAAACTATTTTCCAAAAATCCTTTCACTCCATACAAAAATTATCTCAATCGTCTGAATTTGTCTCGGTACGTGCAAAACAGAAAGAGATAGAAATGGAAGGCAAAAATTCACAGCCTTTATATCCCATAACTATCATTAACGAGCTTAGTCGCATAGAGAGAAAAGTGAGGAGCATTATTGTTTAATCCCAACATAGCTACGTACTAATGATCGAGTTACCCATAAACGCCTCATATAAAAGATTAAAATTTAACTCATCTCCAAAGTCTCATCCCTTGATGACTACAACGAGAATAGAGGATGGAAGTGCCATAGATTCGCTCAGAAATGATTTTATTAGAGAGAAAATTTTTAGTGTTTAAATAAAAAATTTCATTTTATTTTGAGAATGGATTCAAATTCCATGTTAAGTATTAAATATTTCCACTAAATTTTTCACAAGGAAATTTTTCATCTCTCAAACAAAATGTACATGTACACATAAAATGTATATCAACTTGTACGTTTGCGAAGAGCAATCATAATTCAAAACTATTCCTGGAATATATTAAACATTTATGAGTCCCATGTTTCCTTCTTGCCTTTTTGCTCTCAGATAAATCCATAATTTTTTTAGCTCAATGCAAATTCAGTTGCGGTAGTCTCTTTAAGCGGAAGCTATTCTGATGTACGGAAAAATGCTCTTGGCTATCGATCCAAAAAAAATAAAACTTTTGCGATGTCGCTGTACTTTTTTTCTTTTGTGCTTTTTTTTCTAAAAAACTTTTCAAGCTTCTTTTCCACCTCCTCCGGGTGAGAAAATTTTCGCTCATATTATTATTGTTGGAAATTTCCTTTTCTCTCTCACTTTGATGGTGGGAAAACATGCAGCTAAACAACTTCATAACTTTATCATTGCACATTCAATTATTGTTGTTGTTGTTTAACATTCTCTCATTTTTTTCTCTTCTTCCCTCCTGGTGGTGTTTCGGAATTGAGTGTGAAAAAGAAAACTTTTCATGTTTTCTCTCTAAACGAAGTGCAATGATGCAAAAGTTTGCTTTCATTGTTTAATTAATTTTTAAGCCATTAAATTGAAAATGTAAATTTTGGTTAAAATTAGCATTAATTTACTTTTGGCGCATTAAGTTTTGAATAACCTCAAATACAAATATCAGCAAAATCTAAATTTTAGTAATTTTTAAGCTTTTAAAATTTTATTGGGGTTTTAAATTTTGCGATGTACCACAAAATTTTTTAACGAATTTTGCACACCCTTCAACACAGCTCTTTAAAGACTTTTGCTCGTTTAATCTTCCTCTCATATTGAACATCACATGAACTTTCCATCCTCTCGCATTGAAAATAATTCCTACTTGTTCATAAAGAGAATATAAGAAGGAGAAAATTTGCTTTTCGAAAAAAGATCAGCACCGAAAGCGGCGAAATGCGGAACATTATGAAACATTAATGTTTTAACATGGGAATTTTTAATCAAGTCTACATCACTAGGAAAATTTCAACGTGAGGAAGTGGTTGTTGCTAGTCGGTGGGGAAAATTTGAAAATGTGGTTAAAATTCTTACTGAACTGCGCACTAAAGTCAACAATTAAACACATCATTTGTGTACACTTCCGATCTCCTCGTACACAAGCGCGAGCATACATGTAGCAAGAGAAGAACAAGCAGTAAATTCAATTATGCTGATTTTATCTCCTTTATAATTCAATTCAAAGCCAAAGGAACCTCAAAAGAACATTGAGATAGAATATTATGTAAAAGAGCTGGCAAAATAAATTGAGAGGAGGTGCAGTTGCAAAAGGCAATGTAAAATGACGTTGTTAAGATTTGTAATAATGAAGTGTATGCATGTGAAAAATTGATAGAATGAACACATTCAGTGTTCATATAATATTTAAAGAATAAAATCAGTTTTTCAATATTTTTTACTCTTTGTTTTAAAACATCTCCACGAAGCCAAAAAAATTAAATCAAAAATCATTCAAAAATCATGGCAAAAAGTGTACGAGTCTATGTTCGTTAAATAATTTACCATAAAGTTCACTCTTCTTGCTTGTTTAATTATAGAAAAACAGGAAAAGAGCTTTTGTGTAAGAGCATTATGCAAAAGAACATGATTTCAATTTTAAAGAACCACACCATATTGAGAGACTGCAGCAAAAAAATCATAATTCAATTTTTTAGGCGTAAAAAAGGTGGAAAAGAAAATCTTCAATTTAGCCGCAATTTTTCAAATCGCATGACAACACTCCATAAATTTTATTTTGTTTTCTTTGTAGCATTTGCGAGGTATGGCAGAGAAGGGAGAAAGTAGACAACAACATTGCAATTTTAGAAGTACATATATGTACTCTCAGCTATTCAAATAACAACATCAAATATTTCCTGATAACAATCTTCCATACATTTGCCTCTATTTTATTTTGAAAAGATGTGGGACACGTGTATATGAAGGTTTTCAATATTATAGTTTAACATTGGTTCGAATCGTTATGAAAAAATTGAAGCTTATTTTGGTAAACTTGCGGTTCATAAAATTATTAATTGAATTATTTCATAAAAGTGTCCCTACCCCAACTTCTTATATACTCGCTCACTTGTGTGCACTGTAAACATTCATATTTACTTAAAAACGCGCATAACATGACTCAACAACAACAACAACGGCCTCGAAAAGAATTCAATTTAGTCGGCAATATGTGCCGTGTAGGAAATGCTTCTTCTCCTTTTTGCTCAAAGTCAACCCTGGTAGAACATGAGTTCAAATTTGGGTGTTATTTGAGTTCGAATTGAATTCAAATGTTGAGTTCAAATCCAGTTCAGTTCAAATCGCGTGGTAAGCTTTTGTATGAAAACGGTTGAACTCGCCCATATACGTTTGAACTAAATTTGAACTCGATTTTCGATTTGAATTCAATTCGAAAAATTTTGTCTAAGTCTTTAGTTCAAATCGAGTTCAACTTTTGAAATAAAGTTTATATTAAAAATCAAAATTTTGTCTAAGTCTTTAATTCAAATCGAGTTCAAGTTTTGAAATAAATTTGAGTTCAAGTTTATTTCAAAATACCCCAATTTTAGTTCAAGTTTTGAATTCAAATTGACTTCAAAATACTCCAATTTTAGTTCAAAACTTGAATTCAAATTGAGTTCAAGACTTGAATTAAATTCGAGTTCAAGTTTTGAACTAAAACTTTAAATTTAGTTCAAGTCTTGAATTCAAATTCTTGTTCAAATCTTGAACTCAGCCTTAGAGTTCAACATGGAAATTTAGTTCAACAATTGAGTTCAAATTGAATTCAACTCGAACTCAAATGTTGAACTAAATTGGCTGAGTTCAACATTTGAGTTCGAATTGAATTCAATTCGAACTAATTTAGTTCATTTGAACTAAATAGTTCAATGTTTGAGCTCAATTTGAACTCATTGTTCTACGAGGGAAATGAAACACGAAAATTCATGCTTGAACTTAAAAAGAAGATCAAAAAACGGAAAAGTATGTTAGCGACATTTTTTAGAAATATTTTTCTTTGTGTGTAATTAACATAATTGGATCATGTTTATTTATTACACAACTCATGTCGCATGACTTTAAACCCGTTGACATACAAAATTCTTTGAAAGAGGGAAATAAATTTTCCAAAAGAAAGCTTTTTTACTTGTATGTGAGAATTTTAAGATTTTTTTATGGCAAATGGGGCTTTGATTTGGCAAGTTATGGCTGCTTGATAATTATGTTACTTGAGAAAGTTTAATTTGTGGTATTAGGAAGTTTACGTTTGACTCATTGTTAACGAGCATGTACGAGCATTAATTGTGAAAAATTTTAAGAATAATAAATATTGTAATTTTCAAAAAAAAATTATTCGAGAACCAACCTATCAATCAAACAAATTTTACTTCCAAAAAATCGAGACCTTTCAAAAAAATATATTTTCATAATATTTTTCAAGTCACCTGTAAAAAGTCATCTCATACACGCACACATTATTCAAAGTCCTTTAACACTGAAAATTACCTTTCTATGCCCCTCCTTCACTTTAACAAATCGTTCAATTTTCCAACTCATTTACAACACAATGAAGTTAATTTAAATCCATCCTTTTTCAACTCAATGCCGCTCTCACGAGAGAAAATCACGTTGAAAAGGTTTAAAATTTAAACCCCGAAGCAAAAGGTAGATAAAGTAGCTCCTAAATATCGACTGTTGTTGGTTGTAATAAAGGCATTCATTAGAGTGTCACACAATATGAAATGACAACAAGTCATTCACAAAAGAGCGTAATTACATAGCCAAAAATATAAATATTGGGATGAATTTATGATTTTATAAATCCGACTGCTGCTGCCACTGTTTTTCCTGCTGCTTTTTCCATTGTGTCAGACATGCATTGTCGAAACATTATTTTTATGTCCCTCTCCCGCTACCATCACCCACACCTCCAACAAACAATTGTACCCTCTCATTCGCATAGAAAAAAGCGTTCTTTTGTTTATTTTTCCCATGCATTTGTTTTTCTTTTCATTCTTCACTCCTTCTCGCTGCTGCTATTCAATGAAAAATGTCAATGCTACACGCTTGAAAAAATCACTTCGAGTTGAAGTTGATTTAAGGACTCAATGTGAGTCAATTGTAAATATGCAATGGGGAGAAATATTTAATATTATCTGTCTGTGCAAAGACTTAAAAAAAATTTCTCAAAATTCAAATGTCTATCTTTGATAAAAAATAGATTATGATTAGTTGATTTTCTTTTTTGAAAATAAATTTGATCGATCCTTGAATCTCAGTTGATTTTAAGAGTTGAGGTGATGTAAGTTGTAACAATGAGTACACGCTCGACATGGGAACTTTTATTTACTCGAAAGCGTATATGAGCCATACACATGTACGAGTGCAAAAAAGGGTGGCACACAATAATTTTTCTATATGAAAGGCTCATAGAAAACATGCTCTTCTTTGAATTTTCTGTTGACGTATTTTTCTCCGTTTCATTCATTAAGTAAACAAAAGCCAGATCATCAAGCCTACGGATGACAAATTTCCTAACAATTGTCACAATTGTAATATTTCAGAAATGAAAAGTGCTCAACTAAAATTGGAAAAGAGCAATGAGCTTTTCAACCATCATCATTAAAAATTCATTATTAAATAACTCTCAAATCAACAATTCATACTGAGCGAATATTTCTAGGGCTAGACACTAATTTATTTTAGAAAAGTTAAATTTTTTATAAGCAATTTGAATACAAATATTTTTTGTCCCTCCCTCAATAAATGTTTTCGACTCTTATCAATCAACAAGAATCTTTCACCCATTCGTAATGACTATCTCATGACAGCCGTAATAACAGGCAAATAATAAAACAAAATGACACAAGAATTGAGTGAAATCCATCAAGTTGATTTAAGGAAGCGAGAATCGTAAATTTTTCTTCTTATTTCGATTTTATTCCTAAAGATGTGCCTTCGAAAAACACTCCAGCTAAGAAAAAAAATTAATGAGTAAAATTTATGGACTAGAAAAATAAGAAGGAGAATTTTCATTTGAGTTGAGAAAAAAACGTGAGAATGTTTAAAAACGTTACGTCTTTATGGTGAGTTTTGAAATTGACGTAAGAATTTGTGAGATACGTTCAACGTAAAACGCAAAGATATTTACGTGGCAATAACTCTCTCACAAAGTTTTCAGTTGAGAACATAAAATTTTCCTCTATGAATATTATCGAAACAATTCCTCAACAATATATGACAGTCGTGTGATTGAGGTCTACCAAGTTCCACATCAAAATTGACTGCAAATTTAGGAAAATATTTTGAAATAGAAATTTTTATAGCATAATTTGCCGATTATTTTGGAAGGGTGAAAATTTGTGAAGAAAAAAAGGTTATCAAAAATGATTGGAAATCAAAAATTTGATAAAGTTGTTGAATTTATGTTTGAATAAATTTTAAGGGCTGCTTTTCAAACCATGGATATTCTTTAAAATTAATTTTAATGAACCTTTTCAATATTTCTTACTTTTCATCCCAAAGCAAATTTATTTCCCTTTACATTTTCAAAAAACTTGTATATTTATGATTCTAAGCCTTCTAGCATTCCATCATACTTCCCTTTTTCATATACGTTGTGTGTTCGAGTATGTGTTACGATTATTATTAATGAGTAATGTTGGCAACACATTAAATAAGGCACTTTCATATATTCCCCTTCATTTCCTTTACACATTTTTATTACACCTCATATAAGCATGTACACGAAGAAATGACGAACGGCAAGTGCAAGAAAGAAGTGTTGACTTGCCAATTCTACGGTCGATTAATTGGATCGTTTTACACATCGCAACAGCGTGCACACACACACACACATCTTTTTTATCGCCTCATTTATCATTTTTAATTTAAAACAGCCACAAGAAGAACTCAGTGGAGCTTCTTTAAATTAAAAATTCACTCCATGCACTGCACGTAATTTTTGGTGTGAGCATCAAAAAATATTTTAACACCTTTTATCTCGCAAACATGCCACACAAAAACATCAACAACAATAACAATTTCATACAAGCATAAGACAACGGCGAGAATTCCTTAAATAAAGTATAATTGGTGATAACAACAGGTTGTAAATTTTTTTCGCGCATTAACTTATTTTGGTGTATCACAAAATGCGCTGCTTTTAGCTTTTAATCATCAATGAGAATATTTTCAATATATAAAATTTGGAAACCGCAGGGTGAGGGATGGCAGAGATTTTTAATACGCAACGGATGATATTTTTAATTTAAAATTATTTTTGGAGAGATTCTAAATTTACCCAATTAAAAATTCAAGCATTTTTAAACAAAAATTAAAAACTTTTAAAAAATTCACCATCCCTTGAATATTTGCACCAGATTCCTTTGTGCCTTCTTATTCCTCATTTTATCAGTAAAAATTGATCAAGTTCACGCATTTAAGCGAGAAAGACGCGCAAATAATTGGTGCCGTTGGGGCGAAACATGGTAGAAGAGACGATCAAAATTTACAAGAAGGAAAACATCACGTCCAAGAGTGCAATTTTAATACTGCATGAAGTGCAAAATCCACTCACATAATGAGCAATAAAATTCACACCTAAAAAAGAAAGGAAAAAAATTCAAAATATAATAAAATGACAGCTCGATCGCTCAAAAATACTTTTTACATAATTGACGCTACAGTCATGCCTTATCAATTCATGATTTGCTCCACTCACTTCCTTGCCAGTTGAGTCAAAGACAATAAAGTGCGAAGTCACTTCTGTTGCTGCTCTATCTCACTCTATTCTCGCCTGCCTCTGCTGCCAAAGCATCTTTTTGAAGTTAAGTCACGCAATGACGATGTTGAATGAGTTATAAGCGACACAAACGATGAGTTGTGTGTCATCGTCAGTGTAAATGGCAACAGCAATGAATCATTTTCGCAGAAGACACTTTTTGCAGCAAAGAGCGCGGCAGCATTTTATATGAATACATGCTATGTGTGTGACGACGAGAGCACTCGACAATTTTCTTTTTCTTGCGTTCATCATGCGTTATAGGCGAGAGATATAAGCGTTTGAGGAAGGTATGGGGAAATTTGCTGACATATTGCGAGTTGTGAATAATTTGAGGAGATTAGTTTTGAGTAATTGGCAGCCGTTTTAAGGTGCTATAAATTTAAATATTTGAAGATTAATTTTATTGTTTCCTGGAAATTTATCATTCTAATAAATTAGATATCGCATTTTGGGAAAGAAACTTATGGTTCAAAGAAATACAAAATATAATGCTTAAAAACATTCACAAAGTCAAAAAAGCAATTATTTTTTTTCTCCACCGCACCACAAGTTTTTAAAATTTTCATTCACAGCATTCAAAAAGAATTTCCTCACAGATTTTATATTCATAGCAATGTAAATTTCAACTCCCATAATTATTCGTTCTCTATTTTACATTCGACAGTAATATCGAGAAGTGCTTTTTTAAAATGAACTTTCGACCCCTTTTTCTCACATCTCAATGCAATGCCATAAAAAATCATCTCCATTTTGAGACTAAAAAAAGGTTTTTCTCTTCATTTTCAAAGCAACTTAAAATTGCTTTCACTCTATAGCGAGTCCTTTTCATACCTTTTTGCCTTTTCAAATGCAGTATAGAGAAAAGAAAAAATTTATCTCCTGAGAGGATTTCTCATGAAAAGGCAATAAAAAAATCCAGAATATACTTGCATCTCTTGAATGATATGAAAAGAGACGAGGAACAATTTCAAATTGAGATTTTATGCCATTGCCACCATCATGGAGATGTGTTATGAGAAGTTGCCGAAAACTGTTGCTGGCAATTTTTCAAGCATACATTTTTTGCGGATGCATGCAAGCATGAATTAAAATGCTAGAGATGCTCTAATTGCTCACTATTTTTCATCATCTTTATTTGCATTTCTATTTTTTCTGCAACGAGGTTTTTGATGAGTTTATGTGAAACCCCTTTGAGGATATGCTAGAGGATATATGCAAAATTTTATGATGGACTTTATAAATGAATATGTGTACGTAGTTGAAAAGTATACTTTAACACTTTTTAGCATGACATGGCTTTTAAATGAATCTAAAATAATCCAAAATTTAATATGACTTTTAAATCGTTCCATATTCTGACCTTAAAAAATTTCAGCACTTTTATTATCCAAAAACCATCAATTAAAATTCTTAGCAATGTAATGCCAAAACCAGTTAAAAATATATCAAAAGACGAAATGAAATAATATTTCAAGATTAATTTGATTAAGGTTAGGTTCTCTTGAGAGTCTAAAATATATTGCTTAAAAATTTGGAAAGAATCAACGCGAAACCTTCAAGAGTGAGATGGACGAAAAGCCCTTCGACAAAGATTTATAAGGTGTTATTAAATGTGCTTCTTTCGTTAAGATCCAACACACACACAACTTGTACTTGGTACCTCAATTTTTCTCTTCCAGCTCACTCAGCTCTCATGCTTATGGTGATGGTAAATTTTTATCGGGCTGCTGCAATCACCTTACAAACACAAGTCGTAAATTTCTTCTCCCCTCCATCCATTTATTTTCACCATCTTGCCTTCGCTTTTTTTGCATCTCTCTGTCGACGACTTTGAGTGTGTTGGAGTGAGAGTGAAAAAACATTTCTGTGGCTTGTGAGTTAGATAAAAATGTAAAATATTACTCTTCAATGACTTTGTTATAAATTAGTGTCTATTAATGTCCAATTTTTCTCTCAGCTTGTTTAATTCGTTAAATGCTCAAGGGATGTGAGGAGATTAATTGCTACGAAAAAATTATAAAAAATGAATGAAAAATAAAAATTTAGAAAATATTTAATTAAAAATATTTTAAAAAATATATTAAAGACTTTTACAATTTTTTTTCTCTTACCCATCACTATCGCAAAATTAAATCCAACAAAATTAAAACTTTAAATCAAATTAAAAATCCTTCTAGAATGAACGATAAATTTTCCCATCATCTAAAGCTCGTATGCTTCACTCACTGAGATATTTTGTCATGGGAACCATCCAACTCCAACAGGAAGAAGACGGAAAAAAGAGAATTGCAATAGAGACATCGAAGTGATGACGATGATGGGGGCGTTTTATGTTGTGGTTGAGAAGGAGGAAGGAATTCTGTCGGCTTCTGTGGGTTTGTAATGTTCATCGGTAATCTTAAACACATAAACAACGAATATGGAATGAGTTTGAGAGAATTTTGATTTTCTAAAGACGAAGCGAATGCAATTTCGTAAATTGATACAAAATTTCCTTTTGCTTTGAGTTTTGCTAATTCATTGTGGAACTCTTTAGAGAGCTTTTGACTCAAAAGTTTTCACGAAAACTAGAAATTTTAAAAAAAGTTTTACGCATCACCTATTTTTAATTTAAATTTTACGAAACCAAAACTTGTTTTTTTTAGTAGGAATCATTGAAATACAATTTTATGTCGCTTTTATATTATTTTTTTAAATATGCATTTGCAAATAAATTAAATTAAAAGTACATCCACACTTGAAACATTTTATAAAATTTCCTTTTTTCAATTTGCATCGCGTCACATTTCATAACTTACTATAACTCCATTAAGCACACATGAGGCATGTAATGAATGTCACATGAGAACACACATCCTTTTCATCGTTTCATCGCATTACGAATGCAATTTTATCATACACAAAAAGTGGTCTGAGGAAGTTGGAAATGTGAAATTAAAATTGAAATTGCATCCTCATGAGAATTAATGGAAATATATCTATGTTGCAAAATTTTAGTATATGTATACGAATATGCCAGTGTTTATGATGAAGAAGGAAGTTGTCAACTTGTCATCAATCTCAAGCTGAATGAGCTATATGAGCATTTTTAAAACAAGGTAAGAAAACTTTAGAAATTTTCGAAAATTTAAAAAATTTCTTTCATAAAAGTCGTTAACAATTCCTAAAAAATTTTATTAATTAATTTTATGAATTAATTACAATCCAATGCAAACTTTTAAAACAAGAGACATTGCAATGTGCTTGAAAACATACTATGCACATACAAAGACAATGCCAATTGTGATAATGAAGAGTTCTAAATGGGTTATTTGAATACTGCGAATGAATTATGCCCACGTTTAATCATCATATCAACAAACGCTAAGGCAGTTCTAGGACTGAAATGATAAATTCATAAAATTTGAAAATTAGGAGTTAGTAAGGCGAAAAAATTGCTTAATTGACTTAATATTTAGTGAAATTTTTACAAATTAAGTAACATTAATGTGAGGTTGTTGAAGTTTTGAAGAGTTGATAAATGTTTCTTGGAAACAACTACAAGTCAATATTGTTCATTGTTTCTTAATGCATCTTATGTTCCATGAAAATGTACTCAATGCCACAAACAGAAAATTTTTTGTCGAATATATATATTTACTGACCATGGAACATCCTTCGAAATAAGATTTTTCCCCTGATTGAACCTAAAAAGGATTTACACACGAGAGTTTTTTTGAAAATTAATCACATTAACTCATCATTGCATTGTCTCAAATATGCGGAAATAATGTTTAACAAAATTTAAAATTTAACTGGCAAAACTACTCGTGTTTGACTCTTTTCAATATATCACAAGCTGTTCACTCATAAACAAAGACATTCAATTACTTTTACTCCCAACTCGGAAATTACTCACATCTTGCAGTCGAAAGATGGCTTTACAACTTGCTTTCATGCGATGAAAATTTCTACTTCCACATCTTAGCGTTAGCATACATTTTCGTCTAAAAAACTCATTACGTATGCTTTATTCACAATAAAAAAACTTTTGTGTCGCATGTCATTTTATATGCTAGAGAGTGCTGAAAAAACTTTTCTTCTTTCGCCATGTGAACTTTCGACTCATTTTCTCGCTTTCGGAAGAGTTTTGAGAACAATAAACAATAAATTAAGAGAGTTCTTTCGCAGTTTTCATATTGATGCGTGATGTGAATGCAAGAAAAAATTAAAAAGAGAAAAAATAGTTGACGGGAAACAAAATCAGGATGAACAAAAGTCTCGCTGTCAAACACACACATATAAGCTGTTCTTGTTTGCTGCCGTCGATTTCAGGTCTTATTAAGAAGAAAAAATTTACTTAAAAAAGATAAAGATGATTGTTTGATTTTATTTGAGCATTTTCAAGGGTTGTTTTACAAGGTTGTTTTATTGTCTCGATGTCCAATTTTATATTAAAGTTTTCAACCATTCAAAAAAAATCCAAAGAACTTTTGCAAAAGAAATTTAACAGTTATCGACATTTTCTTCAAATCCCACGTAAAATTTTCCCCAGTGATAAAAAATGGCGCAGCTTAATGGAATGATTTATGGACGAGAGAGAGAGAAAAATTTTCGCGTGTGGGGCATCGATGGTTTATTGAATTTTTAATATTACAAAAATATTTATGTTTCATTCCGAAGTGAGCAAATGGTAGCGGAAATGTCGATTGAAAAAACATTCTTCGTTTTATAAAATTATGCCAAGTGCACCCTCAAACCATGGAAATATTTTACTTCTCTCTGCGAAGTCTTTTTTATATGCAAGCAGAAGATAAATAAAAAATATTCTTGGGAAGAGAAGAAAGAAAATATTGTAATAGGCATGCGAGATGAATTATTTATGACATAACTTATTGCCTATCGAATTGTTTTTCTCACTCACACTCCTCATTTCAATTTCATATATTCGTAGGACATTATTGAATATAAAAATAATTGTTGAAAATGTATTGATATAACAATAATTTGATGCTGAACTTCCTCCAACAATTTGCAATGAAAAACAAATAAATTAAAAAAATAATTTGAAAATTTATTATTGAAATTATTAAAATTCATTTCTTACAATTTAACCTTAAAATTTAAATTAATTTTAGCAAAAAATATTTTTAAAGAAAACCAAATTTAATTTTGAATGACATCCCGAAAAATTCATTTTACTTTGCTCGAAAAAAAATTTAAAAATTTATTATTGAAAGTAAATTTTTAAGAATAAAATCTGGCAGTTGTAAAATTTCCCCCTTTTTTTACTTAAACATTGCTTTAGGCAGCAAATCATAATTCGCATTACAATTCACGTCATAAACATACGAATTCCCACAAACAAATAAATCCTGAAACAAGAAAAATTGGCAATTGAAAATTCCAAGTAGAAGAAGCAATTCAAATTAGCCTAATCGGATTGTTGTCAGGATTTTCAATTTTCCTAAAGCATTTTTCCCTTTTCGAACATCATTTTCACACAGAAGTTACCGTAAATTGGGTCTTATGCTGCTATTGTGATGCTGTGAAGCTTACATCAATTCTCAGTAGCTGCAAATAACTTTTATTCAAATCAAATTTCTCAAGTGAATGTCGAAGGAAATTTTCTAATGGAATTTTGAGTGGTAGAAAATGTTCTGGTCGAAGTTGGTTCTGTCGCCTGTATTGAGTGCAACTTATTGGAGAGATATTCGAATGAAAAGCTTTATGTGCAATTGCAAAAAGTTTTTCTCCAGCATTTCGTGTAAACTCTAAGAGTGTGTTTTTTGAGCAAAGGGAGTATGACTCTAGCAATAAAGTTAAGTTTTTATCAAAAATGGTCACATTTTTATAAAATAGAATGTTTAAATTTTTTTATATTTTTGAATATACAATTTTCTGAGGTTTACATATCTTGCATATTTTTCCATCTTAAGAGTGCTTCTTATTTCCACAATGCACGCTCATTCACGTATTCTCCTAATGCAAAGATGAAAATTTTCCTCAAAAATAAGTTGAAAAAGCTCACAAAAAGCAGAAAATTGAATCAAGATTTCGGATGGTAATTTGGAAGATTGAATGAGTTTAGCTTTCGAAAACAACTTTAACTTTCTCGATTTTCATCGTTTTTTGTATTCTGTCCTCAAAAACTTCTGTAAATTTGAATTTTTGAACCTTTCCTGACAACGTGCGTGGAAACTCGTCAACAATGATAATGTACCGGGGGATTTTGAAGTGTGAAAGTCGACCTTTACAAAATTCTTTGATGTCATTGTGCGAAATTGATTGATTTTCGTCATTTAATCGGATAAAAGCGACAACTTCTTCACCCATGCGAATGTCGGCCACACCTGCATAAAATCAAATAGATTTTATAATTTTTTAGACGAGCTCAAAAAAATTGGCTACTTACCAATGACGTGAGTTTCCTTAATATCTTCATGAGAGTTTAAAAAATCTTCGATTTCTTTCGGAAAAATATTTTCACCGCCTCTTATAATCATTTCCTTAACTCGACCCACAATTTGTCCATATCCATTCTCATTAAGAACAAATTGATCTCCTGTTCTATACCATCCGTTGATACAAAGCACTTCTTTAGTCTTTTTCTCATCATCATAAAAATCAATTAAGTTTAAGTAGCTTCGAATACAAAGTTCTCCACGTTCACCAAAAGGCACAGTCAACCCATTTTCATCAACCACTTTAGCTTCAACATGATCACTAACTAATCCGACTGAGTTCAGAAGAGTCTCATTTTTATCGTCAGGCATTGATTGAAAACATGCTGAAGTCACTTCAGTCGCTCCATACATTGACCGAACTTTTTTCACATTGAGCTCTTTTTGAATGTCTATGACAAGTTGTGGCGAGCAAATTGCACCGGCTGTATTTGCTATTTCAATTTCAGGTAATTCAGTCTTCAATTCCTTTCGTTTTGCAATCAAATCGACATACACTGAAATCATTTTAAAAAGTGATAAAAAATGAATACTTTCCAGAAATTTAAATTTTAAAATCTTTTATAGCACGAAAAATACTAATTTTCATCATGAACACAAATTATTTGAGTGATGAAATAAAATTTTCTTTTTATATTTTTTGAAATTTTTTTAAACGAAAAATCACAAAAAATCGTTCATAGTTCATTGGAGACTTTCTAAATTAACACTTACTTGTCGGAGTTCCATAAATTACGTTGCATTTTTCATTCACTATAGCATCGAGTGACCGCTCGGGCGTAAAGTGCGGCGAGGGAAGAACCAAACAGCATCCATGAGTCACTGCCACCATAATCGAAATCGCTGTTCCGTAGGCATGAAACAATGGATTGTTAACACAAACTCTAAATAAAGTTTTATCGAACTCCAATCGCTTGCCTACGTGTGTGTGTAAAAAGAACAAAAGAGAATGTTTTTAGTGGTGCATAAAATTGAAACTAGAGCGATGCGTAAATTTGCATAAATAAAACACAAACCCATATCATAGCCATTGTTGACCAGACTGAAGTGGCTTATTCGGGCGGCTTTTGGTGAGCCCGTTGTACCCGAAGTAAATTGGATGTTTGCGCAAGAATCAGGTGAAATTTCTGCCTGCAATTTGTCAACCAGAGCGATATCGCTCTCGGAGGAGGCATTCAGCAGGTCGTCATAGTTAAGTGCGTGGCTATAAAATAATATGCATACGGGTCAATGAGAGTGGGGATTGAGTGAAAAAGCGATAGTTAAATAATGAATCTATCTAGCTTTGTAAAGTTCTAGAAATTTAACGTTTTTTAACTTATGAAATGAAAAATTCTATCACCAAGTGCCAACGATATTTACGTTAATTTCTTATCGCTCTTGATAATGATATTCCTCAATGGATTTATTGCATTATCATCTTTTGTATCGTGTAAGAGTTTCGTTAACATATCATAATGCTTCTGTTTGCGAAATTCCTCCGGTGCAATAATAGCTTTGATGTTAGCTTTTCGGATGCAAAAATCTAATTCTGGCAGTTGATAAGCTGGATTCAAAGTGACCTTTTGTGTAAATGGAAGTGATAGAGAAATTATGCGGGTGAGTGAAAAATTTTCAGCTGATTATGTTGCGGTAAATTTGAGTTAATTTAAAAAATCAAGTTCATTTCTTAAATAAATGTTACACAAATTTTATAATTATTGTACTGTGAATTAAATTTTGTTGTAGAAATTTTAAAATTCTCTCAAAATTACCATACGAAATTTTCTACCCAATATTTCAAATACATACGCAAACCATACCAGCCCGAGCAATAGCCAACATACTGATAGCCCAAAACTCAAAATTCGGTGCCCAAATGGCGACTTTATCTTCCCTCTCGAGACCGATATTAAATAGACCTGCTGCCAATTTATCTGCCTATCAATCGGATACTCCTTTGAGATTATGAAAGCACTCAAATATATAATATATGTATGACTTTTTCAAACCTTCCATGCCGCCTCCTCAAATGTCGTTCGAATATTTTCATCACAGGAGACGATCAACTCTCTGGTCGGATATTTGTTTACCGTCGACCTCATGATTTGCCCAATGTTCAAATATTTTAATGGTTCATTGCCTAACTTGTGAACGTAACTCAAACCCCCATGCAGCTGCTGAAGTGTTGAACAACTTTAGGGAGAAATTGAGAACTTGTTGAACCATTTTTTCCATATCTTTTTTCTTCTTACTTTCTTGTACAAACACTCAAAAAGGTACTGTTGAAAAGATTTTTCTGACGGAAGAACAACAAAAGTTTCATCATTTTTTTTATTTTAGTTATGTGCACTCATCAAACGCTACAGAACGACTAAAATATTAATTGAGATTTAAAATAAAAAATTTTGTTCGAAATTTCGATTATCTTATCAAAGTTGTTTGAGTGGCATTTTGAGTGGATAATTTATATTTTTTTTGTTGTCGTAGTGCATGAGATAAGTACAGTCAAATCAGCTGGAGAATTGTTTATTTTTAAAAAGAGGAAATTATGTAGACAGCAACGAGCGGACACTTAAATTTTTAAAAATTTATTAAAAAATTTAAAAGCTTGAAATCATGGACTTAATTTTAGAACTTGTTTAAATTCAAAATATTTTTTTTTTGATTAAGTTTTTAATGCTCCCCTCGCATCGCATCGTGTCGTTTAAAAGTAAAATAATCTTCATCTTAATCTTGTTTCTAAAAACGTCTCAAAAATCAAGTTTTATTGGCTTCTTCTTTCTTTTCATTTCATACTTTGACATTTCAATCGAACTGGGGACATCCTCCTCTCACATGACGATCAATTGTTGTAAAATGAACCATTTTCACTTTTCATCGAATACTTTAAGAGAGAACCTTTTTCTGAGCTCCAACAAACCCTGGCATATGATGGCGAGCGATTGAAATGAAAGCATTAAAATGTTCCACATTCATTCTCGTCCGTTTTTATTCGTTTCATCATGTTTGAAGAGAAATTTATATTATATACGTTTTTAAAGGGACAACAATGCATGATGTGAATTTTTAATAGACGACGGCAGCTCTCATGTCGCAACGACCTTAATTTGGTATAGAAATGGATTTCACGAAAAATCTATGAAAGTAAATTCGATTGAATATTTATTAGCTGTGATTTAAATTGATTTTATTAGATTAAAAGTTTTGTTTTAATTCTAAGAGTTGAAATTATGTTTGATGGAAATGTTTGAGTATAACAATTAAATTATTTAAAGTAAATCTTGTAACAAATATTGGCGCTCATCTTCTAATGTCAAATTTTTCTTTACAACTCTTATCTCGTTACATTCTAAATTGTTCTTGCTCCTACTCAACTCAATCAACTTTCGATTGTCATCGATTGCTGAATAAAATTTGTCACTTAGTTCCATTAAAAGCTCTGGAAGTTCACTAGCAAGATTTTTCTGTTCACATGGGTCGGTGATGATATCAAAAAGACAAGATGCTTTTGTTAGGTCACAACTTGTCTGATTTCCTTCATAGCCACATCGAATTGCTGATCGTCTTTTGAGCTCTTCAACATTTTCCGAATTTAAACTTGAATTTAAAATTTCCGCAACTTGAGAGTTTAAAACGTTGTCAATGTAGAATTCTGCATTATGATTGCTGTTGTTGTTTGAACCAAGATGAACATCGTACATGCCATCAACAAACGTGATGCCATCAGGTGCAGTTCCATTAAGAATTTTATATCCCTTGTAGATGTAAGAGCTAAATCCGAGTGGATCAATTGTCACAATCTCTTTCCTAATCTCTGTCGATTTTTGTAGCAAAACGTCAGTTTGATCGAGTCCATCGATATCTAAATCAATTTTGAAGTTTGCACCAGTCAATGTTGAAAAAGTTGGCAGTAAATCTGCAACATAAATCATTTGATTGCGAATAGCTCCATGTGGCAGAGAAGGTGAGTAAATAATTGCATTTGTTCTTATTCCCCCTTCCCATGCCGACTGCTTTTGCTGAGCATGAAAAATTTTAGAGATGAACACTTTAAAGTTTATTTCATTATAATTTTCTTACCCCTCGAAGTGGAAAATTTGAAGCTTTAGATTCTGTTAAACCGTTGGATGGTCCTCCATTGGTTGATGCAAAAAAAATTATAGAGTCTTTGAGCATATTTTCATCCTTTAAGGCTTGCAGTATTTGACCAACACTTTCGTCAATTGCATAAATCATGGCTGTTAAAAGAAGTTTTAAAATTTTTATAAAATTATTTTCAACCCCAAAAGCCACCAACCTGCAAGATGTTTTCGTTTGGGATTTTCAATGTACAAAAATTTATCAACATCCTCTGGTTTGGCACGGGTCGGATGAAAACCAGTTGCTGCATGAACTTCCAAGTGATTTATCTGAAGATAGAGCGGAACATTTTTATCATGATTCTTAATGACCTTCACCGCTTCTTTGGTAAACATTTCAGTGGCATACATTTGCGTAAATTCATTCGCAATTTGTGCGTTTTCATCTTGTGTTAAATCATCAAGGACGTTTGTGTAGTTAAAGATTCCGAGTGGATCGAAAAAACCGAAAAATGAATCAAATCCACGATGTTTTTGTGAATTTTTCTCTTGATAAAATCCAAGCGACCATTTACCAATTAATCGCGTGCGAAACCCAGACTCTCTGAAATACTCGGGCATGATTTTTTCTCCAGCCATTTGCACCTCTAGATCATCGAGCGAAATTTCATTGTCAAGAATTGAATTTATGGCTGTATGGTGTGGATAATTTCCGGTCATGAAAGCAGCTCGACTTGGAAGCGGAACCGATGGAGTGTAAAATCTAGCCAGGAATTATTTGGGACTTTTTAAATAAGCTGATAAATTTTACAGAAATTCCTCACTTGTTTAATAAAATTCCATTAAAAGCCAGAGCATCGATATTAAAGGTTGGAATTTCTCCGCTACCTCTAAAGCTCAAATCATGAAAACCTAAATCTTCGACGAAAATAGCTATCATGTTTTTTTTCTTAGTAAAAGAATGTTCGGTACATTCACAAAGAATTTTAGTAAGCACTAAAATTGAAATTAAAAATATCGCGTGATTAAAATTTTTCATTTTTTAAGGTTATTCACAACTTGACAGCTCGAAGTCTCAAATAAAACTAACATTTCCAATAAACAAGTTGAATGATAAATTTAAAGCGTGTGCGAATTTTTTTGTTGACTGTTGATACTGATAATTTTGACACATAGCATTCAGCCACAGTTACTAGAGAATTGGAGGTCAATTTTTTACATCTTATTAAGATGATCTTTTACTTTAAGAACTTAACGAAATATGAAAATTTTAAGTTCTAAAATTTATAACATACAATTCTTTGTTTTGGTAGCATTGTAATTATCTTTAACTTCCTGAAACAAACGTTATCAAAATATTGACCCAATTTTAAGTATCAGACTTAAATATCAGTTCATTGACACTCTTTCCAGAGTTACTTAGAAATCCGATAACATTTTGATCTAGGGCTGAGAACTATTGTTATGTGGGTCCTTAAAATCCCTACAGTGCTATTTATGGCTCTCGTTAACTCTCTAGGGTCTTTCAGTACCCCCTAATGTAATGCAATCTTCTCAAAGGTCCCTCAATGGTCCTACAGTGCTCGTCAGGGTCCGCAAAAGCGTGTTAAAAATACATATTTTTAGTATTAAAATAATAAAATTCAAACATGTTGGAAAAACCTCGTAAAAAATAATAATTTGAGAAATTTTGGGTCCGCCAAGATCAGCTTTATTTTCATGTTCTCAGCCCTGGATTTTGATATCGTGTGAAATTTCTTATCAGAACAAATTTAATTCAACTGTCAAAGTAGAAACATTAACTTTTTGAGTGCACACACTTTTCAAAAATATTTTCCTGTAATGACATCAAAAATTTTCCATTCCTTGCTTTCTAAATTTAATTACCGTTTCTCATTATTTTCTCCTTTTTCAACTTGCTACATTCTCTAATGTCATAATGTCAAGTGAGGGTAAATTCTGCTTAGTTTGCAGCTCATGTGTCAACTCGAGAAAATCTGCATCGTTAGCGCTAACATCCATAAATCTCTTTTTGGAGGAATACCTTCGAGGCATACACACATAATAATGACATGGTACATGTGTATTGTGTATATTTGCACGAGGAAATAGAAAATGAGATGATGTAAGACTTCAAGTTAAATTTCAAGGGATAAAAACATATTTCAAACTTTAAGTCTTAAAACATTGATAGTTTATGAAAAATATTTTTTAAAACACTAAAAAAAGTTCATTTATTTTTTTAGGCCATGAAGGAAATTTTCAAGGGAGTTTCTCTTAGAGATAAAGTGATAAACAGCATAAACACATCACCATATACAATTCCTACACATTAAGCTTCATATCAGATTTAGATGTCAAGAGCGAGAAGAAAGAATAAAAAGTAATTTAATTTGAGCGCTTTATAAACGACAAGAGAAGCACGCAAATTTTTCTCTTCCATTCAATTATCAACGACGCGATATTGTCGTACGTGAAAATGACGGAAGCGCTAAAAAATTGCTCTCCAATTGCCAATTTTTATATTTTCTATAGGGGTGGGATCAATGTCGTTCAACGGCCAAAAATTGGAATGACTTTGGGCGCTAATTGGAGATTTTACGTGATGACAATTTTTACGCTGATGAAAATTCCTTCAAATATTAATTTACCGTAAGTTTTTTTAGAATTTAATTAATCTGCAACACTCAAATTTAATTCAAAATTTTAGCCTTAAACATCAAGCAACTTCAGAAAACCCATCACCCTCCACGATTTAATAGGATCAAGTTTAACGCTGTGATCAATTTGAACGAACCACAAAAAGCCGATCTGTTGCACCATTCCGATAAAATTTATCTCTCTCTAAGCTTTCACCAACAAAAAAAATCACTCGATAAATTTTCTCCATATTTTCACTTAACGTTAATTAAAATTTATTTCCTCCATGAGAACATTGCATATTGCATATGCAGGGAGTTAAAATTGATTCGAAAATTGCTATAAAAGCGAGTTGAGGAAAATTTCGATTTTACTGTAGAAAAAAAAATGGAATGTCCACAATTTTGAGTTATTGGATTCGTTGAAAGCTTTTTAATTACTTTCAGAGAAATTGCTTGTGAATTATGTTAGATTAAGGTGTAATAACGCATCATTTCATTTTTTTTTATTTCGATTAAGAAATTGTTAAAAAATTTAAAATTGCTTGTTTTTAGCTTTTCTTTTACATTTTTTTTTATTTTCAAACGCCCCCAGAAAATATAATCCGAAAATTCCTCTCGAGTGACGATGTGAAAAAAAAATTTATGATTCCACGTCTGATGCACATGAATTTAACTAATTTGAGTAATTAAATTAATTTTCGTTCAATTAAATCCCGGCCAAAAAATGAATCAAAAAAGGGGACACTCACACGCGGGTAAGGCACATGGTACTAATGGCACCGTTGTATTTTCAGGGGGATTTTTTCAGTAACTTTTGAGTGCAAATTAAAATTAATGGTTATGGATTTTCAGAAGGGTGGAAATGAAAAATTTCCAAGGTCGATCCTATCCATTCGAGAGCAAAATCTTTAGCTATCTGGTGAATGATTTACATCTACATGACAAAAGTCATGTTTTTTTTTGAATTATTTATTACATCAAGTAGAATCCTTTTCAATTCAACTTTTTAAAATAGCCTCGAGGATAGAACATTGTTAAACAAAAGCTTTTTCTGTTTTACTTTTTCGTTCTGTGAATGAACACGAGAGACATATGGTCAGGTTCCCTAGATAAAGAGAACAATATCAAAGTATCGTTGCTTAGGGACAGAATTTTTGATGAAACATCCACAATTAATTTCATACTCATGAGATGATTTTTAATTCAAAAAAAGTCCTGTAAATAAAATAGCTTCGAGCTATTCAGTTTACCCAAAAGTTTAAAAAATATCACAAAGCTTGATACAAAATATATTTTTAAGTCTTATGTTCACAAACAGAGCACGCTGTAAAATTTAAAATTTTTTCATAACTGCTTGTGGCGCAAAATAAAATGTATAAATTAATTGAAATTGGTAATTTTTATTTTATTATATAAAGTCTAAATCGCCAATATCATCGATCTCGTAATCAGTTGAATCATTTTCTTCATCCTTAATTTCTCTTAAAGATCCATGCAGTTCCATAGGCAGCACTAATAATTTTGGTTTCTTCATTTTCGGCTCATGTGGTTCATCATCAGAATCTGAGATGGCTAATACACTGTCATCATCGCTCGCTTCACGTTGTTTTCGAGCACCTTGAGAGTCTAAACTGCGGCAGCGGTATGTAGACTCTGAACAATCTGTATCACCATCCATATCATCTTGATATGGCACTCTCCTAAATCCAAGATATTTTGAATCGACCACTGGCTCCTCTTTAATTTTAATATTTGGATCCAATTGCTCAGATTGGGTCTTATCTTCATTTTTATTTTCAGATGATTCACCATGGTTCGTAATATTTTCCAAAGACATCACGTTTCCATTAACAATTTCATTTGATCTTGATTGTTCTGAGCTATTATTTGTTTCATTTGGTTCCTTATTTTGTAATTCCTTTTGATACTTTCTCTTCGACTGTCGTTTATCGTTTTCATTATTAAAATTAGGTGAAGTCGAGGCAGTGGGTTGTTGCTGAATAGGAGCAGGTGACACTATTGAAAGACTTTCTTGTGATGATGAATCATCAGTTTGCTTTGTCGCTTTGTTACGTTTAAATCTAATTTCAATAAAATGTGATGGTGGAAATTTTTTAGTGCATTTGTTGAATCCTATGACAGCTTCCTCAAACGTTCTGAATTTAGCAAAAGCATAAGACTTTGGCTTTCTCTTGTTTTGACCAACTTGAACGTCAACGTTTTTGAGAATTAATTTAAGCTCAGAAATTTTAGAGTGAGGTATGTTTCCAAAATATATCGTTAATGGATCAATTTCTTCAGGGGTAAGCTTAAGTTTCTGTTCATCAGCTAAATGCTTTTTGGCTTGCAACTTTCCTCCTCCGAATCGAATCCTATTAATTTCCTTGATTGCTTTCTCAACATTTGTGGCATCGCTCAGTTTAACAATGCACTCACGTGGCACTATCGAAGAAGGAAATATAACTTGAGAAATTGAATCCGAAAAGCTTTTGACTATTTTTTCGGATAAAGAAGGATCCGGAAATTTAATGATTAATTCTTTTGCATTATATTTAGCATAATACTGTTCCTCCAATTGAATTGCTTTCAATGCAATCTCTCGTGTCCATTCTGTCGTTGAACGTTTGAGAACGGGACTATTTTCAATTCTATATAATTAAAAATGTTAATATGAGAAATTAATGTCGCTGGTGAAATGGTTGAAAACTTACTGTTTTGTTATTTTTTTGGCTCGTTTACTCATTCTTTTTGGATTTGAGTAAAAATATTAATTAATTAATTAATTAATTTTTTGCTGGCTATTTTAAATTAATTTAATTTTATAATTTTGTTCATTGTCAACAAAAAATCTGCTCCAGGGTCTGCTCGTTTTGAAGATGTTTGAATTTTAAAAATTCGTTACAAGAAGAAATTGAAATGTTCGAGGGATAGCTTCCTGAGTACTTTTTTTTTTGAAAGAAAGTTACACGACCCTTGTTGATAACCCGGTTATTTTCTTGTTTTCTTAAAATCGGCTAACCAAGCTCGTTGATTAAAACAAAGTTAGCCGTTTTATAAAAAACGGAAAAATCATTTTCTGAAAATTAAAATTTTGCTGAAAGTAAATGAAATAAGAGTTAATTTTGATTGACCATTAAATAATGTTGAGCATACTCGCAAGAAAATGTGGATACGAGCTGAGGCATTCAATTTTAAATGTTCCAAAGAGGAACTTTTTACTTGGAAAAAAAGTAAGATGATTACTATCGGTCATTGATTGTTTTTAATTATTTATCTTTTAGGTGAGCGAGAAAAAATATAGAATCCGCGACAAGATGGACGAAATTTGGTTGTTGATATATAAAGCACCAATGGAGTATTATCTCGCAACTTGTAACTACATCACAACCTTTTCAACTGTCTTATTTACTGGATATATTATAAAAGAATTCATCAATCGCGATAAAGTCAAAGATCCAGAAATGAAACCATTCCCTATTTTGGGTGGTCGTGTTTTAATGGCTGAAACCGATTATAAATATTTTGCTGCTGCATTTGTGGGAATCAACATAATCCTCAGACTCATGTTGCATCGTTATCCTTTGAGAATTTACAAGAATGGAATTAAGTGAGTTATTAACACTTAAAATACTTATAATGTCATTAATCTCACTTTTTAGTTACACCGCAATTTTCGAGTCTCAAATTCCATTCAAAAAAGACAAATATGAATTTGTGAAAGGAGCTGTAAAAGAACTTCCACAAACTGGCATTCTACCATGGAGAGATTGTTCGTTTCAAATAAATGGCAAACGAAATGTGATTATGCTGTATGAATCATTTAGGACACCCTCGTTTCTTTTTGACATGATGAAAAAGCCAATTAAACCCAAGAGGTATTTGGAAGATGAGCTTCATCGATAGTGTGCAATAAAAATTATTAGTTTATTTTTAAAAGGATTCAAAGTAATTGAATAAAAATAGAATGAAATTAATATTTTGTGATTTTTAAAATATATTTATTATAACTGCAAAAACCTTTTATCTAATAGAAAAACAAAAACAAAAATTTGTTAAAAATATTTTTTATTTCGGTTCAGAAATAGAGCTTTTAGTTTTTGTTTTATCAAGAAGTATATAAAAACTTTAAAATTTATTTTCTTTACATAAAAGATTTTTCACAAAGAAAATGATAGATTTGAAAGAGATATTAAAGAAATGTTACATATTTTTTTAATCAGAATCACATTTTACTTTTTTTCTGCTACATTAATGAAGCTAAGTGATTTCAAGGGATGAAAACATTTCAATCAATTTTACAGTTTTAAAAATCTTTCAACGGAAAATTTAGAGAACTTGTCATCCCTCGACTAAAATTAGGTTCTATTTTTGACGAAATTCTTTCGACATCAATTTTCATTAAAAATCTTCACGGAAGATTAGAAACTGCACCTTAAAAGTGGATTGAGCCAAAAAAAATTCAAGTTTTCAAAAGAACTTTGCAAAAAAATAAATTAAATTTATTTTTTCACAAAATTCTTTTATTTTCAATTAAAATATTAACAGCTAGTTTACAATGGGGTAACTAAAAATTAAATTATTTACATTTTATGAAGGCACTGTTTATACAAAAAAATTAATTTAATACATTTACGTAAAAGTTTTCTGGTATCGGGACTTCATATTTAATTACAGGAAAATAATTTTCTATTTCAGTCAACTTTCGTACTTTTTTCCTGTAATTTTTTGTTATCTTCTTGAATGGGAAATAGGAGATCATCATTTTCGCGAAATTCACGGAACAATGAATGAAAATTTTTATGGCAAATTCCTAATAATGATTCATGGAGTGACACTGGACTTTTTCAACGAGTTTTTAATTTGTAGATGTTCAAATTTTTACGGATTATAATTTTGTGGAGTTAAATTTAATTTAAGCTGCGCTTGCAACGGAATTTCGGCGCAAAAAACTCAATAAAAGTTTAATGAATTGAAAATTATGCAAACTATTGAATTTACGCGACACGATGATGATGAAAATCAAATCGATTACCCCATCATTAATATCGCTTATTAAATCGTCATTAGTATGTTGAAGTTTAATTTTACGGCACAATGTGACATGACTGGAAATTCGATACATATATATTCACTCTCACTTCCTTTGTTTGGAGCTTTAGACATTGTTGTTGATTTTTTATGGACATTTAGAGGGCTTTGATCGTTTCTCACTCTGCTATGGAATTTTCACGTTTTTGAGCTTAATTACTAATAATACGGAATTTTTCTCTTAATTTACTAAATTTGTTAAACTTCTAAAAGTTTTTTTAGTGCCAAAAGAGTCTGTTCAATGTTGAAACAATTACTGTTGAGAGAAGAATGCTGAAAATGAGCGAGTTTGATGTTGCAGCATTTTCATATTGCGTATCGTGAGCAGGTCGATCATCGTTTGCACCTAAATAAAAAAATGATTAAAATTTGTGTTTAGGATTTAAAAATTCTTAGTGGACAAAAAAGTGATCAAGGATACAAAAAAAATAACTCAAACTGCATTGAACAAAGACATTTAAAATATATTTACAAAATTTGAGATTAAAATTTTTAAAACGTTTAAAATTTTCAATTAGGTTAAATTTTGAATTTATCTGGAATGCAATTTTAACAAATCTTCGCTAAAATTTCATTACAGAGATATCTAAAACTAAAACAAAATCATAACGTACACTTTTTAGACGCACAAAGTTAAGCAGATACGAAGGAAGCACAAAAAGCACAAAATCCAAGTCTACAAATTGCACACTCTACACAAAAGTCAAAATTCTTTGAAAGCGGTCCAGTCTTCGATGATTAATAGTTTTATAAAAGGAATTTTTCTACAAAGTATCATCACATCTCAAAAATTCATGCGAATTAAGCAAGTGGATTTATTACACACAAAGTTATTCTCTATTGCTTTTTACATTGAAAAAAACGATGTAAAAAATCTATAAAATAATAATTTTAAATTAATTTTTTCTGTGAGTTCTAGCAATGCACAAGCATAATTTAACTGTGTAGGCTGTAAGAGCCTGAACCTGGAAATAAAAGAAAAGAGGCAAAAATTTAGGATGAGACAATCAAAATCAAAATCCAGGTGATGAAACTGTGCAAACTTGATTACGTACATTTTTCTATTCTATAATTTTTCAGTTCATTTTGACAAAATTCTATTTGCTAAAAAAGAGTGTAAGAATCGTGTTGATCACCGGATCACTTGTCTCTATAACAAAAAAATATTGACACATTAAAATTTAAGCTTTTGCAACCAAGCTGTGCTCATGCAGTGCATTCATATTTTGTGCTTTAATTTTTTTCGTGCTTTCTTCTGTGACTTAAAAATAAAAACATTTTTGTTCAGTGTAGCGTGCAGTAGGAATTGACGATACATGTTTGTGATAAAGTAAAGTGATTGTGATATAAAAATTAAAAAATAAGATATATTTTAAGGTTTAGTATCGCCCTTTACATCAAGCAATTTTTTAGGTTAGTTAAAAAATAAAACTTATAAACCATAAAAATTATTATATTTATTTATAAGTGCAGTTTCTTAATGCTATTTTGCAGAGAATTGATTTGTAAATTATGTAATTTTAAAGGTTTGCAAAGAATATTTTTTTTACATAATTTATAATTCAATTCCTCTTTTAAAATATTTTCAATCAAAAGAAGGCGTCAAAACCTTATTCCTTTTGAGTTAGTGAAATTCGACCAATATTTTTTTACATTCTCGAAAATTAATTTTTTAAACATCTGTAACGAAATCAAAATGCTAGAAAGGGAGTTAAATGTTAATGAACGATGCTGATTACTGATGTTAATTTTCTCGGTCAATCAACAGGTGTTAGAAACAATTTAATTAGTGATCGATTGAACTCTAAATAGAAAAAGTTAATTGTGTTCATCAGGAAAAAATTTAAAGTATTTTCGAACTGACATGTGTCATTCGAGGTGCCTGTTAATTTCAACACGCTGTTTATATTTAACAAAGTTAGTTTGAGATTAAAGGTTAATCATCTATATAATATTTATTTAATTTTCAGCTATGATTGATATAAAATATTTTTGCGTGTTAGTTCTATGTTAGAAATTGACGTCAACCTGTAGGGTTAATGAGTTAAGTTAATTTTGGGAATTTACAAGAATCAAGTTGAGCTCTTAAAATTATTTTTAAACCACCACTAACAATATTTTCACCTCAACCGTATTATTTTGAAAAAATAACATATAATAATGGATATGAATATGAGTCATGAGGAAATGAATTGATCAAAAGACAAAGGAAAATTTCTTAAGCATTTTTCATTCTTTCATTTTTGAATTGGTCACATAATTTCACTAACCTGCATCGAAAATTCCATCATCAACACCATCATCATGTCGGTTTTCTTTAATGTTACCTGAGAACTGTGATGGTGAGTTTTTGCATCCGAACCACCAGTGAGCAGTCGGTCGAGGGAAGGGTGGGTCAGCTTGATCGATCTTTTATTATAATTAAAGAAATTAAATCATTTAAAGACGTTAAATATTTTGAAAACTTACAGCGAACGTTCGATCATTAAATCGATAATATTTATCACCCTTAAAGAAGTATGTATAACCATTGGTGTACTGAAGAGCGGCATCAATACCATCAGGAATGCCCTCCCAGTTACTGACTGGTTTCGGATATGTTGACTTGACTGGTGGTCGCTTGAGTGGATCAAAACGCCAGAATTTGCTGCCTTTGTAGAAGTAAATTTTTCCATTTCCACCCCACACCATGGCGGCATCAATGTTATCTGGAATTCCAGTGAACCCTTCACTAATTTCTTTTGGATAATCGCCATCGAGAGATTTTTGATTGTATCGCCAGTATTTTGAGCCTTTAAAGAAATAAGTTTTGCCATTCTTATAGGTGAATGCGGCATCGATGTTGTTTGGCAATCCTGGCCATCCTTCTGAGATTAATTTTGGATAACCCTCAGCGACAGCATTCTCAGTAAGTCGATAATATTTATCTTCCTTGAATGCATACGTGGCACCATCTGGTGTATTGAAAACAGCGTCAATCTTAGAATTTTTGCAAAGAACATCATCGTCTTTTGACACTGTTGGTGCTTTAGTTGTTTTTGCTGATGGGCCTGTGCCACTCCCACTACTGCTACCACCGCCCCCACTGCTACCCGACCCACTCGAAGATCGACGGCCATAAAGCGCTTGAATGCCCTAAATAATTTTTTAAGTTAAATAAAAAATAATTTTAGATTGTTTTTTCCTTACTTGGATATCATCAGAGTCGAGCCTAAAAACGGGATCATAACCTCTATAGAAAGGTGCCATGAGTGCACTTCGAACATCTGAATGACTTAGACCTAAACTGTGTCCAAACTCGTGAGCTGGAAATTTAAATTCTTATTCATTTTTCCTTTTAAAAATGAAAAGTTTTCAAACCTGCAACTTGGAAGAGATTTGTGCCTCTGGCACTGTTAATAGTCCACTGTTCAGCATCATCAAAATGAGCATCACCACCATAAACGGGGAAGTAAGCATGAGCTAAAGTGCCTCCAGCACCATCGAAGGGGTCTCCATCACCATGTTCACCAGTTTCGAATCTAAATTAAATTTAACAAATTATTGATGAACTTGATTTTAATTTAATGTCACTCATGCCTAATATCGATGTGAACGGGATTTGATTTCTTTGCAGTGAATGTAAGATCTGTATACTCGCTCCATACGGAGAAAGCTTTGGAGACTTCCTTGTCGACATCATCACGATTCAGTCGTTTTGGATACTTTGATATTCTATAAGTTAAAGCTTTCACCTTCCATCGACTACCTTGAAGTGCGTATCGTTTAGAACGTGAATCGGAACCAAATCCTACTTTATCTTTTACACCACATCGAGGTAGTGACATCAATGTGATTGTACTGTTGTCGAGTTCACCTGGGAAACAAATTAATTTCGTTATTTTTAAAAAATTGCATTTTTGAAGATTAAAACTCACCAGTAATGTTTAGACCAGCGAAGCCTTGAAATTCTTTGATGGCATTTTCCCATGAGTCTTGAGATAAAAGATTTCCTCCTGACGAGGGATTTCTGGCTTTTGGACTAAGATATCCGTATTGTGAAAGGTAAATCTGAAAAAATAAAATTAAAATTTTATTCAATATGCATAAAAGTGTCAACAACAAAATTTTTCGATAATTTTCTCAGAAACGTTTTCAAATCGCATCCCAAATCAATCACACCCGGCATTTTTTTCAGCCGTCACGACTTTAAATACACATGAAGCCAATGTGCATAACTCACGTGTCGCTGGCGTCTGCGAAGATTGACATCAGCAATTATATCCGCTGTTGATGATGTAGTGTTAAAAATTCTTATGCAATTTAATGTTAATTACACTAATATAATAGAGTAAGTCATAGATGGTGTGTGACTATCAACAATAAATTTTTCAATGAAATTAAATGCACAACACGTTTTGATGTTTCGCCAAAAAATTATCGAAACTTTTTCTTTTTTGAGCAACTCGATGCCGATGAAGCTTTTCAAGGTCTTTGTCACCATTAATTTGTACGTCAATCATTTATTTGAATACCGATAAGATACAAATTGAAATATTTAGCAATTCATGGGTGAGTGCAGTTGGGGAAATTTTCATCCGAACCTACTAAAATCAAGTGAGTCAAATGGGTTTGTCCTAGATAGTGTTAAAAGTGAAGTGCTCTTATCATAAAATCAAGCTCTGTTAAACTAACAATGTTTTGGTGACGCATTGATTTCCTGAATGAATCCGCCCATAAAATTAGAGAGCTCCTAAATCTTAAATTTCAAAAAAGTTTTTATAAACTCTTAAACAACTTTTTACGTTAAATTAATTCTAAACGCATCTTGACCATGAATTCAGTCTAAAATAAATTAAACTACGACCAAGTGCCATATTTTAAAGTGCTTTGACATCCCTCATACAAAATACTCGATTGCGATTTTATTAAAATGCATCGAAAACGCATCGAGAATTGCAAATGAATAAGGAAAAGAAATTGATGAAGATTTCAAATTTTTATTGGTATTTAATTTTTTTATTTTCAAAAAAGGTCGAAATTTTTCCACCTCGGTTTCGGTCAACACTAAACCCCTGTTTTAATTTAATTTAATGTCAGGTTTAAGTGCCAAGAAATTTTGTTTTATTTTTTGCATGATCATGCATGATAAGCTAAAAGTCATCAAAATTTTTAATTCTTAAACAAGACCAAGAATATTGTACAATCAGCATGAATTCTACCTCCATAGTAACCCATCATTGCATCGCAAAGCCTGCAACATTTTTGCTACCTTTCTAAAAAAATGCATCACCACAAAAACTTTTCCGTAATTTATTTAAAATTTTTACTACCGGCGTCCAAGCTGATATGAATCACCGCACTTCACATCGGAGTTCAACGAGAGCAGAAATAATTATTTGTCATCATGGAATATGGCAATTAGCGAATTTTTTTTCGAGTTGATGATCATTCACGGAAATAAAGTCGCTTAAATTTTTTATGGTTTATTTGTCGTTGGAATTTTAGTGAAAATTAATAATTTTTGGCAAGTAATCAATTAAAGGGATTTTGACAATGTCATGCAGATTTTTTTAAAATTACAACTTCAAAGAACAAAAATTGAAATTCATTGTCTTAAAAATGATCAAACGCCGCATTAAAAATGTTTGCATCAAAAAACGTTCTAAAGTTCCAATGAAAAATGTTTCGCGCATTGAGTCGACTACCGACGATTAAACCCCAAAACAAATTCTCACTAACTGATCGCTATTTATTTGCTTTCTTATTCATCATCAATATTTGAGAAGAAAACACATCTTGAGCGTCTCAAGTGGGCTTATTAGTCACTCACTTATAGCAACATTTGTGAATGAATTTCTTTGGTCAATATTTGAGGGATTGATTTGATAAATAGGAAGAATTTGTGAGTAAATTATTGGTAAAATTAAGAACTAAGATTATATTTTAACGTTTGAGATTATGTTTAAATCTTAAATTTTAATATCGAACCCAGTTTCAAGTGCTTAGATGCTTTCTTCCTAATATAACGGTTAACCACACAATTTTTATTCTTACTCTCATTTACTGACTGATTCACTTAATTCTATGTCACCGCCTTATTCCTTTACACGCGCTTATGAGTCATACGCAATTACTTTCTAAAGCGGAAAGAAGAGAAAAATGTAACACGGCAACATTCGACTCAATATAAACAATGCAACAAAAAAATTGAAAGTAAAGAATAACATAATAAGTTCTCAATCCTCGGTCAGAAATTTCCGCACTGTCCGTAAAAAACCATTCACCTCGATTATTATTCACTAAATTGTTTCATTTATTTCATTCGTGCACAAAAGAATGTTGATGAAGACAAAGGATGACAATTCACTTTGCGGTATTTTATTATCACACAAGACGGAAAAAATTTCTCCCCCACTCGAGAATGGAACTTGATTCCTGTGAATCATCTTAATGATACTTCCGACGATTATTCTTGCACGCGATGAACATCGCAAAGTTCTTCAGTATTTTAAATAAATTTATAGAAATGTGTCGAGAACCCACGTGACTGAAAAATTAGTTCTTTGTGGTAGTGGAATCATATGACGATTATCTTTAAGACCAATTATAAAAACGAATTTTTATTAAGTAAATTAATTTTTTAAATTTAAAAAATAATTAGGTTATTTAGGTTTCATTTAAAAAATAAATCGTTTCATGACAAAACTTTCAAAGTTCCAACTTAAAAGCTTCTAAGCCCATCAACAAATGTCGGAAGTGAAGTTAGATCGCGAGAGAACTATGAATACTATACGGCAATGCTACAGTAAATTTGCTGTTTTCTGTTATTGACCTTCCATTTTTAGCATACGTTCAATAGCATGTAAAAAAGAGTAATTTACTAAGTAGAGATGCATAGCTAATAAGAATAGAAAATAAATCTCTCACACTTCATGTGCATAATACAAAAATAAATATTTAAAGTTATTAAATTATGAGATTAAGAGGCGTTTAAAAGTTTTGAACTTTAGCAAGAGTTAATTGTGCGGATTTTTGAAAAGAAAAAACTTGTCAAGGGATGTAAAATTTTAAAAAAATCCACTTTTTATGCCAATAAAAATTTCGATTTTTTTAAATTCGCATACCAGACTCTCCGTCTCGACAAAACATTTACAACGAGATACAATCAGCAAATTGAATGAATTAGTGAGTCACACACTTGTCGCACAGCGAGCAGTCTCACTGAGCGTCGATGACATAAATTTTATTTGATGAAATTGTATATAAGCAAACATGGGCTTGAGATGAGGCGAGGAAAGAGTTTCTAACACTCACATTTTCTATGAATCAAATTGAGGCATTTACAAATTTTTATGTGCGCGCACAAATTAAAACAAAATTATTTTCCTCAATATTTTGAGATTTATGTAAATGTCGCTTAATGTGGCGATAAGTTAAGTAAAATAAAATTAAAAACAGCAGTTCTCGACTTAAATGTACATATATTTCGCTATAAACAACGTGCTCCGATGACACATGTAAAGAAGAGTAAAACACTTTCAAAGAGCGCTCTGTTGGGGTTCTAGGAAAACTTCAGCTTACATTACTACAAATTTATTATGTGATGCATGCTGACTATTTTGTGACATGCGAAATTTAATCCAATAGATTTAACGAAAAAAATTGATTTCTCTTTAAATAAAATATATTTATTCGATTAAAATTGCCCGATTTCCCGTGTTAAATCTGTAAAATTAGTTCTCATGGCAACTTTATTGTACTTGACTTAATTGACTGTTAAATCACATTTTAATTAAAACTTTTCTTAAATAAATAAGCGAGAAATTCTAAATAGACGCGAGAAAATTCTTTCAAAAATCATATGTGCCGTAATTCAAACAAATTAGCATCAATGACATTAAAGCGTAATCGGAGATGATGTTCTTTATTACTAATTATGACTGCCTAACTGCTAATTGGACTTCTATATCTGCAAGTTTTACACACTCGAAATGCAAATAATTTCCGCATAATATTTTTTCTATCTCGTCGTCAACAAAAAAATAATGAAATGATTCTCTCATGTTTAAAGCTTTTTATTATTCTTATCACATTAAAATCATGTGTGCAAATATTAAATTAATTTACTGTTTGTCATTCTACACTCATCTCAGTTTTTTTTCCCACACATATGAATTCAATCTGCATTGCTTTTATAACTGTTGAGCATTAAATCATTTAAAGACTGAAAACAATTAAATAGGCAAAATAAATAAAAAATTAAATTAAATAAAAAAACTTTTCTAAACTTTATAACTTTTGAATAAGTTTTAATTTTAAATTTTATGTCTGACCCTTCTTCAATTATAATTATTTTTTATGATTGTCACTAGTTCTTTAACTCAATTCAATAGTACACAAAAATACATGCACTGATGACCATTATCGACGTCAACGAATGGCAAAAATAAAAGCAAAACCGACCTTGATCGTTTGAGTCACGCTATGCGATCTAAGTGTAAACTCATCATCATCATATGCTTTTTATGCGATGCTTACAATGTTGTAAAGTTCAAATCAAATCTAAAACATTTAAGAAACGTCGCATGTGGAAAAAGTTTGACATTGAAAACTTTGAAATATCTTGCACGCTTTTGCAGAATTATCACGCGTAACTATTGATTTTATCTGATGTAAAATTGAAACTTTAACAGCGATTTAGAAATTCAAACAAATATTGACGAAAAATATTGCTGTGAGAAAAAAGCGAAAGATTATCAGAGTGGAAAATTGTTTTGTGGCAATTTTGGATTTTTGTTAGTGGGTGAAACATTTTCATAAAACATTATCATTGAGATGGAGTAATTGAATTTTGCATAGTTAAAATGAGAAATTTAATTTCAGTTTTAAACAAATTTACCGTTAATATTTTTAAAAATTAATTTCCCTTGAAATAATTTAACAACAAACATCCCTTCTAATAATTCTGATAAATATTTCTCATAGTTCGATCGTGTCACTTTCAAATTCCATTTAGCAACTTTTTCAATTAATTTCCTCTCAATCATATTTCTCTTATATAAATAAATAAAAAATGTTAAGCTTTTAATTGATTAATTAGATAATTATCGCACGTGCAAAATTCAAACATTATATACATCAAGGATGAAGATTTTAATTGAATTATAAGAGTTGAAAAGATGAATAATTGCGAATCAAATTGCATAATTTCTCATAGACTGATGCCGCTATCGAGCTGCTGTTTGTTGTTGCCTGGAGATTTGTTTTTTTAAAAATACTGTTAAGTGTGGAAAAGTTTTATAATTAGTTCACAGTACACACAGGGAATCAAAAGCTATTAAATTAAAGCTTCCTCACTTGTAGCTTCGGTGATGATCATGATGATGATAGGATCTCATTTCTTAATTGACTATGATTAGTCAAATTTGATGAGAAATAAATTTAAAAGCGTTTTTGTTTTTTTTTAACAAAATTTTAGATCGCGTATTTCGAGTTAATTTAAATTCAGATCGAATCGAGTCATTTCCAACAGGTTACGTGGTTAGAAAAAAAATTCTTCGACTGTTCATAAATAATTTTTTCCGCTTTTCGTGTAAATAATTCAGAGAACAATAGGACTAACTCTATACATTCATTCTTACCCCAATTTCCAAAAAAGTAGACTTTTTACTTTTCTGCTTGCCGCCTCTAAAAAACGCGAAGTGGCGATGAATAATTGAATATGGAAATGTGTAAGCTACCCCAGTTTTAGTTATGTTTTCCTTTCCCTTAGTGTGGTCAATAATTTTTGAGCATAAACAAAACACGTGGTGCAATCCTAGGTCAATAAACTTGCAAACATTATAGGGCACAATTTCAAAAAGAATTAATTTTGACTCGATTCTAATGTAAAGTACGTGCATAGTGTGAGAAAAAATCTCATCGAGAGGATTAAGTCAGTCAGACAATAAATTTTTCATTCAAGCCTTTCGCTTTTTTCACATAGTTAAATTTGAAATTAAGTGAAACTAAAAGCTTTTTTGCGCAACATTTTAATGCACACACGCACCTCATACGCGTTACATTTTATCGATATCAAGGACGACAGTGAGAACATATAATCGCAAGAGAGATTCAGAATTAAGGAAGGAATCTCGAGTCTCAGTTGTCTTCCATTGTTGTCAAACACAGAATGCATTGACGATAAGTATGCATGAAAATATGACATTAAAATTATTGTTAAATATGTCGTAGAGCGCCTTTAATTGTTTAAAATAATTCTAATTAAATTGCTACTTGATAAATAATTTAAGAAAAATTTAAAATAAGGTCTGATGATTTCTCGTACATTTTATGTCAACATTTTTTGCTACATTGACACATGAGGTCGCATTAATGTGACACTCAAAAACTTCCTCTTAATTAAGTTAGAACAAACAATTTTCCTTTCAAGGAATTTCCAATTTTCCACCTTGAAGTTAGTAACTTGTAACATTTTTTAATTACCATAAAAGAGGTTCTAAGGTCAAAAGTAAGTAACGCAAAAGGAGAGGGAATAGTACATTGTAAAAGGTCGGAAAATATAGCAGACGATAATTCACTGTCACTCTCTCTTTCTCTCTCAACATGCATATGACGTTTCGATTCCGAAATCAGCCAATTTCACCCTTTAAAGGCCTTTGTGAAAAATGCAAATGAAGGTGGCAGGTTGTAAAGCTTTTTTTGTTCCTTAAGTAGCATTTGCAAGTGCTCAATGGCATTTAAAGAAAAGTCTATTTAGAGAAATACTACAAAGCACATGTTAATGATAAGCTGTGATTTTAGAAATATGACCTGGAAATAGATTTATTAGAGTGAAAGTGGTTGAAGTCCGTTAAAAGCATCAAAACAATCTTAACATATTTTTAAAATTTAAAATTCCAGCTACATTCGTAAATTTCCAGTTTTTCATAGTTTTAAACTTTAACTTTAATCCATTTTCACTCTCAAATCTTTCACGAATTCATTCACACTTGAATTATATCGGAATTGAATTTTAGCATGTTGCACGCAACAACCAGAAAGAATTAACTAAAGGAAATTTTCTTCTTCACCTTCCACAATAAAAATGCCATATTTCCATACGAAAAGTGCACATTATTAAAACTAGAAAATGTTTTCTCTTAGAGAGAAAGTAGAATAGGAAATTTGTCGAGACGGTGGCGTTATTTTAATAATAAAAAATAAAATAGAGTCGATAGATCTAAATGTACATAGAGAGTGGGGTTGAAGAACTCTTTGAAGAACGTCAGACAGCGACATTCTGCACATACACTCTCTCACCCATCAATTTAATTGTTTATTTCAAACGCGTAAGTGCCTGCCTTTGATTTCCTCATTCTCCATCAGAATACTCAATAGAATTATTAGAGCCAATATATCAATTTACTTAGCATGTCCATTGAAGAATTGCAACAAAAAATTTAAATATGCATCCCAAGCCAGTTAGATGCAACTTCGGATAATTTATCATCAATTAGTGTGGCAAATTTGCATTCATTAGCAAGGAGTAATATTTTGCGTTGACGGAACGTGCAATTTCATTGACATTGAAGTTGTTGTACGTAGTAAAGTTATCGATCGATAATAAAAAAGAATAAATAAAAATTAAATCCTTTTATAGGTCAGCAATTTTGTTCTAGCCGACTAACAAAAGATTGAGGAAGAAGCCGTACGACAAAGTAAAGTGGCATTGACATAAAAAGTAAAGTTTTGCTAATGATTTGAATTTTAAAATTTTGGCCATTTGATTTACTCATTTTTTACTGACCAATCTTT
This sequence comes from Tanytarsus gracilentus, assembly GCA_038502055.1. Lineage (NCBI taxonomy): Eukaryota > Metazoa > Arthropoda > Insecta > Diptera > Chironomidae > Tanytarsus > Tanytarsus gracilentus. The sequence goes on along the minus strand of JAXRKN010000045.1, from coordinate 797,439 downwards.
AAATATCCCTAGAGCCAGTCAAAAGTTGAGTGACCATAATTGAGGTTACTTCTTCTCTCAAAGTCCTTAATTTACCTTTCAAATTATCGCCAGAATTCTCGTTTTTTCCACCCTTTGGTATGAGAATCGATTGAAAGCACGCAAAAGGTGACGAAAGTGAAATTCAACATGGCACATGCGGTGCGACTACCAATGCGTGGTTAATTCATTTTGGCACAACCGACACAATGTCAATGGCTTATCGAGCAAATCTTAATGACTCATCGTTGTAGTATTAATTACTATCATTCAGTCATTGCGATAGCATAAAAAATCCATGTATGTGTGTGAACTCTCCTCCAGTGTTCTTGAAATAACATGAATACATTTGTGATTGTGTACATACATCGTGCGATATGATTAATGGTTTATAACTCTCTCTGTCTGCCGACCAGTGAAGGACTATTTATAAATTTTTCATTCTCAACTTTTTAAATGCGGCGCACTTGGAAAAGTTCTATATTAATTTGGTGCTTTAAAACTCTGAGATTTAAAAATGATTACCTCCGCCAGAGCTTTTAGCGTAAAGATATAAATTTTTGCCAACATTTGTCCAGATTTTTAACACCATGACATTTTAAAATAAAAACACCAGCATGCTGCAGCAAAAAATTTCACTACCTATAAAAATGTTATCTCCATTTTCAATGTGTTTGTCACTTTTAACGTTTGATAGCGCGGAAACCAAAGTAAAATGCAATCGAAGAAGATTGGTAAATTACCAAAATAAAAGAAATTCCCAAGAATTTATCGATGAGCTGTCATCGGCCGGTGAAAATAGGTTTTGCTTTTGACAGGCAATTTACAAATGGTCTTATGTAAACACCTTCACAGGTCGATCAATAAATGTTTTACATCTTGTTTTAGCAAGTAAATAAGCTGCTGAGACATCGCGAATTTCTTGGAACTGCGTGATGCTTTCGTTTGAAAAATTTAACCTACTAAAATGGAGCGTGCAGAGGCGAAATGGGAAGTTTGAATTTTAATAAACTTTTACTATGTGCCGACTGTGATTCATTGATTATTAATCGGAATTTTGGAAATAGTCACATGAGGTTTTAAAAAATCTTTTTGACCTCAATGAGCTTTTTGAAAGTTTGAAATTTTTAAGAATCAATTCTAAATATTTTAAATGCAGTTACTCGTTTGCTTTTTAGAAAATTCATGTGCTTCCGCTCAAAATACACTGAACGCACACAAAAGTATTCTGAGTGAGAGAAGATCAATTGGCGATTGACCTTATGAGGCATGCAGTCATATGTACACACGGGAGTTGCGGGGCAAAGTTTACATATATAGAGAAAAACTCACCTCAGCATGATTGATCGGCGCTGGGGCTGTGTCAATTATTGCTAAAAATGCTGTCAATATCAGTGTGGTGAAAATTTGTTTTGCTGCTTTTGAATCCATTGTTACATTTATCTGCAAAGAGTAAAAGTTATGCAATTAGACTCTTTTATGATCTTGAATCCAACTCGTGCGGAAAAAATAAGTGAAAATTGCCAATAAAGATTGCATTAAATATTTCATTTTCAGCATGATCAACTTTTATTGGATGAAAATAAATTTTCTAAACATTATCATTGATGTAATGAATTTGAAGGACGCGAAGGTGAGGAAAAAATCTCGAGGTAGAAATGCAATTAAATTGTGCGTAAATTCTCATGAATCGCATTGTGAGAACTATTTGAGAGCAAATATATCGTGACGATTTTATTTTACATTCACATATCAATCGAAAAAAGTTTTAAAATGCTTTGTCAAGCGCTTCACTAATTTATGACATTTAAATTAATTACTCTAGGTCAGTGCTTATGACATGCATGTAATCCAATAAAACTACAACAAAATTTTTTCACCCTCACAAAGATCATAATTGTTTCATCAGTTCGAAGCTAATCTTGAGTCTAATATTTCAACGAATTAATCGTACGAATGCAACAAAGTTTGCAATTTAAATCCTATGCACAATTACATTCTAATTTGAGATTAATTTCAAACCTTAAATATTTTAATTCAAAGAAAAGCGCTTCATGAGAGCAATTAGGCTTTAAGAAAATTATTAAACGTTTGTCATTATTAGAATGATTTCTTAATTACTAGAAAATTCCCATTAATTCAGTAAGTTAAAATCTGGGTAATTACAGTCATAATTTCATGGATCAAATAAAGAAGATCATTTAATTTGTGAATTTCCTGTAGATATGATTAATTTTTCAACTATCTTTCTATATGAATAAAAATAATTAAGAAAATAAAATATCTGATTAGTTTTGATTTTATGCAATAAAAATTAAACTCTGTTATTTAAAAAAATAAATCGTACAACTGTTGCGTATTTTTCCGTAACTTTTTTTCAGAACAAAAAGTTTAAATTGCTTTTTCAAAATGACCGGAAGAAATGCTGCTCGAAAAATTCGAGAAAACCCATCATTGATAATTATTTCATACTTTACGTATGGCTTAGAATTTTTGTATTACGTTACGTTACAAAAACTCTGCGGCTTTAGTAAAGCTTTCAATAATAATTTTTGTTATCGCTCTCCTGTGACTAAAACTTTATAAATTGTTAAAATAGAAAACTTTCCTAACGTGAACTTTGTTGAATTTTTTTTATCATAATCTTTAGAGTGCACTTGATTCATTTTTTGATATGCAATAACATTGACCTGGTAAAATATCGATTATTATTTTCACTTTCCTTATCATTATTTCAACATGAAAATTTCATCTTTTAAACAAGGAATTTTAAAGTGACTAACAATATTGCGATCATACAATTGGGCGGATAAATTTTAAACTGTTACTCACGAAATATCTTTTAGTTGCGTCACTGATATCAACTCTCCTATTTCATTCCTCATTATTCATATTTTAAATAAGAGAATGCATGATTCACTTTTATTTGGATGAATGTTTCCTTAAGTGGATATAATTTTTGGAAATTTTATGAATTTGTGAAAATTTAATTTTAGGTTTTAAAAATTAGATGTTTGCAAATCATGATTTTAAGATTGATATTTAAAATATTTTAGACTTTTTTCAACACTTTGACCCATTTAATTACAAAATATTTCCTGATTATTTTTATTAATAAAATTAATAAAGTACCTAATGTGCAAACATTTAAGTGTAAAAAAGAGCGAAAGAAAAAACACAAGCTTTAGGTGTATACGCATAAAGTTCAAAGATAAGATAAAGACATTCATGTCTGATAACGAGCGACATTCAACAGGTATTTTTTCGCGATGATGAAATTATTTCATATCGTTATAGTTTGTGTGAGTGAATTGCTAGGAACTCTTCAGATTTTTCTATTATCACTCTGATAAAATACTTGAAAAATTTCGTCACATACATCTTCTTCACTTTTTACGTAACGCAACAAAAATTTGTTGTAACTCGATACAATCGATGAGTCATCTGAAAATTTAAACGGAGCGTGTGAGGAAGAAGATGTGCAAAATTCATGTCTTGCTCGTGTCTCGCGATTTTCAGCTTGTTTTCTGCCAGCTGTTTAAAGTAATTTTTCGCACATTTTCCAGATTTCCTTTTTGTTGAGTTTAATTCCTTTATTAAGTGAACTAAATCGGAAAAATTATTCAAATTTTAATTATTTTTCAAAACTTCTTCCTGATTTAAAATCAAAAATAAATCGAATTTATTTTGCATAAAAACAATTTGATTGCGATTATTCTTACGACGTCAGAATATTTAATTGCTCATTTAGCGAATTTCCGATTTTAAAATTCCACTCAATCATTTTTCCTCAATTTTGATTAGTTCGTGAAGAAAAACTGTTTTCCGCATTTTTATTAGTCCAAAAAATTATTCGACAATACTCACGATTACTCCTTAGAATTTTAAATTTGCTGCTTTTGAGTTCTCAGAAATATTAACAAAGAAATTTTTTGTCTCGTTAATGTGAGGAGGAAAAATGTCACACGGAAAAATATTACAAGACAAAAAATCCTTTCAATTTTTGTTGTTGAGCTGTTGTCAATGGCAGTGCCTAATGTTTGTTTGATTTTCGTCAAAAATTGATTTTTCACTCATAAGAATTTTTTGGACTTTTATCATTTGCGTTTCACTCACTTATTCAATACTGATTAATTTTGATAAGATAAAAGTGAAAATTTTTGCGTGTCTTGAAGAAGAAAATCAGTTTTCAGATCCTCGCCAATTGAGCGATCTAAAAAGTTTGCTACTCTTTTTCTACACGTTGTAAATTGTCCGATTTAACGTTTTTTATCACTCAAAAAAATGTTCAACGATAATCAACAAAATAACATTAAAAAAAGAATTTAACAAAATTCTATGTTAGAAGACCTCCGAGTTTTAGCTCACTCGAACGTACGAAAGCAACTGAAATGCGACTGTGCATTGAATAGAGAATTTATATAGCACGAAGCGTTGCTTTCGGCCGCTGTTGCTGATTGTGAATGTGTTCATTGCGGGTGTATGGAGAATCAGACGAAGATGAGTTAATGTAAAGAAATTTAAAAATTATTTAATTGTTTAACATTGATGAAACTAAAATTTTTAAAATAAAACGTTAAGTTTAAAATAAATTTTAATTTTAATATTTCATCAAATTTTTTAGAGCAAAATCTAGGAAAATATTTAAATATTAATTTCGAGAAAATAATAGTTTTTTGAAAAATTCCATGTGTACATTTCTCACATTTTCACTAGTTTTCACTCGAGTTTTGTGATTGTATAAGTGTTACTTTAGCAACGAAGTCGGCAAAGAGATCGTTGACGGTAAATGAAACTTTTTTCTTCGTCGCTTAACAACGAACATATCTTTTTGAAAAGCTCACGATTTTTTCCTTCATGAGAAAAATTTTAATTTACCTTCAAAGAAATTTTTCAATTTGTTTAAGTTCAATTTAGTATTAGTAATTGAATTGCGTCCCTTGATAATAAATATAATAAGAGGAGCACACAAAATTAAAGAAAATCCCTTCGTGACATTGAAAATTCAAATTCGCAAAAACAACAGTAATGTAAGGAATGTCATTCGATCTATAGGGATAAATTTCAACACATTCATATGGATATTGAACTCTCCCTTGATGTAATTATATAAGCTATGATCTTTTTTTGTGAGATCGTAGCACTTTAAATCTCCATTGAAAATCGATCATCTAATTAACGCGTAATTAAAATTGTCTGGCAGTTGATGCACGATTTGATATTAATATCATTGCGCGTTGACTCGTTGACTCGTTGAGAAAGGCATCTCATCAAAACGAATTATTATACTAATTGGCATAAGATGGGTTCAAATTAAAAAAAATTTAATTATTATTTATTTTAAGATCTTAAATATTTTTTATTTATTTTATTTCAATATGAAATAAAAATTTTAAATCCAATTCCCTTTTATTTTGTCCAACCCCTAATTCATCCCATTTACAGCTCAATATTCATCCATAATCAACCTTAAAAGTAAGAGGAAGCGCAAATAAATCTCGTTCCACGACGCAGCGGAATCTCTGATGACATAGCATGCAATAAGTGACGACAACAACAATTAAAGCTCAACATGTGCCAGCAACTCTAACGCGACATTTATTTTATTTTGCGAATCTATTAATTTTTTTTCTCTTTCTTTAACTGCTGCATGCCAACTGAATTTAATTATTTTGCTGATCATCATCGAATTAATTGCGAAAAAAGATGCACAAAACGTTAATCGTCAAGGAAAAATATACATTTCCCCATAATGTGTGAGCACTCGAATAAACTCAATTTATAAACGTATCGTGTTGACGGAAATCACTCGTAAGACACTTGTATATTTTTACAGTGCGAAAAAAAACTATTTTAACTTTAAATGTGTCCAAGAATATATAGCGGGACTTTCCTATTCATCTCTACGCTTGAATATCAGTTGCGTGACTCTCGTGATCATTGACATTTTCTATCGTACACGAGTGACACAAAAGATTCACAGATGTTTTATTTTCACACTTTCTCTTCGTACGATAGAAAATGAATTTCCTAAAGGTTAAGAATAGCGAGCAAATTATGTTCAAGCTGAAAGAATCGCAGTGCAATTTCACAATATACTTTCGATTAATAATTACAATTTACATTCCGTAAATATCGAGAATTGATCAATAATACTCAAACACGTTTTTAAATCTAAAACTACTTTATTTGAAAACTAATTAAATTTAAGCAGAATAAATCTCGATTAAATGTTTTAAGTCTTTGGGCTCCGAAATTGAATTTCCTAAAATCGAAGAGGCAATTCGCAAATTTTTTAAAATCTCTTCTAGTGTTTTCTAAAATGAAAATTTATAAGCAGAGAAATTCGTTAATATCAAATTTTATTTTATTTCTACTCACGCCTTCAATTTTAGAAGATTTTAATTCAGCAATTTTAATTTTAGCCTTCGCCATTTCATACAGTAATGATCCTTTTATGATACATTCTCCAGCCGATACTTTATTAAGAACTTCTAGTATGTCCGTGCAAAATTGGCAAATTTCATTGAAATCTTCTTCTTGCATCGTATGATTTTCATCTTTATCCAATTTAAAAATTATCTGAAGTTTCAGTTCTATAGCAAATTGATTGTACGTGGGGAGGACCGTCAAGATTGTCTCTTTAAGATATTTTCGATTAAGATTCATTGATTTATTTTTGATTCTTTTGGCAACCTTTTAAAAATAAAGTTGTGCATAAATAAAATAAATAAAAAAAACTGTTTTACCTGCGTTGAAATAATGTCCGTTATTTTAGAAACTTTAAAGTAATCTAGGCTCAAACTGCATGTGTCACATTTTCGAGGAGAATTTACAGTTAGAGGAAGAGTGGCTATCATCATTCCTTCACAACTTGGGTTAATACATTTAAGTGATGAAATATGAGAACCTAGAACATTAGAAATAAAATTCAAAAATCCAATTTAAATAAAGCTAATTAGAAATTACCAAATTCTGTTGCGTCCAAACATCTTTCGCATTTACATAGAAAATTTTTAGAGTAAAAAAGATGCATGCGTCGCTGATTTGTTCCCCATAAAAGTTTTGTATATGAAATGAAAATTTGTTCTCCCTTTTGAATCGGCTTTGATGCTTTACAAGTCATTATTTTGCGGCTGTCAAATGTGTATCGTGTGTTGGGGGTACAACTATGATTCATCAAGGCCGCCATAGGAAACAAACCCTGTAAAAAAAATTAAAATCAAATCGTTCTCGTAAGTTAATTTATTCATGTACCCGAAGACTTGATTTGGAATTTTCATCATTATTTTGATCAATGACTTCCACCTCAAAAGAATTTGTATTCAAAATTGATGAAATTCTTTTCAATTTATTAACCACACTTGTATTCTCGATTAGTCCTTCAAACTCTTCCAATAGTTTGTCCACTTCGAAGCTCTTATTATTTTTGTTATCATGACACGCCATATTTAGCATTATTCTTTCCTCGCTCTCGCTCAACAACAATCCACGGATGATTGTTAAAGCTCGAAATAGGTCTTTACTGAATTCAGTACCATTCACAAATTTCCACGAACAAATCAGTTCACATTCAGCTCTATGAGATTCCTTATTTTCACATTGTTCACATAATGGAAGCTTACAGAGGTTGCTGCATAGCGTTAAGTCTTTCAAAAATTTGTAGCATGATATGCAAAAAATCTTTGAATGTGTAATTGAAAATATTAAGAATGAATGAGAATCTTTAGAAATTTTAACTCACTTGTTCGTAGGTACTTTGCCTTGGCCCATAAAAAAAAGCTCTATCGCAAAAAATTGTTTCATTAATTTCTATGTCATTTTTTGCAATCAGACATCGACCGTATTGCTGATTTTCAATGATGTCCCATTTGTCATCTCCTGCAGAAAAACCTGATTTGTTGAGGTACTGAACTAAAAGATTTTTGTATTCTTCGCACATTATTTTGCGTCTTTATAATATTAGCGCTTCCGACTGAATGAGATATTTGTCTTTCGAATCTTTATATAAATTTATATATATATAGATTGAGCATCGAGATGAAAACAAGTGTAAAAGAATGTATAGGATTCATTACATGCATATGGATACATAAACTCACACTCGAAATAACCTAACTCAAAATATACTTGAACACATTCGAAACACAATAAAATTTATTTTCACGACAAATCAGTCAAAAACTTTAAAGATAAATCGTGATAAATCATACAATTTTCAGCTAAGACTATTTACAATCAAAGTGTTTCAAAACTTTAAGATGAAATAAGTATTTGATATTTTAAGTAAAGAAAATTTTACGAGCTGTGAGACTTTCTTTTCGACATATTGGACAATTGACTTTTCCTCTCGTATTTTTCTGAGCATTAACTTTTGAAATGCACGCTTCGCAAAGACATGCATGTCCGCAGTCCATGTAAATTCCAACAAGTTTAATATTTTCTTCGAGACATATCGAGCATGTTGATTTTGGGCCAACTTTAAAAGAAAAAAAATAATATTCGTTTTATAATTTTAAATTTTCTTACTTGATGACTCTTGCAATATAGGTGAGAAGGGATTATCTGGTTTCCTTAGAGATCTTGACGTTCTGTTATCTAAAGCAGCATTATGTCCATCATCAACTACCAAAATTTCAAATGCAGTTGTTTGAATAATTTCTTCGCCGTCGAGTGCAAAAAAGAGAATTTTGCTATCAGCTGATATACGACCGGGTGTCAATGTGGCTTCAGTGAAAGCTCGTCCAATATACTGCTTAACACCATATTCTGTTATTCCTGCTTGCACAGCATTTTCTGGAATAATGGCAGTGTTTAAGAAGTTTACCCATCGGAAGCCAGTGTTGACAAGAATTTCGCAGTTATTGACAAAATTCTCACGACCTTCAAAAGGAACGCTGATGATCTCTGAAAAGTTTTGGAACATAACTTTTGCTGGCAGAATGTTGTTTCCAAAGCATGATCTGTTTTAAAAAATTTATACCAAATTTGCACTAAAGTTCACAAAATTTCAATACCTTCCAATGTAAACAGGAATTCCTTCCCTGTCGTGGCCTCCAAGCACCATCAAACATTCGTCAATAAAATTTGAATGCTTCTCCCACACCTCGCGATCCATGTTTATTTTTAGTAAATTGTTGATTTCTTATTTGTCTAATTTATTTTTTAGTGAATTTAATTAGTGAGTGAATTGTTAATTAGTGATCAAAATCCAAAATTTATTCTGGAGAAATATTAAAGTGCTATCAGCTATCAGTTTGGCAACTCTCACTGTCCATGTATTTTATTTTCTTTTCACTCTCTCAAAAAATATTTACTCTCAAAAGTTTTAGAGCAATTGTCGATATTTTTTTTCAAGCCCTGGTTTTTCTTTGGCAATGCAATGTAGAATTTCGCGACATGAATGAGAAATTAGTGACGTTAATGCAAATTCTTATTCTTATGTCCACCTATGTTGTAGCTAAATGCAACAGTTAAATTTTGTCATTTACAGTGATCAGACATTTAATCATGAAGCAATTATTTTTTTTATTCGTAGCAATTTTAAATCAATTTTCTTTAAATTGTTGTGAAGATGAGAGTGAGAGTCCGATAACTTTTTATGATTTAAAGACAAACCAGCCACTTTTACCTCCAATTACCTCCATTGTACCTAATTCGAAAAACTTGACATTGGATTCGATTGACGTAGTAAATTTTGTAAGACTTCCTTTTATTGGACAACCATGTAAGTTAAAGTTTTATTCATTTTTAAAAATAAACCAATAAACTAATAAATAATGTTTAGGCAGCTGTGAATCTTTGCAGTGTGGATGTTGCGGAGGAATGTCAATTCAACAAATCAATTTTAATCAAAAAAGTAAGTTCAAATATCAAACAATGGTTATTGATTAAAATTACTAGAAAGTTTTAAGGTGGGAAGTTTTTTGTCTTGATATTTTTGTAAAATAAAGAAAAGATTTGATGAAATCACATCTTGACCTGCAATTGGATTTTTTTAGTGTGCATGAACTTTACTTACGATCCGATGGAATTTGCAATTATGATTGACATGAACATGAACGAAAACAGTATTTATCAGAATCAAGTGAGTGGAAAGAATCCTCCGCCACTTTGTCTTCCAATTCCAACAGGAACCATCCCGTTAGGACTTGAAATGTGTGTGAAAATGTTTAATATTTTTACGCCTGGGTATAATCTTCACGCATGTATGGATATTATGGCTCAAATGCAGTCAGCACCGATTTTGGTAAGTGCAAAAATTATTATTTTTATTATGTAATTTAAATTTTTTTTAAACTATCTAGATTTTACATTTCGATTGTATGCGTTTTGGCAGAGATGAACCCGCTCTGCTTAAACCGGAAGAAAATGGAGGTTTAGAAGAAACTGGTGGGTCAGAGAGCGAGGGTATCGATGTCGAAAATGATCCGTTATTTCCCGAGGTAGAAAACAGAAAAAAGAAGAAAAATACCACAAAGTTTTAATTTTTTCACATGGCCATGTATGACATTCAATTTCAACTTAAGTGGAATTTTAAAATTCATTTTCATGAAATAAATATATGTGAAAATAATATATGTTGATGTTGATAATTTTTATTTATGTTTTATTCAAATTTGTTTAGGCTGAAAATAGCTTTGAATTCGTTTTAGGTTATTAAATTTATTTTAAGTATTAAATTTTTTTAACCATTCAGAATCTATAGATTGTCGTAAAATTTCCTTGCAAGCTTTCAAACTCTCCTTCTTCTTTCTCGTTTAATTCACTGCACTGAAATACGTTACGAAATTCTTTTCGAGCTTTAACCCAAACATGAAAATGTTCATACTGCAAATCAATTTGGTATTTTTGATGATTAGCAACTGATGTTTGATACCTCAGAAAGTAAGTATTAGCAAAAGCGAGCCAAAACATTTTTTCATCGGGCAATGAGAATCCTAGTAACTTTTTATCACCATGACCATGTGAGCTCAAATATTTCTTGTAATTTTTGAAGGCGAGGTCAATACTGTCATAATTGAAGCTGTAATTCAGACGAAATTCCTATGATAAAAAATTTAAGGTTAAAGTTAAAAACTTAAAAAATCAAACGTTGCTCACAATAAAAAGATATTTTTTAAGTCCTTCATTGATACTTAATACAAGTTCAGGAAATAAGGTTGCCGTATTCAAAAATCTTGGGCGTTGATTATCAAAATATGGGTAAAGAAGAAATAAAGTTGGAATGTAAAGCAAATCAATATCTGGCAGATATTTAATGCTATTTAACTGGCTAAGCTGATTTGTGATGAAGAACCAACTACCTCGATGCTCATTATTCAATTTATTATTGTGCTTTACGAGTTCAATCGTAGTTTCGAAAAGACTTTCATCTCCTTTTAAGTTTATTTCTTCATAAAGCTCTTCAACTTTTGATGCATCAAATAATTCCTCCATAACACCAAATTTAATTTTTAACTTTCTGAATTTTCTCTCAATGTCATCTTTTATCACACTGTCTAAATCTTTTTCATTTATCAATTCTGCTAAAATTTCCTCTATTGTTTCTTTAACAAATTTTTCAGCTTCCAAATTTATCAATTGATATTTTTCAACAAATAGAGAAAGTATTCCTGGCGATGCAATTTTCTGGAGAAGTCCTTGGCAATGATCAAATCGTTCTTTTTCTCGCTTGCCTCCTTGCGTAAACCCCGTTTGATCAATACTATAAACGTGCTCATATCGAAAAAGAAATGCCAAGAAAAAGACATCCATCATGTTCCTTAGTGGCGTGCTTTCAATCAAGTCTATGGATTTTGCAAATATTTGCCAATCGTCAATTAAAATTTCCTCTTCATCCGACACAACTTGCGAGTGCTCAAGAAATCCTTGATTAATTATCGAAAGCCAGTCAATAGATAAATTTGAGTATGGAGTCAAAACCCTGGAAATATCTTTAACTTTCAATACTATTGGAGTTTGTTTTCTTCTTGGTGACTCGAGTTCAATTTTATCTTCAAGAAAATTCATTAAATGATTGACGGCTGAGTTCACAAGTTCATCATTGACTGTTATCGCAAAATCAATTTCCTTCAATCTCTTGAGATAATCCGATCGAGTTTTATTGGAGTTTTCTAAAGCAGTTTTAAAAAGATAATAAAAAATTTTGTCATAGCGCCAGCAAAAAATTGTGCTCTCCGGATCACGCGGATCTGAACAGCGACCCACTTTGTGGGTTATGAAAAATTCTAGTCTCATGGTGGGGTGGTGTATTAATGCTGAGATATTAACTTTTTCCGGATCCCAACGAGCACCGTCGATTAAAGGCATTGATTTGTCTTTTAAGAAATCATAGACTTCTAGTTTTCCATGATGTTGAATGTAATCTAACAAAAAAAAAATTGAAACATTTTTAAAAGGATAAATTATTCATCTCACTCTCATCCGTGCACTTTTTGAACAAATTTTTGACAATTTTATGCACTTTTAGCTCATCCCTTTTAATGGGTGCTTTGAGCACTTTTAGTAATCTCCAATGATGTGCAAGTGTGTCTGATAAAAAACCGGATTTGTCAAAATCTTCGTGCATCGATCGATACTGAAATAGTTTGCCTAATGCAAATTCTCGAAAATCATCACAAGGCTGTAAATGTTCATCATCACTCGCGAATTCAATAAGCCGCGCGGCATCAAGAAGGCAAAATTTAGACACGCAATAGTCTTCATATTTTTCAAGTTTATTACTAAAGCAACTGTTGACTGCCACTAATTGAAGCAAAAGCACCAATGTAAACTTCATTTAGGATTGAAAGTGTTTTTTCAACGATGGATAAAACGAGACTGAGATAGAATGAAGAATGAAAAGAAAAGTTTGGGAGCGATCAAAGAACTTTTTACTGTTAGAAGCCACGTGGTTAAAAACTTAAAATTTTGGATGGTTTAAGAACTTAAAAATTACAATAAAATAAATTCGTTTTTAATTATTTAATTAATAACTTAAAAACTATAATCACTTTATCTCTAACAGCTGCATCTTTTCACATATAATTTGTTAAATATTTACCGATTGCTTTAATATTTAGGTTCTTTACCGAAACACAACACACTTAAAGGCTACACATTGTTAAAACGGTTTTTATCTTGATGATTTATTTCACAAAATAACAGATATTTTTTAATAACACGCTACCAATTCAATTGCTATGCTCATAAGATGTGTTTTCATGCATCACTGGCGGTTTACGGAATATGAAAAGAAGGAAAATCGACGAGAGCGCGGAGAGTAGAAAAATGACATCGAACCATCGATGAAAAAAGTTGAATTGTAAACCCACGAGGACTTCAGAGATAATTTTACGATACTCAAATGGCATATTCATTCGAATTAAAAGAACAGAGCTGCAGAAATACATTCCCATGAGTTGAGCGAGAATCAGGACGATGACATTAGATGATCGACTTGATGAGATTGTATAGAAAAACTAAAGATTCAAAATTAATTAATAAAATCTATTTATTTTAGTAAACTGCTCACCTTGGTTAATTGAATTAAAAGACCCCTAATCGAAGTAACAACTATACAGCCAACGAGGAAAAATGAAATGTGTTGAGACCAAAATTGTCCATCAAACTCAAAACCCAACCATAAGCTTGCAATTTCGATGCCACGTGTTACAACATCCTTTTTACCGACTCGATCAAAAATTATGTTGATGGTGCACATAAATATCTTATAGACGCAATAGCCACTGAAGAAAAGCCCAAGACAATTAAAATATTTTCCTTGCCAAGTCGAAGACCACATTTGCCGATCTTGCATATGCTTCATGTCGTTAAGTTCGAGGAACAACTGATGTGCTAGTTCTTCTAGACCACTGATTTCAAGACGAAGTTGGCCAATGTCTAAAATAAAATTACGATTATTCTAATTAAAGTTTCATTAAACTTTTAGCTCACTTTCATTCATATTCGACTTGTTAGCCACTGAAGAAATTAATCCCCAGAAAGAACTTTTGGTCGTATTTGGTTGATTTTGACGATTCTTCTTGGCGAGTGCGATTCTCTTCTTTTTTGCAAGTATCATGTCTATGGTCTGCATTAATTTTCTCTCCGTTGCGATCACATCATTTTGTGTTATGGGATGTATGAAATAGTTCATATTACTATATGGAAAATTTACTACAATAAAAGAAAGTTATAGATAATTAGAAGAATTTTAAAATTTAACAGTTTTTTAATTAAAAAACAAATTTTTAGCTATCCGCTAAAGATTGTAAAGTTTAAATGGTTTTGATAATTGAGTAAATGTGCTTACCTGCACCAAAACCTGAAAGTATAGCCATAACAGTCACTCCAACGACACCAATTCGAGAGACGCCTTGTTCAAGCGAGAAAATACCTCGATTGACGCTGAGAAGAGGGAATGTGTCACCAATTCGCCAGAAGAGATATAAATACATTATCCATAAAATGATTGTTACACCGGTCGAGTATCTGGCCGATACGAATCTTATATTGCTTATCAGTGAATGCGCGATATAATATGGAATTATTGCTATACACATCACTAAGATTGCTAAAATTAAGTGTAAAAAAATTAGTTTCAATTATTTTCAAACTTAAATTAAAACTTTTACCTATTAAGCTCACTTGCCAGTGAACAAATCTTGAAGTAGGCTTTAAAAATCCAATGATTTCAAAGATAATCAACTCGAATAAGGTGAGAGACAGGGCAAACGTGATGGAGAAAATAAGCTGAACGATAATATTTTTTACTTCGTAGTTTTTAAATAATTTTTTTGTAAAAAAAAATAGTCCACCGATAAAGAAAATCACCTAAAATTAAGTAAAATTAGCGATTGTTTTGAAATAATTAATAGAACTTTGACGAATTTCAAACCTGGGACACTAGGATTATTGCTGTGTCTTCTAAGAATGCCATTTTATGAGTACTTTTTTAAATATTCATGATTTTGATGAATTTGTTTTTGTCAGTTCTCTCGATTTTTTCGGTCTTGTTTGCCCTTCGATTTGTCCTTGCGGAAATGACCAATTGTTAGGAGTTTGTTAAAGTTTATTTTTTTCGTGACTCTCTAAATTTCAATTAAACTTTATTCCCAATTATTAAGTTTTCACATTTATAAATCAATGTGATAAAATATCTAGAATTTTGTTTAATTAATTTAAAAATCTTCACCCAACTGAAACGGTCAAAATTTTTTTGAATCCCGCAAAAAAACTCAAAAAAAGAAATTTCTTAAATTTTTCAAAATATTTTCTAATTGAGTGTAAATTCAAGAGACTTTGGAACCTAAATGTCCTCATCTTAGTCAGAAGAAGGGCTAGCGTGCATTGTAACATTGAGATCGCGATAAAACAACCGAAAGTATTGTGAAAATCGGATAAAATTGTCACATCTCTATTTTAGTTGGCATTTTCGTAGAAATTTAGTTTTAAGTCATGTTTAACAATAATCATGGGCGACATCCGCCACCACATCATTCGTTTCCACCTCCGGTAAGTTTCGAGTGAATTCAATTACATTTTCATTGACATTAATTTTCTTCTTTCTGATCCAGCCGAATCGCGAAAATAACTTTAAATCATCCGGCTCAATTGGAAGTGGACCTCAGTTCTATACAAAGCCACCATCCAATATTCCATCAAATCAAACCATTGAATTCGACGATGGACCTAAAATTACAGTTTTTATAGGTAAATTCTCACTTTTCAAATTTACTGAATCTTTTTGAGTGCTCATTAAATTCTATATTTTAGGAAATATTAGTGATAAGGTTCCTGATGCAATGATAAGGAAGATCATTGCTGCATGCGGACCAGTTGCAAACTGGAAACGAGTCTCTACATTTGGATTCTGTGAATACGAGTAAGTTGTTACATTTCCAGCTGGATAAATTTAAAAGAAAATATTCATAATTAATTAGTGGTCCGAAATCTGGTGCGCGTGCTGTTCGACTCCTTCACGGCTATGAGGTCGATGGAAAAAAGTTGGTAGCCAAAGTTGATGGTAAAAATCAGCAACTCTTAGACACTGCGAAAGTTGAGGAAAATCGAAAATCTGATGCTAACAATTCACGTACATCCGATGCAGCCAACGAAAAGAAAAATGACGATATGACACTCGAACGACTAGGCTCTATACTAGAAGAGTTTAAAGAAGAACTTAAAGCAGCTAACTCAGGTGAAAGTGAGTGGTTCAAAAATTATTTTTGAGTTATTTTTTAACATTTTTTCTTTCAGATCAACAACAGGGTATGGGCGGACATCGTCAGAGCAAACAGACTGTACCATCGATCGAAATTGAGGAAGGAAAACGTGAACTTATCAACAAGGAAATTGGGAGATTTCGAAAGAACGCTGAAGCGGAAGAGGAAGCTAAAAAGAAGAGAGAAAATGTCGAGAAAGAAAAGAATTTAGCACCTCCGGTTGACAAGTCACGTCATACACCATCGCCAGAACGTAAGAACTCATCAAGACGACGATCGAGATCGCCGAGAGATCGTGAACGAGAGAGGGAGAGAGAAAGGGAAAGACGAGAAATGGAAAGGAGGCGTGAAGCTGAATTGCGGGAAAAAGAATTGCGTGAGCGTGAACGTTTCCGTGAGGAGCCAAAAGTCATGAAGAATCCAAAAGAGATTCAGAGAGAGAAGGAAATGAACGAAGAGGAATACGAACGAAGACGAGCTCAAAAACGTGCACGGGACAAGCACGAAGACTATCTAGCAAGATTAGAGTAAGTTGTTGTTTAAAATCTTAATTCACTTTATTACAATTCTTAATTTTAACTAGACAATGGGAAGCTCGAGAGAGAAAGAAGTCAAAAGATTATGAGAAACAGCGCGAAAAGGAAATGAGACGTGAAGAAAAACGTGAAAGAGAAGCGAAAATTATGAAAGAGTTCCTTGAAGACTACGACGACGAACGAGATGATCCAAAATATTACAAGTAAGTTCCATCGCAAATATTTAGGCTATTAAACACTAATAATTTTGATCTCAAGGGGTAAAGCTTACAAGACACGGATGGCTGATCGTCTCGCTGAAGCCGATTCCGATTTAAAGGACCGTGAAGAGGAAAAGGATGAATTGGATAAACTTAAGGACGAAATATTCAGTGGGAAATATGACAATCCAACGCAAGAATTTGAACGTCAAAAGCAAGAGATGGAAAATCGCTATAGGCCCAAGATTTTCGTTGACGTCAACATGGATGAGGGTGTTCTTATCGAGCAGGATAAACCACGCGATAAGAGGCGTCATGCGAAGGAAAAGCCTAGTCTTGATGTTGAGCCAATTGATTCTGATTCGAGCGATGGAATCCATTTCTCACCCGGCAATAACAATCGGCCCCTGTCAGCTGACTCCCGCGAAGATGTCGACGATGAATTGTCAAGAAATTCACTGTCAAATTCATACACACCAACAACTCCAAACAGTCCGGGCGATAAGAATGCAGGAAGTCAAGGAAGTGCTGGTGGAATTGGCATGGGCTTTAGCTTAAGTTTGAGTAAGAAGAGAAAAATTGACCCGAAGAGTGCATTCAGCATGGACGACGAGGGTGAGGACGTAAATGGACCAGCTAAAAAGAAACTTGTACCGCTTGGTAAGATTTAATTTAGTTTCATTAGTTAAATATTTTACTAAAAATATAAAAATATAGATTATGAAGGCGAAGCAACGGCGAATGCTGCTTTGGCCGCATCAGGATCTGTCAAAAAATCAAAAACACGCGAAGATATAATTCAGCAGAAACAAAAGTCTGAAGCCGACATTGCCCGCTCTCAGGAGGAAAAGCGAAAATTGCACAAACAAATTATTGATAAAATTCCAATTGACAAGGAAGATCTCTTTAATCATCCGCTCGATAGATCAGAAATCGATGGCACGATAAAGAAAAAAGTTCAGTCGTGGATTAACAAAAAAATCATTGAATATATTGGTGAGCCCGAACCGACCTTAGTTGACTTTATTTCTTCTAAATTATTAGCGGGAAGCAAACCACAATCAATACTTGATGATGTCAAAATGGTAAATACAAATTATTAGTAAGAATTCACGTTAATTAATTCCATCTCATTTAGATTCTCGATGAAGAAGCGGACATTTTTGTGGTTAAGATGTGGCGTCTGATAATATTTGAGGTGGAAGCTAAGAAACTCGGCATAAAATAAAAGCATCAAATTGAAATGAAGAAAATAAAGTGACTGTGTAAGCAGAAATCACATTTTTATGAAATTATGCAGATTTATATCATACACAAAAAAAGAATCACATAAGAAAAATTATTCACTTTAAACTTTAATTATTAAGGCAAAAAATGAAAAACTTTCTCCAAAAATGGAATGGTGAGGCGGTAAAAATGATGAATGAAAGTGGTTGGTAAATATATTTCTCTCCCGTAAATAACAATAGTATAGTAATTGATAATCTTTTTTGGAATAAACACAAAATGATTCGAAAATTTAACATTTTTCTTCTTTCTTAGTTGAAAATATTTTTAATTTTCTTTCCTATCCAGCGGCATCGAAAAATAAAATCACTGGAGAATGATTTGTAGAGAACAGAACAAGATGCTGGGAACAGAACAAAAAGCTAATGGTAAGTTTACCAAATATTGTCACCCTTCACATTTGAAAGAAAATTTGTCGTAGAACTCAACACCGCAGTTAAAATGGTTTTTAAATATTTTTATTTTCTAAGCATAAATTTCACACGTTTTAAAAATTATAGAAAGATTGATGATATAATATTTAGTAATACTTTCTTTATACGATGCATTTTACAATTTTTTTAAAAGAAATATCCCTATTTTAAAAACTCAAAAAATAAAATTTTCTCTTTTATATGAGAGAAAAAAAAGTTTTATTCTGGTAAAAAAAATATTTTTAAAAAGTGCTCATCGTTGATGATCGCATGGAATGCTTGTTAAAAATTGCATTTAGGTTTCGAGAGAAAAAGAATTGCCATTGTGATGATTACACGTTAAAAAAGAAATGCTTAACTCTTATCACAAATGATTTTCTTGTTCATTAATACTTTCTAAAAGTTTATCAAAGTTTATAGAGAGAGTGTATCAAGTGGATATTCTTATTTTGAGAGTTTATTAGAAATTTTGTCATTGTTGAAGCTTGATTAATTCTATGGTGGTGATATACGCTAGTTTATGGATAGACACTAAAGCGATCTGTGAAGTATTTTGACATTTGACAAAATTCGTTCAAATTCAAGTATGAAATCAGCTGTGTTGAAAATCACTTTTCTACTTTACCTGAACGTTACTTTCTTAATTAAGAAATTGATAGCTGACGGGAGCGGGTTCAGCCATTCTATTTTGCACATTGATTCGCTGTAAATGGCAATTGCGACACAAAAGGCGTCCATCGAGGGGATAACAACGCTTATCGGGCTCATCAGTGAGTTGCATGTTGCAAGATTCGCACACATAGCAATCGACATGATAGTCTTTATCCATACTAACAACGCGTACTGTCTCCTCGGAATTTGAGAGTGGTGTAATGCCTAAAAATTATTTATAAACAGCACGTTATAAAAGTTAAAGTTAGAGAAAACTCACTTTTATGACAAAATCCACATTTTGGAGCATATAAATTGTGATAATCATTAACACAGTAAATTTTATTGTCAACGTCAACCTGTCAATTTAAATTAATGATTTAAAATTGATTATTTAGTGATAAAATGTTCTCACTGTAAATGGCACGCCATCCAAGCACTCATTACAAACACAACATCTGAAGCATCCTGGGTGATAAGATTTTCCCATTGCGTGAAGAATCTAAAATAGATTTGAGAGAATTGAACGATTAAAATATATTTAAAATTTATTTACCATTTCCATAATTAAATGACCGCAAATGTTGCATTTTTCTGAAGTCTGTTGGAAGCCAGAATACTTAAACATAAAATGTTAATTCAGTTCTATAAAAAGGTTCTTTAAATCTAACCAAATAATCCTCTTCGCAATAGACTCGACCGAGAACGTTATAGAAAGCTTTTCCACGCAATGCTCTTCCACATTGACAACAAATGAAACAAGAAGTGTGGTACAAATTGCCCATTGCTTGGCATGCCTGGCCTGCTCCTGTTACTTTCTCTTTGCATGTATGACAAATTCCAAAATATTCGCCTTGTTCTTCATTCTTCTCCATCTCCTCCTGCGGTATTAATTTTTAAAATAATTTTAACTTTTCGATTTTCTTTATAAATTTACCTCCAAAGCACGAGTTAATTCTTCAATTTTCCTTTCAGCATCAGTTTTCCCAGCTATAAAATAAATCATCAGCATTTTTCATCAATAAATCATGCAAAAACCTCTTACCTGGTCTTGATGTAACGCTATACGGAAGTAAGTTTTTGAATTTTACTAAAAAAAATTAAATTTTTAAACAAATCTTCAGGGTTAAAGTTTCTTAAGTTTTTCTCACCACCTTTTGGAGGAGCAGCTGGTGGTGTTGGCGATGGTGAGTTCGATCCGATTTTATCGAGATTAACAGACTGTTTGGCTGCTGCAATGGTGTCAATTTGAGGATTTGCAGCCGTTGAATATTGCGCTTGTGGAAGCTCATTAGCTGGAGTAGTGTAGTTTGTCTTTAGTGGTGGAACCACTGCTGGAGGCCTTTGAATGATGACTTGAGTTTGCGATGTTGAAACATTTATAGGAGGCTGACCATTGCCTTTCACTTGCTGTAGCTTCTTAGTTAAAGTGCCTCCAGTCATGCATACATAGTCAGATCCATTGATATCATCCATAGCTGTTCTCGAACCGGCGCTGCCGATTGATTTCGTGGGTGATTGGAAAGATCGATTTGATAATCTTGATGGAGACGAATGAGTGACAACTGACGTGGCTACCGACTGTTGATTTGCAAACATACTTGGCGGATTAATTTGAACGTAATCCTTACTCGGTGATTGAATTTGCTGCCGATTGAATATATTGCCTGCTGGAAGCGATGCGGAAGCACTATGATATCCACCACCACTAGGTAAGTTAATATATTTTGAACTCGCCGACGTGTTAAGTACAAGTGAGTCCGAAGACAAATGATCACGATGCATATTCGCATGATATTGGTGCGTTATTTGAGGACTATTCGAGCCACTTCGTTCATAATAATAAATTGATTTATTTGCTGCTGCTGATTGAGGCTGCGCTTGTTGACCTAAAAATACAAATGTGTAAAAGCAAAATATTATTCATGAAAGATAAGATTATGAACTTTGGTAATTTATGATTTAATAAAATAAATTTAAAGTTATTTGTGTCGCTTGAAATTTAAAGTCATCCCTTCAAACATTAACGCAAGTTTTGACAATAACAAAACATAAAATATGTATGTATGTGATGATGTGAAGTGAGTGATGAAGAAATAAATATATATATACTGAGAGAAAAAGAAGAAGGAAAATCTTTTATGACTAACCTGAAATCACTTGAAGATTTTCATAAATGGGCGATGGTTCCCCAAGTTCAGACGGCTGTGGGGTGTGTGCATACCGAAGGCTTTCTTGTTCTTGCGTGTAGTTTGGAATTTTACCACCATTCGAAGGTTTTAATTGAGGCTGAGCTATTGCATTGCTGGACTGAAAATTTTGTGGATCGATTTCATCTAAATCAGTCACAATCGGTTGAGTTGTCACCGAAGTATATTCGACATTTTCATAAATTCCACTCGCAGCGTCATCCGGCAAATATTGATAGATCGGTTGCTGTTGATTTGTATAATTAGACGAGGGTGGATTATGGCAATTGACTGAGGAATTTGTGGAATAATTTTCAAATCCAGAAGATCCATTGTTGAGATTCATCTGTTGAAGTCGATATAAAAGGGCGTCATTTGGGTTGTTAGCCATATTTCAGGCTAATCACTTTAATCGATAAAAAGTTAAAAGATTTGAGATTTTAAGGAGTAATTTCTGGTCAATTTAATAAATTTTTGCCAGCCGCACTATGATATTTTAAATAAGTTAAAATTGTGTAAAATTTTCAAACTCCAATGAATCTAATAAAAGATGATACTAATTAATCATATTTGATATTCAACTTTTGTGTAATTTCTATAAAATTTAAAAAAAAATACTTCTTTTCGATAACAAGAGACACAAATTGTTAAATTCGACTTCGTTCCAACCTCAAAGTGAAACAAAATGGTATCTGAAAATATTTAAAATTTTAGAATGCGTTATAACGCGTTAGAGATTTTCAGTTTGTTCAAAACCATAAACTTGTAATTTTTGAAATGATCAAAAACAATTTTAAGAATGAAATTCTCAAAAACAAAGCTTTTAAAAAATAAATAAACAAGATTTCATATCACAAAGTGTCTATAAATTAGGTTAACACTTTACTGATAAAAACCACATTAAGATTTATTCTTTGTTATTTGTTCTTCATAAAATCCACTTAATAACCGAGACCTTTCAGTTTTTCTACACTGTTCGATCTTTCCGGTCGCAATGTTTTTTATCACATCACTTATAGCTATTGCTTTAATTTTATACTTTTTACACGAGCGCAAGTATCGTGAACATAACAAAATTCTCTCGAAAATTCCATCACCTCCAGCATGGCCCATTTTCGGTCATACAAAACATTTCGTCTTCAAGCAAAACTACGAAATCTTTGAGACACTAGTGAAATTTTATAACACTCAACCATCGGTCTGGCGGTTTCACGCACCATTCATTTCTGCTATCTTCGTTGATGACTTAAAAATTATTGAAGAAATTTTGTCAAACACAAAGTACAATGAAAAGTCTTCTGATTATAATTTTCTTATTCCGTGGATAGGTACCGGCTTGTTGATATCAAGTGGTCAAAAATGGCATCAGCGAAGAAAAATTATTACGCCAGCATTTCACTTTAAAATATTGGAACAGTTTGTGGATGTTATAGAGAAGCATGGTGATATTTTTGTCTAACAATTAAGGATACTTGAAGGCCGTGAGGTTGACGTATTTCCAATGATATCTTTGTATGCGTTAGATGTTATTTGCGGTAATTTTAAAGATTCATTTTATCTTTTAATTTCCTTAATTTTTTTATATTTCAGAAACGGCAATGGGTTATCAACTTGATTCGCAAAAAGTTGGCGAACAGGAGTATGCAAGCGCAATCAAAGAGTGAGATATTTTTATATTGATTTCATATTTATTTAAGCAATCTTTTTTAAAACTTTTGAATTATAGACTCACAAATATTCTTTTCTACTTCATGTTTGATTTTTCATTGAGGATAAAATTTTTACCTAAAACTTTACAAATGGTTAAAAGAAGAGATGAATTAATTAAAATTATTAAAACTTTTTCTTTATTTGTCATTAATGAACGTAAAAAAGCACATGTTGAAAGCCTTGTCGATGAGTTCGGAAGGAAGCCAAAACTTGCATTTTTAGATTTATTGCTTCAAACCAAGATTGATGGAAAACCTTTGAATGATGAAGACATTCGTGAGGAAGTTGATACTTTTATGTTTGAAGGGCATGACACCACAACATCAGCTATAGCTTTCACCCTTTATAACTTAGCAAAATATCCTGAAATTCAATTGCAAGTTTATGAAGAATGTCGTGATGTTTTAGGTTATAAAAAATCACTAACAATGCAAGATTTAAACAAACTGGGATACTTGGAAAATGTTATTAAAGAAACCTTGCGGCTCTTCCCACCTGTAAGGAAAAATTATCAAGATATTTTGTAACCTAACAATATTTTTGTAGGTTCCAACAGTTTCACGGAATTTTAGCAAGCCGGAAACTATTGAAGGTGTTACATTTCCTGCTAACACAGTCATAAAAATTTCTCCACTCTTCTTGGGTCGAAATCCAAAATATTTTCCTGACCCCTTAAAATTTGATCCATCAAGATTTGATGATAAAAAAACTGTTAAATTGTTTAGCTTCATTCCATTTTCGGCGGGATCAAGAAACTGCATTGGCCAGGTAATATAATTGCAACTCTTCGAGCAAAACTTGTGAAAAGTTCAATCTCACTTTTTGAAAATAAGTTCGCTGGAGCATTTTGATGAGTGACATTAATTCATATTTTTTCAGAAATTCGCAATGTTGGAATTGAAAAGTGTTTTATTCAAAATTTTAAGAAACTTTGAAATTCATGTGTCAAAGGAAAACGAAAACATTGTTATTGCGCCAGCTCTAGTTATAAGAACTGTAAATGGCATAAATTTGAGTTTTAAGCAGAGAATTATTGAAAATAATAATAATTTTTAAAATTAAAAGTTAAAACTCATTACTGTCATGCTTCAATCCTTAAAACTTTGCAAAATATTGCAATTCTATCTTATCAACATTAATAAAAAGTCTTAAACTCTGAAATGTGATAAGATTATTTTCTACGATAAAAGTGATGTGGCGTTCATTTGTTGTTTTGCTTCTCATTGATGAATGAATTTAATTTTAATAAAATTTGATTTGATATCCGCTTTAAAGTCAGAGAAAAATTTAAATACAATATTTAGGAAGTTAGGACATTTAATTTTGAGGGTTCTAATTAACAACATCAAATTGGTCTGTATTAAAATATTTTTTACCACCCCTAGCTAAATGAAAAGGACAATAACATTATTCAACTTGACTAATTAAGTGTGACCTTTTTTAAAGTGGATGTCAATGGTTCTTTTTTATACGGGACATAACCAAAAATAATGTAAATTATTTTATTGAAATGTCTAGTTATTTTTAAAAATTATTTTTATTTAATTAAAAATACTTACTCATTTTAAAGCCAACAGCTAAAAAAATTCTCATATTATTTTGGCGACAATCATGTCTTGGTGAATATCAAATACCACATGAGAAAAAAAGGAAAATACCTGCGGATATTTTCATCTTAACGTTTAAATTATTCATTCGCAATTATGCGTGAAAAATTATTTAAATTTCTTCTCACACCACGCTTGAATGTCGCAAAATGTTTTTATGAAATCTTTTATAATTTTCTTAAATGAATGCATCAAAAAATCTTACGAGATACTAAACGAAGCGCAAAAATTACATACCTAATACATTTGAATCCGCGTCACGAGTATTACGTAATATTGTGCACAATATTGTGCATAATTGTGCGTAATTTTTATGCGTAATTACGCACAATATTATGCACAATTACGCACAATAACATGCACAATATTATTACGCACAATATTATGCACATTAATTACGCATAATTATTACGCGTAAAAATAAAATGCACAATATTGTGCTTAATAAATATGCGTAAAATTGTGCACAAAAAATACGCATATTTATTACGCACAATTAATATGCACAATATTATGCGTCAAAAAAATTACGCACAATATTGTGCACAATAAATATGCGTAATATTATGCGCAATTATTGTGCGTACTATTGTGCACAATAAATATGCGTAATTATGCGTTACACAGTGGATTTAGTCTGAACAAAAAGATGCATCAAATGAAAATGCGATTTACGATTAATTTTTATGCTTAAAAAATACTTTAACCCTTGGCCCACAATATTTCGAAGTCGGTACATTTTCCTCCATGTAAAAGTATGGCGGAATCCGCTTCCATAGTGAATAATTTTATATACCCCCAAAACTATGTGTTTTTTGAGATGACTTTTACTCTAAGATTTTCTATGGAAGTCACTAACTTTTTGATACCAAAATTTTCGTTACAATCTCTTTTATTTATTTTTATAAGTGGCTCATCAGAACAAGCTTTGGAAGTGCTTGAAAATTGGAAAAGTATGAGACCTTAATCGACTTTTTGTAGAATTGCTCTGCGTTCTTTGCAATGTCCCGCAATCTCTCAAGTCCCATTAATTTCTATAGACGAAGAACGCATCTTTCAAGTTTTTATCATTTGGTTTGCCACTTTTTGCCACTTCGGGAGAAAATCAAATCCAAAAGTACACCATTTTCTCACTTTTTACATACAAAAATGGAAAAAATTTACTCATGAAATTTAAAATCGTTGATAAAGCAACCTTTAAACCGATCATAGCAAATAAACATTAAATGTAATATTTTCTTCAGACTGAAACCACTGTGCGTTATAATTGTGCACAATATGCCAAATTTTACGCAAAATAAATTTAAATAATTTTCATCATGATCATCTTTAAACCACAAAAAGAGATTGATAACAGCTTGGTCACTTCTTAAACCTGGGTTTCCAAAAATTGCTTTTTAAGTAAGTTTTCTAATGATACTAAAACATATTTTCTTACATTTTGAAATTTTTAATACCCAGATTTAACAAGTCGCCAATCTGTTATCAATCTCTTTTTGTGGTTTAAAGATGATCATGATGAAAATTATTTAAATTTATTTTGCCTAAAATTTGGCATATTGTGCACAATTATAACGCATAATTACGCATATTTATTGTACACAATAGTACGCACAATAATTGCGCATAATATTACGCATATTTTTTGTGCACAATATTGTGCGTAATTTTTTTGACGCATAATATTGTGCATATTAATTGTGCGTAAAAAATATGCGTATTTTTTGTGCACAATTTTACGCATATTTATTACGCACAATATTGTGCATTTTATTTTTACGCGTAATAATTATGCGTAATTAATGTGCATAATATTGTGCGTAATAATATTGTGCATGTTATTGTGCGTAATTGTGCATAATATTGTGCGTAATTACGCATAAAAATTACGCACAATTACGCACAATATTGTGCACAATATTACGTAATACTCGTGACGCGCACCCAATACATTTTAATAAAAATTACCTTCTTACGCTTTTTACCTTAATACTGAGGTATTTTTCGTCTTATTAGAAATTTAATTCAAACATTTACTTCACTTGTAGGTTTGACTCAAGTCATTTTAGGTAGAGATTATCAGAAAAAAGAACAAGTTATCAAATTAGGAGAAATTTACGAACTTAGCACACTCATTGCTTTATTGGCGATATATACTTTGAAAAAAGACAGCATGCAGCACGACTGAAAGAGTTAAATTCTAGTTTGCAGGTTCAGAAGATTTAATTTTTATTTGAATAAGGCACGTTTTCAACTCTTTAAAAAAATTTTTTTAGATGCTAAAGGTATAGGTTAAAAAAATTAAATATATTTAGTATCAAGATTACAACAATTATCTGTGCTCAAAATACGTTTTAGACCAAATTTAATATAAATACTTTGTGCTTAGTTTTTAAAACAACTGTCGTTTGTGCTCAAAAATTGTGGATATTTTGAAATGAACTGAAATAAAATAGAGGAAATTTGAAAAATTGAAATTATATTTAATAATTTAATTTTAAATAAATTTGTCTTTTTTGTCCCGACTTATTAAAATCTATTGTACCGTACGAAGTTTCTCCTTTTATAATGCAATCTGATTAACGAATGAAAATTTTCGAGGTTATTTTCAGTTAAAAAATGTTTAGAGTCGTTAGATTTTGTCAAATTTAATACGAAGTTAATTGTTAATGGTAATGTCTATTTGGTTAGGTTCCTCACTTTTCTTTCTGAAATCAATAATTTCACTTAGGTCAGCACCGAACTTGAAGAGTCCATAAAAATCTTTGTTGAAGCGTAGAACTAAATGCATTGCTTCTTTTTTCCAATTCCAGAAGTAAACTTCTTTATCATAAACTGCCAGGTCTTGAACGAGTGTCGAAATGTTCTGTTTTTTTAATTGAGAAATAATAGCTGATTAATAGTTTACGATAAAAGATTAATTTGACGCTCACCTTAACAACAGTTACGTCAAGTGTTTTGTTTATCGACATGCCATTGATGAAAATATATTGAACACTTGAAAACTCTCGTAGTGCTTTCTTTATAACCGCTGACTTAAAGTACTCTGCCGATGAATACATGAGTGATTGATCGGGAGTGACAATTAACACATCAGTGTCATTGATCTTCTCATGTTCGAAATCAATGTGGGGTCTTGATGTCACGTAAAGTGTCATTATAAAATTTATCGCAACTCCCGCCAGGATGCCGAATTCCAAGCCAAGCAGAAGACTTACAATAAATGTGGCCAAAAATGGAATAATGTCTACACGTTTTGTTCGATAAATTTCAAAAACTTCGTGTATCTCTATCATTGAAATCATTGCAGCAATAATTACAGCCGCCAAAGTAGTTTTTGGAATGAAGTAAAATGTTCCAGTTAAAAGTCCCAAGGCGAGTAGCACCAAAACACCAGTAACCTAAGAATTATAATTTAATACACGAAATATAAGCAGTTTTTTAAGGTCACTCACTACACCACCGAGAGTTGTTTTGACACCCGAACTATGATTGACAGCTGTTCTAGTGAATGATCCTGTGATTGGTATCGATTGGAAAAATGATGATGCAACATTGCACAGTCCCAATGCGATCATTTCTTGCGTAGCATCAACTACTTTTCCCTTGCTAAAAGCTTTTGCTATTGCAACACTTTCCAGAATTGATACTAGTGGAAGTGTAACCAATGACAACCCTAGAGCACGAAACATGTCCATGAAATAATATTTTTCACCATTAATTTCAGTCTCGGTTGGCGGAACTTGAAACGAAGGTAACCCTTCTTTGATTGTTCCGGTTAGTCGAAAGGGATCGCTCCCGTTAAGATGAAAAGTGTATGCAACAATCATTCCGATAATCACAACAATTGCGTTCCTTGATATAGAGATATATTTACTAAATACTGGCCATCGAGAAAGGTATGTTGGTTTTTTTAATGCAAAAAGCAAGGCAAGTGAAATTAGTCCTAAAATTGTATCACTCGGTTCAATCTCATCCAAGTGTTCAAAAACATTTTTCCAACTTGGAATAAATTCATTTGAGCTCCCACTCTTTATGCCAAGCAGTGGCTTAATTTGTCCACTAGCTATCGTTATTGTCGCCGATGTGGTAAATCCAATTATTGTTGGGGTACTTATAAATTGTACTAAAAATCCTAAATTTAACACTCCCAGTAAAAGAATTACAAGGCCACTAAGGAATGTCCCTGTAAAAGTAATTTAACTGTAAAATAAAAAAATTTGTGCGTAAATTACTAACCTAGCACAGCAAAATCATTGTTTAAACCCTTGACGGCCGAATAAATCATTAAAGACATAATGGCTGTAGGACCGATGGTAATGTCTTTGCAACTTCCAAAAAATGTGTACATAAAGCATCCCATGAAGCCTGAATACAATCCATATTCAGGTGAGAGCCCGGCAACAACTGCATATGCTATGCCTTGTGGAATGGCGGTAAGACCTGTGTAGAAAAAAATTTAATAATAAAGCATATTTTGAGAAAATAAATAAATAAATTTATGATTTAAGAATAATTTTTCCGCTATTATCTTTTCAAAAGTTATTAATCGTAGCAGTTCATTATCATTTCTTCATTATTGTTTTGACTGTTTCGTGCACCACTTGATTGCACGCGAAATTGACTAAATAAATAAATGTTAAACTCACCGACAGAAAGACCAGCTACTGCATCTTGAAGAAAAAATGACTTTTCATACTTAGGCAGCCACTCTAATATCGGTAGTCTGCGTTTTAGGGTCTTAACGCTACAACAGTTTCCAAGTCCATGTGATAATATCTCGCAAATGTTTGGGAAATTCTCACTATAAGGTGCGTCATTTTCATCGTTAATTCCTGTATTTTGTGTGTCTGTAAAAATTGATTAAAAAATTTTGTGAGTTGAAGCAAGTGTGTGGAAGCAATGACGGGTCAACTTAAAGAATTACGCGGTGGCAAAAATAAACAATTTTTTTTGAAATTTTCGGTCACAATTAGTTATCGAATAAGAAGAATTTAATTTTACTTTGTATAAAAAATTCATAAATTTAAATTGCAAGCACTCATAAATTCCAACTTTTTCAATAATTTTATCAAATTACTGATTAATTTCATTATGAAAAGCACGTGCCGAGTTAAAAAAATAAATGTGAAGGTTTCTTCTTCTTCGGGTTCTTCCACTGAGTTTTATACTTTAACTGAACTGATAAAATGTTAACATTCGATAACTTCAGTGTCAATTTTTCTATCTACAAAATTCAATTACGACATAATACTAAAATCCTTGAATTATCAGTTGAAGTGGTTTGATTTATATTTGACATTGTAGACGTCACAATAAAT
The DNA here is from genome assembly GCA_038502055.1 of Tanytarsus gracilentus. Lineage (NCBI taxonomy): Eukaryota > Metazoa > Arthropoda > Insecta > Diptera > Chironomidae > Tanytarsus > Tanytarsus gracilentus. The sequence goes on along the minus strand of JAXRKN010000045.1, from coordinate 767,299 downwards.
ATGTTAAAAAAGTTTACATGGAAGATCGCAATTTTATTTCATTCACTTTTTTGTTAAGGTGAAATTACTTTTATAGAAAAAAAATTTCCATCAACAGTTAAAAGTGATGATTATTTTATTAAATTGTTAGCGGTTTCATGTGACTCGATTAGTAAATTTTGCAAGTTTCTATCAATATTGCAATTTGTTTTAAAAATTACCATAGCAAAGAAAATATTTTTACATTTTTCTCTATATTTCTTTAATATTTTTTTAAAATATTTTTAAAATTTTTAAATATTAGAAACACAAACGCCATGCACCACAAATATTTGAATAATTCACAACTGTTCACTCTTACTATTCGTTTTCATTGACTTAAGTTCTAAATCGAGCTCGTTTGAATTTTTATCACTATTTCCCATTCTTAAATATATTTTTTGCAAAATTTGTTAAGTAAAATAAATTAAGATTCACTTTCACTTGTTTAATGTTGTCTTATGAAAAATCCGCGATCGATTGACATGTGTTTAAATGAATGAATCGAAAGCTAATGTTCGAGCGAGAATTTAAAGCTGAACAGGCCGAGCGATAACAAATCGTAATCGTTTCTCTCACTCTCTTGAAAATTTTGTACTATTTAAAATCATTACCATAGGCTAGACAAGTATATACTATCAGTGGACTCTTTCAATTATGCAATGTTCAAAAAATTCTTCAACGAGAATGAATTTCTGAATTTGTCGATGTGGTGCGGGGATTTTTTGATTCTTTATCAAACACTTGAAACTTACTTCTAAATATTGGAGAGTATTCAGTCATCGAAGTATATCACAAGGGAGTGTCTCGAGAGTAACTAAAAAATTATAAAGAACTGCTTAATTTTTACTTTAACATTTATCTTTTAGCTGATATCATTTTTGTGTTGTTTTTAATCTCTACCGGTTTTTTATGTACTTAACCGATATAGAAAATAGGATGAATGAAAATGGTCTGAACCGCAATGTCCGTATGTGAATGTATAGAACTGTACATGGAAGAAACTTTTATTTGTTTATGTTCGGAAAGCTTATTTAAAAAACTCTAAACGGTTTTCTGATTAAAAATAGTTTTTGTAAAAAATACATCGAGGATTTATACATATAAATAATAAATTTTTTAAAACTTATAAATTTAAACTTATAAAACTTATATAATAACATTTTTTATTTAATTTTTTCTTGACAATACATTGAAAATAAAACAAAAGTTCTGAAGTGGAATTTCTCACACTTTTATATTTAATCGATTTTTATTTTATTAAACTTTCATAGAAAGAAAAAATTTAAAAATCGATTTTCACATCCTTACATATTCAAGTGCAATCGAGTGAAGGAAAAACTTATAAAATATGTAGTGCTCTATTCCACAGGCTGGAGCCATGGGGGAGAAGGATGAGTAAAATTGTTCAACAAAATGTTAACATCACAGCCAGTAGGAGAAACATGAAATTTTATGTTATTTAAATATGTACAACTAATGCAAACTTTGTGAGGTAAAGTTTTGAAGCTTATTTTTGAATGATGATGTAACTCCCGCACTTTTAAGATACTTAGGTTTTAAGAAATTTTTTTTGAATTAATTTTCAGAAATATTTTTTAGTTTTTTATGACACCATTTGACTTCCTTAAAAAATAAATGACTCGTAAATAAAAAACATACAACGTATTGACACGCACAATTTATTTCTTCTAAAGGTAAAGCACGAGAAATAAAAATGAGATTATAAAACATATGTGTGTATGCATGCAGTAAATAAGAACAACCACAAACCAACTTCTATCCTTTTCATGCCTGTTGAACCTTCCCTTTTCTCTGATGTTGTACATGAAAACGTTGCCGCAAATTTTGGTGAACATAAATGAAAAAAGTTTGAATGAAGATATCAAAATTCTTAAAAGAGTTTGGTGGTTAAATTAAATTTTAAAAATACATAAAAATAAATCTGAATGCTTTTGAAGATTTTAAACTTTTAAACTTATAACGAACAGGAGTTGACCTATCTCCCCAACTTTTCATTTAATTCCCAATTTTCCGCTTGAGTTGCTTTATATATAATTTTGATTCATAGCCTCATGCTGAGGGTGAAGAATAAAAGGCAGAGTCATGGAGCTTTGTCAAAAATTCCATCGTTCATAAAATTTAAAAGAGCGCCAGGTGATGCGATGAAAGGAACTAATGGGAGGAAAAAATTAAGGAAGCGAAACATTTTTTTCATACAAATGAATTTTTATTAAAACAATTTGCAAACGTTCTTTGGAATGCCAATCTATATTAAATTTTACTAATAAAATAAAAATAAAAAATTTACACAATAAAATGCTCAACTTGTGACATGAAATTAATAACAAGTCTCAGCTCTCCAACGGATTGAATTGAGTTGTTTGTATGTAGAGTTGTTGTGAGAAAAAAGCTCTACATATCACGTTCCTCTTCCACTATTCATGGCAGTTTATGATGACTCGTGAGAAAAAAATAAAAAATGAGGAAAAAATTATGACGACTTTATAACTGCCGTATTTATACGACGATTCTGTCTGTCAAACGACTGCAAACATGGCTTTAATAAAATAATTTTCAAAATTTAAGCAATAAATTGAATAAGGTCAAAAAAATAAAAATCTTAAGAATTATTCAATTATTATTTTTCGATAGAAAAATTGTAATGTATTTTTGGCAATCCACCAATGATGGAAGTGATAATATTTAAAAAGTAAGAAACAAAGAATCCTAACAGCAGCCACGTGCTTTTAATATTTTCTCTCAAATTTTCACACTCTTTAAAAAAGTTCATATCGAGATTGCGCAATAGAATTTTAACCGATTCGAATCATCAAGTGTTTTTAGTTCATTAGTTGTAACCGCGTGTTGGTGTAAAAATCTCACGCATTTTTATTCAACATTAAATTAAGCTGGATTTTTAGCCCAAACCCTCGTAATCGGGACATGTTCACCGAGCCGACATATTATATGCATAAAATCTGTATATTATATGCATATAATATGTGTATAATATGCATATAATATGCAGATTATCTAAAAATCTGCATATTTATATTTATTTTTAAAATTTTATCTATATTATATCATATTAATCTGCGTATAATATGCGTATAATCTCATATTATATATCAAATAATACAGAAAAATTATATAATATGGATATAAATTTTAATAATTATTGATTATACCTATTTATCTATTTTATATATTTTATGCATATTTTATAAAATATTATACAAAATTTAAAAATCCGAAAAACAATAATCATAATACATAAAATATTTGCAGTAAAATTTCATTATTTTTTCAATGGAACATACTAAAATAAAATTAATTCCAAAATTTGAAGAAAAATGTTTTATTGAAATATTTTAAACTCAACTGAAAACTTGTTAAAAAAACAATCATTTGATACCCAAGTTGAGAATCTCGACCTGCAGTTATCAACCACTTTAATGCGTTGAAGGTGATTTGAGCCTTCGAAAAATATATGAAAATTGTTAATCTTTAACTCGAATTTCAAGATTTACCTGACTAACATATATGAACAATATATCATTAGAATCCATTTGTAATTACAAGTCTGATACAATCATATATCATCAATGCATTACTTTATCTTATTCTAACATACCTAAAAGATGAAAATACAAAATTTTACTCAAATATTTTATTATTATATCATAAAATGTATACTATACCAGATATTATATAAATTATATCTATAATATTTTAAAAATATGCAAAAAATATAAAATACCTGCATACAATATGCGTATTATCTGCATAAATATATATAAAATCTCGTATAAACACATATTATATCAGATTTTTTCTTATATATTTTATATATAATATGCAGATTATACGCATATTATACGCAGATTTAATATGCATATAATATGCAGATGAAAATTTTAAAAATAAATCCTCATATAATATGCAGATTTTTAGATAATCTGCATATTATATGCATATTATACACATATTATATGCATATAATCAATTTTATGCATATAATATGTCGGCTCGGTGAACTACACTCTCGTAATCATTTTTTTGTTCAAAGGAATTTTTTTATCCTTCATTGAATTGTCAATCTGCTCTTTCCACCCACGTGCGATGAAAATCATTTCAAATTCCGTCTTTTCAACTGTTTCTTCTTTCGGTCCCTCATGACTTGTCATTCCGCGCAAAAAAAGTTTTGGAAAGCTTAAAAGCAATTTTCGACCAGCCTCAAATTGAGCGAGTAAAAGGACGATCGGTGCAAATAAAAAGATGCAGAGGACATCAAAAAAGTTGCTAAACACCATGTAGGCATTAAACTGAATCGGTCGGAGTCCTTCCTTCTCATAAAAGTACCTTTGAGTTTTTCGCACCATACTTTGATCGGGTTCAATGAGCGGTAAACTCCAGCGACTCCCAACAACTTCCTCACAGTGAGCATATCTGTTATTCAACTGTGGTTGAAAGCGCGGCAACGATTTTGGGTAAAGAATCTTGCGAATCTTTTGTGACTCGAAAAACTGTGAAAATGCAATTATGGCTGAATGATAAGTTCCATAGTTTAAACCAGGCCCTTCTGGCTTGTATCCTTTCTCAAAGTAAAGTCTTAAATAGCTTTCAACCGAATTTATAGTTCCGTTAAAATTCTTTTGTAAATATGAAATTCCCATTTCACCAGGAATGCTTTCCATGCCGCATGCGGAAATAATATAAAGTCCTTTTTCGCGAGCTGCTTGGTCATATTTTAGTTGCATTTTGTCAATGAATTGAGGCTCGCCTGTGATGTCAACATGATTTGTTCCATTTTCAATGCAAGCTTTTACAACAGCTTCACCATAGAGATGGTATGGACCGCAAACATTTACGATGACTTTGGCTTGTTTTGCCATCTCCGCCAAAGATTCTTCATCCGTAACATCAGCAATGATTATCGGAATTTTAGATAAGTCAGCATTAATTTTGCTACCAGAATCTTTCAAAGTTTCCTCAAGTTTAGCTCTATTTCTACCTGCAACCGCCCACCGCATGCCTTTCAATATATCGACCGATTTTCTAACTGCATACCTTCCAGTGAAGCCCGTACTTCCAAAAATAATCACATCGAATTTTCTCTCCATATCGTGTATGCTTATTGTGGATTAAATGATATATTTTACGATGACCTTGACAGGGAATATTTCGAGAATTTTCTGAATTATAAATTAATTATTACAATTAGCACCGATGAATCACAATGTTATGATGAATTTAAAAATTGTTTTTAAAAAAGTACAATTTTTTTGATCTGCCAAAGCACTTTATAAAGTAGGAAGTTAAAGTCCGACTGAAATGAAAATAAATTTTTAAATCTTTTTGCTATTCTTTCACTACCACATGTCAAAATTTTTTTATAAGTAGATGTGTAGAAAATGTTTTCATAAAATGTGTGCTGACCAAAATATTCACGCATGTGTTGAAGATCATGAGCCACTCAAAAGCTTTTCGGTCGTACGAAGAATACTTTTCAAACATTTGTGGATATGATTTTTGAGATTTATGCATTGAAGAAAAAAATTATCAAAAATCAACTAATCTACTTTTTAATTATCTTAATAGAATTAATATAAAAAAAAATCTGAATTTAAAAAGATGCCTTATTTTATGTAATATAACTGCTAAAATGTATCGAAAAATAGCTTTAACAAATTATGATCCAATTTTGAAGCTTTATAATATTTTTGTGAATGACATTTGAGCACAGTCCAATCGAAGTTAAAAACAGTCTGAAAAGTTTATTTTCTATTCAAATCTCTGAAGAACTTTATCCTGTTGAATAACCCAAAAGCTTCACAACGTCAACAAATGATTTTCATCTCTTGGATGCTCATTGGAAAATCTTTTATTTAAACTTTTTCTAGTCTCTTTTTGTATACTTCTTAACATTCATATTATTTCTACGGCAACCGGAAATTGGGTGTTTCAAAATAAAATTATACTCACTGACCGAAAAAATTTCCTTTCCTTTCTTTTCTCAGAAATAAATGACTTTATAACAATAAAAAAACCTTTTTATTATTTTCCTCAATAAAAAAACAAAAATATGCAATTTTAAGAGCTCTGCTCTCTTTTGTTTTCGGTTTTCAGTTTCACTTAAAAACAAACTCTATAGAACTGAGTTTTTATCGACGACCTTATAAATCGCAACATATTTAAATATTTTCCCAGACTCACCTACAAACGTCATTTTCATCGAGAATACTCGAGGCAATTTAAGAAGATCATCATCACGTCTAAGTGAAAGCCACAAAATGTTCATGTTTCACATGTACGTGAATAGCTTGGTTGAATTGAGAGCCATTAGAAGTGAATTTAGTGGTGGTATGCACTAATTCACACATAAAAGTGTCTGGAGTAATCATTATAGTAATGTTGTTCTAGAATAGCTATGCTTTCATATTAAAGTTTTAGGATTAAATATCAATTTCTCGACAAAAACATTGAAGAAATTTAATTTTTGAAAGTAAGGAAAATATAAATATATTTATACACGTTTAATATAAATTAGGATAAATTGTTTAAATTCGAATTTCATCATTCAATAGCAAAGTATGAAATTAATTGCATGTTAACATTTTTAGCGTAACCCACAAAGTGGTGTAACGCTTATATGCTCGTGATTCCGTCCGTCCGTCCGTCCGTCCGTCTGCACAAGCGAGATCTCGGTCCCTGGACCAGCTAGAGACTTCTAGTTTTCGCCAGATGGTAGCTCTTAGGGTCTATATGTGCAGGCACTGACTATTTTTTGAGTCATGACCTATGGTCGTGCCATGGACGGCCATAACGTCCATTTTTCATACAAATTTTCTCTTATATGGCTTCATGGGTATCGTTGAACTCGTGATTGGACCAGAAATCGATTGGCATTGATTCGTAACTTGACCAGGAATCGATTGACATACATATTTTCGGTCGTGACCTATGTCTGCCACAGACAGCCAAAATGCCATTTTCAACTAGCCTGGTACGAACTCGTGATTGGACCAGGAATCGATTGATATAGATGATTTTTGAGGAATGTCCATCATGGCCGGCCAGCAGTGCCACGGACAGCCAAAATGTCCATTTTTCAGAACTATGGCTTCATGTATCTCGTTGAACTCGTAATTGGACCAGGAATCGAATGGAATTGATGATTTTTGATGAATGTCCATCATGGACGGCCAGTAGTGCCACGGACAGCCATAATGTCCATTTTTCAGAACTTTGGCTTCATGGGTATCGTTGAACTCGTGATTGGACCAGGAATCTATTGACATAGATGATTTTTGATAAACGCTAATCAAGGCCGGCCAGTAGTGCCACGGACAGCCAAAATGTCCATTTTTCAGAACTATGACTTCATGGGTATCGTTGAACTCGTAATTGGACCAGGAATCTAATGACATAGACGATTTTTGAGGAATTTGCGAACAGGACTGTGTCCGGATTGACTTAAACTCATTTTTTATGCACTTGATTTTCCAACACTGATCTGTTACAAGTGGGTTACGCGGCAACACCCACGTGTGGGTTTTGAAACATTTTTTTCTCTATGGTTCATAAATAAATCTCCAATAAAATTATGCAAACACATAAAACAAAATATATTTTTATGATCTACATGCTCATTAAATTTCCATTTTATTCAATACAAAAAATAATTGATAATGATGACATTTTCGAGCATGTACGCATGTTGGTGAATAAATAAATCATTAAAAACATCTTGCCACGTCAGTCGCTTGAAATGCTCTTGTGAGAGTTTGAGAGTTCGTGAACAACAGCGAAGTGTCTAAATTCGTTCATGCCTCAATATAACAGCTTTCGGCAGCATAATTTTATCAAAGATGTTTGCAGAATATTTTGATATAAATTAATGGCACATATTGATTGAAAACATCCGCGAGAATGTTTGCTTATGATGCTAGACAGGAAATTAGCATCAACATAAATGTGCTTTGAACAATATCTCTTAAGTATCTCACGTCACATGAAATCAAACCTTTTTTCATAAACCCGAAATCCCTCAGCAAATTTACAAAATTAAGAGATAAACAAGGAAACGCTTGCTCAATATTTCATGCTATATTCAGTTATTTCCCTAAAGTGCTCGAGCTTTTTTTGTACACAAAATTAAGTGGTTAATGTTCATCTAACATGTAAATTAAAGTGGATTGTGATGGTTATAGGGGCGGTATCAGAAAATGTGTTGCTATGTTGATGATGTTAATGGAGTGCTTAACCTTAGAATTTCAATGTTGTTTTGCTATCATGTTGAGGTTAACTTAAGTGAATAGTTTGAAGTTTAAAGTAAGTTATTAAAAGTAAATATCATGAGATAATCGCAAATCCTTTCCATTACTCTTTTGTTGACTCTTGATGAAACTTTTTAGCGTAACCCACAAAGTGGTGTAACGCTTATATGCTCGTGATTCCGTCCGTCCGTCTGTCCGTCCGTCCGTCCGTCCGTCCGTCTGCACAAGCGAGATCTCGGTCCCTGGACCAGCTAGAGACTTCTAGTTTTCGCCAGATGGTAGCTCTTAGGGTCTATATGTGCAGGCACTGACTATTTTTTGAGTCATGACCTATGGTCGTGCCATGGACGGCCATAACGTCCATTTTTCATACAAATTTTCTCTTATATGGCTTCATGGGTATCGTTGAACTCGTGATTGGACCAGGAATCGATTGGCATTGATACGTAACTTGACCAGGAATCGATTGACATACATGATTTTTCGAGTCGTGACCTATGGTCGTGCCACAGACAGCCAAAATGTCCATTTTTCAGAACTATGGCTTCATGGGTATCGTTGAACTCGTGATTGGACCAGGAATCGATTGATATAGATGATTTTTGAGGAATGTCCATCATGGCCGGCCAGCAGTGCCACGGACGGTTGCGGGACTTGGACACCGCACAATAATATGCATATTAATATGCACAATAATATGCATATTAATATGCTAGAAAGTATGCATATTAATATGCATATTTTAGAGTTGCATATTATTGTGCATATTAATATGCATATTATTGTGCATATTAGTATCCAACTTTAAGAATATGCACAATAATATGCATATTAATATATTTATTTTATTTTTGATTAACGCGAGAACTATGGTAAGGACGAAAGCTGCGCTGGTTTGCGTTGGTCCAAGCTGAAAAATTCTGGAGAATATTTTTTTCAGAATTTTTGGAGAACGTTTTTTGGAAAAATACTGGAGACTTTTTTTTCTCTAGAATTTCTGTGAAATTCTGCAACCTACTTTTTAATGAATTTTTTAGTGCATTAATAAAAATGTACGAAAAAATCCTCAAAATACTCGTAGACATATATTAATGATAACACATTTTTAACAAAAATTATTTTTCAAAGGGTGTTCTATCATCACTCTGATTTTTCAGGCACTGTAATACGATTTCCCTTTTACAAAATTTTTTCTTAGGAACTTCTCTAAAAATTTTGTGTGGTGGCTAACGCATAACCAAGCCTTTCAACTTGGACAGCGCAGCTTTCGTCCTTACCATAGTTCTCGCGTTAATCAAAAATAAAATAAATATATTAATATGCATATTATTGTGCATATTCTTAAAGTTGGATACTAATATGCACAATAATATGCATATTAATATGCACAATAATATGCAACTCTAAAATATGCATATTAATATGCATACTTTCTAGCATATTAATATGCATATTATTGTGCATATTAATATGCATATTATTGTGCGGTGTCCAAGTCGCAGACTCGCCACGGACAGCCAAAATGTCCATTTTTCAGAAATATGGCTTCATGTATCTCGTTGAACTCGTAATTGGACCAGGAATCGAATGGCATTGATGATTTTTGATGAATGTCCATCATGGACGGCCAGTAGTGCCACGGACAGCCATAATGTCCATTTTTCAGAACTATGGCTTCATGGGTATCGTTGAACTCGTGATTGGACCAGGAATCTATTGACATAGATGATTTTTGATAAATGCTAATCAAGGCCGGCCAGTAGTGCCACGGACAGCCAAAATGTCCGGATTGACTTAAACTCATTTTTTATGCACTTGATTATCAAACACTGATCTGTTACAAGTGGGTTACGCGGCAACACCCACGTGTGGGTTTTGAAACATTTTTAATGTTGACTCGTAAATTATTCTTCGTAAAGTTTTTTTATTTAAAAGTTTTAATTGAAGTCAACATTTCCGTTTGGACTTTATATATATATATTTACTCAAAAAGGAATTTACTTAGCTAATTAAATCAGAGAACGAACCCATAACTTTATTGTTGCTATCAAATCCTTTTAAATTCTCTCGATAATCCTTTATCATCCTTTTTTCAGTTAGTTCAAGCAGAATTCATTGAGCGAGGTTCACTTTTCTTATCATAACTCGACAGTAAACTTTTTTCTTTTATTGCCTCTTTTTTTGGATTTCATTCAGACAGACAATAATGCGTAATAATATAGAAATCAGGACAATAAACCCTGATTTCATTTTGAAAGGGACTTTTTGAATGAAATTTCCAAAAGATTTGCTGATTGTCGGCACAAATGATATTTTCCAATTTATCGACCTAAATTCGATCCCAAAATGTATCTTCAAGACTTAAAAGAAAAAAAATGTTTCAAAACCCACACGTGGGTGTTGCCGCGTAACCCACTTGTAACAGATCAGTGTTTGAAAATTAAGTGCATAAAAAATGAGTTTAAGTCAATCCGGACACTTTGGCTGTCCGTGGCAGTCCTGTTCGACCATTCCTCAAAAATCATCTATGTCAATAGATTCCTGGTCCAATCACGAGTTCAACGATACCCATGAAGCCATAGTTCTGAAAAATGGACATTATGGCTGTCCGTGGCACTACTGGCCGTCCATGATGGACATTTATCAAAAATCATCAATGCCATTCGATTCCTGGTCCAATTACGAGTTCAACGATACCCATGAAGCCATAGTTCTGAAAAATGGACATTTTGGCTGTCCGTGGCACTGCTGGCCGTCCGTGATGGACATTCCTCAAAAATCATCTAAATCAATCGATTCCTGGTCCAATCACGAGTTCAACGATACCCATGAAGCCATAGTTCTGAAAAATGGACATTTTGGCTGTCTGTGGCACGACCATAGGTCACGACTCGAAAAATCATGTATGTCAATCGATTCCTGGTCAAGTTACGAATCAATGCCAATCGATTTCTGGTCCAATCACGAGTTCAACGATACCCATGAAGCCATATAAGAGAAAATTTGTATGAAAAATGGACGTTATGGCCGTCCATGGCACGACCATAGGTCATGACTCAAAAAATAGTCAGTGCCTGCACATATAGACCCTAAGAGCTACCATCTGGCGAAAACTAGAAGTCTCTAGCTGGTCCAGGGACCGAGATCTCGCTTGTGCAGACGGACGGACAGACGGACGGACGGACGGAATCACGAGCATATAAGCGTTACACCACTTTGTGGGTTACGCTAAAAAGGAGCATCATTTAAATTGATTTGAATCATTCCTGGAAGCGTTTTATTTTTTCTTCACAGTGAACAATACCTATTTATGAAAATGTGACACCGTTAGCTAGGCTGACAGACTTACTTCTCAAATTATATTGAGAAATGAGAACATTGCAAGACTAATTTATGCGATAGGAATGATTTTTTTACTTAGCATCAATAAGTAAACGGGCATAAGAGATAAATGTCGGTGATAGATCTTGAAGGTAAAAACCGTTAAGAAAGCACGTTTAAGGTACAAATTTTTTCGATATCAATCTTCTTATAAATAAACCATTATAATTTTTTTTTGTATTTTAATGAGTTTATTTTTTGCTTTAAAGTTTCGCAGCTGTTGATTTTTCTTTAAATTTGTTGTGTATTTTCTGCGAAATATATTTTCATTGCAATGTTTCGAAATGAATCAATAAATAAGAGTAAATTATGCGAGGGAAAATTTTAATAGCAGTAATTTTTTACAATTCAATTAACAAATTTAATTAATTTTCGCAGACTTTTCTGTATAAATTTAATTTCAATAATTTTTCATTTTTTTTGTTAAGCTCATTATTGATGATTCATTAATAAACGAGAGAAACAAAAAAATCTTTTTAACTGTTGCCAGCATTTATTGTTCATTAATATTTAAAGAATGAATGTACAGCAACGTGGTTGTTCATCTGCCTTTATTATCGGCACAGTTTTTATTTCAACATTACGTTGGAACTTATTTTCTAGCTAATTGAAATCGCATGAGCTTTAAAATGAAGGAAGAGGAAATTTGCATATTTTCAACGCCTCTTCGAATGAGGAAAACTTTGTAACTTTTTTGATTGCGCTTAAATTTTCCTTTCTCAAATTTACTTCATCAAAAGCAATAAAGAAAAAGTTTATAATCAGCTTATCCTTCTTTTTTGGTTAGATAAAAGATTTTTTCAGAGCTTGTAAAGGATGACGAAAAAGTTTTATTTTGGAAATTGACTAGATATTTTGTTTTTTAATATTTGAGGAAAGTCGCACATTCTATTCTCCCTATTAAGAACTTTTTGTTCCCTAGAAAATCATGAAAAATTAACCATGTCTAAATAAAATAAAATTCAAAATTTTTTAAATTTTTTTGGTAATTTCTGCAAATATAAATTTGATGAATTTTAACTTAACTGAAATTTCAAACCCCAAAAATTATGAAACTCAATTATGCAAAATTTCCTAAAAAGTTTTACCTCCCTTAAATCACCGACAAATCCTCAAATCTGCTTGTTAATATAATTAAAAGCTCATTTAAAGTTTTAAAATTGCTCATAATTGGTCTGATGAGAATTTCGTGTTAAATTTTCCCTCACAATCAATTCACAATCTTTAATGGAATCGGAAAAAAATTCCTCGCTCTTTCAAATTTTCCTGCATGCAAATCACAAGAGAACTGCAACATCTTATAAAACTTATTCTATGACTTAGTAAGAAAAAAACTTTTTCGTTATTCCCTATTTTGTTCAGTGTATGATAAAAAGGAAAAGTTGTGCAAAGTGAACTTTATCTTCAGATCCTTCAAGTGAACACTTGAGTCACAACCATAAGATTTACTCCTGCATAGGAAAAAGTTTATGCAAGAAAAATTAGTTTCACAAGATATGCATCATGCAGTTTAATCAGATTTTACTTAAGCGAAGTGTCTAGCATGACATAATTCTATTATAGAAAACTAGAGATGGGATGAACATGTGAATGAAGTAAGCTTAATTAGCTTTTAAATTTTTAACTCAAGTTAATTTCCGCCGGTCTTAACTCTGTAACCTTTTTTAAATTGATTTGTGAAATTTAATTTTAAAAAAATCTTTTTCTAAGTTTTTTTGAAGAAAATTTCATATTTTTTATACCAATACAATGCAATGTAATAAGTGAATCATTATGCAAAAAATCTTTTTGCTTACAATTCTGCTTGAAAATACTTGCGTATCAATATGCGAATATTAAGAGAAGGATGGAAGAATAAATTTTCTCCTCGAAACTTTGAAGTGACTTTATCCTCCCAACTCCACATGCTCACACACTTTTCTTGATTCAATCAAAAAGCTTTTAAAGGTATATAATACCGTATGTCTTGATCCACTTACCATTCATATTTTTTGATCATGGTGTGGTTAACCAGGGGTGGAAAAATGCAATTTTTTAAAGCTATTTTAAAAATTTCAAAAAGTATTTTAAGCTATTAGCTTCGAGAAATTTACTTCAAAAGACCAAAACCACAAAACTCTCCGATTGAAATGTCACTAAGATATATGTAAACAACGTCTCATGTTGACATTTCAGAAGCCTGACATTCTTTAAGAAAGAGAATTCCTTTCAACATTTCCATATGAATCGACTCATATTACAATATAAGACGTGAGCATATGTGTGAATGACATTTTTTTGAATGAAAGAAAGCAATATCAGGCGACTGTTATGTGTAAATGTAAATGCGGAATATTCTTCCTTTCTACCCTTATTCACCTTCCACATGTATGAATCAACTCTTATTATGTGAAAAAACTTCGACAACAATGGCATCATTGGTTGAAGCCACATAAATAAATTCCTTTGCTGAATGAAAAGAATAAATTGTTTTGTATATTAATTTGTTCTTTGCCTCTTTTCATTTCTGAACTTGTTGATATCACAATTTTTCTTGAATATTCTCTGTTGATAAACATTAGTATTATCATGTTTATTGCGAGATGGAAACGTGAAGAAAAAAAATCTCGTGAAAGAAATCTTAGCAATTAAACTGTGTTTAAAATTGGAAAATTATTTCATCCTAAATTTAACTCGTTTAGAATAAGAATGAAGCTTTTCAAGAGATTGTAAAAAAAGTTTTATTTTAAAGGTTAAACATTTCTAAAAAAGGAAAAATAAATTAAATTATGAAACCTTTTTAATAGCTTGAGGGTATTCGGCTGAATAAGTTGTTGTTGTTGTAATTACAAAAATCGAGTTTTTCCTTAGATTTTGCTGCAAAGCAGTTAAAGACTATTTTTTATTAAATTCTTTGTGGTCTCTTCTTTCTATAAACACTTTTAGACCAGCCATAAACTTTCTATATGAAGCAGGAAATTTTTTTTAAAAATTAACTAATGTGACACGGAAAATTTTTTCATCTGGCCGATCGACTAAACGGATCAAATCAATTAAGTATAAAATTCCAAACACTTAATTTTAGTTAGTGTACAAGTTGTACTATGTAAGAAAAATCATAAAAAAATTCCACAAAGCTTAATTAAATTTTAATTAATTAAAATTGAATTGTCACGTTAGTTATCAACAAAATCTTTTAATCTTCATTTTGGAACGGCTGCAAACTTTTAGGAACCTAAAAGTTAAATTTTAAAATCAGTTTTGGAACTTTAATTAATAATCCATAATGAAATTAGTACAAGATGTATTCAGGAAAATTAAAAACTATCATTTTTAAATCGCATTTTTTAAAACTCAACTCCACCTATTCAGCCGAATACCCTTGAGGTCTATTTAAAGCTTTTAAAAATAATTATTATTTGTTTCGGTTATTAATTAATTTTGTATTAAACATTTAAAAGGCTCACGATTATTTAATGAAGCTGCAACGAATTAAAGATCAAATACTTTTTTTAAAAGAATAAATAGAAAAACAGAATAGGGACTTTAAACCTTCCCTCTTATAAATTCAAAGTATATTTTAAACTGTCTGAAAGATAAATTAATAAATGTAAACAGGATTTATTAAAGAACGTAGCTTGGCGTTAACCTTTAGAAATCTTTACAATACTGTAAATGCAAATCTCCTCGACTACGACTGTGACAGGTGAGTAATGTCTTAAAATATACGGCTTTTGTTGCGATAATAATCAATGCCAAGAAGTTGTTATTAAAAAAAATTGCTGAAATGCTTTTCTCATCGCAAACAAGTGATTTAAGGGAACAGCATTGAGATATAAATTTAACGATCTAAAAATCACGATGTAGAAGTGTCTTTTAAGACGTCTTCTTAAACATAGAAGCGTGACAAAAGAAGATTGATGGCTGAAAAATTTATTAAATTTCTGCTGTTATTGTTGATGTGGGTGGGTCTCGTGAAAAAAATTTCGAATATTTTTCAAAAAATCTTTGGTGATGTCAGCAAAGCAAAAAATGAAAATAAAATTTAAAAAGATTTTTTAAAAATTATCCAACCCTCACACGGCAATGAATTGCACATACAATGTTACACCCCAAACCATGAAAAATAACGATTAATATTTTTTATTTTACCTTCATAAAATTCACATGATTCATATCTCACATGCTGTGCGAATTTCTTGCGAAAACTGCATGTAAGTCGAGTTGATGTTTGCAATTTTTTCTCTTATCGCAAGCGATGCACACGCTGTGCTAAAATGCAATCATGGTTAACAGAGCAAAGTACCCAGTGAACGATAGTGCAGGAAAAATATTTAATTTTCCACTTGAAAAGATGCGCCAATGTCGAGATGGTACGGAAAATTTCAATTTTCAAATTCATTTGCTATGTTCAATTCCATTTCCACTCATTTATTCTACCTCTCATTGCAACACCATCAGTTGCCACTGACTCAATATTTTTAGCGTAACCCACAAAGTGGTGTAACGCTTATATGCTCGTGATTCCGTCCGTCCGTCCGTCTGTCCGTCCGTCCGTCCGTCTGCACAAGCGAGATCTCGGTCCCTGGACCAGCTAGAGACTTCTAGTTTTCGCCAGATGGTAGCTCTTAGGGTCTATATGTGCAGGCACTGACTATTTTTTGAGTCATGACCTATGGTCGTGCCATGGACGGCCATAACGTCCATTTTTCATACAAATTTTCTCTTATATGGCTTCATGGGTATCGTTGAACTCGTGATTGGACCAGAAATCGATTGGCATTGATTCGTAACTTGACCAGGAATCGATTGACATACATGATTTTTCGAGTCGTGACCTATGGTCGTGCCACAGACAGCCAAAATGTCCATTTTTCAGAACTATGGCTTCATGGGTATCGTTGAACTCGTGATTGGACCAGGAATCGATTGATATAGATGATTTTTGAGGAATGTCCATCATGGCCGGCCAGCAGTGCCAAGGACAGCCAAAATGTCCATTTTTCAGAACTATGGCTTCATGTATCTCGTTGAACTCGTAATTGGACCAGGAATCGAATGGCATTGATGATTTTTTTATGAATGTCCATCATGGAAGGCCAGTAGTGCCACGGACAGCCATAATGTCCATTTTTCAGAACTATGGCTTCATGGGTATCGTTGAACTCGTGATTGGACCAGGAATCTATTGACATAGATGATTTTTGATAAATGCTAATCAAGGCCGGCCAGTAGTGCCACGGACAGCCAAAATGTCCATTTTTCAGAACTATGACTTCATGGGTATCGTTGAATTCGTAATTGGACCAGGAATCTAATGACATAGACGATTTTTGAGGAATGGTCGAACAGGACTGCCACGGACAGCCAAAGTGTCCGGATTGACTTAAACTCATTTTTTATGCACTTGATTTTCAAACACTGATCTGTTACAAGTGGGTTACGCGGCAACACCCACGTGTGGGTTTTGAAACATTTGTTACGTTTATATACGATTCAATTAATCAAGTTGGTTCAAATTGATTTTCAGCGAAAGCTATTAAAAGCTGTTGAAGGTGTTTGGTCGATTAAGATTAAATTTTTCCGAGAAATGTTTTTGAAATGTTTTGTGTTACAATCTCGATGTTGAAACATCAAAATTTTCTATTTTCATCGGTCAGCACTCAGCACAAGAACCACACATACAACACCAACATAAGTTAATTTATTTCTTTCCTCTCTTCGGGCTATTAGGGCCATTTCCACCGTCCTTCATTCAGTTTGCTCCATCACTTGTTTACACAATGGACATATATGGATACCCTCCATTATCCTCGTCAGCTTAAATCGCTGCATGCGAAGTAATTTTTTTTTTGAGGTTAGAGTCAAAAATTTAAATAAGAGGAAAATCCAAAAGTTTTCTCGACAATAAACATTTCGAAGTACATTTAACAGCGAATAACGACTTGGAAACAATGTTGCTACGCATTCGGGAGGCATTGTTCAGAAAAGTTTTCGGCTTACGCTCATTACGATGGCTAATGCCTTGTTGAGTTTTGATAAAAAGCTTAATGAGTGCTTCTGAGCTCAGCTCTTCGGTAATTTTTTTAGAAAATGCCGAAAAAGTTTTACAAGCATTTCTAGAATTTATTCAAACAATGATGAAGACAAGGGGATAAATTCAAGAGTAAAATGAAAATTTTTACAGCTAATTTTTTGTTGAAATTTCATAAAAGTTTTCAGCCCTTATCGGCAACTTTTTACCTTTTTCGAGATGAAAATGATAAAAGGCTTTGGCACGAGATAAAATTTATGGATCCCTCCGGGTGTTGAAATTGTTTACAGTCGCAGTTGCTTCTGTTAAAAAAATATGCAAAAGTGATGAGGGATGGTCGGAAAAGCCTCGCATGCTTATCTAGTCAGGTGAAAGAAATCTCAAAAGAATTCCATGATAAATTTAAGAAATTTCATCATGCATCACTTAAAAAAAATATTAAGGACTGAATAAGTGAAATTTTAGGCGAAAAATTTTGAAAGACAAATGTCTATCCAATTTTTTAAATTAATTAATAAAATTTCCTTTTTTTAGTTTGACATTTAATAACGTATAAAGCTTTTATATAAAAATATCCTTATCATCATCAAATGTTTTAACGAGATGAGTAACGAGGGACAGCAGCAAAAAAGAGTGTAATCGTCCTCTTTAATCTGGCTTAATACCTTTGTTATCCATTGCTTCACCTTTCACTCTACGCTACAACTGATTTCAAATGAGATACTCTTCAACCGTCGTTAATTATGTAAAATTTACTTTTTAGATAACTTTTTTGAATTCTTTTAATTTTCTTTAGTCTGTGTAATGGTTCTTATCACAAAAAAAAATAATTTTAATAGTAACGAGCTTCAATTCATTCTCATCACAATAATCCTGAATGTCAAACCGCTATAGCCATCAGCGTGGAATGAATGTCAAGAGCAGACTCTTCGCACAGAATGTGCTATGGAGCAATCACGAGAATTTTCTCGGGAGAGAGATCCTCTGTTGGTGAAAACTCCATTTAATCTCCAGTGAAAAGAAAAATGAATCAAAAAGTTGGAATAAATTTGAATAATTTTTTCTCTCTTTTTCAACTAATAAGCAAAAACGGTTGTTGGTGTTGTTTGATCCTGAAATAGCATCAAATTTATTCATAGATGTTAAATGAAGCAGAATTCATGATAATGAAAAATCGCTTTAGGAAAATGAAGAAATGGCGATTAGAAATTTTTATTTTTATTTTTAGTTTTAAACCACTTTGTGTAATTTAAATTTTGCAGATGCAGATGCGAGGAAAACCCTGAATGTTCAAAAAGAGAATTTATCTCCATAAAATTCCGCTAACCGAGTTGTATTTTTATCCTGAAAGCAAAGCATTTCTCAGTAAAGCAAAAATCCTTGGCCAATAAAGTTTTTTGATATATATTTATTTTTAATTTTACAATTTTTTCCAACTCTTAAACTCAAAAATTAAAATTAAATAAGAAAACGTGAGTTTGTTAACTTTTAGCAATGTGGTTTAAAAATTTAAATAATATAAATACTTTACAAATTGATGGTACTCAATGTATTGTACGCGAAAGTCAATAAATAAAATAAAATGTTCTTAAGTGATGAATGAATGTATAAATATCCTGCAAAACTTTCTTGATTGTCGAAAATGATCATGAAAAGTTAAAAGTCTTTATGGGATAAGTCATTACAAGTTTGATGAGCACAAAAATGGTTAAAAATTTTTTAAAAACTTGTAGATTTTCATATGTTTACAGAATTTTACTATTTATCTATATTTTTTTAAATTAATTAAAAGCCTCAATGGATTGATAACTTTTTGTTTTTAAATTTAAAATTTTTTTTGTCATTCTTTTCCAAAAGATTTCACCGAATGATTTTCAGTTCATAAAATGATCTTAGGTGATATTTTCTATGAGTTGAGTTTGCATTTTAAGTTGTTTGTGAGTTTTAATTAGGGACGACAATTTCAGTGCCGCGGTACCAAGGATATTTGCATATAATAAATTTGTTTTAAATCGATTTTTTCGCAATAAAAGTACAATTTTCTTTTCTTTAACTAACTAGTTTCATATTTGAACATAAAAAGTTAAAATATTGTAATATTTCAAGAATATAAAAAAATATTTTTTTGTTGTTGTTTTGGTGCCACGGCACTTGCCAGTTCTAGTTTTAAACGTCCAATTTTCTAGAGATTGTAACTTAAAAACTAAAAAACTTTAGTGTTTTATTAAGTTTTGCCGTAAAAATGTGAAGCAAACATTAAATTCCATTACCAATTTTCAATTACCCTCATGAGCATTTTTATTCTCACATTATCTGGCTAAGTGCTTTGTTTCATCCACATTCAATATAAAATGCTCGATATTTATCATCTTTTACGATTATAGCGATTCAGACTTTAAACTGCACATGGCATGATTCATAAATTTTGGTTGTACTAAAAGCAAATAAATAAAAGATTAAGAGTGCATGAAAATTTAGATGAACATACATTAACATACAATTTTCATTCAACAAAAGCACATGTAATGCTTTTTAAAAATAAATCAACTATGAAGTATATGTGAAAGCTCTTTTATTATCTCGTTAGTGTTCATATTGAGATGTGCGAGATTATTAAATCATATATAATAAATATGCTTTTACTAATGCATTAAGTTACGATTTATCATCGAATGGAGTTTTGACAAAATATGTTGTGAGAATTCCTTTTCCCTTTACTGGAATTGGTCCTCGACAATCACATGGATATCCAGCAGCCATTAAAATTTTTGCTGTATTTTCTGTCGTCTGTTTTAAAAAAGATAAAATGTTTTTAAAAAAATTGAGTTTTAAGTCCTTAAAAATTTTTTTGCAAATATTTGCATAGAGCACGGTCGGCGAGTGAACGGGTGTAAATTTTTCAATTAGAATTGGTTTATAACAATTTACCAAGATTCGGATACTGGTTTTTAAAATTTAAAAAAGTTTAAGTTTTTTAAATTTTTACTAGAAAATGTTAGGTACTTTAAAAAATTAACAGCTGCTTTCCTGACCATACAAAATGCTTGCATTTGAATTCAATTTAAATGAATTTTTGCACACATACCTGCACTCGATTTAAAACACCGCACGAATCCATTCTCGATGCAACGTTAACTGTGAGAGAAAAACGAGCTTTTTATTGACTCAATTTATTTTAGATTTATTCCGAAGTTTGTTATGTTGTTGTTTTGTGGTTGGTTAAATTTCGAATTTATTTGATTTTAGATGTGCTTAGATACAGAAAGGTGCGTTTTAAACGTATGGACGAAAGAAATTGAGTTTGAGGAGCAAAAGACTAGGGACTGAAAATCAAATCGTGCTTTAATAATTTACTGAAGATACAATGAAGAACGTGGTTGAGGGCTGTTTTTTCATTAAACATGAACAGCTTCAAGGACTTTATCGATTTTCAAAAGATTTTTATCTTCAAATGGATACATTAAAAAATAAATATGCTTTCTACTAAAAATTTTTTTTTGTTCAATGAAATTTAATTTCAACCCTTTTAACAACAATTTAAATTAATTTACCCGTGTTACTCCAAATGTCTGCGAGTTTTAAAAATAGAAAAAATTAATAAAATTTTCATTCTTGAAAATCAGTAAAATATTTTTTTTTACCATATTGCGGCTTCTGTGCACCTTTAACATAAATAAAATTTAGTCAAAGAAATTTTAATTGAACAAAAAAAAAATCTTTTTACCTATAACTCCCGCAATCACAGGGCCATGATTCAACCCTATCCTCAGTCGGAAACGCTGAAAACTCTCACGATTTATGGTATCAAGTGTTTGCATTAAAGCTAAAGCAAAGTCCACCAGGATAACTACGTTGTGTTCTTCAGTTCTTTTGGCATCCTGTTAACGGAAATAAGAAGAAGAGTAAGCTTCGTTAATCCGAAATAGAATTTTAAAGAAGAAATGGACAATTTAAAATATTTTACCCCTTAAAAATTTACTTTTGACTCAGAAATATTTAAGGTTTAAGAACAACAAAATAATTTTTAAATTTTTTAATTCTGAAAAAAGAATTTTCACTGCTAGAAAAATTTCTCAACCCTCGCAAGAGAAATAAACTCACTCAACAAAGTACAGAAGTAGAATTAATCATAATAAAGTTGTTCATGAAATTTTGATGAGAACGACACCTGTTCTCGTCATAAACATCCATACACATTTTAAGCGAAATATATTGAAAAGTGCGAAGAAAATCGATCTGCTGGATGATGAATGTGACAGCGGGAATCAATAACCATAAAAAAATTACGCCAAAAAATAGTCACCATTAAATATTCATGAGGAGAAATGAAATTCTGATGGATATGCCACTTACCGCCTCATTGTTCTTCTGAATAAATAAAATAAATCCAAAGCGAAAAAGGTGCGGAAGCGTGTAAGGAAGAATGTAAATTCATTTATGAACGAAGACAAAGGACCTTTTTTCTTCGAGTTTGCAAGACAACAACAACATCATGAATCTCATTTTTAATGTAACGCAATTGAAAAAAGGTAGTAAGAGAGAAGTAACTTACAAAAGCACTTTCTTCCTTTCCGGGTCTCAGCCCAGAAGCGACCATGTAAGTGCTGCCGATAGTTTTAATCTTCTCAATTCCACTGAACTTTGGCTTCAACAGTAATTTGTCAAAATCACAAATTATTTCATTGAGCAATCTCAGGCACTCCAAGCCTTGCTTATTGACATCCGTTTCATCATAAAATTCCTTGTAGTTTGGTATGCTCGCGAACATCACGCCAACGGATGAATAACTCTCGTGATACAAATCTTTTGTTACCTCTTTCTTGAGAAAATGTTGAGCGACATGAGCAGGTAAAATGTTTTCCAATAAAATCTACGTTTAAAAAAGTGGAGAAAGAGAGATTTCATAAATAAATAAATTTTTATTTGCATATTCCGCGGAGCTCAAAGAAGAGCTTCTGAAGCATTTTTATATAAATGCAAAAAGGTAGCAATGGGAAATTATTCTTCACATATATTTGATCAAATAAAAAATAATAATATTGTGAATTTCAATGAATTCTTCTTTCAATATTGACTATAATGCATTTCTCATAAAAGCTTTTCGAAAACTCATCAAATCTTTAAATAATTTCGTAAAAATTAAAAATTCACCTTGTTTATTCCCCGCATCGTTTCCACTTCCTCTTGTTCAACTTTTAATTTGGCCTTCCATAAGAAATCAGTTCTAGACACAAATTCACCTTGGCGATCGAGCGTATGTAGCACAGCAGCCACTAGGATAAGAAGTAATCCACCTCTGATTGCTAATGGAAGTCTGAAATTCAATATGCGAGTCCATATACGAGAGAAGGAGCTTAGATGAATTTTTAATGACACAAGAGATAGAAAACTTACACATTATGCTCTTCCTCTGGAAAATTCTTAAATGTCTGACTGGTGTAGAGAATGAGTGTTTGTACAAGCACAGTTATGAGCATCATTGAGAGTTTGAGAATGAAGCCAGCATGCAAGAAAGCTGAGATGGCAGAAAGACTTAGTCCACAGAGGAATAAATAAATTGGTGGGATTTCGCTATAGGAATTTTGAGTATCTGATGGCATAAACGTAGACGAAGGCGTTGATGAAAAAGTTGTAAAATTTAAATAATTTGTCGTGTTTTCCTCATCAAAAGCGAATGGCGTTGTTAGTTCTGGAATTATCAATGCTTCATCTGCTTCTAAGTTATGGATAACATTGAAAACCGCGCAACTAGCTATGAGTGACGTCGTAATTAAAAATATTGCTAATCTTATTGATCTGACTGACGATATTATCTGTCCTGGTCCATTGTTCCCTGGCTGTGATGTTTCTGACATTTCATAGTGGCTCATATAGAGAAATAAACCAATCGATATACTGGTTGCACCCAGTGAACCCAACAAAACAAGATTGCTGAGTAAAAAAATGAAAAGTTCAATTTATTGACGGATATTTTCAATAATGGTCGTTAACACGAGGTATTGAATTTTTTTAGATTTAATTCAAGATCTCATGTTTAAAATTAAATAAATTTACTGACTTTTTGAAGACAATAAGCTGCATGAGGGCAATCGAAGCGAACATGACTGTTGCGCAGATGAGGTCAAAACGAAACGTTGGCTCTGGCTGCGATCGATACATTGTTTCTCTCGCCTTATTTCGATACCACATAGTAACGGGTTGAAGTTCTCTCGGTGCTCCCCAACATTGACATTCTGTACAATAACTTTCTTCCGGCAGTAAATTTGATTCTATCATTGCTATGCTCTATTGAGATCGAATAAAATATTTTTT
Source organism: Tanytarsus gracilentus (assembly GCA_038502055.1). Taxonomy (NCBI): domain Eukaryota; kingdom Metazoa; phylum Arthropoda; class Insecta; order Diptera; family Chironomidae; genus Tanytarsus; species Tanytarsus gracilentus. The sequence goes on along the minus strand of JAXRKN010000045.1, from coordinate 743,293 downwards.
AAATTATCGACATTCAATGTATAACAATGAATCGTACTCACGGCAAGTCCAATATTTTTGGCCATTTTCGAGTCCGTTATATTCGCAAAAGGCTTATCAGCACCCCAGCATTCGACGTACTTTGTCATTTTCGAAGAAGGTCTAGCTTTCGAAGGAATACCAGGGGTAGCTGGTTGAAAGTAACATGCAAGAAGAAGAGATAAAAAAGGATGGAAAATTTTCGATTTACTCTCCATTCAATCTATAAGCGGATACATATTGCGGAAAGACGGAGGATGGTATTTTTAATCTAGACTATGTTCAAGGCAAGAAAGGATTTTGGTTAGCAGAAAGTGGGATAGTGTGGATGCTTGATTAAATATTTTCGAGAAATTTTAATTCAATTTACAAAGGAAAATTACTGAGGAATTATTAAAAAGAAACCACAAAGTATTTGAGAGTGGGTAGATATAACAAATTTTTAAACATCAAGAGATAAAAATATTTTGAATTTTTCGACCGTTAAAATTCTGTTAACTTGTCAAGGTTTCGACGAGAATCAGTGAGAGCTTTAAAAAGAAGTTGAACTTTATTGTGTAAACTAAAGTTTCTAAATACGTTACGTGACTTATAATGCTTTATCCAACAACACCCAGACTCTCAAACCATAACCACAGCTACAACATTTCAGAAACATTTTCTCGATTGAATCAAGTACAATCAAGTAATTTAAAATTTCTCCATCACCATGCTGCAAACTACATTATTGTGGTTTTAAAGTTGTATACAGAGAGAAAAAAATTGTTAGGGACAGAGGGATATTTGAAAAGTTTCCCAGTACTATGAATAGGAACGGATGGGATCTTCTATACTGCATATATGACTTTAACACTTTTAAAATAATAAATTTATTTGAGATAAAAGTCGGACAATCCATTGTCTTCGCATGATTGTGATGCATCTAACACCAATTAAGAGTCAAAACTACCACCAAAACTACCCTACGACAAAAATCATCACATGATCGCGAGAAGACAATAAATCATTGCTCGTCAATAAAACAGTGATAGAGCTCTCACCGACTCCAGGCGATTTGATGCTATCAAAATTAGTTATTGACATTTTCCGCATATCGGAAAATATGGAACTCGTCGACCGTCTTCGCTGCTCACCGAAACTGATGATATTCGATACGGATAATTTCCTTCGATCACTCTGCGATCGCTCACATGCCGTTGCCTTTGCATTTGAATTATTTCCTAGTGAGTTGTTACCATTGACGTGATTATTGTTGACGTTTGTCGTGGTCAATGACGGCGATGGTGATGTGGGACTTTGTTCAAATGGCAAGGATAATGATGATCTGTTTCGTCCACCTATACTCTCCTCGTGTTCCTCTATCGTAGCCGGTATGTTGCTGTTGACATTGTTTGATGCCAGAAGGGTTTGTTTTTCATCCTCACCATTTAATTGCGACAGTTGGTGTGACGTGAGGTCAGATTGAGAGCTAGGACTAATTGGTGGTGTGCAAGGAGATACAATTGAAATTGGAGGTGGAGGTGGGGGTGAGGGTGTTGGCGAATTAATTGATTGTTGAGTTGTAAATGCTAGCGATTCGTTTAGGGGCGAATCAGGAGGTTCAGATATGCAAATTGATGCTTGTTGTATCGATAATTTATGAAGCTCTTGTGTCGATTTCTGAATATTGGATGAGAGAAATAAATTTGTTGAGCAATTAAATGAATAATTAAAGATGTTGAACTCGTGACGTTTCAACAATATATTAAAAACAACTAATTTAAAATTAATAGATTAGGGGAATATTAAAAGTTGAACTTTTGCAGGGGAAAAATAAATTCAATATTTATTCTTGCGTTCTTTCACCTATCGGCTATCATGAAAACTCATTAAAACTTTTCATAATTACTTTCATTAAAGAACTGAATATTTTTAAGTTCTAAATAATCATAAACTATCTCAACTAACTACCACTACTGACTATTATAAAGAATGGAGAAAATCTCATCAGTTATTTCTCATCGCATTTCATTATAGCGTTTTATGTTTAAAGCAATAAAATTGAATGAAAATTTATACACAGCATTGCTTTGAGCAATAAATTCATAATTAAGAGATGCGAATATCAAAGGAGATTAAAGATACATTTTTCATCACTAGTCAATGCTTTACATCACACACATGAAAGGGTTGTAAATTTTTAATTTATAAGTTTACGTCATTGACATTATATTTTAATTGATAACTAATCATTCCTTGATTTTTTAAAGTAAATTCTATCGAAATGATTATCACCCCTTGAAAAATCCACTAAGATAATGACACTAAATCCATTACTGTTAAAGCATACGTTCACATCTCTTGGAGGAAGCGAAGGAGTCATTATTTATAAAAGACATAAAACTCGCTACCAAAGAAAATTGTCGTTTGAGTTACCACATACCCACAGAACATTTTCAGTGTCAAATTTATATCAATTTGATATCAATTTTTGATAGCAAATTTTTTGGGCAATTTCGTCGATATTTGGTCAAATTTTGCTATTAAATTTAACATGGATTTGATAGCAAATTTTGACATTAAATTTATATCAATTTAATAGCAAATTTTGATATGATTTTTTTTCTAAAAAAATTTTTTGTGTCAAATTTTGCTATCAATTTAATGTAAATTTGACGTCAAATTCCATTTTCCACTTTTGTGGAACACTTAATTTAATTAAGTTTTTTGCTACATCAGGTCTGGGACTTGGTTGTTTTTTGCTCTGTAATGATAAAGGAATATTTTTTAGAAACTCAAACTTATTTTTGCTTACCCGCCGTTGCTAGGATTCGAACCGCTGTCTTCAAGAAGATGAATTTGTTAACACTCGCGCGCGTAAACATTGCGCTACCAAGCCTTTATTAAATTTAATTTCACAATGGCTAAAGACTTATATAAGAAATCAAAAGTTTTTGAGAAAATTTAAGCAGTTACTTATTAATTTTTTGATAATATCTTTTAGCTTTCAAAAAATAATATGCTCATTCTGATTATTTTGAAGCAATAACTATTTTTAGATTTTTATGAGAGGAACTAAAAATTTAAACTGAAATTTAAATTGTTTATTCTGCTTTATGTTTTTTCGATGCTTATTTTAGGAACTCTTAAAAAAAATTATCAGAAAATTAAGGAAAGCGACTTAAGCAAAAACGGAAATAGTTAATAAACTTTTAACAGTGCGCTCAGGGAACATAAAAATATCATATTAAAAATTTTATTGAATGAAGAAATCTCTCATCCTTTTGTGTTTACAAAGAGTGAAATATATTTTTTCTAAAAATTAAGTTGAATCAACATTTGAAAGGAAATTATGTTGCACCGTTTTTTTTCCAAATGCTTGATAATAAACTTTGAACCTCAACCTTTAAAATTTTTGCAACAAAACATTAAATTTAAAAAGTATATACTATATCGAATTGACATTTAATTAATGGCAAAACTTGTGCTATGCTATTTGTTATAAAATTAAATATCAAATTGACATAAAATTAATGTAAAAATTTCATATTAAACTTCTGTTCAAATTATTTAATATTAAATTGACATCAATTTAATATAAAAAAGTTCTATTTAATTTTTGGTCAAAAAATTTAATATAAAATTGATATCAAATTAATGTAAAAATTTATTAAAAATTTTTTGGTAAAAAAATTTAATATAAAATTGATATCAAATTAATGTAAAAATTTAATAAAAAATTTTTGGTAAAAAAATTTAATATAAAATTGATATCAAATTAATGTAAAAATTTAATAAAAAATTTTTGGTAAAAAAATTTAATATAAAATTGATATCAAATTAATGTCAAAATTTAATAACAAATTTTTGGTCAAAAAATTTAATATAAAATTGATATCAAATTAATGTAGAAATTTATTAAAAAATTTTTGGTAAAAAAATTTAATATAAAATTGATATCAAATTAATGTAAAAATTTAATAAAAAATTTTTGGTCAAAAAATTTAATATAAAATTGATATCAAATTAATGTAAAAATTTAATAAAAAATTTTTGGTCAAAAAATTTAATATAAAATTGATATCAAATTAATATAAAAATTTGATTTTGAAATTTCGGTCAAAAAATTTAATATCAAATTTATGTCAAATTTGATATTCATAAAATATTAATTTAATGTCAAATAAAATATTTTTTTACTTGCTATTAAATTGACATCAAATTTGACATTAAATTTGACATTTATTTTTTTTTGTTGATATCAAATTCATGTAAATTTAATATCAATTTGATGTCAAAAAAATTTTTTGACAAGGATTTAACGTCAAATTGATTTCAATTCAACCAAAAATTGTTCTATGGGTACACCATAATGGTTTATGTACAAAACATATAATAATACAGATTGTAGTAAAAGATAAATGATTGTGATATGGAGGATGAAAAATTAACGATATATTCTCACCTTAGGTGGCACAATGAGATACGTTTCAATTTTATGATCGGCTAAATATGGCTCCCTAGTTGCTCCACTGCCTGCTTCAACTTCAAATTTGTCACCCAAATACTCCAAAGTCGTCTTTGTAATGTGAACTCGGCTATGAAGTAAAGAAAATTAAATATTCATCATTTTGAAGCAACTTATTAACATTATTAAAAACTATTGTAGTTATTTTCATTATTTAGACAAATAAATTTCTTCAAAAGTAGGTTAACGTGACATACCAACAGGATAAATGCCATAAAATTATGAAAATTACTAAAACTTTTCTCATCTCACGTACCTTAGCGTGAGGAGATTGATGATTAGATTTTTTTTCAAATGTGAGACACAAATAAGTTTATAAATTTTTCAAAATTTTACAATTTTGTGTCCCATCCTTAAAAGTAGAAGAAAGCTCGCTCTTGAAAATTTAATTTAATTTCAACAAAAAACTTTATCATTGTGTCGAAATGAAAAATCGATTTTTCATCACTCACCCAGCAAGTCCACCGCTCTCCATTTTATTCGCCAATGTAACATCGTCACTCCAAACGTCAAATTGCCATTTTCGCAAACCGAGAACACCGCAAAGAACGTTACCGCTATGCACGCCAATTCTCATATCGATGTTACTTCCAGTGGCTTCCCGCACGATCCTGAAGGAAAAAAGTGTGATATAGAAAAATGAACGGACGTGTTACAGAGCACGGAAATGGAATTTAAATTGCCATTGGAATTGCAAAAATTCTCTTCAACGTCATCGTTGCTTTTCAAAATCTATTAAATCGGAAGGGATGCGAGGGATAATCACTTAATCAAATGGAAAAAAAAATAAAATCACAGCCTTCAGAATTAAATAAAAACTTGTTTATTTTGAGGAATAAAAACTAATAAAACTTTTAGCCTTTAGGTAAAAGAACTTGAGAGCTTCAATCGAGGAAGATAGAAAAACTTTTTCATAACCACCTATTGTTTCCTGCTTATCTTCAACGCTGCTCATAAATTTAATTGCTAAAGCGAGAGTGCAAAAGTTTGAAAAAGTTAAAGTTTTTAACCCACAACTTTACTTTAAGTTGAGAAAGTTGAAGAAGAAAAGTAAATTTGCATTTGACGCTTCCTATTTCACTATTAATGTTTGCTTCCCTTTTAGAATTCTCGAAATTAATTCAATTTTTGGTTTATGTGGTTCTTTTCATTTTCAATGAGCTCGCTCCTTTTAACTTTAAATTGCAATTGCATTTTTGTTTAGGAATCGGATTTGAAAAATAAAAATGTTGAAAGGATTTACAAAAACCAAACTGTTAATTTCTAATAAAATTAAAAAGGTGTATGAAATTAATTTTTAGAGAAATTAAAGATTTTTTTAAAAAAAATCCTTTCAAATTTTTGCATTATTCGAATGCATTCGCAAACTTTCAGCAAAATGCTTTGTTTGCATTTGTTCTTTTATGCAGAGTATGCAAAAAGAATTTCTCACAATGCGAGTTGACATAGTTTTCACTTAATACCTCCCACTTTTCCGCTCCGTAATCAACTCACTCCATTTTTCTCTTCCTTCCATTGTTGCATCATTTCTTCTTTATTCGTATTCGACTCACAAATTCGCTCGTAATGAAAATAAATCGTCGACATTTGCTGTGCGATTTTGCAACTGTATATTGCAATCAGACAAGGGAAGAGGAAGGAGTTGATGGATTTAAAAGCTTTGCATTGTTCCGTATTGTCATTCGAACTTTGTATATTTTTAAATGTGTTTGTTCAGGTTGCAACCTGTTAAAAAATCCCACATTTTGTCCGACAATTTAATAGGTCATTAAGTTAATGGCATTAATGTATACAAAGTAAATTAAATAGACTTTAAAGTTGCTTGAAAAATACCAAATAATCAGGAACATTGAATATTTGAAGAAATTTTTTAAACTTTGAATATTTGTATGTTTCGAACATATCATCACAACTTTAGTAAGCAATCGGAATATTTAGCAGCATTTAATTAATTAACACCACAGGTCTTCAACCTTATCAATTCAAAGAGACTTTAGAGTATAAACACAAACGCTTTCTATTATAAACATACAAATGACTAAATATTGTTGGTAGCTTACCTAATAGCTTCTATCATTTGCAGTCCCATATTTACACAATTGGCAGCATGCTGAGGACGTGATATGGGTAAACCCGAAACGCAATAATAGCAATCACCTAAAATTTTAATTCTCAGACATTGATTCTCCTGTAAAATTAGTTCAAGTTAATTGAAATTTTTGAGATAACTTAAACTTCAAAGGTTTAATTGTAAACTCTGTTCATTCTTAGAGAAAAATAAAATATTTTATAGAAATTAAATTTTTGGAAATATTGACAAATTTTACAAAAGACCTCTGACTTGCTATTCGACACTCACCATTGCGAGCTGGTCAAAACGACCGAAGAGCTCATTAAGTGTTTTAACGAGATCACTAGCTGACAGTTGCTCTGAGAGAGGTGTAAAATTAACGATATCAGCATAAAGAATTGACACGTTATTGTGTCTTTGAACGTGCATTTCGTGAAAACGCGTTTGAGACTGTCCACTCGATTGGCATTCGTGCATTTTCAACATGATACTCCGCTTAACTTCCGCCGCTATGTAGGCCGGAATAACGCTCAATAAAAGCTGTTCCTGCTGCTCCCTCTCGCATTCTAATTTCACACGATGTTCAATGCCTGTGCGAGTACCGTCTACGGTTGCTATATGCGCGGCATCTGACATTATTCGATAATATAAGCCCGACACACTAGCACTGGCGAGGAAAATTAACTCGGCAACAATTTGTGCGACATTAAATTCCTCCATGTTCAAAGTTACTATCCTAAAGGCTATGTGAACTATTGATAAAATTATGGCCATAATTACAGAGACAGGCCATGAAATTGGTAACATTGTGTGCACACCCTAAAATTAATAAGGAAAATCAACTTTTAGAGGAAACATTCAAAACAGAAAAAATATATTAAATTATAATTTTCATAAAGTTATGAACGTTTAGCTGTAGAAAAAGTTCCATAAACATACCATAATTAGTGCATAGAGAGGCAATGCAGCAATAGCACCACCAGCAATCATCGCAGTACTACCCAACACAACCGTAACAGATGCTGCAAATAACATTGCTGTCCATGGTGAACTCATCGTTGATGGAAATTGCAGCGCTGTCAAAATTGTTACCACGACGATGCAAGCTACCGATAAAAATGCGAGACTCAATTGCTTCTGTTTGTTCCGTATCGCAGTAATGGTCATATAAAAAGACGTTGAAAAGAAAAAATAAATAAATCTTAACACAATTATTGAAGCACGAAAAAAATATCAAATTAAATTATGTGCGAAAGGAAATAAAAGCTAGTCTCTTAGTCACCACGTTTCAAATTGCGCATTTACTCCCATGAGGCAATAAATTTCAAGAGAAAAACGTGTTGAAATTTCTGGTGTATCCATTCAGAAAAGGAATCGCGTGTAACTTAAAATCACGTGGTGCAATTTGTAATAGAAATTAAATTATTTATTATTTTAAAGCATTAAAATTAATTTTTAAATTTTTTGCAGCGCTGAATCGAAAAAGTACTCGAACGAAAAACTAAAGAACCATCACCGTCAGCAGTTCTCCAGAGTATGAAAAAGGATATTGTAAATTAGGCTAAGTTTAAAATTATGAAATACACAGCTTAGGTGGATAGGGCGCATTCTACCCTAGACAATGAGCAGACTGCATATTCGGTCCACGTGCTGCAACTGCTTGATGCGGGATTACTTGTTATAGGGAAGTTTTCTTCCCTAGTGCATGCTTATTCTGCCCGGTGGTGGTTCGGTGTACTTTCGTATGTCTGCACATGGTAACTTAAAACTTTGGAGAAATATATTTCACTCTAGAATTAGGAGATAGTGTTGTTGGTATCTATGATATGTTTAATGGTGGTTTCTTAGTGAAATTGATAACGTCTGTGGTGATGTGAGAGATCTTGGAGTTTCAGGATGTCAAAAGTAATCGTAGTGAAATTCAATACGTGAATCATCATTAAATCATTGGATTACCCAATAAATATTTATTTAATTTAATTATTTTAATGAATTTTAAAAGACCTTATTAAAATAATTTAATCTCTTCTTACATTCGGATTAAAAATATTAATCTAGGTTTTAAAATATTATTTCACTCAAACTTAGAGCTCGCACATAATTTCATCAATGTCAAGAACAGCTCAATTAATTCACAATAACTCACCTGACTTCCAATGCAGCAAAGTATTATTGATATAAGACATGATACCAAAGAAATACCTAAACCTGATATGAACAATGATTTTCGCAGTCGCTTACGGTATCGCGTGTACAAATCATCAAGCTGTGAATTTTCTGTGAAAAAATAAAAGGAAATAAAATTATCAAGAGCGAGAAAAATTGACTGCCGCAAGCTCAATTAAAAAATTTTCATCTTCTCTTTCTCAATCATCAAGAGGCTTATTATTGAACGAGAAGCAATTTGATTACGATTTTTGCTGACTCATGAACGTGGAAATTCCATTATTAGTATTGACAGAGAGTCAAAAAATTTCATTATTGAATTTGGACGGGAAGAGCTCTCCATCTAAATTATTATTTATGATGACGGAGAATTGAAAATTTACATTTGATAGCGGTAGATATTCAAGAGATGAAAAGGCTTAGTATTTAAAAAATATTCCTCTTTTTATTGTTTCGTTATTATATTTTCAATTTTTAAAAAAAAATTAAAAGAATTTGTCACCCTGTAACTGACGAGTAAATTGATGAAAATGTTCTTTCATGCGATATTCAAATTTTTCTTTATTGGATTTTTCGCTTTCTCTTGAGGCAATTTAGCTTTAATAAGAAGGAGAGAAAATCAATGTTAACGGTCGTCATTTTATTTTATGACTTCCTTAATTCCAGAGTTTTACATTATTAGACCACTTTTTTAATCGACTCAAATCTTTTTTAATTTTATTTTTTTTTACTCAAATTTAAAGAAATTGAGACTAATTTTGATGATTAAAAGTTTCAAGATTGGACTTTCTTATATATTTAGAATTATCAATCGATCCTAAAAATTTCTTCCTATAAAAACATTTGGTTCATCTTTTAATTTCTTTAATACCGGATCACAAAAAAAAATCACTTTTTAAGCGAGACGCAACAGGTTGTGACCATTTTTTACGTGCGAACAAAAAAGTTGTTCCATTGTGTTAACAAGTACTTCATATACATTTATTTGGCCGTGAGCTTCACTAGACACTTTAAAGTTGTATCGATTTTCAATATTTCGTCATTACTGTTTCCACTTATGTGAAAATCCATTGAAACTTTTTCATTTCTGCCTCCCTTGTTTTATTGATTTACCAGGGATTGTCTTCCCTTAATACTCCCCACATGGTTTATTTATAAAATATGCAATGGACATTTTTAAAACACAAAGAGAGAAAAAATTTCTACACTACGTGAGGAATATCTAAAGAAAATGTTTGGGTGTAAAATTATAGCTGTAAAATTTTTTAAATGTCACAAAGCTTTCACGTGTTTTGAATAAGTGACTTTATTATTAAATTTTTTCCCCAAGACCTAAACATAACGCTGTCAAAAATTCTCCATGAAATTGACGAAATCTCATCACTAGAAAAATTGAATGTAAAATATTAAAATGAAATTCATTCAGAAACTTTGGATATATTTTTGTAAAAATTGCCATAGGGGTGTTCATTGACTTACAGTTTAATGTAGCTTTTTATAATATAAATTTTCTGTTCATGTTTAGATTTAAATTAACATTTTTTATACACTGCATAATCTTAAACTTCTGTTGTAATTGCTAACCCCAAAACTTCTTTGCACCAAAAAAAATTCTTAACACAAAACAAAGAAGATATAATATAAAAATCAAGAAGCTCATAAACTTCAGTATTTGCTATCAGAAAATTTCATCTCTCAGCAGAGCACCATCAGCATATTGCGTTCATGTCCCGCACTTTATATTGTTATATGTTTATGAATAATACCCCTTGTATCTCTTCATATTTTTGTTCACCAAAAAGACGAATATAAATTTATGAGGCATAAAAATGAACTGAAGACGATTTTAATCTCCATCATACCTTCATCTTTTTTGTAAAGCTTCGATTTGAAAAGAAGAAGACAATGTTTTATAACCTGAAGCCTGAAGATACACAGCTTTAAATTTTTCTCTTTATTAAATATAAAAGTAAGTAATGAAGGTGGAAACTCGTGCATTATCTTTGAAAAACATCTTCGAGCGTAATTTTGTTATGAAATAACATTTTGTACTCAACCATAGCTTAAATCCTAGAATTTCATATTTAAAAGTGCTGTACAAAAGCATGTTGTTATCACTTGAGATCAAGCACTCTTGAGGTGATTCGTGATGCTAGAAACAAGCACTTTTTTAGCAAAAGAGATTAAAATGTGTTTACATCTGAATTTTCTACAGTTTTGCATTTTGTCCCATTTTGTAAGCAAAAATCGTTCAGCAATAAACAATGCAAAAGACAGAGTTGATTATAAGAAGATCACTAATTTTAGAGCTCCTTCTTTTTTGTTAAAAATTTTAAAATAAAAATTTAATTTAATGAAATTTCTAAAATTCTAGAATTTTTTGAATTAAAATTTGTATCCAAATAAAGATTGATAATATAAACAGTTTAACTTAACAACCCTGCCTAAGCTGTATATAATTCAAGCGGAAAAAAATTCGCCTTTAAATGACGTGCTATTGAGTTATAAGCATCTAGTCATGTCGTTTTCAGCAAACATTATGGATGGAAATTCTCTGTATACTTTATCGATCCTCATTTTCTAAATGAAACCAGAAAATGTGAGTTTCATGACAGATTACGACGTTTTCTCGTTTCTTTCTTTTTGTATTTCTGCATTTCTTACAGCAGATGAGATGTGTACCAATATAAATTGATAAAGACTCAACAATAAATTTTCATGCATAGTATGAGATGATTATGAAGTTATGGAATGTAAGACGAACTTACTCTTTAAGAAAATTATATTGAATGTTCCATATGCATGTCTTTTTAAATCAAATCAATTTAAAGTCTCTTAGGATTTTTTCGTCTGAAGCGAGGAAAGTCTTTTTTCATTGCGAAATAAATTGTCGAGAAAGGTTTTTTGTCGGATAAGGAAAAAATGTAAGCAGAGGAAATATCTTATTATACTCTTGTGGGAATCAAATGTATGCGATTATAATAAATTCATTGTGTATGTGCAATGGGTTTAAGCTTGTGAATATAAAAAAAACTTTGATAAATTGCAACGATTTGTTTGATTTATTTATTCGTAAGATTTAATAAAAATCGAAAAATTTAAAGCTTTTTAATTCAAGCAAGACGATATGAATTCTAATTATAGCAAAAATATTTGAATTAAAAATTCTTTCATTACTTTAAATTCTTCATTACAATCTCAAAAATGCAAACAATTTATCTCAACGAAAAGTTTTCATTTGCGGTTTTTGTTTGAACAGATCATATGGCGCCGAGACTCGACAATATTTTTCAATGTCATTTGTGCCATGTTAAAAAAATTGACGAAAATGTTCTAATTAATAAATGGATCGTACTAATTAAAAATAAACCATTTATGACAATTTGGGAGAAGCTCATTAATGATACTTCGAGAAATCCATTTAACCTCCACGAATATTCATTACAGAGGTAACGAAATCAAACATTATACTTGAAAGTAACTATGTATATTAACGAATTAATACAATCCATTTAGCTTAATTGGCTTAGTAAATCTAAAAGTCATGCTCTGTTCAAAACATATTTGATTATTTTCTTTTATTATCTCGATAATGTGCGCAATATTTACAATTTATAAATATTTTTTTGATAAAAGATATTTCAGCAGGTGTTCAAATTGATATCTCTTTTTCTTCTTGAACTTTTATCAACAATCACGCTAGCAGAAAAAAATTTTCTCTAAAACTTTAACACAATTATTTTTACAAATTTTTCATCACCTTTTTTTACACATCCGTGATAAATTATGCACATAATTAACCCTTCGTTTGACCTCAACTTTTATTTTCAATATCAACATTTTTGTGCTCTCAGCTGGGATGTTTAGATGGAGAGATAAAAATATTTCGAGAGCAAAATTTGGAATCGGTCCAAACACCTGTTGCGGGCGACGCATACTGTAAATTCGAATTTCGCACACAAAAAATCACTAACAACCTATCATCCTCAATAAATGACAGTTTGTGCAATTGAGAACTATTCATTAGTGACAGATCACTTCCCACCTCGTTCAAGGTATACGATGAAAAGTAGAGTCGATGATGGGAAAACTAATTTGATGAAAATTAACAACAAATGCTCTGAAAGTGTTTTTAGGTTAAATGAAAATTTCGTGTTGATTTAAATTGTAGTGCAACGTTGTTTGATTGTAATCTAAATTAAAATTTGCACTGTTTTTTTGAATATGAGCTTATATTGACACTTTTGGGTTAATGAAGTGAAACATTTGTAATTTTTCATCATCAGATCACGAAATTGTTACTGAAGTTATTTTAATTAATTGTGATTTAAAATAATGATAGTAAAATTGTTATACCTTGAACACACTTCAAACCATAAGTTTCAAATATTAACAAATTTAAAATAAACCCAATTTTACTTTATATTGAGACATTAGCGTCACATTCTTTCACATAGAGGAATTTCCTCAAAGCTATGGGGTGCTACAAGAAGCACTTTTAGTATTTCAATGTAATAATAACATCTTATTTACGGTTGTTCCCTACAGCCAACTCTAATTGTCGGCTCTGAATGATAAATTTTTACTGAAGTATTGCAAGTGGCAATATAGGCCACGTAGCAAGAACATGTGAACATCTTATATTCTTCATTTCATTATAATTTTTAATTCAAATGTAAACGCGTAAAAAGACAAATTAACTTTGGCTAGTTAAAAATTTCTTTAAAAAATTTGTAAACTGATAAATAAAGGAAAATTTACAACCGTTTAATTTATCACAATTTTTGTCTTCTAATCGTCAACGACTATGAATATGACTCGAGGAAAGAGTTTATGATAATGTCACGAAAAATTATTTACGGATGGAATAAAAATTTTCCAAATCACATAAATTTATTGCCGGGAGATATGAATGTATCATAAAACCATCCTTCTGGTGGATTTATATTTTATATACGTCATATATCCTCTTGACAGAGTATTAGAGGCAATATAAAATTTCACTTGGGTTAGTGCAAAAATATTTCTTGTGAAATTCACAAAACTTCCATAAGTTTAATCACATTATTTTCAAATGATCCAGTCATGAAACGAAATTTTTTCTCATGTATACATCCATAAATAATTTTTCCCATTATTTAATTAACTTTCTTCTTATTCCCAATGTGGTGATACAGAAAGTTTTCCATCTCGATTGCTCGCTCATAAAGTGCTCGATATGATGTATAAACACTTGTGGACGAAAGATACAGGAAAAGAGTTTGTGAGTTGAGAACGAGGAAAAACTTTTTAAGTGTCTAAAAATAGCGATGGGAAAAAAATATAAATAAAAATTTCTATCACACTCAAGCGCGATATTATGTGATGTAAAATTTCATTTTCGTTAAAATTAGATGACAGTAAATCAAGACTAATCGCGATTGTAATTATTTGTGATCAATCGAAAACGAAAAATATTATTTGAAAATTAACTATAGTGTTCATTTGTTGTGGATAGTAAAAATAATCAAATGTAAATGTTGGATAGTTTAAGCAGTTATTTGGCATGATCTCTAGACAAACTTTACAAATCATCAAATCTCCAAAAATCTTTTCGACCTTTTTCTACAAAACGTTTCTCATAAAATCGCATGTGACTTCTCAAGTCATATCATTCACAAAGCCACATCAGTCGAATAAATGTGAGGTACTCGAATATCATATTAAAACTTTATTCACAAAGTTCAAAAATTGGCCGAAAAAATCCGCATCAAGCATCTCCATTTTCACTCTATATGTATGCACGCCTTTGACATTGATTCTTTTATGACATCCCACGAGAAAATGTGATCGTCACTGAGATGAATATATGACACGTGTGGAATGTTGCGAAAGTACTTTTCCAAAGAAGAAAAATGTAATCTGTTAGTGGAAATTTTCACAAGTACGCTGGCGGCATACCAACGAGTGGGTATCAATGAAAGAAAAAGAAGATTATTTCAACGCATTCTCTCTGACCATTAAGATAAACTTTGCAATAATTTACGCTTCGGGAATCATAAATTCAGCATGAAAAAAGGTGCAAAGCAAAACTTAAATGAAATTCTGTTGAAAAGGAAGATTGAAATGGTGTCAGGGAGATTTCAGGTGTTTTTACTAAAAAATAATTGGTATTAAATATTATTTAAATAAAATTCAAGTTGTTACACTCTTTTATTGAAGTCTCACTCATGCATATTTTTACTTTGGAAAATTCTTATAAAATTTTCGATATCAAATTCAAGATCCCGAAAAGACGTCACGCAAAACATATCTTAAACCCATTAGCTGATAACAGTAAGTTTTTGCCGGCAAATGTGAGAAGCATCTGTAATGTCATTTTTTATCGCCGTCAAGCGAGCGTGTATATAGAGAAGGCACTTTTTGTGATTGCATGCCAGTCGAGTACAACCACAATATAAGAGTTTTTTGATATACTATCTAATCGGATTCTAAGACACAACCGAAAAAATTAAGTTAGTATGTAATTTTTGGTGGTGGAGTTTGCACAATAAGCAATGACTACCTGATAAAGGTATTTCTTCGTCGTCTATCTTCTCCTCATCACTGAAGTAGTCTTGGTAAAGTTCGCAGTTTGTATTGTTTTCGTTCTTATCCATTTCAACCAATTTATGCATTTTGCCGCTATCAATTTTTTCTGTTTTTCGATTACGTAAAACTTTTTCTCTCACAATAAATTAGAATTTTATCAAATTTATTAACTACACAATTTTATATTCAATGTCATTCTTTTCTCATCTCATTTTCTTCTCTTTATTTTTAGCACAAATGTGATGTGAACTGTATAGTATTTTTCCTCCTCCTCATACATTGAGTTCATCACACTGGCGTGATGGCGTTTATTTATATTTCGTAACACACAATATTTAAAAAAATTCGAGAATAAAAATTAGAATTTTTTCTCGCGACTCTTTCTCATGTGCCGTTTTGACACTTGGAGAGCTCGACCGCAACTGATTCATAAGAAACACACTGCCACACTTTTTTCGCGAAGAGAGAAAAATATATTTTTTCTGCTTTTTCGATGCTAAACACTCGCATATATATATATCAGTGGCAATTTTTCCTCTCAAGAGGAAAAAAATAATTATGACAAAATATGATTTTCTCTCATGTATATGTTGAGCCCACTCACATGTAGAAGTAGCTTTTTACCATTCTGGAGAAGTGTTTTTGTATTTAATGATTTGTTTGTTTCAATGGGGTGCTTCAAGTGAATATTTCGAAATATTTTTGGAAGTTTGATGTAGCATGTCCAAGTTTTAATTTTTAAACTAGTGATTCAATATTAACTTTAATGTTTTTTAGAACTTAAAAATTATAAAAAGTTTTTTCAAAGCTTTTCCCCTCCACTCAACTTAATTCAAACATATGCTAAACATTGACTTTACTGTCGCTTTCGTTATCACGGTTGTCACAACGAAAACAAGGCCAACGTTTTTCGGTACTTCATGAGAATTTAATGATCATGATAATATGTCCATTTTTTCGAGAGTGAGAAATAAAATTAAAAGGAAATATTTACAAGCAATTAATTGATTATGTGGCATTACAATCAATCACATAAGTAAATATAAATTTCAACGCGATATTCGTATCGATTTTTACCCATTTAATCGTTTGATTGATTATCAGAGCGTAATCAGCGTCAATTAACGGCTTGAGATATCTCAATTGATTTTTTCTCTCTCACAAAATCTCAAAGTGGCAATTTATTAACTTCTCAGATTGCGTCACGTTTTTGTGGAACCGTCGAAAATTTTATCAGTAAACACATAACTTCTGTATTTTTTAGGGGCGGAGAAGTCATAACAATTTTTTGTGGACATATGCGTGTGAATTAGTGCATAGAAGCACTAAATTTCTTCTAATGACCCCTCAATTTTACCAAAACTGCTCACGTACAATTTTTTGGCTTTCATTGAAACGTTATGATGATCTCCAGAAGTTACCCATAAATGTTATCGAACTTTGCGCCTGTACAAATATTTTTAAATTTCATTTAATGTTCTCATCGGAAATTCATTGATGAAAGCTATTTGCAAGCACTTCTATAGAATAGAAAAATTATTAGAATTTTCTGGCTTGTATCAATGATAAATTTCAGGGAGAATATCATCACATACATAATATTAAATTTCAACTTAATTATTTCATTTTAATTGATATTAAATCTAGAAGCATTTATCTCAAAAAGATCATACGAAAGTAATTTAAGATTCCACAAAGGATTTTAAGCTAAAAGCGTTTGCAACAAAATTTAAACACAATGTTAAAAATTTTAATTTTATTTTAGCCAAGTTTAGTCAATTCTTTAATTAAATTATACGAAGCTAATTTATTCTCGAAAGTGCTTTTAATAAATTATCTTAAAAAGTCAAAAAATTATCATCTCGCGAGATCTCGTTTAAATAAGCACAATTAAAGAAGTTTTAATTGAACAACCACGTTTAAAGTTAATTTAATATTCAAACTCTTGTTGCTGTTTCTTCAACAAAGTCATGAGATTCGAGAAAATAATCTTTAAGCTATCCTAACAACCCCAACTATTCAAAATTCCTTAAAAGGCTTTAAATGAAATGTTTAAGCTTCAACAATAATCGCGTTTAAAAGCTTATTTTTACTTACACAAATTGAAATTCGGCATGTAGTTCTCATTGACATTAATTAATATATAATTTTGACAATATATTGTAGCATTGAGCCATTTTTAGTTTTTTTTTTATAAAATCTAAGTTTATTTAAAATCTTTGTTTCACTTTGTAATGTCTTAATGTAACAGATCAAATAAGTATTTCTCGTAGTAGAAATTTCGAATTACAACCTATCCTAACAACCCCAACTATTCAAAATTCCTTAAAAGGCTTTAAATGAAATGTTTAAGCTTCAACAATAATCGCGTTTAAAAGCTTATTTTTACTTACACAAATTGAAATTCGGCATGTAGTTCTCATTGACATTAATTAATATATAATTTTGACAATATATTGTAGCATTGAGCCATTTTTAGTTTTTTTTTATAAAATCTAAGTTTATTTAAAATCTTTGTTTCACTTTGTAATGTCTTAATGTAACAGATCAAATAAGTATTTCTCGTAGTAGAAATTTCGAATTACAACCACTTAACAATCTTATAAAACCAAAAGTGTTTATTGACTTACCCTTAAATTTTATTAAAGCAAAAAATTTCTTCATTTTTTCGAATTTCAATTTTTATTATTTTCAGAATTCATTTAAGTTTAAGATGAGAGCACAAACTGATCGTAAAATGCGAGATAATAATTATTTTATGAGCCGCTTGTGGCATGATTGTGTATGTGTATATGTCTTTTTATTTTATGAATTGGAGCATGTGTTTTTCGAATCCATTTTCGATGAATGGTCGTTACCGAAAATCATTTTCTTGAATAAAATGAAGGAATAGTCCAAAGTTATCCTATTAGCAGTTAATCGACATTGATTTTCTTTTTTTTCAGTAAAAATGCAGAAAAAAGAGAAAAAAATATTCCGATTATAGACATTACAATTCGATTTTTATGTTCGAAGTATCATCTGGAAAATATCTCGCAATAAATTCATTTTGATGAAATTTTATTACTACTCATTTATAACGATGAGGATGTGTTGCTTATCCATTATTTATTCAATTGCTGTCATTTCTATTTCATTCGTTTCTGCACTCTTATTGATATGTTGCATGATACTGAATATTGATCAGTAAGAAAATTATTGTGGACGTTGAATTCATTAATTTGTCGCGTGAAACTTTTATTACCCGTAATTAAATTTCTCTCTCCTTCTTTGTGACCTTAAAACGTGCACTCAACAACAACAGCTTGATTGAATATCAAAATAAGCAAAAATTAACCTTTTTTCAGTGTCTCTTTACCGCCACAATTATTTTCGTATGCGTCAAAATTAAATTACGGAGCTTTTCCACCTCATCAGTTAAAATTTTCATTACGCTAAATTAGTATTAGTACCATGGCAACGACCATCAAAAAAGTTTCTTGTTGAAATTGAATTATTTCCATCATAATGCGCGGTTGAAGATTAAACGAGACAGGCCCGTGGCGTGCGAGACAAAAAGTTATAACTGACTTTAATGAGAAATAAAGCCTTTGAACAAGTTTTTAAAAAAGCTTTCAACAGTTAGTTATAATGTATATATATATATTAGTTTTTTCTGAATTTAATTTCTTGAGAGTAAATTTTGATTAGGTAGCCAATTTAAATGCTAATTATTATAGATTTTAGTAGTCACAAATTTTAGACTCACGGAATAAAAATAAATTACCCTCGTCACAGGCAACCACCAGAAAAAAAGATAATTATAATTAATAAAATTTTAATAATATTTTCTTCGCTGCATAATTTTAAATCAAAATTGATTTTCTTACTCAAAATTTAATCGAGTGGAGGTAAATGGAGTGGCGGTGCTATGGCTTTCATCCAATGTAAACAAAAATTGTCAAATTAGCAGCAATATTCAACAGTTCTACATATAGACATATAGATAATCTCCTTTTAATTACAGAACAACATTATTGTGCAAGTGGAAAAGTTTTTGGCTTCTGATTGTGTTGACTTAATCGAAAACGAAAAACACAAAACTTTTTTCATTTATCTACCGAAAAAAAAACTCGCACATTTAATGACACAAGAAACTTTTCTTTCTTCTATTGGATGAAAATGAGACAATTTTGTTTTATTTGTGTTTCCTGATCATAAGCGATTGTTACTGTCTCATTCTTTTCTTTCTCGAAACATAATGTCAGTGTTTAATTAGAAGCGAGTCTAAAGGAAAATTTCTGTGCTGAGGGATTTGAGCCAGTCTAACAATAGAAAAATTGTCTGTCAATAGATATTTTTCATCTAACCTACTAAGAAAAATAATTGTTGTATTAGGTATAAGATTTTCCAAGAAAAAATCTGTTAAAAAAATTAATGTTGAATGGAAAAATTAAAAATTTGATTAAAACTCTGTTTGCTCTATGGGCAAAATCGTACAATTTCTATTTTTCAAATCCCTCAAATCTCCTCGCAAATTTACCTTCCTCGACAAAAATGCCTAGATAATAACTTCGCGTGTGTACTAGAGAGATTCAAAGTCAATATGGAAATTTCAAATTTGTATCATTTGTTCGTGGATATTTGTAATTTATTCTTAATTTATAAGAGAGTTGTGATTGATAGAATGAGTACATAAAATGACATCCTTGATTGATTGCGAGATTTTCCTCTTTTGCAGAAATAAATTGGAGAAAATTCACACAAGTCAAGTCACGACGAATAATAATGCTTGAATGCATCTTATGATTAACGAGTGAATACAAAGCGAGTGCTTGAGGGTGTGAAAAATTTCTCTCGTAATATAGTATGGTAAAAATAAAAAATATCAGAGTGACATCAAAATATTAAAATCCTCTCTTTTAAGTTTTTAACTTTTTGAAACCCTCTTTTACAATTTTAAATCACAAAAATAAATACACAACACATACACAATGACAAGGATAAAAGCCTCCTTTTTCCAAAAGCACTCTTATGCTTATGACCATGATGACGATGAAGAAAAAGATAATGATGTAAGCACAGATGTTTGCAAAGTAAAGCATAAGCTTACATCATATATATTACTAATATTTGTCCTTGCTTATGTCTTATTATTAAGTGCCGCTATTTATTGAGTGAGTGACATGAGTGAAAAAGTGAGGAAATTTGGTTTCATCGCTCAAGTGAAACATTTGTCATATTTCAACAGGAAAAATTATTTCGATTGTCGTTATTGACGACCTTTTCCTTCATTTATAACCCCTAACTCTTGGTCATTCATTAGATAAAATAATAAGAAAAGATTTTAAAGTGAAAACTTAACTGGACAATTTCAGAGTAGATTTAACAAATATAATTTTTAATTTAACTTAAATCCATTGATTAATTGTACATATTTGAATTCCTCTTTGCTACAATTTAAAGGTCGCGGATTTCTCTTTAAGAATTTCTCCCATCCTCGCCTTGAAACTCTAACTTGTTAAATTCCTCGAACTGATCATCGCCTTCCGAGTTGTTATGAAAAAATTTTACTTTTTTGTTGTTTTTGATGCGAAGAAGAAGTGCTTAAGAGAAGCAGGAAGGGATTATGACGTGTAAAGGGAAAAGTGAAATTCCCAAGCACATAACTCAACTCTCAATCTTAAGAAGTCGAACGGAAGTCCGTATTTGTCTCATAAATATTTGCCGAGAGATTTCTTGTTAGCTTCTTTAGGGGCTTGCCATTCATTCCTTCCTTACTCTCATTGAGTTTAGGAAGTTGTTTACTTAGGAAGAGGAGCT
Source organism: Tanytarsus gracilentus (assembly GCA_038502055.1). NCBI lineage: Eukaryota > Metazoa > Arthropoda > Insecta > Diptera > Chironomidae > Tanytarsus > Tanytarsus gracilentus. The sequence continues at coordinate 722,159 of JAXRKN010000045.1, read as the reverse complement.
TTAGTGGTTAAAATGCCTATAGCGCTATGTTTACTTCGGGATTTTCTAGTCGAGTCATTAAAGCTTGTTTTCATGACATTCAAACTGTTGCTCACGAAAGTAGGAGGTTAAAAAAATAATATCAATATTCGACAAAGGGTAAATTTTAGACGAGGAAAATTTAAAAGACTGGCAAATATTTTCAAAGCTTTTGTAACAACGAAGTTCATTAAATTTCTATTTTACCAAAATTAACAAAAATAAATTGTGAGGGGTCTCAATTACTCAAAAAAAAACCTCTCTATTAAAAGACAAAGGAGTCAAAAATATGCCTTCGTTTCATTGAAAACAATTACAAAAACAGAATTTTTTTCTGACAAAAGAAAAAAGTTTTAATGATTTTGTTCATTTTCTCTTTTACAACGAGTAAAAAAGCTTTAATTTCCTCTCCTTTTTCCATCATCCATTCATTCACTCATTTATACAAGAACTCACTTAAATGATATAACGAAGTGCTCGGACTTTTTTCCTCTTTCTCTGCGTATTATCATAAAGCAACATCAAAAAGGTACATTGTAGCAACAACAGAATTTCTCGAAATAATAAAAAAAAAGTGAAAGGGAAAAAAATCAATAGAGCCCAGCCGCAAAGTGATGAGCCGTATACTCACATGAGAAACAAAAAAAAATATGACGAAATATCGTGCAATAAAGTTATTATTTTCAACTACAGGTGCGTCACTTTAGGAGTGAAAATTTTCCACAGCTAGTTACTCTCACTATAATTGGATTAGAAATGGAACGTCCGCAGAGCTAAGATAGAAATATACGTTGCTTTAACAACAAAAACTTTTTTAAAAGTTACTATGTAGTTCTGCTAAATATATCCAGGTCAAGGAGGTGTCATCAACAATAAACTTGACTGTTTACACTCACTCACTCATGTATCAAACTGATTTTTTCCTTCTAACTATCTTGAAGCCCTGTCAATATTGTCAGGTCATGATTTTTTTCGAGCACCTTTACAGACATGTGAGAATATAAGATGAGGTGGGTTAAGAAGGTGCATGTGTAAATTGTTTATAAAACATTATACTCGTCGAGTGGACTACGAAAGACTCGAGAAGATAAAGTTTCTGACCAGTTTGAGCAATTTATTTCAAAGTTATTAATGAGAAATTTTGCTGAGTGGTCGTTAACTCCTTGAGCTGTGCAACTAAAGGTTGGAATTTAAACACTCTGGACTTAACGATCTTATATGTGAAGCCTTTCATAAAATTTTCGAATATACTCGACAAAGTCAATAGTCGGTAACTGAATTTTATTAAAACGCGAAAGCTACAACAAGCTTTGATGAAAAAATTTTCGTCGTTTTTATGTTGAAATGCGGACAATATTCCAAAAAGAATTTTTGCATGAAAAAAAAATCCAAAAACTGTTTAATGCTCAAATCACTCTGTCAAACCAATCATTCATATTATTACATTATTAATACCGTCAGTGACTTTTATCATGCAAATTTATGCGTACCCAGAAAAAACCTTTATCTTGAACACATGCACGCACTCACTGTTGACAAAATTAAACTTATTTCGACAACTCCGAGAAATGTGCTATCGAAAATCACGATATCATCATTAAACAAGTACAAGGATGTTGAATAAACTATGAACTCTTGTTTATTCTCAATCATACAACATCGAAACTCGAATATAAAAATTTTGTATGAACGAGAGAATGGTTTAGAGTTTGGCACTGCCTTCAGGGAAAATCAAAAAAATAAGCAGTATTATTATTTTATGTGTGTTTGTTTGAGACATGATTTTCCCACAGAAGTTTTTTTATCGGGTGATGTTTCATGCGTAAGAGGAAAATTATTTGAAGCACCCATGACTAGTTTTTTGTATGGACTTGTTGATACCGGTAAACTTTTTTTAAAGCATTTAACTTAGAGTTTAGGATTAAATTAAGTTTTGATTTTCAGTCACTATCAATTTCTACTGGCCCTTTGCGCTCATCCCAGCGTTTCAGTATATATTAACGTGCTTTTTACAGAGCTAAAAAAATACACCTGCTTTGTGATGAGACTCAGCGAGGAGACAAAGAGGGTGGATGATGATGGGTTTAATTCATTCATAAAATGATAAACATGCCATGTAAACTTTTTCCTCTCCCTTTTCTTCTTTCCAAACACTGTGATATATAAGTTTTATGTTCACTCCCTCTTTCATGTAAAGAAAAGCTTTTTTGCAATCGTTGACAACACTATACTATGTTTCGAGGGGTGGAACACTATACTGTGTTGTTGGCGATAGAAAACAAATGATTACTACGATTGAGTAATTGGGAAAAAAATTGGTTGCTGAGATGAAACTTATTGTATTGAATGAAACGACATAGAATTGTCTATGGCAATGACGAATACAACACGTTCAATGACAAATTAAAACTCAATTGAGATTTTTTTCGTTTTCGCTCTCATTTATTCTGCAGCTCCGATAATTCTTTTGGAATTTTTTAAATGTACCAAAACCATGAGCTTGCAATCAATTTTAGTACGAAATTTATTGTTCCGAAATAAATTCTTTCATTGCCGATGTTAATTTTCACGTTTGTTAATTAATTGACGTAAATAAAATCAACGGCAGCATCAGTGTGCTGTGCATAGGATTTTTACCAATTAGTACATCCGACGATTCGTCATCATCATCATCATCACCATGTTCGGATATGACCGCATTGTTAAAGTTAAACACCAATGTCTGCTTGCTATTTTTCATTAGGAAAGGTGATGACGCTGAATTCATATTTTAATTTATGCAGCACATATCAGAATTTGAGTGTGATAATAAAGTTAATTAAAATTCACTTCACATGCCATCACCATTGAGATGAATTTTGAGTGTCGAATTAATTATTTTTTTACTCTTGCAATCAACTGATTTTTGGGGGATCTTGTGGAGAGCACTTTTAAAAACGATCTAAACATGAATAGCTTTCGCGCTAGACTGGCAATATCTCGATTAAAATCACATTCAATCGGTAGAGATTTTAATGCGCAAACGCGAGCAAAGCTCAAAAAATGAGAAAATTTTCCGTTCTGAGAGATATTTTCGATTTTAAAGTCATTCTCATTTTCAACAGCACGTGCGATTCTTGTTTACTTCTCTCGCACAGATCATATGCTTGATTTTATTGAATTCATTGAAACTTGCAATACATACCCGAGAAAAGCATAAACAAGCATTTACATTCGAGGTAAATTAGCATCTTTCTGAGAAGCGAAGCTCGCGGCATAACGAATTTTTTTTGGGTCAGCGTAGACTTGCGAGAAGAACGGCTTAGGACTTGCATTTTCTTGTGTTACCAACATTCTTTCTGTTTCATTTTTTTGAAGGGAGCGTTTCATTCCAGTACGAGTTACATATAATAAAGTTCCGAGTTCTTTGATCTCCTTACTGTCGATTGGTTCAATGGTTGATGCGATATTCCTTTGCAAAAATAAATAAAATACACTTAACAAATGACTTTGTTAAAATTGTTCAAAAAATGCTTACTTCTTTTCATTCAAAACGGGTTCAAGCTCATTGTCAGTTTGATTAGCATTAATTTCTTCAATGTCTTGCTTTACAGCATCAACTTCTGCCTTGAGCGATTGCAATTGAGTTTTGAAATCTTGTCCACGTTTCTCAAAAGTCGTGTTCAGATTTTCAAAATTTTCATCAAGATAATTTTTTAACGAGTTCTGGATTTTCTCATTTAGCTCCTTGAAACGTAGTGCTGTACAATCTTGACTATTTAAAGAGGGGTATAAATTTATGTCACAACTTAAGATTCTACTTACTCGCAGAAAAAATCAACGTTGGACTTGAGCTGTTCGAACTTTTTGTAGTTTGTAGATTTATCAAATTCCTTGACTTCCCAACGGACATTCGTAATTCCAGCATTTAAATCAGTCGTTTCGTAAATTAATTTATCGTGTTCAAAGTGCAACAAATTTTCTTCAGGATCAGCAAATTCTCCCGCTAGCGATGTAACTAAATAATCGTAAGTGTCCGTCAATGTAAATAAACTATCTTTTTCTTCCTGGAAAACACGTTGTTTTTTAAAATGCTCATAATTTTGCAAATTTACTGAAATTACCTCAACATCCTCGACACTAATGATCTTTAGCTTGTAATTATCCATGTTTGAGTAATTTTCTCGAGATTTTTCACGATTTTTTAATTAATTTTAGCCTTTAAACTTTTTTTGCGAAAATTTATGTTTGTGTTGAAATCAACGATTGCTTTTTTGTAACGTAAAATTTTAAATATTTAAACTTTGAGGTAGTGCTGAAGTGGAAAATTTTCGAGAGTGTTGAAAAACTTTATTTTCTTATTTTTCGCACGGTAAAAAAAAGTAATTCAATCGAAATGGCAATGAGCTTAACAAGGCAAGTTATTTAGAAGGTCTTATAACATTAAGAAGATCCTCAACAGGATGTTAATTATTTTAAAACAATAAAATTATGTAACTGAAAAGCAATTAATCGTAAACAAATATTTGATTTTAGAACTTTCTGCAATCGTTCGCTTATCTTAAATCCAGCATTGTATAAGGCACACTTGAGTGCAATTCGAAGCGTTTCTGTGAAGGTAGTTCCAGCCGCTACTCCAATAGACGAAACTTTTGATGCTAAAAATGCTCGTCTCAATCGTCCACAATCACCACATCTCACCATATACAAGCCTCAATTGACTAGTATGCTCTCAATTACTCATCGAGGAACTGGATGCGCATTAGCTGGATACGCTGCAATCTTCGGATTTGCTGCTCTCGGATGTCCCGATGGTGCCAATACAATTATAACTACACTTGAAGCCATGCAATTAGGTGCATTAAGCTTGACCACCTTGAAATTTGCTCTCGCTTTCCCTTTCGCCTTTCACGCATGCAATGGCGTTCGTCATTTGTTCTGGGATATGGGAAAGTTCTTGAGTGTCAAAGAAGTCTATACTACCGGATATGCTTTGCTCGCAATTAGCAGCGTTCTTGCTGTTGCACTCACGTTCATGTAAATTAAAGTATTGTCAAGCATGTCATCGAGTTAGAACAAAATTAAAGCTTCATTTGTCACATATAATAAAAATATATAATTTATTGCGATCAATTTAAAAACAAAATATATCTCAGTTCCAATCTTCTTCATCATCATTGATGTTGCTCGAGGAGTCGCTGTCGCTCTCAGTTTTTTTCGGCGGTGGCGGAATTAGTGAGCTCACTTTGCTCATAATTGAAGATTTTTCTTTTTTCGCCTCTTTTGAACCTGCAATACCTTTTCGTCTCAACATGAGCTTCTCGTGTAGGTCACTCATAAGATCTTTAGCTGGTTCTCTCTGCTGCGGTTGTTTCTTCTTGCTAAAATCAGGTTCATCAGCAGCAGCAGCTGGCATTGATTTTAGTTTAGCCTTTCCTCCAGCATCTCTTATTGCCTTCATTAGGGATGATCTAGAGTCATCGACTGAAGTCGGTGTTGCCACATTTTTGATTTCAATTGGGATCGCAGGCGGAGGCGGAGGAGGGATTGTTAAATTTTTGGGAATTGGAGGAGGTGGTGGAATATTGAGAGGAAGTATTGGAATGTTTTGAGGAACCGAAGGCGGTAATGGCACATTTTCATTTTCAACAGTATTCTCTTTAGATTTTTTCGTTTCGGCTTCTAAAAGTTCATTAAAATTCGGCAACTCATTAACAATGTTCATTGACCATAATGTGGGAGTAGCAATAAGTTCGGAATCGGGCACTGAGAAGGAAATATCACCAGCAATTCCATCTAGATCGGGAAGATCCAGCGGAAATTCAAACTCGGGTGCTTGATGGAAAGTTGGAAAATAGTGAAGATTATCTTGCTGTTTATTTCTCATCATCGTTGAAAATTTACTAAAATCATTCGCTTCATCGACTACCTGCTCAACAAGAACCTCCTTCTCTCGAGCCTTTGTGAGATCTTTTAGGTAGAGATTTTCATTGTTAACAAAAGTGATGAGCGAATTGACTGATGACGTATTAAAAACTACATTTGGCTTATGAGGAATTGGCTTTCGTGATCGCTTGAGATGAAAAAATGCTAGTTTATCGCCAAACTGCTTGGGTTCCGTATTCTCCGTATTCTCATAAAGTGGAAGATCCAGTTTGTAGTTAAAATTAATTTCACCGAGCGTGAAATTTCTATCGAAAGTAGGTTCAATTTTAGGTAGACTTTCGATTGGATATCGTGCTGATGAATACATTCTTATCGCCTTCTTACTTTTCTTTAGCTTATCAATCTTTTCATTTGCCTTTTCAAGTCGTGCATTTATATTATCAATTCTTGTCATATTTTTCGTGATTCTCGCATCGATTCTATCAAATATTTGGTCTACTGACTTCTCGAGATACTCGAAAGTTTTTAGAGCACGTATAGTCACTTCATCTGGACGGATATCTTGTGAAATTAAAGGAATTTCAATCATTTTATTAAAATTATTTTATGTTTTTGTTTTGATTAAAATTACAGGCTTTTTATATTTTTTTAGAGTGAACACTGTAAGGGGAAAAGTTCTGTAAAACCGCTATTGTATATGCACGGTAATTTACTAATACATATAAAAACTAAACCTTAATTCTACAGTTTTATCAATTATTCCATCAAATTTGACCATACGAATCACAAAATTTAAAACTTTTATCGATTCATTTCATTTTTGCACACTCTCAGTAGTCGATAAATTTTTCCTTTATTGAAAATTCCGGCATTTTCTCTCAGCGTGTTTTTTATTTCTCCTCGTTAAATTTCCCCTCAAATCTGTGGTGGAATTTCTTTTTATAAAAAGACGATACCGCGCTCTATTCACCACATTTGCAGTTTGTACTCCACATCGTTCGGACGTTCAAGCTCAACACTCAAACTTTAATTAAACTTTCCTCAAGTTTTTAACACGTGAAAAACAATTAAAATCACTCAAAATGGTAAGTAAAGCCTTGTACTGATTTAAAATTATCGAAACCCGCAAGAGATGCGTCAATTTTCGCGAAAATTTCTAAAAACTAAATTTTTCTCCATTACGACGCATTTTTTTGATCTAAAATAAAAAATAATTTGAAAAATTTCTCCAACTTTTCTTGATGAAGAAAACTTACCGTCATGAATAAAATCAATAAAATTAAAGTTAAATTAAAATATTCCAAATACGTCTCGAATCGTACAATTTTGTTCGGAAGATTTCGATACACTCCCTTTTTAATTGAAAAATTATCAATTGAAGCTTTTAATTAGTTTAAAGTTTTTAAAACGAGCATCAAGACAAAAGATAGTCGTTGTAAAAATTTAGAGCGAAAATTTCGTGTTTAAGTTGATTAATCTAGCGTTTTTCGAATAATTTAGGTTATTAAACGAAGCCATTTGCAAAATCTCTAAATCCAAGGCGTCATCTCTTTTGAAGAAACCGTTAAATCTTTTTAAAAAATAAAATCAGTGGGTTTCATGTATTTTTAATACTTTCCAAGTTCCATTTTCACTTAATGGTTTAATTAATTAGTACTTGGCATTAAAAAAATTTAATGAACCTCTGAAAAGTTCTAGAATGGATAATTTTTGAAAACAACTGTACATTTAGAGAGAAAAAATAATAATTGAGGAAGTGCGAGAGAAAGAGCTAGAACAAAAAATTATATGCGGGGGCTTGGGTAGCATACAATTTTTTACGTGACACTATAAATGCAATTAAAATTGACGAAGCGCGATCGATTTTTTTATGCCATTGCATTGGTGACTCATAGCTTTTCTTCGCTTCTATTTTTATAGAGTCAATTGAGCCTAGAGTAGAATGGCCACAAGGATATTCAGTCGGGATGGATTACCTCTTACAAGATAATCTAATCAAACTCAATTTACTTCCATTTCTTTAGCGCGAATGTATCTCAATACACGTTGGTCAAGCTGGTGTTCAAATCGGTAATGCCTGCTGGGAATTGTACTGTCTTGAACATGGAATCCAGCCAGATGGTCGCATGCCATCAGACAAGTCCGTCGGAGGCGGTGATGACTCATCAAACACCTTTTTCTCAGAAACTGGTTCTGGCATGTATGTCCCACGTGCTGTTTTCGTCGATTTGGAACCAACCGTAATTGATGAAGTCCGTACTGGAACCTACCGACAATTGTTCCATCCAGAGCAATTGATTACTGGCAAGGAAGACGCAGCCAACAACTACGCTCGTGGTCACTATACTGTCGGAAAAGAAATTATCGACCTCGTTTTGGACCGTATCCGTAAATTAGCTGACCAATGTACCGGCTTGCAAGGATTCTTGATCTTCCACTCATTCGGTGGCGGCACTGGTTCAGGCTTTACCTCATTGTTGATGGAACGCTTGTCAGTTGATTATGGCAAGAAGTCAAAACTCGAATTTGCCATCTATCCAGCACCTCAAGTCTCAACAGCAGTTGTTGAGCCCTACAACTCAATCTTGACCACGCACACAACTCTCGAGCACTCCGACTGCGCTTTCATGGTCGATAACGAAGCAATTTTCGATATCTGCCGTCGTAATCTCGATATTGAGCGCCCAACATACACCAACTTGAATCGTTTGATCGGACAAGTTGTCTCCTCAATCACCGCATCACTTCGTTTCGATGGTGCTTTGAACGTCGATTTAACTGAGTTCCAAACTAACTTGGTTCCATATCCACGTATTCACTTCCCATTGGTCACCTATGCACCAATTATCTCCGCTGAGAAGGCATACCATGAACAATTGAGCGTTGCTGAAATCACAAACGCCTGTTTCGAGCCAGCCAACCAGATGGTTAAGTGCGACCCACGTCACGGAAAATATATGGCTTGCTGTATGTTGTATCGTGGCGATGTCGTTCCAAAGGATGTCAACGCAGCAATTTGCACAATTAAAAGCAAGCGTGCCATTCAATTTGTTGATTGGTGCCCCACTGGATTCAAGGTCGGTATCAACTATCAACCACCAACAGTCGTTCCAGGCGGCGATTTGGCTAAGGTTCAACGTGCTGTCTGCATGTTGTCAAACACAACCGCTATCGCTGAGGCATGGGCTCGTTTGGATCATAAATTCGACTTGATGTATGCTAAGCGTGCTTTCGTTCACTGGTATGTCGGTGAAGGTATGGAAGAAGGTGAATTCTCGGAGGCCCGCGAAGATTTGGCAGCTCTCGAGAAGGATTACGAGGAAGTTGGCATGGACAGTGGTGAGGGAGAAGGCGAAGGTGCCGAAGAGTATTAAAAATCTCACATTTGACGATCATGCTTACGAGAGCAAAAAAGCTTTCTCGTGCTTAATTTCTTTTGTTATTTCAACCTAAATTATAAATAATTTGTTGCTGCATAAAGTGAAAGAAAATAAAACCATCTGCATAAAATTGCGAGTAGCATGGAATTAAATAAATTTCCTATGTATATTTTCTTCAAACTTTCATTTTACAGATATATTTTTAGCTCGGCGTCCATTGAAGTTTAATGAACTCTCACAATAGACATGAAAATAGTTTGAGATCTTCACGCATGTTATAAACTCTCAAATATTCATGCATTAAGCTATAGAGTTTTAATGATGATGATTATGTTGAAGCCAATACTATTCAAGCATATATTGGGTGGGTAAAAAAATGTTAATTAAAATTAGAAGAAAAAAACTTTAGTTTGGAAAAATATGAATGCACGCAGCTCATGTTTAATTTCGTTCTAAGAACGCGTGACTGTTCGTTTGCTGAAAATATCGATTTAAACATCAAGGCTATATAAGGGCGGTATACAGAATTTTCATTCTTTCTACAATGTTCTATTTATTTTCGTAAATTTATCATGCTCATATTTATCATTATAGACTGTCAGCATTTTGAAAAGTGTGTCGCGATTCAATTCATCGATTCTATTGCCCTTAGTGATCAAACAACCGTATCTAAAGGAATTTTAAGTATTTGAAAAATTTTGGGGATTTTGTTTTCAATGCAAATTCGTAGCCATTTATTTTTTTTTCGGAAAGAGACTTTTAAAAAAGCCTGTTAAAGGAGAAATAAAGCCGCTTCTCTTCATTCACGCACACAATGAAGCAAAAAAAAACTTTTTCTCAATTATCTCCAATAGCTCGTTAAACTATGAAATTTTATCATCTAATTTTTTTTATTTTAATGCCATTTATCATTTTCATCAACTTAAAGTTAAGAAAATTCATCAATTTTATCAAATATTCTTCTTTTTCTCCCAACATGTTTTCCCCACTTTTTTCATCATAGTAACTTGTGGTGAAATTTTTCTCTATATAAAGCGTTCGCTCGCTCTATTCACCACATTTGCAGTTTGTACTCCACCTCGTTCGGACGTTCAAGCTCAATTTTCAAATATTAATTAAACTTTCAAGTTCTTGTAAAGTGAAAAACAATTAAAAACACTCAAAATGGTAAGAACATTACTAAAATTGCAAGACATTTTTTAAAAATTCCGAAAAAATTGTTAATTTTGTTAAAAATTAGTCGAAACAATTTTTTTCGTTACGACGCCATCTTTTTTCCCGGTCTGGTACTTTCTAATCATTTTCTGATCAAAGTACAGTTAATTGTGGAGAAAAGAGTTTATGTGCTAGCATGGGAAGCATAAAATATTCATGTGTCATACTTTCTTTTCAATTTAAATGAAAATTGACGAATTTCTCGCAAGGCGTGGCTCAGATTGATTTTTTTATGACTACTTTGATGACTCATGAAACAATTTTTTTCTTCCGTTTCTTTAGCGTGAATGTATCTCAGTTCATGTCGGTCAAGCTGGTGTTCAAATTGGCAATGCCTGCTGGGAGTTGTACTGTCTTGAACATGGAATCCAGCCAGACGGTCAAATGCCATCAGACAAGACGATTGGAGGCGGTGACGACTCATTCAATACCTTCTTCTCGGAAACTGGAGCTGGCAAGCACGTTCCACGTGCCGTTTTCGTCGATTTAGAACCAACTGTCGTCGATGAGGTCCGTACTGGAACCTACCGACAATTGTTCCATCCAGAGCAATTGATTACTGGCAAGGAAGACGCAGCCAATAACTACGCTCGTGGGCATTACACCATTGGAAAGGAAATCGTGGATTTGGTTTTGGATCGTATCCGTAAATTAGCTGATCAATGTACCGGCTTGCAAGGATTCTTGATCTTCCACTCATTCGGTGGCGGCACTGGTTCAGGCTTCACCTCATTGTTGATGGAACGCTTGTCAGTTGATTATGGCAAGAAGTCAAAACTCGAATTTGCCATCTATCCAGCACCTCAAGTCTCAACAGCAGTTGTTGAGCCCTACAACTCAATCTTGACCACGCACACAACTCTCGAGCACTCCGACTGCGCTTTCATGGTCGACAATGAAGCCATCTATGACATTTGCCGTCGTAATCTCGATATTGAGCGCCCAACATACACCAACTTGAATCGTTTGATCGGACAGATCGTCTCATCCATCACCGCATCACTTCGTTTCGATGGTGCTTTGAACGTCGATTTAACTGAGTTCCAAACTAACTTGGTTCCATATCCACGTATTCACTTCCCATTGGTCACCTATGCTCCAGTTATCTCCGCTGAGAAGGCATACCATGAACAATTGAGCGTTGCTGAAATCACAAACGCATGTTTCGAGCCAGCCAACCAGATGGTTAAGTGCGACCCACGTCATGGAAAATATATGGCTTGCTGTATGTTGTATCGTGGCGATGTCGTTCCAAAGGATGTCAACGCTGCAATCGCTACCATCAAGACTAAACGTACCATTCAATTCGTTGATTGGTGCCCCACTGGATTCAAGGTCGGTATCAATTATCAACCACCAACAGTCGTTCCAGGCGGCGATTTGGCTAAGGTTCAACGTGCTGTTTGCATGTTGTCCAACACAACCGCTATCGCTGAGGCATGGGCTCGTTTGGATCATAAATTCGACTTGATGTATGCTAAGCGTGCTTTCGTTCACTGGTATGTCGGTGAAGGTATGGAAGAAGGTGAATTCTCGGAGGCCCGCGAAGATTTGGCAGCTCTCGAGAAGGATTACGAGGAAGTTGGCATGGACAGTGGTGAGGGAGAAGGCGAAGGTGCCGAAGAGTATTAAAAATCTCACATCTGAAGATCATGCTTCAAAAAATGCTTACAAGAAAGCTTTCTCGTGCTTTATATCTTTTGTAATTTCATTCTAAATTATAAATAATTCGTTGCTGCAAACAGACAAGAAAATAAACCATCTGCATACAACGCGAGAAGCATGAAATGAACATATTTTCGTATTCTTACTTCAACTTTCATTTTACAGATATATTTTTAGCTCGAATGTAATGCAGAAAGAATAAATTCGAAGATGAAGTTTAACGAACTTTCATCGAAAAATAAAAGAGTCTGAGATTTTCAGACATGCTTCAAATATTGATTTTAAATCTACATATTTGTGTGTGAGCAATGTAGGCTGCGGTTACGATGATTTCATTGAAATTTATTTCCATTTATGACAAAACTTGTGTGTGGGACATTTTGTCTATAAATGAAAAATTACATCATGCCGTGACTGAGTGCAAAAAATCTTAACTGCCTTAATTGGAAATGCTGCTTAGCAACGGGAAAGCATATATTTTATGGCTACGCCATATATTGTTTTCGATCTGGAGAGAAAACTCTCTTTGTCACCTGCTGCCCTCAAAAAGCCTTATTTCGATTTAGAACTTTTGCCACATGCAAGTCCATCGAATTTCTGATCTATGAAGGATACATGCTTGGACGATCCACTGGCCAGGTAGGGCAGGATCGTTAAAAGAGAGCTGTTACTTTCTCGGATCCGGGTGACGTTTTTTGTCGCAGGCCTACAGGCCACACGGATCAACGGATTGCCTTCGAATTTTTTTTATTTGATTCTGCTACTCTTGACTTAACTTTTGTGTTACTAGAAAATTCTCGCAGACGCATTAAAGAGTAAAAAAAAAAATTATAGGGAGAGAGAAAAGGGGAGAAAACAGGGTGACGAAGAAAAAAGGAGAAAAATAAAATTTAGAGCAATAACAATTGAGAAAAAAAACAACAAAAAAGCACAGAGGTTTTCATAAAATTCATTTACTAAAAAGAGAACAAGGAAAAAACAAAAAAGCGCATTCGGATGGTTTTTCATAAAAATTTTATTTTTGAGCTGATTTGAATAGAGGAAGCATGGATTTAGCAGAGAGAAAAAGAAAACTTAATAACTTAACCAGGGGGAAATACGCGCATGTAGATGGTTTTTCATAAAAATTTCATTTTTGAGCTGATTTGAATAGAGGAAGCATGGATTTAGCAGAGAGTCGAAAAAGAAAACTTAATAACTTAACCAGGGGAAAAAGCGCATTCGATGGTTTTTCATAAAAATTACATTTTTAGAATTTAATAGAGGACATGATTTATCAAGAGCAAAAAGAAAATAATTAACTAACCAATGTAAAAACATAAAGACATGGATACAGAGAGAAAAAGAAAACTTAATTAACTTAACCAGGGGGAAATATTAGGATGGTTTCAAAAATTTATTAGATAAAACAATCAAAAAAAAAACTAATTAACTAACCAGGAATAAAATTCAATTTTTTCATAAAATTTCTTTTTAGCTGATTTAAAGAGGAAGCATGGATTACAAGAGAAAAAAACTTAATAACTTAACCAGGAAAAAAAAATATTTGAGTTATAAAGAGGAATATATATTCGTTCAAAGAGTAGAGAAAAATATTTAATTAATTTTACTAGCGGAAAAAAGTGAACTGTAATAACAAAATAATTCAAATCTAGCCATACGGAAAAGGCGGAGTTCTGCGGGCTTTTCAAAGAGAACAGTGAAAGGAGAAGCGGCGCACGAACCACTGTTTATATTTGGTGATGTTGGCGACACTGACAAGTAACAGTCGTGGGTTTTACAACCTCACACGCATATATTGGAAAATCAATAGTTATTTGGCTGTAGTTTCGTCTGCATTGCGGACAATTTGTTTTTTATTCATCCATGCATGACATCATCAAACTTGTTTAATAATGTTCTCATTGATATTTAGATATTTATTTCAATTTTAAGGGTTGCATTTAAAATGTTGAAGGGTGGCATTTTAAAAAGGGTCATGCTTAATGATCCAGAACTTGATTTGCTCCTCAGTTTGAATGATTACATTAAAAACTTCAGATCACAGGTCAATTTATCTTGTTCCTCACAAAATGGCCTCACTCTGGTCATCTCATAAATACTTTTTTAACCTCGAACCTGATAAAAAAAGTCATAACTTTAGATAAACTTTCATATTCACAATTAAAGTGTCGATACTGCAGATTTTATTGCCAACATCATCAGCTTGTTCTGTTTACTTGTGAAAAACTGTCTGAAAAATCTTCATAAAAAATCGAGAAAAATAGTAAATGTAAATGTCAAAATTCTTAAATTTTTTTTATTATACTTTCTCATAATCTTATCGCATATTAATTAATGGACTTTACTCTTTACCTTCTTTTCTTTCATCGCGACAAGAACAATGAAATGAAATTTTAAGTGCTAAAAGTAAATTGCATTTAAGTGACTTTAAAAAAGTTATTAATCATTAATCAGGGGGTCATAGCAATGCAAAACGTTCGAGTACTCGTGATTGGCGCCGGAGCTAGTGGAATTTCGGTAGCTTCGAGGCTGATTGAAAAGGGATTTAAGAATGTCGCAATTCTTGAGGCTGAAAATAGGATTGGAGGTCGAGTTTACACAACGGATTTCGCCGATAATGTTGTTGAACTTGGAGCTCAATGGTAATCAATAATTCGCTGACACATTCGCAAAGTAAAAATGATTTTTTTTTCTCTGATCAGGTGCCATGGAGAAAAAGATAATGCTGTATTTGACCTCGTAAAGGATCATAAAGTACTTGATGAGACAACAATATCATATCCAAATGTGTGGTTTGTTCGCTCATCTGGACATTCAGTTGATAACGAAAAATGCGGAAAGCTTGTTGGACTCTGTACGGAAATTCTTGAAAGTTCTAAAGAAGAGCTTTTAAGCTCAAAAGGCTCTCTTGGAAGTTATGTTGTCAAGAAGTATCAAGAAGCTCTTTTAACATCAGAATATAAGGATATCGACAGTCTTGCTTATGAGGTTCTCGAATACTTTCATAAATTCGAAAACTCTATTGAAGCATCTGATACATGGTTCGATACATCAGCCAGTGGTTACACCCACTATTTGGAGTGTGAGGGACATCCATTGCTCAATTGGCGTGATAAAGGTTACAAGACATTATTCGATTACATCATGAAAAAAAAACCAAATGCCGGTGATTATCTCGATGTTGAGAGTAAAATTCAATTTAACAAGGAAGTTACCAACATTTCATGGTCAAACTCATCACATCTTAGTGTCAAATGTTCGGATGGAACATGTCACGATGCTGATCATGTTGTTTGCACCATGTCTTTGGGAGTTTTAAAAGAAAACCACAAAAAACTTTTTACTCCTCAACTTCCACAAATTAAAATTAATGCTATTGAAGGACTTTCCTTTGGTACTGTCGATAAAATTTTCCTTCAATTTGAGAAGCCTTTTTGGGGAAAAGATTGGGCAGGCTTTAGCTTGTTGTGGACTCAAAAGGACTCTGAGGAAATTCGAAAAGGATCTTGGGCGTGGCTCGAGGATATTTTTGGATTTTATAAAGTCGACTATCAACAGAATATTCTTTGTGGCTGGATAGGAGGACCTTCGGCACGTCGAATGGAAATGCTTGATGATGCAACAATTTTGGATGGCTGCATGCAACTTTTTAAGAAATTCCTCGGCAATTCGATGCTTTTTACAACTCCTGTAAAAATAATTCGATCATGTTGGTACAACAACAAGCATTTTCGTGGCT
Organism: Tanytarsus gracilentus; assembly: GCA_038502055.1. Classification (NCBI taxonomy): domain Eukaryota; kingdom Metazoa; phylum Arthropoda; class Insecta; order Diptera; family Chironomidae; genus Tanytarsus; species Tanytarsus gracilentus. The sequence goes on along the minus strand of JAXRKN010000045.1, from coordinate 706,274 downwards.
CATACTCTTTCAGAAGTATCACAACTGATTTATTAAAGACATCAGCTAGTCATTTGGCGTTGCCTTTGTATGATTGTGTTGGAAAACCATCGTTACTATTTGCTGGTGAAGCGACACACGATAATTATTACTCAACTGTTCATGGAGCAATTGAAAGTGGACGACGTGAGGCCGAAAGAATTGCGAGTTTTTATGAGAGGTGAGTGACATAACTAAATTTCATCATCATCATCATCATCATTAACAATAATCATTTTTAGAATAGAAATTTGAGATTGATTTTCTTTTTAATTTTTCCAGAAAATCACATCTTTGAACGATGGTGATGATGATTATGATGAAATCGGCATACAGGACATGCTTAAATATTTCTTTATAAACAATTTATTCCAATAAAGCTTAATCTTTTGCAGCTCATCAACTAAAATTGAAGAGTCTTTAAATGTGCCGAAAATTCAAAATTTAGACGCAATAGTTTTAGGTGCTGGCATCAGTGGTTTAGGGGCTGGTAGAACTTTAAAATGTGCCAATTGGAATTTCCTCATTCTCGAGGGCTCTAATTTCATTGGCGGAAGATTAAAGACAGTAGAGATGAATAATTTAAAAGATGAGAGTAAAATTTTAGTCGAAGCTGGTGCTCAGTGGATTCATGGGCGACAAAATGATTTCTATCGATTTGCTGAACAAAACAATTTAATTCGTTCAGAAATATCGGAGGAAGCTGAAGGCGATTTCATCTGTGAGGATGGCGTGAAATTTGACGAGTATTTCGTAAAGAAAATTGATTTTAAAATTGGACAGTTGCTCGAGGAATGCGAAGACTTTGTGAATGTCAAGGACGAGGAGAATTTAAAATTTCCAAAATCACTCGCCGATTTTGTTGAGAAAAAATTCAAAGAATATACAATGACATTAAAAAGCGAGGAACAAGTTCAGGCTATGATTTTACTGGATTGGCATCGGAAGTTCCAAATTATTGACAATTCATGCTTACATTTTGACGATATATCTGCTAAAGATTGGGGAAACTATTCATTCAACGGAGAAAGTGCTCAAACTCATATCAACGTAAGTGGTAAAGGCATGAGTTCTATAGTCGATAAATTACATGAAGAACTCTGCGATGAAATCAAGTTGAATAAAATCGTGGAATTGATTTATTGGAAAAGTGAAGAATATCCTATGACGGAAAATAAAATTCTAGTTCAATGTCATGATGGATCGATTTATTCAACCAAAAATTTGATTTGTACGTTTTCCGTTGGAGTTTTAAAGCAAAATCATTTACAACTTTTTTGCCCACCTCTTCCCTACGAGCATAGAAATGTAATAGAAAATATCGGTTTTGGCACCATCAACAAAATTTTTCTACGTTTTGATAGCTGCTGGTGGGATGAAGATTGGAAGGGACTACAACTCTTGTGGAAAGAAAATCATAATGACTCTTCTCATTGGACGAAATTCATTTCTGGTTTTGATGTTGTATATCCATCTCCTATAAACACTCTTATTGCATGGATTGGTGGCAAAGGCGCAGTTGATGTTGAGAAACTCGATGATCAAGTCATCTCAAATGAATGCATGAAACTCATTAGAAAATTTCTCAATCGTTCGGACATCCCCGATCCAACTCATTTCTATTGTTCTCGCTGGAACTCAGAAAAATTAATTAGCGGTGCGTATAGCTTCACAAGCCGTCATACAGACCATATTAAAGATTGGGAAAAAGTTCTCGCAAAGCCGATAATTTTTAAATCTTCAAATAACGAAAAAAATCTTCTCTTGCTCGCTGGTGAAGCAACACACGCTGAATATTTTTCAACTGTCCACGGAGCTTTCATGTCGGGCATTGAGCAAGCCAAAAAAGTTTTAAATTTTCGAAATCAAAAAATGACAATGAATTGTGTTTCAAAACTTTAGTGAATAAAAATTGAAATTTATAGAAGAAGATCAGCTAGGTATTCGTCAAATTCATCATCACGTGCTCGAATTTCTGACTCATTTGATGTTTTCTTCCAGAGACTGTCGTCATTAATTGGCTCTTGGATTTGTCTTTGTGGTGTTTCATGATGACTTTCATGAGTTGATGTTGATGGCGATCGAACGCTTCTCGATGTCGACGGAGATTTCATATCATGGAATTTTTTATCACTTTCATCTCGTGGTGTGGCTGGGTGCACTGAACGACTGTTATTTCTCTTTAATCTTTTTATTTCTCTTTTTGTAGAGTGAAAATTTAGTTTTGATGAACAGCACTCGCATAAGCCTGGACACATTAAGAGTATAAAATAAGTTTAAAATAAAACTGAGTAGCTTACGTATTTTAACTAAAGTATTCTTTTTTTCGTTATTTTCAACGTAACGAAAGTTCACTTCCCATGTCCTTAAATTATCTTCCTCGTCACATGATTTTTCGCCGCATATAAATTGACCTTTTCCGTTAATGACTTCCTAAAAGAAAAATTAGTATTTTTTATTGTTTAATGAATTATGCAGCATCTGAATTATGCACCTTATCAATTCGAAATCTGTTCGCAATCTTATTCTCTTTATATCGAGATAAATCACAAATGCAGTACTCTCGAAAAAGTTTATCGTAATATTTTTTAGCTAGTCGCTCTTCGTATGTCTTTGGCACGTCCTAAAATAAATATAAACGGTTGTAATGTTAATTAAAATAACAAACAAGAAGAAGTGTGACCTCCTCATTCCAAATAAACTTTAAATTCTCCAAAATGACATCCTTGTCTGATTTAAATTTCGTCGTGTCTCGTTTATTGTAGAGTAATTTCGTGTCACCCGGCTTTTTAAGGACATATTCGTTGATAAGATATTTATGATAATCGTAAGGATTTAAATGAAGTTGTTTTTTAATTACAGCACTCATGATTTCAATAATATTTTAAGCTCTTTTTATTGGCAATGATTTGTTTTTGTTTCAAACTTTTTTTTAGGGTTAGGGATTTTATTTTTGAACATTTTCGAGTGAAAGTCGGCGTTTATAATTTTTATTTAATCTAAAAATGTTTTTTCTAACAACGTTATTATCGCTATTTATAGTTTTCAGCCGTTTTTAGTTTTAATTTTCCAAATTAGTAATTTATAAATATAAATTTTAAGTAGTAATTTAATTCAGTTTACGCACTCTAATAATTAGCATTAGTACAACAAAAATCTTGAAATGGAAGGACATGAGATGGGGATTCCCCTTGCTGAAATATTAGTTAGAAATTTTTTGCACTGAATTTATAATTAACATTGTATCTCATTTTTAATAAAAATATGAGGGTATTCCCAATAAATGCTCAAAGTGATCATTATCGTCATTCTCTCTCTTCTTCGCGCCAAGGTCATTAAAAACCGGTCATGTTTACTTGCCAAGAAAAGAGTGTGACTTAGAGTTAGAGGAGAGTGAGAGAGAAAAATCTTACATCTTAACTTCAGTCTTCAAAAAGTCGTTGGCGAAGACACACAAAAATATTTTTTTAAATTTAATCTGTGATTTTCGAAAAAAAAAATGTTTTTAAATATTTTTGTCCTACTCTGCTCGGGCATCCTATTATGCAATTGTCAAATGCGTGACTCATTAGACGATCGAATTCAGCGAGTTTTTAGCACGGGAAATCGAGGGACTTTTGATGTAATTGTGACTCCTGAGCCTGTCGTTGAACCCACACAGAGTCCACAAATACTTCAAATGGGAAGTGGTGATTCGTGCAAGTGCGTCCCCTATTGGAGCTGTGCAAACCCGCCGAGAGTCGATAACACGGACAATAGATTTTTTGGTGAAATCGATGTCCGTTACAACCCTGAATCCTGTCAGGACGTCCTTGATGTTTGTTGTCCATCAGGAAGTGAAACTGCCGGTCAAATTAATCCACCACAAAATCTCCAAACACCACCTCCAATTACCAATCCAAATTTCCAACGACCGGCAGCCCAATCAAAGTGCGGAGCGAGAAATGTTAATGGAATTGATTTTACCGTGATAGGAAATGGCAATGAAGCAGGTTTTGCTGAATTCCCATGGATGGTAATTTTTAAAACTATATTCTTACTTAAATTTAAAGTTTTAGATTTTTAAGCTTTTCCATTTTATTAAATCAAAAATTTTCTCTCAAGGTTGCACTGTTAGTTTCTGATCGTGAATGCCTCTGTGGGGGTTCATTAATCCACCCACGGATTGTTTTAACCGGAGGACATTGCGTTTTTAATGTCAGTCAAAGTGCGCTTCGTGTACGTGCAGGAGAATGGGACACACAAACTACCAAAGAAAGATTATCCCATCAAGAGAGAAACGTCGCTTCCATCATCACTCATACAGAATTCAACACCAAATCTTTGGCGAATGACATTGTAAGAGCTTTCAATGACACTTAAGATTTTATTTTACCTCTGTCAATATTCCGCATGTAGGCACTCATCCTTTTAGATCAGCCATTCAACCTAGATGAACACATTAATGTCGTTTGTTTACCACCACAAGACTACGAAGCACTTGATCGTAATTGCTTTGCGTCAGGTTAGTTTTAAAAAATAAAAATTCTAGCATGACTAATCATGTGAATAATTAATTACACACAGGTTGGGGCAAAGATGTCTTTGGCAAAGAGGGCAAATACTCGGTAATTTTAAAGAAGGTTGAACTTCCAATGGTGCCCTTTCAAAATTGCCAAGAGAGCTTGCGTCGTACAAGATTGGGAAGAAGGTTTAACTTGCATGAAACTTTCGTATGTGCAGGTGAATGTAGAAAATATATAATGAAAATAATAGCATCTTTAAAACTCGATGTTTTTGTGATATTTTAGGCGGAGAACCCGATAAGGATACCTGTCAAGGTGAGTGACATAATACTTGTGTTTTAATTAACGCCAATTATTATTTTTTCTATCTTATTTTTCAGGGGTGAGTCAAAGAATACTTAATGGAGGAAAAATACCAAATAATTAAAATAACTAAATTATTTTTAATTTTCTCTAACGTTGTGAACTGTGACGTTAAACTACATATATGTTATATTCTTAAATGTTTTTTTTTTCTCTTAGGATGGAGGAAGTCCATTAGTCTGCCCGATTAGAAATGATCAATCACGTTATTATCAAACGGGTATAGTAGCATGGGGCATTGGATGTCATACAGAAGGAGTTCCTGCCGTCTACACTAACGTCGCAAAATTCCGATCATGGATCGACGGACATGTTAGAAATTTAGGAATTGACGCAAGTGCATATTCCGCTTTTTAAAAAATCACGTTTATAAAAAAAAGTATTTAACGAAATAAAACAAATTCATTCATTAACTAGCAATAAAATTTTGTTTTTTTTGTACATAATAATTATTCGCAAAACAAATTTTTTGCTCGTGTTCGATTGATAAGAGCAATCCAGCATGGGGAGGCTCTTTACTGACATAGATTTGCTGTTAAAATCAGAGTTTTACTGACCTAGGTTCATTGACACATGTTGTATCATTTTCTCTCGAGGCTTGAACGCAAAATTCTTTTAAAATTTTCTAATGTCGCATTTTAATAGATGTATTAAATTTTTAAGATGATTTGAAAATTAAAATTTGTTCTTCAATTTTAAAAATCGAAAATGACATTCTTAATGGGATGGGATAAGTCTTACAATTTTCCCTCACATATAAGTTTTGTACAACACTGAACAGTGAGGCAGCTTGTGAAATTTTATAGTAAATTTTTAAGTTCACGAGCACTTAGAGTAATATAAACATTTTGATAAAGTACAAGTTCGCTTTAAATGCTTCTCATCACGTTCCATAATTCTCATTCCTCTATTACTCTTCCTTTATTTCAGTAATTCATCTCAAGTTTGATCAAAATTTGGTAGCGACTTTTATCTGCAATAGATACGTCCATCAAAGACACGCCACCCTTATCAAAAGTTCTCTCAACATTGTATGTATACACGTAATAGCTTTGCCGATAAGCTGACGATTTGAACCAGAATGTTTGGCAGTAAGAGTTCTCTATATTCAGGTGTGTGAATCATTTTTTGAGTCTTGCATGATTCATGAAAAAAATTATTTTGCGATTCCATCCATTCGATAACTGAAAGTGTGCGTCTTTATCAGTGCTCGCGATAAGAAAAAATATCGCTGCGAGATATGATAAGGAAATACTATTAAGTTAAGTTAACTAATTTCTCACACCTGCGTTTCAGTTGTGTCACTGAATTCGTTGGACAAGTATGAAAAGTTTCTCCTAAAACATTGCATAATGCCGGAAAAAAATGGAAAAGACCTTCGTCGTACGAGCTCGATGAGTAATGTGATGCAAGATATCGAGCTTGAAGTGCTTAAACAGAACATCTTTAATAAGCATAAGCAAATGGTGCGAGAAATTGACGAGAAATTGGATAAAATTTTCGACGACTTCCTCCTCGAGGTGAACAAATTGAGCCTTAATCGATTTGAAGTTGAAAAATTATTTAAAGATGGCAAGAAAGAGGTGAAAAAAGAAGTGAAACAAAAATCGAAATTAAAGGCAATTGAGGCGCCAAAGAAGAGTAAAAATGACAATTTACCCACAATTCTACCCGAGAAGCAATTTCAGTCACGCAACTCCCTCCTCACTGACCTCTTTGAAATCAAACACATTAACACAATTTATCATGTTTTTATCGTTATCTTCAACCTGCTCCTAATGAACGTTTTCGTATCAGATTTTGTCGATACGGGAAAGATTAACATTGGATTAGGACCTATTTTATCCGGGTTTAAAGGATTTCCATATGCATTAGCGATTTGGACGGGTATGCAGACCTATACAATTCTACTCTATCCAATATTTAAACTTTGGGCGGCAACAACGAAAAAGTTTTTCTACAACCATGGTGTGATGACGAATTTATGGAATTTTTTTGGTTTTTTATCGGTGATAGCATACGAGGGAGTTTTTATCTACACATTTACAAAATGCGTCGTATCGCTTGAGCTGGGACAGGCAACATCAGTTGCAGTATTAATGGAACTCGTTCGATTTATGATGAAATCATATGCTTTTATTCGAACGAATGTCCCACGCGCATTAAATCAAAAGAAATTCAAGAAAAGTGACTCGAGCACTGAAGATTCAGAGCCTCTAGAAGTAACAAAACAGAACAAACATTTACCGGTTAATGGGACGTCGAAAGTCAACGATAAGCGACCATTGCCTTATTTTAGGCATTATGCTTATTTTCTCTTAGCACCAACACTCGTTTATCGTGATGAATATCCGAGAACAAAACAAATTAGATGGAGTTTTGTTTTTAAATGCCTTTTGGAAGTGCTTTCGGTTATTTTCATTTTAAGTTTTATATCCGAGAGATTTATGTACCCGGTGTACAATCAATTTGGATCACAATTCTACGAAGTAGGATTGAAGGAACTTTTAGCATCCGTTTTTAATGCCATGCTGCCTGGATTGCTCTGCTTCCTCTGCGGATTTTATTGCGTACTTCACTCATGGATGAATGCATTTGCGGAGCTGCTTCGATTTGCCGATCGAATGTTTTATCGCGATTGGTGGAACGCGACAAACTTTTCTGTTTATTATCGCACGTGGAATGTTATTGTTCATGACTGGCTCTATTTGTACGTGTATAAGGATTTATATGAGCATGTCTTTAAACAAAAGAGATTCATAAGCCAACTTCTCGTGTTTAGCCTCTCCGCAATTTTTCACGAGTACATTTTAGGCTTTACTTTCCGTTTTTTCTATCCAATTCTTTTTGTCGAGTTTCAAGGAGCTGGAGTTTTGCTGTTTTTTGCGACCCGCAAAGATTTAAAGACCCTCGGAAATTGCTTCATGTGGATGTCATTGGCGATGGGCATGGGTATCTTATTAAGTCTTTACCATATGGAAGTTTATGCACGCGAGAATTGTGAGTTCAACAGGGATAATTTTTTTAATTACTTTGTGCCAATTTCGTGGAGCTGTAATGGCTTAAAATTCAGCGAAAGTTGGGAGCTAAAAATTCACTTTTAATTTTATATGACAAACCAATATGTATTTGATTTTTAAAACAAATTATTATGTGATAAAAGTGACAACTCTATACAAAGAATTTTTTAGTTTAAATTTTCAATTAATTTCAGCTGCTTGAAAACAGTTCTACTGCCAAAAAAGTAACACTGCATGTTCGTTGTTATCGCTTGGTTTTTACGTATACATTTAAAATTTTCTCAACTTGGAATCTCCCAAGCGATCTCTCGAAATTTCATCTTGAGCAATTCTCTCAAAAATATATTAATTGATTTCTGCGTATAAAATTCTTTCAGTTTCTTTTAAAACGTATTCATTTTATGAATGAATTTCTATTTGAACGCATGCATTCTTGAATTTTGACTTTTCATTTTATAAGTGACCGTAAAATTGGAGCAAGATGTCCTTAAAATCTTTAGGAATTACACTAAGCCTTATACAAATGATGAAGTTGAAAAGGTAACAAAATTAGTTTTAAGCAAGTTTTAAGCTTCAAATCAGGAGAGTATGTTCCCTATTATCGATGTAAAAAATGGAAAATTCCATAGAAAAGAAGATAATTGATTCTCGAGTTCATGTTTTTAAGGATTTCTTAGACCAGTGCTGTGTATTTGACACAAACAACACAGAGACCTATAAAAACAGTTCAACAAAAATGTGGCTTCAGAAATAGTGGAGGAATCGACGTCAGAATTACTGAGAATACAAATAATGAATCTCAGTTTGGATAATTTCCGTAGATGGTCGCAATTCTTAAAGGTCAGACGACGATCATAAATCAAAAATTAAGGAATTTTATTTTAATAAAACATTTTCCTAAACATTCATTTAATAAATAAAAGCTGCGCATTGCCTCGATGGAAAATCCGCAAATGAGCTTAAAGTTCGATGTGGAATTAATTTGATTAAAAAATTGAATCCCGAAACTTACCAACTACAAATTATGTCATTTAGAAATCTTAAACCAACTTATTTATGTTTCATGCAATTTTTTAATAAAATCTTTTCCGATCGTTTATAAAAAATTGATTTTAGGTTTTTATTATTAAAAATAAAAAATTTTAATAATTTAATCATTCCTTTTAAAATTATCATACGTTTTTATTTATCTTTTTAAGGTGATAATTTATTTTAAAAAAATTTAAATTTATGGTGTTTAAGTGTTTATTTACAGAAAGTCACTAAGATCAGCATTGAATTTATACGTAGAATCCGATCAAAACGTGATAATTGATTTGACTCTCAAATATAATTTTTCAGCATTAACTCTCTATCAAGCGTTGAACCTCTCTCAATATTAATGTTGAGGCATTTTTGGGGGTTTCTCGATAATATAAGAGTGAAATAAAATAGCAAACCATAAAATGCATTTGAGGGTTAAAAAAGTTTCTACCTATACCTGTCAACCTTGAAAGAAAAAGCAGTGTACTTATCATATACCGGTTCATTTTAGCTCTATCGTCAATGTATTGATGCATAGCAAACAAAAACCACAAGAGAGTGCATGACTTGTTGATTCAAGAAGATATGACAATAATTACTGTCCATCAAGCTAGTTGAGGTCATTGCCAAGATTTTATCTTACTACAAGGACATTTTTGCATATCGCAAAAATATTTTTTAAAGAGTTTCAAGCCAAGCAATACCATCCAATAATCGAGTCTAACTCAACATGAAAAGTAAGTGTGTATATGTATTTGAGATTTTTTACTTAAAAAATATTTCCTCTCTCATCATCTCCGCAGTTTATTCGTTAACTTGAAGCTGAACCGATCGGAAGCAAGCAAAGGAAGACAAATTATAGCTTCTAATTAAGTTTCATTCTATATTTTTTTATGGTGATTAATTCTTGGGAAATGTAAGTTCATCAATCTTTACAAGTGACCTCACAAGAAAAATTAATGATTAGAAAATTAGTATAATGATTGTCCCGAAAAGCGAGTTAAATATAATTATCAAATTTAAATAAAAAATGTACATTAGTATGTGCCTACGAGGTGACCTAAGTGACACAACCAAGTTTTAAATGTGTAAAATCCTCTTCACAAAAAAAACATATCGAGCACACAAAAATTTGAATAAAACTTTCGAAATGTTAAAGTTTAAAATTTTTTTACCGTTAAATTTTAAGTGATTTTTCAATTATTTAAAAGAGCCTATCTCTAATTAAAGTCATTTGTGGGTTTTACCGCTAACTTTAGATGGTTTTCTTGGAAAAAATCCAACAAAGTAAAAACCAGTTTAGATAAAAAACTCATGACCACAAACTGTATTACTTTCCTTGAATATTCTCAGATGATACTAAAATTGTTAATATTCGCATTGGGTGCCGCAGTTATTGTGCAAGCGCAACAGGAAGGTAAGTTGGATGATGCGAGCTTAGACAAATTGATTGATGGTGTATTATCCAAAGGGGCGACAGCACAAGGAGATGATATTCCAAAAGTGAGTCATTTTTTAACACATATTCATATTCAAAGCCTTTACATAATTGAAAAGACCTAAAGATTTTCTTACTATCAAATAAAGTAATACTAAATTTATACTGTAAACCCGCCGTAACTCTTTATAATGCCTCTAAATTTTTTACTAATTTTTAAGGCTTGCACTTCCCCTAACGGATTGGCAGGAGAATGTGTACCCTACTATTTATGCAAAGATGGAAAAATTAACAACGATGGCTCCGATCTCTTAGATATTCGTTTTAATGAAGACAATCAATGCGTAGATTATTTCGAGCAGTGTTGTGAAACTGGAGATGTTCTAACTGAACCAACACATAGACCACCTAATGGAGGAGATCATATAGATCCAGGAACTGGAAATATTGGTCATGTAGACCCTGGTAGTGGTCATGTAGATCCAAAATTACCTCCAGTTCAACAAAAATGTGGCTTCAGAAATTCTCAAGGAGTTGGATTTAGAATAACAGGAAACAGTGATAATGAGGCCGAGTACGGGGAATTCCCATGGATGGTGGCAATTCTTAAAGGTATATAATGGAATTTTAAATACAAAAACTATGACTGACAAAGAAATTTACAGAGGAAACTGCTGCAGATCAAGTTTTGAATGTTTATCAATGTGGAGGAAGTTTAATCACTCCAAACGTTGTTCTTACCGGTAATTCTACAAAATTCCCTATAAATGGTGTTGGGAAATTTCCTTGAGTTAAACACGAAATTTTATGGAAGATTTTAAACTAATTAATACTTTTTTAAGCTGCACATTGCGTTAACGGAAAGACTGCAAACACACTCAGAGTTCGGTGAGTAAATTTAAAAATATGTAATACATTTATTTTATTCAGAATTATTTTTTAATAGTGCTGGCGAATGGGACACGCAAACTAAGAATGAAATTTTCCCACATACCGATCACACTGTTCAAGATCTTGTTGTTCATGAATCATTTTACAAGGGTGGCCTCCACAACGACATCGCACTTTTATTCCTTAAAGAGCCTGCCTTAATTGCTGAACATATTAACACTATTTGTGTGCCACCTCAAAACTACAAATTCGATAACATGCGATGCTTTGTTTCTGGTAAAATTCAATATCTCTTATTATTTTGATTAATAAATTGATAATTAATATATTTCAGGATGGGGTAAGGATGTTTTTGGAAAGGAAGGCAAATACCAAGCGATTTTGAAGAAAATTGACATCCCAACCGTGCCATTCAACAAGTGTCAAGAGTCATTGAGAAAAACCCGTTTAGGAAGAAGATTTAATCTTCATTCAAGCTTTATGTGTGCTGGCGGTGAACCAGGAAAGGACGCTTGCAAAGGAGTAAAATAGAAAAATGTCATTTGAATATTTTGAGTATTAATCAATTATATTTAGGATGGAGGAAGTCCATTAGTTTGCCCAGTTAGTAATAAACCAGGCCACTATTATCAAGCCGGTATTGTAGCATGGGGCATCGGGTGTGGTGAAGATGGAACCCCTGGTAAAATTTCTTAAAAATCACTTCTATTCTAGTAAATTTAATGTTAACATAATTATTTTTTCAAGGTGTTTACGTGGATGTAGCCTCTTTTAGACAATGGATCGATCAAAAGCTTGCTGCACGAAACTTGCCAACAACCAATTATATTATTTAAGTTGTGAGAAAAAAACGACTTTGTATGGACTCTGAATAAAAAATTAAATTTAACAAAAAAGGTTTTGATTTTTAACGTTAACCAACTTCAATCTTCTCACACTTACACCCATTTTTACCAAATATTGTGATTTAAATTTTATGACAACACGTAACAAGATGGATCATGAACTTGTGTACCTGCTGCATCATAACATAATCCTAGCTACCTGCAGTTATCTCAATCTAAAGAACTCGTTCACCTTTCACTCTCTCTGTTTAGTTTAACACAAGTCAGCAGACGATTGACATCTAGAGTACACAAGAAATATTAACAAAATTTATTCACACTCTAAAAACTTCAAAGTCATTTCAAAGAGTTTCTCAGCAATCAAAAAAGGTACAAACAATTTAAGGAATGGAAAATTTATATAAAACTCCAGTTATTAATCGAAGATCGTGTTTGATACTGAAAGACGATATAATTTATACAGAAGAAGAATTTCGAACTCCTGAAGCTATGAACGCAAGCAAAAAGGGAATTTTAAAACCGTGCGTCCTTCGTCGATCTATGTCTATGGAATCGAACGAAAATGAGAAAAAAGTAGCATTTTCAAGTCCTCGATCACAAGCCGTTGTCGATGTGAATTTTATCGATGAAAAAATGAAGCGATCTTACATCGAAGACAAAGAAACTAATTTAGGACATCGACGTCGAAGTTTTACAGTTCCTAATAATTTTCCCTTAAAAATTCCCATTCGAAGTGTGCCAAATTTTAAAGCCATACACGAGCAAGAATTCAATAGAATGGAATCTCTTACCGATCACGCGCAACGAAAAGCGCAGAGAGCAAAAAAACTTCTAGCTCCTTCGAGATTAAGCCTAATTCCTAAGCCTGAGAGTAATTTTGTGCGAAATTCAGAAGCGAGAAAGCCCGTTTTAAAAAGACCTGCTGTCACACCATTCATTGGACCACCAAATAAAATTCACAAAACATCCTCAGTACCACAAACGGACATAGAAAAGAAAATAATTTTAAAAAACAATGCTGTGAATACCGTGAAAAAAGAATCACCGATCTCGAAAATCTTCTCGAGACTAACAGGAAGCAGCATCAGAACACCGATTATAACGGAAAGAACTCAATTGAAAGGTGTGCGACTGAACAAAAGATTTGATTTACAAATGAAACATCAACAGTTGCATCCTCAACATGGCAGATCATGAATGCTTTATTGTCTTAGTAACTAATTAATTGTAATAGAAATTTAAATATTTAAGGAGAAATAAAGTTACTTTTAAGAAATTCTCGCATTTAATATTTAATGAGTTGAAAATTTGTGAATATCGTCGAAATTAGTTTTTTCATTTACTAGTTACTACAATAATTGTAATGGCAGAGGGCTCAAGAACTAGCTTCTATATTTTAAAATGTTAGATATATAAGAGTTTGAAATTGCGACTAATACACTACAATTTGTTCATGGAGATGGCAACATATCGAAAAATTGCTTTTCTTCAACATCCATTTCGTAATCAGTGGGTGGTTTGGGAAGAGTCTTTTCCATTTTAGTGTCGTTTAATTCCTTTCTTGCTCGTGCTGTTATTCTTCTTTTGGAAACAGACGGTTTTTTGACTTTATGGTTTGATTTAATCTTAGCCGGAGACTTGAAGAGTGATTTTCTCCTGGTACGTTTAATCGCAAAAGAAGGCATAAAATCAGGGTCTTTTGATTCTAAGACTGGTTCATAGCATGATTTGCGTCGCTTTGCCTGAGAGCTGTTTTCGCCCAAATTATGCATAGATTTTTTTGCTTTGTCTTTGCTTTCGCGATTTTCAGGAGTGTGGTCGTTGTCTTTGAAAATGCCTGCGGATATCTTGAGGTAAATTTTCTCGCGAACCCTCTTAAGTTTCTCTTCTTCTTGCTCTGGAGTTAAGCGATCTGGAATTCTTCCATTTGGGACGTAATTACAATTCATAATCTTTGGAGGGTCTTTTTTATTTTTTTCTGATGGCTCAGCAAAGATTGAGCTTGGCGGTAGGCGCATTGTTTTAATCGAATATATGCCGATAGATTTTTGATTCTGTGGCCGTTTTCTTGGTGTCCGACTTTTAATCTTGATCGGGCTTACGTTAAACAATGGCAATAATTCCTCATTCTTTTCATTATTATTGTTCTGAATTCTTTCATCTTCAGAGTCCGAATCCAAGCTGATTGAAGTTTTAGGGTAAAAGCGATCATCCGGAATAAGCTTTTCAAGATTGTGCTTCAACATTGATATATGGGTCCAACATAAGCTTTCAACTTTGCTTTCCAAAGTCAATCTAATTTGTGTGAAGCTTTCAAACCTAATTAAGAAAAAGATTTATTTAATTTAATATTTTAATATGAGAAAATATTTTACATTTTGTGATTTGCGTCATTTTTCCTAAACCACACATCTACCATTGGTTTGTACTTTTTTCGAAGCGCCGCTAAGACATCAGCAAGTTGTGGATCACTCTTCATGTTTTATTTGCAATTAATTGCTGTATTTCACCACTTTTTTGAAAAAAATTACTTACAAACAAAACTTTTCCAGCAAATTTGAGGTTAAACCAAGTTTAAAATTTTCTAACCGTTACAAAAAATCAAAAGTAAAAATTTAGTTTAAAAAAATTAACTTTTATTTTCAATTATAAATTAAAAATTTTCACTCTTCATCCACATCCATTTTAGTTTGGAAAGTAATTTCTTCACAATCAAGGTTGTTTAAGTTTACAACGGCAACAGTTTGAGATTTTTGGAAAGATGGGATGCAAATAAGCCTCGTTCGCTGTCCATTTGTCACTGTTAAATAATTTAAGTTAGTTTGTATATTGGAAAAAAGTTTTTAAAACTCACTCTCAAAAAGTTCCGTCTGCATGAAAGGCGTATCTTGTGCACTAAAATAGACATGTGGACATTCAGTTATAGTAAATGGATCTTCGTCGTAATATGGATAGCATGGCAGAGTATCGGGACATGTCGGAGCGAGATGTGACCACCTTAGTGTGCTTCTAAGGCATTCGATTGGATCATCTAGAGTTGAAAATTTTCTAATGTCTTTAATGTTTTGTCCCGAAGTTCCCAAAATAAGACGATCTTCAATCACGAACTGATATGGATTAGGGACATTTGTGATTGCTCGATTAACAGAGCTTTTAGGCAAAATTCCATGATGAAACGGCTGTTGAGGCAGCATAACATTTGAAGGATCAAATTCACCGGGCATTAAATCAACTGCAGTAGACTTTGACAAGCTGCAAAGAAATTCATCAAATGTCCTGATACTTTCGATCATTCCACGAGTGTCGACAGCTCTCAAGTTCACTGCATTCATATTTTTTGCCTTTTTGGGTGCACTCGAGTTGGTTGAGTTCCCTGCAATGATGACACGAACGACATTTTTCGGGTCGAACTGAGAGCTGAATATTTCTAAATTTCCATAAAGCCATTGCTCGAACAGATCAAGAGCCAAAATAGGTGGATCATTACTGCCCATATCAACTCCACTGATGAATACAATTAAGGGTGAGTAATTGAGAGTTTTGAGAAGCTTCTCAGGACCACAATCATAGAAAATCATCTCTTTGACATTAAAAGATCCAGCTCCTTCAATGTAGCCTGTAAAATATAATTTATTGCTATTAATCAACTCTATACTAATGTTTATAAATGATGAATATAAGAAAAATGACCAATTTTGAAAGGAAAAGTGCTTTAAAATATGTACAAAACTAATGCAATTAATGTAAGTGATCCAAATTGATTGTGAATATGATGATGTTAAAGGTCACACCAAAAATAAATAAATTAAGTTACTTATATTCAATAACTTACAATCTTTTCCTATATGATCAGAGAATATTATTGGGATAAATGTATCTTATAAATGGAGATTTAAATTAACTAAACAATATAACTTGCCTAGAACAGCAACAACAATCCCAGAAACAAGCTCGCCAACATTAACATTTCCAGAAAGCTTAATGCGCTGAATTTCATCTTCCAGAATGATATCGTCTGTTCCGTCATTGTAGTCTTGAGGAGGTGGAAGTGGTGCCAATTGATTCTCTTCAGCCAGCTCCTTTAAAATACTCGGCTTC
Organism: Tanytarsus gracilentus; assembly: GCA_038502055.1. NCBI lineage: Eukaryota > Metazoa > Arthropoda > Insecta > Diptera > Chironomidae > Tanytarsus > Tanytarsus gracilentus. Next base: position 690,073 of record JAXRKN010000045.1, on the reverse strand, counting down.
AGCATCATGTTTTTAAACAAAGTTCCAATTAATACACAAGTCTTAGGATCGTCTTCGCAGAGATCCGAAATCTTCAATATCTCATATTTGTCGCCTAAATTAGGTAATCAAAAGAGTTTTTACATTATTAAAAAATATTCTCGATACTCACCATACTGATCAGAAACTTTGTCTTTAATTAAAGCACCAAGTTGTTTCAAACGCGAATCATAAATATGAAAATATTGCCTCTGATAGCCACTGCCATCGGAGCGATAAAATGCCTTTGACCTGTTCTCATAAGGAGCATCTAATCGCTGTTCACACATTTAAGTTGATTTAATTGAAGTCTCTTAGAGAAATTAAAAATAAATTGTAAAGTTGACGTTTGGCGCTAAAAAATAAAAATTTGTAAACAATATGAGTGAATCATTTTCTCAACAGTCGAAAAATATTTAAATTCTCGCAGTTGCAAGGGGCATTGTCGAGGGGATTTTCACAAAAGCAAAATTCAAAGAAAAGAAGAACTTGAAATTTTCATTTTAAAAAATTAACTCGATTTTCGTGCATTTTATTCAGTTAAAAGTACTCAATTGTGTTAGTTGAAACTCACATTTTAAGAATATTGTCGAGTGCAGTCAGGAAATCATCAAGAAAGGTGAAAAAAGAGCATTTAAAATTTCACGAAAAAGTTCAATGACTGTAAAAATTTAGAATTTAATTTAATTCCTTTAAACAATTGAATCTTTAATTAACATGAACTAATCTATATTCCCCCAACTCATTTCAGGTAAGTTAGTAAGTTCCGCGAGTGAAAACGAGTGAAAACACTAAATAGTCGATAATGGACACGGAAAAGCCACACGAAAAGGCACCTCAAGCTCCTCCACCTCCCATAATTAGCGATTTTGGAAATAAAAATAACTTCTTCTCTCAACCGCCACCCACACACTCTAATTATAATTCTTCACAACCAGCATATATGAATTATGTCCAGCAGTATGCACACACTCGTATGCAACAAATGAGCACTGATGGTGGATTCTTTCGTCCGCCAAATTTTAATAATCAATCATCTCCTAGCTTGTTCAATAAGCCCATTCGATTTAACATCAATAAGCAGGGCACAAAAATTAATCCTTTGATGCGGGCACCACAGCCATTTAACTTCAATCAAAACTCGCCCACGATGAATTCATTTCAAACTTCAAGTGCAAAAAAGCGCAAGAATAAGAAAAAAAATAAGAATAATACCAACAACTCATTTAATAATATGCCATCGCAACCACCTCTTCCACCCAGCATTGATTTTCAAAGGCCTCCACCTCCAATTATACCACAAAATACTCTACAGAATGTTTCAGCTCAAAAAAGCGATTCTTCGCTGGCTTCTAGTAACTCGTTTAGTAGCGATCAGAATAATGACGACGTTCCGTCAAATTCGATTGAAGATATTCCTTCTTCGTCCTCGCTCGGTGGATCTCAGTCAAATCCGGCAATGGAATGGCCAGAATCGCTCTATAATTATGTCGCACGCTGTTACATGAAGTGCCAAACGCCTCTCGATAAGGACTTGTGTGAAATTACTTTAAAGGGGAAAATTACAATGGCAGCAAATCGTAAAGAATTATTTACGAAAGATTGGGAAAGTGAGCCAATGCCATTGCTGCATAGTGAACGTCTCCAGCCACAACAAAATCAACCGCAGCAGCAGCAAAGTAAACCATTGGCCAACAATTCTTTACTAATGTTTAATAAGAATAAGAATATTGTTGCGGGTTCTTTGGCTCAATATCAAAATCAGACAAAAAAGAATATTCAAGAACGATTGGGAAAATCACCATTGCGTAAACGTAAGTCCTCGTCAAATTCTCGTTCAAGATCACGTAGTTTTAGTCCATCGAAAAGACGTAAGAGTACGGACGATGAAACGCAGAAAAATACACCACTCAGTAAGGCGGCTAAGAAGAAGACAAAGAAAGCTAAAAATTCAGCATTCTATACAAAACATGGAGCAGCGGGCTTTGGTGCCGGTCTCGATTCAATTGACTCGGAGAGACTGAAAAAGAGAGCTGATCGTTTTAAGCCTACAACATCAACTAAGTCTCAAGGAGCGTCTTGGGATGTACATTCGTTTAGTGCTAAAAAACGACTCTCGATGCCATCTGCTCTTAACCAAATTGTAGATGACTCAATGGGCGATGATTTGGAGGATTTCTTAAACTTGCATATCGTCGGAACATGTCGGAATCTCGAAAAACAATTTTTACGGCTCACAAAAGCTCCTGATGCGTCGGAGGTGCGACCAGTTGAAGTACTTATCTTTTCGTTGCAAAATGTTAAAGATAGATGGATTGAAAAGCAAGATTATTATTATGCATGTGATCAGCTTAAATCAATTCGGCAAGATCTCACCGTACAGGGAATTCGAGATAGTTTCACAGTGAGGGTTTATGAGACACATGCGAGGTGAGTTCAATTAATTTTATGTCACAACATTAACTGATTGATAAAATTTTACTATTATTTACATAGAATTGCAATGGAAAAGGGTGATCATGAGGAATTTAATCAATGTCAAACGCAGCTCAAGAATTTGTACAGTGAAATTGGAGGAGAGAACCGATTGGAATTTGTAGCCTATAGAATTATGTACTATATCTTCACTAAGAATACTCTTGGTATGTTAATTATTTATAATTTAAATTACAATTAATTTTAACACTCACTACATAGATATGTCATCCGTGATGAAGTCACTAACGGTCGAGGAGAAAGAGAACGAATGCATATCATTCGCTTTGAAATTGCGTTCCGCATGGTGTCTCAATAACTACTCAAAATTCTTTCGATTGTACAGAAATTCACCAAAAATGAGCGGATACATTGTCGATTGGTTTCTAGAACGCGAGAGAAAATCGGCGTTGAAAAATTGGATCATCAAAGTGTATGTCTTTAAGTATTTTGTGGGGGGTAAAATTGTAGATTGTCGGACTTTTGTGGTTTGGAGGGGAAATCTTCTAACTTTTGATACCTCTCTTGCAGCCTAATTAACTTAACCTTATTTTTTTCTTGCACAATTCTTAATCTCCCTTATTTCGTATCTCATTAGCTATCGTCCATCCATAAGCAGCGAATTTATTAAAGAAACATTAGGATTCAGTGATCTTATTTCATGTGTGGAATGGTTGATGTCGCTCGGAATCACTTTTATTGGCGACGATAAGGCGAATGTCGATTGCAAAATAAGCATGAGTGCAGTCGCGGCGTTTTAAAAAGAAATATTAAAAATATGGACATTGTTTAGTGCGTGTGAATTTGTGTGTGATTTCAACAAATTGATCCGTGATTAAGACATTCTTAAAGAATATTTCACAAAGAGATAAGCTTTTTGCTGATTTATGAGCAAACTTCCGAGAATTATTGATGGAGTTTCGTGCATTCTTCTTCCACGATCACAGTTTCAAGACAAATGAACACGACTGGAAATGACTTCTTCCACAATTAGAAAATCACATCGCTCGCGGTTAATCGTCAATATTAAAAAGTTAATGTTATTATACTTCCTGTAAATACGTCTAAACAAAAAATATATAAATCAAATCCTTCTCTCTAAATAAGACACTATATTCCCGGAAATATAAGAATCAAGGTGGTGTGCGGTTGAAGAAAAAAATCGTGAAGAGAATTTTGTAGAGAGCCATGAACATTGAAATTTTTTTCTCTAGCGAAATTTTTTATTAATATCCGTTATAATATGAACTTTAAATTAATTTATTCAGTGTTCTTCCATTCAAACAGATGAGTGAAAATAAAATTTGAGGATGGAAGGAATTCTGCCGTTTTAAAAAATCCATTAAACGAAATTTGTTTCACTTCTACTTCCGCAAATTTTTAATTTTCAGATATAAATTGAACTTGACCATGAGTTGTGGATTTTACTATTTTACTAATTCTTTTTTATATTGGATTTCACATTAAATCATTATAAATTTTAGTACGCCCATTTAGATATATAAATGATTATGTGAAGAGCTAATTTGCCATTAAATTCTTTCTTTCCCGACCATGCCAAATTTTTTTTGAAAATATTTCCTAATTTTTTTAGATAAGATGCTTAAAAGTTGATGTCACTTAGAGTGCTTCACTATAGGTCTCTATTGTTTCAATGAAATGCATCATGTCGGTCTTATTGAGTGAAGAATCTTGCAAAACGAGTCTGAAGAAATTTGGTTTACTTCTGAGTGGCTGATATGTGATCATCATGCTGCCTTCCTTCATCATTCTTTCTTTTACTTTTGGGGCAATTTTGTGCAATTCTTGCGTGAAAATATCGTCGCGTGGAAGATTACGCAGTTTCTTTGGTATGTACCAGAAGCAGACATTTGTGCATTCCGGCTCGGAGACAAGTTCAAATCCTTCTCGATTCTTCACGAGCAAAGTGAAATGTTCAGCTTGTTCGAAGATTGAATCGACATGTTTTTCGAAGCCCTTCGTGCCTTTTGCACGCCACATGTACCAGAATTTGTAGACATCTGCACGGCGACCACATTGGATGTGCTTGTCACCTGTATCATATTTTGTGTCATAGAACTTATCCTTTTGGAAGAGATAAGCGGCATTCGATGAGTGACATGCTGATAAAATGCCATCGTGACGACAAAGGAATGTTGAGCATTGTTGAGGGCAAGCGAGCATTTTGTGTGGATTCCAAGTCACCGAGTCAGACCTGCCAAAAAAATAGAGGAAGAAAAAGCTAGTTTAACCTCGACAAACGGGTGTGCAGCAATAGCATGTTAACACACTTTAATGGTAAGCGCACTTGAACTTGATGCAGCAATAAATTGTATTTACCTTTCAATGCCTTTCAAAAGTTTTCTATATTTCTTCGAAATCAATGCACCGCCACCCCACCTAAGGTTTTGCGAAAAAAAAGAAGTTCAAGTTTGAGGTTAAAATCTACGTTTTAATAATTACGCAGCATCGACATGCATCCATAGCTTGTGTTTTTCACACAAATCAGCGATTTGTTCCAATGGATCGAATGCACCCAATACAGTTGTACCTGCAAACGTTTTTTTTTATCTTCGCTCTAGATCATAAAATAGTACAAAGTTGCTCTAACTACCTGCAGTTGCTGACACCATGAATGGCAGACATCCTTCATTTTTAGCACGCAAAATTTCACTTTCTGCAATAAAAAAAATATTGAGCTTGTTTTATGCTCTGACCCACAAATGCACCAATGCCATGATAATTTTTAAAAATATTCACTTACCAAAGTGTTGCATATCCATTTTTCCAGAATCATCGGTGTTTATGAGATAAACATTGTCAGCTCCGATGCCCATGAATGATGAGAGCTTTTTAACGGAATAATGAGCATCGATTGATGTGAAAAGGACCAAGCGGGGAAGTCCATGAAGGCCTTTGTTCTATTTAAAAAAGATGATCAAATTTTTACATTTAAAACTTTCACAATGCACTTTCGTGGACCCGCAACAATGTTGAGTAAATAATTCCCTTTTTAATTTATAAATAAATAAGTCTATACCGGTAAAAATCTCATCGAGCTTGAATTAATTAATCGTTTAATCGTCAAGGTCGCCTTTATAAAATTTAACATGACGCGCTCTAATTATAATTTAATTGATTGACTGTCGATTTTAATTTTTAATGATGTAAGGCGATGAGTAATTTGCGATAACTTTAAGTCAAAACTATTTAGTAATCAGAGTGAAAGCTCATTGGAGGCTTGACTTTCGATCAGATAAAAAGCTAAAAAAGGTCATTTTATAAAAATCCTCAAAATTTCTATTAAAAATGCATAAAATTACCTTTTTAGTACATGATGAATGTCATCATTCATGCACTTCGGAAATAAGCTTATTAAATTGTTGCCTCAAAAAAAAACACCCCGTTAGAAAATAAATAATTTTCGCATGCATTTTTTTCTTGGCAATTATAACAATTCGTCGACACTTGTGCATAATGTCACTCACGATACGTGTGACTACTTTTAATTTCAGTTTGTTTTGGCAAAAAACTATTTTGGGAATTTTCCTACCTTAATATCGGGAAAAGCGTGATAGCGGGCACATGAGATGCTGTAGCCATTGGCAGCTGAACCGCCTGGACAGAAAATACCATCACCATCACCATTTGGCCAACCGACAATTTTTCTCATTTCTTTGAGAACAACTTCCTCCATTAAAATGAAGCATGGTGACACTTCATAAGTGTAAACGCTAGGATTGAGGGCGTCCGTTATAAGCTGACCAGCAAAACCATATGGATCGACACACGAGAAGAGTTGATTGACGAAATAGGGGTGTCCGGTTTTTACCGAATACTTGATCGTGTCATTAGCCAATTTTAAAAGTTCTTCATCAGTATCAGGTTCATCTTTCAATTCCATATTAAATATCTGTTGCAATTTTTCTGGATCTGTCCATTCAAGGACTTTATTATCACGTTTTGTTCCATCAAAAATTGCATTCTTGAGTACATTGTCGAAGAGGCTTCTTAAAAACTTTTCCTGACTCTTATTCGGCAACGAATGAAATCTCTCGACACTCTCATTCGACATCTTCAAAGGCGACTTTTTTACTGACTCACTATCGAGCTCTTCATCTTCCGATACGCCCGATGAACTGTTGCTACTATTTAAATCCTCAAAAATTTTCGCTTTGCTGATGTTCAATAACGACGATTTCGAATCGAGCTCGTTGGCGAACGACATTTTTAATTATTTTTAAATTTTTACACTTTGATTGGTTATTAATAAATTTTTGTTTTAAAAAAAGTATTTCCTCTTTAGTTTAATATTATTTTTTTATGGACTTATGTCGACAAACTTTTATGCACTTTTAACGAGGATTAAGTCCTGATATTTCAAGAGCTGATGAGTGAATGAATGAGAAGGAAAATCTCGTTTGTCACTTCGGAAATTATTTCAATTTTTTGGTTTGTAATTGACTTAACGAAAACGCGCGCGCAATAATTTGCGGAGATTAAATCCGATGTTGTAAAAATAAAATTAAAGAAAAGACTAAATTTTTCTTGCACGTTGCAAATGTTTTTATAGATTTGAAACTAATACTGCCGCATTTCTAGCTATGCGAAAAACTAGTTGCGAATTTATCTTTCGAATGTATTGCTACTTCCAGTAGTATAATTATGGATGCTTATGATTGGAGCACTATCGTTGTATTGACCAAACTACAAACAATTCATTGATGTTTATGTTATTAGTTTATGTTCATTAATGATTTTCGAAATACATTTAATACATGGACACAATAATAGCCCCGACAACTTATCTATGCTTCGAATGGGAAGGGGTTCATTTCAACGGAAAAAGCCTTGAAAGATTTTCACGGTATATTTCTTTTTATTCTTTTTCGCATATAACATATGCACAAAGTTAATTTTGGTTTAGAATTAATTAGATTTTAATTCGTCTCGAATTTATTGCTATAGAAAATTGTAATTCTAACGCTTTTTCTAAATACTAAGCAACATTTTAGTCACTTAAAAAACCAATGTATATATTGCTTTTGATGTTTAGTTTTTTTAAGTGCCATTGAAAGAAAGCTAAATAAAAGTTCATATCCCTTGTGCGTAATAAAAAATTGTCAACTGCGCAAGCGGAAGCAGTTGTTAAATATTTAAAAAAGAAAATTACTAAACTCATTTGAAAATTAATAATTCATTAAAATAATAATTAGAGTATAAATAATGACTTAACGTAATATTGAACAAAAAAGTAAAAGTTAATTTAAAAATTTGCGATAACAATTTTCAAAAATATCCTGAGTATATCTCAATTAAATAAAAAGGTTTAAATTGTCGATTTTTTTATACGTCGGAAAATATTAATTGATAAAGCTCGAAAATTCCCATGTATAATTATTAGCAATTCCAGTGTCATTTTACGGTTATTTCCATTTTTTTCGATCACATGTCTAGTTGATGACCCAATTAGCAATTCGGAACTAGTTAAATTATTTAAATATGAACGCAATTAATTTAATTCAATAGAAATGCGAAGATTTTCTAGACTTCGTGGAGCCGCGGTAGTAATTAGGAGCAGTGCCGTTTGCTATAATTCAGTGTTGTAAATTTGTAATTTTCTGTGAAAAAAAACGCTAATTAATAAATTATTATTTAAATTTTTTTAACTGATTTTTTTATTAATTTTTCCTTAGCATCGCATTTTCCTTTTTCCAAGATGTAAATCGCAGAAGAAAAGTTCGTTTCGCTTTTTTTATTTTGAGAGAACTTCCATTATGTTTTGTCGTGTGTGGATAGAGAAGATTTTACTCTAAATTTTTTTAATGTTTCTCTTTGTGATTACAATAAATTTAAAAGAATTTACACTGGTTGTAAGTTGGGGAGTAGGAGAAAAAGGTGGAAATTTCATTGAAATCTATTTCGTTTCCGCTCGCATAATTCACTGATGAAAAATTAATTATTTTTTACTTTTCTTATTTTCTTTTCTCTCGGGAGCCTTCATTCAATTCTTAATCAACTATGTGTATGACAGAAAACAGAATTCTTATTTAGTTTTTTAACGCGTGATTTATCCGCTGAATGTCGCGATGAAATCTGTGACGATCTTCTTAAGCTTAGCATCAGTTTCATCACTAATCTTTCCTTCGGTGGCAATTGTGCTCAACATTGCCTTCTCATTGGTCTTGATGTGTTGCAAGAACTCCCTCTCGAATGATGTGATCTTTGATGGATCCATTTTGTCCAAATATCCACGGACACCGCAATAGATGACAGCGACTTGATCTTCAATAGCCATTGGAACGTATTGACCTTGTTTCAACAACTCTGTCAAACGAACACCACGGTTAAGAAGCTGTTGGGTGGCAGCATCGAGATCTGAACCGAATTGGGCAAAGGCAGCGACTTCACGGTACTGGGCAAGTTCCAATTTCATTGAACCGGCAACCTATCGAATGCAATGAACATTATTATTAATTAAATTTGAAATATTAAATGCTGCCATATTTTTTTACCTGTTTCATGGCTCTGGTTTGAGCGGCTGATCCTACACGTGATACAGACAAACCGACGTTAATGGCTGGACGAATACCCTTGTAGAACAATTCAGTTTCCAAGAAAATTTGACCGTCAGTAATTGAGATGACATTGGTTGGAATGTAAGCTGATACATCACCAGCTTGTGTCTCGATGACGGGGAGGGCAGTCAATGAGCCACCGCCGAGTGCGGGTGACATTTTAGCGGCACGTTCCAATAAACGGCTGTGAAGATAGAAAACATCACCGGGATAGGCCTCACGACCTGGAGGACGACGCAACAACAGTGACATTTGACGGTAAGCAACGGCCTGCTTGGACAAATCGTCATAAATGATAAGTGCGTGTTTTCCATTGTCACGGAAATACTCTCCCATGGCGCAGCCAGAGTATGGAGCAAGATATTGCAATGGAGCGGCATCTGAAGCAGTAGCTGAGACAATAATTGTATAGTCCATAGCACCGGAATCACTCAAGCGCTTTACAATTTGAGCGACAGTCGAGCGTTTCTGACCGATGGCGACGTAGATACAGTACAATTTCTTTGACTCATCGGTTCCATCGTTAAAACGCTTCTGGTTGATGATGGTATCAATGGCCAAGGCAGTCTTGCTGATTTTCGTAAAATAATTTCAAATTTTAATCATTTTAGTAGTCAATTATTTTTTTCCGAGTGCTTACCCAGTTTGACGATCTCCAATGATCAACTCACGCTGACCACGACCGATTGGAACCAATGAATCGACGGCCTTAATACCGGTTTGCATAGGCTCGCGTACGGAAACACGTGGAATAATACCTGGAGCCTTAATACCGACACGGAAACGTTGGCCTGTCTTGATCTCGCCTTTTCCATCAATGGCATTACCCAAGGCATCGACGACACGTCCTAAAATCTCATCACCGACTGGCACATCGACAATGGCACCTGTACGCTTAACAATATCACCCTCACGAATGAGCTTGTCGTTACCGAAGACTACAACACCAACGTTATCAGGTTCCAAGTTAAGAGCCATACCCTGTGATTTGCAAGAGAGAGAGAGTTATTGATTTGTTCATTTCGTACCGAGGAGGAGATTATATAAATACCTTAAGACCCGATGAAAATTCAACCATCTCATCGGCTTGAATGTTCTTCAATCCATAGACACGGGCGATACCATCACCGATGCTCAAGACACGTCCAGTCTCCTCCAAATCGGCCTTTGGTGCGGCACCCATAATTCTCTCCTCGAGAATCGAGCTAATTTCGGCTCCTCGTGCTGGTGCTGAGACATGGAGTTTGCGAGCGGCGATTTGTGTGGCTGGGAGTGCAATGCGTGCAACCTGTTACGAGAAATCAGAGGATAAGTTGAAAAAAGTTAACCTTCAATTGATTATATAAGGCCCATTTCCCCTCCTCCCTTTTTTTTCTCTCCGAGACTTATTTCGTCCATCTTTTTTTCATTATAAATTTTTGCCAATGTACATTCTTTTATAGACTTTTCTCAACCGGAAACTACTTATTATGCTTTTGAGGGCGCTATTGCATAAAATTTCGCCATTGCCAAGTGGAATTTATCGCTATTTTCATCGAAAATTTAACAAAAAATTGTTATGCAATTCCATCGCTGACACTCTCTCGTGAAAATTCTCTAGATTTTAACAATTCACTCACTTTCTGTGCTGATCTTGGAATTGAACGAGCCACCGAGGCTGCCAAACGTGCTGATAACATCGACATTTTGGATTTTCACTCTGTTTAGTTGAGAAACTCGATTTTTTCTAATTTTCCGTGTGAATGAAAACTGTGGCGAGAGAACACTCGGAACTCGAAAATCACGTTCACCAATCGTGCAGGGTGTGCAACTATACGCGTTCAATATCTGCTGTCAGTTAAAAAAAATACACGTTCAATCTTGTTTTCGGCATTTAAATTCGAATTTATTTGGATAAAGACCTAAAGCGTAAATTAAAATAAGCAATAAAAGCATTATTCTGTTGCTAAATTTATTAAAAAGTTGATTTTTACCTAAAATCTTCCCGCCAAAAATCGCAACTAAAATTTTTAAGATTACAAATATGCAGCTCCATAAGTGCTTAATTTGCAAACAGCATCAAAATCAAATTAAGGACTATCGTGATGACTTTGACATTGAACCCTTATTGATAGCTGCTCATCCTGAAATTAGAAATTTAGGTTTCATGGATGTGAGTATAGTCTGGATGTTTTTGATTTTCAGAAGTGCTTTAAAACATTTTTTTAGCCTCTTCATGTCTGTCAACAATGTATCCAACAAGTAATTCAACCAGATGTGCGTCAATTTCGTGTGCCTCAATCTCAACCGGAGAGAACACCAGATACAACATTTAGTTCACAGGAAAATCAAAGAATGACCGATAGCTCGCCAAAAGAATCTACTGAATCGATGACAGGAAAAACAGTTGCTGTAATTCCGGAAAATCAGGAAGAAATTGATAAACTTTTTCCACATGAGCCACTCAAGAGATACAAACTTGGCAAGATTATTAAAGAGTCATTGCCGGCTGGGGAACGAAAAAGAAAATTTGAGGAGATCATCAGATCGAAGGAAGGTCTCAACATTCCAAAATCGGTGCAAGAGAGAATGGTCATAGATTTTGTATCGAAAGACCTTAAACAAAGGATGATTAGGCGAATTGGACCAGGAAACAAACGACCCAGAGTTGATGACTCCAACGAACGCAGTGATGATTCAGCAAGACAGGCTAGTTCTCAAAATGAAGACCAAGCGTTGCCAAATGACGCAAAACGTACAGCACCACTTACAGAATCTTTATCGTCAGTAGACAGTTTCAACTCATCGAGTTCAATAAGTGTTGCACAGGAAAATCGTAAGACAGTGCCAGCATCTAAACCTCCTCCGACGACAGCGGCAAAACCTGCACCAAAGAAAACTGGTCGTCCAAAATCTCGTCAATTGCCAGAAAGACAACCAACTCCTGATCTTCCTGATCAGCAAGTTCCATCTCGCTCAATGAGAAGTTCATCACGTCAACCAAATGAAGGAACAGCTCACTCGAATATGGGAGCTCCCTTACGTCCTACAATTCCATACATCACACCCACTTCCTTGACAACTCGAGCATCAAAAGATATTCATGGAGCATAAGCTAATGTTTAAAATTTTGGAGCAAGAAGTTAATTTCAATATTATTTTTATTTTTTTCACTTAATTCTCATATATGACGTCTTAAACGAAAGAATTTCTTATAATTAAAAGCTTTTGTTGAAAATATTTTTTTAAACATAAAATTTCATGAAAATAATTTTAGATAAATTTCGGTTTGTGAAAAGCAAATTTCGTAACTTTTTTTTGAGATCAATTTTCTAGAGAACATCCACAAAATTACTTCCTCTCTCATACTATTTCTAATTATCCTAATTATTTTGGTAATTATCTAATTATCAAAAATAATTAGGATAATTTATACGTCTTAAGTTTGCAAAGGGAACATGCTTGGCAACGTAAATCTAAATAGACATTCTTTCGAGAAAAAGCCACTCAAAATTTGATCTTAGCCCTTTTCTGCTTTTCATCATTTCACCAAAAAAAAACGAAAGAAAACATTCAAATTAAGAACATATGTAGTAAAAAGTATAATAAAAGTTAAATGTTATCATACAATTTGTTAAAATAAACGGATGCTTTTACATTGGATTTTGATGGTAGTTTGAATGCTGATGTTGCTGGTACTCGCTCGCAACTGGCTGTTGTTGTGGAACGATTGATTGTTGCTGATTGATATTATAGGGGTCGTGGGGTGGGTAATAATAGTTACTTCCATTGTACATTGACGGATCTGATGTTTGGTGGTGATGATGAATAGGTGGTTGTGGGGTAAGGCAATTGTAATTACTATAATTATTGTACATTGCTGCTGCTGCATGATGTTGCTGGCTGGGATCGTAGTAATTCGACCAATCGGGCTGTGCCTGTGGATGAAAATGCGGCTGATAGGTTGCACTTTGTTGAGAGTAGTTCCACGACGGTTGCGGCTGGGGTTGATTCTAATGAAATATTTGACTTTAGCTTGAAGTTTTATAAACTCATTTTAATAAACTCACCCATGAATCATATGACACTTGAGGAGTTGCCGGCGGTGCGGCTTGCATATCAAACTTATTCGAATATTGCTCATTTACGGCATAATGAACATATTCACCGTTACTATTAGTCGGCTGCATCGGAGAAGCTGCTGCAGGAGTAGTGGTAGGAGCTGGCGACTGCACGCTATAGCTCTTACTCGTGTCCATCATTTCACTTCCGTAGTTTATTTGTGGTTGTTGCTGCGAAGAAACGTGAGGATTCCAAACATTTTGCTGCGTCGGAATGATATTCTGTTGCTGAGGCGACATCATTGCCGTATTATTAATTACCGGAACTGTCGGCATATCATTACTGATCATCTGCTGTTGTGGTGGCATTTGATGATAAGAATAGTTATTATTATTAGCACTTGATAAATTGTTAAGGTTTCCATTTAATTCCGGCGTGGGTGGCGTTCCAGTTGAGGACGAGGTGGCCGTACTTGCATTTGAATTTTCATGCTTCATTTGATTATGACGGGATTGATGCCATGGTCTTTTATATTTCTTCTGACAATGGTCACAATTGTACATTCGAACTTCATCGGGATTGCCATTTTTCCCCTTAAAAAAATTTGTAGGATTAGTTAATAAGTTACATTATTTTAATTTTTTACCATATGAACTTCCTTTTCGTGCCGCGTCAACCGATTTTTGGCTTTAAACGGCTTTTTGCAAGTCTGGCATTCAAATTCCTTCTATATAGAGTTACGAATGTTGAATTAATATGAAAATGAATTTTTAAAAAGATTTCTCACCTCAACCTCATGCACAGTCTTAATGTGCTGTTTTAAATTTGGTGCACTCGAGAAGGTGTTGTTACACGTTTCACAACGATGAGTTTTCGTAGTATCATTTTGATGAATTTTCTTGATATGCGAGTCTAGATTAGGCTTTGAGGCAAAGACTTTTGAGCATGATGTGCATGGAAAGGGTTCGTCTGAAATTATTTAATTAAATTATATTTAAAATAAAAAAAGCTAAAATAATTAATCTTACCTGTTCGTTTATGGAGACGTCGGATATGTTGAGATAGGAGAAAATTAGAGTGAAATTCAGATCCACAAATTTCACAGAGGAATTTCTCATTGAAATGTCCAGACTCTTGCTGGTGCTTATAGAAAAGCTTCCAATTTGTATAACTCAACTGGCACGTCTTGCACTTATACTTATTATCCTTTTCCTTTGGAACGGTAGCTGGTTGTGATTCTTTGTCATCCGACTTTTTTTCTAGATGGGATTTTTCATGCTCTACAAATTGCTGATTCCTTAGAAAAGAGTCACCGCATTGCTTACACACAAAACTAAAATTTTATCAATTTATAATTTTATTAATTTTAGAAAAGTAGAAAAAATTTTTTCTTACGGTCGTATGTTGACATGCTTTAGATTATGCTCATAAATATTTTCGACAGATGATCCTCGATTCTCGCCACAGTGTACACAGTGCTCTGGATGTGTCTTGTGATGTGTAAAAAGAGACGTTTTCTTGCTATATCTGCAATGGAAATATAAAAGTTTATGATCCCATTGAGCGTGACACGAGGTAAAAGTAAATTTAAGCGCGAACAAAAGATCCAGTGTGGAAAAAAGCAATGAAGGTCATTATGCGAATGGAGGAAGCGCAAAAAATAATAAAAAAACTCACGATTTGCCACAAACGAGACATTTATAGGTCTGCTTTGGCTTCTCCGCTTTAACTGGCACGGCTAGCTTCTGTTGATCGACTTGTTCCTCGCTCGCAAGCTGCAAACTTGGCTGCTCAGCTATTATTGTTGATTGAATTTGATTTGTTTCAGTAATTTGAATTGCTGTGTCCATTGCGCGTCAATATTCTCATAGAAAAAGCACTAAAGTAACAAGTTAAGGCATAATTTCACTGTCTGGTGAAAAGTTACAATCACTTTTTGTTGCTGATAGCGATCGAGTTAGACTCAAATTTTGATTTAAATTGAAATTTTATTTTTCCTTCTTTTTTATATTGCACAGGAGTAAACTAAAAGTTAGGTCACGACTGAAATCTTAAATGTTTACTACTTGAAAATAATTTAAAAAGTTTGCAAAATTTGGAAGTAATAGCTGAACTCCATACTATTTACAGGATTTTTTTTCTCAAATTATCAAATCACACACACACACACATAACTATCAATTTTGAGATTTTCCTAGGGCAGTGGACACTATTTTGATTCATATTTCATTAGCTGCACGTCTCATTTTCGAGGGTAAACAATCGGGCAAAAAAAATTCAGAGAAAATTTAATTTGAATTAAGTGAATTCAATTAAATCCAGCAGCAACTAAAATCAAATTCGATGCCTGTTGACACAGAAAACATGGATGAGACAAAAACGGAACGGGATTTTGATCAGAATAAAAATTTTGAATGGAAAGATATCACGGAAGATTTTTTCGAATCTGTTCAGGAGCTAGAGCTTGGTGAGTTGCTGCATTATGAGCTCTTTGGGCTATTCGAGGCTATGTCAGCGATTGAAATGATGGACAAGAAAATGGACATTGGAATGGTGGATGGTAAAGAAAAATCGCCACTGACTCTTGAGATTGCTGTAAAGGTAAGAAAATTCTTTTTTTAAGAAGAAAAATTCTTGCCAAAATATTTTAATTATAGACTGGAAAGTTAAAACTGGATGACCTTACAAATGAAGAACTCGTTGGTACGTTCGATGCACTTTTCTCATGTCTCGTTTCGTGGCTCGAAGGACACTCACCAGCACAAACCATTTTCACATGTCTATATCTTCACGACACGACAGTTATCAAGAACAAATTCCTGTTGTGCGTCTGCAATGGTATTTTAAAACTCACCGGAATCATCAGGAAATTTATAACAAAGTGAGAACATTTTAATAGCTTTCCCCACACTTTTAAAAGTCTTCATTTCAATCTTAAAAAGATGGAAAAAGATAAAAGCTCTCTTCAACTAATATCGTTTTATTGCTCTTTATTATTCAGTGCACGAGTCTATGAAGAAGAAGATTTCCAGCCGGCTGTTTATAACTTCAATTTGTGTATTGAGTTAAGTGATCAGCGAGTGGTGTCGATGCTGAAAGATTGCGAGAATGAAATTCAGAAGAAACTTCGAGAGATTGATGTCACGAGCGAGGAATTTGAGATGATAAACGCAGTTTTAAATCGTATTAAGTTTACTCGATTGCTTCTGCAAAGTCTTTTATTACTCTATCCGACGAAATCATTTTCGCCCAATGAGACGGAAATGACGGACATAATGAAATTTTTGACGAGCGCAATTGAGCTCCTATCAGCCATCAACAAGACAATAGAAAAAGGAACACAGCCCGACATTGAAAGTATGTTTATTGAATTCTTAATCTAAATTTTTTATTGGCCATAAAAAACTTAATTAATAATCTCCCACTCTCTATACTCACAGACGATATGCCTAACGTAATGGGCTTTTCGCCAATGGTAAATCAAAGAATGCTCCCCCCGACCTTTCCACGCTATACGAAAATAAAGGACCGTAATGCAACGTATAGCTATTTAGAAGAGCTTTCACATAATCTCAAGCATGCATGCAAAATCATAAATTGTACCAACTATCAAATGGCTTTGAATTTCTTTATGGAATATAGCAAGAAATCTTCTTCATGTTTGCTGTCAAGGAGTGTTCTACAAGTTCTCTATTTACCCGTTCCAAACAAGGTATTTGGACTTACAAATCTCACAGATGTTCTCAAAGACTCGGTGAAAGCTTTCATTGCACCTCCCGCACTGATGCCGAAAAATCCTCTATACACTAATCCTCAGGTAAATGTGATGATGCAACCATTGCATGCAATGAAAAACATTATTCTAAATTTACTCCTTTCTCTCTGTCGTCTGAATGCAGGCCAAAGAATGTGTGGATTCATTTTTCTTTTATAATGAACATACGTTTGTCTTGTTCTTGGAGATTTGTGGATTCAACCGTGCACGACAACGTGACAAGATTGCAAGACTTTTGGATAACTTTGCGAGCTTACAAGACGAGGTGAACTAGTTTCCTCTCAATGGCTTCAGAAATATATTTATATAATTTTGCACAGGCTGAACGAGTCGATACATTTTTGCATAAACAACTGAATGGTGATACTGGAACATGCCGTACAAGTTTTGGAACATGGGTGCTTTATCACTGTCTCCGCGCCATGTCCATGTTCCTTCTTTCTGGGCTAGAACTCGAATTGTACAGCATACACGAGTATTTGTATGTGTTTTGGTGAGTCGCGTCTTAAGAAAATTGTAAAAAATAATCCTTTGAAAATCCTCACTCACAGGTATTTGTATGAATTTTTATTCGGTTGGATTGTGTCAGCTCTCAC
Organism: Tanytarsus gracilentus; assembly: GCA_038502055.1. Classification (NCBI taxonomy): domain Eukaryota; kingdom Metazoa; phylum Arthropoda; class Insecta; order Diptera; family Chironomidae; genus Tanytarsus; species Tanytarsus gracilentus. The sequence continues at coordinate 672,590 of JAXRKN010000045.1, read as the reverse complement.
TCGGGCCGATTCTTTCTTACTCGAACAAGAATGCTTCAGTGAACAATTTAAAAACCTCTCAAAGGGACAGAAAAAATCAAAATTAAAGAAGAAAAAAATGAAGCCATATGGTCGTGAATTGATGTTCACTCAAGCGTTGCAAAATGTATGCGGCGGGTATTATAAAGCACTTGCTGGCTTCCATAAAGCCGATCGAATCCCTCAACCTCTATCGGAATTTGATCACGAACAAATTAGATATGAACATCGTTTCGGACCGTTTGCCGAGCTGTCGACACCGCCTGCAATTGGATATAGTGATTTTTGTTCTCAAAAGATGACCCTATTGAAATTGACGCAGGAAGAGCTTTTCTTTAATGCAGCGAAGCACTTTCATCAAGCTCGTTCAATTTTAGACCTCGTACCCAATCTCGACCCAGAGGTTTGCCTACATTATTATTCAATGTGTGCCAATGAATTTTTATTTTTATCCCAACTCCAAACAGATGGCGGAAGTTCTAAAAATTACAAAAATAAATTTCATCACCATGAAACTCCTAGCCGATGGACACAAGAAGGACTCAAAAGTACCCCCGGAATTCGACTTTTCATCTCATCGCTGCTTTCCCATAATTAAACAACAATAAATAATCTACTTCAAATTAGTCACTCACACTCACAACGCCATTTTCAAATTAATGAACGTGAACTCCCTAGAGATGTAACAATGCTATATGAAAAAATAAAGGAGAAACTTTTTTCATCCATTCACTTTGTGCTTTGTCATTCCTCCTCAAGTGAGAGGTCGTGACGGGTGATGATAAATTATTCATGGGGAAAAAAGTTTCGTGCCATGTGAGGACATTTGAAAGTTTTAATATTTTCATGAATTTTTAGCTTGAAAAATCTACCAAAAATAATTTTGAAGTAGAAAGTTGGAATTTTAGCTTCGAGAAGTAAAAAATTACAATTGTAGCCCCTTTCGATTTCGTGCTATTTTTAGTTGTTTTATTTTTCACCCTTTTTATTGGCACAATTGTAAACACACACACCTTTCGCGTCTATAAATAAATTGTGACATTTATGGGCTGGCCAAAAAAGAATTTTCAAATAAATTCAGTCTCTAAGGAGTTTGAAAATTAATTTTATTCAGCTGAAGAATTCTATAAATTTTAATTGTGTGGGTTTAGTTTGATGAGCGATGTTATTTCGTTAGAATCTAAGGAAAAAATATCTCAAATTACCCCCACAAACCGATTAATATCTTTGAGGTTATTTTCAGACATTTTTTATTAAAATTGAAAACTTAATTTCATTCATAAATTTCAAAAGTAATGAAAATTTTAAATGAATTTCATGAGCGTTATTATTTTACGACACAATAGTTGAGGCATAACAGCGCATATATAGAAAAAGGATAGCAGCGGGGGATCTTCGAAGATGTGATGACATTCTAGATTGCATTTTTGATTCATTTTTTTATACTAGACTCATTCCAGCATTTTCCCCGCGGCGATGCGATTACGTTCCTTTATATGCAATCTAAAAAGTTAAAAACTTTTTCCATCGCAAGTGAAAAAATACTCTCGAGTTAGTTACAGCACTCAACACGTGCGCTTTATAAAGAAAGGAAACGCTTACTTACCTTTTCATTTTACATCCGCAAATCTTTTTTTTGTCGTCGCGGAACCCATTGTTGTCATTGATGAATCATTCAAAATTCATACGCAATGTAGCTGCGGATAAAATTGAATGGTGTAAAAAATGAAAGAATCGGAAAGTGAAAAAAGGCAAATCGAATTGTGATAAATGAAGGACTTTAAATTGAAATCACTGGGATTTTTTAGTGTGCTTGAATTGTCTTTCGAGAACAATAAAATTTAACTTTTGCAATAAAAAGCTTTCACTCACCTTCAGATCGCACTCTCTACGTAAAACTGTCAATTTTCAGATTCGATCAAAAAATCATTTCCTGCTGCCAATTTCCACTTACATGCATTATTTCTCTTTTTTTACTTCCACGATCAACAAAAATTCGTTTAACTTTGTTATTAATAGCACACAATTTAAAAAAGCCATGTCATGCATTAATGTTCCAAATCAAAGTCAACAACAATGAGAGAAATGTGGAAATCTAGCAACAGCAGTCAGAAAAAATGTCATGACATTCGAAGAGAGATAAATAATTCATTTTATAGCAAGGCATCTCAAAACCGGCAGGGGAAATTTTTTGCTCTAAAATGAGAAACGAATTGAAACAATTGCTGTTCTTTTATGCAAAAACACTCTCTGCCTCGATTTTTTTGATCGCTCTCGACCACCCTACACCAGATTCTCATTAAAAATTAATTTTCAAGTAGTGACTTCATCCGATTTCTTTTTGCTTCCTCGCTTTTCCCCTTTTCTGTATTCATCCTCATATTATATTAATTTAGGAAATAATCACAGCAATGATTTTTCATGCTGCGGGATGGTCGTATGCACAATGTGGAGGCATATGATGATAATGCTGATGTCTACTAAACGTGAAGCTTCCAAATCGTTTTGAAATCGAGATGTGATTTCGGTAAGAAAAATTAAACAATTTTTAATTTTTTTGCTCTGCATTATTTTAAAACCAACTAATTAATTTTTAACTAATATTATAATAATAACAGACAATCATGAAAATTTTTTGCATATTAAAATTTTTATGCATGTAAATTATTAATTATGGCAAACAAAACACATCATTGCTTCTGTTAGAGAATTTGAGTTGTCTCTTGTCAACTAAAATAATAAACATGTAAAAAGATAAAAAAAATATTGAGCATTTTGAAAACTACATGATGAATATGCAAATAGGATTTTTATCTTAATATGCAAACTTCTTGCAAAAACTGGAAAAGCTCTCACTTGTCGAGTAAATGAACTGTAAAAAACATTTTCGTCGGCATGTTCCCATATATAAACACACATGGATCGGACATTCATGATATTGTCTTACTACCGGAGGATTATTTTATCGAGTGTGTGTGAGAATTGAGTCTCTTTTAACAGCTTTTGTTTCAGATCCCCTTTGTGATTTTCTCCCATCTTTCTCGACAGTTTTTCCCCTTCAATGAAGGCTCTTTCGGTCGTTGGAACTTTATTGCTATTGTTATTATATCTTTTTTCCTTAATATTTAATCAACATTTGTTGAATGTCTTGTGTTTAATGGAACAATTCTTTTAATAAGAATCACTTGAATATTTTTTTTGGTCTTTTTTCTTTCTCACACAATCAAGGAATAAAACTGTTCAATGACTTTTTTACTCCTCTACAGCTGGGCGATGAATGAACTTATCAACACGACTAAGAGTAAGCTTAAGTGTTGTGGAATTTACAGTTGAAATTTTTCCCTACTCCATCGTTAGGTGAAATTCTTCCTCTTTACCGCATTTCACGCTAAGCACACAAAAAATATAAACTGTGTATGTGTGTGGGAAGAAAAATCGTGTTGAGCATTCTTGACGCATCGTGAGATTTAAATAATGAGTTAGCACATTCCTTGAATTGCGTAGCTTTACAATTGAAAAATGTAAATCAAATTTACGAAAGTGTGAAAAGAAGGCTTTTGTATTGCTTTTAAATGGAAACTCATTCACGAAAGTCTTGAATGTGTGACATGAGGAAGAAGAAGCTTTAAATGTATTTTCCCAAAAAATTCTAAAAATCATCATGAAACCTTTTTAGGGGTTGACAAAATCCCGGGATTAAAAGCAACAAACCCGGGATCCCGTAAACGGGATTCAAATAAAAAAAACGAGTAGTAAAAAAATTTAATATACATAACACAAAAAAAATAAGTTATTACATCATATCGTCATTTTTATTTATTTTTGTATTTTATTTAAGGTTAACCTGATCCTTGTCCAAAAAAAAAATGCAAAGTAATAGTAAATGGGAAAATTTTCAATCCCAAAATAATCGGGATTTCAATTGTTCGGGATTCCCCGGGTTTCGGGATCCCGTCGTCAACTTCTCAGTCAGCATCCAAAAGACCCATGGCACTGCAGAGGTTGATCGGTGATTCGAAAGTCATCAGCCTCATCATTTAATTTTTCCCGGGATGATAAAAGAAAAATTTCAGATTAATTTAATAAAAAAAAATTTTGGGCAGGACGCCGGAGCAAAAAAAAGCTTTAATATTTTTTTCCGGTCGATTCCAAATAAAATTTTTTTTCTATACTCCTAAAATTTTCTCAACTAAACCTAAAATTTGTATCCCTTTCCAAATCAATTCAAACACCCCTGTATGAATCTCGAATTTGGGATCCTGGGAACCCGGGATTTACAGCTGTGGGACCCAGAATCCCGAAATTTGAGACCTCGAAATTTTCTCAACCTCTAATAAATCTAATTTTACAGAAATTTAATGTTAACAAAATGTTTGAAAATAATTAATGAGATAATTCGGCAATCTGATGGATCTTCAATGGAACATTTTGTAAATGTAATCGAAATTTAAAAGGAGAGGAATTGAAAAAATTAAATCGTAATTTCAAGAAAATTTTCCAATGGATCATTTTCATCAAATTTTTTTGTAAAGTGGTCGCAGAGATTCCATCAAAACTCCGTAATGTTCCATTGAATTTATATCAAATTGCTTCGAGTTCTAACTTGAGATTGGGAATGAACTTCCTGACAGTTCTAAAATTTCTAAATAATTCTCCTATACTAAAAAATTCTCTCAACTCCCTTGAAATTTTTTACCCATTTTTTTCAAAAAATTTCCAACCCCTGTAAGAATATCAAATCTGGTATCCTGGGAACCCGGGTTTACAGCTGTGGGACCCAGGATCCTGAAATTTGAGTTCTTGCAATTTTCCCAACAGATAAAATCTAATTAAAAAATTATCTTACTCAAATCACGATTGAGTTTTGAAGATTTCTGCAACACCCCATAGACCATTATTCCTTCAATTCCTTAGTGGTGGCGCATCCGACCACTGTAACGATGAGTTTCTTTGTTGAACTGGAATTGATGCTTAACTGCTGCATTATCACATTGATCGGTGATTTGAAATTCGACAGCTTCACCACTTGCTTTTTCCTCTCAAGGAATTTTTCGATTTTTCCCGAGAAAGATAAAAGTGGGGTAAAGACAAAAAAGCCAATGACAAAAAAGCCAGGACATTTTTAGACATTTTGGCCAATGGTATGGACATTTTGGCCAATAGCATGGACATTTTGGCCAACGGTATGGACATTTTGGCCAATAGCATGGACATTTTGGCCAATGGTATGGACATTTTGGCCAATAGCATGGACATTTTGGCCAATGGTATAGACATTATAGCCAACAGCATAGACATTTTGGCCAACAATTTATAATTGGATGTGCATTTGTAATAAAAAAAAATCTCCATGTTTGAGAGTAGATTACTCCATAATTATGAATGCTAGATAGTTCATGTTATACATCAATAGATGCGGAGTAAAAAGTTATATTAACAAAAAATTCAACAATTTATAATTGAATTAGAATTGATTTTATTGATTTTAACTTTTTTTCCTTACACAAATATTATATATTTAATTTGAATCATCTGATCCTCGCTCATTGATCTCTGGATCTCTCATTTCAATTTCAGGCTCATAATATCTCAAAGTCCCGAGCAAAGTTTTTTTACTGCTCAGTAAGTTTGCGCAAACCATTTTTAATTTCTCCTCAATTCCAGTATCAAACCCAAGAACTCTCTTTAATCTCTTCATTTTAGAAATTGTTTGTTTGGCGACTGTAGCATTTTGTTTTCTCGGGATTCCACCTTTTTCTCTAATTTCCAAAATTTCATGCCCATAGTTTCTGCCAAAGAACGTAAACGCCCCACAATTAGCCAAAACTGTTTCTGATTTCCTAAAAGTTTATTCAGTCGAGAATGAAAGCTCTCCGCAGCATTAGTTGTCATTGGTCATATTTTTGGTCTCGTCTTCTTCATCACCATGTCCATCTCCAACACTTTGCTTTGTTGCTTTGGTTTCATCGCCAGTTGAGTCAGTACTGCTGCCGCGATCCCCATACATTGCTTTGGTTTCAACGCCATGGATTGCCTTTTCATAACTATCGCCAGTTGAGTCAGTACTGCCAAAGCTGCAGCAATAATTAATTGTCTTTTCAATCTTGCCGAATGAGTTGCGACCATGAGCCTTTTTGTAAGCTGCGTACTTTTCGTCGTCGTCGTTAACAATCTGCTTTCGCAAGCAGCAACCCATCTAGAAATATTTAAAACAATAATTAATCAAAGATTCGAAAAAATTTTAATGTTGAAAATTTAATTGGATTTTTACGATCCAAAACTTTAAAATTTTGGATTTTTTCGTTGCTAATGGAGTTACTTACGTTTTAAATCTTTAAAATGAATATTTTAATCTTTCTTTGGTGAATTTGCGTTTTTTGGCTTTCGCTTTTTCTCTAAGATTGCTTTGATCGAAATTTTTATTTTCTCTTATAAATTTTTTTAGTATCAGAAAATTTTTCAAAACTCACAAGTGCAAGTGGATGTTTTTGATTTGGATTTTATTTCGCATCCATCGTTTATTGGCACGCGTAACTTGAGTAACAGAGATGAGTAACAGATCAGTCCAATTAATTTGGCATTTTTGAAGTCAGTTTGGAAAAGTCTTGGATCCAGTAGAGGAACCAACATCCAGTAGAGGAACCACCATCCAGTGGAACTCGGGTTTACAGCTGTGGGACCCAGGGTTTTTTCCCGGGATGAAAAAGCCAAAATTTCAAGTATTTAATAGCTTTAAAAAAATTTTGGGCAGGACGCCGGGAAATAATCGGGATTTCAATTTTCGGGATCCCGTCGTCAACCTCTAAAACTTTTCTTAAAAAAGAATAATTTTTTAAATGTAATTTTGAAAAATCAAACATTGAGCAATTTGTTAGCAATCATGCTTATCGCTTATGACTTGACGTGGATGTCAAAAGGTCTTAACGCCAAATCAAAATTCATTCAATGACAAAATTCATTTTTCAACACGAAGCAACGCCGAAATAACAATATGAGAAAATAATGCGAAAGAGCAGATTAAAGTGCTTTTGACATCTCATTTCTCACTAGGATGCGTGTAAAACAGCCAACAGGTTTTTTCTCCCTTCTCTCTTACTCCCGCAATCTCATTTAGCTCTCTTTCTCTCGGTCGTTCACGACCGGAATCAATATCTGTTGCGAAGCAACAGATGTTGTGTACAAATAACGGTCAAGAAAAATTTAAAAATAAAAATAAATTCCTTTGTTCCTACCCCCTTTAATATTTATCAGCTGCGAAGAAAATAAACAATTTAAATTTAATTTTGTCAATCTAACAACAATTAATAAGTTAAAATCTTTAAATAACACAAATAAGAACGTAACAAACTGAAAGGTAAAGAACACAGTAAAATTAAATCAAAAATTCGTCAGTATAAAGTTAAAAATTTTAAATTTTAGATGGATCTCGAAGCGCAAACAAAGACAATTCAAAGTTTGATGGAGCTTGAGTTACAGCTTAAAACGGCACGATTAGAGTGTCAGGAACAAAAAAAAAAAAAAAAAAAAAAGGACAAAAAAAAAAAAATAATTGAATTTTTTTAAAAAAAGAAAAAAAAAAAAAAAAAATAAAAAAAAATATCAAATATAATACAAAAAAAAAAAAAAACCACAAAAAAAAAAAAATTTCTCTAATTTTTTTTTTTTATTTAAGAAAAAAAAAAAAAAAAAAAGAGAAAAAAAAATAAAAAAATATAAAAAAAAAAAAAAAAAAAAAAAATTTTTTTTTTTAAACAACAACACAGAGTCAAACGAAGAAGAGGAAGAAGACAATCAAAATACAACTTCTCAACAGAAAAAGGAACAAGAGAATCTTCGTGGCAAAACAGATAGTGGACGTGGATACAAAGGAAAAGGACGTGGTGGCAAAGGAAAGAAACCGTATGGTCGTGGAGGTGGAGGACAACAAAAGCATATTCATTTACATTTAGGATTGTAACAAGAGACATAATGGAAGGAATAAAATAAACAATAGTCATAAAAAGTTAGTTATTTAATTTATTTAAAATATAAATAAAAGGTTCGAAAAAAGTTAATTTGTGTAAATCAATGAAAGTTTGTCAAATATAAAGTCAATTCCTAACGGTCAAATTTAAATCTTGGTCGAGAGGTTAAACCGCGGTTAGTAAAAAATAACGTAAACAAAAACATTGAGAAATAAATTTGAAAAGAAAATATTTCGAAAAAATTAAATTTTAAAGAGTTAAAGAGAGAAAATTAACAAAAATAAACTTTCAACTATCTAACAAAAGAAACATTTGTTAGATAGTCTTAAAATTAGTTTGTTAATCACATTTATAACACTTTAAAATTGAAAACTGTGATTTTCATCACAAAAAAAACAAAAAACAAAAAATCTTTAAAGTATCTAACGAGTTCTCTTTATTAAAGGATCGGTCGATTTACTTAACTAAAAAGATAAAAAGTTTCTAACGAGTTTCTTCGGAATCGGTCGAGTAACTTTAAAAAAGTATCTAACAAGTTCCTTCGGGATCGGTTGATTTACTTTTTAAAATAAGTATCTAACGAGTTTCTTCGGAATCGGTCGATTTACTTAATATATAAAATAAGTATCTAACGAGTTTCTTCGGAATCGGTCGATTTACTTTTACAACAAGAGACAAAGCTGCTTGATCTTAAAAATGGTTAAGAAACAAGAAACAGCATCTCAAAGAGAAATCCGTCTTCAAAAGAGGCGTGAAAAAGAGAAATTGAAGCGACAGAGAGAAACATCTGAAGAGCGCGAAAAAAGGCTTGCAAAAAGAAGAAAGACTGCAAAAGAGATCAAAGACTTTAATCCAGAGCTTCACAATGAAAAGCTTATAAAGCAACGTGAAGCAAAGTCAAAAAAAAAATTAACTGAAAATCAGATTGAAAAGGAATTCCGATTGGAAAAAGATCGAGAATGGCACAAAAATTCGCGATCATCAGAAACGCAATCTCAAAAGGAAATCCGATTAGAAAAAGATCGAGAGTGGCATAAAAATTCATTTGAAAATGAATCACAAGAACACCGTGAAGCCAGATTGGCAAGAGATAGAGAGTGGCATAAAAGTTCATTGGAAAATGAATCACAAGAACACCGTGAAGCCAGAATGGAAAGAGATCGAGAGTGGCATAAAATATCATTAGCAAATGAAACAGAAAGTCAACGAGAAAAAAGATTGCAAAGGAATAAAGATCATAATCAAAATATGATTGCGAAAGAGACTGAACAGGAGAGATCAGAACGATTAATGAACTGTAGCATTAACTCTCAGTTGATTCGTGTATTGGAAGAAGAAGAAGCTAAAGAAGCTCGATTAAAAGCTCTTAGAGAAAAACACTCTCAAAACATGGCAAAAATTGAAACATTCCGCGATGCAATCAATGTTTATGCAGATCAACACTGCGAGATTTGCACAAAGAAATGCTATCCGAATCAGATTGCTAAATTCATTATGCCTGAGACTCCGCCACTTTATTTACCAGACGAAATGAAGAAAAAATCACATTTGATGGCATGTCACACATGCAAGAATCATTTGAAAGATAAGAGAAAATTACTTCACCCAGCAAAAGCATACTGGAATAGATTGGATCCGGGAGAGATTCCAGATTTAATTAAAGTGTTGACAAAAGCGGAGATTGGACTCCTCTCAAGAATTCATCCATACATCAAAGTGTATGGAAATTATTTGCAAAAGATATTTTCGAAGTGACTGAAAAAGTTGATGTGCTTCCGAGAGATACAAATGATTCGAATATCATCATTGTAACGGAAGAATTGGAAAATCTTAACATTACAAGAGAGTATAAGATTGATCGAACTAAACTGTTCACTGCTCTTAATTGGCTTGTTCAAAACAACCCTCTATATAAAGATGTTAAGGTCAATGAAAATGTGACAATTGATGAAAATGACTTGGTAAGAATTGCTCAAGATAGTGACACGAGTAAAGATTTAAATGCGCAACCACTACAAAATGAACAACTAGTTCAAGTTCAAGCTGATCCTCAGCCTGTTCCGGTTAATCAATATCAGTCAATCGGACCACATTCAAATATTCTGCGTGCTTCTTTCAATCAAGGTGAACCTGTATTTGAATCGGGCTATGAAGGAAGACAATGCGCTGCCATGGCACTTGCTGCAATTATTCGTGCTGAACTAGATCCTCCTTCACAGTGGAATCGTCAAATACTGAACGATGTATTGATGAACGGTGATGACTTCTATGCTGCCATTAGAGTACTCGAGCACGAAGAAAGAGCATATCCAATTACACCTGACGGATATCTACTTGTGCGAAACTTTGATATTTTGAAAAATGACTTCTTAATGTACAATGAAGCTTTCGGAATAAATTATGCTAGTGAATCCGAAATTTTCGGAAGCTTAGATGATAAAAGCAATGAGTTTGGTCTAAAGTTAAAAGATGGACTTACAGTTTTATTTCAGAGTCACAAAACTGGAATATTAATTGCTAATTCAAAATCATACGCAGTTATGAAAATTGAAGGCAAATTTTATTTTGCAGATTCTCACGCATGCGGCGAAAAAGGTGCGCCAGCTTCTTGCAAGAATGGTAAAGCATGCATAATTCAATGCAATACATTTGAAGAGTTGAATAGAGTAGTCAAGCGTACTACTGGTTCAGGAAATAATGAATATACTCTCGATTATATTGATACAGTGCACAAAAGGAATTCAATTGATCCCGAAAGTCAAAGAATTTCATCAGTTGACGTGCCAGAAATGATTCAGCAGGCAAACACAATTGCATCAGTTCTACGAGTTGAGTCAGAACAACTTTGTGAAAAAGCAATTGAATCTCAGAATGAAATCGAAGTTGAGTATAATGATGAACAAATGGAAATTGATGAAGTGAATAAGGCTCTTGATAATGACGAAGAGTTTCAAAAAGAGTTGAATAATGAGAAACAGCAAAATATTCACATCCCACTTCAATTGTCTGCCGTAATGCATCGGGACTATCCGCAATATGATGTTAATGAAGCATTTGATATAAGTGGAGACAAAATCATTCGCAAAACTAATGACAACATTGTTAATGTGAATCATGAGCTAAAATCAGAAGAGTTTGGTTGGTGGTTTCTCTTACCATACGGAGTAAATGGACATAAAGAGATAAGAGATGTTAAGATGACTCCACTTCAATACTTCCAATTCAGAATTTTGGGTAGAGATACAAGATTCCAAAGAAATGATTATCTATTTTATGCCACTGCAATGCATGAGTTTTACAAAGTTCAGTCAACAGTTAATGCTTGTGGTAAGAGAATTGAAGGAAAAAATGGACCTCCAGATGACATTCATACTTATATGAAAAATATGCGAGGAACTTCAGCTTACTGGAATACAGCATTATACGAGCTTTGTGACATTATCAGAAATCTTGGTCCACCACATTACTTCTTTACTGTTAGTTGTAATGATTTGAATTGGCTCGATATGAGAAAGGCACTACTCATTGCAGATGAAAGACCAAACGTTGATCCTGCTTCAATTGATCAAAATGAAGCCCAAAGATTGATTGAATTGTTTCCCGTTGTAGTGAGTCGTCACTTTAGTTATAAAGTATGTAAATTGATGGAAATGATCAAGCACAACGATGACATCTTTGGAGGAAAAGTATCTCGCTTTTGGTGGCGAGTTGAATTCCAAAATAGAGGCAGCCCACACATTCACATGGTGCTGTGGATTGAAAATCATCCAGAATTTGATAGCCCAGAAGGTATTGCAAAAATTGATGAAGTCTGCACTTGTAAGTTACCAGATACTGGTACCAGAATGCGTGATCTCGTTGAAAAATGTCAGAGACATCATCATTCAGCAACATGCTACAAAAATAATAAAGATGGAGGCGATTACTGTCGATTCAGATTCCCACGAACAGTTAGCGATGAGACTAAAATCATTTCAAGAGATGCAGTAGAGTTTGCACGTAATAACGGTCGAATTTGTAATTTGAAACGTGCTCAAAACGAAAGATGGATCAATAATTATAATCCCATTTTACTGGATGCATTGGAAGCAAATATGGACATTCAACCAGTTGGTGATTATGATTCTATTGCATATTATATTGCAAAATATGTGTCTAAAAGTGAACCAGATGATCTTCAACAGAGTGTTCAACAGGCTATTAAGCAAATTCGTGAAGAAGAATCTGACATTTCAAAAAAAATGTTCAAAATTTGTTTACAAATTCAAAAGCGTCGACAGGTTTCAGCATGTGAATGCGCTTATCGCTTATGTGGACTAAAAATGCGAGACAGTAACATTCAAACTGTGTTTGTCAACTCAAGAAAACCAGAAGATCGATATAGATTGATTAAGTTCGATAAAAATAATGAGGGATCTGGATATTTCTCAAATATTATTGAAAGATATCAAATGAGACCATCGGAGCATAATGAGTACGATTTCGAAAATATGTGTCTAACAGAATTTGCAATGTTGTTTGAACCACATTATAACACGAAATTTGAAGATGAAAATGAAAATGTTGATGGAGACATTGAAAACGATGAGAATGAACAGCGACCAAGAGCTAGATTAATTAACCTTCGTGACGCTACTGCAATGAAAGTACGAAACAGGCGCGCAGTTGTAAGAGTACCAAAATTTGATGTGACAAAAAATCCAGAAAATTATTACTACAGCATGTTAATGCAGTACAAACCATTTAGAGATGAGGAAGAACTTCTCAGTGGATTTAATTCAGCTAAAGAAGCATTTATTGCATGTGAAGAAGAATTAAAGGAAAAAAATGAGTACATGGAAATTTTCCGAAGACGAGACAATGAATTTGATGTTGCAATGACTAAAGCACACGCACAAGTGCTATTTGAAGAGGTAGATCCAATTAATCAAGATGATATTGGTGATGATGTTGATACCAATGGTCAAGATCTTATGGACGATGTGACATATCAAGAAGCTTTGACAGCTCTAAATTTAAAGCAAAGAGAGTTTCTTCAAATGATTGAGCAAAGCATTCAATCACAACTGGAAGGCTCTAAAGAAAGATTTAGACTTTTCCTTACTGGAAATGCAGGATGTGGAAAAACATTCACGATGAAAGCTGTACAAAATTTAATAATTAGACTCTATGATGATTCACAAGCTGTAGTATTGTGTGCATTAACTGGAGTAGCAGCCGTTCTAATTAACGGAGCAACATTGCACAGAACATTCAAATTACCAGTTCAAAAAGATGGTCGTTCAAAAGCATGTAATCCACTTTCAGGAAATACCCTGCAAGCTTTGCGAGACAAATGGAATGATGTAAAAGTTCTCGTCATTGATGAAATTTCAATGGTGTCATATGAGATGCTTACAATTATTGATTCACGTTGTAGACAGATGAAAAATGAGGAAAATCAATTATTTGGTGGATTGAATGTACTCTTTTGTGGTGATTTATTGCAACTGCCACCAATTAAAGGCCATCAAGTGTTTGATCAACCACCGCATATGTATGGTCAAATTCACATTTGGCGAGAATTTAGATTGTGCGAACTCGTAGAAAATATGAGACAACAAGGAGATCAAACATTCATTAATATTCTTAATTCTCTAAGACTGGGAGAATTGAAGTTAAATCAATTAACTGATTTGCACAAACAAGTCGTAAGTCCAGATGAAATGAGTGGTGATTTTGCTGTAGGAAAAGCAATCAGAATTTATCCAAAACGTGACTTGGTGAATAATCACAACAATTTAGTGCTTGACGAATATGAAAAGAAAGGTGTCAAAATGTTTACTATCAAAGCACAAGATCGAATCAAAAATGGAGATCCAAATCTTACAGAGGCGCAAATTAAAGCAAAAATCTCCAAAGATATCAATAGAACTGGAGGTATTCCCGAAAGTCTGAAAATATTTGTTGGTGCAAAAGTTATGCTAAAGGCCAATGTCGACGTGTCAAAGAAACTAGTGAATGGCGCTATTGGAAATATTACAGAAATCATCTGGCCAAATTTCAGACGAGATCAAATGTATGAAAAGGATATTCCACGTCTAAAAATTAACTTTGATAACGGTGTTGGAGAACATATCATTCAACCAATCGTACAGGAATTTGATGCTACTGGAAATTCTATAGCTGAGCGATTTATGCTACCGTTAGTGCTCTCATGGGCATCAACAGGTCATAAAATGCAAGGTAGCACTTTAGATCGGCTAGTTACATACTTGTCAGACTTGTGGAATTGCAAAGGCTTAGCCTATGTAATTTTAAGTCGAGCTCGATCTTTGGAAAGTTTGAGAATCGAACAATTAAATCCAGCGGAGCTGGTTGGCTCGAAACCATGTAACATGGCTGCAAAAAATGAAATGGAAAGAATGCGAAGAGAAAATAATGCTAACAATGAAAACACTCAGCAATAAGAATTAAAATTCCTTTATAGAATAAAACAAGGTCATAATGTTGACAATTTGTTTCAAGAAGATCATAAAGTATTAGACGAGCTCGCACGCAAGCGATCGATTGACTAGAAAATAAGTTAGTCCAAAAATGGATGAGGGTGGGACGGTGGGTTTATCTCATCCAAAATTATTAGAGACTTTCACACCACAAATAAAAATTGATTTATTTAGACAAAAGAGAATTAGATGCTTAATTTTCTAGAAATCTATTTGTGACTAAAGTGCAAAATATTTGAACAGGAAAAAGAATTAAATAAAATATTTAAAAAAACGTTTAAAACTTCTCCCTTCTCTATCCAGGCATTCCGCACGGAAAAGTACTAAATAAAATAAGGTCAGTTTAAATTTTGATATTTTGATATATTTTGTTTAACTTCCTTGAGTACTTAAAAATAAATTTTGATTTTCTTTATCGTAATATATTAAACAAGTGCATGCGATATTTGTCTGGATATAAAATGATAATTTAAGATACAAAATTTGAGAGATGGGGAGCGGTTTCAAAAACTTCACCAAACAAAAATTTACGCTCCCCATCTCTCAAATTTTGTATCTTAAATTATCATTTTATATCCAGACAAATATCGCATGCACTTGTTTAATATATTACGATAAAGAAAATCAAAATTTATTTTTAAGTACTCAAGGAAGTTAAACAAAATATATCAAAATATCAAAATTTAAACTGACCTTATTTTATTTAGTACTTTTCCGTGCGGAATGCCTGGATAGAGAAGGGAGAAGTTTTAAACGTTTTTTTAAATATTTTATTTGTGTTATATATAAGTTTTCAATTCCATTATGTTATAATGAAGCCAACAGGTAGCTTAATCATGGGTTCGGCGTTTTTCCGTATGAGTAATTACACTCATTGTGCAGTGTTACATCATGATAATATCTCTTTTTTCGTTAAAGAATTATGTAAAAGGAAAATATCTTTGAAGAAGTTTGAACTGGGGAAGGTCAAAAGTAATTTTTGAAAACGAATTGTTTGAATACTATATTTTATTTTATTTTCAGCTGGTATTTTGGTATTAATGAAATAATTTTAATGTCATTCTAAAGCATCTCATTTAAATTTAAGAAGGGCCATTTTTGCATAAGTAATTTTGGACTAAATTTTTTCGGAAACTCATCATCTTTAAATTCTTCCTATTTTATAAATGACATGTAATAAAAGACAGATTCATGGTTGCATACATAAAGAAATATCATAATGCGAAGCGTGATTGTATAAAAAGAGAATCTTTAATGACAGTTAAAGTTTTAAAAAATTTTATACACAGCCACATCGTTCCCAAGCAAACCATAAAGCTGCCAACATTCCTTCAACAAAATGAAGATAATACTACGTACTATGTGATGCTGTACGGCAGCTTGTGCGTTGATAGCTATAATTAAAATATTTTTTTTGCAAGAAGTACATGAATGAGGTTTAATAAACCGTTTGAATTGCTCGCTTTCATATGATTGCGGTTTTCCTTTTTCTACTGAAAGCTCAACATTTCTCCTCAACATATTTTCTCATTTTTATTTCACAATCTACTTAATTATGGTTCAAGTTCCTTTTTAGGAGGATGTTGTAAATAATTTACTATGCCAAGCATTTTTAACTTTTTAGTATTTGATTTGAAAAATTCAAGTATATGTCGCGAACTGTCATTGAAATTAATTATATGAGAAAAAAATATTTTTTTCTAAAAAATCTCTCCCGCTTGAGTAAAAAAGAGCAGCGATGGTTAGGAATAATGATTGTCAGTGAGATAACATCATATGTAGATTTTTTATTTCCATTTTATCGCATTATTTCTGCACCCGAGTTGAGAGAACTTCTCTCGTCACAGAGGACGAAAATCCTCTGCAAACTCTCTCTCTCTTTCTATGACACTCTCTCTCTCTCTCTCTCTCAGAGAATTTTGTCCTCGCATCGAAGAGAAATAAAATCTTGCTCTGCAGTCATCTCTGGATGTCATGCGCCAAATGTATTTTTATCTGTTATCGTGAACTTGAAGTGTTTACTTTTCGATGTGTAGAACTCGAAGGCAGAAAATTTTCTCTCGTATAGCATCCCCAAATCAGTTTTTCATAGATCGTCAACGACACTTAACCCGCGTTGCGCGCATTGGTGACGGTGAAAAGAAGAAAAATTATTTTTTTTGAAGAAAAAATTTTTTTTGCTTCTAACAAAACCCTGGAAGACAATTTTTGTAAATTATAAACTATATAACTTAAATGTTAATGAAAGTCAATGATAAGATTGCAGAAAGAAAGTAAGAAGAAAAAAAAATATTTTTTTCATCGCCTGCAAAGATAAAAATTTCATTGTTCTTTCGCAACAATTGAAAGTTTTATGTCGTACTGAGACTTCTCGGTCAAAAAGTGAAAATTTTGATTTTTTTATGGAACGTGACGTGAGGGTGGCAATGTAGCAATGATGATTGCGATTCGTCTATTGCGTGCGATAAGTGATGAGTATAGTATGAGGCTACGTCATAAAAATAAAGTGGAATATCGTCTTCATTGTGTGTGACTCTCTTAAAATTGCAAATGTCCATCATTCAGTGAATTTCCATTTAGGAAAATTGCGATTTTTTTATTCGTCATCGAGCTGGCGACATTAATATTTAATATGAACTTTATATTCTCGTCTGCCTTATGTCTTCGCTCTGCTATTTTTTTTTGTCGCTCCCTAATGTGTGTGACTTTTGGTCATTGTACACACATTGCGAACATACATGAAAATTATTTGCTCAAAATATGATTTATTGGAATTTCGTACTTTCGGAAAAAAAATCAAGTGTGTGTCAAGATATTTTTTTTTGTTCTTTGTAAAAACTTTTTCTTGTAGCATTTGTCAAAAGTTGCATTTTTCCCAGCTCGAAAAAGTGAAACATATGAATTAAAAAAAGCAAAAAAACGCACACATGCATGAGGGGAGTCACAGAGTGAAAATGCGAATAATTGTATGAGTGTTAGTGTGAAATGCTATGCGGAACACAAACTTGTTTTTCCTTCCTTTTATAGTACAGCAATAAGAACATAAAGAAATATTTTCATCTCCAATCTCTTCTTTACTCTGAGAAATGAAAATTGTGCGAAAATGATGAGGGACAAAGAAAATAAACTGGGCAGCTAGAATATTTTTTTCCACACATTCACGCATATGGAGAAAAGCCCATTATAAAAAAGTGAAGTGGATAAAAAAGTTTAAATATGTTTCTTGTGATTTATGATGTTTCGGACTTTATCTGAATTGTTTGGAAAAGTGGGCAAATTATTTCTTGCAATTTTAATGAAGTGACTGAAATGAGAGAAACATTATTTACGTTTCTTAATTAAAGTTTAAAAAATGTTATTTTATCTAAAACTCTTCTCGTTTCTTCCTCCTCAAACTTTTAACTTAAAGACCAACTAAAACAAACAATTGCTCTCACTCCTTTTTTTGAACAATTGAAAACTTTTTAGTACAAGCGGAGTGGAAAATTTCATTCCAACTTCAAAAAACTAAAACAGCAAAAATGTCGGAAACTCAAAAAGTTATTTTGCATCGCTGGAGAAAGAAGCTAAAATTCCTTTCGCGTTTTGCAGAATGGTAAAAGAGTAAACTATGAAGATGAAAACCATTTTCTCTTTGAAGTACACTGTAAAACATAAGAAAGAAGTACTGAAATGAAGCTCAAATTGCTACCTTGTGCTGTAAGCACCATGAGGGTGAAACAAATTAAGAGATTTTACTTCTTTGTAATTTTATTCGAGCATTTGCAAAGTGATCATTTAATAAAGAAACCTTGAGAAGATTAAGACACAAATGTCCTTTTAGAAAGCATTTAGGTATTTCATAAAAGTTTCATGTACTTAAGTTTTTTAACGTTATAAAGATTTTTTATAAATTTAAAAAAAACTTTTAGAAAAATAATTTTAAAGAAAGTCAATCAATATTAAAAGAGATCTTAGTGCGAATGAGATTAGCTTTTAAGAGAGCTTTTCATTAAATAATTTCCTCACAACCTCCATCACATTTAACTCTTTTCTCAACAAAAACCTAAAGAAAACTTTTCTCGCATTCACTCCTCATCCTTTCTTGATCCTTTTTTGACATTTTCCTAAATGAGTTTTTCTTACTCATCACTATATAACCCATCGTTGTTGTCGAGTGTCAATGAAAGAAAAATAAAACTCTTTATTCTTCTTTCTCGAGTCCTAAAGTGGACATCATTGTTGCTCAAACTGGGTCTCAATCTCTCGCTCGCAAAATAGATAGAGAAGTGTTTGAGGTAATCCAATTATGCAGGCGAGAAATATTTTCGACACAAAAGTTCTTAATGCATAATGAGCGGTGAACACGTGAGTGAATAGTTGAAAGCTTTTTGTATTCTGCACTCACTTAGACGCTCGCTTATGTATACATTGCGGATTAAATTGATTGTAATCTACGGTGACGTAGCATTCAACCTTAATCCCCTAACTTTGTCCTCTAGTTTGTTTGACAGTCTAATGTAAAGTCTTTTTGGGCAGAGCAAAGTAAGTGGTGAGAATTAAGAAGAGTTTCATATTGAGAATGACCAAATTATGAGCTTAAGTGATTATCGAGTTTTAAGTGGTAAATATTTGGTGACTCATATAAGATTTGGAGATTATAAAGGAGTAATTTTGGATTCATGACAGTTGAAATTTCATTTGAAAACTCTATAAAAGTCACCTTAACACACCCTCAACCCACTTTTTACACACTTTCATTTAATTAATTTAATTTGCTGCATACATCTCGTTTATTTTTCCCTGAATGCGACTACACCAGCAGGTCACTCCAATTAATTTTTAAGTCAAAATTAATTAATGCAACCTAAACAAAAAGCAACAATTGAATCCCCTAGAGAAATGTATGTGATGACATTTCGATGTGAGAATCCAAAGCACATGTGGAGTAAATTTATTATTTGAAGGCGAAGTTTAATTTAATTATGAAACTTGTTCAAAGTTCATTGCTGATATGTTCCAATATTGAAGTTATGAGGGAAAATTTCGCATTTGAAAGATGTGTCCTCCCTTGAGAGAAATAGAAGCATGACAGCAAAGCAGCAGAACTGCGACATATCTCTCGACTTTGTATGCCATTAAATTTTATTTTATGTTTTTTTCTGCTTGAGTTACAACAGAAAGAAAGAATTTCTCATAAGCTTGCGACCAAAAGTGCTCCATTACCACTCCATTTTTGCCATTTACCATTTCAAGCGAATGTTTATTAGAAATTCATGAGAAAGATTTTTCCCTCCAACCCTTTCCAATAGTCCTCAATGGCTACATTTTTTCGAAATATTTTCGCTATGCTAAGTTTAATTTAGTTTCTAAATTTTAGAGGTTCGAACTAGAATTTTGTGAAAGTTTTTCTATAACAAATAATTTTTATTTAAATATTTTATGAAAACTATTTGAATTCTAGGAATTTTATTCGTTAAGGAAGAAGGAAAAATAGCATGTGTGAATGTCATGTTAATGATATGAGAAAAATGATTAAATATGTATTTTAAAGCGTGATGTGGTCGTAACTTCCTTTCAAGAATATAAACAGACATACATACAAACTCACAATTTATTTTTTTCATTCACGTAATGGGAATGATGATGCGAATGAGGATGTGGGAGGAGTACGGCATTGGTATACAGACACATGGAATGATGTGCAAACGGAAAAGCATGAAATAATTTTTTATCTTTTATTGCTTATTTATGACGTGAATCAGATGTGTATATTCTTGGCGATAGTACATGCCTCGGTAGATGCTGAGACTTCTTTAAAAACGCTTGTTCGCTATATCGATTTATTTTCGACATTAAGGCCTCGGAAGTGATACTTTGATGGGAGAGATGATGATCATATTTTTAACGTCTGGTTGAATTTTATCCAAAATGGAAGTTCATGCAAAATTTTGAAAAATAATCAAATTTAAAAAAAAATAATATTTTAAAAACTGTCTAGAAAGATTCAATAAACAGCCACTCGAGCAAAAGACATCGTGAGATCGATGCCATGACATTAATATCAATCAAAGTTTCATGCCAATAATCTTATTAGTTGCTCAATAAAATGTCGTCATATTGCTGCTGCTGTCGTCTTTGGTATGTGCGTTTGAAAGAAGAAAAATTATCGGCAAATTCGATTTAAGACGTTACATAATGAGCTTAGGTGGGATATTGTAAGATAGATCTTAATATTAAGGGATTTCCGTTTGCCTCTTCATCGCCAGCCTAAGGAGGAGGGCTTTCGGCAAACATTTAAATCTTGTCTCATTAATAATTAAATTGAAGTCTTTACAACCTCCTTCATTTACATCTTTTGCACCTCCACTCCATTTTGTTTCAATGTTTACACTTGAGAGAGAGAGAGAGAGAGAGTGAGCTCAACCGAGGTTATTTATCAAAAATTATTTTATCCTCACAAATTTTCTATTTCTGAGCAAGTTTTTAATGTTGCCATAAATTTGGCAATTAGGGCTGGCTTGCTGTTGCTATCGGAAAGGAGGAATATTTTTGCATAATAATAATTTGATAATGCTATCGGAATGAACTATCCATAAATATAAATTTTATTGGCCTTTTTTAATTCAATGCTGCATGAAGGTGGTTTGAGGATGTTTTTATGGGATCGAGAAAAGTAATTTAAATTTATTGAATTGAAAAATGTAATTAGCGTTAGGTGGGTTAAAAAACATTTTTAAAAATTTTCTTCAAAAATTATCCCTTTGCAACTTCTTTTTTATAATTTATAAGCTTCAGCTTCAGCGTCCTCTAATCGACCCTTAAAGCGTTACATTTTGTTTTGGTTCACTCACAATTTCAAAAAGTCTTCCTGCTCTCACACAACCGCAAAAATCAATTTAAAGTTGATGAGATTTCAACCTCAAAATGACTAAATGTGACTCCTTATATTGACTTTTCTATGGAGAATCTGATGAATCACGGGTAATTATCGTGCTCAAGCAGCAGCAAAAATTTATGGCTGTTTAGGATAATCTATGGGGGAGGAGAGGATAAAAAGTAGGTGGGTGGGAGGTGAAAGGATGTGAAAAAGGATATAAATGAGGTGTCACTGCATTTAAGGTCGGATATGGGATATCGCGATGGGCGTTGATATGAATTTTTATAATGACAGAATTTTGGGTCGAAAAGGGATAGCATTTCATACACACACAAACAAACCATTTCAATATCCATCTGAACTCACTGTCGAGTAAATTTATCGGAAATTAGGCTATTGTTGTGATGTGGCTCATTAAAACTTTTCCTCTTGACCGACATCAGGTGAGGTAGAATAAATTATTTTTTCCTTTACTGACAAAAATGTCACTCGCACATGTCTCTCGCGTTCCAAAATGATTGAATAAGACGAACAAAAAGAGCTTTTAGCATTCACGAAACTGTGAAGTTAAAAAAGTGAGAGAAAGAGAGACTGAAAGCGACATGAGATTTCAATTTCGAGTAAAATCAATTCCGGAATAAACTTTTTCCCATTAAATAAATTCGATGGATTCTCCGCTGAATGAACATTGAGCATAATAAAAGTATCGGAAATGGTATTAAAATTTTATAATGAAGGACATAAAAACTTGGTCTTTATGGCGGGATAGCAATCGAGTGGATGGAAAATTTCCTCATTAAATTGCTCTATTTCTCTGTGTACGTAATTTTCTCTCATTAATTTATGCAGCTCAAAAAATATTAGAGAAACCAGGTGTGTGGATATAAAAATTTTTAAACTAATTTTTCCTCATTCATTTTGGATGCTGGAGAAAAGTGTATAAAAGAGTGTGAATGTGGTTGTGGATGGAAAAGAAGAAAAATAATTGGGTAAATTTTTTAATTATTATGTGACTCATTTTTAAAGCGATTCAAAAATATTTTAGTTTTTTTTCTCACCTTTTTCTTAACTTTGCCACCAGGAGATTCCCCATAAAAATATGTCACCTGGAAACCAATTTTTAACCAACTTCCCTAATTGCAATAAATCTAGAAATTTTACTAAAAAATAAAACCAAAATTTAGCATGCCACTCGCAAAGTTTGAAAATTGTTGGACATGTCTAAGTATTTTAATTAATTAAATTAAATTTTCAGGTGCAAAATATACCCATACGCATTCTCTCAATTTTACTCTCACGATTGCTCTCTTGTCTCTTACAAAAAAATTTCAGTCATAAATAATGTCACTCTTATTTTTAATCGTTGAATAACCGTTAATTCAAAAAACATGTGAAGCCACTTTTAAACAAAGCCCAAAAACAGTAAACAACATAAAATTCAACAAAAATTAAATATTTTGAAAAATATAAGATAAAAGCCTGCATAATGCGACTAAAAAGGTTATTATTATAAAAAGGTGAAATTTTTTTTCTTTTGTAAGAAATATTTTATTAAATTTTAAAGTTGAAAAAAATTATTTCAAATTAGGGTGAAACGTCTTTTAGTCGGAAGTTTTCTGAAAATTTTCACAAAACATAGATTGTTGAGACTTTTAACGGCACCAAAAAAAATTTGTGACACAGCCAATGAAAAATTTACTTCTTTCCCTTTAAAATGAGACCACTTTCAAGTGTTTTCATCCACGTTTTCATTGCTAAATTCATTGAAACATATCCCGCCTAAACTCGGAATAAAAATTCCTTTAGTCGGAAGTTTTTTTTCCTAAATTCGGAAGTTTTTTAAGATATTTTAAAGGGGAAAATTTGCATCTAAAATTTTACTGATTTACATTATTTGTTACTTAGAACCATTAAAAATGTTATAAGCCAACTGAATTGAGGCATGACAAGCTTGGTTGGTGCTTTTAAATGGTCAATGATGGTAAAATTATGTTAAAAAAAATAATTGAGTGAACGATCACAAAAAATATGAGTTGAACTGAAACTTAAAATATAAGGATAATTTTAGCGTAGCCCAACAAAGTTGTGGTAACGCTTATATGCTCATCTTTCCGTCAGTCTTTCGTCTGTCCGTCAGTATGCACCTTCGAGATCTCATCCCCTGAGCTACCTAGAGACTTCGGGTTTTCACCAGATCGTAGCTCTGAGGGTCTATATGAGCAGGCAATAAGAATTTTTTGGGTCATGACCATAGGTCATGCCACGGACAGCCATAACGTCCATTTTTCATACAAATTTTCTCTTATATGGCTTCATGGGTATCGTTGAACTCGTAATTTGACCAGGAATCGATTGACATTGACGATTTTTGAGGCTGCTAATCATGGTCGACTAGTAGTGCCACTTTGGTAAAAATGAAGTTTCGGCGTTAGACTTTTAACAAAGATTAATAATGTTCTACATGTTATATTTTTTAAATAATTCATTAAAAATGCAACTAACTGGCATTTTTCATTTTTGAAAAAAATCATGTCTTGGTCTGAAATCGACCATAGTTCCGAAAGTGGATACTGGCTGAAAATCAAAATATGGGTCAGTTTGTGATGAAAACAACTTCTAAAAAATCTGAAAAAATTCACAGAGTTAGAATAGCTAATGAACTATTACTGACATAAGTTTCAAATTTTTTGGATCATCGGTTTCGCAAGATCCAGTGTCTCATATAAAATGTAGTTTTGAGCTCCCACTGTAGTTGGTGTGCATCTTATTTTGAATATGACTTTAAAATCCAGTTTGTTGAGTGAATACCTATCTAACAATATACATATGTCTTGGGTATTGAGCTATTGCAAGCATAGGCGGAGGTAAAAACTGTCTACTGGATCTTTTTTTGTCATCGGAACCAACAAGATCTAGCTGCCAGCTTTACTGAAAGGACTTTAAATTTATTTTTTTAGGTTCTTCTTGATGCAAGGAATAAACTTTCTGAACATTAATAGAGCTTATTAATGGGTGGAAGAACAGCTTTTACGGTGCTTTTTATCAGAATAACTGCTTTACTTGTAATTCGTATGGAGGGGATTTAAATACCACCGTTTTAAGTGTAAGCAACGTAGCGGTTCCATTTAAGGACACGTCTGAAGTACTAAATTAATAATTTTTAAAGCTGGAATTATTTATTCTTTCGTTTGCTGCATACATGCTGCTATGTTTCATCATGTCTGGCATTTTTCTATTGACTTTTGATGTTTTTCTTCTTCTAACATTTAATTAGAAAAAAAAATCAGATGCAAAAAAACTTCGATTTTTCAACGCCTTCTAAACCAAAAAAATTTCCGATTTAAGGGAGAAAAAACTTCCGAGTATAGGCTTGCAACAAAACTCCATTAAAAAAATACTTCCGAGCTGATTTTCGTGCTGAATTTTTTTTTGCCTTAAAAATGAGAAAAAATGCCATTCATAAAAAAATTCAGCATTAAAAATCTGACAAGTTTTAATAGAGTAATATTAATTTGAAGTTTGAGTTTTGTTTGTATGGAGAAAGTTCAAAGAGGCTTTTAAGCCATGCCAATGCTTTAAATTCTTGTCAGACCCCACCAAAAAAATGCAGAATGTTAATATCTTTAGGTTTTGGCTAGAAAGTGTGGGTCTTCAATGTATCGTTCAAGAAATATTGATCATGAAAAAAACTTCCGAGTAAAGGAGTATTCCGACTAAAAGACGTTTCACCCTATTGATTTTTAAATTTTTACTTTGTAATTTTTTTCTTTGTTACAAGATCTTGAAATCACTTTACAAACTTCATTTAATTTTTAAATGAATTGCACGATATGTTCTTAAAATGTATATTTTAAAACGTTACGTTGTTTTATAATTTTTTGAATTTTTTACCTTTTTAAATTTCCATCGTTCATGATTCTGTTTTGGGAATATGCTGAGGGAATTTACTAAAAATATATTTTTAATTCTATCTCGTTGTTCCGCATTGCATCATACACACCTATCCAGCTATAATAATGGTCATTTTATGTCTTTAAGCCATCAAGAAATAACTTTAATAAACACGCAAGAGATTTTTTATCGTAGGTGGATTAAGAGTGGACGTATTGCGAAATTATGTTGTAATGTAATTAATATCTTCAAAACTGAGCCCGTCATTTAATCTCAAAGGTTTTTGGTGTCGTTTCTCTTTATTCTTGCTGTCATTAATAAGGACAAATGCTTTGGGATTACTGCAGCTAACAAAATTTTTCATTTTTTCTCTCGTTAAATTTTTTGACAGCACCATACACGAGATAGTAAATGCGTCAAGAACATTTTTCAAAAGTCTTTTACTTTTTTATAAACATTTAACGGCAGCAGAAAGTTGAGGATGTATTAACAAGGAAGTAAAAGTTGCTCAAAATATCACAAAGAATGGACAGTGGAGTTTGAATTTCGTTCAAAGTTTGAATAAATCCCCTGAAATATCTCGATAATGCCGAAAAACTTAGAAAGTCTTCTTATGTCTTTTTAATTATATTTTTTTACATAAGAAAAGTTTAAAATTAACTTTCTAAAAATGAAAACTGAGGTTATGCACTTGTATAACTCACTTGCAAAGGGAGCAAAGTTGTCTAGTGACCTAATTTAAATTTTTGTACTCATTTTTATGGTTGCAAGTGAGGAAAAAAAAAGTTGTGAGCCCCCCGATGGGTAAACATTAAAATTTACAAAATTAGTTATTTATAGTGTTTTAGTGAATAATCAGTGTCAAAAATAGTTTCGTTGTGTAGTTAAGTCATCAGTACTTCGTCGTATCATCGAGTTTTCTCAATTAAGTCAGGTAAAAGCAAGAATGAGTGAAAAAATCCTTAATATTATTTTTTTTCATTTTTTTTCTGATTAACGCTTTTTAAGGATTAAATAATCACTCATCCTTGCTTAGAAGTGGTTTTTAAGCCATTTCATTACAATTGTTCCACATTGTAACTTTAAAAGTTCAAAAACTTTAAAAATATTTGTTTTGATTTTACTGGATCTTGGCTGGATCTTGTTTTTTCTCCTCTTCACCTCTAAATTTTTCTTCACATTTCAGATTTATTTTTATTCTATCCATTTCACTCATTGTTTTAAAGACTTTGAATTTTTCATAGTCTACCATTGAAGAATAAGATTAATTAATTTAACCAGGGGGAAAAAGCGCATTTAGATGGTTATTCATTAAAACTTCCTTTTTGAGTTGATTTGTACAGAGAAAGCATGGATTCAGTTAGAGGGTTGATAGAGAAAACATAATTAACTTAACCAGGGGGAAATAAGCGCATTTGGATGGTTTTTCATTAAAATTGCATTTTAGAGTTAATTTGAATGGAGGAGGTATGGATTCGTTCAGGGAGTTGATAAAGAGAACTTAATTAACTTAACCAGGGGGAAATAAGCGCATTTGGTTGGTTTTTCATAAAATTTACCTTTTGAGATTTTCTGAATAGAAGAAGCATAGATTCAGTCAAGTTTTGAATAGAGGAAGAATAGAGTCGGTCATGGAGTTGATAGATAAAATTTTATCAACTTAACCAGGGGGAAATAAGAACAGTTGTATGGTTTTTTGTAAAAATTGCATTTTTTAGTTGTTTTGAATGGAGTAAGCATGAATTCGGTCAGGGACTTAATACAGGAAATTTAATTTACTCGGCCAGGGGAAAATATGGGGTTTTACATAATGTTATTTTAATCCAGTTAATGACATTTTGATCTTGAATTCGTTGGTATCCAACAAAACCAGCTGTTAATCTTAGTGACCAGTTGAGGAAGGAAGACGCACTCACTAACTGACATTTTTATGACCTGTACTACCCATGTTAATCGACTAGATTAGATGGAGGAAGGTTGAAGATACCAAGACTTTTATAAAATTGGTTTTGACTATTCTGTTTAGTGTTTGTTTGTTTTGTAATGTGGGTGGGCCAGTGCCTAACAGCTTGTCAGGACTGAGGAAGGTTGTAGTGGCGGTAACTTTTATACAATGCCGTCGAAACCACCTTTGATTTAATTTATTTTTCCAACTGCAATCGTAAGATTCAGTTGAGGCTGTGCTTAGTTGGAAACACTCAATGAGCGACTACAAGACTGTGTACAGCTGTTATTATTTCCGTTATGGGTAACAACGTCCAGATAGTTGGGTCTCCATGCTGGACGTCCATAACGTTTTATTTATTTATCTACGAAGAGGGGTTGTTCGATCGCTAGTATGTCTTTCTCAAGACGTATGTTGCAGCTCCCGAGGTGGGCGATTCCCGCGGGGACGTCCATTGTTGAGGGAGAAAAAAAGGGTATTTATACTCTATTCTTAAGAGAAATCTTAAGAGTTCTGCATGGTTACGTTTTAAACCTTAGCCTGGCTTTCGAGCTATGGAAAAGGAAACAAAAACGGGCGCGTCCATCCTGGTAACTCCAGAGTGCTACCTCTTTGTCATCTATCTATCTATCTATCATTTTTATGGTTGCAAGTGAGAAAAAGAAAATTCAGTTTAGTTTAAGAGTTTTTCAGCAAATTTTGTTACTAAGATTTCAAAATATATTACGCTTAAATTTTAAATAAAATCAATACATGTATTAGAAAAATAATAGGAGATCGAAGTGTGCGTTGAAAAAGTGAGTTGCAAAAATTATTTGATCCGGTGATTAATTGGGTTTTGGCAGTGTTAGGGTCGGTAAAAGTGGCTTGTTAGTTAGATTAGGACAGGTAGTGACAGAAAATGTTCGAGTACACTCAATTTGGAAGGAAGGAAGTCTCTTTTGGAAAAATTGTCCATTGAGGATTTTTCAAGAAAACTTTCATGGGTAACTATGTAATGTAATGTAATTTATTTTGGTAAAAGTGTGACAGGGTCCAACTGAAATCCGGTAAGGATCAGTTGAGGAACGGAAGTGGAGTTATTTTGAAACAAGTTTAGGTTAAACAGGGGAAGTTTTTTTTTTGTTGATGAGTGAATTGGGTAAATTTCATTTTCAAAATAATTTTTTTTTTTAATTTTGTTTGAAAGAATATTTATAGATAGGAGTTAAGGGATTTGCACACTTCGATCTCGAGGGAGGGTTTGTGTTTGTGATTGTTCTAAAATGGACAACGGACATATATTTTGACTCGACACACCAACTGTGTACACTAGTCTCAGTTGAGGAAGGTAGTGGTGGAATCACGGCTTTTATCTAAGTGATTTGAGACAAATAAAATGTTGATTTGGTTTTGATTAGTTGGAAACTGTAATATCTGCTCAGTAAACAAGACTGTTCTTAACCGTAGTTTATCTAGAAACTACAAACAAAAAATCATTCGAAAACAAAAACTCACAAAAAAAACACTAACACACTAACATTGCCGTAAAGGTATTTTAAAATTCCCTATTAACCAAAGCCGATGATAGAGGGTGTTTGCCCGGCATCGGTTCTCACTAATGATTATCTAATTGTATTTACTCCAGTCAGTGTGTCGTACCTGTGGTTCGTATCGACTGTAGATACTTGCCTAAGTAGCCCACTAGGCTTCGCTTTTCTGAGGAATCGCGGGTCAATCATGTGAGGTTGCGTCGGACGTCTTCCTACTTCGGTAGTGGCTACCTGACTGTTATCTAATCTAATCTAATAAAATCAATACATGTATTAAGATGTATCTCAAAAAAGTTTTACTCTGTGGAATATATTTATAAGATAGGATATTTGTTCATCGAAAAAGGATATGATTAGGAAAACTCTAAACGTAATTAGAGTAAAAAGAGAAAATGTCCATTTCAGACCACTTTAAGTCCGCGGCTACACTAGCAAAAAATAAAATGCTATTGTTTCTCCCCAACAAATTTAAAATTTTCTTCCTCATAATGTCATGCGATGAAAAAGGAAAAAATAAACTGGAGCAAGAATGATGAATGAATGAAGAAAAAATGGAGCATTATGTAATTAATAGCTTTGATGGTCCTCTTTTAATGCTTAAAAAATAAGAAACTCAAGAGAAAAGGGATGAAAATTTTTTTATTGAACATCCTTGAATGTCGTAAAGATAATGAAAAGTGTGTATAGAAAAAAGTGAAAAATAAATAATTAATAATAGAAGACGAGGAGAAAATGAGCATCAAGTATCATCCCATAGAAGCATGAGTTTCACTTTTACTCTCTTTGGCTCTCCCTCTTAACGAGCATCATCAATAGCAGAAAGAAGAGGATTCTTTAGAGGTTGTAATTAGTTTTGTTGGTTATCTTCCCCATCCACTATCGGTCATGTCCACTTATACGACTTTTTCTTGCATTATCATACTTCCGTGATAAATGATGCGAAGAGGTCACTTTGATGGTTAAATTATTTTGGGTTATTTTTAAGTCTACTTGACCATTTGAGGAGAATTAGCCGCAGCTATAAATACCTTTAAGTGTTTTTTATCCTGTTTTATCATGACCGTAAAGTGACGTGAACCCTTGAATGATGATGTAATCTTACGGGTGGGGATGTTTTGAAAGTTTCATATACTGTTGTCAAACTTTTATTGCAGACAATTTATAAAGCAAAACGAGTCTTTTGTCTCAAATAAAAATTTTATAACAGCAGAGTGTTAGGGGTTTTGTATCATATGATGATAAAAGAAAAGAATTTATATATAAAAAGCGAATGAGAACAATTAAAAGTGAAAAATATACCCGCCTTTTCGAAGCAGTGTTAAAGAAAATATTTATGAGAGTCAAGTCAAAAATTATGTCAATATCTTTAAAATCAATTGAACTTATTCAACCACAATTGTCAAACAAGATGGGTCTGCAAACGGCGTTGCCATTTCCAATAGCTCCGCTGTCTTAGATTAGTACCCCATAGTTCTGAAAAATGGACATTAGTGGCACTCCTGGCCGACCATGATGGACATTCCTCAAAAATCGTCAATTTCAATCGATTCCTGATGCAATGACGAGTTCAACGACATACATGAAGCCATAGTTCTGAAAAATGGACATTAGTGGCACTCCTGGCCGGCCATGATGGTCATTCTTCAAAAATCGTTAATGTCAATCGATTTCTGATACAATGACGAGTTCAACGATACCCATGAAGCTATAGTTCTGAAAAATGGACATTAGTGGCACTCCTGGCCGTCCATGATGGACATTCCTCTAAAATCGTCAATGTCAATCCATTCCTGATGCAATTACGAGTTCAACGATACCCATGAAGCCATGTAAGAGAAAATTTGTATGAAAAATGACATTTTTGCACTCAGGGACGGTCCTTGAAGGGTCGTACCTCAAAACAAAATACTTCTTGCACAACTAGAGCCAAAACCCGATCTTTAGCCACAAACCCGATTAAATTCCGACCAGCCGTTCTTGAGATATGCCGCCCACTAAGATCGTAAGAAAGTAAGAAAGTGAGAAAGTAAGAAAGTGAGAAAGTAAGATGACTTAAATGGCTCTATATCCTCGTAGGATTAACCGATTTCAAATCTGTTTTCGCCAGTTTGTAGGGTTTGGCTAGGCCTATCATTTGAGTATAAGTTTTGATATTGCACAATGTAATGTCTTGGCACTAGGGGCTGAAAACTGGTTTTGGAGAAATCCAAAATTAATATATAGCGGAGCTATAATTTAACCTTTATCAAGCTTTTAATTGTGGAACTTTTTTTCCTTAAGAAAAGGGAACCTTCACTAAATGAAAAAGAAAATTTTTTACTGGACACTTTAAAATTTTTTTTCTTTCGGTCTTGAAGTTTTTATCTCAAACCCTTCTCATATCTCAAGACGACAATAAAAAAAATTATGTCACTTTGTCTACTTTCCAAACTTTTTTCATCTCAAACAAGCTTCATTATTATTGAATTTTGTATTGAAAAATTTTGTTCTCGCACCAAAAAAAATGAAAATAAAGTTTTTACGCTTGAGTGCTTATCCCATTAATAATAACAGCTTTTTGCTACATCGACGAGAGAGACTAACAAACCCTTTTTTCATAAGCTTTTCAACTTCCTTTCTTTTTTGCTCTGCCTTTTGAACCGTTATATTCCCTTTTTTGTTTCATAAATTCAACGCTTTTATGTTCAGGATACGTTGGGTTATCATGTAACTATATATTCATGGGTAAATGATCAAAGTGAAGGATAGAAAGATCGTATGTTACATCGCGTCCGTAGCATAAAACAATAAAAGAAAAACATCAAAGATTATCGCAGAAATATGAAAAAATAGTTGAAAAATAATTAATTCAAATTATTTTTTTCCCAAAATACTTTTTAGAGAATATAGCTTCCTAATAACTTATATTTTTTTATTCTTTCAGACATTTTGAACAACATTAGAACAACATTAGTATTATTTTGTCAAGTGAACAAAGCTTAAAAAGAAGATTTAATGCAACACAAGGGACTTAATCAAGATATTCCAGTGCACAATTGCATGAAAACAAACAGAGGAGAAATTATTTGTGAATTATTAATGACTCAACAATAGTGCCAAGAGAAAACTCACAAATGTGTGGATGAGCATTTGAATGGAGAAAAAAGAGAATTTTCTTCTATATTTACTTTTCGCTGCCGTCGTTGAATGGTGAAGTGTTGCTATAGAGCAGTCTTTTCTTATGCAAATTAATTAAAACTCGAGAGAGGCAGAGGTAAGAGTGAGTGCTAAAATAACAACATTATTATATAGGATCCAGTGAGTGTGTTGAAAAAACCTTCATTCAACTTTGACACTTTTCCTCGATCTTTTATGCCTTTCCTTTTCTCTCTTTCTCGCATATCGACCCGTGTGTAAATTTAATCAGACAAATTTTCTCCACACCCTCCCATCATTTTCCATCTCATTTACTTAATATCCTCACTCCATGCTTATTTACATCGCTTCTATGGAAAACGAAATATAAAATTTACAGAAGAAGCAAATGTGAATTGCTTTACAAGATAATTTTAAAGCTCTGGAGCAAAGAGGAGCTTTTGTTAAACTTTTTTGTATTTTTTTTTAGTTTTTCCCCTTTCCTCCCCTAATTATTAGTTAAAGCTACGAATTTTTTTTATAATAAATGAAAACTTATTAACTCAAACAAAAAAGACATAATTTTTCATTTTATTGTTAGTAACATCTTCAAATATCTTGTATATGCATGTTAAATAAAGAGGCAAAAAGAATTAATTAAATTTCGAAATTTCAAGAAGAAACAAAGAGAGCTCATTTCAAATGGTAAATATCATCATGAACTGCAAATAGGACTGCCATAATTGTTCATGATAGAAACGTGTTCATGTTTAAAGTTCGTGTTCAGCTCGCTAAATGGTTCTCATTTTTTGTAACAATAGAAAGAGAGAAAATTAAACTTTATGTTGATTGGCATAAAAGTTGTAACTTATATACATACAAGTAATGCTCGCTGCTCTTACGAGAAAGGAAGGAAAATTTGCTAATTTTGTTAATTCAGAGACAGTGAAAAGTTTAAGTGCTGCTAATTAATTACAAAATTTACCGTTGAGAAAACTTTATCTCCCTAGAACTAGATTTACGAGAGAAAAAAATAATTCATGATACAATATCCAACGTCGTCTTTGAGACGTCGAGAGACTCATTTTTAATATTATAAAACTCCGACTCTTGAGAAGGATTTTCTGACTCATTTTCATGGAATATGTGAATAAAATTATGATGTATGTAAAAAATGATACATGCAGAATTGGAGATAATTGAAATCGAATTCACATGCCAGAACAATTTGGATCAAGTAAAGAGGTGAGTCGTAAAATTTTCCATACTCTTGAATAAATTATACAAGTGCATTCTGATATGAATTTCAATTTGTAAAAAGGAGTTTTATGATGGTTGGTTGTTTTAAGTTTTAAATTAAAGTTGAAAATTCATCCCCTATAAACATTGGCTCATCACCATCAAAAATAACGCAAGAGAGAAAAATATCGGCTTCTTTTAGTTGTCACTTTTTCATCGCAATCTGCCTCAAATGTTGTTTTTCTCTTTCCGCCATGTGGTAAAAGCATAGAAAAAGCACGCTTCAATTGAGTTTATTATTGCCAGCTTCTCGAAATTGTTTCCATGGAAGGTGGAAAATAAAGAAGCTGATAAAAGTTTTCCCATTGCGCATAATGTGAGAATAGTCGAAAAAATTTTTTTGTTCTGTTTTGCGTGGTAAAAAATTCAGGCTCTCAGAAGACCCATTACACACTTTTCGAGAAAAATTAAAAACTTGATTCGATTACGTCAAAAAGAGAAAATTTTCATTAGCTCGCTTTATAGAATGCTGAGCCATATTTTTAAGGCAACGGCTGATTTTATATAACTCGTATTATCATTATCATTTGCAACTCTTTCAACTGTTCGGTTCTGATGATTATGATTATGCTAATAAGATGAGAAGGTAAAAATTACCTCTCCGATTTGAGAGTAAAGAGCATAAAAATTGAAAATTTGATTCGGGAATTAAAATTGAAATTTCTTTTTCTCCCAGCTTTTTTGTGGAATAAATAATGAAGAAAGATAATCAAGCAGCGGTAATGATGCATAGAATTTTAATCCTCGGGGATATGATTGAAACTAATCAGAATTTGTTCTGTCGATTTGAACGGAGTTGAAAGAACAATGCCAAAAATATATATATATATATATATAGGGATCTTAAATTCCTCGGGGATGACAAAAGTCGGGGATCTCGTTAGGATCACTAAAAATAAAGCATTTAGAAAAAAATTTTAATTAAATTGAAAACCAAGTTTTATTTTTTAAAGATATACTATATCCTTTTATTTTTAAAGTTTTTCAATGTTAAACTTCAATGTTAAATTTCTTGTTAAATGTTATCAAGTATATTAGATATTGAAAAAGCATCTGTAGGTAGAACAGGTTCGAATTTAAAAGTCATTCCATTTTGATGTTCATATTCAATTCTACAAAGCGGACACGATCTCTTATATGAGAGCCATTTATAAATGCAGTCGTCTTGCATAAAAATATCGCTGGAGTCATCGAATGATTAAGTAGAATCCATTTTGTTAAAAAAAAAAAAGAAAATAATAAAATATTGCTTTTTGGTGTACGAATAAATTTTAAGTGATAGTATACTATGATTAAAAAATATAAAATGAAATAAAATTAGAAATTGATTTGATGAGAGAGGTTGCAAAAATATTTTCATCTGTGCGTGTAAAATAAATAAATTTTATCTTCCAATCGTTTTTCACCACCCAAAATTTATATTGCATTAGAGCATCTGTGTATATTGATTTATTTATCACCCATTGTAAATACTTGATATCATATATATCTTCAATTCTAAATTGAAAATATTTACGTTATATATTAAACTCATTATAAATGGATTAGACACTTGCGGCTTGCTGACTATTCATTATCTCATGTTCTCTTCCCTTTTTTGTTGTCTTCTGTTCTCTCTACACCATGATTAATTCTCTTCGTGCTGTTACGGTTTTCTATCTGAAGTTGGGCTTCAGATTACGTCTCTGTGCTCACACTAATCCCTTATTGTCTGACCGGAAATTGTAATTTTATGCCGTTATGGGAGGGATTAGAGAGGAAAAAAGGAATTTAGGTCGAAGCATGTAATTTTCGTGAAAATTGTTTCTTCACTGAAAAATCTTGAGTAATTGGACAATAGGGATGCATTAAGCTTTACAGAAAGCAAGCAAAAGAATACTTTAAAACTAAAGATTAAAAAATTCAATCTTTAAAAGGTGTTTTGGTAAACTTTAAAGATTTTTGTAAAAAATTTGTCTCATTTAAATAAATCTTAACATTTCTTTTGATTCAAGTCTCTTATACTCTCTCAGACACTTTAAGTCATGTTAATATTTTTCTCTTCTTTAAAAACACCATGATGTCACAGTTTAAGAGCTTTCAAACCTCCTTATGCATTCATTACTCGTTACTCGTTACATGTTGACTCAGACACAAAAAAACTCCAATTACGCGACTCCTTTTAACCATACCGAATGCTGAATGCAAAGTGTGAAAGTCTCTAAAATTTGGATGTGTAGGAATTTAAGGATTCAAAAAAATTTAATTATTTTGATTGTTTATAATACCCGAAAAGCTTTCAAAAAAAATTGAGACAGGTGAAAACGAAGCAAAATTGAAAATTACACATAGCAAAACTTCTTCTTGTCAATTTTTTGCGTCATTTAAAAAAATTTAACAACTTTTACTCATTAAAAAAGCTTCAAAAAATCATCAAGTATCCTAAAGTTTTTTAACCTCATTTAAAAACTTCCTTTTTGAAATTCAACAATTCAGCAATTTTTTAATGCTGTCAAGATTTATTTTCCACCATCCTCAATATATCTAAGTTCAAATCCTATAAAGCTTCATGAAGATTATTTTTTGAAATACTTGTAATGGCACTCGAGTGCTACTCATGGGATTACGTAAGAGCTTCATTTTTTCGATGCAAACTTTTTTGATGAATTTTAAAGAGTTTTTTAACTGATGCCAAGAGCTTTTGAGAGCTTCATTTTCATCTCATTAAAGTTGAAAAACAAAAAACATTTCAGATTTTCTCAAGGGATGGTAAAAGGATTATTTTTTAAAAAACCTTAGCTTAAAAAGTCTTGTTTGTTTATCGAGTTTTGCAACTTGAGTTTTCAAAAACCAAAATCCTCTTACAACTTTGCATGCTTCACATTCTAAGTATCCAATTAATTTTTTTAAAAGTCGCTATAAGCAATTTCATTACGGCTTTGAATGTAAAAAATAAAAGTAAATTAGTTTTCCACATTAACTGCATGACTTGAAAGAATAATTGTCCATTGTTATGGTTGTATTCACATATTCCAAAAAAAAAATACATTTTTGAATGTGTTCAGATTAAATGTTTTTTCTTCTTCTCAGTAAAAAGATGTGAAAAAATTGGTAATAAAGCCGAAAGCACAAATCCTTTCTTATTATTTTCATTTCTGGCTAATATTTAAAAAAATTCTACTTTCTTTTAAGGTCCAATTTGATTCAAATAATGGTAAATTCGATACAAGATTATATTAGATTTTTCCTTCACTTTTTCATATTTATATCTTTCGTGGTCATCTATCGATGTATTTATTTTCTCTTTGTAATAACATCTTTTCGAAAAAGAAAGATGAAAAAAATAAGGAGTAACTTTTATGGTTTACATTGTATTTTTTAGCTTTTTTTCTCAAGCTCAAATCTCAAGTTAGGATGAAAAAATTTTACTCAATATTATTGTAGATTTGAAAATAAATTCGTTAAAAAAATGTCCACGCAGTTTGTGAATTGCTAAAGAAGAAAAGCTTTTCGATTCCTTCTTACTATTCAAATCCACTCGATTCAGCAGCAGTTTATTTTTTCTCTAACAATGCTGCAGAGAAATAAAAAGCGAGAGTATGTAATTCGGTATCGAAGTAAAATGAGAAATATATGCAAAATAAATGAACATTTCACAGTATTGTCGAAAAGAGAAATCGATGTTGGCATCAGCATAAATGTATATATTTTAGTGAAGTATGTGGTAAGAGATGAAGATGAGCTTGCAACATGTATAAAAGAGAAATAAAAAAGAGGACATCTTATGTATGCACTTTGGGAAGTGAATGGTGGTCATAATGAAGCTGTAAATCTTTGCTTTTTATTTAAAAAGAAAATGCATCATCATTTGGCTGTAAATGCCACTCGAGGTCATCGTCATGTATTCACATTGGAAGTTTTTAAAATGTATATACATTTATTTGACCCATAGTCACAGCATGTAAAGCAATTTCATATTGGTTCCCTTTTTCCGATTTGAATTTCTCGTCTTTCACATCTCCTCCACATGCCTTGCCTCAATTCTTCTGCTCGATGATCAAGAAATGGTTATTGATTTCCCATTCACATTACTTTCTTTCACCACCCATCTACATGGCACATGCATTCACTCTCCTGGAGGCCATCAAAAATAAAGGAAGCAAAAAATAAGAAGAAAATGTTTATTCTCATCAGATTTGATATGGGAGTTATGTGTATATACAATTGTAATGATAAAGATCTTTTAAAAATCACAAAAAAATCTTAAACCTTTTCTGGTTCAGAATTTTTATTTTTATTAAGGCGTTCTTTGACTTTTGTCTTGACGAAATTAAGACAAATAAAAATAACAAAAAATATACGAACAAAGAGGATGCTTGTTGAGAAAGCCACTAAATTTGAAATTTAAATTTAACAAATAAAATATATTAAATTATTGGATAGGGTGCTTTCCAATATAATTAAAACCTATTAAGATGTCATAAGAATTGCATAGCTTAAG
Source organism: Tanytarsus gracilentus (assembly GCA_038502055.1). NCBI lineage: Eukaryota > Metazoa > Arthropoda > Insecta > Diptera > Chironomidae > Tanytarsus > Tanytarsus gracilentus. The sequence continues at coordinate 635,003 of JAXRKN010000045.1, read as the reverse complement.
ATGTGAAATATATACGAAAAAGTTTTAATATCTTCTTATCACATAAAATATCATAAATTTAAATTAAAATAGGGTGACACAGTTTTTTTAAACCTTTTATTAAAAAAAGGTCTCGAAACTCAATCAATTCCAATTCAGTGAAATTATTTTTCAGAAAATACAAGCCATTCTATTTGAAGCTCGTTCAAGTGTTTCAATTTTAATTTGAGAGGAAATATGAGAATGTTGAATGTTTGTGAAAATAGAGCGGAAGAAAATCATTGAAGGAGGATACTTGACATATTCAGCAATTTATGATAAGTGAATTTACATGATTGTTGAAATTTGAGCATAAATTTGTAAATTAAAGAAATTTCGATGTTTTTCTAAACTATCGAGTTAAAATTCCTGGCAGAAAATTGTAAACGTGACTCAAATAAGGAAGCCTCCGAAATTTAATTTTAAAAGTTATTAACAGGGTTCTTCCGTTATTTAAACATTATTAGGATAATTTATGTAAGTTATGCTAAATCAGCTAAAGTGACGCCGCTTTTTAGATTAACTTTAAGAAAGCCTTCTGGGAAAGATTTAAAAATTCTAATCTCATTATCCACCAACTCCCTTCGACAGCGACTTTCATCAATAAAAGCTTAATCCAATTAAAATACCTTAAATGACGTCGAAAACTTTACTGGAGTAAAGAAAAAATTAATTTGCTATGTAAATGTGGGTTGATTGAAATTTCCGTTAAGGTATTGTGTAAATTCAGTGTAAATTCATTCTATTCTGCGTGCTGCTCATTTCTTCTCAGTCACGTACCAATTCTCAAAAGAGCCAAATTAATTGCATCGCTATGAGAGAGGAAAAATGAAAGAAAAAATCACTGAGCTAAGATTTTTTATTTGTATATGTGCAGTGTGGAACAGGTTGAAATAAAAAAAAATGTAGCTCACGGAATCTCCTGGGGTATTCCGTATTAATTTATTATGTAAGCAGTTAAGGAATTCATTCTACTAGAAAATCCTTTCCAGGATCCTTTCAAATCTCCTGCGAGTTTCTTTCCAGAAACTTTAAAACCTTTTTCTCTATTTGTTTCCTGAATTTTTGCACTGTTTTGAAAAAATATGTTTTACACTCAAGGGAAAATAAACTTTTAAATATGAAGTTTTTTGTTTTTATAAAAATTATTTATATTTCAATACCCCACCCTCGATTAAGACAGAAAGAATGTGAAAATAAATAAATTTCTATGAAAATGCTCTCTTGATCATGCAGAGAAAGCAACAGAGTGTTTTTCCTATTTTAATTTAAAAGTCTTTTTCTCGACTCAACAAAAAACTATTTATAGCTTCAATTTTGATATTTTTGCGACATTATGGAGAGAAAATTTTTCGAGTAGATTGCACAGCTCGATTAACTCTTATAATAAAATTATATTTCTTATTTCCTCCTACCTCTCTGCGTTCTGAGTCCAATAAATTTTACCATAGAGACTATTTTTAGACGCAAACTCATCTGCCAACAATTCATTTTATGTTTCGACTCATGCTCTATATTCTTTCATTTCCAACCTCCCATCTCGTCGCAATATGTTTCTCATCATCATCGTACGAAACGTTTCAGTGGAAAGATAAAAAATAGAAATTAAATTAGATCCATAAAAAGTGGAAAAATAATTTGAAGCGAAAAAACATGGCGACATGGCTTTTTAGCAGTGGGAGCAAAAAATTGTTGATTTCTGGGACAGCAATGAGACATAAAATGAAATTTCTTCAATTGCCATAAAAGAGAGCACGAAAATGATAAAAATAAAAGCCATGAGCTAGTTCAGCTGCATATACAGCTAAACGAAAAAGATTCTTTTATTGCTTAACACTTTTGCAGCTTCCGTATCGTAAATGACTTTTCAATTGTCACTTGATAAGGTACTCGATGGAAAAGCACGCGGGAAGGGGTTAAATAGAAAAGAGAATTATGGCTTACGATATAAAAAATAATCGTAAAGGAATTGAAGGAAAATGAAACTTTTCTTCGCCTTTCATTTCATCTGTCATTCCTGAATTGATGTGATAAATTTTAATCTATTGAGGAGGGTATGTAGTACTTTCTCTATCAAGACTTAAAATAATTTTGATAAAAAAACCTTAAGTGAAGGGTAAAGACGTTTAAGAATTCAATGCAATATTAAAACTGATTCTTTAATGCCCGCATTTTTTTCATGTTCAACGTCTTGACATTTTTTATTATTGAATATTTTTCTTTTTCTCTCAATGAAAGCCAATTTCCTTTTTAATTTCCATTCTCAACTGTCGTCAGTCTTCTCAGTCAATTCATCCATTGAAATGAACAGGGAAAAAAGTACTCAGAGGTTTTCTTTGTGAATTGCATTTTGTATATGCGGATTTTTTGACGGCGAAAAAATTAAAAACATTTCAGTGATTTCTCAATCTCTTTACATTGATAGTTTCGGCTGTCAAGCAAAAAGTTTATGTCAATGTCGAGACAAATTAGAGCTCCTTAGTGCCAGACCTGTCATTTAATCGAAAGAAGAGAAAAAAGAGAAAAAAAAATCATGAAATCAACAAGTCGTTGACACACGAGGCAAAAACACCATTTGGCAAAAGTTTCAAGCAAAGGCTCGGAAGAGGGAGAAAAAAATTAATCAATTAGAAAGTTTTCAATTACATGACAAATTATATTTTAAATTTATTCTATGGTCATTTAGCAAACTTTTTGGCATCCGACAGCAAACTCTTGCTAATGATTATTTGATGAAAATTTCAAATTTTTATTTATTCATGAGAAAAAGTTCAACATGTGGATAGAGAGTGCAGGCATGAAAACAGTTGGAGTAAGTGGTTCAACTCTTTTTTTCAGTAACCCCAACGAAATTATCACTCACGACTCTCTGCACCCAACATCTGCTACATCTCTATGGCGTGTGTTGGTTGCGCATAAAAAAGCAATAATTTAAAATGGTGCTTGGGATTTTTCTTCTCCTTCCTCTATGATTTTTTGATGAGGATTTAATTGGAAAAAATAAAATTTAAATTATTACCATGGGAAAGGATTTTATCTATTTTTTGCAAGGACATTTTATTGTAGGTTTGGATAGTGAAAATGTGATATTTAAAGGATTTTTTTTGTAAAAGACATCAATTAATTATGAAAGTAGCATATAAAGTAATTTCGTCATCAAATTTTCAAGCATTCTACTCGTTTTGCAAAATAAAATCATCCAACAATGTTCATCAATTTCTCGTCAGTTGTAACATCATCAACGTTATGACTCTATCTTTTTCTAGTTTTTACGTCATGCATGTGATGATGCACACATATGATTTTGTATGAAAGATTAAATGTAATGTAATTTAGTAGCAGAAAAAGTTTTTTCGCTATCATGTGAGCCATTACTGAAATTACAGATGGAAAAATTTGCAGAGAGTGCGAGGAAACAATTTTGTGAAATTTTACAATGTGATTCACTTGAAACCACACCGTGGAGAAAATTGAGTGTGCTGAGCTGTAATCTCACTGTAATAGCAGTGCTTTATTGTATTATAAAGAGCATAGTTGCTGCTATTTGAAATTGCCTACACATTCTCATGTTTGTATGCTGCATAATAAATTCCGCCCGAAAGTGCATGAAATCGTTCAAAAAGAGGAGAACACTCAACAGAATGGCACATTTTTATGTTCACTTCTATTCTGCACGTTTCACATTGAAATCCAACACGAAGTGTCTAATTTAAAAAAAAGAAGATAGAAAGGCGAAAAAGTCCCATAAAAGAGTTTTTAAACTTCCATTTCTCGACCGAGAATCCTCTTCATTGTTCCTCTCTTTCTCCCCGCCATGCTTCCGTGCTCACGTCCTTTATCGCGCAAATCCGAAAATAAACAGAACGATAACGAGTGAAAGAGAGAACAAAAAATGAAGATGCGAAGGCAAAAGAATTTATTGCGTTGAAATTAAACGCGGTAGAATAAGAAATAAAGCGATAAAAACTCGAAAGAACTCACTGTGAAAATTTGTTTAGGACTTTTTTAAAAGATGCTTTTGAGAGCAGAAAAAATTTATGAGCTTTTTTTGAGTAAGCAACTAATTGTTGAAAAATATTCATTAAAAGCTATTTTTATTTTAAACTTTGTTAAAATCACTCGATTAAAAATTAAGCGCCCATATTTCATCCAGTGCTAAATTCAGATGAGTATTACAGGTCACCAATATTCGGAAAAAAAGTTTTCACATCTAAGATAAAAAAGGGTTCTCAATTCCCGAGCTTATCTTTCTCTCTCAATGCCAGTGAAGAGAAATTTAAATTTGATTTTCTTGCAAGGAATAGAAAACTTTCAAAATTCCTTTTCTCACATTAAATATGTGAACACAAAATCAACAATAAGTATATGCCTATACATTGAGCCTGAGAAAAGAACAACTTTTAGTTTATGCCACGAAGTAACTGGCGTATAAAAAAAGTTTAATAAGAGTTTGTCGTTCGCACACCATAAATTTGTAAATTTTTTAGCTCACTGCTGGGATCATATAAGCTGCAGTATCTTTTTTTCGCAAAACATATATTTCCACATATAAAGCTTTTGCATATAGGAAGAGAGAAAATATATAATGGAAGATTAATGTTTTATACTCACAAGGGTGGATGGAGGACACAAATAACCCCATCATCAAGAGTTCGGGTTGAGAAGGGGAGATTAATGAGCGAAGCATAAAGTCAGTTTTGTTATTGCCTTTCGGGGCTATCTGTTGGTATGCAGATAAGAGCTGCTCCAGTTCACTTTCACTTTATGCCTTTTGACAGTGCTTAATGGACATTTTATTTCACATGCTAATTCAATAGATGATCAATGTGTCGTTATCATTATCATCATTGTCAATCCCATGATTCACTTCCTTGAGATTCCACTCGGAATGACAATTTAATGCATCTCAATTTGAGCATAAAAAGTAATTTATTTGTGAATTGAAAATATTAAGGGATGTGGTTCAAATAAAAGATAAATTCATTATACAATTATGCGACTGAGTATTGAAGCGAAATGATTTTTTTTAAAAAAAGGCCATGGAAAAATGAAACTGACCACGAAATATACAACGGTATATACAACTTATGGTTGCGGTGATGATGATCCATATCGCTATATGCTATCAACAGACTGTGTAAATTTGTTTGTTTGCATTATTATGGTGTATTCGTTCGCTATCATGCTGCGAAAGTTGTTTATGGAGAGAGAGAAAAAAAAGCTTTTATGTGGGGGAGAAGTTTTGGAGAATGTGGAATGATGACGGTGACATTGAAGCAAAATTGGAAACACAGTTCCATGGGATTCAAGAATTCAAGATATATATTGTGACACATTTTGGGTAATTTTTTATTGAGAAAAAGAAATACGGAGACAGGATCCGAATGAATGGCTTTGTAAGAGCTTTAAACTACAGAATGTTACAAAATTGAAATTTATTGCGTGGCCAGGTACAATATTTTATAAAGTTATTCGTTAAGGGTTAAAATAAATCTGAAATGTGTACAAAAAAGTTATAACTTGTCAAAGGCCTTAAAAGTTTTATCGCATATAAATAATCCAAAAATTTTTTAAATATAAATTTCGTTGTTCATTTTAAGACTTTTTCGTTATACCTAATCGAAAATGCATTCAATTCAAAATCTTTCGACTCTTCCTTTTAATTCCACAGATAGCAAACAAAATCCCTTCCGGAATTTTACACTATCTCGATAACCATGTCCATTTCAAGACATTTTCTTCAATACAAAAATTTTTCTTCATCAGTAGAGTTTGTTGATCCCTCAAGGGTGAATGCCTTTTTGAATAATCATGGAAAGTATATAAGATTCGACATTTGTCAATACATACAAAATAAAGAAGCGCTCATTAATATTTTTTGCTTGAATTTGGAAATGAAAATTTGCTGAAAACTACACAAAATGCCTTTCTTCCAATTTTTAAGAAATTTATAAATATTTTCTATGCGCGTCCGGAAAAACATTCTCTTTGTTGTCAACTTCTATTCGAAGAAAAATATTTTTCCAATTTCACGAGCGATAATAATAAAATATTTTTATTGTCGCGTCGGCCTTCATTAATAATTTTTTTTCTCGTTTCGTACGCATTTATCATTTATCGCAGAAACAAATCATAAATCATCCAATATGATATAATTACAAATTATATTTATCAATAAATATTGCAATTTGGGTGTGATAACAACAACTACAATGACTCCATGAATAGAAGAAAAGTTTGATGAACATATTTTTGAGTTAACATATTGTATAGGCAGTAATTAATAAATTTGTTTGGTTTGTGTCTGATTAAGGTTTTACCAGGGCTGAGAACATCAATATATTATGGGCCTTGACGGGCCCACCTACCTCTATATTCTCAGCCCTTGGGTTTTACTGAGTTTAAAATATGCGAACTGAGAATTAATAAAATTTTTCACATTCCACATCAATCAGGAAGAAATTTTTCAATAATTCATTGCGATTTGCCGCTCGCTGTGCTCATCGTGTGATGAAAAATAAAAGCTTTTTGCGGAGCATGTGGTTTTCATAGAATCGCTTGTCATTCGCAAATTAATTCACGAAGAGTAATAAAAGGAAATTATTTTGCTCGTTTTACACGAAGATAGGAAATTATGTAATTTCAAATTATTCTCCATGCGTGCGGAAATAGTATATGTAATTTTAATCAAGGACGACGTTCCGTCTATAGGGGGATTTATGTAATGCCATGAAAAATTCAGCAAAGATAATTTTAAATTTGAATTTGATGAGATATTTAGATTTAAGTGTACATAACTAATTTTTTGAGTTCGATTGATAAAATTTTCAAATTTTACAAGCTCAAAATAATCTTGTGATCCATTAACAAAAGGCAACTACTATTTAAGAGAAAATATAAGATTTGCCTAAAAGCTCAGTAAAAATTTAAAGCGGAGAGATCTAATGTTTAACCTCTGGTTTAACCAATCATTCATAAATTCAATCAACCCTCGAAAACCAAATTCAACTTTGATCCCTTAAACAAATTGAATTGACCTCATTTTGGATCATACATGAAAGAGCTAATATTAAATTCTAAAGATTAATATTTTGTGCATTTTAAATTCATATAAAGCAAATGAAAAAGTAAAACAACTGGCATAATTTTTCGACATCATATATATACGAAATCGAATATTATATAAATGATAGTCGAAATGAAAATTGAACACAGTATGGCATTTATAAATCAAATTTCAATCAATTTGTTATACCAGTTTTTCCTCTTTCGCTCACTCTCACACTCTAGTGGCATGTGTGCTTGTGTATGTCGATGATGCCCTATCGATTTCGCGCTTAGTACATTTCATGGGGGGTTTATTTTTCGCATCTTCACTTATTCGCCTTTTTTGCTGCTATTGACAACAACCGTCGGCGAAATGTATTGAAAGAAAGGTTTTTATGGCCTCATTTGCCATAATCAAAAACCGATGCTAAAAATAGCCACATATAGACCGCTTTTGTGTTGGGGTAGAAAAATTTATATAGATTTTCTTCGGTAGAGGCACTTTGGCGTATCCTTTACACACCATATGCTCTGCGTTTTATTGAAATGCGATCACTAGAATTTCGCGTACATAACATTGATTTATGATGATGTTATTTACGGAGAGCTTTTAATGTCATTCTTCGAAAACTTGGTTAGGAAATTTATGAATGTATTTTTTTTGGAAAATTACAAACAAATATTTACAAACCCTTTAATTTTTATTGACTTGGCAACATCAACCATAACCAGAATCCATAGAAAGTTTCATGAAAATATTTTGCAAATTTACTGTGAATTCAATTATGGAAACCTCCAATTATAATGAGAGTAGAAAACGATGTGAAATAAATTGGTTTCAATTCAAGGATGAATATATATATACATACATGTACATGGTAACATGAAAACTGCTCACATTACTCTTTAATAAACGAATTTTTCATCGTGATGATGTGTGTTTGTAAATATAAAAGATTCCATGCAGCAGTTGCTTTTGTTCCCACTCTTTCTCTCTTTCACTCCCGTTTTCCGGACGTTTGTATTTTTCGCTCGTCACCGTGGGCAAGTTTGAAGATTTTTTTGATTGGCAAGGTTTTTTCTGAGTTGCAGGGGTAAAATAAAAATATATGCGGTTTTTCATCAGCAGACTCTCATTTCGCTATCTGTTGTTTGAATTTTTCAGGTCATACCATTCACACATGCTTTCCACATATTTCACTTCATGAATTTAGATGGAGTGTGACTGTCACATGAGTTTATTGCCAAGACTTTGTTTTTTTTTGTTTTTTACCCTCCGTTTTTCCCCGAAGGTGTTTTTTAAATGCTTCTTGGAAAAAAGTTTGACAATATATCTTGAGATATCTTTGAACTCAACTAACTCTCTGAAATTACCTTGATTTCTGTTCTCTTTGTTTGACACAATTACACTTATTTTCTCTCTCCAAAAGTTTTTTAGTTTCTTAAATTAAATCTCAATCACACTAAAAGTTAATTTATGAGCTCGAAACACTTAGTGTTAATGACCCCTTTAATGTTTTTTATGACCCTTCAGGAAACAAAAAACTTTCTTCGCAAGTTGTTGAAAAAAAGTATCTTACGCAAAATGAGTTTTAATTTTTGATTCATGCTCTCCTTTTTCTCCCTTCTCTCTTACTCTCACAATCTAATTTAGCTCTCTCTCGGTCGTTCACGACTGACATCAACAGCTGTTGCGAAGCAACAGATGTTGTGTAAAAAAAGACTCTGTGACATTTTGCCCCTGTGACATTTTGCCCACACCCAAAATCTGTGGGCAAGGGCAAAAAAATATAGGGTCAATTTGTCCATGGTCAAATTATGGCCAAAATTTCAAAATATGTGGGCATGTCAAATCTGTGGGCAAATTGCCCCGGACAAATTACTATATTTTTCCCATACAAATTCCCATGAAAATTTTTTTTTTCAAAATATAAACTTAATTAAAATAATTTAAAGTTTTAATCGATATATCGACCATACGAAAATTTTAAAGATTTATTTTTCCTTTTTTTGTTTTTCTAGTGGTTTTTACATTAACAAAAATATTTATTTTTTTTAATAGAAATTTTATATATCACATTACTATCCACATTCATAGTTATGAGCAGTCTCTCTCAAACCTAAAAAGAAGTCTTAAAATTTCAAGATTCCAGAGAGGTATTTTTGATTTTCCATAACTTTTGATTCTTTTAAGAAAAAATCTGACTTTTTCATTTTAGATAAGAAATGAAATTTTTCAAAAATTATAAATTTTTTTATTTCAGAATCTTATATCCTCAAAAGATTTAATTTCAAACTTACTCTCATTTAATAGTTTTATAAATTTTATATGATTTAGAAGAAGAATTCGGTGTTTTATCACTTTCAGTAAAAATTTTTGAGTATCATACTCAAGAAGGCCAATAGCAAAATAAAAAGCTATTTTATTTAAAATCATATAAATAAAAAAGAAATTAATAAAAAATAAAATACAAAGCAAAAATTCTCAAATAAAAATTTAAAATATCTGGTCAAATCTGTGGGCAAATTGCCCCGGACAAATTGACCCTATATTTTTTCCCTTCCCACGATTTTAGGAGGGCAAAATGTCACAGGGGCAAAATTCCTAACCCCGTAAAAAAAACGGTCAAAAAATATTTAAAAAAAAATTCTTACATGCGCTCCAATACTTCAACACCATCAACTTCACCACTTACCCTCTTCCCTCGATAATCATGCGTTCTCACTGTCGTACCCCCAATTCATTTTCATACAGTGACAAGATTAAAGACAGCGAGAGAAGAAGTGCAAAAACATTCATGTTACCAAAGATGAAATAAACAATAATTTTAGAAAGAGTTAATTCTTGTTAGAATTAATAAAAAAAATGTCAAAAAACAGTCAATCATAACGGTGAAATTAAAATCTTGCTCAAGAGATTCGTCAAGGGGTAAATTACGGTCGCGATCAATTCAAACATTCACATGCTTAATTTTCAAAAAGTAATTTTTGTTACCAAATTAAGTACAATAAATTTGATCAGGAAAAAGGGCTAAATAAAATAAGTAAAAAAAATTTAACAACACTCCCTTCTCTTTGTATAACTAGGTATTTCGCACGGAAAAGTATTAAATAAAATAAAATCAGTAAACATTTTGACATTTTTATACATTTTGTTATAGCTCTCTTGTAAACTTAAAACTAAATTTTGGTATTTGCTTTATCGCAACATATTAAACATATGTATGCAATACTTGAATGAATTTAATATTGGAATTTAAGATCCAAAAATTTGAGAAGTGGAGCGGTTTTAAAAAACATCAAACAAACAAAAATTACCGCTCCACTTTTCTAATTTTTGGATCTTAAATTCCAATATTAAATTCATTCAAGTATTGCATACATATGTTTAATATGTTGCGATAAAGCAAATACCAAAATTTAGTTTTAAGTTTACAAGAGAGCTATAACAAAATGTATAAAAATGTCAAAATGTTTACTGATTTTATTTTATTTAATACTTTTCCGTGCGAAATACCTAGTTATACAAAGAGAAGGGAGTGTTGTTAAATTTTTTTTACTTATTTTATTCTGCATCCGTCTTCTAAAAATTACGAAAAAATGATAATAAGCTCCCGAGAGAAAGAGAAAAAAATTCTTTACAAACTGCTTGAAAAATTATTGTTTATTTAGCCATTTTTATGATAACTGAAAGTTGAATTTTTTTTTCTCTTACCATCTCCATTCTATTGACATTATCGTGTGACGCTTTTCTCTCTCTCTTCTTCTTATTGTTGTCGAGTTGCTGAGTTATTCAAAGAGGAAGGAGAAATAAATAAAAGAGACGCCGACTTCCTCTTATATATCCATTTTTACAATGCACACTGTCTTTATTCATGATTAAGCACAACGAGTGAGTAAGAATGGCGACAGTGGCTAAAGTGAAGAATTTTACTCTCTCATACTTGCTGATTAATTGTATCGCAATATATTTGAGAGAGGAAATTTGTCGAGTGGGTGGATCATTGTGACACTCCCCGGCAATACATGTTTTCCATCCATCTTTCTCTCTAGCTAAACCGAGAGTGAGAGAGAGAGAGAGAAAAGTTGAATGAATAATTTGTTTCATTGTAATTACTTTTTGACACTCAATTACATTTCATTCGTTATCTCTCACAAAAAGCATATTATGAGCTTCTGCTGATGCCAGAAACTCTCCGCCATTTTCTCCGATCCCTTGATGGGTATTTTCAAACGCCATTAGAGTTATTAAGTTACACACCACAAATTATGTAATGTATAACATGTTATTATTCTGCCAACATCGCGTGTTTCATTATAATCGAATTGCCATCCAAAGTCGAGTTTCGAGGCGATTTGGGGGAAAAGTAATTATGAATCTGTCATTAATTTCCGCATGATGGAGTGAGTGGATTTAGAGTTAATAATCTTAATATCACCACAATTATTAGAATATATTTAAATTTAGTGTCAATTTGAATTTGAAATTTTTATCAAAAAATAAACAAATAATTAAACCATAAAAAGTAAATTTACCCGTACGGAATGCAAAGCATAAAAACCCCAAAAATATTTAAATCGTCATCATTTATCTATGTACGTCGTTGTTTTCTTCCTACCCCTTTTTTGGTAACAAAATTTTAAATATATGAGCATCTAAAAATAGCGACAGGATGTGCGTTGAGATTTTTTTCTCATGTATGAGTGTGCATCAAGTATAATCAAGGCATGTCACGTGTACAGGAGTGTAGCACGGCATAAGCTTTAGAGGGAAAATAAGCTTTATTCTAATTCAGCCTGATGTGAGATGGATGTGGTGTGCAAGGGGGGAAAAAAGGGAAGCACAGTAAGCGTTTTAGAGAAATATCAAAAAATATATTTTCACGTTTCTCTCGTCGCGTATAAAAATTCATTCCGCATGGTTTAAATGGATAAAAAATTTAAATTTGCTCCTCTCGTTTTCATGACATTTTTATATTATTACTCGCTTTTCATTCATTTGTGTGTGAGTGTCATCATCATCATCATCGTCGCGAAGGCAAAAAGCAGAAGTTGAAAGGCATTAAATTCTCAAACGGCGTGCTTTCTATACGGTAAATATGAAATGACTTCGGGGCCAGAGACGAGATGAGTTTATGCACTGTTTTATGAGGATCTGTTGTATAATTTCACATCTAGGTCATTCCCTTTTTTCTCTCCCCATACTCTCGTAGCAATGACGTCATTGCATTTTTCTTCTGCATTCTGTCGCTGCCAAAAATGTTCTTTCGAGTTTCGACTAGTTATGTGAAATAAGGTCATTTCCATTGCCTTGTTGCTGTTAAATTTAAAGCACTTTTTTCATGAGAGTTTTGAAAATAAAATTTTAATTTAGGCATTTTCCAACGACTCTCCATTAAAAATTTTTTTCATGATGAATTTTTCGCCTCAACGACCTTTCAGCTATTAAATGTTTGTGCACAGTTTCTCGGTACATGAAACGGGAGGGCAACAATGTGAATATAAAATGAACAAAGAGATAAATTATTATTATTTACATACACATACCCAAATACAAACACACGTACAAATGAAATTTTAAAATTATGCGCTTTAGGATGCGGTATTTAATGTTAACATATTTACGCAAGGCAGTCAACTGGTTATTTTATGAGCTTTCTCTCTTTATCATTGCAGTTACCGCCGCATAATAATTTGCTGATAGTGAATCATCAAATTCGGATGATCGAGGTAGATTTTCACGAGAGGGAGCAGTTATTATGTCATCAGCCAAACGGCTGGTGCTTTCATTAGCTGGCCGTAAAGATTCACAATCGACACAAGGCGCCTCATCAACACGTCTCGTCGGTAATAGCTTATCATCGCCAGGACACGAACTTGACGAAATTGCCATTGTTTCGCACATTGGTACAGAAACGTGTGGTCGTGCATCCTATGGGAGCCTCTTGTTGAATGGTCCCCGCTACATTCCTGGTGAGTTTCTTTTCTCTGTCCATTAATGACGAATATTAAGGATGTACATTATGATGTCTTCCCTTTTGTACAAATGAAACATCAAATGTTATTTTCTATTTTTTTGTGTTGTGTGCTACAATCTGCTTTTTACGCTCTGCTACCATGAAAGTAGTCCCCTATTAAATGCGATAGCTGCCGTTATTTCCAACACTATATAGCATTCTTTCTCTAAATGTGTGTCAAATCAATGCTAAAATTTTATGCTCAAGGGGTGGAAATTGTTCAAGTAATTTTAAGTAACCGAGAGTGAAGCATATAAATGAAAAATTATATCCTATATAAGATATTTTTCATTTTTATTTATGTTTATGGTGACAGAAAAAGTATTAGAATGAAATATTATTGCTTTCGTTAAATAAAAGTTTACAGGCATAATTTGAAATGACGTGAATTTATTCATGATTTCTGCTCAAAATACCAAATGTTTTTAATTTTTTAATGCGTATTTTTCTAATTTTTGCTTCAATCAAGAGCATTTAATGCTCAACAGAAAACAATAATCGAGTGTGTTTCTCTTTTGTGTTCGTTTTCCTCGTAATTTCCATTATGTACGAACATCAGAGTGTAATGTATAAATGTGGAATCATGGGAGTTCTTTTATTTAAAAATTGATTGGCAAAATTATTAATGCGAACCCTTTATATCTGAACACTTTTTCTTAAATTTAAAAATTTAACTTTAGTGGATCAACCCCCGATAAAGAAAATTTTTAATCTGATATGAGATGAAAATTTTCAACTTTTAATAAAAAAGAAAAGCTGTTATTAAAGATGAAGACATCAATCTTAAAGTTTCTCGAGTATCATCTGAAAGCCTCTCAAAATTCCGTCAAATCATCTTCCTTTTGTAACAAAAGAGCATCCTCATGAAAAGTAATTTTCCCAGTTATTTAACATGATTTGAGAAGTGTGTGTGAGAAAGAAAAACTTGTGGCTTTATCATCGAAGCACATCTTAAAGAAAGAAAATGTTGTCAACAATCTCAATTGTCGTCATGTTCTCGTGAAAATGAAAGTCCTCACTGAAGTTGAAGAAGGGAAATATGAGAGCTTTATTGCGTACCCATCATCGTCATCATCATTGAAAACCATCTCATACATGTTGGGAGAAGAAGAAAAGCTTATTATATTGCTCGAATGTAGGAGGCTTCGTAAGATTTTTATCCTCTATATTCTGTTTAAATCTTTTTGCTTTAGTCATGGATAAAACAATGCGATTAGATAAAGAAAGTTCCAACGTGATTTTTTTGTATAAAAGGGTTGGAAACTTTTGCGTTTTTATTTTAACTTTTTTGACTAAGTGTATTTTTAGAAGATTTGACTAAAAAAAATTTCGAAAAAATTAAGTTTCTCACCCTCTCTTTTTGACCCCTTATTTTTTACTCACTCAGCACGATAGGCTGAAACTCTTTCGGATGAGTGAATAAGATAAATTTCGTCTTTACATATTTAATCTTTATACACATTCTTTCTCAGCTTATAAACTTTCTCAACTAACTCACTTCATATATCTATCAACAACTTCCTATGTATATACATACATGTATGCCAACTATATAGCAACTCAACCACAACTCTGGCTGTGTAGCAAAATGTCTAAAAATGGGTGATGAATGTGCTGTTGGATATAGTTTGTGATGTAAATAAGGGAAAAGGGCACAAGAGGATGTGTGTTGTGGATTAGCGTAAATTTCATGCAAGAAGTGGAATTAAAGAGTTTTCTCAAACATGCTATTCATAAATTTTATAGAAATTTAGGCAGTTTTTTAAATTAAATTTTTCTTTCGTTGTATTTTTATTGATAAGTAAAATAATGAGTAAGGATACATTTGACGATAAATTATTAAATTTCAATTTTCAATTTGGCGCGTGTCATGCAACGAAAAATTTCAATTTTTTACGCGAAGGATGAGGGATGAAATTGAAATTTATAACCTGAAAATGTTGTGCTTGAATTAGATTTTTTCATCTCATAAAATTTTTAAACTTTCAGAAAATATAAAATTTTCATCATGAAAGTTTATTTTCACAATTATTTATTTTTGAAGCCCTGAAGAAAAACTTCATAAAAAATTCTCTCTTA
Organism: Tanytarsus gracilentus; assembly: GCA_038502055.1. Classification (NCBI taxonomy): domain Eukaryota; kingdom Metazoa; phylum Arthropoda; class Insecta; order Diptera; family Chironomidae; genus Tanytarsus; species Tanytarsus gracilentus. The sequence goes on along the minus strand of JAXRKN010000045.1, from coordinate 619,842 downwards.
CGTGAAAAATTTGATTCCTCCAGATTTCTTTTGTAAACTTTTCTCGACAGACTCACTCTATAATTCACTCGTTCTCCTTTGATATACAGAGTGAATTTACAATTACAGTGTATATGAATAAATAATGCAGCGCAGTGAAGTTTTTTTTTCATGAAAAATAAGAGGGAGCAAAAAAGTTTTCATCTTCTCGCGCTGCTTTTCTCTCGATTTTATATTCAGCACACTCAGATTCACAATCTTTCCTTTCTGGATGCCGCTTGTACTTGTTTTATCATACACTTTTATGTGTACACATTTTTGCATGAAAATAATATTATTTTTTCAAGAGTTTGCGACGAAAGCAATGAAATTTTTTTGGCTCTCTAAAGAGCTTTAAAGCTCCGAACGTTCTCTGAAAGATTTACCAATTGCAATGAATATTCAATGCTGTATCCGCAAAGTAATCTTTTATTAACTTTCTCATGTTGACAGTAAATCGTTTCACGAAGACATATATACTTGTTCATAGTCGAAGAAAATAAATCTCTCCCTCGATGTTAAATGGGGGATTATTCATCAATTAAGTCATAAGTTCTCAAGGTTATAAAGAAAATTATTTAAAAATCCCATTGAGAATATAAATTTTCTAATAAAGAAAATATTTTCTTAGACTTCCTGAAACACTTGCCTTCATCACTTTTTTCTGCTTCTTCGTCTCTCGTCTCCTAATTCAATTAACCAAAGGAAAAAAATAAATTAATTTTCTACCAAAGTTGTTTGTTTTTGCCCCTTAAGGAGGTGAAATTGTGGTGTTTATGTACGGGTTGAGGTGAATGCGAATGGTTTTAAATGAAAAAAGAGGGTCTGATAGCATCAGCGTATTTTTGTGTTTGGCTTTTTACTTTGCGCTTCTTTTGCAGAACGAAAAAAATATCTGATAAATATCTTCCGCGTTTTGCATATTGAAAGGAAGCATTATCAATTAACAGTCGTTGAATGTGCTTGATTTTGTTTTGAAAGTGCTATGTTTGGTGAAAAATTAGCTGAGATGTGAAATTTGTTGCATCCGCGTTATAATAAAGGAAAAAGTTTTTGTGGATTCAGGAAAATTTTCAATTTATTAATTAGCTCTTTATAGAATTCATAACGTTTTGATATTAATTAACGCTAATATTTTCTTACATCTTATAAATATTTTTCTCTACTTAAATTTAGTTGAAAATCAAGCTAATTTTCTTCACGTAAAAATCACCCTTAAGAAATCTGATAATCACTTTGAGTTATCCAAAATAATTAATTTAATTAGAAAATATGGTTTCTATTACAACCAAAAATCTTCATGGAGGGCTAACATTAGCCGAAAATTTCTAAGAAATTCTTGCTCTAATTAAGCTTTAACCGTTTTAATGGTGCTATTTCAATTCTCTTGAAAATCGCGTAATATACGATAAAGTTTTTTTAGCTCCCTGCTGCCAAATTGCACTGTAGCTCGTGTAGCTAAATGTACACAAACTCGTATGTATACAATTTGCCTCCACGCGACACTTTACATCAAACTTAAAGAAAACTCTTAAAATACTTAAAATAAACTCTTGAGTTTCTCTCGCTCCTCAATTTTCATTAGGAAAAACTTTTCTCCTTTGTCTTACGATGAGTGTCGGAGAAAATTTAGACTCTCATCTTGCGCTGTGCATAAATTAATATAAAATTTATTGATTCTCTTCTTGTTGAAAGAAAAACAAGAAATTTGCATAGAATTTATGGAAATAAATTTTAAATTTCCAAACGATTCACGTGCATAAATTTTCTCCACCTCCCACCGCCAAACAAAAAATCTTCTCCGTGATGGATCCATAAATCCTTGCGGTATGTCGTCCACTTGTATGTATGTGTTGCCTCCGAATACAAATTGCTTCTTTTTTCACAGTGATTTCTTTTCTTTATCCACATCAGAACTTCTGAAAAATGAGATTTTGTGTGCTGTGTTGCACGAGAATAAGCATTTGAGGTGAGTGTGGAATATAAAGAAGGGAAAAAATAAAAAAAATTTGCCTGAAAAAACCATGGAAAGATGCTTTTTGTGCCTCTTTTTTGTCGTTCTCTCGAAGCTTTTTTAAACTTTTTAGCTCTTCATATTTCAAAAAATAACGACAAAATAGTGAAAAATTTGGATATTTTTAAATCCCGGGATCCCGTCCGAAACATTTATGTGCTACATACTTTTTTCTTTCAAAAACTCCTGGAAATTTATTACTCGCTAACATCAGAAAAATTCAACATGATGGAATTTTTGTGAAAAAAAAGAAAAATCAAGTTTTAAATTGTTTTCATTTCACTCTCGTTAATTTTCCATGTTGAGTTTATAATATTATTATGAGCTATTCATTGTTTGGAATTTGATTATGCAAAAAATGGAAAACTTTTTTATGCTCTCAACAGTTTTGAGTGAAAGCGAGTGTGGTGAGTGATGTATTCTCTCCTTTTTTAATCAATCTCTTGTAATTTTCAACTTTTATTTTATGAACGTTAAATTTCAAAGCATATAAAAATTCATTTTAACATTCATGCTTGTTCAAATTAATTTACAATTTTCACAAAACTCTCTGTTTTTTATTTATCTTTCTTAACCGAAGCAGCCAAGCGAGATTGTGCCTTTTGGTTTCCTTGTATACATAAAAAACGGAGATGAATTGTTTACACCAAAGAAAATCTTGACATTTAATATTTCTTTAAATAAAAACATCAAGCAGCATTTTTATGTTTGCTCAGAAACATGTAAATTTTTTTCTGTAGGAAATGACTTTTTAACGAGATTTTCGATCTTAAACCATTATTTATTCTTGATTTTGTAAATTTTTATGCCGAAGGTTTTAAAAAAATTTTATTCAAGCAATAATCCTTTAGTAAAAATGTTTACCTCACTTTTTATGAGGACAATTAAATATACAAAAGTGTTAAACTGAAATATTATTGAAATTCTCACTTCGTTTTTTCGTACGTAAAAGCTTTTCGAATTTATGTCAATTTCTTGCAGCATCATATCTACATAACTTAATGTCCCTTGAGTGTTTTACCATAAAAAAGAAGCCAAAAGTTCTTTTAAATTCGATTTTCACAACCCAGGCTCTTCGACAAAAAGCATTGAATTCAATTCTTTCACAAGTAAAATCAAAGAGGAAAATTTTACACCAGTGTAAGCGATGAAAGGGAAAAATTTTCATACATTTTAGGATGTCAACCGAGTATAAAGAGAAAAATAGAAGTTGACATCTGCGTGAGATTGAGAATGCGGCAATGAAAAAGATAAAGAGAAAGACGAGCAAATTGATAGAAGATATGGAAGGTTAACGATTGATGGTTGGAAAAAATGTGGTTGAAATAAAAGTGAAAAAAGGTGGGAAACGATCAAAGGAATCTCGACAATTCAATTGAAGAATTGAACTCATGTTGGGAAAATATTTGTTGGTGATTCTGAAGTAAAAAAAATTATTTCAATATAATATAACCATTTTTTTTGTGGTAATACAAAGAAACTGTATATACCTATATCTAATATTCAAATTAATTAAACTTTTCATAGCAACATAAAAGTCCCAGTGAACTTAACTAGTTGAACTTTCTACTGATCTATCAAAACTTTTGACTTGATAAACTCTTATTCTCTTTCGTTATGTATTGCAAAAAATAACCGCAGAAGATGCCACAATAAGTGTCATATAGGCAAACAGAGGCAAGAAAAATTTATCACAAATATCTTCGTTGTAGGATGATAAAGGTTATAACATGTGAAGAGAATTTGATTTTCAGTTTAAATATGTTCAACAACATTGGTCGGTTGTTAATCCATGAATTTTGAATAGATATAGTTTTTATTGCTCTTTATGAACTTGACAATACACTTTCGAATCATGTGCCACACATCCTCACATTGGCAATGTCCATTGCAATAATCATCAATTAAATGAAATGGAGAAATTTTTTTCTCTCTCTCATTGCTATTAATTATGATGTTTTTTGGTGGTAATATAAAGAGGCTTTGAATGTTAATTGAATTTAATGATGATTGTACCTAATGAAATTATTTAGACATTGAGGAAATGCTTAGGAAATGAAGGAAAGAGAGTCAAAAATACTAGAAAGCTTTCAGGCTTTTAAGAGATAAAATTTTAATAATTTTACTACTTAAAAGCTTCCGTCCCTTTTTCTAATATTATGCCTTATTCTCGGCATGAGTTTTTTTTATAGTAAATTGGTATATTGAGGATAAATGGAAACAAATGTTTCCTTTCTTTTTTGTTCACTTCTTTCCTTTTCAATGCTGATAGTTTGATTGAACGGATGAAGTGAAATATTGAAAAACACATTTCGATAAAAGTTTACACCTGATCTAGGTCTAATAGAATAATTGAGATATCTGTCAAGTGAAAGATTGATAATAAAAGGGTAAATGACATAAAATTTTTAAAGATTTTTGGAGAGCAATAAGAAATAACGTTATGAAAAGTATAGTAAAAAAATAAGTACTATAAATAAAGCATTCTTTTAACTTAGAGATTTTTGAAAAAATTTAGGACATTCAAATTTCGAAAAAAAATATGTTTTTTAAAATTATTTAAAAACGACCTTTTTTCAACTAAAAATTTTTAAAATACAAGACACAGGACCGACAGGACATTTCGTGAAAATCCAGGAGAGTCCTTTACTATTACAAAACAATTTCTGAAAAATTTCAATGATAATTTTTTTTTATAAAATAAAACATGAATTTATTTTCTGTTGTCAAATAAATTTATTCTTGGACGACAGTTGCCTCGAAACCCTTTTTTCATCCTATCGAACACATAAAAGAAGACTCTTGTGTAATAAAATATTCAGATTTGCATGGAAATACAATTTGACAGCATCCCTTTGAGGCTTTTCAGTCTTTTGAAACAACTGGGACATGGAAGGAAATTGTGCAAAAATCTTTCTCTCTCGAGGAAAACGAAATTTTATCCAATTAGACAAGCAATTATTTAGGAAGATAGAAGATGAATTTTTTTAACAATACCCGATGGCATTCACATTGAATTGAAGGCATTTCTGTACTTTTTGGCTTATTGAAGTTTTCCTCAGCACATGGAGTTATTTACAAGACAAAAAATGTCTCACAATATATTCAATTTAGTTTATGACAATAATTATGATGAGGATGAAGACTTTCTGGTTTCAGCATAACTATTGCTATGCATGCGGTTATTGATGGAACCGAAGAGCATACTTTTATTTGTATGGCAAAGAAGAAATTGAGAAAGTTTCGTATCAGAAAACTTTTTGCTGAAGATTGAGTTCGTAAATTTATGAACAAATTTATATCTGTGTATGAAAATTTAGAGATCGGTTACATAAGAGAAAAGTTTTAGGTTGAGTGACGAAATTTTAGATGTCTGAACTTCGTATTAGGAAAACATAAATTATGAAAGTTTGAGATTAATAGAGTAAAAATATACTAGATAAACTTTAGGACAGACAGATTTAAATTTAAATCTTTCAAAAATTTTTTTTTCAATATTATAATCTGCTGTTTGAAGTTTTAAGCAGGGTCTTGGTTTTTGCAGTTTAATGGTGAAGAATTTTCATATTAATTTTTCAAATTTAACAACAAGAAACGAAATTATTAAAAATATGATTAATTTCTCATCAAATCCTTTAACCATTTCATTAAATATCTCTTTATGACCTTCTTAACACTCATCAAAATAAAATATTAATAAATTTTCTTCGACATGACAACAACAATTATCTTGAGAGGAAATCTATTTCTTTCAAACCTACTTAACTAATTAGTTAATGTGTTTCCTCCACGATAAATATTGAAACTCACGCATGTCCTTCGCAAAATATATTTACCATATACCATAAATTCATTGAATAAATGGATTCCATCAGAGATAAATTTCCCTCTCGACTCTTGACATACATCTTTGACTCTCTTCTGATGCAACATGAGAAATAAGTAGAATGTAAATATAATCATAATCGATGCGTGATATATTGCGTTTTTCCCCTAGTTTATCTTTTTGAATTGCTTATTTCACCTTTATATATTTTCGGTGAGGCAATGTACTTCATATGTGTACATGTATTTTTTGCTTACTATTACTCTAATCTTCATAGAGACAAGTGACATTATGTTGAATCATGGAAGAATGAACATTTTAGAATTTGTTTGTGTTTTTATTATTTTTAAAAAAATTTAAATTTAAAATTTTTGGAATATCAAGAAAGAAAAAACAAAAGTTTTGAGAAATTCCTATCTTCTTTTTGATATTTACGCACAGCAAGCAGATTCGGTGGTGTGTAAAAAAGGAAGAAAAATTCATCTTTTCTTTTTCGCATGTATGTACTTTTACACTTTTTTTTGTATATTCTGTACCAAGTTAAATTGGCTCAAATTAAATTTTCTCGCGCCAAATAAACAAAAGCTCCCCGCTTACCAACACTCCCAAACACGATGGAATTTCCATCATCTTCAATATTAAATTGATTCATGTCTTAAAATTCCTTAAACTCCCACATGCAAACTTTTGCGGGAGAATTTAGGAAAAAGGATTTTATATTGTCGTCGACATAATACACACACACACACACACACACACACACACACACACACACACACACACACACACGAGACATGACTCTGCAAAGTGGAAATGGTGAAATCGCTATGATTTTTTGAGCATTTCTAGCATTGGGTGTTGCGTGCATGTACTTTAAGTGTCATGCCTGGGGTTTCTCAACTTACTCTCATAGGCGACAAAGTCGACAGATATTATGAGAAAAGCGTCCCGTAAAGAGTGTTAGAGATGACAATGATGATGATTATGCGGAGGAAGAGAGAAGTGCTGTAAACACGAGACGTAAAAATAGAAAATGACTAAGAGTGAAACGAGATAATTTCATGCCCCGAATATGGAAATGAACTGAAATTCTCTTATTATCATCATACGTGTTTCAATCTACAATGATTTAAATTTGCCGCTATATATTCCACATCAATTCCCTCGACTAGAGAATTACAAGCGCACGTGATTGTTGATATTTTGAGCTCTCTCTCTGTTTTATTCATATGAAATGGAGATTATTATAGAATAATTATTTCAAGTTAAGTATCAATTATATTGAAGCTTGACAAGTGGTTAATGGGGAGTTAAAGTGACGAAGTTTCATGATTTTATGGGAAAATATTTTAAAAAACCTTATTTTTTTGGTATCGTTGTCATAGTAATTGAAATTTGATTTCCTTAGCTCCGTTAGAATCGTGTTGAGAGATATTGAAGTGAAATTAGGTGACAAATCTTTCACATTGATTTGAAAGCATTATCCAATATGTATACAATGGGCGAGTGCGAGTGAGAAAAATTCAATTTGCTCTATTTGTGATGTGGATTGATTTCATGTTTGTAATTAGATTCATCCACGAGATTCGAGATGACGATGCTGGTTAGAAGTTTGCAAGCTGAATTACAATTTTCTACTTCACTTATCCATATTATGAAATGAATCGAGTGAATCACTCTAAAAGTTTCAAACGTGTGAGCGAGAAATTTTCGATCGTTATAAGCCGACTTGAAAACTTTAAGCTTCTCTAATTACTGGTTTTAATGCTAACGTATTAAAATTAATTTTTACTCGCTCGAATCGGATAAGGGGAAGAAAAGTTCATCTCATTTTACTATTAATGTGTGTCATTGCAACGGCCATACCAACTACCAACATAACATTACCCCTCAATGGCAATAATTAAAATTTATTAATCACAGAACTGCGGCTCGTTAACAAATTGTTCTCATTTTTTGTCCGTTTCAATTATTTGAAAATTTTATGTTATGCACCATTTCGAGTTTATGATGTATTTCAAAATTGAAAATATATGAAACAAGTAAGGTTTTTAGATTTTTCAATTAAATATTTATATACCTAAATAAAATTAAAATTCGATTAATTACTGATTTTTAAAATTATTTAGATTAATTTTCAAAATTGTTTGAATGAAATTTTTATTTTAGCGGAAAGTTGAAGGGAACACATTCGAATGCAAAAAAATGATAATAAAATAAAATATTTCAAAAATAAATGCTTTAAAAAATGAAATTGTGCTTTTTAGCTTCAATTCAATTTAGACGTTTTAAATTCAATTTTCCCCATGTATATTTTGTATTTTACATGCAATTTTATCAGCAATGCATCATTTTATTTTGTAATGGATCCAAATCCGTTGAAGCTTAAAGGATGTACAAACAGGAACTTCCAATGTAGATATCGCTTAAAACATTTTCCAATTAAAAATTAATCGATTTCTCTGCGATTAAATATTTTTCTATACGATGCACATAAATTTTTGTTGTCACATATATTGTCTGCGTCATGAGTGTAAACATTTGTCGATTATCTTCCGCGCACCCCATACATTAATTGTTAAACAATTCGCAGTGCGTCAAATTTTAGGTGAGAATAAAACCCGCTAATTAACTGTAATTGCGGTAAAACTCGAATCTCGCAATTTTAGCGCGTGCAAACATTGTAATTTGGAAGTGAAGCTGCACGTTCCATATTTTTGCAAGGCAAAAATTCAGTTACATTCCCGAACTTAATTGAACGATTAATCGAAAATGTGAGAGATGTGCGTGGATTGATAATTTCCTTGATATGCGTTTGCAGGATTGTAAGTCACCGGACTTGCAGATTAATCGGCAGATTTTCGGCCGATTTTCACCCGATTAATCGGCCGATCGCTTGCAGATTTTTTAATCTGCCGATTAATCGGGCGATTTTAGTCTGCAGATTATCGGCCGATTATTTAGTCTGCCGATTAAACGGCCGATTAATCTGCAAGTCCGGTGACCAAACACCCGTTTGCAGTTTACAAATTTTTGGAAGGATATTTGATTTTATTGGTTGCGTTTATTTTGATTAAATTGTATATCCTTGAATATTTATTTCCCTTTTGCAATAATTTTTACTTTATTTCACCTTCATTCGATTAAGATGATTAATTTCAAGAGCTGCAATGATCAATCAACGTCAATATGTAGCATCTCTTAATTCGTTCAGAGTAAAACATTTCTCGATCATTCATGTGGAATATTATTGAACACTTTCAATAATTAAACTCACGATGGTAAATTAAATTTTTTGCTATCAAAAATTAATTATTGATTTTTAATCTGACCAACAAATAAATTAAAATATTTTCAATTGCATCAAAATGAAAATAATAAATAAAAAATTAATTCTAAGCCTTTTTTTGTGTAAATGTGAAAATTTAATAAATTGCTTTAATTTATTTTGTTGTCATCAATAATGTTGATGATTAAATATTTAATTAATGCTACTTAAGTTCCATCCGGTTTGCATTGAAGAGAGTAAAAAAAATTAAATAGTTTAAGAGGAAATAATCCTTACCTCTGCAGAGGCTTGATAAAAAAAAATTGTTTAAAAAAATTAAGCTTGACCTCTCTTAAATTAAGTCGTCTTATTGAGTAGATACTTACAGCATGTGATTAGTAGATGCCAAGTTCGATTCATTTCTTTAGCATTTCCATTCTCACTTGCACTATATGCCAACGATTTATGGTCAAACGAAAAAATATAAACTAAATGAGCTTCAAGCACTACAGAGCCGCGCCCTAAGACATGCTCTCAAATTTCCTAGCCGCTTTTCTTCAGAAAAGTTATACTCACAATTTGCTCCGAATGTCCTTCCGATAACTGGTGTGATCGTTTATTCATCGACGTTTCTAGTCCACAAGATCAAGATGAGCATTATAGAGACAAATATTAATCTTCCTATGAACGAGAGTAACTTGCGCAATAGCGGTGATTTCAAATTGGGAAGATTTAATAGCAACTACCTAAAAAGAGATATTTATTACTTCGGCGTTGCAAATTATAATTCTCTACCAAAAAAAATTAAATCAATTCAAAACATTGACACATTTAAGGTCAATGGTGGATTCTACCAAAGCTCTTTTAACCAAGACTTTCTTTAATAATTTTTTTTGTGAAATTTTTCTTCTATCACCACTAATTTTTTAATTGCAAAAATTTCTTCGATTAGAATACTTTCGAGGATAATATTTTTCTTTTCTCCAAGATTTTTAATTAATTTAATAAAATTAATTTTAGATCTGTCAATCTCCTCACGCTTGAACTGTTTTATGATTTTTTACTACTTTTTTCTTGTTGAAAGTATTTTTAAAAAATATGATAAAATTCTCACTATTTTTTTCTATTTATTTAATGCTAAAATTAATGTTTACGTGTGGAAATCACTGAGAAATAAATTAAATTAATATTTTTGCGAGTGTGAGGAGATTGACAGTTAAAAGTTAAGTTCCCTTCGAATTCAAATTTTTTTTAACCGTTGGTTGTTAGTTGCATTTTTTGTTATAAATAAAAAAATTTATTATTAAATATTTTTTAATCGAATTGTGGAATTTTCATAAAAAGTTGAATTTAAGTGAAGAATTTTGATTAATTATATAAAATAGTAAGTAAAAAATGTAATTTTCATGAGATTTTGTTAATTTTAAAAATTTTCAAGCGTTCGAACGAAAAAAATATCCTTAAGAGAAGAAGGCTCGTCGAATATGTTCCGTTGTTTGCAAAGAAAATTGTTGTAGCTGAAATGACTACAGAGAGTATCAAAAATTAAGCGAAAGGAATCGGCAAACGGTGAAAGTTAAGAAAGTTACAGGAACTTTAGGGTTTCATTAATTTTGGATATCATATAAAGTTAGATTACTCAATGCTGCAATAACTTCAGATGGAATTAATTTTAAAGAATTTAAAATTTTTTAGTCGCTAATTTAATTTTTTTATAAATCTTCCACATGTGAATAAAAATTATTTTTTCAACGGATTTGAATTTTTTGAATTTTTTTTCGAAGGGTTAGACTTTGAGTAAAAATTTGATGCAACATTATCAGAGAACTTCCCCAATGTTAAGAAACTCTTACTGACAAAGCGCAACATCCTATTAAAATGCGATCCTTATGAACTGATGGAAGACCTGAGACGAATTGAAGCAACTGCAAACGGCTAATTTCAGCGCGAATTTAATTATTTTATCCTTGCGAACAAAAAATTATTTTTCTCCATCAAACGTAAGTTTTTTCACATCCATGGATCAGCTTAAAATTCAAATCTAATTTCATCGTTATTTTTTTCTCTAACAACATTTTCAATCATAACATAAACGAAGTAAATCCTTAAGTATATGTTATTTTATAATTAACTAAAAGCCAGCAATCTCCGCGATATGATTTATTGATCAAAATTTTTAGTATTTCCAAATATTATTGTTTTATGTCTCCTTGATAAAATCAATAAATAACGTGAGTGTAGTTTTTTTTAAAGGGCGGCGTTTAAGTCTTAACGTCACTTCAGCGCTCTCATCTTATAAAAAAAAATTAATACTTTAGATTTGCTTTTTAGGACAAACGTGTTCTTAAATTGACATCATAGACATAAAAATAAAGTTCTCAACCCTGGAAAATAACATCCCGAGTCCATCATTGCATTTTGCAGAGCCATTTTATTGAAACGAAACGTGAGAAGTATCCCACATTAATCTTTTATGCAAAGAAAAATAGAAAAAAGTGGCATTCGAAAACATTTTCATATATAAATAATGGAAAAAAATCTGAAATAAAAGCTATAAAAAACCTTACGATTTTGCAACAAAAAAAAAATGTCCGTATTTTGAGTGACGTTTGAGTTGTAGGTCAAAGTTATGGAAAGTTTGACGCTTTTAAAATTAGTGAAAAAAATTAATGCAGAGCTCAACAAAAGCTTCTTAATAAGTCAAAACGGAAGTTCATTTTTAACTAATTAAAATTACTTCCTTTTATTGATTTTCACTCTTCTTCTTTTATCACTGATTGTAACTTTTAGATCATTGGGTTTGCAAAAAAAAGAAATGTGAAAGCGGATTGAGGCAAAAAAATTAAAAAATTGATTTTTCTGCTTGGTTCGAATATTTTATTTATGTAAGAGAGCAATCGAATCTCTTGAGAGGGGTTTTAAAATTTATGAAGGGCCCGTTGACGAGTGCGAAATATAAAGGATTTGGATTCAGTTCGTGCAAAGAATAGCAGCAGTTATTCGACGCCTTAAATAATGAAATATTGAGTGGTAAAAGGTTTTTTTTAAAACAGGGGTGGAAATTTGTTTTTTTTTCTCCTAATAATTTCGGATCTTTATTTTGAGACTTTATAAAGTGTTTCATTCATGAATTTTTCTACCACTCTTTTTTGAAACAATCATCTATGTTTTTCATTAAGTATACTCAGCTGTTCTGAAAACTCAATAATGGCCCTTGTGTGGCATATAAACATTCAAATTTTATTATCAACTTATGAGTAATCGTTTATACAAGATGGCAGGGTTAAAAATCGTTGAAGCATCATCAAACATTTTGCCTTGTAATTTTTTCTTGATTTTATCCATGCAGAACGGAAAACGAATTTTTTCAGCAAGGAACAAATGCTGAACGAGAAAAAAGGGATCGTCATAAATTAGATGAAATAACGCATTACTTTATTAAAAGATACAAAAATTTCATCAAGAAGAGCCACTCGAGTGTAATCTAATTCAGTCAGTTTTATTTGAGTAAGAGCTTTCAAGTTGCTTTTGGGATTAAAATAAATTTTACACATAATTTAATAACTTTTAATGGTGTTGTATATGAGTTCGTTAAGAAAGTTGCATAATTTTTAATTTACAACCTTGAAGTTTCCAAATAATTATCTTCTATTTTTTATCTTTCATGTCACATCTGATAAAAAATTCCTCTAAAAAAATTGTTTTGCTTTTTTCTCGCTCGGATCTCATGACTGTACTATGATCAGAGCGAAATGCGTTAAAAACTCCAATTAGAAATGAGTCAATGCCAACGTGCTCAGAGGCGCTTTGACGTTTCCTTCCAATTTAATCATTGCCAAAATGTGCTGAGCTTTCGTCAGAGCCTAATGTTGTTATTAAATTGCAATGCCATCGTTTCATGGCATCCTCCGGGCTCTGTAAATGTGTTTGCTTAGAAAAAGATAGGAAAATGCTCATAAAATAAATATTTTCTCTCGCTTTCGCTTGTGTATATGCAAAACGTGAAGGGATTGACAAAACCCAATAGCTTTACAAGCCACAAAGCTGCTCTGCTCCATCTACATTTTACGTTTGTGTATTTCTCGGGTGGAAATTTCCTTTAAGCTTCACGTGATATGAGAAAATTTAGACAAAAAAGAAAACCAGTTTCCTTACTTTTAATTTTCAGTTGTAATTGTGTGCTTTAGGATTGATGCTTAATGCAAAATATGATTTTGGCTTACATAGAAAATTAAATTCTTCTGAGAAATATTTGCGTTTGTTAGGGCAGGTTAAATTTACAGCTCAATTCTTTAATAAAAAGTGTGTAAAACCTGATTTAAATTATTTCATGTTTTACAAATCTCATTTTTAAGAAAAAGGATTTTTTTTCTCCATCTCAATAAATTTTCCATTAAATATATTCGAACCTGAAACTTTGCAGCCAAATTTTTTATAAGAAGCTTTGCATGTGTCCCTTTTTCATGTTTAATTAATTAATTTTTATTGAATATTTTTTAACATAAAATTGGCCATAAATTTTCTGAGTTTTCCCCCTGTTTTCAACAAGAGTGATTGTGTCTCCCTAAATTTTATCATTTAAATCAGTTTTAGTGTGTTTTCAATCTTCAATTTCTTTTAAATATGTTTATAAGTGTTTATTCTTCAACAAATTCATCGAGTCACATCGTTAAATCACGTAAGGAAGTGAGAATGAGGAAAAATAATTTCGAGGGAAAAATTTCTGAGAAAAATTTCACTCTCCATTCGTTGCTTTCTCTCGCTCATTCTCACTTCGGAGAGTAACTCTCTCCAAATATTTTCTTCATAATATGAAGAAGTTTGTTTTATTTTATTTTTATTATTTTATTTTAAATAATTTATTTTTTTTTAAAATCATTGTTTTCAAATTTACGCTTTATGTTAAATGTTTGTCTGTTCTGTGCCGTGAGTGGTCCAGCCTATAACGGTTAGTTAAGGCTGAGGACGGTAGTAGTGACGGAAACTTTATTCAATGCCGTCGACCACTTTTATTTATTATTGTATTTCGGGGGACAGCGGGACTTTAGGCAATCACGGCTTTTCTCTAAGTGATTTGAAATATATTGTTGATTTGGTTTTGATTAGTTGGAAACTGTATTATCTGTTCAGTAAACAAGACTGTTCTCAACCGTAGTTTCTATAGAAACTACAAACAAAAATCATTCGAAAACAAAAACTTACAAATTACAAAAAAAAAACAAAAACACTAACACACTAACATTGCCGTAAAGGTATTTTAAAATGCCCTATTAACCAACGCTGATGGTAGAGGGTGGTTGGCCCGACATCAGTTCTCACTAACGATTATCTAATTGTATTTATTCCGAGAAGGGGTTTGTTCGTAACCTGTGGCTTGTATCGACTGTAGATACTTGCCTAAGTAGCCCGCTAGACCCTGCTTTTCCGAGGAATCGGGGGTCAATCATGTGTGGTTGCGTTGGACGTCTCTCCTACTTCGGTAGTGGCCACCTAATCGTCATCTAATCGTCATCTAATCTAATCTAAAATTGGCCATAAATTTTCTGTTTTTTTTTTCGTGCTAATTTTTTCATTCAACTTGTTACTTTTAAGATTCTAAAATTCTGGCAAAGTATTTTTAAGTTTTATAATTTTTTTTGTCATATTTTATTCATAAATTTTTCGTTTAATAATGTAGAATGATCTTTTGGCTTTTCGAAATTTTATTTTGTAAAGTAGAAAAACGACAATTTTTTTTCCAAAGCTGATTCTTGTAAAAGTCATAAAATTTTTAAAGAAATCTCGCCCTAATTTTTCTTCTCATTTTCTGTGATTGTGCAATATTGTGTTTGTATGTATGCTGAACAACCAGGGAATATTAAATATTTGATGAGGTGACGACAGTCATACAATCATGACTTCCTCTATTTTTGTATATAATGATTGCATGTTGCCAACATAAATAAATAGTCTTTGTGAATTTTTGCGTGTATTGAGGTGTAAATTAAATTTACTCGTACATTTCTTCTGACTGTGACATGCATAAGTAAAATATTGAGGGAGGGAAATACTTTTGGTGGAAAATTTTTATTAGTTTTGAGGTTAATCAAAATTTTCGATAAACTTTGAAAAATTCTTCTCTAAATTAAAAAACAATAAAAATTCACTTTTTAGGTGTCGAGAAGTGTTGTGCAATCTCAAACTGTCATTAAAGCACATTCTCACACATGCAATCATATCCATTAGTAGATTAAAGTTGTTTATTGCGAAAAAGTTCTGTTGCTGTCGTGTTCATGTTGTGTGCTTCTTCCACTCTCTTTGCTCTCCCCTACTTTCTCAATCCACATGAACAAAAAAGAAAATGGTTGGTAATTGAATTTAAATTTTCATTTCCTGACCATTTCGGAATTGATTTCCATATGTACATTTTCTATCCGATCTTGACGATATTTCTATTAAATTTTTTGTACGTTTGGGCTGTTGTCTGTCTTTATCGTTTGCCATTAATTGCAGGACTTGTGTGATTTTGTGTTTGCAAGATCTGGAAAAAATTAAAATCATTAATTAAACTAATTTGAAAGTTTTTCAAAAGCTTTTGAAGTCTCATAAAATTTTGCTTTCGATGTTGCATAATCCTTAAATCCAATCAACTGTCGTTCCTATATCAACTTCATTCTGTCATTTGAAATAAATGAGTTCATTTAAACATATCCAGCTCACATCGTCTCGCATCGCTTTTTGAATGACAATAACGGGAATCTGCCAACAGCCACATCGCTTTCATCACATGAGTGCCATAGTTTTATTGAATCAAAAAGCCCTTCGTTAATGCACTTACCTCGTCAGCATCATCATCATCAGCAGCAGCTGCCGCATCATCGACGACGTCAAATAAAGTCGGAATTAAGCGATGCATCGATGCACTTCTCACCGCCTCCCTTGAAATGTAGTGTCAACACTGACTTCAGCATCAACAATAACAACGACAATGATTCAAGTCAAAATTCGTTAAATTCGCAACGGCAGCAGAGCTTAGTGGGTGAGTAAAAGAAGGGAAATGAGTGTGTTCAAAGAAATGTCGTCAGCATTTTTTGCCTTCTCTCTAAATTTATATTTTATCGCCTTACGATTTATGCTCTGCTCAAGGGGGAAATATCTTCAAAATTTAGCCAAAAAAATGTGATTTTTTTATTAAAATGTTGGAAAATAAGAATTGTTTGTTTAAAATGTTGAAGAATGTTTGAAAATGTTGGGCTGTTTCTGGAGTTGTTTCCCCCCTAGCTCTGCTAAATCCCCTAGAGGAGTATGAAATAAAAAATTGTGTGTGTGTGTATGCTGTCCTGGTGCTGCTTGATGTGATGAATTTGCGGTTTCTACTCATAAAAAACTAACTCATATCCCAAGGGGATGAAACTAAGTTGAAAACTTTTTTTTGGTTATCTAATAACGGAATTTGTAAAATCATACTCGAGTTTCTCATCCTTCGCATGTACAGACATTTTTCCATTTTCATTCCATTATAACAGGCATTTAAGACGAGTGATTTGACTCAAACCGACTCTAAAACTCGATCGACTCGCTCGACTAAAACAAATCGACTTAAATCCCTGCATTATAATCGCAATTTCTCTCACGGTGAGTGAAATTAAATTTAATGACATGAAAGTTCCCGCAGTTTCTATTTCACAAATATCACAACATTTCTAGGGAGTGAAAGAGTCGACAAACATACGTTGCTGATGTAATGGAATGCATTTTATTTCATGTTGACTATTTTTTGTTGCTTTTTTATCCCAAAGGACTTGAAACGAATTAAATTTGCTTCCTTTTTTCGGCATCTTGAATATCGTATTGTTCCATACCGTGTGCAAAATTCTCTCTCGTTCCCCCTTGGAGAGGAAAATCAAATTTTCTCTTTATGACCTTTTTATGTTAAAAAAAAAATCATAAATTGCTACAAAGCAAAAGAAGAAATGCCACCGAGTTGGGAGATGTTGTAAAATTATTAAAGAAGCTTTTATGCGGTTGAATGTGACGCGATTCCTCATAATTCTTGATTGCCTATATTTTTCCTAAATTCATCTAATGTATAACGTTTTGTAATAAAGTAATTCAGAGAGAAGTTATGAGCTGGGGTGTCATGGGTGCATTTAGGAGAATATAAATTGAAATAAATATTTAATGATTTTATGAACATTTTTAGTTAAAACTTTTATAGCAAATATGATTGAAAAAAATTCATTTTCTACATTTAATAATTTTTAGAGAGAATTTTCATCTGTTGTTAGTTGATGACATAATTAGCACTAAATGTTCTTTCCTATGAGCATACTTCTCACCTTCTCACGAGAGCATAAAAAGAAGAAAATTGTCACAAACACCACAATTCAGTTGAATGTGATTTTAATTAGCTTTTTCTCTTTGCAGACATTGTTAATTCAAAGCTTGGAATGCCAAGACCACAAATTGGTCAGAGCATTAGCCAACAAGGTTTCTTTTCATCACGTGACAGTTTATCGGTACCATGCGTCTCCCAACCCCTCCACTCGTATTCAGCGGCGACATCTGATATGGATTTATCGCGAAAAAATGAAAGCAAAAGCAGCAGCAAACTGAAACCCGGCGAGCAGCCCCTCCTCGGCTCCTGGAATCCATCGACTGCGCCGCGCGAATCAATAGCTCATCCCACGTCCGCATCGACCAATCATTTAACTAGCAATAATGGAAACGGTGTCAATAGTAATAATGCAGATAGGTGAGGCTTTTGTGAAAAAAATATGAAATTGCATTTTACACCTTCACCAAGAGAAGAAAAATTCAATTATGGCTCAATGGATGTGTAGTGATAGTGCAATCAAGTTAGTTTGTTACTGTGCGAGGGAAATTGTAATTGAATTTCCTTCACTGAAAAAAAAATTTGTGTGACATCCATGATTGATTGCGAAAAATTCTAAAAAAATTTTACAACAATATAAAAGTTCGATTTAATTATTTTCCTTTAAAAAGAATTTTATTCTAAATATACTCAAAAATATTTTTATCTACATCTTGAATTTCAAATTTTCCATCTAAAGCTTGGAAATTCAATTACCTTAGATACGCTTAAACGTGATGCCGTGTATGAAATGATGAAATTTTGAATATATATTGATTTCCTTTCTATGCTCAGTTTTATTGTTAAAATAAATCCCACGTGTACGAAAAAAGAGATCAATTCTTCGTGGTCTTAATGATGATTTAAATTTAATTTCGAAATTTTTAAAAAATTTTAGGTATCTTTAAATTTAGTTAATTTATTTTTAAATTTTATCTCCAGACAAATTAGACGTTCGGTGTGCGGTACGACGTCACATCGAAAGTCAACGCCAAAGTGGACATTTGTCTTTGATCCGGCGGGACGATTGTGCTATTATTGGTCAATGGTTGTGTCATTAGCGTTTTTATACAATTTTTGGGTCATCATTTTTCGTTTCGCATTCCAAGAGATTAATGGCGAGACGCTGCTGATGTGGTTCTGTCTCGACTACTTCTCCGACTTTTTGTATCTGCTCGATATTCTTTTTCATTTTCGCACGGGGTATCTCGAGGATGGCGTACTGCAAACGGATGCAACGAAAATGCGTCAGCACTATATGAATTCGACGACCTTTTACATCGACTGCCTGTGCTTGTTACCGTTAGATTTTTTATACTTAAGCATTGGTTTTAATTCAATTTTACGATCGTTTCGACTAGTGAAAATCTATCGCTTCTGGGCGTTCATGGATCGCACGGAACGTCACACAAATTATCCAAATCTCTTTCGGTCGACCTCGCTCATACACTATTTGTTGGTGATATTCCATTGGAATGGATGCTTGTATCATATAATCTATAAGAATAATGGCTTCGGATCGAAGAATTGGGTTTTTAGTGACTCGGAATCGGCAGATGTGGTGAAACAATATCTTCAAAGTTACTATTGGTGCACGCTCGCCTTAACCACTATCGGGGATTTACCGCGACCGCGATCGAAGGCCGAGTATATTTACGTGATATGTCAATTATTGTTTGGATTAATGCTTTTCGCAACCGTACTCGGACATGTTGCCAATATCGTCACGTCCGTTAGTGCGGCTCGAAAAGAGTTCCAAGGTAAAGCTCTCCTTCTTCTTCGAAAAGCTTCACATTGTGCTTTTTTAGAATTATCTATCAAATAAATTAATTTTTCAGCTAAATTGGATGGTGTTAAAACGTACATGAGAATGCGACGAGTGCCAAATCATCTTCAAGTGAAGGTCATTAAGTGGTTCGATTACTTGTGGCTCACCCAAAAGTGTTCCGATGAAGAGAGAGCAGTCTCTTGTCTTCCTGATAAACTTAAGGTAATTTGCACTGCATTTAAGCTTTTCATTAAATTTTCATTTTACTGTATTTTAATTCAAATTAAATGGAAACCCCTAAATCCATTTGCATCAATATAATTCATCGTATCCACAAATTCCATCCCACAACCTCAAAAAGTAACAACCAATTATTGCTTTGTTTATCTCATTCTCTCTCTCTCTCTCTCTCTCTCGTTTCCAATGCAGGCTGAAATAGCTATAAATGTTCATTTAGATACACTCAAGCGAGTGGAAATTTTTCAAAACACCGAAGCTGGTTTCTTATGCGAACTGGTGTTGAGATTAAGACCAGTGCTCTTTTCGCCTGGCGATTTTATATGTCGGAAAGGTAAATAAATTAAATAATAGCTGCGCGGCTCTTATTGCAGTTAATGGTACGTGTAATCTCATCCGTGATATATAGGTGAAGTAGGCAAAGAGATGTATATAGTTAATCGAGGTCGTTTGCAAGTGGTGGGCGATAATGGGAAAACCGTGATGGCATCGCTCAAGGCTGGCTCATATTTCGGCGAAATTAGTATCTTAAATATGGGAACAGCAGGTAAAGCTCTTGGTAAATATCGCGGCCAAGCAAACATTAATGACATTAATCAGCATATTGGTGCTCTTTCTTATATATTTATGTACTTTCATCATTCTCACCTTCACTCTTCACTTCATCATCACAAAAAACTGTGCTCAGCTTTCAACAGTACTAAAACCACACACTGTACAGCCATACACAAATGCTACAGTTCAAAAAGTCACTCAATAACCCCCCATTTCACTAGCAAAATCCATTCATGTGCGTAATTTACAAAGAAAAATATTTACGCGATTTCGCACAGTTGTGATGATGATTTTTATTGATGAAAAAAATATAAATTGTGTGCAATGTACAAGAGTGATATCCACTGGCACTGGATGACAGTCTTTCTCCTCCCTCCACTCTTCTTCTAACGCACCATCACCGTAAATACATATGTGCACAAAATGAAGCATAGAGAGTGAAGTTTTTAACCATTTTTACCTTCATGTTAAACGTAAAACTCTTTTTGAACCCTCTCCTTCTCTCCCAGCTCAATAAATACTGTATTTTTTTTCAAATCTCCCGCTTCCAAACTTTTAACTAAAGCGCAAACCTGATTTTTTTTTGTATCTCCTCTCTATTCAATCATGTGTAATGCATCGCTTTTGTTTCATTTCTCATCAAATGGTGATAGCATCCATTGTGAGCTACACTGAGGCAAAAAATATTGTATTTTTTTTTTAATTTTAAATTTGACACTATAATAAATTTTAGAAATATTATTCTCAGTGTAAGCACATTTTTAAACGTTTTTCACCCTTTGATTGCAATTGAAACACTTTTCACCACTCTTTTCGTGTACTTAATAGTTTCATACTTTCATCTCTATGACAGCATATTTTTCAGTGTTTTATTTTCAACTCTTCGAATTTGCTTGGCTCGATAATTATCATACAATAGTACAATAAAAATTATTTTTTAAAAACTCCCCTCTTATTTGTTGCAATTTTACACCACAATAAACAACATTCAGTGAGATGCTGATTGAACTTTTTCTGCACGAGTGATTGGCTTCAGAGTAACTTTTTTATTTATTTAAGATGCGGAAAATGTTCAATCATCAGTTTTTTAAAACTTTGATCTTTCGATAGTTATATAATGGATATTTGATGATTCGATAAGGATATTGGGAGAAGAGTTTTTCCGCAGGATGAAATTAATTACTTTACTTTTATTGATTCGATGAATGCTGTAAATAATTTTCTCTATACTTATTTAAATCTGAAAAAAACTAAGAAACAAAGCTTTTGTCTAAAGCTTTCTCCATGTTTTGTTAAACTTTTAATAATTTTTATACGAAAATTCAAAATCTGTTAAAAATAACCCGAAATAATTTCGATAGAAAATTCAAACTTTCCAACGAAATTGAGCTTTAAAATTACTTTAAAGGACCAAAAAGAAATTGGCACCTTACTAAATTAAAGTGTGTGAAAATTAATTGCCTATTCTACCTTAAAGTTGACGTAATAAAATATCGAGAAAATTTATTTCCGAACCTTTTTCGCACGTTTTGAGTGCACACACACACAATCATTTTCAGCTCTTTTCTCTTATTACTTATCGTAAATCAAGCGTTTTATTTTTCATCAACCCTAACCTTTCCCTAGCTCGTAACATGTAGCATGTAGCGCATAAGAAGTGAAACTTTTAAATTAATTACGTACTTTCCCCCTTTCCTCCTTTCAATTTAAGTTTATGGAAATATTAACTTTCCTTTTCAACATTAAAACTTTACCCCTTTTTTGAAATGGGAACGAACATATAAATTTAAAATAATTACAAAAGGATTCTTATGTCAATATTAAATTTCTACATGTTTTCTAAAATTGTTTATAAATTTTTTGAACAAAGTTTTTTAAAATTTCTTTAAAAGCTTTTAAAAAATTATACTTCCAATGACCCAACCAAAAGCTTCTTTACCCAACCTTAATGAATTTTCATAGAATGTTAATCTTAAGAAGTCTATAAATAAAAATACCCGTTTTACATTGGTAAAAGTATTAAAATTAAAGTAAAATTTATCCGCATGCGGTGCAACAATTTTTCATCTACCTCTCGATGTTTTAGCTTTAAAATCCTCTTTATATAACAAACACTTTGACTTCAAATTCAGCTTTTAAAAATTAGTTCTATTCCTGAGAAAACAATAAAGTTGATCGTTTTCAGTACATCCTGATATGAAAATTGGCAATTTTCCATTTTATTTAATTTTCTCTATTTTGCATGAATTGCATTTTCTCCTCTGAACTTTATCATTGAGATTTTAAAATCTCTCTGACGCTCTCGATGAAAGAGCCTTTAAAGTGAATTTTTCTAACAAAAAGTTTTGCCTATCTCTCTTTATCCTGCTTTCTCACTTCATATTCATACATAATAAATTAATGTATGGCATACACAGGTAATCGACGTACGGCAAGTGTACGATCGGTAGGTTATAGCGATCTATTTGTACTGAGTAAAAAGGACATGTGGGATGTTTTGAAGGAATACCCGGCAGCTCGAGTGCGACTTGAAGCGATAGCAGTGAAGCGATTGGAAAAATATAAGAAAGCCCCGCTTGAAAAAGGTAAGCGAAAAGTTTATTTAATTGATGTTTGTTGTTTCTCTCCCTCACACACAATTCCCTTTCACTTTATTACATCCCTCTATCTTTTTCTCCAAAATGTAAACAACTAAAGACGATAGAGAAACTTTTATTTGCTTTGAATCAGTTGCTTGTTGACGGCACAGCTTCCATATATTTCTTTTCTCTCCCTTTACCAACAATTTTCTATATTTTAGTGTTTAAATCGCCGTGATTTAAAGAATATATTTTTTAAAAGCAAAATCTTGAAGCTTTTACAAGTTATAAAAACAAAAATCACAAATCCCCAAAGCTGCATCGCAATATTTTTCAACATTAATTTTGAACTTTCTCAACTTCCCATTTTTACGATTTCTAAAAGCTTGTCTCATGATAGAAATTTTTTACAAGCTCGTTTCGGCTCGTTTTATGCCCAAAAATAACAGAAAGAGATGACGAAAGGAAAATTTTTGTTTATCTATCTCCATTTTTCTTTCCTCATCAACTTTAATCAATTACGGAATGCTTTACGGTTATCGTGAGTTATTTACTCAAGTGCCTCTCTCACACGGCATACGACAAAAAACTCAATTTTCGGTCTCTCAAGAGACAAGCTTTTATTTTATGTTCCTTATTTTTTTTGCGTGCCTACCTTCACGATAATACAACAACAAACATTAAGAAACTTTAACAGAAATTTCTTGTTCTGCTCGAGAAATTCTCTTGCTACCACAAACCCACTCTCTCTCTTTCTCCTCCCACAAAATCCACCATTCAATTTTCGTTCCTTGTCTCTCTTTCTTGTTATCTCACTTAAAATAAAACCTCATAAGAAAAAAGCACAAAAAGATAAAAAAAACATGAAAAGGAATAAAAATTTCGCTATCTTTTATCAAATATCCGAATTGTAATTTAATTAAGTTGCTATGGGTCGCTGCCAATCGACTCCAGGTCTCGTGGAATCAAAGGAACGTACAACGGTCGAGGAAATGTGGATTTCACCTCTGCCATTGCCTTCGGCTGCACCGTCTTTTGCTACACAACACACGTGAGTTGTTTTTTTGAACGCGTATCCAAACGAATTTAACGAGTTGTTTTGTTCCTTTTCTTTCCCCCTCTCTTGTTTCTTATTGATTTTACAGCAATTTGCAATACAGTCCGAAATCACATCGTCGAGGTAGTGCAGCAAATACCGAGCGAACGAGGATTCCGGATTCTCCCGGCTCCATGAGTCCTTCTGTACAAAGCTCTGATGAACGTCCACGTAGTAGAATAACATCACATTCACATGCATCACGTCCTCAATCGCAACCTTGTCGAAATGGTAAATTTTCGACCTCATTAAAACTCATGTATTTGTATATTTTCGATTAGAGATAGATAGTAGATTGAAGGGGAGAATTTCAGGGGTTAGAAAGACACTTAAATTTAGCAAGAAATATTTATATAACTAAACCAAGTTTTACTTTAATTTTAAAGTGTACTTAAAATTCATCAACTTTTTAATACTTTTGCAAAATAAAATCCACTGCAATTGACAATTTTCACTCTTTTTTCACTGTCAACTTTTGCTTAATTTTTTAAAAAAATTTATGTAGATTGAAAAATTCAACTTTTCGATTCACTCACTCAAGTATACTTCATTTTTTTATAGCATAGTATACGATGCTTTCCACATCGTTAATTCACATTTGCTTCATTGTTTAACTTTCACCGCTTGATTTTTCTGTTGAATTATTCCGTCATTCTCTTTTTATCCCTCGCAGGAAAAAAAGTGAAATAAAAAAAGTTTTCCAATTTAAAATTTCCCATCAATTTTGCCTCTACATCTTCCTTCTTTTTTAAATTTATTTTTATTTTTTTAGTTGGCTCACTGACACATCTCGTCGAATCAGGTGCGACACCATTGTTGGGTTCACACGAGGCTTTAGAAGACGAAATTAAACGCTTACGAGAGCGCTTACATACTGTGGAGTCGGAAAATATTTCGCTAAGCACAAAACTCTCGCAACAGCAATGGGAGGTAGAGCATCGGCTGGCGGAAATAGAGATGCAAATTTGTGGCGCATCATCGCGTGACTCCGTATCAAGTCAAGAAAATGAGCAAGAGGATACAGAACGCAACCGTGAAAGCATCATTTAACACTCTGGAGACCGCAATGCCACCAATGACGAGAAGAAACATTTAGCCTTAGTTTATGTTCGTTGCATGACATGAGGAAAGAAGTGAATGATAAATAAAAATATTTTAGTTGAGAAAGAAAAATGTTTTAAAAGAAAAGAGATGAAAACCCCAAAAATGTTGAACAAGTTGTTGACGTGAATTTTATTTTAAAAGAAAATTATGGGGAGATAATTCTGTTGCCAAAAACTGATAAAAACTAAAAAATGAGTTTAGAAGTTTAAAGCTAAGAAATAGTTCTCATGAACTAGATGCAATTAATTTAATTATTTGATATGAGTTTCTTTTTCAATTAAAACGATTTCGAGAAAAAATATAAAAATCTCTTTATTTCTCTTCAATCTCATTAACCAGCACTTGAGTCCTTAGCCAATCTTTTCTTTCCCTCTTTAACTCATCATAAGCTCCCACAGTAATATGTAAATAGATTTTTCTTCTTCCCTCCTCTTCACACCCTCTCATAAGCTGTTATGCAAACTAGTTGAATCTGGAGAGAAAAAACTTTTCACAAACACTATACACACAGACAAATTATGGGCAGCTGTTCAACTTTAGGAACGCAAATGGTAAATTGTTTTATAAGAAGACACTTTCAAGTTCAAAAGCGAATTTAAAACTGAATAATATTAAAATGAGAAAAAAATTTACCATCAACAAACTGCATTTAGATGATTTTTCAAGTTTTGGCAATATGACACGAAAAGTCCTTCCAGAAAAAATTTACATAATTGCATATTTTTAATAGCGAATAGGTCGAGGAGGTCAGTCAAAGAATTTGGACCAAAATGATGTTCAAGATAATAAAAAAAATAATGTAAATAAAGTTCGAATAATTCCGTTAAAAAATGTTGACGATGAAATATTTTCTCGTGAGCTTTAAAAATTCAAATTGTTTAAAAAATTTATTCAATTTTTTCCACATTTCTGATTGTTTTACATCAAATAAAAAACTGTTAATAGTCGCTTCCAAAACGCATTTTAATGTTTTATAAATTTAAATTTTTTAAAATCAATTTGAACATGCTAAATTTACCAGTAAAAGTGTACAGAAGAAAAAGTTTAATTATATCAATTGACACAATTTGCAACGAAATGATTTTCTATTTAATTATTGAATTTTTAAGAGATATTTTATCAATCACTCGTAAATTAAATATTTCGAAATGACATTCATTGAAATAGGGAGCATTTCTCCCCCTCTTATATGTCAGTGAAAAAATGCGATTCGATAATTTGCAATGGATGAAAGCTTTTTATTAAGGGAAAAAAATATATTGACGTCTTCATGTATGCTATAAGAAAAAAAATCTCTTTCTGAATTTTTTATGTTGAAGTTTCTTGTTTCGTCCATGAAAAACAATTAAATTGGATAAAAATTATTATTGAGATGTCGATTTTAAAATGGGGAGATTTAAAATGTGATGAAAATATGTTTTTCCCAAATCAATTGATTGAAGTTTCAGTTTAATACTAAAATTACATTAAAACATGTGCGCGAATCCGAAAAAATCCAAGTTTACTTTTCAAAAAAACTCCGAATGACCATCAGTGGAAATAAAATGTATGTTCTCAGTTATAAGTTTCTTTACACCACTGAAATGAATTCAAAATAAAAAGTTTTACACATGCTCATGGAGCAATTCATCTTAGTTCATCAAAAACTACCCATTTTAATACAAACCTCAAATCTTTAAAAGTTTTCAAATGAAAAATTTATTTGTAAAAATACGAGAATAAAATTCACACAAAAAATCTGTATAGAAATTCTATTAAAAAACAAAAATCGAATTAAATCTCTGTAAACTAAATAAATTTTTAAAGTTTAAGTCAAAAAAGAGAAATAATTAAAAATTATAATGGAGAATCGAAAGTAGTTAGACAAATTATTAATTTTGAAAAATAAATTACACCTTTAAAAAGAATCTTTAAAAATTGAGCGAGAAATGGAAAATGTGGAAATGAAATAAAGGAAAAGTATTTAAAAAAATTATTTGAGTTCTTTACTAGACGAGTTCCTACAAGAAGAGTTAATTTCTGGCTCTCTTTGTACACATATGCTCTCTAGAGCATCTTTAACTAGTTCATAAATTTATTTTGTAAAAAATAATAATTTATTTTTGACATTTTATTTTTAAAAATATACACGAAAAATTTTAGTTTACTTCAAAGTCTTTTTGTGTTAAATACTTAAATACACGGGTGTTGGTCACGCAAAGTGTGGATTATTTCACGGAAAAATCCGCGAAATAATCCACACTTTTCCAAGGAATTCTATGGATAAATCCGCAAAATTTTAAATTGCACGGAAAAATCCACAGACAGGATTTGCATGGAATTTAAAATCCAAGGAGTTTTCCATAGAACAATAATGCTTGGAATTTCGCGGAATTTTAAAGTGCACGGAAAAATCCACAGACAAAACCACGGATTGCATGGAATTTAAAATTGAGGAATTTTTTAAGAGTTTTTATATTTCAAAAATCAGGTAGTATACTTAGTTCATATAGTAAATGATTTCGATATTTCAATTTTTAGGAAAAATAAAATAATCCAAATAAAACTTTTGAAAAGTAAAGATAAATTAAAAAAGTTTTATCATACTCTTATCTTTCCGGCACTGTTATAGCTTAATAACCATCCGACTGAGCTATCCTAACGATAAGCGAAGCGCGATCGTTAGGTTAGTGAGGGAGTGAACTGTATGAGCGTTCCGGGGGCCCCTTGGGGGGCCGGACGCGATTAACACAGGAGGGGGTTTGGGGGGCGCCTGGACGCCCCTCCAAAATGATCCTATTGATTCAATAAATCAAAGTACTTAGTCAATCAAATCACTTTCCTATGTTTCTCAAACGATTTCCCTTTTACCAAAAGTTTAATTTAGGGATTAATTTTAATTTTTCCTAACAATTGAAATGTCGCCAAATCATTTATTATATGAACTTAGTGATTATTCCTGATTTTTGACATACAAAAACTCTATAAAAAATTCCTCAGATTTTAAATTCCATGCAAATCCTTAGATTTTTGTCCGTGGATTTTTCCGTGCACTTTGAAATTCCGCGAAATTCCAAGGATTTTTGTTCTATGGAAAATTCCTCAGATTTTAAATTCCATGCAAATCCTTGGATTTTTGTCTGTGGATTTTTCCGTGGACTTTGAAATTTCGCGGATTTTTCAAGGAAATAAGGATTTATTATGAATTTCTCCATAAAAATTAAAATTTATAAAAAATCACACTTTGCGTGACCTATACTTAAATACACACAATAACTAAACATCGCGACATGAAGCATTCAAAGCTGTATGAATGTTTTTTCAAAAGCTTTACAGCAACAAAGATGTTTGAAACATTCACTGGAACTCACCAAAACTTCAAACAGCTCTCGATTTCATTTCATCTCAATTCGTGTATAGATTTTAACCAGGTGCGACGTGTTTGTTGCGGTGCTCTCGCAAGATATTTATATAGACATATTATTTAATAGAGTTTAATCAACCTACATGATCGCGCGACAAGTGTTACAAAAGCACTAAAAATAGCCACATTAGTGGCCAAGAACGGAAAAAAGTCGCGAATAATAAGTGAGAATATTCAATGAAATTCATTAATTGTGCGTAAAATTTATTGTGCAGTGATTGGGTAACAATTCAATCAGATGAAAAAGAAGAAAACATTCCGAGATGAAGTGCAAAATATGATTGTGTGTGATATGTGTCACACTCGCTTTTGGTTTTGGTAGCAACCATCCATATGTGTTGGTGTTATGTAATTTTAATTTAATTGCGCGGCGTCGGTAGCGATCGAAGAGTTTAAATAGTAGAGCAGAAAACTATGAATGAAAAAGTTATTGTAACAACATCGATCATATGGTTATTTTTGATTGGTAGTGGACGCACTGGTCGATTCGCACTCACACAGATTATTC
The DNA here is from genome assembly GCA_038502055.1 of Tanytarsus gracilentus. Lineage (NCBI taxonomy): Eukaryota > Metazoa > Arthropoda > Insecta > Diptera > Chironomidae > Tanytarsus > Tanytarsus gracilentus. The sequence continues at coordinate 591,113 of JAXRKN010000045.1, read as the reverse complement.
ATGAGTCATGCGTGGGAGAATTTAATAATTTATTTTACGTTTAATTTCCTTCAGAAATGTTAATTTTTTGCTCAATAGCAACATGTCAATATATGCACAATATAAGCTCTCTATATTGACATGATTAGGTGTTTCATCATTTTTTAAAGTTTGTTTTTGAAAAGCAAATGAATAGAGACTATTGACAATGTGTGTGGTTTTATGAAAATGAGAATGTCGTAAAATTGTATTTAAGGATTCTTCGAGACTTTGAACCGCTGATGGGTTAAAGAATATTTTAGAGGCTGAAAGAAGTTTCTTTAAAATTTCTTATGCGTTAAGTTTTAAAGAGACAAATTTGATAAATTCATCATGACATGACATAATGCTCACGATCAGTGTAAGAGACACTTATTCGGCCTATTTTAAGATTAAATCGGCGCACCTGAGACTTTTCTCATGAAAAAAAGAAAGATGTTAATATAGATAAACAGACATACTGTCGCACTTCCGAAGTAAATTTTTATGAGCTTTAAACATATTAAAGTCACTTTCAACCATTGTCATTTCAATTTTCGTGATAAAATCCCAGAAATTTTTTCAAGAGATTTGGGTGTAACATAACTTAAAACCTTCCGAATAAAATCTGTCAAATTCCTATGAGGTCATTTAACATTCAATTCATCGTGTTTGCTTTGGAAAAAATTAATTAGCAGACACTAAAATGTCTTTATTCGTCAATTAAAAATGATGACAGTGAGCGGCTAATCGAGGCCGCGTATAACAACTAAAATCAGTCTTATATAAGTTAAATTTATATTTTGCTGGCCTCTCTACGATAAAATTTATTCAAAAACAAAAAAATTATGCAACATTTCTCAGCATATATATATATATGAAACTATATTTAATGGAATTTTTTACAAGAGCAGCATTGTGTCTGGTCGAATGTTGAGCATGAGGTGTGTGTACACGAGAAACAACATAAAATTTAATACTGCTGTCCATATAGCTCACAAAAGCCGTACGCACCGCTGCTGTTTTTCTATTCATAAGAGAAATTTATGCTGAGTAAGTGTGGTGCATCTATTAAGATTTAAGAGAAGTCTCGGCATGGATCAATTGTGTAATTTTCATTCAATAACTGAAAATATTTTTTTAATTAATTGGATCAATCGGTTTAAAATTGAAAGTGAGATTTGGAATTTTTAGAGTTGGTGTTAAGGTGAATATGAAGTCATTAACACGAACATATAGTATTAAATTTCACATCTTCTCTCAACACGGAAAGTCATTGTGATGTAAATTTTTTTTAAGGCCTTTAATAAAATTTTCAATAATTTGCACTTTCAAATGAGAAATCTGTAAATTTTGCAACTCATCTCATTTCTTCTATTGTGTCTCACATTATTTGTCATTATAGTGTCTTCGATTTTAAGAGGAACAGTAGGAAGTGAATGAGGAGATTAATGACTTTAATTGGAAAATATTAATGGCTTTATGCAATAAATATTAGATTGAGTTATAAAAATTGTCCGACTCTCCAAGTGTTTATTAAAAGTCGTGAAATGTAAATTATAAAGATGGACAGAGAGGTGAAAGCTTGAAAGACTTTCTTTAAAAGTTTGATGAGACTAATTTAATTAAAAATATGTTGGCTATATTACGCCATTTTGGAAGATAAAAATTCATTGAATCCAGCCAGCTAAATTACTTTAGTGAACAGCTTCAATTCCTAGTATTACGTATCGAAACCTTCTATGCAAATCTTCAATCCATAAATTCTCAGAATTCGCACATAACCTCAAACAATAAAAATCTGAATCATAAGTTGCGATCACATTCATCGATGCTTTACGACAGTGTCAATGACTAAAAATAACTTTAACAGAGAAAAAAATTAAAATTTCCATATTTAGAGTTTTTATTATTATTCACAGTGTTCAAAAACAGCAGTCGACAGCACTCGAATGTCAATTAATTTTACCTTCAAGTACATTTCATAAATATAGTTGTAAGCACTTATTCTTGTTATATCACTCGACAATGGTCAACGATGCCGTCATGATCCATCCGTTTTTCTCATCACATGCTTATTGTTTGTTTAATTTCATGTAAAGTCACTGCCTTCTCAAGTTCATTGTGCAAAGTATCCACGAAACTCTTTCGCATGTTAATGACGATCATTTTAATGCCGGGAGGGTAAGAAGAGTTCACTTTTCGAAAGAAGCACTAACGAAGTGTTTGTTAAATTTATCAAGGATCATTGAAAATCGTTGACCTAAAACAATTTAAAATTAGAGTTGGCAGGTGCTGCGGAGGTGAAATGTCAAACATCAAAAGAACAACAAAAAAATAATTTTTTTAATTTCATGAAATATCACAATTTCAACTTATAATGTTTGAATATACAACAAGTTAACTAAGAAAAGCAAAATATCTTTAAAAAACGTTGGGTTTATTTAAGAAAATTTCAAAAAAATATTTTTAAACAATTTTATCAATAGTTCTTTTACCAATAAGCTTAATTAAGCATTGTACCCACGGCACCAAAATTGCCATCAGTATTTAAAATGTTGCTGTTAACTGCAGTTTTTTCTTTTTGAAATCTATTAAGAGTAAAGAAACTAATTTAATTGCTAAAAAAATCATTCGAATGTTAAAATTAAAATAATTTAAATTTTTTTCAGCATTTCCATCCCGTTAGAAATTCTGATCAATCATGATAATTATCATTAATTAGTTTCAACATGAACACGTTATGTTGATGATGATTAAAAAGAGCCGAAAAATCTTTAGATTCCCATAAGTTAAAATTACGGGTTACGACTCGTGTGTTTGTGTCATTAAATCGGCCCACAAAATCTTAATAATCATATTTTTTCAGAATTAATTCGAATTGTGAGAATACCAAATAAGGGGCGGATAAAGAAGAAATTTCTTCAGCTCTCAGCATAACATCACACACATGATGATTTCATCGCAAATAAATTCCATCCTCAACATCATTTGAACTACACGCGGTTGCGATGTGAGAGAATGTTTTGAGAGCTGCAAGTCAACAACCAACAACATTATTTCCAACCTTCGAGCTTTCCAACAATCTCAGTCAGTTGTGTTTTACTTTTACTCGTGCAATGATCGTTGCCCGCTTCACGCTCAGTGACTTTTAATAAAAGAAAAATATATAATTTGTATAATTGATCCCATTCGAAGTTAGTGAAAAACTTTTGTAGGTGAACAATTGAAATTTTACTTAAAATTCTAAGAATTCAAATTCATACAAAAATAACAAAATTGCGTCATTGCTTCATTGAATGTGTATTGAATGTACACAGCGCAAGATCGTGTGCTAAGATTGAAAGCAAAAGTCAGAAGAACAAAACCGTGTACGGCAGTATAGCCAACCTGTTTTGCTCTCTCGTAGCCGTCGCGAAATTTTTTTTTAACTTTGTTGTATGTGAGCTTTGTGTAGGTGGGTGTGTGTGAGCGCGCGATCACACTGTATAGTGTTGTTGATGTTAATGCTTATTCTGTTTGGGTTAGAAGATTGTTTTTGTGCTCACAGAAAAAGTCAAAGAATGGAATTTTTAAAATCTCATATTAGCTTAGAGTGCCTTCATCTCAATAACATAACTTACAACACGCTATATTCGCCGAAGGAATTACAACCCATTTTTATGCGGTTGAGAGAGTTTTTTGATCAGAATTTTTGTTTTAAACCTTAAAAAAGATTTTAAAAGTTAAAATCTACATTTCTTGAGAACCCGTTACGCAATCATAGTAGACTAAATACATCACAAACTTACGTGATGATGTTACGTGATGATCATCGCCTCGATCATCATTCTTTGATTTTCTCTTCTTCTTACTTTAATTCTTTTGACGTTTCAGCTCGAGATTTCCGAATGAATGCAATTACGATGATGCATCAACAGCAACAACAAACGATGAACAATTAGTGTAGAGTGGAAAATTGAACATTAAAAAATTTTACCGGAGCGGTGAAAGAAGAATTTTAAAGATCAAATCGTTAAATTATTATAATTAAGTGAAGCGCGAGTGCAAACATGGAATTACCAAAAGGAGCTAAGATTACACATACGGGATTGTTGCAGCACAATAACGATGGAACGACGGAGATACAAAAAATTACGCAAGCTGGATTGGTCGCACGCTCTCCGGAGGGTACTGCGGCCAAAGGTATGAACATTCGCGGCAATGAAGATCTGTGGGTGGAAATTCAAGCAAACACATTTCGTAATTGGGTGAATGAGCATTTGCGAGACGTCGGAATGCAGGTAAGCGGCTGCAAGTTCCCATTTTGAACATTCCTTAAAATTTGCTTCTTGTTGGCTCTCAACCGACAGTTGTTTTCCATTATTGTTCTCATGACGATGTTTGATTATATTCAAATCAAGCGCGCGACCCAATTTACATGAAATTCCATTGAATGAATAGCGAAATGTCTTCATCTCCTACTCTAAACATTTAGCTGACTCGTTTATAAAGATTTAAATAATATTTCTATTTGCTTTGTTGTCGTGGTGATGCTGCAGCATTTTGAGGCTTTTAAAAGACTATGAAAATACCATTTTGTAAAATAAAATTTTTGACATTCAAGGTGTGAGAGCATTAGGTAAAAAATTAAATTAATTCAGGCAGTTTTCATGCTTTATTTATAAAATTTAAATTAATTAATATTTTGTGGAATTGTGTCCAAATATAAAAAACTTCCTTCAAAATATTTGCCAAATATTTCCAGTATAAATTCTAAAAATAATTATTTTCATTAATTTTCAACGACAATCTACATGTTAGACATTAATTTTTTAGATTCCCTGTGAAATTTCCATCCCTTGATCTCATCGCAATAATTTTCGCCACGAAATAATTTGCGGTTAAGCCAGCAGCCGCATCGTCGAAGAAATAAATGAGCGGCTTGAAAAATTGAAATCATTTAATCATGCAGTCAGAGTCAAGGTCAATGGCAGAATAACTGCTGTTGTTGTCTTAGATGATCGCGTTGCGTTTTCTCTCTTTTTTGTGATGATTGATTTTAATTCTTTATTACTAACTCCATGCCCATAATTTATTTACTGCGAAGGTTACCGATTTGTCAGTGGATTTTTGCGATGGAACCGCTCTATGCGTATTAGTAGAGTCACTTCAAAAACGCAAATTGAAACCATCGTGGAATAAAAGGCCACAAAATCAACATCATTATTTGGAGAATGCGACAACTGCCTTAAACGCAATCGGAGCCGATCACATAAAATTGGTGAATATCGGAAATGTTGACATTGTAAACGGAAATCTGAAGCTCATTCTTGGCCTTATATGGTCGCTCATTGTCCGCTATCAAATCGGACGGAGTAAATTTCCACCGAGAAAACTTATGCTGGCATGGCTACAGGCGGCACTTCCTGAGTGTAGAGTTACAAATTTAACATCCGATTGGAACAGTGGTGTGCTATTGTCAGCACTCTTAGATTACTGTGAACCTGGTCTCTTTTCAAATTGGAGATCTCTCGATCCAAATCAATCAGTTAGAAATTGCGAAAATGCCATGAACATTGCACATAGAACTTTTGGTGTGCCGAAAGTTTTAGAGCCTGAATATTTAGCATCGCCATGGCTTGATGAACTCTCAGGAATGACTTATCTATCATACTTTATGAAGCCCGATGGACCCGGCTATAATGCGTCAATGCGATGGGTCAACAGTCAAATCAAAGTGCCAGTTAATAATTTTACCGTAAGTTTTTAATTAATTTTAATTTTAAATTGCAAATTTAATTAATAAATTACTTAGGCTGATTGGAATGATGGAAAAGTCTTTTGTGAGATCATTAAAGGTCTCGGTGGAAATGCGCCGGCACCTGAACGAATGAGTGGAGATCCCGCAATGTGGGAGAGCAATATGAAGAAGGCAATAGATGCGGGAAATCGCTTTGGCATTAAACCAGTGCTTACACCAAAAGACATGACAAGTCCCGATGTTGAACATTTAGCAATTATGGCTTATGCAACGCATCTTCAATGGGTCACTCCACGGGCACCATTACAAGATATGGTTGCGGTACATTTGCAAAGCACAAGTGGACGCGTTGCTGAGCCAACTTATTTCCGCATTGATACTCTGTCGAAGGAGATTGATGTGTCAAAGATGAAAGTTTACGTCGTGGCACCGCACGACAAGGGGGTCGCAACACTTGTCAAATTAAATCAACATGGTGAAGGCACTTTCATCCCAGATATTTATGGCATGCATGAAATTATCGTTGAAATTGGGGATGATCGTCTTGCCGGTCACTTCTTTCGAGTCATGCCTCGATATGTACAAGTTAAGCCTCCGGGGATGGCTCCATGTGCATTGGGAAGTTTAGTTGAAGTTCTCGTGAATGCAACTGGAGCTCCAAAAACGGAAGATATTCTCGTGACAGCTTACTCGCCATCTGGCCGCTCCCTAAAGTGTCCATTGAAAAAAGTAGATGAAGGACACAGTGCCATATTTAAGCCAGACGAGGCTGGTATTTGGGAAATCGCGATTGTCTACCAAGGAAATCATATTCAAGGCAGTCCTTACACCTGTTCCGTTTTTGACCCGAGTGGCGTTTCAGTTCATGGATTGGACGGTGCAATGCCATTTAAGGCACATGCATTCGATATTGATGCACGTGGTGTTGGAGTGTCGGGAGAACTAAATGTCGACATTGTTTGTGAAAAGCGATCAGTTGTTTGTGCCGTTGAAAAGTTGGTCGATAATAAATTCAGAGTTACTTTTATGCCAAGGCAAAATGGTAAACATCGTGTCTATATTTACTTTAATGGCTACGATGTCCGTGGCTCACCATTTATTATGCGAGTTGGAACAAAGGGACGATCCGGAAAGACTCGAAGCAGCCCTAGTCATGACCGACTCCGTTCAGAGAGTCCCTCAATGCATTTTAACTCCTCAATGTTGAGGAATGAAAGTGTCAAACGTGAACTTTATTCTCCTCAAAATAATATGCAAAAATCTGGTTCATACTCTCCACAGTTGTCACCTTCTTATGACGATCGTTATGAAATCAAAACGAGCCGCGAAATTTATTCATCGCCAAGATTGACATCACCCACTCGACTTGGATCGCCTGCGAGAGACTTATATAGTCCAAAATTGGTTGACGATCAACAGCAAGGAAGCAGCGGTGGCTACTCAACAGTATATAAAAGTGAAATAAGGAAGGAAATTCGTCAAAGTCAGAGCCCTTCCCTTGATTTTGGCAGTAGAGATGTGACCGATCTTTATAGTGGTGGAAGGAAAAATATTTCAAAGACAAATTTAACAAAGGACGAGGGACTTTATAGTTCTTCATATTACAGCAAATTAAAGAGCGAAGAACGTAAAACTGAGTCACCGACATTAATGTCAAGTCCTATAAATGTGAGTCAATTTTTTTATTTAAAATTTTCTAAATTAATCAATTTTAAATTTCAGATGCGTTCAAGCCCAATTGTTCGAAGTCCCCTGACAGTCAACACGAGCACTTACGATAGACGAGCTGCTAGTCCAAGAAATTTTAATTTTACCTCATCGCCATCGCCAAGATTAATTAGTGAGTCACCAGTTCGAACATTATTGAATACTTCAACATCATCAAACTCGAAAATAAATTCAGAAACTTATCGAGTGAAAGAGACTCAACACACTTATCGCTCATCGATCAACAACCAGAGTGCTAGTCCAATTCCAACCTATAAGCCATCAATTGAAAACTCCATCGATTACTCCTCGAATGTTTCACCGACAAAAATGGGAGCTTCTCGTCGTGACAGTTGGGATGTGTTAAACAAGACAAAACACATGTTCTCGAACAACTCGCTTGAGTCACTGGCGAAATTAACCGAGGAACAACTGGACACTAATCTGTCATATCGGACAGCTGTTGACAGTGAAACTCACACGAACACACAATATAATAAATTTTTATTGTCAGATGCATCTTATAAGGAGCGAAATGAAAAATTTGTATCGAAAACAAACACGAACGATTATGGATATTTATCGTCATCGAAATTTATGCCGATTGATGAGGATGTTGAGGGTGCGAAAGCAATTCGAGTCAGCAATAAACCGGATGGATACTTGGGGCAGCCTTTTGAGTTTGAGAGTAAGTTGAAATTTATTTATAAAAACCGTTAAATTTCAAAAAATTATTATTTTAGTCGATGGAAGTCGCGCTGGCTCAGGAAATCTTGAAATCCTAGTCAATGGAGGTCGAGTGACATCTTCAGTTCGTGCACTCGGTGGACAACGATTTGTTGCAAGTTTTACACCTCATGAAACCGGCATTCACACCGTTCAAATTACATTCAATGGAGAAACCGTACCTGGTAAGTTGACTAGATTTTATGACGGCCGTCTGTACAAGATGTTCACCTGTAGTTGTGTTCGCTCTCTGTGTTTACTTTTTTCTCTTTCTTCACTCTTTTTCTCTTTTCTAACCCCAAACAACACTCATGAGCGAGAAGAGAAACTCAACAGTTGAGTGTTCGTTTGGATTTCATTACGATCGGATCGTTTTCAGTGTTCGCTCTCGAGTCGCTTTAATTCTTTCACCTCACACAGCAGAAGAGAAGAAGAAAGGCTTTGTGAAGGCAATAAAAGAAGAATTTCTTTAATACAGAAAAATATATTTATATACATAAGGTGTGTGTAGCCATCTTTAAAGCGATGACGTGACATTTTTATTCTTGTCTGTGCAGATTTTGGCGACTGATAAAGTATTTTTCCGACGATAGTTGTGTAACTTTTATTATAAGCTCTAATTACACGCTTGAGCGTGTAGCTATATTTTGAATATATTTAAAAAAGAAAAAAGTTAATAGCCGAGTGCAATTAGCTCAAGAACTGTGTGATTTCATTCATAGTCATACAATAGCAGTGAGCTGTGCATGAAGTGAAAACTAAAATAAAAGAGTTGATTAAAAAAGAAGAAGAAAAAGGTGTAAAGGTATGCGCTTTGAAGCCATTTCCTCTCCACGACTCAATAAGAGCTGATATGAATACATTTGTGCTATTGGTACATTCACATTTGACACACATTCCTCACAGACTCCCCGAAAAAAAATTATTCAAAAGAAAACGGCAAGCGAAAAGATGAAAATTAAAGAAAGTGAGCGCATACATGCAATGATGATGTTTTTTTGTGTGATGTTAATTTAAATGTATAGTTTCCAAAGAACTAGTTTTTTTATTGAACTGACTTAATTTGTTTTGTTTCATTTGTGTGTCCACTCGCAAAATGCGACGATAATCTTTCGAAATAAAAGCAGAAAACTTTCACCAGGGAGAAAAGTTTTATAATTTTTAAAATGAAAAGAGTTTTGTTAATTTTCTGTGATTTTAAATTACCAAAGTAAAAATTTCATATTTTTTAATAATTCTATCCTGATTTTATATTTTATTTTCAATCAAGTTTAATGTTTTTCTTTCATAAAATTAATTTTTAAAAGATAATAAATTAATTTTTGCAAACTCCCCTTCACCATCATCAACCATATGCACAAATTTCCCAGAATTCACATGCATTCCAGCAATGTAGTGTGCAAAAAGAAACAATTGAGACGGTCAGAGACTGCATTTTCTTTCTTCTCTTTACAATGCGGTGAAAGTGTAAAGAGAGAAAAATTTCGTTTTCATTATTCACAATCGATAAGCGATTAAATTACACCTTGTGTGTGTGAATATATAAGGTATCAGTGATGTATAATTAATTACACACATTGCGTTTATGAAAACTTCTTATTATCTGCGTCACTCGTGAGGTTTATTTGAGATTGAGGCATTTTTCATGTGAGAATATGAAGTTTTTATTATTTGTTGAGGTTAAAATTTCCTCACGCATGTGAAAGGAAGTGAATTAAATGCACTCTGTTAGTAAATGCTTTTATAAAATTTCACTTTTTTAACAATTAAATTTTCCAATTTATATAAAAGTTAATAAGTCAAGGTCAATAAAATTCGAACCTCCAAAAAATTCAACGACCCACTGACTTTTCACCTTTTCAAATTGTTTAATAGCAAAAATTTCTCCATGCCACCAGTTGGTTGTGTGTAAGCAACAGGAATTCGAAGAATGATGACTTTTACAGTTTTTCAATCTGTTTAAGTCTTCCCGAAAAACTGGTTCTTGTATCACTCGCTCGCTCACACAACAGAAACATCTGATTTGATAGATGCATTAAATTGGTTTGAAACCTAAGCGAGCATTTACAGGTTTCAACCGTTGTCCGTCAAGTTTTGCGAGTACATTTAAGATTGAAGCGCAATGAAATAGAGTCAAGGGCCAGAAGGCAAGTCGATCTGCTTAACACGGAGAAGCTTTCTTTCTGTAATTTGCAAACACAGCTTAACAACAATAGATCTCATTACTGAGCGAGACAATAGAACTCAATGCGGGTAATAACAGCAAACCCAAAACAAAAACAATTTTTTCCATAGCAATTTAGAAAGTTTAGAAGTGTATAGAGGAATTTTAGAGACAATTAAAGAACAAAATTCGGTCTCATTAAAGTTTAATTATCTCAAAATTGAGCTCATCATTGAAATTTTTAGTGTGTGTAAATTTACAAGTCGCAAGGGTAGACATATGAAAAGTGTATATTAATTGAAATTTTCAATTTTTGAATTAAAATAGTACTTGAATTAAAATTTTATAAAATGAGAAATTATAGGTAATTTAAAATATTTTATTTTCAAAAACTCCAAAAACCAAGTCATTCATTGCCAATGCAATGCCAAAATACTCAAAAAGTAAAAACTGCTTATTATATTAATAACTTAAGTTATTTTTACGCTTCAGTTGCATTTTTCAATTCAACATTGAAAATTTAATGACACGATAAAGAAGGAAAAATGCGAAGCTAATTAGGTTCTTTATGCCTTCATTAATTGTGTACGTGGCTAATTAATGGACTCTGCAAGCTATGCAATTTTCTTGTTATGTAAGAACAAGATTATAGATTTGAATGGAAACATTTAAGATGATTGTGATGATTGAAGCTGTGAATAAATTGGCACTTTATAAGTACAGTTTTGATTAGAGGATGTTGATAGATGATGAGCGATACATGATAAATCGACTAAGATAATTTATGAAAATCATTAATCATTTGATCTAAATCGAATCTCAAATGGAAATTTTGATTAATTTTCATAAAAACTTTTGCGTGATTTTTTAATTAAAAAATTTCCAAGCGTCTTTTAATAGCAAAATTAAATAAACAGAACTTCCGTTATATTCTTTACCACTTTTAGAATTTCCTCGACTCTTCCTGATTCTCTTGTTTTAGAATTCCTATAAACTCATTAAGAAATTTAAAATGTTAGTTTACATTAAAACTTGATCACATGCATTACGACATCATTTAACTCCTGCGTCAGCAGTTAAACGAGTTTCTTAGTGAGTAACTTTATTATCAACATAATTTTTAATTGCATTCAATTAACATCTATTCACAAGAATGATCATTATCGCTCTTAATTATTATCTTATGAGCATAAATCAAGCCATACTATAAAATCAGACGTTATTCATATCACCTTGAGCTTGAAATAGCTTCTGTTACGTCAAAATATCTTTCTATCCGCTGCTGCTCACTCGCCATAACAGATTTTCTCAATCGATTATAAATTCTTATAACTTCCTCAAAAAACATTTCTCTCAGTTTCTGAAATCTCAATACAATCGACGAGTGATGCAATCGAGGAGTTTTAAAGAGATAAATTTTCCACATCAATACACAGCTGGATGCTAAAAAAGAATCGATGAAATTTGTCTTTGATATTTACAGTTAAGCGTTTGCATGGTAAAATCTAAAATGGCATTCGATAACTGGGAGCGTTTGGGTGGGATATGAATTTTATAGTGAGACTTTTAGAAATTCAATTTTTATAAAAGAAGAAGTGATGGCATTGTGTGTGCATCGAATTAAACTTTTTAAAAATTATTTTATCGAGTATATTGCACAAAGAAATTTCAGAATCGCTATAAATGCAATTACTCATGATTATGCAATTCAATTTTAAATACTTTCTAGCAATGCTCGCTACTGTATCGTTCAATGATTCATGCAAATTAAGTGTAATAAATACATGTCGAATTACTCAAAAATATCGTGCAATAATTCAGCGAGTTTAAATGGTGAATCAACAAAACAAGACCGGGCATTGCATTGGTGTGTAAAAAAAAGTTGATTGACGAAGATCAATTAGCAGCAATCAAAACAACATCAAGAGTAAAAAGTTTATTGCCAACACAGACAGACGAAAAAAATAATAATTGATTATGTTGTGCACTAGAAGGAAAGAGAAAGTGCCATAAAATTATGATTTTCGATTTCATTTCATTTAAACTTCCTGTGCTCTGTCGCTCACACTAAAGCTGTTAACAACTTTTTTGTGTGTTTTAGGCTCACCCTGGCACATTGACATCATGCCCTCATCCCCAGGAATAACTGCACTTGGTGAATCAACACGTCTTGTGCCTGCCAATCAATCGGCGGTTTTTGAGATTCTGCCGTCTCCTGGAACGTCCTTAAGGGCGTCTGATTGTGTTGCGACTGTGCTTTCACCTAGTAAAAGTAAAGTCAATGCCCGAATCACCAACGAGACGGCAAATGGTGCTATGCGCATCGAATTCACGCCCAAAGAAGTAGGAACGCATATCGTTGAGGCCTCAATTGGCGGAACGAAACTTATTGGTGGTCCGTTGATTGCAAAAGTATACGATGCGGGTCTCATACAAGTGACTGATGTCAACAATGGAATTGTTGGTCAAGCATGTCAATTTCGAGTCGATGCATCGGCAGCGGGCGAGGGTCAATTAGAAATTTCCATAAATGAAGGCGAAGTACCGAATCATGTTCAAGTTGTCGGCGGTGGAAGGTGTCTAGTGTCATTTACACCCGAGCAACCCAAACCACATCTTATTGACATCAAATTTAATGGAGAGACCGTCGATGGATGTCCATTTGTTTGTCAAATTGCAGATACGAGTCGAGTGACTCTAAATCTCTCAAATCTTGAACTGATTTCAGTAAATCATCCTGCCACATTTTTAATTACTGTAAGTTTAAAATTTGATTGATGTTCATATAGTTAACAAACTTTTTATGTCTCTTTAGGTAAATGGAGGCGGAGCCGCAGAGTTGGCAGTGAGCGTGAGAAGCACGCAAGGTGAATTGCCTGTGCGAGTAACAGGCAACATTCATTCAGGGTTCACTGCCGAATTTACACCGATCCACGTTGGAGCACACACAATAAACGTCGACTATAATGGTTATCCCGTACATGTAAGAAGTTTCTTACAATCAATTCAAAATATTTTTTTCATGTCATATTTTTTCTAGGGCACTCCATTTGTTTCAAAGTCGTACGACGCCAAGAAAGTTTCAGTTGGAGCAGTCACAAAAGGATCTGTAGGACGTCCCGTTCAATTCACAGTCGATGCTCATGAAGCGGGAGAGGGAAATTTGGAAATCACAATCTCAGCTAAAGGCCATAACATTCCAACACAAGTACATCCGCAAGGAAATGCTAAGTGAGTTCGAAAAAAATTAAAAGTGAAGAGTTTAACTAATTATTTCTTTAGATTCGCCGTTTCGTTTGTACCTGCTGAAGCCTGTGAACACGTTATCAATGTATCATTTAACAAAATGCCAGTTCCAGGCTGTCCCATTAACGTTCAAGTTAGTGGAAATGCTTCTGGACCTCAAGTTTCACTTAATGGCCCAGGACCAGTACACACACCAAATTCCCTCATGATCAACAACCATGGCGGACGGCTAGAGGATATTGAAGTAAATGTTGAAGGTAAAAGCTCGAATTTGTAGATAAAAGCTGTAAATTACTTCTTTGGTTGTATACCATGCACGGTTCTTATCTCCTTCCCTGTATCTATGAGATTTTCAACTATTTTCTGTTTTCTAAATTGACAAACTTTATTTTTTGGCGATTCATCCTTTCATGGCTTAAAATATTAGAAGAATCCTCACCGTTGTACATTTATCTCCTTTTATATCTTTTGTAAATTTTATTTCAGGACGACGATGACTTTTGAACTAGACTTTTCAAAAAAAGAAACTTGCAAAAAAATTAAATAAAACTTTCAACTAAAATTTTTAACGCCATGGAACTTGTTATTCTACTAACAACTTGTTAATCACATTAATGGGTTAAAAAAGAGTTGTCTTTTGTAAATAATGACAGCAATTTGATTAACATTCACTCGTGACTTATTTTTAACAACATTCCACAAGTTGAATTCTTAATTCCTTATTTTTTGTTACCAATTTTTTTAAAAAGTTTAATTTTAACTAGAGTTTAATAAAAATTAATTTTAGAATTTTATAAAATAGAGTTTTATACTAAAAATGCTTAAGGTGTTACCAGCATGCTCTATACAAATTACTGACTTATATTTTCATAAATTCACACAATTTTGGTATACAACTTTTTCAATTTATTTCGTGCCATAACAATCGCTTTTAAATTTTTTAAACTTTTCTTCTTCTTTCTTTCACTATCTGAATTTTGCTAAATAATCGAACAACACACAAACACAAATACACGCAAAATTAAATTATGCTAACCTGAAATATTAAAAATATTTTCCTGGACATGACTAAACGAAAATATAAAAGGACCCACTGGTCACTCAATTCCTGCTCAAGTTCTTCAGACATCGGAGGGTGTCTTCAAAGCTGAATTTGTTCCCAGAGCGGTAGGCGAACATCGAGTCAACGTAACGGTACAAGGAAAGCCAACAGCGGGAAGTCCATATTCAGCTAAGGTTTGACTCGCATAATTTTAATTTAATATGTTCATTTAAAATATTTATAAAGGTTTACGACGTCAATGCCATCAAAGTTAAAAATGTCACAAGTGGAACTGTTGGTCGAGCAGTGACATTTTTAGTTGAGACAGCTTCGGCGGGACCAGGAAACTTGGAAGTAACAGTTAATGATGGTAGAGTTCCAACGTCAGCACAAGCTCAAGGGCTTCACACTTATGCAATTTCCTTCACACCACGAGATGCTCAAAATCATACTGTTGAGTTGCGATTTAATGGTCAAGATGTGCCTGGAAGTCCGTTTACGTGCAAAGTAAATTATTTTAAATTAATTTAGAAATTAATATCTGAAGCATTTTTTTTAAGATTTTATCAGCAGCAAGAATTCTTGGTATTGAGACACTCGACAAGGTCGAAGTCGACAGTTTCTTTGAATTTTTTGTGGAATCGAATGTTGAACCAGAAGCTGAAATTTTAGGACCAGCCAGACGTATTGTGCCTGTATCTGTTGAAGAAGTTCTCAATAGAAATGGCTACAAGATTAAATTTAAACCAACTGATGTTGGTGATCATTCTGTGGAAGTTCGTTTGCCTGGCAACGGTGGACATGTTGAGGGAAGCCCATTCTTACTAAAAGCATACTCAGCTGAAAAAGTTGTCGTAACTGATATCAAGAATGGAATTGTTGGAAAGAGCGTTAGTTTTAGCATTAATGCATCGCAAGCTGGAGCTGGCAATCTTGAGATAATTGTTGCTGTGGGTGGAAAAAATGTTCCTAATTTTGTTACATCAGAAGGAAATGCTCGATTTAAAGTAAATTTTAAACCAACGGAAGCAGCTAAACATTCTCTATCAGTTCGTTTTAATGGGCATCCAGTTCCCGGAAGTCCATTCACATGCAATATTGCATCACAGCCAATGTCATTAATGAAAGCAATGGCAAGTGGAGAAGCCCTAAGACAAGCTCGAGTAAATTCAGAAAATGTTTTTGAAATCGAAGGACTTGATGGAATTGAACCTCAAATTTATATTACAAGTCCTGCTGGCGATAATCTTGAATGCAAACTTTCAATGCGCGACGAAGTTTGGCTTATTGATTTTATGCCTATAATTGTTGGCCGTCATTTGATTAGTGTGTCGAGTGGAGAACAGCACATTGCCGGTTCCCCTTTCAGCTGCAATGTTTTTGATGTCTCACGTGTTGCAATAAGCGGACTCGAGCAAATATCTCCGGCTTCGTTAGGAATTCCAATCACATTTTCAGTTGATGCGGCCGGAGCTGGAGAGGGCACATTAGAGCTTGTTGTCTCGACTGCTAACAATACAGTCAAAGCTGAGGTAAATTAAAAATTAAAAAACAAATGATTAGTTAATCAATATAAATATTTAAATACAGGTAACAGCATGCGCTCGTGGGCTTTATGATGTCACATTCGTTCCGCAAACAGCAGAAGCACATTACGTCAATATAACATTTAATGATATTTCAATAGATGGAAATCCATTTAAGGTGAGTTCAAACAGTTGTTTTAATGATTTTAGTTTTGTTTCTTAATTGGAAAAATATTTAATTTAAGGTTGATATTGAGCAAAACATCCAGAACGTTCAAGCAGGAAATCCAGTGATTGTTGATTTAATTGGAGATGATTATATTTTAGAAGTTATCGGACCAACTCAAAAACTCATTCCTTACGCCACGCTCGGTAAGCGAAAAGCTGAATTCAAAACTATCGAAATTGGAAGTTACACAATTCGATTTGTTGAGCGTGAAACAAGTAGTGTCGTCAGCACCAGAAACATCAATGTCTTTAACTCATCAATGGTTAAAATCGTGGAAGTGGGACAAGCTAACTGCAATCAACCAGCGACAATTGTTATGTCTGTTGCCGATGCAGGAATTGGAACTTTATCAGCACTTGTTAAATGTGGTGCCCTTGAGGTGTCTCATTCAATTCGTCAGTCTAAGAATTCATTGTGGGAAGTTGTCTATCATCCAACAAGAATTGCTCCCCATAAAGTGACACTCATGTATAATGGCATTCCCATTTCCACTAAACCTATTGAAATAATTGTCATGCCAGCAACAACTGGAAAAGAAATTTGTGTTCATGGACTTGGACTTTATCAAGCAAGAGTTGGCAAAACAACTTCATTTGCAATTGACACCAATGGACGGCCAGCCCGTGAGTTTGATGTTGTTATTTCTGCTCCGGGAGGACAAGCATTGCCCGTAAGATGTTATCAAACTAAAGGCGGACATTTACAAGCAGAATTCACCGTTCAAAAAATAGGAAAATGCAAAATTGAAGTTTTACATAATTCAAAGCCCCTAGCTGGCAGTCCATACATTTGTGAAGCATATGACTCAACAAAAGTCAGTTTAATGAATATCCCAAAGTCAGGACTTTCAATTGGCCAAACAGTTTCGTTCGTGCTTAATACAAAAGAAGCGGGTGAAGCCGATGTCGATGTTTCACTTTTATCGCCGACGGGTCAAAATGTGCCAGTTGCAGTTTTAAGCAAAGGAGAAAATCAAAAAATTGTTGAATTTGTACCAAACATCTCCGGTCATTATAAATGTATTGTTCTTTATGGAGGTGAACAAATTCAAATGCCAATTACATTCGCTGTTGCCGCATCAACGACAAAATCTGATGTAAGAGCAATTGGAAATGGATTAGAAGTTGCTCATCGTGGCAAAGAAACGTCTTTCAGCGTCTATTGCCCAGCACCACCGAGCGTGCAGATTGAACATGTTGAAGGTAAGGGAGAAAGAATTGAGCCTAGAATCAAACTTATCGGAAACAATGAGTGGAGAATTAGCTATGCAATTTTGTCTGTTGGACGCTATGAAATAAGAGCAAGTTGCCCAAATCGTGGACCATTGCCGGGATCACCATGGAGTGTATCTTGTGTTGATAGCACTAAGGTTATTCCAACAACAGGATGGAGTTCATTTTTAGATAATGATGGACGACTTGCTGTCCCAGCAAAAATAACACTTGAAACACAAGATGCAGGACCCGGAGATTTAGTTTGCACTGTCGATGGAAATGAACTTAATACTGAAAAGTTGTCTGATGGTAAAATCAAAGTTTACATTCCATCTGAAAATCTAACTGTTGGTGAGCATGATTTTGATTTATCGTGGAGTGGAATGTCCATTTCACAATGTCCAGTAACTGCTTTTGTGACATCTCAACAAGCAGCCGATAAAGTAAGTCTAACAGGTCGAGGTTTATCAACCGCTCAACTTGGAGAAGCAGCTCACTTTACAATTGATGCTTCACAAGTGTCTCCTCCAGGTGGAAAACCTGAGGTTTTAGTAAATTATCAAGATGGCATGACACTTTCAGTTACTCTCAATCAACCGCGGACAGAGGAACCAATTTGGCTAGCTTCATATACTCCCACAAAATCAGCGCAAGGTCCATTAAGTCTTACAGTAAAATGGGGCGGAAGAGTTATTAAGGGATGCCCATTCAATATCACTGTGGGTTCTTCAGTTGATGCCAGTAAAGTTAAATGCAGCGGTGAAGGTTTGAAGCAGGGTGTGGTTGGCCAACAAATAAAGTCATGGTTGGACACGAGAAGAGCGGGACCAGGTGAACTTACGGCACATTGCACAGGTCCCCGAAAAGTGGCCTATTGTGAGCTTTACGATCACGGAGATGCTACATTCACTCTCAATATTAAGCCACAAGAACCCGGAAAACATTTATTGACAATAAAATATGGAGGACAACATGTTCCTGGCTCACCATTCGCATTACGTGTTGTTGGTGCTCCTGATGCCAGTAAAGTTCGTGTTTATGGTCCAGGTATTGAGCACGGTGTCCTTGCCACATTCCAATCACGTTTTATTTGTGACACACGCGGTGCCGGAGCTGGACAATTGACAGTTCGCGTGCGAGGGCCAAAAGGAGCATTCAGAGTCGAAATGCAGCGTGAATCTCAAAAAGATCGCACTATTTTATGCAAGGTGAGATGAATATCTTTTTGAATAATGAAACATTAAGTAAAAAATATTTTTTACAGTACGATCCAACCGAGCCAGGTGACTATCGTGTAGAGGTACGATGGGCAGGCGAACTGGTACCCGGTTCACCATTCCCCGTCATGATTTTTGATACTCAGGAAGAATTGCGACGTTTTTTAGCCATTGCACCATAAAAAATTTACTTAATGAACAATTTTATGCTTCCAATTCGTACCTAATTTAAAATCTCAAGGTTTTGGTTGCCTTGAAATTCACATCTGAAAATTTTTAACTTCATTCACAATTTTTTCCGTGGACATCGAAATATTTAACACAATTTATCTTAAATGTTTAATTAATTTATAAATGAAATTTTTGCAACTTTTTGACGAGCAAATTTAAGATTTTAAAAAAATTATTTTTACTATAATATATAATAAAGATCTAATTTGATTAACAAAAGAAATTGAGTTTTTTTAAATAGCCGAAGTCTTCAGCTGTCGTCGATTGAATGAGTGCGACGGTATGCGACGCTTTAAGGTCAAGGCGTTTCGCGATTCTCTCTCTCAAATACTATATAATTTACTCATCACATTGTCGAAGAAGCCAGTTTTGTGTTGTCTTATCTCACGTAAACAGTCAATCTCGAGATCGTAAAGAGCTTTTTATCGAGATAAAAACATAATGAAAATTCTTTTCGTGATAATTTTTATAAATGTCTTCGTGTGTAATGCACTAGGAGCAAGCAAACCTGTTGCTAAGCCACTTGCATTTCGTGAAGCACTTGAGGAAGACGAAGTGTGTCCGTATCATTACTGTCCGAGTCTAAAATTTGTTTGTGCGTTTGATGGCAAGAAGTTTCAATATTTTCGCAACAAATGCTACATGTTGTGGCACAACTATTGCTTCCGGGGGAGTAAGTTAACAGTGAAATTCACTGTTTATATGCTAGTCTACTTCTTATCATGTTTCTAACCTAAAACTCTCCTTTTTAGAATTCAAAGAGACAAAGAACATACGAGGATGTATTGATTAAGATAAATCGTGATTAATTATGAGTCACACAATAAATAAATGTTAAATGTATGAAGTTTTATTTTGAATTAAAAATAACGGTTGCAAAAAGTTTAAACAATTTTATGGAATTGAATATTTTTTAGACGTTACAAAAGTTTTTATCATTCATGAGGAGAAAATCGTCTCATTGTTAACTTATTTTATAAGAAATTATTTTGAAAATTTCGCCGTCAGAAATTTCAACAAAATTAAGAAACCTCCAAAAATTCTGTAGCTCCATAAGTAGGATCGTGTACCTAGCAAAGTTTTGACCAATAATCTCATAATATCATGCTGAATTATGCTGAAATCACATTTTTATTAGTCTGAAATTTAAAGCGGTCTCATATGCAGTTTAACAGAATTAATCCGCTTAAAGGGTCACCATAACAACATTTTTGCTTTCTCAAAATAAGAATCACACGAGTATCAGAGAAAGCAAAAGGGAAGCACAAATTTTTTTTATAAGCTTTTAAGCTTATCATTTTTTGTAAAACGGTTGAAATAGCTTTAATTTCTCATTTTTACTATTTCACCACACATGATAACACTTGGTTCGGAATCTCTCCCTTCTCGATGAACTATTGTGTCAAAGATTTTATTCCTTGCAAAGTGAAGAACAAAAGCTGCACCCGTTGAGCTGTTTGTCTCAGAGATTGAAGTAAAATATTGCCATGAAGTTGTTTCAGTTGATTTTTCTTAAACTTTGTAGATTTTGTGATATAAAAAAAGTTGTTGAAAAACAGTCAAAAATTAAAATTTGTACAATTGATTTTTGAAAAAAATTCGAACTTTGAAAAATCTAAAAGCTTTTAAATTTCATCATAAAATCCAAGAATACATTTTTCTGTTCTGATAAATAGTCTCCTTCTTTTCCTTACTTTTCTTCTACCTTCTATTCCTGGACGCAATCCGCTCGTAAAAAGCAACGAAGAAATCATCATAAATTAAATGTCAGTGCGATTTAAAAGCTCTCAGAGTGAATAAAGGCGAACTCTATCGATATGGACTTTCTTTGTGGAGCTTTGTGTGTGTACTCAACGACACTGAGACAAAAAACTAAAAAGAAGTTGAAACATAAAAATTTTCCCTCTCGAAGAACATTCTGTTCACAATTGGCAAATGGACTTGGATTTTATTTCATTTCTCTTCTTATTTTTTTCTCAATTCTATTTCAGTTAAGTGAAGAAAAAAAAAATTTAAAGTACAATGTGCAGTGAGTCGAGATTCTCATTTTGAGCCACTGATTTTCGTGAAAACGTTGCATAAGTAGTTTGTTCATTTTCAGAATGAACGAAAGTGCATTCATCGCAATTTTTTGGACTGAAATTCGGTTGATGATGAGAAACTCTGAAAGGGGGTTGAAAACTCTTAGATTTTTACATTCGTGGAATGATTTTTAATATCTTAAAAAATTACAAATCTTGTCCCAATTTTCCCTCTCAAAAATCTCAACGTGGAAGTAAAAGTTTTATCCAATGCCCAAAATGCTTTTTGAAAAGAATCAACTAAGGAGAACGAATGAAAAAATTCTTCTTGGCAAATGATTTTTCATTAAACTTTCTTTCGTGAAGAGAAAGTCTAAAAATGCGGGTGCAGAAAAAGTTTCTTTAACTCACCCACCCCTGCTCTGGGGTTAGAAGAGAGAGAGAGAGAGAGAGAGAACTTTTTCAAACATAGAAAAATTTAGCGAAGGAGAAAAAGTGTAGGAAAGAGGTGTGAGGTCACTTGTGGACGTTTCTTTTAGTGAAACACAAATAAAGCATTAAAATCTAATGAAAACTTTCTTTTTTCACTCGTTCTTTGCTATTTTCCACACTGACACTCTACAAGGTTATATAAAAAGCTTTCATCGTAATACGAAACAACATTGGCAATGAAGTCGCTCAAGGAATGAAATTAAATTAAGTTATAGAGTATGGTGATGATGATTTCATTAGTTTTTTTTAAAGAAAGAAACCAAAAAATATGAAGAAAATTCATTTAGAAAATATTCTTCAGAATTTTAATGGTAATAATTTTCTCAGAAATTACAAGGGCTGAGAACATAGAGGTAGGTGGGCCCGTCAAGACCCGTGAAGGCCCGTCAAAACTCAGAAAATTTAAAGTATAGAGAATGAAAGACATATCAAAAAAAATTACTTACAAGTATAATTTTTTGTAAAAACAAATATTTTTTCTGTTTTTAAGGTCCACAATATATTGATGTTCTCAGCCCTGGAGAAATTAGAGGAGTGAAAAAAGGCAATTACATGAAAATTTTAATAACTTTTCATAAGTAGAGCAGGTTTTTTATCGAATACGTCGATAATTTTTTATTTGACAATAATAATTTTAACGTGAAAATTTTAACGAACGAAAATAAATAATTTATTTGCTCTATAAAAAACTTTAAACTATGACACTAGAACACACTAAGCCAATAGTCAACTAATTTTTCATCGTGCTGCTGAATTCCAAGCACTTTTTTAAGCTTCGATAAATCATCGTGCTGATGAGAAAGACAAATGACTTTGTTTTTCCACTCTTCCATTAGCGCATTAATGAATTTATTCATGGTGACATTTGAAAAGAGCTTCTCATCAACGGCATAAATTATTTTAGTCATGAGGGCTGGAATCTTATGAGGAAGATCAATTGGACATTTTACTAGCGTTGGCACGTGTTGATTGTCATCAAGAAATTCTACGCGACAAACGTTGTTGTGCGGAATGATTACATCCGATGAAGGAAGCGATAAGATTTTACATTTATTTGCGGCGATATATTTGGGCGACTCGATAACAAGCCGATGAAATGCTTGAGGTAAAAAGTCTTTAAAATACTTATAGAAATCATTGTTCGGTCCTCTTATTACAATTTGAATTCCAACTAAGCTGCAGTAGAGAAGTTGATTAAACCCATTTTTGCTGACTTGTTTTAAATTTCTCAAACTATATTCGTTATCGTACAGCATGGCGTCACTGTCAGGATGTGAGTGAAAATTCTGCATCATAAAATCTTCCTTATCGATACTTATGAATGCAAAGCCATCAGTACCCGAGTCTTTAAGAAATGCTGGCAGTGATGGTGAGCCGAGTGTTAAAACTTCTGTAAAGTATCGAGCTCCAGCCCAAAGAATCCATGAAAAGAGTGAGTGGAGATGAGCGAAAATGTGCTGCTCACCAACAAGTTCTCTTAACGATCTCGGTGGTATATCAGAAGCTTTTCCTGAATTTAATCGTTCAGCCCTTTGCGAAAATTGCTTTTGATCAGTTTCATATATTTTTTGAGCGCTATCCTGAATTTGCTTAGCAATTTCTTTAATATTGCTTGTTAGAAACGGCTGAGTGTTTAGTAAGAACATTTTGTCACGCATGACAACGACAATTGAGTAATTTTTCTCAAACCCTCTAGCAAGTGAATCCTTTACTTTAAAAGTGTAGCATAAAGAATTCAAACGTGCATCACCGAAGTAGACAAGTCCTTCTTGACTATTAGCCGATACCTGTGTAAAAAATTAAATTATTAAACATTTTTCAAATGCTTAACTTTTAAGTTTTACCTCACAGAGACTTTTTAAAGCCGTTTGTTTTAGTGAGTTCTGATTTTCTTTTCCAAAAATACTTTTTTCGCTGCTCACAAACATAATTGAACTGTCTTTATCCTGACTCATAAACACCGTATTTCCTATTGACGTACATGCTTCACATAAGTGCGATGAATTTCCTGAAGATGTTCCATTGTTGTTGCAATTGTTGGTATTATTGTTAGTTAACAATGACTTATCGCGTATCGTTTGAGTGGAGAAAATTGTCTGTGGCCCGTGTACTTCACAAAAGTGATTTAAAATTATAATCGCGTTCATTCAACTTGAAAAATTTAAATTGAAAATTTCAACAAAAAAGAATAAACAATTAAGTCTAATAAAAAAAATAATATGCATCATTGACTTGGATTATTGAAGCTTTAAAAATTAAAAAACCGTTACACTTGTTTATCACGGCTTTATTCTATATGAGTGATAAAATTAAATAAAATTATGCTACAAATTGCCATAAAAGATAAAAATAAGAAGAATAACGGTAAAGGTTACAATATTAAGAAATGTGTCATTACATAAATTACGAAAAGCACTAAAAAGTAAACCTAAATTTTCTTAAAGGAAGCCATAGAAAGCACATGCGAAAAAATTATAAATCAAAGGAAGAAGAGAATTCCTTGAATGTTAAATGAGATAATTAAAATTTAATTAACATGGAATAATAGACAAGTCGTGTACCATCTCGCTTCATAATGAGATACACATCTGTAGCGTGTTTGCCCCTCCATGTGTGCTTAACGATGACTTCTCTAAATAGCAGGAAAATTTCCTTTGATCTGAGCGTGTCTAGCATATAGCATCGCATGTTAGAAACGTGAAAACAACTTTTTCGTGTTTCAAATTTTTTTGACTTCTTCCTTCATCTCTTGATTATCTTTGATAAACTTGAAAAGTATTTTGAAGGGATATAAAACACGTACAACGTGTCTTACATTAAATGATTTTCACATTTTACATTTTCTCTTCTATCACAAGCAAACATTCATTAACCAATCAAATATTGACATGATCTTAAGAAATTAATTATGCTTTGCTTTTATAAACGTTACATTTTCACATCATGCATCACCTTAAATTTTCAAAAACATGCAGACGAGAGAATATTTCAATATTTTATGATGTGAAAATTTCTGTCGGAGGCAAAGCATTCCATAATTAAGAAGGAGTTGATATTTTTAAAGCCTTTAAATTCCCTTTGTCACACTTTAAACGTATTTAATAACTTTGGCACCAAATCTTGCCTTTAGGTCAAGGTAATAAAAACTCGTTCAGTTTCAAAATGCCGACAAGTTCATAACTCCATGCTTTCACTGAAACTTTTAAAGCATCTTAAGAAAGTTTTACAATTTTTTTAAAAAATTTCCTCCTCAAAAAATCCTTCTCAAATAAAAGTTGCTCTGAATCTGCTCTTCATTTTATCATGTAAAAAATTAATTCCATAAAATGTTGACGAGTCACTATCAGCGTGTAGTTTATTGTTACTCGAAAAGCCATCAGCAATGTTGTGATTATGTCTCGATGTTTTCAACATATATAGTATAGAGACTTTCACTCAAAGCATCACATATGTGTGTTCAAACTCATTCATAGTGTATTTAGTTCGTGGCATATGGTTAAAGTTTTTCTCCCATGTAACAAGCATACACACATATTCATGTAAAGCCTGTTAGCTGGTAAACTAACTCAAATCCTCCCCTTAAGCTCTATTTGCGTGACGAATATTTTTCATACTTGGGGAGAGCTTTTCATGTTGCCCCGCTATCGTCAACTCTCACTCCCACTCCCACAACATACTCGGAGGCATTTTATGCTTATGTTACGTGAATTTTGTTGTTAGTGTCATGATTGAAAATTTTTTTCTTTTTATCCCTTATATAAAGGCAAAAATATCTGATTTGGCTAATGCTGAAAATTGCTTTTTTGTTTTTCTTTGTTGCTATCGTGATGATAAAATGATGTGCGTATATTGAAAGGATTTATTGCAGCACACTTTGTCTCCTTTAAAGCTTAAGTTGTTTTGAGTATAAAACAGAACTTTGTCAAGTCGAAATTTTTTTAAGAAGGTTCTTGGAAAATATTTTTAATAGACAAGCGCTACATGCATGAAAAGTGAAATAATTCAAGCTTTAGGTCTTAATCATAAAATTTTAATTGAGTGGTAGCACACAAAATACACCAATCCAATGATTCAAATGTTAAATGTAATTGGATAATTAAAATATATATTTTTTAAAGTTAAAGGTTCAAATTCATTCAAACTCTCTTTTCATTTCCTTAAAAGTTCAAAAAGTTGTAAATCGAGATGGCAAATAAATGAGAGAACATTTTCCATTAGTAAGATGGATAACAACGTAAAGTGAGATTGATAAATTGGGTCACAATATTGAGATCTCAGCAAATGAAAATTCACTTTTAATTGTTCTCCCGCTTCGCTTTCTCGTTAAGAAAATTTATGCGTACCCAGGAGGAAAAAATGTTTCAAAACCCACACGTAGATATTGCCGTGTAACCCACTTGTAACTGATCAGTATTGGAAGCCAAAAGGGAAGCCTTATGGAAAATAATTTTTGGAAAGCTGAAAGGGAAGCATAAGAGAAAATATTTTTTTGAGAAAGTCATTTGCCACTAAGTTCCATTTTTCACTCTTTTCCATTATGTTTTATTTTCCATTGTGTATCATTATTTCTATTTGGTTCAATTATGTTCTATTTCCCATTGTGTTTCATTTTCCACTTTGTTCCATTTTCCATTGTGTTTAATTTTCCACTGTGTTCCGTTCTCAGATCAATGCCAATCGATTCCTGGTCCAATCACGAGTTCAACGAGATACATGAAGCCATAGTTCTGAAAAATAGACATTTTGGCTGGTCGTCGCACGACCTATGGTCACGGCCCAAAAAATTCTGAAACTAGAGCCCCAGAGCTACCATCTGGCGAAAACCCATAGACAGACGGACAGACAGACAGAATAACGAGTATATAAGTATTACCACCTCTGGTGGGTTACACTAAAAACGCAAAATTTTCGAGCACATTCCACGAAAAACGTGATAAACGGCGATGGTCGACGAATTTTGATCTTTATTATCATTCAAACCATTTATTATATTGTCACGGTGTTGCCGCACACGAATCTTGTTTATTCGTTTTACATTTAATTGTCATTGTCGTTGTCATAGACATGGAGGTAAGTATGCATGAAAATATGCTTTAAATTAGCGCTATAAATTAGATAAAAACGCTGAGAAATATTATAAAATTACGTGACACTTGAAGATTTCTCATCGAGTTAAAAAAACACTTGACGTAACTCTCTAACGGAGTCCACCTTTACACGAAATTATGTGAGCATAAAATAGGCCGAATAGCGAAAAAGAATAAAGAAAATTAAATTTCACAAAAGTTACGCAACGATGCGACAACAGCTGTCGTCCTTCCACGACATGAACGCACGAAAAATAATTGAGCTTTTGTGTTAGGATGAAATTGAGAATTTTTGGTGAGCTTCCTAAATAATTTTAAAATTTAGTTTCTCTTGCACTAATAACTAAAGAATGTCAAGTTGTTTATGGTATCAGCCCATCATGCATCAATTGGCAAGTGTGCAACAAATGTCCTGCTTTCTTTCTGTACAATAAATCCTATCACAGACTTGATATCCGTTCTCATGCAATGCTGAAAATCGATTGCCTTAATTGATTTCTCTGTCTATCGTAGAGCATAAATTTTTCACTTCGCTTCCTCAAATCGACTCTACACAATTGTTCTTTTTCCTCACCTCCCATCCTCAGTTGCTATAGAATGTGAAATAAAGTGATTGCAGTTTAACCTTTTTAATTGCAATATCGTGTAGCTTTTCTGATCGTGTGTGTATGTGTTTGTACATTATGCATTGCATTTCATGCACGCCATGTATACTTCCTGTATTTGCCCATTTCGGCCTCTGATATAAATTGTGCTGAAAATGATATATTCAATTTATTCTTTACCCCTGGACTTTATAGAGAAACTTAACATTTAATTGAAGAAGAATGGATGTTAAATCAGAGCGATAGAGTTTTAACTTTACATTTTATTCTTAAAAATTTAATCAAATAAATTGTGAACGTATTAAAACTCAAAATTTTCTCATTTTTATGAGTTTTCACTTAAAATTTTTTTTTTGCTCATTTATTATTAATTTAATTTATTTTTTCAAATTATCGGCTCGTTTCTTTTTGTTAATTACTTCTTTTTAAACTCCTAATATTTTCACGTGAAAATGTCTTAATACGTCTAAGTGTAATAGAAGAATTTTTCGCTTGAAAAAAATTTGCCTTCGAGCTCCACTTACTGACACACTTCTATGGAATGGAATAATCTCTCTCTCTCTCGCTATCTCACCCTCAATTTTACCCCTTTTAGTCTTCATGTATACTTACTGACAATGAAGAGTTTTTTAGCTAGAAGGTGAAGGTATGGAAAGAATTTGCGTTAAAATTGACTGAAGCAGTTAAACTATTTTTATAGCTCGAATTTAGAAATTAAAAAATCCTTTATCACTCATTTAAAGTTTTTAAATTTGTATTTGATTTTTAAAAATACCTTCACAAAAATTTACAACCCTTGCAGAATTTCCTAACAAGCTCTTGCAAGCTAAAAATAATTTTCCTTCCGTGAGAATAAAAAAGGGAAAAAGTTTTTCCATTTTTATTCATTTTGTTGTCTGGCGAAATAAAAACAAGTGAAACGATAGCGATGTGAAATGATGGGTGCCGGGAGTGAGCGAGAAAAATCAAGTGAAAATTTATGTGCTGGGTGATGGAAATTTATGTGCTGTTGTGTGTGCAAGTGATGTGATATTTGAGCGGATAATCCACAATATTAATTACTTTTCTCGAATCCGCTTATATCGCTTACAGCTTACACGTCAAAAAAGTTTTTCACTCGTGTAAACTTTTTTTGCTATGTTTTTTAACATCATCATGGTTGGTACTTGAAAGATTGTGAGAGACGTTCATTGGATGGATGTTGAAGCGGATTAAAATTTTGAGTATTAACAGATAATGGAGAAGGAATTTTTTTAATTTCAACTTGGAATTGATAAAATTTTATCAGTCCCTTATAAAAAAACTATTAAACTCTTAATTTTGCACTTTAGAAAAAAATTATCCAAAATTTCCAACTCTTGCATTAAATTCTTTCACGATATCCAAACCAATCTAAACTTTCTTTCGTCTTCCTATCACAGGATAAGATCTTATTATGACGTTAAACGCTTTTCTGATAAGCATCGTTTTCATCACCTGGCCTTTTTTATAAAAGCGTCTTTTTACAACCTTTTTTCTTTCTTCCTCGTCCTCTTATCGCTCGGTTACTCAAAAGAATTTAATTTAAATTTTTTCTCTCTCTCATGCTTCCTTCCGCAGGTTATACCTTGCTTGTGTGTGCTTTCCCAATCGACAAACCTGCTTTTGATGACTCGAGTGATGTAGTTGAGTATGGCAGGAAAGGTCAACATATTTAGAGGTTTACGAAAGAGAATCATTTAAAAATTATGTAACGATAAAATTCTTCTTAAATTTATTAAGAAGAATAAAAATTACTGGATTTTTTAAATTTTTTAAAAACTTTTTAAATTTGGCACATTTTATCTTGACTAGCCCTCTTCATGTTAGGCAAACCCAGATAAGCATCGAGATTGTAATCTCTGCTATCTCAATATCTCATCATACATAAAATTATTTATTGCATTTGTTCAGAGTAAATATTTGATGAAACTATCATCCGTCGATGTAAAAGCATCATCATGATGATACAAATTGATTGATATTGATGAAATTTGAGCTAATAGAATTTGTGTGGTATTTGAGGATGTTTCACTTATTAAATCTGTAGATAAAATTAATAATGAAGAGATATATCGAGAGTGGAATTTTGATTTCATTAAATTAAATTTCGAATAATTGAGTCAATTAGGACATTGTTTGAAGAACTAATTTTTTAATAAATATTGTTGATTTGTAAATGAGATAAAAGTACTTAAAAATTAATAATATTTTAAAAGTTTTTTAATTTAGATGTTTAAACTTTTAAAGCTAATTTTCCTCCTTCATCAAGATATTTAAAGCTTTTAAACTCACAAACTCTAGACAACCTAAAAAACCTCCTTTTTTAGCTCCTAATTCATATTCCATCCTGCAGCTTAAAGTAACCGAATTAAAAATGCCATAAAGAGAGACTGAATAAGTAATAATTTATTTTTCTCCTCCATCCACACGGTGAATGTGAATGTAGTGAAGAGCAGAAAAAACGATAATCTACCTTAATTTATATCATTTTTTAAATGAGGGAAGCGCATTAAAGCTTTTATGCTTCAGCCGCTTCTAAGTGGCGTTGCGAAGTGAGAGAACTTTCTCATCTACCTTACCAATTTATCTTCATCGACCCTGAATGTGCTCGGAATGCTTAATATAACGAAATTTCGTGAGGGAATGTCTCAATGAATTTATACCTGACGAGGAGATTGATTTTGGAAAATTTATGACAGGTTTTAAATTTTGCATTGACATTTTATTAAATGGAAATATTTTCTTACGATTTATTAAAGTTAATCCGACAGATTAAATAATAATTCTTTGATTAAAGCTAAATTATATTTTTAAATTTAATACAAATTTTAATTGAGTATTGTTGTATTGCATGAACCATTTCATTTATCTTTACTAACTATGAAATTTTTGAACTATCAACTTAAAACTTTTGCATCAAATTTCCACATCAAAAATATTCCATAATATTTAAAATGGAATGATGATGATACCACTTCAGAAAATCTGCATAAATTTTTTCCTTTTACACTTCATCCACATACAGCAAGAAAGAGAGCACCAATGAATTCGAGCGAGAACTTTACAACTCATTTCAATGATCAAAGCACAATTCAACAGAATCACTTCGCATTGAGATCCACTCAATGGCATTGCAGCTACTGTGAAAGAGTACTTTCATCCCCATCAGCAAATAAAATGAGAGAAATAAAAATAGCTGAAGAGAAAATGGAAATGCAAGTGTGGGGACGAGAAAGATGTTAATTGCATTTTTTTAATTGGATATTTCAACATTTGCATGCGCTCTCTAAAGAGCTTTTGTGGCTTTAGATTTTTGAGGCGAATGCTAATTTTACACACACACTTGACTCTCTTTAATTAAAAGAAAAATCAATAGGAAAATTTTCACTTAGATATGACATGTTAGGAATAAATTACAAGCACATCCATAAAACAAGCCGAGGGAATAAATTGAAAATAATGATGTCGTTAAGTGATAGAAATCTCTTTGATTATTTCGTAATCACTGGAGTTTTTCTTGCGACTTATATTCGAGGAAGAAAATGACTTCTCATTTTTCTATCAATGAGTGTCAATGATTCAAATTGAAATTAAGTTACTTCACACAGAAAAAGAAACGCCGTTTGTACCAAAACATCTTAAATTATTTAAGTTAAATATCAGCATTTCCATCAAAATTATGAATTTTTTAATATATTTTGGTGAGTTCTTTCTACAAAAATAAAATGAGACTAATTTAAAAAATATTTTAATATCGCAAAATACAAAGTTGGAGAGTTTTTTAATTAGGCTTAAAACTTCAATAATTTCCTAAGTTCCATCAATTGTCATCAGATAAATTGCATCGATTTAAAACGTAATTTAGCAAAAGTAAATTTCACATCATCCCATATATTGTACGTAAAATCATCTTCGACATTCACCATATGCGACCCAACTCAAGATTATGCTGTACCATAAGTTTACATATCCATGCACAAAATTGAGCCATGACCTTTTTTCTAAATCGATTGGAGAAAAAAATCTAGAGAATGTCTGATAAAAGAAAAAGAGGAAAATCGAAAAACAATTTGAGCATTTCAATTTGGGTTCATTTCCTTGGGTTGACTTTTTGCTGCTGTTTTAGTTCGGAAAGCTTGTTGATCTGTCAAAATGGATGTTAAATATTTTAAAGTTAATTGATTTGGATTGTTATTAAATTTGAATATAATTCGAAGGTGAAATTATTTTAAACAAACCAAAAATATTAACTTCAATTTGTTAAAATTAAATCTTTTAATGTTAACCTCCCTTTCAATCTCTTCCATTATTGCTATTTTGTTTCTTCATTTACTCTAGACTCTATTCCAAGTGACATAATCGATTCCTGAATGAAAGGAGGGGAAAATCCTATTACTTTGATTTTTGCAATTCTCATTGCCAATTTCCCATCGAATTCTCTTTCGACCATCGACTTGTCATCTCACGTAGAGTAAAAACCTCCATAGCAAAGTACTTTTGTTTTATATCTTCATCAAAGATTTAACGATGCACATTTTCCGTCTCAATATATTTCATTAACCATCGTTCCATGACATCTTCGTCTGCTATCGACGATGTCGTTAGTTGTTTAAGGTTACCTTTTTCTCTTGTTATACCTTCGTCACATATACAAACACACACTTAATGCAGTGGAAATGAAAGTCATGAAATGTAGATGTGAGAAAAGGGATCTTGAAGAGCTTCTGATATCATTACGATGGTAGGTAAGACTGGAAAGGATATGCCCAAGAAATGAAGGAAATGTGAAGTGATAAACTTGAGAGTAAGGCTAGGGGATTTTCATTCTGATGACTGTAATATTATTGTATTAAAAAAGGAGACTTGATGACACAATAAAACGAAGAGAGAGAGAGAGAGAGAGAGAGAGAGATGATAAGGAAGATTTTACAGTTGAAGCGAAAAAATATTGCTCTGAAAGAACGAGAACTATAAAAATTTTACTACAGGATGTTTTAGATTGGAAATATTTTGATTTTTACACATATATGTGTGTGTGACGCTAAATAGTACAATGACTTTAATTTATTGTAAGAAAGTAATTAATTTTCATTGTACAAACTCACGTCGTTTATGAAAATAAATTGAATTTTTAGTTCGATTTTAGGGCGTTTGCGACCATGTGATTAATTTTTAATTACTCATGGATTTTTTTAATATCAAAAACAACAACAAAAAGTTCTAAAGTGATATCTAAACGTATCTAAATATGTGCAAAAAACTTAATGTCTGATAAATAAAGTTCAAAACATTTTTTATTCGTTCATCAACAAAAACTCTGTATGTTTGTGGTAAACTTCAAATTGAAACTTAATTTCCTTGTTACCAAAAAACGTCTTAAAAGCTCTACAGAATTTCTCTCATTTATTTTTT
Source organism: Tanytarsus gracilentus (assembly GCA_038502055.1). Classification (NCBI taxonomy): domain Eukaryota; kingdom Metazoa; phylum Arthropoda; class Insecta; order Diptera; family Chironomidae; genus Tanytarsus; species Tanytarsus gracilentus. The sequence continues at coordinate 558,433 of JAXRKN010000045.1, read as the reverse complement.
AGATTAAATTCTCTTCTTTTTTTCAAAATCACATCCTCGCATAGTATTAAAGACTAAAGCGTTCTATATCATATCCATTTGCAATTAAGGCGTTATTTAGATAACTACTAAGTGCATGTCTGCTTACCATTTGTGCTACAAAATGTGCAGCCATTAAAATCTAGAACAAAAGTACACTTGAAAATTGAAAATGTTCTTCGTCTCTCTTTTTTCGTTGCTGATACAATACAGTTAAAATGCACTCGTGTAGCAAATTTCGAGTGAAAGGTATTTGCAGAGGAGTTGAAAAATAAATATTGCAAAATCATAAAAGATAAAATTATCCAAAAAAAATCTATGTATTTTGCTTCCTTCGCTGGATGTTGGATCTTCTATAGAATGTCTTCTCCAAGACTTCTCCAAAATGGCTTCTGCAAAAAAGACCTCCAAAAAAACTTGTCCAAGACTTCTCCATGATTTCACTTAAAAAAATTCTCTAGATAAACCCTCAAAAATTCTTCCTCATAATTACATTTCCAATACTGATCAGTTACAAGTGGGTTACACGGCAACACGCACGTGTTGGTTTTTTATAATTTTTTTCAATTTTTAATTTTACATATTATGATGCAATTGATTTGTTGGTTTTTACTAAGAAAGGGTGTGTATCTATTCGGTTGTTACTATATGTTGCATTTTTTTGCGAAAACTTCGTTCATCCTTAACTAAATGTACATATCTTAAAATATCTCGAATCCACAGAAAAACTGTCAGTTCTCATAAAAATGTGAAATGAAAATTCGAGCGGCTACACCCGGGTAAAAGGATTATGTGTCGGCTGTGTTCGTTTTTATGGTTCAAATCGCACACAATGGGAGATAGAAATCGTGATTTATGATATTTTGGCAACTGTCTTTCTTACTACATCTTGCACTGTGCACATATGAGGATGTATGGTTCGCGTTATCGCTGGCGCCGAATGTTAACTTAAGCCTTCCAATCTCTCCCAAAAGTGTAATCATCGAGATTTTTCTTATTACATTTGTGCGAACAGCATAAAACGCAGAGCAAAAAAATTAAATTCTGTTAAAATTTATTGTGGTAGTAAAAGGAATGAAAATGAGATTTTCGGCTTTATGTTCGCATGAAAGAGTTTTTCTTGTGCTGCACGAGACATGTGAGGCGGATAAAAAGTTATGGAAGTTCTGTTAAACATTCGATAGGCGTACATTATCAGATCATATATTTCTTTATAGACTCTCTTACTTGCTATTCTCCAGACAAATATACACTCGAGATGGGTTGGAAATAATAGCTTTTCCTTCAGAACTTGTTTGATTTTTTCTAGTAACTTTTTTGTACCAATATGGTTGAAAAACATGCAAAAATACAAAGGGATAACAACTTGTAGTATTTTTTGCAAGCTTAAAAATAATTTTGAAAGTTAAAAAGTTTTTTGTACTTCTTTATTCCTTAACATCCCTTAAACATTCTTTAACATCCCACAAAAATCTTGAATCTTCTTCTATCTCAATTTCGTAATAATTACGCACATAACAAGTTATGACATACCTCAAAGTCTCTTGAAACAAACCATACGCATATGTGCGCATGTAAGTTAAAAATAAAAATGTTATCTGAATGGAAAATTTTCAATCGCTAAATTGTTTCCTTGGTAATCATTTCTACATGCTTCAAATTTTAATTTTTAAAGCAATAACATCGATAATCGGTTTATTGAATAAAACCTTAAAATATATTTTAAATAAAAAGTAGGTATACAACAAAATTTTCAAAGTTTTTTAATGTAAAACTGAAAATTAATCAAAAGTTTTATTTTAGAAAATTAAAAAATAAATGAAAACACAGGAGTGAGAAACTCGCAGTGATCCAGTAACTGCAGTCACTAATCGCAAGCTTCTCACCCCCTGTGAAAACATAAATTTTGATATGCCTGGATGGAATTATTAAATTAAAGACTTGTAAAGTACATAAAAATAACATGGATAATTTTAAGGATACAATAAAATTTACATGGAAATTATTACTGCATACCTTTGCATGCACCTGCTTTTATATGTAATGTGAATAATCTTTTTGAGCTCGAGACATTTGAAAGCTTTCAAATCAAGGTTTGTGGGTGGAAGAAAGTCTGAGCCATTATTTTTTAAAAAGAAAAGTGGGAAGAATGAAAGTTTTGGTTTGTTTTCTGAATATTTCAAATGTCAAGTTCAATGTACTTATGATGTTCGAATTCTTTAAAGACTTTTCATCAAAATCAAAAATGCTTTAAGCCAAACAAATAAAAATCAAGTTGAAAAAGTCAATTAAGCTCACTTCCATTCTTTTCACGAGAATTAAGATGGTGAAAATTGCGACTGCAAATGACAGATAACATCCTCATTCAATAAAGTGAGAAGAGAAAAGAATTAAGTTTCTCAAATCAATTAATGAGTTTGCCTCAGCGACATGAGAAAAAAATGTTTCAAAACCCAATCGTTGGTATTGCCGCGTAACCCACTTGTAGCAGATCAGTATTGGCTTCCCCTTTTGACTTCCCCAAATTTATATTATTTTGACTTCCCCAAATTAGGAAATAAATTTGGCTTCCCTTTTCGCTTCCTTTTTGGCTTCACCTTTTGGCTTCCCCTTCGGCTTCCCTTTGACTCTCCTTTAGCTTCCCTTTTATCTTCCTTTTCAAACTAACTTCCAGCGGAAGAACTAACATCCAGTAAAAGAACTATCATCCAGTAGAGGAACCAACATCCAGTACAAGAACCAATATCAGTGTCAATCGATTACTGGTCAAATTACGAGTTCAACATATAAGAGAAATTTTGTATGAAAAATGGACATTTAAAATTATTTCTAATTATTCCTAATTATTCTAATTATCTTTTTTTACCGCTGTACCTGTTAAAATTAGCCATTTTTTATACGCTGTCGTATAAGTGAGATGTGTGTGAAACTTTCATTTAATAAAAACACTTGAAATTCGCAAAAAATTTAGAAAATAATTAGGAATAATTAGAATAATTAGGATAATTAGGATAATTAGGAATAATTAGAAATAAAACGTAAAAATGGACATTATGGCGGTTCATGGCACGACCTATTTACATTACTCAAAAAATTCCTAAAATGGGCTTATCTAGACCTTCAGAGCTATCATCTGGTGAAAACCCGAAGGAACGGACGGACAGACAGACAGAATAACGAGTATATAAGTGTTACCACCTCTGGTGGGTTACACTAAAATCCTTTTTTCATTCTTCTTCTTCTTCCTGAAAATGAATAGCGTTTTATAAAGGCAAAAATGATGGAGGAGAAAAAATAAATCTTTGATTAAGGATAAATGGAAATTTAATTAAACTTTTTCTTTTCTCCCAAAAGACGGAAAAATTGGTGAATTCTTAATGAAGAATCTTGGGTGCTCTTAAAGGATGAGATAGGTAAAAATTTTACTAACAAGGGTTTGAAAAGTTTTTGGATCAAATTAATTTTACTTTAAATCTTTTTAAAATTGATAACCTTTAATTTAATTTCCAAACAAAAAAATCTTTCAAACCCAACAATACAACTTTTTGTGTCGGTATGTTAATAACCAACTTAAACTAAACATCTACGTTCTCTCATTAATTTCACATTCACTCTGACCTTTGTACATTTAATGAATGCTTCAGCCATTAAATGTTATCTAATTGATATAGAGGAAAAGTTTTCGATGAGAAGTCCCGCAAGGATGTTCGAAGACGGCTTCTGGTTTAGAGACAGATAGAAATTTAGCGCCATACTTTGCTGTTTGTACCGATGAAAAAGTTTTTTTTCTCCTTTGTGCTACTTTAATTAATTGAAACTACTTTCCATTAAGGATCCTCTCTCGACACCGACAATTGGGGGAAGCAACAAGAATATAGTTTAAGCATATTGAGATTAGTTGCTGCTGGTGGTTGGAAATGAAAGAGATTTTATCATTTGCAATCTAATTAAGGATTCAGTAAAAATTTTTATCTGAACTAGATATAAAAGATAAAACATTAAACTGCATTACCTGAATTTGAAATTGGAGAAGAAAAAGTTTCGATGCAGTGATTTGGTGGGAAAAATAAAAATTTATTTACGTACCTCATAGTCATAAAAATTTATAAATTTAGGTGATTTGTATTAGGCGATGGTTAAAAAAAAGTGGAACTCTCTTTGTAACGAAAATTTGAGATTTAAACTTACTGAATGCAAAAAAAAAGTGCGGGAAATTTTTTCACCTGCAAGATTAAGATTCAGCGAACTGATTCAGCTAAAAACCATCTGTGAGATTTAAATTAAACGTTATGAATTGTAAAACTAAATAATTTAATTAAATTTTGGAGCATTTTATATGCTAAAAATGTGTTTTACATAATTAGAAAGACGTATAAAGTCACAAAGAACGTTGGCAAAAGAATGTGTTTCATATTATTGAAGATTTAAGTTTTCTTTAGAATCAACCAAAAAGTTCCACTTTTTTAAGAGTTAGTATTCGAACAAACAAAAATCTTTAAAAATCAAAATAAAAAAAATTACGCATTCTTTAGATGATATTGATTATTTTTAATATAAATAAGAGGATAAAGAACAGGAAAAACATTTTTAAGGAATTTTTACTTCAATATTTATAGTGAAAATCGAGTGCTGAATAATAAATTACTAACTCTTAAAAATTTTTTAACCATCGCCAGCAGATATCCCTTTGAAATTGACAATGCATAAATTATAAAAAGTGGAACTTTCTAAATAGTTTCAGCAATAAGCTTATGGTAGCGCTCTAGCGTAGCCTCCACAAATCGCAGTATACTCGAAACATAGGTCCGGGCAGCTTGCTGCCTAAAACTTTCTAGTTTTAAATAATTTTAAAGAAAAAGTATTAAAAATTATGAAAATTAATTATTCTTCGAAAATTAAATATATCACATATGAAAAACTTTTTCCTCTTCGTATGATAAAATCTTGAGGCATGAAAATGTTCAGTTGAGCTTTGATTTAATATTTAAGACTCTGTTGCCAAAAATTTCCCCCTCCATCCTTGAGAATAACTTTTCTCAACACACATGTGAAAATTAAAAAATTTCTTCATCATTTTCTTGTGTGTCGTCTATTAAGAAAAAGGAAATTAAATTTTATGCCTGCAACTTTTGAAATTTTCGCTTTCGACACGAGTTATGAGGAGTGAGAACATATTGTATGCTTGGGGTTCAACTTTTCAGCACAAACTTTGTATGCTCATAATAATTTTCCAGTCAACAATAATTAATTGGAGTTGTGTCAACATTGTTCTATGTGTGTTCAGCTTTTCCGCTCTTCCTCTGTTTCATAATAATTTTCTTCAGGGACAATATTAATTTATGAGGGAGAGAAATGGAAAATATATTGGGTGGTGAGTGGTAAGAGTGATAGGTTGATATTGGAAGGAGAAAATGTTCAATTAGTGGAAACTTCTGCAGTTATTCTAGAGAGAAAAAAATGAAAAATGTTCAATAAGGAAAGTAAAAATTTTTAAAAATAATAATTTTATAAGATTCAAAAATAATAAAATTTTTAAAACATTGGTTTTTTTCAACCGACACCCTTGAAAAATTTGATACCGATCTACAAAGAAAGTTAATTAATGTAAACAATGTGAAAATTTAATTTCTTCATTTCATCATCAGATTTTTAACATTTTATGCTGATTTTTATTTGTGATGATGATGATAGACAAACGGCGTCTAATAATAAAAAATTTCTCTTCTTTTTTGGCGTTCATCACACGTTTCCATCTAAAATTTGCCACTGCAGTGATTTTTAATTTTTAGGTATCTATTGTTATTTATTTTTTTTTGGACGACGAGAGCGCAGAAGTGACGTTGAGACTTACGCCACCCCATTAAAAACTACACTCACGTTATTTATTGATTTTTAGATTTTAAGTTCACACATTTAAATTTTAAAAATACAAATAATTTTTATCAATAAACTATCTCGCGGAGATTGTTGGGTTTTAGTTAATTGATGAATTGGTATAGACTTCAGAATGTAGTTTTTTGTGATGAACATTTTTAAAGTAAATTATGAACATGTTGATTTTTTCATTGAATTTTATATAATGAAGTTAAAACTTATCGAACAAAAGTTTTGAAAAATAAAATTCATGAGTCAGTATTTATGTTTAAAAGTTTTCATGCTATTCAAGATAAAAGTGACAACTGGTTTCCCAAGTTAGTTAGTTAGTTCTGATATAAAAAGATGAAATAAAAAATTAACGCAAAGTAAATCGATAAGGTTGCATGGATATCTTTCTCTTAACGTTTTTTTACTGCCAAAAAAATCGGTCATTGTTCGTCGAAAAAGAATCTCACATGAGATAGAAATTTGCCACTCTTATTTTTGCTACTATTGATAGCGCGAGATGTTGCAGTTTCAGTAATAAAATGTGTTAAAGTTTATCCTTCAAGTTTTCAACTCCATAACGTTAAACCGACCATCCTAGCAGAAAGAAAACAAGTGAAGATCAAAATCACCCAAAAACAATTGCTAGATTTTCCATTGTCTTGAAAAAAATGAGGGAAAACTTTTGACACACGAACAAAGATGATGCGATTAAGGTTTTTTATAATCTCTTTTGAACTCTTCTGACATTTAAATTTATGCTTTGATGACGATAAAGTGATAAAGCTATGCGGTTGACATTTTAGATATATTTGATGATGTTAACTTAGAAGCTATTATGAAAGTTTCAAAACTTTGGAAATTTAAATATTCGAGTTGAAATGAAATCAAAAACAACCGATAAGATTAGTCATCAATCAGATGTGGTAATAATCATTATGTTGATAACTATTTCGTACTAGAAGGCAAGCCGCCAATAGCTCTATTTCGAGTATAATTGGATTTTCTGAATGATTTAATTATAAAGTCCTTTACAAAACATGTAACTGCTTAATTACATTTAAAGATTTCTTATGTTTTCGATATTATCAAAAATTTCAACAATAAAAATTCAAACTAACGAGAAATAAAATTTTAATAAAAATAAATGGTTTAAGCTTCACTTCTTCATCCAATTTCCTCCTATTTCTTTTCCCCTCCAACACGCATCATTAAAAAGGAGCAAATCTTCTTCATTTTTCCTCAAATAATTCTCTTTGTTACTCTACATCCTTTTATACAATATTTTCACTGAGCCTTAGATAATTCATTTTTTCTTTTCATTTCATTTCAGCCCTTAAAGTCGCCTTGAAGATTTTCTTCTTCTTCCTTTTTGTGTCTTGCAAAATTATTATTTTTTTTTCATTTTATTTCTTAATGCTCGTGGCTTTCATTTCAAGTTGGTCCCATGAGCATTTCTTTACGGTTTTATGCACTTTACACGTCATAAATAATGAGTATGAAACACAATGGAACTTGATACCTTCTTCATTATCTTTCCCGGCTTTATGTTTGGGTACAATGAAGGTTCTGTCTTTATTTTTTTGGCGAGGTGATGAAAATTTTAATGAAGCGCTTATAGCCTTGATGTTTGCGATGGCTATAAAAAGGATTAATTTGTGACCTGTAAATGCAAATCTCACTTTTTATTGCTGGTTGTTATTAAGAAAGATTGAAATTTTTTTTCGAACGGCGAAGACTTTTTAAAATTCAAAAATTATTAATATTAAAATTTTTTTTGAAACGTTCACTCGAAACGTTTTCTTTTTAAATCAGCAGAGACTTGATGCTTGTTTAAAAGCATTTCAAATGGTTTTTCCTGTGCTTGTTTTAAAGTACATTAAAAACGTGCATTCATATATGTTTGAGCTAAAAGCAAAGGAGTGAATACAAGTGAAGAACAAATGAGAACAAATTTAGTATATGATCGCGGTTTTCTCTTAAGAACAACTTTTTAAAAAAATATTATTTACAGTTTTTTATTCTTAATCTTTTCTTTAAAGAGCACGATTTAAAAATTTATATTTTTACAATATTCAAGTGATTTTAAAATTTATGATTTCATATTAAAATTCCTACATCCATTACACCTCATAAATAATCTTATCTTCTTACTATTTTTTCAACTTTTATAACTATTTTTGAATAAAATCCACGTTGTTTCTGCATAACTTCTTCAACTTTACCTTTTTTATCATGATGCCATTAAGGGATAAAATAAAAGTTATAAAAGAAAAATCCGTGACAGGTAATGGATGCGGATACTTCACTGCTTTCCACCCATCTTCAATATTGCTTCCGTTTGAAGAGAATGAAACGTGCAAAGAGTGAATAAAAGGATAAAAAAATGAGAGAAAATTTTGTAAATTTAAATTTTAAATACGTAAAATGCGAATATGCGGAAAATGGGAGAAGGAATGAGATTGAGGATGATATCGATATTGAAGTATTTGGTGGGTTAGAAAATAAAGAAAATTGAAATAGACTAAAAAAGATTTTCTGGAAGATAAAATGCGAACGATATATTGAAGATGCTAAGGAGTTTTTGACTTGCTAAATAAATCTTCAATAGGGAATATTTAAATCCGATTTAAACAAATTTGAAAGAGTTTTAAGAATAAAAAATAGAAATTTCAAATTTCTAAATTTTAATTTAACAATTTTTTTCTTTTATATATTTGATTAAATGTGTTTGACTATTTGTACGTATACGTACTTAAAAATTTTTGAAATGTAGCATGAGTAGGGAATACTTGAATAATTGTTTTTATTTGAGCGATAATACGTATAAGTGAGATTCGACATAGATAATCCCTGAAATAACAAGAAAAAAGTAAATCGACGTAAAAGGAGTATCATTATATCAATATTAAAACGGAATTATATTGACAGCCAGCAATGTGATGGGGAAGAGAATTTTAAATGAATTTATGTTTTGCAACAGTTTGAACAATCTTTAGAATAAACATAAAACTCCCTCATAAAACATCATAATCATCATTTTGAAACTACAATCTGTAGTTTTTCGTGATAAAAATATTTTTGCTCCTAATCCTTGAAACTTCAACTTATTGTCGTATTTAGAAGAAATTCGCTTGATGTAAAAAACAATAACTCAATGTCGATTTAAGAACAATGCATTTTTCATTTTGAGTTCTTAGTCAATATATGTGTATTTGATACATGAAAGAAGTGAGTTTTATACTTCTCTATATTATAAATATGCAGAACATGAAAATATTAAGTTACCAAAATTTAGGTTCGGACATACCATAAATAAAAATTTCCCGAAAAGTTTTTTCCCATTCATCGAAACTATTAATCAAAAGAAAAATTCTAAGACAAAATTAATGTGAACAATGCCACAGTGTTGGGAAAAAATGAAATTTTGGCCAAAATTCTGAAAGACGGGTCATTAAGGACTTTTTTTCCTACAGTTCGCATGTTATTTATTGACTTTCGCGTACAATCAAGTGGTGCACGTAACCGTTTGGAAAATAGTTTTGAAAAGAATTTTGAAATTCGAAACAGTTGAAAAATTGGCGAGTAAAGTTAACAGTCGATCAAGAAAAAGGAGAAAGGAGCTTTAATTGATGAATAGTCAATTGGTCGATAAATTTAAATGAAATTGAAAAAAGAAATTAATATTGTGATTAGAAAAATTTAAATGAGAGTTAATGGAATTTTATCTCTTGAATGACTGCCGATAGTGATGTGGGCTGAGTCAGTAAATCTATGTTGTTGCAGTGTGAGTTAAAATGCGTCATGCCAGAGTGGTCAAGTTATATTACTAATATTGTAGGTCATAGTGGAAGCTACTCGAATCCGAAAACAGATTAAAAAAATTTCGTTTTTGCAGTAGTTATGGCCCTTCAAAGGTGTAAAATTTAGAGTAAAAAAAAATTTAACTATTTTTCCCTAGTTCCTGAGCTAAAAATCTATAATTTCAGAATTTTGGCCAAAATTTCATTTCTTCCAAACACGATATTGTATTAACATGGCATTTGGTGTGTGGTTTAATGGATTTTATGTCTTATAAGAAAGCTCAGTGAGTAAAAAGCCATCTCATAATGCTAAATTGGATATCATCACCCGATGATAAATCACATCCACATTCAATACTTCCGCACTAAATACGACTAATGTTCTCTCACTCTTTTAATATATTATTGATGACATACGAATTGGTTATCGATGTGAGCGAAATAAAGTGTGGTGAGAGTGCACGATAACACATTTTGAGGGATTTATTTTCAATAACCGCAATTTATCAAAAAAATTCATCATAAGAACTTAATGCCGTTATAGTTTTGGATGAATTGAGAACATATTTTATAGTTTATATGGCGAGAAAAAAGCATAACTGATTTGAGATTGCAGAAGGATCCTTAGCTTTAAAAATTTAAGAAAAAAAATCTGCCAAAACTTTCATTTAAATACAAATTTTAGTCTTAAGCTTTTCGTGAAAGAAAAGTTCAGCAATTTTTAATAGGAAATATAGAATGAAATTTATGGAAACAATTTATTTTGAAGGTGTGGAAAATAAGGAATAAAAATATCATGTTGGTGTCCATAATTTCTAAGTTTCTATCCCTTGCAAGTCCATTTTCTATCCAAACAGAGCACAGTCCTTTCTCTTTTCTTTCTTAAATATTGCAATGCAATGCAATTCAACATAAAATATTTCTTTTTAAAGACCATTTTCCGTTTTCAAGTTGAAAAGAAATGCATAGAATGTGGCAAAACTGCATAGCGACCAAGAGTAAAATATTTATGACAGAGCTTTTATGTGCCAGCCGAAGAAAGATAGAGAAATGCTGTGTATGTACATTGTGTCTGTGCAAATGTAGCTCTCTTTTGCTTTTGATTACAAATTCATGAGAAATTGCGCTGAGAATGAAGAAATGAAGGAAATTTCTCTAAGTGTCTGCAATTTTTTTCAAGAGTTTAAATTGTGCATGTATGACATGTGGGTTGCGGATGTTTGAGGGGAAACATTTTTATGGAGCTTTCACAAGCTCAATAATTTTTTTTCATGTCCCCAACAATCCATAAATCAGTTTTGCGCCATTTTTCTCTGCAATTATTTATGTCAAAGCCGCTGCCAATCGATTTTCTGTAGTGCTATAAATTTATGAGTTATCAACCAGTTTCCTAATTATGTAGTAGCTCGTTTACAATCATTGCCTCCACCAATTTCCGCTGCCTGTCAACAGGAAGTCTTTGTTTCAATAACTTTTTATCTTGTCTTCTCTCTCTCACTCAATTTATTGATGTTTACATGCACAACAACCATCGCACAACTTTTTACGAGAAGATGGAAGAAAATTTTTCTTTTCCGGATATTCGAAAAAGTTCTTTCTATGCTTTTTCAATTCCGGAAATGAGAGAAAATCGACTAGCCATCGAAGGATATGAGGAGATGCTCTTTAGATAATTAAGGACACATTATAGATTCAATTGGATACAACTTCCTCCCAACACTTTGTGAGAGTGCTCAGTAAAGTTTATTTTTCAAACGACCTTTAACAGATTTGTGAGGTGAATTTGGAATTAAGTAGCTCATCAGAATTCTCTGAACACGCTTCAAGCTACTCAAATACCAAAAACTTGACAAAATCATACGTTAACATCTCAAACAATTATAAGTCAAATTGAGCTCAATTGCCTTTCCACCTCCGCAAACAAGTCGCTTTTTGATGTCTCAGGCAAAAAATCGAGCTCGAAATAATCTCATACATAAATCTTCTCTCTTCAAAACATTTGACGACATTTTCTTTTGTTTTCTAATGCCTTACGGCCATTCTTTAACCATTTCACAGACGTTCGATGATAAACAAAATTTAGCTTTTTTGTTTGCTCAGCAAAATCTGTGATTTGGGGATGAAGGTTCTATGAGGGTTAAAAATTATTTTTAAAAGATAAAAATTACAGTAAGAGATTGTGAAAAATATTTTTAAAAAAAGAATTTATTAATATAAATTGCTTGAAAAGGCTTTTATACAAGAAAAATGCTCAAAAAGACATTAATTCTTCATTCACTTATAAAATTAAAACTTTAAATTTTGAATTTAATTTTTTTAATAACTTTGAAAAATCTCAGTTTATATTTCATTCCACTTCAATCTCAATTATTTTTCATCATAAATCGTTTTTCCCAATAAAAAAATCATATCGAATCGGTTTTCTAGATTTTTTCTCGCATCACTTCTCAACTATGGCTAATCTTATTAATTCCTAAACTCACATAAGGATAAACGACAACGAAGAATTTTCCTCAATGGAAATTTATAACTTTTTTCTTCTTGGCATTTTTATCACACCATGCGAATAAATGCGTCGTATATCGAATTTAGGTCACTTTTTGAGATTGCCTCTGGGTATTCAGTGTTTGCTCGATTTCCAGCTTTATATGCAGTTGTAAATATTTGAGGAAATTTAACCGCCAACAAAAAGACTTTTATTGTTGATGTTTTTAAATTTTTCTTGGGAAAAGTTTGGTTTCATGTGTGGAATGGAATGAAAATGCAAAAAATAAAAATAAATTGAATGAACCTCTCAAGTTTAAATTTGAAAGATCGTGTGCTCTGCATACACAAAATCTTCATCAATTAACTAAATTTCCATCGCTTTAAAGCAAGACAAGTTCATTAGTGAATGTCTACAGTCTTCATCTCCCAGTAATCAAGTAACATTTTCCATTTTCAAACAAGACCGAAAAATTTCGTATGCATAGCGTACTACGGCGATTGTTTCGCAGCGAATTTTTTATCCAGTCGGTTCGTTGTGTAATTAAAAACCGAGGGAGTGAGCTGATTCAGCGAAATGTTTGAGAGCTATGTGGAAAATGAAGCCACAATGCGAAGGGTAAATAACGGATTTTGATGGGGGTTAATATGGATTTTTTCTTTGTGATCAAGTCAAGGGTTGAAAACTTTAGGATTTTGATACACTTTTGTAATCCATTAATTATTAAAATTTTTAATTTTTTAAATGTATAACTTTGCTTTTAAAAATAATCCATCTCTTGTTGCCTCAAAACCCATGCAGAAAGAACTCTAAATGAGCATTTTACAAAATTTTTTCTACTCGTTAAATTTTTACATACAGAACCTAAAAGCATTCTATTTAAAAACATTTGTTTTTTATGAGCGGTGAAAGGTGCAAACGACATCAAAGGCTTTTCACTTTTTTCCACAAAGCTCATTAAAATTTATCCCAAGTGCGCACGATTTGCGAAAATATTTTGTGAAAGCACAAAGAGAAGTTCAACAATTATATTACGAATGTATGTAAAATAATTTGGCAGAAAAAAACTGTTCGTGACTGCTGATTTTTTTTAGTGAGTTGTTTCCACTGAAGCTTTAGATAATTTAATTTAATTTTTAACTGAGCTGAAAAATTCACACGGAAATTGACGGCTCAATTTTAATCAAGAGAGGAAATGTCTTAGAGCGTGATGAGTTTATGTGCGGTGTGTTTTTGGACGATGCTAACCGAAGAGAAAAGATAGAGGCAGATTAAATTATATAAATCTTAAAATTAGGTAAATAAAATTATAGAATTAAAAATTATAACTCATAGTTTTTTTTGAATGAAAGAAATTTTTATTTATAGTTGAAAATTATTTAATTTTTAAAAACAAGTTTACATAAAACTTATTCTCTTAACCCGTTATTTTACAAGCTTTACTAATCATCTAACAACCAAAATTTGGCAAACTCGCCTTCTCATGACACAAAATCATTCATAATTTATAAATTTTTCAAAACTCCATAAAAGTCACCTCAAGATAATTCTTTTAAGATGCTCATAACCTCTCGTTCTTTCTTCCCTCACAGCATGCAGTCAAAAGATTCTTGTTGAATTTGATACTCACATAAAAGTTTTTTTCTCATATGCCACAACATCACTTATTAATTGTCTTGTGTCGTCTTAAAAGAAGTCTTTGTTGCTCCTTAAAACTTCTCTAATTACCATATTTATGGGTGTGGGGAAGAATCAGAAAGTTCATGTATGTTTTGTATATGAATATTCATGACTCGTATTAAATTATGCAGTGTTATTGCAATGTTTGGCATTGGATGAAACTTCTTAAAGTTGCAATTATTTTCAATTAATTGTTGAATTGATTTTCGCTGTTGGAATCTAGTAAATTTTAAATTGTAAAAATGCCAACATCATAATCACTTTCGACCTTTTTGAACTTCAAACAACCAAAAGTCCTTGAACAATTCAATACAAAATTCACTCAATGACTTTTTCGACAACTTTGAACACTGGTCGCTTGCCCTTTTCACCCTCACACTTAATAATTTTTTTTGATGATCACTTCTCATCACAGAAATTGCTCGCTCTTGAATATAAAAATACAATTTTAACTTTTTTATGGCCTTCATTTTATTGCGTGTCGACTGACCACTCGACAGCCAGCATACAGTCTCTATGATGAGGGAAAGTCATTATCACTCAATTTAATTGGTTTTATATGGACCATCATAGAGTGAATGATGAAATCGTTTAATGATTTTTAGAAAATTGTGAGTCAACGATCAATTAAGCATAGTTGACCATTAAAGTCCGGCAGGGAAAAATTTTCAAACCTCATTTCCTCACTTTCTCGCTTTTTTCCCCAATTTCTATTTTCATATACTTTATTTTTGGTCAAAAGCAAAAGAAAGTTTTTAGTCAATATTTGGTCACTCTCCTTTTGAAACATTTTTATTCATTTTCCGCATGAGAAGGAAAAGGTCACTGTCGGAATTTTATTTGTCCATAAATTAAAGCATAACAAGTGAGGAGAAATTTCCCTTTTTGACGTTTATTTTTGCATGAATGAAGAAAATATTTTGGTTTTGTGACCTTTTTTGCTCTACTTGTGCACGACATAGAAAGTTGTGAGTGACACATGAAATGAAACACATTGGAGACGATCCAACTCATTAATTTTCACTGTATAATCGCAAAAGCTTCAAAATTCAACCTCGAGGGTGAAAAATCGATATTTTAAAGAAAACTCTAAAATTACCTTCGCATCAAATCATTCTCAAGTAGATTCACGGTGAATTATTCGCTTCTCGAGTAGCGGCGAAGATATAAGAAGAAGAAAAGTTAATAATGAATGCAATTTAACATAATTTGATAACGGAGAAAATTTTCATGCTTTGCGATGCGAAGGTAAAGAAGGGATGATTTTATTTTTTTAAAATCTTAAAAATTTACAAGTTTGCAAACACAAAAATTTAATAATTTTTTTAATTTAATTTTTAATATGAATTATGAAAACTATCGATTTTCCATCTCTTGTTTTTAAACTACTTAATTCCAGAGGAAAAATAATTTATGATTTTTTATGGAAAATTTCCTCGGCAAAATTTTACGAGTTTTGTATGGTTTGAGGGAAGAAAATTGCAGTCGCAGAGTGAGTAATTGAATCAATAAAGTTTAAAGCTAGCTTGTAGTTTCATGAAAATTTTCACGACGTCTCTATGAAATCTGTTGTTATACATTACCAAAATTAACTCCCCCAATTTTCATGTCATGTAAACACTCTTTGGACTTTTCTCTTTTTTATTCAATTCAATAGTTTCTCGCTCTCGAGCAATTAAATTGAACTTTCACCTCTCATTTTGCCTGAACACGGAACATCCACATACATGCGTTCTGCGGTTCCACAACGTTCTATTCGCTAAAAAATAAAAAATAAACTTCCATGAACAAAACCATAATTGCTTCTCTGTTCGCAACTTAGTGTGATAATGTGGTTCTAGGCATGTATGGACATACGTTTCTGCTGCCCTCTTCGCTTTTCCTCGGTCAACCACGTAAAGTACTCCCAAAAAATCGATATACTAGGAAAGGTGAAGGTGAACGTGGTACAGGAAGTGATATTTTTGTTTAAGTACTTACCACAGTGCGGTTTATGATGGATCACCATTAATGACCGTGATGAGTTATGAGCCTGAAGTGAGAGAAACTTTTTTGGAATTAAATTAAGAAATTCTCATTCGAAGTACAAATTTTTTTCTAATGTTTCGTAATTGCTGAAAAACTTCAAGTACGAATGAAAAATTACGCTGTGAAAGTCCAAATTACTGTTATTATCGTCCTCTCTCAGTGAAAAAGTTCATGTGAACATTTCACAACAGCAGTGGTGGCATAAAAATAAGAAATTATTCTCTTTTAAATGTGAGCGTCACGTAAAAAAGTTTTCAACCCCATGCGGAGTCAAAGAGTAATTAAAAGCAAATATACTGCCATCATCCGTGATGAAGTCGAGAACGCGAGCAGTGTGAAAGAAGTGGGTGTAGGTATGAAAAGTTTTGAGTACAAGAGGTGGAAAACTTTTAATAATTCTTTGTCAAAAATTAAAAAATAATTCTAAAACAAAGCATAGAATTTTGAATGTTTTAAAATCTATCAAAATTCCCACATCTCGCATGTTAAAATAAAATAATTCATGTCTTCACGACCTCAGCAAAAAAACTGCGAAAAGGATCACACAAAATTACCATTTTTATCCGCATTTTTCACGCGACAGTCGACACTCAATGTCGAATACGGTAAATGCTAATGAGTTCATGATTTATTCAATTTTTCTTGGGGTCTGTGCGATCTTCTTGGTTAACATTGTAATTTTAACTTAACAAGAAATAAAAATTTAAAGTGGAAATACTTTTGAAAATATTGCACTCATCATTAATTATGGCAATTTTAAATTTTAAACTATATACGCAATCTTCGAATGATTCCAACAAAAAAAATCTTTTGAATGTTCATTTTTCTCAAAAAATTCATCAATTTCATCAACCGTGAGCTTTAAGTCATTTATTCTATTTATTTTTTCGGCTCACACGAATAATGAATGGTTGACGACCACCCATTGACACAGTGCACAGTGTCTAGCCTTTTCTATTTGTTTTCTATCAAAACATTCATAAGCGCTATTTATATCCCTAAGTATCACGAAAATAGAATGTGAACGTAAATGATTAATGGTCATAACTGCTGTAGTGCTATTTGCTTAACAAATTCCTAGTCGATGAACTTAGTTTAGTGAGTTGATAATCTTATGGAAACTAGTTTGGATTTTTATAATTTTTTTATGAAAAAAAAGTAAAAAAATTTGAAAATAAAAATTAATTAATAAATAAATTCTCTTCCGTGATTGATGAAAACGGACTCGACTTTACTGCTCTTCAATAAAATGCAAATTAGACAGCAAGAACGATAAGGTACAGCTTCTTTTTCTTCCGCTCCGATGTAGGTCGAGAATGTCTTAAACTGCTGAATATTTAAGGTCTCTTTTGCGACTTCTGCAACTCTCTCACAAACTCGTGTTCTTTTAATTATGATTTGTGAGCAGAGCACAGCAACCTAAAGTAAACACATAAACATCTCTTCCATGTCCGAGAAGTACGCGAGAGATTTTTTATTTCGACCTTTTTACTGCCATTTTGTCTTTCGTTTTGTTCGCCCCATCTTAGTTTTTGAGTTATGCACTTTTTCAAATTTTCAAAAAGTCTTGCGGATTTCACGTGAATTATGCGAGATTTTTTTTTTAAAAAAATACTTATTTGCAAAACTTTTTATGTTTTGTTTAGCATTTATTTCGGCCATTTGCGGCCTCTAAACAGTTTTGAAATTATTCAAAAATTGTAGTCGTTTAAAAATTTCGGAGTAAAATAATATCCAAATTTCAGACCGATCTGAAAAAATCTCTCGCGTACTTCTCGCACATTCTCTTCCTTGCTTCTTCTTAGCTCATTCGTTTCTCTCGTTTGCAATTTTTTTTCTTCTTTTTTCTCTCTTCTTCAAGTCAAACACAAATCGTGTAATTAAAATTACATACGTGCAATTAAACTCCCACATTATGAGACTGCTGTGAATGGTTTTAATTGAAATTGAGAAATTGTGAAAAGGTTAACGAAGAGGAGAAAGGGGGCTCGATGGATAGACAATTCAAAAACTTTGAAATCACTGTTGAAATTTCACTGATAAATCCGCATAGATCATTCTAATTACTCATGAAAGGAATAATATTTGATCAAATCCAAAATCACCTTTACTTGGATGACAAAAACAACAACCGACGACTTTGTCCATTGACACGGCGTTGATACGCCGAAGGATCGTGAAAGCAAAGAAAGAGAATCTCTCATGTAGAGATTTAAAGAAGTTGAAAAAATTTTAAAAAAAGCAAACATAAAATATTGATTGTAAAAATTAGTGAACTTTATGGGAAATGAGAATGAGAGAACCAGCAATAAAAACAGAAATGTAATTAAATAAATAACAAGTGATTGTGATTATTCAATTTCCCCGTTCTTGTTCTTGTTTGCTCTCAGTTCACATTTATTATTTTATTTTTCGGACGATTTCAAGAGGCAGCTTACAAGAATTGAAAAATAATATTTGAATTTTACAGGAGGAATGAATTTTGGTCACGAATTTGTTGTTCAATCGGAAAGGAATTATTCATGGTCGAGTTGTAAAATGTTATATTTCAAGGAGCATTCTATGTGGCCAGACACGTATTTTAGTTTTTGCTTCTATTTTACATATTTAAATTATAGTTTTTAATAATGCTCATTGTGTACATGGTTAAACTTGTTTTTCTATCAAGATTATTATTATCGTGTATGCACTTGTAGTTTTAGGTATCTGAAATTGATATCAGTTATAAAGGCACAATTCTATAATTATAATTACTTTTTTTACTGCTTTTAAAGAATAAAATTATTCTGTGGAGTTTTTTAATCTAGCCACAAATATTTCTTTTTATTTCAAGTTTTTTCTCAACACCTACTTACAAAACAAGCTTATTTCCGTATAAAAGAAGAAGCTCGACAACTATTTTAATCCTCAATCAACGAGAAATTTCAACAATGAAAATGCAAATAATAATGATGTTGTAATCTGTAATTCAAAAAGTGGTTTTTGTACACAAGAAAAGCATTTTGTTTACGCAAAGATGAATATAAAAAAGGAAAGTCATGCAATATAAAATAAACATCTTCACTCCTGCCGTTCTCGATGTAATTTCGATTTTATACTTTTTATTCTTCGGCTGCCGTTCTCATTGAATCACAAATAAAGAGAAGAAGTTCGGGTGCTCTCTATACATGACATATAGAGAAAGAAAATATGTAAGAGGAATAATGCAAGAGTTGAACTTTTAATTAAATTTTATCGATAAAACTAAAATTTTTATAATTATCTAAATATTAGAATTTTTTAATATCTTTAATATTTCAAATGAATTTAAAATTTCCAGGCTTCTATAGAGCTAAATCGATTTTCCTTTGCAAAAAATCTTAAATCAAGAAAGTGCAAGAGTATTTTCAGATCAAGCGCCGTTAAGCGGGAAGAAAAATATTAAGAATTAAGATATTGACAAAGTGGAAGCTAATTTGAGTGTGAGAAGAAATTTTTGTGGAACATCCCTGTTACAAGCAATTGGAAATCCATCACTTGTCAAAATACAATGAGGCAATGTGTGATGAAATTTTTACCAAAAAAATTTGCCTAAAAGAAAATTTTTCATCATCATATCATACACCAAGTGTGAAAAAGCTTTAAGGCGATGACAAGAAAAATTTTCCTATGAAAAAAAGTGAATTTTCATGGTAATCTGCAAGCTCTGCTCCTTCGGTTATGCTTCATTGTAAAACTTGGTTAAATATTATGACGACATTTTTATGAGAGCGGAAAGAAGATGCTTTAACGCCACGTTGAGCTCATTTCGTATCGAGGAATATATTTAAAGCGATTTAAGATACAAAAAAATTTCTCGAAAAATTGCATTGAATTTTCTTCCTGAACTCTATATTTTATATTGGCATTTGGTAAGTGACATTAAGAGCTCTTTAAATGAGATTTTCTTCTTCACACCCTTGACAGGTTAAGGCTTGTCGAAATATTACTACCACGATGTTCTCTCAGACATATAATCATGTTTAAAATGCATTTAAAATTAATTTATTTCAAACAATAATTTTTTCAAGCTCTAATTTTTTTCTCACAAGACAAATTACTCGCATTGCGAAGAATGACCGAATGTAAAAAGAATTTACGCCACTTTTCTGCTCAACGATCCCTGAAGGCAATCGCTATTGAGAATTATCATGTCATTGTGAAATAAATTAGAAATTCAAACGACCGTAGCCGTTTGTAATGTGAGCTCTGGCACATGATATCTTTTTTCCACCGCATGGAACGTGATGTGTAAGAAGATGATACAGAAGTGAATAAAATATATTTTTTGTGTCTATTAAATTTCTCTTGCCACTCCAAACAATGTATATTGTAACCATTAGCTATTTTACCGGTCATGTCTGTGTGAGTGCGATGATCATGTACATCGGCAAATTATGGAGTCCCGCAGGGAAGCCTCAACATAATATCCAGGTGATAGGCAATGTGTGATAAAAAAAACCCTCTCAGCAGAAGTCAGTAAATTGTTAAATGACTAATTAATATTCACAACTGTGTCGTTTACATATCATTTCCATTTACAAGTTGAAAAAAGTTGCCTTTTAATGCCCTGTGATGACTTTTTCCAAGAGCTCAATTAAAAAAGGCCGTGGAAAAATAATAATAACTTTAATTTTTTTACCCATTTCTAATTATTTTTAGGGGGAGATAAAAACAAATAGGCTAATAATGTTGAACAGAAATTTGTTTTATAGTGATGTGAGCTAATTAGAAGTTAATTTAGTTTTAAGTAATTTGAGTAAATTAAGAAATTGTTTACAAAATTAATTAGAAAAATAAGTTTGAATCCTATAGAGGACAAAATGTTCATGGTGGATAACTTTTATATATTTTTCTGTGATTTCTCAATTTTTCCATCATACTGAAAACTTTTAGCAAAAGTTTCCTCATCATCTCCCCATTAAAAGACCATTCTTCATTTTGTAAAAAAAAGTATCATCTCCATCCAACCATCAGCCATATCATGATTTTCAACAACTTTTGCCTCCTAAAAAATCTGAGGGGAGGCAAATGAGCATCAGCAGGAAAAAAATTAGGTCAAATGACAACAACAAAAAAACTGCTTTGTTAAAAAATTTAGAAATTTTATTTGAGTTTTCTAACAATTGTTGCGGACATTAAAATTTTTAGAAAAAAAAGGATTCAAATTATGTTTTAATGTCTTCGACGCAATTTTTATGGAGATAGACACATCTTTAAAATGTTGATACATTTTAATCCAAAATATTAGAATTATTTTTTACTTTTTCGAATCAACCCATTGCCCATTCTCATTATTTAACAACTGTATCTACAGGACAATTTGAAACATCATCACAATGACCGAAAAAGAAAAGAGTAAAATATTGAAGCGAAAGAGAGATAACAAACGTGAAACATATAAAGGACGACCCTCGTATGGAATTTAATTTAATGACTTCTCTTTTTTTATCATACAAAGCTATTTTCTTTTTTCTTTTCTCAATTGAAACTTTAATGACAAAAGAAAGTTCTATAAATTTCACTTCAAAAATCATTTGCCAGGAATTTTATGGCATTCTATAGAATATTGGAATGTTCACAATGAAAATTGGAAAATTAATTATTCAAAAGGAGAGTTGGAGAGTAAGCACTTCAAATAAATTGCAATCCACTTATGTAAGGAGATGTTGAACAATGAAGATGTTGGTCAAGTTCAATTGAATTATCTGATCTGGAAAATGAACAAAATACTTTTAAACGCTGACAAATTTTTGACTAATGTTTTGTTAAACGTATATTTTTTTTTAAAAAACTTATGATTTTTCGTATCAGATTTTTATCCGCTCGTTAAATTTTCTCTCATGATAATTTTTAGTCACAAATAATTTTTTCTAATATCATATTGCTCATCTTCTTTCTGATCTCCCCTAATCAAGATTATCAATGATTCCATGCTATGCCAATTAGTGTCGGAACGTGTAGTCAATTCAGCGAAGATAAATTAATGTTTGATTAAACTAAGAACACAACGCGCAACCTCTTTGTAAGCATCTGTTAATTTTTTTATTGGTTTTTAAAGCCTCATCAAAAATTCACAATTCTTGTGAGAGAATAAAATTGAGTTTTAAGTTTTTGTTCAAGTTAAGTGTTTTTCAATGATAATATAAAATAAGGTATTTTGAGTTATTTTTTATTTACAAATTTTGTTTAATCTTGAACATTTAATACTTTTTCTACAATATGTCAATTTTAATACCATCCAAAACAGTTTTCTTTTATTCTATGTTTTCATTATTTTTATTAGCACAAGAAAAATTGCTATTCTTCGAGATTTCCTATCATTGCCGAAAATGTAACTTTTTTATTCACACACAAAAATAACCCACAGAACATTTTCAGTGTCAAATTTATATCAATTTGATATCAATTTTTGATAGCAAATTTTTTGGGCAATTTCGTCGATATTTGGTCAAATTTTGCTATTAAATTTAACATGGATTTGATAGCAAATTTTGACATTAAATTTATATCAATTTAATAGCAAATTTTGATATGATTTTTTTTTTCTAAAAAAATTTTTTGTGTCAAATTTTGCTATCAATTTAATGTAAATTTGACGTCAAATTTCATTTTCCACTTTTGTGGAACACTTAATTTAATTAAGTTTTTTGCTACATCAGGTCTGGGACTTGGTTGTTTTTTGCTCTGTAATGATAAAGGAATATTTTTTAGAAACTCAAACGTATTTTTCTTACCCGCCGTTGCTAGGATTCGAACCGCTGTCTTCAAGAAGATGAATTTGTTAACACTCGCGCGTAACATTGCGCTACCAAGCCTTTATTAAATTTAATTTCACAATGCTAAAGACTTATATAAAAATAAAAGTTTTTGTGAAAATTTAAGCAGACACTTATTAATTTCTTGATAATATCTTTTAGCTTTCAAAAAATAACATCTATTCTTATTATTTTGAACCAAACTTTATTTTTTTTTCAGGTTTGTTAAAATATTTAAATTTTAACAATAATTATCTTTAGAATTTTATAAAGGAACTAAAAATTTAAATTGTTTATTCTACTTTATGTTATTGTCGATGCTTATTTTAGGAACTTTTAAAAAATTATCAGAAAATTAAGGAAAGCGACTAACAAAAACGAAACTGTTCAAAAAACTTTCAATAAAGAGCTAGAAACAGAAAATTTTCAGATTAAAAATTTGATTAATAAAAATTTACATCTTTTTTGTTTACAAAGAGTGAAATATATTTTTTCTAAAAATTAAGTTGATTCAACATTTGAAAGAAATTTTGTTGCACCGTTTTTTCCCAAATCTTGATAATAAACTTTGAACCTTGATGTAATATTTTTTTTTTAATTTTTCAACACAACTTTCATTGAATTTAAAAATAATATATTATATCAAATTGACATCAAATTAATTAAAAATTTGATATTAAACTTCTGGTCAAATTATTTTATATTAAATTGACATCAATTTAATATAAAAAATTTTATTTAATTTGTGGTCAAAAATTTAATATTAAATTATATCAAATTAATGAAAAATTTAAAAAAAATTTTGTCAAAAAATTTAATATAAAATTGATATCGAATGAATGTAAAAATTAAAAAAAATTTTTGGTCAAAAAATTTAAATAAAATTGATATCAAATAATGAAAAATTTAATAAAAATTGTTGCAAAAAATTTAATATAAAATTATATCAAATTAATTAAAAATTAATAAAAAATTGTTGTCAAAAAATTTAATATACAATTGATATCAAATAATTAAAAATTTAATATAAATTTTTTGTAAAAAAATTTATATTAAATTATATCAAATTAATAAAAATTTATATTAAATTTTGTAAAAAATTTAATATCAAATTTATATAAATTTGATATTCAAAAAACATTAATTTAATATCAAATAAAATATTTTTTATTTCTATTAAATTACATAAATTTACGTTAAATTTACATTAAATTTTTTTTTATATCAAATTAATGTAAATTTAATATCAATTTATGCAAAAAATTTTTTTGACAAGGATTTAACGTCAAATTGATATCAATTCAACCAAAAATTGTTCTATGGGAAGAAGTTGTTTTAAAAAATACCCGACTGCATTTGAACAACAATGGAATTGTTGGAAGCAACCAGCGGAATGAAAATAAGTGAAACGAGCAAAAGAGAGTAGAAAACACATGTAAAAACTTACAATGATGCTACGGAATTTAAATGAAGGAAGAATTCTTTCTGTGTTTTTCTTTTGTCTTTTTTTTATTAAGGCAGACTTTAATCCTCATTATTTCTGTATATGATCAGCACGCTGCACGCAGAAAATGTATAAAGTCAAAAATTAATTAATTACAATTAATCGTCAATTATAAACAAATTAGGTATATTAAATTAATATGATTAATTTTCAATGCATGAAATCTCCTGTGTACTCTATGTAGTTTTTGTTGAAAAAATAAAATTCTTTAGAGAATTAAAAGATTATCACTTTGAAAGAAAAGGTTTCATTTTAAAATTAAGTAACAATAGTTTTAGTGGTAAGTGATGATTGGGTGAAATTTATTAAAATTAATGTAACGCGATTTTATGGAGAAAACTATATAAATAAAAGTTTATAACTTTTGCAAAAAATGCTAAAAAATTTTAACTTAAATAAAACTAATAAAATTATTAATTCAAAAATCTTCTCATGAAAAACGCGTTAATGACAATCAAAAATTTAGATTTCTTTTATCTCTCTTCAAATTCTTCTTTATTTTACCCCATTTTTTTCTCCAACAACAAAACCCACAGCAGTGAGAGAAATAAAAAAGCGAAATATGAAAAGAAATGACGGAACATTGTTTCATCATTAGACGATTGTATTCAATTTAATGGAAAAGAATTTACACAGATGTTGCTATGAAAGCAGAAAGCAGAAGCGGCAGCTATGGTGGAAAAAGAGAGAAGAAATATATATAAAAAAAGTGGGAATGTCTTAATGCGATTTTGAATAGAAAAGAAATTTCTTTCGTTCTCGTGCGCCTTATGCGACATAATGCACTCATTAATATGACTTTGAAAATTAGCTTCATAGTCGCATAATATTCATTCACACTAATCTTCATTATTATGGTTATTCATGGGGATTAGAAGTTGACATGAGGAAGAGAAGTTAAAGTGACATGATGAATGATAATATGGATGAGTGTCAACATTAAAATTTCTTCTAATATTGCATGCGCTATACTTAAAAACGCTTTCTTACATCTCTTCATCGCTCATTTCCCCTCAAGTCAAACTCAAATGAATAATTCATGAAATATATTTTTTCGTGTGGGAAGCCGAAAACAAGCAGAATGCATTATCAATTATCGACAAAAGGATATAATTACATATATTGAGCTGAAAGCGTGGAAGAAAGGAAAAAAATATGAATGAGTGCGAAAAAAAGCTAAAATCAATTAATCATTTACTGAAATTAGGTTACTGATGACGGTGCCACTGGAAATTGTTTTTGAGATGATGAAATATGGATTGATAAGGCATTAGCTTAAAAGAAGTTGTGTTGGTTGGATTTTTTATCATCATGAAATAGGACACTGAGGAAATGTAAAGTAAGAAGAACATTGGGTGTAATTTTGTTAAATTTTAATCCATAGAATACTTTAAGAAAGTTTTAGTGTCTTTTCCTTACTCTTTATCCACTTTAAAAATTGAATAAAAATTTCTCATCGAATCCACATGTTCTCTTTGCGACATCTCTTAATCCAATAATTAATCGCTTTTATCTCATCAAATTCATACCAATCAATTTATTCCGTCTCAATTGCCATATTTGATAAAAAAAATTCTTTACTGATCCAAATTGAAATGCCGACATAAAATATTCGACTCACACTCATATAGGTTTTAATTGATTAATTAAATTATTTATTTATTGTACCCAAAAAAGGCACAAGAAAATTAATGATGATGAAATTCTCATGGAGCTAATTTGAGTGAAAATGCCAATGAGATAATGGAAACTTGAGAGATGTCGTGTGTTTGGTATTTTTAGCCGCAAAGCAGCCAATTAATTAATTAGTGTTGAAGATCGAAGACTTTAATAAATATTTTGGGTGATTTGGAAAGTTTTTTATTAGCTTATATCAAGGGGCTGAGAACATAAGGGTAGGTGGGCCCGTCAAGGCCCACAATATATTGATGTTCTCAGTCCTGGCCTTTTATTTAGTTTTTGAGATAAATTTTTTAAGTTATGAATCCCGCGGGGACGTCTGCTGTTGAGGAGGAAAAAAGGGGTATTTTTACTCTATTCTTAAGAGAAATCTTAAGAGTTCTGCATGGATACGTTTTTTTCCTTGGCTTAGCTTTCGAGCTCTGGAAAAGGAAATTAAAACGGGCGCGTATTCCTGGTAACTCCAGCTTGCTACCTATTACTATTAGTAATCAATCAATCAATAAATGTTTCAAGTTATCAATCTTTTCCTATTTATAACACTTAACTTACTTCCATTTTTTACTATGGTGCAATATGAG
Source organism: Tanytarsus gracilentus (assembly GCA_038502055.1). NCBI lineage: Eukaryota > Metazoa > Arthropoda > Insecta > Diptera > Chironomidae > Tanytarsus > Tanytarsus gracilentus. The sequence goes on along the minus strand of JAXRKN010000045.1, from coordinate 532,016 downwards.
TCGTCGATTTTCTCTACTCGAGACGAAATAACTTTTATGACTCTCCGTCGCTACAAGACTACTATGTTGATGACGGCAAAAAGGATTTTAAAATGGAATTTAATGGCAATGTTGCTTTTATGTCGCAACATTTTTATGTTATAGAGAAAAATATTTTTATGTACAAATATTTCCAAACGGGAAGACGTTTTATGACACTTTTACTGTTTCATGTATAAATATGGAGCAAATTTTAATGTATTTTTGGCGAAATTTAATTAGCTTTGAATAAAAATACGATTTCAAGCGTTTTTGTTTACTCAACCACACAACGGCAGGGGTAGAATTCCATTTATCAAATTTGCCACACGCATTTAAAATCAATGAACAAGAAATTAAATTATTTTGATAATGGAAAAGTTTTATTTTGAAAAGATACAGTGAAGATTGGAACTGGTAGCAAATACATTTTTTTGACGAGGAATAAAATTGCAGACAGTTTACTGTTTAAACCTTCGTCAGTCTCTTTTTCAAGAGTGAATTTAAAAAAGTGAGAAAATTCTTCTTTTTACCACCTTCAAGTATTTTTTTCTTGTAATGAAAATATACACGATGGAAAGTGATATTTTTGATAAAAAATACAAACAGAAATGACAGACACTCAATTTACTCTCGGTAGTAAAATTTTTCAACCCTCAAGTTTATATCACTTGAAATTGTAAATGTCTGAAAAGAGTTCGAGTAAAATTTACCTTAAAGGTTTTGAAGTCACAAAATTTGTAGCAAAAATTTTTAAAGAGAACATGCACGTTTGAGATGAAAATGAATTATAGATGATTTTCACTTTAGTCGTCATAAGTATTTCATGTCTATCGACCTCATATGTACATAAATTATATTTTTCGTTAAAAATTATGTTTGGCGTAATGACGTATGTTCAGTAGAAAGAGGGTTGAAGAATAAATTTTAACATGTGAAAGCGAAATGACAAGCAAAATTCAACGTTATATTTTTTAAAGGATGTTTGTGAGATGAATTTTTAATAGACCTTGTGAAAAAAGACATTTAAGATAAAATCTTGTGACAACATAAAAATGTAAACTTTCATGTGTTATAATAAAACTTTATGTGCTTTAAATATTGATTAGATAATGTCACATTCCCTAGCGCTCGCTTTAAAAGGAAGAAAATATTTTTTCATGTTCAACAGTCAGAATCAGAAAAGTTTTCTTCTTATACGATTTTAAATTATTGGCATCACATAATGCTGTTCATGTTTACATAACATCTCGAGCTAGGTACGCATGTACGTACATATGACAGTTAAAAATGAATCCTCGCTGTTTTCATGCATGAATTAATTCTTAACGCTCTTCATTCTTCTCGAGAACTCGGCAACGTGTGGAAGTGACATCATTTCAGAAAACGCAGAACAACAACCGAAATTCACTCAATTAGAAAATTATCCAGCATGTAAACAGTTTGCGGCTATAAAAAACAATTTCTTTTTTGTTGATTGAAAAATTTATACGCGAGCGAAAAAATTTCAATTTAATTTTTTTGTCAGCAACAAATTTTATGAAGGTTAATTTTTATTTGCAAAAAAAACAATTAGGATAATAATATTGAAATTTAAAGTTGTGTCAAGAATAAAGTTTAAAAATAAAATTTTTTTAAATCGTTGAAATCCATTTTAGGCTCACTTAATTTTCTTAAACTTTATAAAATATAATATATTAACAGACAATTCACAAAAAAGTTTTTTCGCCCAACGAGACGCTTTTAAAATTCATAAAATTATTAGCAGCAATTAAAGAGTCATTAGTGACTTGAAGGAAACGAAGAAGCAGTGAACGGAAAATTTAAATATTAAAAAGACAAACCTAACAAATGTCCCAAAGCGGCTGCAAAGAAGAAGCATGAACGAAAGTGTAAATGAGAATGACGAAACGATTTTTTTACTTTTTTTATTTTGAAGCCATTCATCCCGGCCAAGGATAATAACAAAGATTTTATTTTGAAATAATTTAAACAGAATAAAAAATGAAAAAAACTTCCATTGCGTTTTTATCACGATCTATATCTCCGCTTTTAAATGCTGCATTAAACAATCTCTATTAAAATCTTTAACATTCAAATGAAATTCTTTAAACACGCGTTTCAATTTATCACGGTGAAATTGAAATGATTTATTTTTAAAGAACGTCATATTTTAATCTTTCACGATTTTTCATTATCATACATTCTAACAAAATAATTTAGTATAATCCGAGTGGAAGCGACATGGAAATTATAGACTTTTAGGAATGAGGAACTAGTTCGAACTCTTTTGCATTAATGTTGTTATTCAATTAAAATTTACCATGAATGAACTATTTTTGCATGCGTAATATGTTTTTGATGTAAAGCATAATTTATTTATGCACTCATTCAAATAATTTTGAATTAAAGTCAAGATGAATTTTCCAAGATGTGAAGTGAAAAGTTGAGTTTTTGTCTAGAAAATCGCTGTCAAAATTCACAAAGGTACTTTTTAATTGTTTTAATCAAATTTAAAAGTAATTTTAAGTGCCCTAAAATAAAATTTCCACTTGGCCTTTTCATCAAATCCCCCGCAATTTCCTATCTTTAGATCTTTTTCATGTAAAATTTTAAATACTTTTCTTCCCTCGCGCTTCTGAACCGCAATTCAAACCATTTTTTACTTCCACCATTTTTGGCCTTTTCTTTTCTTATTCCTTTAATTATTAATAATTTTCCTCGTTAAATTCTTCGCTCATCATCTTTATAACTACGCATAAAAGTAGGAAAAAGGTCTACCTGTAAGTTTAATCAAAGTGTTCACCGTAGAAACATACGACCAATACCTTTTTCTCCCTGATGACTATGACAACCATCATGATGGTAAGGAAAAAAGCTTTTTTTTCTATTGAATTTTTTGGAACATGTCTTCTGCTGATGTTGCTTTCTTATATCATAGAATATGATGGCTTTCTCTATAACTTTCCCCATCAAAATATCTAAAAGTTGTAAAACAAAATATGGGGCAAGGGTGAGGCGAATTTGGTGAGGAAATTAGTTAATTTTCTACGTCTTTTTTTAAACCTCACTTTAAACTTTTGTAAATTTTAACCTATGAAAGTTTTTAGAATTAAAATATTTTTGAACACGCCCAAAAAGTTCTCTCCTTCTTAAATGGTGCCATGCAAGATGATTACAACAAACAACAATGTACACGAGTGAGAGAGATGATGATGAAAAAAAGAATATAATGCGAAAGTGTTTACCCCAAGGCCCTTCTTTCTTCCCTCCCCACATCGTCGTTCTCGTATGTTCTTGGAAAATATTATAGCGACGAGGGATCTGATGAAGGAACTGAAGTGAAATTGCTGTAAATGTTAACGCACACATTGCGAAAAAAAAGAAAAAATTCCTCGAGGACTTCCGAAGAAGTTTCCAATTCGCTTCCAAACATCATCATTATCTCCCAGCTTCCCTTAACTCATCATCGTCGATTTTCTTTCTTTTCTCTCTCGCCGCGCAATTTCCTTCCGTTTTTCTTCTTCATTTTTTTTTATTGAAAATTGATCGTGAAACGAGTTGTAAAAATAAAGGTGGAATGTGATTATTGTTATTGTTGTTGTTGGGTGGTTTTGAGCTGTATCTGGTTTCATCTTCTGTTTCGATTTTGACATTTTGCATTTACTTTAAATAAAATTATGCTTTTATATCGATTTTTGAATTTCAAATACAATATTTACTTAGAGATATCAGCTATGAGATGAATTCGCTCGAAAGGGTGCTTCAAAGAAGATTTATTGATTTATGAAAATTATCCCTCCTATCTTTTATAAAAAAAGAAAATTTATTTTTTGTTTCAAAGATAATTCCAACATCTTTAGAATGTTTGATTAAACTTTTCATTTACAAGAAAAAAAAATTTGTAAAGCTTTCTTGTGAATTTCACAAATTAAATTAAATAAATTTGATAGAAATTTCACATTAATCGAGAATATGAGTCGCTATAATTTTGATGTGTCGCTAAACATGATGACATTTCTACAAATTCTTATCATCATTAAAAGGTTCAATTTAGATATCATCTTAAACACCTAAGTTCACTTTCAATATCACCATGGGATTCGAATAAATGTCTCTCGAGAATATTGTCATTGCAAAAGTTTAATCTAATTAATTGAATTCAACTCCTGTTCGTTATCTTCATCACTTTCACTTCATTCTTGAAAATATGTTCAATATCATCAAAGCAATATTGATATTATCGCGATATATCGTTAATATTGATGAGGGTATAAGGAAAAAAATATCTCAATTTTGAGATTTTTCTATTCGTCAAACTGTGAATGACTTTGAATTGCTTTAAGTGAAAAAGTTGATTACCATTCTAAATTAAGCGAATTTTCTTGATTTTTTTAGAGCGCAACGATGATGTTAACTCGGAGATGGAAATAATTACGCAACGAAAACTTTAATAATACAATAATTTTTTAAATAAAATTGTAACAGTTTACCAGAGTTCTAATTTTGGGTTATCATTAATCAAATTTTCTTCATTTCTCTTTCCGTTGCCACGAATTTTTTGCTCAATATTGTTTTCGCTTTCATTGAAAGACAGCAAAAAAAGATAAAAGGGAGAAGATGTGAGGATACAGTGAAATAAAAGAGACTGATGTTGGGCTGCTACTGGGCATGTAAGAAAATGAAAGATAAATTTCCTTGACTGACGTTTTGACATACACTGAATTACATCGGAAAGAGGGAAAGAAAAATAAACAAATAATCTTATTAATTCGCTCATTTCATTAATTTTCGTTTTTGTGGGCGTTTCTAATTTGTATTTAGTGGATTTTAAGGTGTCCGATAAAATCTCTTTTGAAGGAGGAAATATTATTTCATTTTTTCTCGAATTGTTTTTAAAAATTTATTAATTTTTTTAATCACTTACAAAAATTCCACACATTGGGGCATCCTTACAATAAACAAGATGATGACTTTTAATAAACATAATGTGCTAACAGATTCATAATTTTCACACGCTCCACATGAAGTTTCTTTATGCCATGCTTTGCATTCATACACATGCACAATCATCATAATTTCGAGCTCTAAGCAACGCTTAACAAGGATGCTGAGTGTTTTCAATTAAGATGACGTGATGCACGCTACAAAATGTTTATGTCTCCATAAAAATATTGCTGAATGTGTTTTGCATTTTTATTAATTTTCATCTAAAATATTAAGAAATTCTTACACACACACCTTGGGAGAAGCCCATCATAGTAATTAATATTGCTCTGGTGCTTCGGAAACTCAAATCATTATCGTTTACGTGAGAAAACGATTGGATTGCTTACTCATGGTGACTTTCGCATTACACAATGAAAAGTTATATATGGAATGCGGAGCAATTATGAGATGACTTGAAAAGGTCATTTAATCAATTACTGAGTCATATATTGAAGAGTAATTAAGGAAAAAAGTTTTCTATGAGAAAAAATTATTTCATAGAGGAATTTTTATTACAAAGATTAGAGGTGAGCACTTACGAACTTTTCACGTTTAGATATTTAAAAATATCTAAAAATATCTAAAAAACAAATCTAATTTTAAAAACTTTAATTCACCCACAAAGCTTTAATTAAAACCTCAAAAAAAATATCTGACAACTTTTCTGTGTGCAAACTTAATTCAATTATGGACTCAAAATTCAATGTTGAGTACAAAAAAAACATTTTTCAATCCATTGGAGGTTTAAAAGTTTTCCATCATATCGTAGAGCGGAAAAAGCCAACATCAACACAGAGGAAAATTTATAAACTTTCTCATTTTATTCCTTAATGTGAACGTTCATGTTTAGAGTGAGGAAAACTTCTCGGCACAACAATTATTTGGTAAACGGAAAATTTTTCCTGTATTTGATGTGAGTGTGATATACCATTAAAAATTAAATTTACGAAACAACTGACTTGTTTTGGTTGAACTTGTTTGTGTGGAGGAATTTTTTAAAAACTGTGTCTATCTTTTGTGGGGTTTTGATAGATTTTATTTTTAAAAATTTAGGTAATATGAAAAACCATTTTTTTTGAAATATTTGACTATAAATTTCTGCATTTCATGACTAACTCGTCCCAGATATTCTCTCAATCACTCTCTTAAACCCAATGTCACTTTATTTGCAATGTCTCTCAGTCGAATTGGAAAAAATTAAGTTATAAATCATTGCAAATATGAAACTTTTCCTTCTTCATGCATTCACTTCTTGACAGTTCAATTTACAAAATTATAGTTTTCCTCTTCCCTTAAATTCACTCTTGAACAAATATTTTGAGCAAACATCTCTCGGTGCGCATGCATGATTGAGAAAAAGGGGTTGAATTGCATAAAAGAAGGAAAAAGACGTAACAAGAATTTTTATTGGCACTGTGAGAAATGCATTTAAAATATTTTTCACTTTAAGAATTTTTTTTTCTGCCAGTGAAGGAAAATTTCATAATTCAATTGCATATGCGTCATAGTCGCTATATCATGCCTCACGTACTAAAAAAATACACCCAGATATAAAAGGAAAAGTATTACGCACGATAGAGTTTAAAAAACAAACATACATGGAATTTCAATAAGGAAGAAGTTATTGCAGACCCATCAATCCATCATGCGATTCCTCCCTCTTTATCAAGATGCACATTAAAATGGATTGTAAAAATGCATGCATACACCATGCAGACACTCTTCAATAATATTTTTATTGTTTTACAACAGCGATCAGTATGAACATAACAAAGTGTAATTGGTCTTTATATAAGCCTTTCGGTTGCGAAATAAATTTAATGGATAATAAATAAATCCATCCATTCCAGACATAATTTTTGCTTCCTTTCCTTCCATTATTTTGGCAGCTATAAATTTTTACTACTTAAGTTAGAAGTCTTGGGGTATTTTGCTGTCCATTCGATTTTTTTATGCAGAAAAGGGGTGCTCTTTGCTTTGAATCAAAAATGTTTTTGAATATTTTCAAAAAAATAAAAGTTTAAACCAAAGTGTTGCCTCCCTCACATTGTGTAAAATTTAACACAAAATGCAGGCAGAAGAGATAAAACTTTAATTTTGCAAATAAAAGAATTTTATTGCACAAAAGCCTGAAAAAAATAGTTCAGCACATAAAATTCATAGTCACTTTGAGTGCAAATAAAAACACACACTTTATTGTGTGTGCATATTCATCTCCATCTGATGCCAGTCATAAAATGAACACGAGACGACAAAATATTTATGCAGACACAATCCAATATAATCGAAGAATATTCATCGAAAGTTGTTTCATGTGCGAATGAGGATGCATGTTCATAGCAAAACATAAATGTCATAACATATAATTAGAGGTTTCGGCGGGATCCCGGGATCCCGAAATCCCGGGGAATCCCGGACAGTTTTTCAATCCCGGGATCCCGCGTTTTTTCTTCGGGATCCCGGGATTTAAAAATATCCTTTAAATGCTGCCAAAATTTCATGAAATTCGAGCCACTTACTTGGTCGCATGGACCTGAAAGTCGACGAAAGTTGAAAAAACTTTTTTTAGGACCTTTAACTTTTTTTAATGAAGGGCAACAAGTATAGATTTGGATATAAAAATATAGGTTTGAAAGTGCACGATTATTTTAAGAAGAAATAATTTTTTTGCATGACGGAAGTGCTGAAAATTGAGGGAAGATATTTCATTTTTTAAATGAAATCCCGTTTTCGGGATCCCGGGATCCCGGGTTTACAGGTCTTTCAGTCCCGGGATCCCGAAATTTGAAATCCCGGGATTTTCGAAACCTCTACATATAATATCAGAGTAAATGTTTACAAATAATTTATTTTATGGACAACATTATTATAGTGATGCTCAAAAACTTTTTTGCGCTCAGAATCAAAATAAAATATGGTTATATAAATAAATAAATTTATAAGAGTAATAATAGGAGGGATTAAGTCAAAACTATTGCATTAAAAGGAGGAGTTGAATAAATAAAACATTTGTGGAATTAATGTTGCAAAATGTTACATTAATTTCACAAAATTTAAAAAACGTGGAATTATTGTCACTTTTTGCAACATTAACTCCACTAACACTTTCTTAGTGGAGTTAATGTCGTGGAATTATTTGGGGTGGAATTACTTTAGGGTGGAGTTGTATCATGGATCCAAAATATTTAAGGAGGTATTACAAAAATATGAATTAAGTTTCATCACCCCTTGCAACATCCACTAACCACTGGAAACAAACCACCCAAAATCACTCTTCAGTGAACATGTTTAACCACAAGAAGAAAACTATCAAATGACATTACGCAAATTGCGCTTGCCGATGTTTATTCATCTCGCTCAAAATATTTTGTTGTTGCTTTAGCGAAAGAGGGAAAGAAAACCGCAATAAATGAGACACATTTTATGATTATGATCGTTATGATGATGTTGAAGCAATTTTGTGATGAAAATCGAGAGGAAAATTGAAAGTATTTGTTTTATTCACGCTTCAGTGATTCATAAGAATTTTCCATCAATTAGAGAGAATGAGATTGAATGAGTGACAAAAGTTGTGGAGCATATTTTCAGTAATAAATGTTTTAGCAGATTGTACAATAATTTATAGTAAGTTTTCAATCCTTGAACATCAAACTTTGACCACTTTTAGTAAAAAAAATTTAACCTCATTTCTAAACTTCATACATTTTCGTTCACTCCTTTTCAAATCCATTCAAATCACGCATAAATGGCTATGCAAAAATTTGCAATAATCCTCATCATCACATAGTTCATAAATGGAATTTCCTTCATAAAATTCTTTTAAAAGCCATTTACGGATTTTCTATTCACATATCTCGTCGCTTAAGTCCCGTAAAATCTCATCGTCGTACACACAAAAGGCGATAACAATAAAGGCGAATGTAAAATAAACTCTTTCTAGATATTTTTGTTAGCGAATTGTATGTGCATTGTTTGTTTGCTAATGCTTCGCTGCTTCTTTCATTGCACTTTGAGCACTAAAATGGTGTTTTAATGGTGTAAAATTAGCGATTATAGCTTCAAGAGAAGCGAAGAAAATTCAGAAAAGGTGATGGGAGAAATTCAATTGTTTTTCATGCTGTTACAAGCTCATCAATACGGTGAATTTAAACGAGAATAGGTGACGATAATGGCATATTGTAAGTAAAATAGCAGGACTTCAGGACTTTTCAGATATTTTATAAAAAAAATTATGCAGACTATCTGTAAATTTTCTAAAGTTTTTTTCTGCAGAAATTCTTATGGATGGGTGATTCATACTCGCGACAAACTTTCTAAGTCTAAGTAAGTGAACCCAATACAAGATAAGAGAAAGAAATTTTTTATTCCTTAAAAGTTTTTTTTCTCAGCGAACCCTTAAATCATTCAAAACTTTCACAGCTAACGATAAATGATAATCACAAAAAGCCTCAATAAATTAAGAAGCATCGGCTTGAAACTGATTTATGGGCTTTTCTCTCTCCAATCACCGAATTTCCTAGTCTAATCTATTGACTCTAAACATCCTCAGAAAAATCTTATGAAGAAAAAAACTTAATTTTCCCTCCGTCATTGACAATATATCATGTCCGGATATCGAGATGATTTTTTATTTATATATTGCGTATCACTTAGATATTTATCATGAACTTGCTGTTGATGCTCACATTAGTCACGATGAATTTCGTCGAAATTTGCTATGAATAAAAAATAAGGAAAGAAAAGTTTTTTGTGAGTAATTATTTGCTGATTCTTGAATACAATTTTTTATATCTAGTTTTTCCGTATGCAGCAAACACTCACACATGCGCTTGACTTTTGAACCAATATTTCAATTAAAAGCGGCTTAGCAGACTTTCGCAAACATTCACAAAGAGCATGTTGATTATTTTTTCAATAAATTAATTTTAATCTGCTATGAAAACACTGCAAAATTTTTATTCACACATGAAAAATAATAAAATCTCATCAGAGCGTGTTAAATTTATTTAGTATGGGGTCGTTGCAACGCGTTGGGGATTTTGCAGAAAAAAATAAGGTTCAAAAATGTTCAAAAATTAAAAGTAAAATATAAGAACTTAATTTTAAAGAATATTTAAAACGATAAAAATCCAGAATTTATTTTCAGTCCAAACTTTTTTAACCCTCGTTGTTTTAAAATTTCATTCAATCAAGCAAATCCCGGAAAACAATCATAAAAATCATTTTCACTTTATGTTTGCATATTTTGCAGTTCATCGCTTGACATCATCATAATAAAAAGCAAAATTAATTATTCATATTTTTCACTCATCCAACACTTTGCGTCGAGATTTTTTTGCTCTCATCGTCGGTCATAAAAAATCTCGCATTTGCGTTTTTCTCCCTCTCCAATTATGTATGGTAATTTCCTTAAATGCAAATATGAGCACATGTGAAATGCCTCAAATGTTCGCCATGCAATTAGTCAATTTCAAAGGAAGCTATAAAAAGTATTAATTCTCGGGGCACTTCTTCCCGCATTTTATAACCTCGGCATATATATTTTAGCGCGACAAATAACCGCTTGCCGTGAGGTAAGTAGTATGGCGGAGTGAAAATGAAATATGGATTTGCTGTTTGTTTTTTAAAGTAGCTCCCGCTCACTGTCGAACACAATGTGCTTCACTGGTAAATGCTCATTATTTCATATCGCTCTGTCTACGCTTCGCCCACATGCTTAACTCTCTAATAAATGCTCTCATAAAAAAATGAAAGAAACTTTTATTGCCGTCCATTAAAATTAATATTGCGAGGAATTAAAATCAAGTTAAGCACTCGCATATTGACATTTTAAGGAGGTGTTCATGATTTCGATTTTCAGATGATTTTTCATGGTGTTAAATTAATTTCATCTCACAGTCTTCGCTTTCAACTTTATCGCACTGCTCGTGTGATTTAATCTCATGTGATCATTAACTGACAGATCATTAATTGAAAAATGTGAATGTGAGCAAGAGCGAAAAGAGGTAGACAGGCTTGTTATGGAATGGTTAAAAAAATTCTTAAGGCATGAGTCTGATCGTGCACTTCATAAAGCAGGTTAATCGTGAGCTATTAAAAATGAATGCAATTTAATGATGCAGGTGCTAGGAAATTTGTGAATCAATTTTCAAAAAGCTTGTGAAATATTTTAAGAAATTTTATTTAAATTTTTCTTTTTGAAATTTTAATTTTAATTAAAAAAATCTCTGTTAACCCACGCTAATACTTAAAATGCTTTTTCTTCAATTTTTAGCACGGTTAGCTGATTTTATTTTTAATTTTCGCACAGTAAAATTCTTCAATTTCCTTAAATAGGTTTAATTTGCATATATTTACAACCTCAAATGAAAATAAAAATTATTGTCAACGTCTGCAAGAGACTTTTTTGCTCTCTTTAACAAGTTGACGCCAGCCTTCATGTTTCATGCAATAATTTGTCATATGAAAGAATTATTTCTCAACAACAAATTAATTACGCTTAATGACGACTTTTACTTTATGCAATTAATTTTTTTTGTTTTGTTGTTTGCGAAGAGCGATAGAAGCGACAGCAGTAAAATGAGTATTTTGACGATTTTTTTTGTGAAATCCTGCACTTTTTTGGTTTTGAGTCTGCGACTTTGAACTCTAAAACTCGCAAAAAGCTGTGTTTTTTTACATAAATAGAAATAAATAATGAATTAAATGTTAAAATTGGAATAAATAAATCTGCTGTAACGATCATAAATATTCAATCTCTCAAGAGATGCACTCTCTGACTGAAAGGCAACTTTACAGCCAGCATTTTAGAACAAAAGAGAGGACTCTTTGCAGGACTAGAATAAGAAAATTAATACATTCAATACGAATATTATTACATGCATATTAATTATTGCATATTATTGAGCATATTAATATGCATATTATTGTGCGGTGTCTAAGTCCCGCACCCTTTGGTCTTGCTGTTTTTAAATAAATTTCAAGAATATTTATGAGAACATATGTAGGGCGGTCAACTGCAGGAGTTTTACTGGGACAGTCCCGGATTTTCACAAAATGTCCCGTGTCCCGGATTGAATCAAAATTGTCCCGGATTTTTGCAATTGAAATAAAATGAGCAAAGTATAATTTTTTGAGAAAAAATTTTTGTGTCCCGGATTTTGATCATCATAAACATATATGAATATTTTGTGAAAGATTTTAACGCGAACAAAAATACTTTTGACCTTTAGAGTTTGAGAGTTTTATTAAACTTTTCTCTTCTTGAATAAATTTCAATTGCCTCTTAAATTTTTTTAAACATTACCGTCATCAAAAAATATCGATTGATGACGTTCATGATGAAAAAAATTTACTAAAGGATCTCATCGAAATGCTCACAAAAAATGGAAAGTGTTTCTGAAATAAAATTTTATCTTTCGGCAGCTGTTACTTCGCCATTAAATGTTAAAGGAATTAAATTTTATGAACGGAAGGAATAAGAAGAAATTTTCTACTTTAAAGCATCAATAAAAACTCGTAAAAGATTTTTCGTCTATTGCATGACGTTGGAGTATGCAAATGATTTCTCTGCTGGATTTTTTAATACGAAAAGCTCACCCGTCGATCAAAAGTACATTAAAATTTTATTTTTCATTTAAGAGAGATTTTCCGTTGTTGGACATGTTGATTTGATTTATGATGCCGCGATTTTCTAATAAAGATTTCCTCCTCGACACCCCTCATAATGCATTAAATTGAATGATTTTTGAGATTTTTCGGCATTCATTAGTTTATTTTTAGGACTTTATTATTTATGGTGATGAGGGATGGTTTTTAAATCATTAAATACGAGATATAATGATGACGTGAAAATTAAGCGAGAATTTTACAGCTCTGCTCTCTTTTGTTTTCAGTTTACTAAGAATTCTCTCTTTTGTCCATTCTGTCCATTCCCGAGTCTTAGTCGAAAAACCGCTGTGTAAATTTGAACCTGCCATAGCCCGAGCTACTGCTGATAACCGCATCTCAATTGGTGTGAGTGGAAAACATGGGTTGACGTCATCTCATCACTCTCGTCTTAAATAATAAAATACTATAATTAAAAATTTTTTACTTCTCTTCTAAATTTTTCTAACGCTCAAAGTTTTAGTGTCACAGTTACAGTTAGAAAACAAAAAAATTTGTTCTTTAAAGAGGTGATAAAATTGTATGAATTATAATTATTTTTATATTCCCCCTAGCTCAACTTTTAAGTCTGTAAAACAAAATCAAAAGCAATTTTTACTTTTAATTTTAGCTTTAAACTCATTTTCGATGAAATCGCTAATTTTTGCCATACAAAGATATAGAAAAGAAGCAATCGATTGTCTTGAGCATTGATGATTTAAATTTTAGAGTTACAATTTGGTTCGCAACGAATGAAATATCAGTTTCTGTTACCAAATTCCAAATTAACTTTTAAAAAAGCTTCAAGACCTTCCTGGAATTAATTTTATTTCCCAAACTTTTAATAATGAATTTCAACTTTAAAACATCGCAGTGAACATTGAACTCAAAATTCATTTAACACCAAAATTTTCTGTATTAAACATCCATAAAAAATTCAGGCACATCCAACACCAAATTCATATGAGTGAATACTAGTGAACTGAACAAAAAGAAACACATTGACTAAAAAATATTCAAAAAAATTCCTAAACATGCGTGAAATTGTGTTGATTCAAATCGGCGACTGTGGAAACAAAATTGGCGAAAAGGTAAAAATTAATAAAATTATTTTTATCCGTTGTAATCTATTTAGTTTGATCTAATTTTTTTGCAGTTCTGGGAGATAATTTCTGAAGAACACACAATAAATCAATGTGGACACTTCTACGGCAACAACATACTTCCCTATCAACGTCTTAATGTTTACTATGAATGCGCTCCAAATTGTCGTTTCGTTCCTCGCTGTGTAGTTGTCGATCTCGATCCATGTCAACCAAATGCACTTCGAACGTCATCAATTGGAACTCTATTCAATCCCGATCACTTTATAACCGGATGCCATGGAACTGGTAATAATTTTGCGAAGGGCTACTATACCGAAGGTGCTGAGATGATGGACAGTGTTCTTGAAGTTATAAGGAGGCAAGCTGAATATTGTGATTGCCTGCAGGGTTTTCAAATGTTGCACTCGGTTGGAGGTGGTACTGGAAGTGGAATGGGTGCTCTACTGATGAACAATCTTAGAGGCGAATATTGTGATCGTCTTATTAACACTTTTACAATTTATCCATCGGACAAAGTTTCAGAGACAGTTGTTGAGCCTTACAATGCAATTTTGGGAATTTCTGAGCAAATCGAGCACACCGATGAGACAATAAATTTCGATAATGAGGCACTTTATGATATTTGTCTGAACACCTTGAAAAATAAAAAACCAAGACTTGGTGATTTAAATCATTTGATTAGCATGACAATGGCGGGAGTCACAACTTGCTTCCGATATCCCGGTCAACTTAATACTGATTTGAGAAAGTTAATGACTAACATGTGCGTGTATCCTCAACTCAAATTCTTCATTCCTGGCTATGCTCCACTCTTCTCTATGCCCAACAGCAAAAAGTACGAACACATCACGGTTAAAAGTCTCGTCCGACAACTTTTTTCTCCCGGCTATCAGATGGCCGGTTATGACGTTTTTTATGGGAAATATTTGACATGTGCTGCCATTTTTAGAGGTCTTTTGTCATCAAAAGATGTCGAAGAAGCGATGGTGAACGTTCAAGAAACAAATGCTGAAATTTTCGCTAAATGGATTCCGAACAACATAAAATCAGCCATTTGTGACATTCCACCGAGAGGAGTTACCGCGTCAGCAACGCTATTGGCCAACACTTCAGCAATTTGTTGTATCTTTAAGAGGTTAGTTGAAATTTTAAATTTGAATATTAAAAAACGTTAAAATCTCTTAGACTGCTCTCAAAGTTTGACACAATGTTTGAGAAGAAAGCTTTCATTCATTGGTACACTGGCGAGGGTATGGACGAACAAGAGTTTTGTATAGCCAGAGAAAATCTCCTTAGTGTGTGTGAAGAATATGCAGACGCCGGAAATGACTGCAGTGGAGATGAAGATGATGAATACACATCTTGTTATGACTCCTGTCCAATTTGTCCCGATTGCACCGAAGCGAGATGCGTTTGTGAATGCGTAAAAACTTGTTAACTTAAAATATTTAATCGCAGTCACCTTTCGAAAATAAAATCATTCATAAGTGAAAATTTTGAACGAAGAAGAAGTCGTTTGAAGTTTAAATTTCAAAATTTTCAGAAACTCTTTTTTGGCTGTTTTCTAAATTTTTAGTTGACCTAAAATGCGTGAAATCGTTTCCATTCAAGTCGGTCAGTGCGGCAACAAAGTTGGGGAAAAGGTGAGACTTGAAAAACAAAAAAATAGCTTGAAAACTTTTGATTTTACAGTTCTGGGAGATAATTTCCGAAGAGCACAACATCAATCGATGTGGACATTTTTACGGCAACAGTATTCTCCCCTATCAACGTCTTGGTGTCTACTATGAGTCTGGTCCGAAGGAAATTTTCGTTCCTCGAGCTGTTCTCTGTGATCTTGAGACTGGAACTTTAAATCAACTCAAGTGCAGTCCTTATGGTCGAATCTTCAATCCTGATTGCTTTGTTATTGGACGAAGTGGAGCCGGCAATAATTGGGCAAGAGGAAGATACACAGAAGGTGCCGAACTTATCGATTGTGTGTTAGATGTGACGCGGCGTCAAGTGGAAAATTGCGACTGTCTTCAAGGCTTTCAAATGACTCACTCTATTGGTGGCGGAACTGGAAGTGGAATGGGAAGTTTGCTGTTGAACAAGCTGAAGGTAAAATTTTGAATTTTAAAGGGACTGAAATAATTTTGAAATTCCAGGAAGAGTATCAAGACAGGATCATCAATACTTATTCGGTGATTCCATCGGCAAAAGTTTCCGAGACTGTGGTTGAGCCTTACAACGCTATTTTAAGTCTTGCTGAGATGATTAATGACTCTGATGAAGCAATTTGTATGGACAATGAAGCGCTTTTTGACATTTGTTATCACACATTGAAACTCTGTCATCCGGCATTGGGTGATTTAAATCATTTGATTAGCATGACAATGGCGGGAGTCACAACTTGCTTCCGATATCCCGGTCAACTTAATACTGATTTACGAAAGTTAATGACAAACATGTGTCCGTTTCCTCGTCTCCATTTCTTTATTCCTGGATTTGCTCCACTTGTCTCAAGATCCAGTGAATCTTATCGCAAATTTACCACAACTGATCTTGTTGGACAAATTTTTGATTCCCGAAATCAAATGGCGGCATTTGACCCGAACGAAGGTCGCTATCTAACTTGTGCTGCCATTTTTCGAGGCCTTGTTTCATCGAGAGAAATTGAACAGCAACTTCAGCTAATCCAAGATAAAAATTGCAATTGTTTCGCCAATTGGGTGCCGAATAACATCAAGACAGCAATTTGTGACATTCCACCGCGAGGATTGAAGCTCTCGGCGACTTTCATCTCGAACACGACAGCAATTCAAATTTTATTCCAAAGGCTCATTTGTCAATATCAATCGATGTTTCAAAAGCGTGCCTTCATTCATTGGTACACAGGTGAGGGCATGGACGAGCATGAATTTGGTGAAGCTGAGAGAGCCGTGCTCTGTCTCATCGAAGAATACAACAGTTGCAACACTCAAGATTGCGATGAAGATCCAATCTGTGATGAAGCTTGCATAGAAGATCCATGTAGCGTAACTCCAAGCTCACTCGATTGTTGCAACAATGATTCTTCTTCTTGCAACTGATAACTTTTAGAAAGTGATGTTGATCGCATTTAAATTTATTTATGACCTTCAATAAAAAAAATTTCACGTTCTTGAAATGATTTGTTGAAACAGACGTGAAATTTTTGATTTTCAGCTGTCGAGATTTTTATGGTATTTTTGAAACTGAAAAATTAACCGAATTTATCTGAACTTAAATCAACCTGATTTAGATTTAATTTTTTTTTTCATTTTTAAATCCAAATTTATATTTTTTAAAAAAATTTCACAACCAGAACAAACAGTCTAAAAACTTGACAAATGTTCTAAGTTGAACTAATTCGAAATCGACTGTTATTGCAAGGGAGAAAAGAGAGAACGAAGAAAATATAAATTGCCATCCACAATTCCAAGGCAGCAGCAAAACTCAGTAGCGGTAGTAGAAGTGTCGTTGTAATAAAGCGAATTGTGTATGGAAAAAAATTTGATTTACTGACAGTGAAAATTTATGTTTGCACGGTTTGCGTCGTCATTGTCGATTTATGAAATTTCCAGTCGCAACTACGTGCGTTCGCATAAAAATTTATTTTAAAATGAGTGTAAAAAATACACGGGTGGATATTAATTGAAAGCCACAAATTACTGCGCTACTGTCGTTCGTCTACATGAGGTTGATATTTAAATACAGATGGACGCAGAATTATTCAGCTCTCGCTTTTGTTTGCTCGACTGGAGATGCGCAAAAAAATATTGACAATCGCACAAAAAAAAATTTGAACTGGAAATGAATGAGAGAGTGGACAATTAATTTAAGGGGATTTGTGGAGGAGGAAAGAAAGTTTTAAAATTTAGTTTTGCAATCTCAACAAAAGTGAGAAAATTCTCATCGAAAATTTGAAAATTTATTTTAAAAAAATTTGGTAATAGTTTCGAATTTGTTCCCCTTGCATCCATTATAGTTTCAAGCGCACCTGATCCGAAATGAATTTGGCACTTTTTACACATTGTAACGAACCAATTTAATTAATTGGAATCCCGAAAACACTCAAAAATTTTTATTTCACATCACCTTAAACATACTCAACAGACATTACGTGCATGAAATTTTTTAATCTGACATTATATTCAACCATAAGAGATTGATGTTTTCTCATTCAATGATGATGGCAGTAGCGTAAATATCACATGTGCTGCTACCACTTTCTGCTACTTCGAAGTGGATTGAATTTTCTCTCTCTCTCTCTCTCTCTCTCTCTCTCTCTCTCTCTTGCTATAAAAGCATGCGACGCGCGAGGTGTGTGACGGATGATAAACGATTGATGGCTTTTTGAGCCAGTGAAGATGTCAAGTATAATCAATATACACGCATGAATGGATTTATTGTGGATAGTATTAAAATGGATGGATCTTTAGGATGTCTTTGTTGCAAAGTGATGAAATTTTTTGAGATGGGTTTATTATTTTAAAAAATAGTTTTTGACCAGATACTTCGTAAGTTCATATTATGCATAGTATTCCTTAATTCAATTTTTGTTATCAAATTGTTGATCCATAAACACATTTCTTCAATGAATCAATATAATAATGAATGTCTACTCACATCGTGTCTCATATGTCAAATCATAATCATTTCATTCACTAAATGTAACCATCGACATAAAAATGACATTTAAATTAAAAGAGAGCAATTAATATTGAAAATGGTCGCACGCCGAGCGAAACGAATAATGTGTAAATTGCGAGAGTTGAAATAAAAAAGAGAAAAGAGATTGAAGGGAATAAGAATAACTAAGTAGATTTAATGGAGGGTAAAATGACGCATGTTGCACGAAGAAATTCATTTGTTGACTGACACGTCATTGTGTCACTTGATGAGAGAAAACGATTTAAATTGCTGCTGTTATTAAACCCATCACTCAATAAACAGATGAAAAAGAAGAAATCAAGTTTTTTTTTATGGAAAATGGTTTGGAGCAAAAGAAAAAACCAAATTTAAATTTTTTAGGGTTATAACCCGGGTTGAATATTTTTCAATTTTTAATTTTAATCTAGGTTATTTTTATGTTTGTCGGTTTATTTTTGGTTTTGAAAAAAATTAAATAATAAGATGCAAGTATTGCCATCTCTTTCTCTCCTATACACTTTCTCACTCTTGCTTTTCACTCTCATATATTTGTGACTATACTTCACAACCAGCATTAGTGATGTAGAATATTAAACAACAAAAGTGAGCGAATGAACTCATACTTACCTGGCGTAGGGGTTTTACAGTGATCACTAAGGCTGTTCCCCCAGCATGAGTCTTTATCATTGCACCTCGATAGAGATGACTGCTGCGATTACTCAGCATATGAGTAACTCGTTCGCGCAATTTTTGGTAGCGGGGGCTTGCGTTCGCGCTTGCCCCTACATTAATTAAATACATAAAATAAATAGTTTAAACATTTTATTATGCTTGAAACTAATGAGAAAATTATGTCCACCAACTCTTTTGTTACAATTTTAAATTATTTAAATATTTTTCTCTTTCCCTCACTATAGAGCATTTCACAAAAAGTATGTAAAATTCTAAATAATTTGCATATAACAAAAAGCTGAAATGAAAAAAATACCAAGCGAGAAGAATAAAGAGAAAGAAATTGGATTGCAAGATTGACAGATTCTTTTTTATTCCGTCTTGTGTCAATAAGTCGAGACAAGAATAAAAAAATCTCTTGACTTTACCTCGTTTATTAGACGTTCTCGAACTTTGTCGACATCAACACGCAATTCACAATTTTTTGTTCTCTAAAAACCTTCGCAAAGACGAAGCTTAGCTTAACAAAAAGCCTCAATCGTGTGTGAGTGAATGACAACTCCCTTTATCGGAATATAAATCTTCTACATCATCACTTTTCTCTCTCCATAAATATTGAAAGGGACAAAAACAATGGATGGAGGATAATTTATTATTGTGCGACCAGTCTTTTCTATTCATCCATTCATAATCCAAATCCGCGCTCTCTTGATATCACACACACTCGACCGGCAACGAGAGAAGTTGATGAATGAACTTTTTTGAGATGTTGACTCAGAAATCTTTATTAAATGTTTCATCGTACCATTGCAGGAGAGAGTATTAATACTGCTATGACATGACATGTGACGCACCATGAACCTTCCGCTTTGGATTTTCTGCCTAGTCTGATTGTTTAATGAAAGAGAAATTTTTCTCAACTCAACGATCATAGCGATGATGACAATATCGGACGACCCTCATCCATATTACTTTTTTGTATGATGCTGTGCCCATTCATATGGAAGTAAAAAATTGATTTGTTAACAAAATCTTGTTCTAATTTATTATAAAAAATGGAAGGAGAGAGAAACAAATTGATTTTTTCATGATTGTTGAGGATTTTTATCTGAATTCATTATAAATGCAAAATTTCTTTTATGTATCGAGACAAAAAAAATTACTATTTTAGACTTTTTATTGCCTTCGATTATCTTTTTTAAATTTAAATGATTATTTTTCTGACACCTAATTAGGAAATTTTAGCATTTAAAAGTTTCAGATAAAATTTTTATTTTATTATACAAAATTAGATTTAATAGATACAAATTGTATTTTTAAATGTGGGTTCAAATATGTGTTGTTGAAATATTCAATTTTTATTTTTTTAAATGAAAAAAATATTTTAAAAATTTAATAATAAATTTGAAGGTTAGGTATATTTAAAAAAATTGTTTAGATTAAAAATTTAAATTACTCAAAATTTCCCACAATTTTCTCCTCATGATTCCAACTAATAATCCTCGACCTAATTACCCTCAATTCAACTAAGCAAACTTTCCATCGGTAAACCCGCTCCAATATTAATCGCAATTAATTTTCCTTTCAACTTTTTCTTTTTGTTTAACGAGCAATTCTTTCAAACAACTGACATTTGCTACAATTCTCACAGAAGAGCAAAAAAGAAAAACTATTTAAACTGATTTAAGGGATGAGCGAGCAGTTTTGGACTTGTGTTCAAGTTGAAAAGTTTTAAAGTTGTTGCGAGCAAAACTAATCGAATTTCGATTGTTCATTAATCATGAAGAAATTTTTCTTTTACTTTTTAGCTGCTTGTATCAATGGGTTCGCGTTTGAAAACACAATTAAAACTGTTGAACATTTTCTCGTCAATTTAAACACATCGATAAGTGTCAGTGCAATGATTTCATGTTGGTCGAGGGGTAAGTGAGAAGTTTTAAGATATTTGGGGGTGGGCTAATCTCGTAGAAAAATTGATTAAAAAAGACCATCCTTAGTTTTTTAACCTCTGTAAAGTTTCCATCTAATTTTCTTGAAATTTCTCTAGATATAAAAATTGAACTCTTGAAATCTTTCGCTCAGCGAAAATTCTTCATCACAATTCAGCACAATTTTCCTCAATCTTATCATCATAGCAATTTTATAATAATGAGCATCAAATGCAATGACTCAATCGAGATGCTGAAAGATGTGAGAAAATTTTCTTCGTTATTTGCGAATCTTTTCTTTTTTATTCTTTTCATAGCTTTTATTATCGGATTTGAATCATCGTCGAATCATTGCCACCAACGTCGATGTGGAAGTGGAGTTTTTAGACTTAATTGATGGATTGCCACTTCTACCAGGTTCTGAGTTTTTCTACTTAATTGATGACAATCACGATGGTGTAATGGTGAAGCAAGGTGCGTCTGACAATAGCTCGATGTTGTGCTATAAAATTTCTCTACTTATACTTGAGAAAACTTTTCAATTTTCTAGTTTACAAGCCATCGATGAACAGTTCATCATTCATCATCGAGAGTTATGGCAAGTGGCATAAAAGCAATGATAGTTTTGAAGATTTACGGAGTGTTAAAGTCACTTCAAGTCGAAGACGGAATTTAAGAGGTGCAAAATTGAGCGCGTCTTTGGTTGTCACTAATAATGATACTTTAAAACATTTGGATGATTATCTGTGAGTAAAAGTTTGGATAATTTAATTTTTGGGGTTTGGCGAGTTACTTTGAGATGTTACAAATATAATTTGAAAATCAAATTTTATTAAATTTAAAAATTAATTTTTTAAATCCTTGCTTAAAAACTTTCAAAATTAAATTTAAAAATATTATATAACTTAAATTTCAGTGATCAGCACATTGACACTATCTCAAAAGTGAATTACATACTTACAAATCGACTCATCGACTGGCTCAACGCGACAGTCTCTTATTCAATTGTCACGTAAGTCACTTAACACTCATCTCACACAAATAAAATTTAAATATCACTCTTTATCAAAAAGATCATGGGGGTATCGCAATAATCTCACTGGCGTGTGGAGTGGAATGATTGGTGAATTGATGACACAACAGGCAGATCTTGGCGCATCGCCACTTTTTCTCACATCCGATCGTATTGATGTCATTGATTATCTCGCATGTACATCACAAACACGCTCGAAATTTGTATTTAGATCGCCGAAATTGTCGTTTACTGATAATGTCTTTCTGCTGCCATTCGATCATGCCGTTTGGGTTTGCTTGATCACTCTAGTATTTTTCGCAGCGATGATTTTGTTCGTTGCATCTATGACTGAGTGGAGAGCGAAGGTTGGAATGAAATTGAAACCGTCACTAAGTGAGTTTAAAATCAAGTTTTTGCAGTTTAAAATTTTAACGGTTTTTAGGAGAATCTTTTATAATTCTCTACTGCGCATTTACCCAGCAAGGATCATCACGTATTCCAAGTACATTTGGCTCTCGTTTGATTGTCATAATTTCTTTCATCGCTTTTATGTTTCTTTATGCAAGTTACTCAGCCAATATTGTCGCATTGCTACAATCACCATCAAATAAAATCAAAACCCTCTCTGATTTGTTGAACTCCAGATTAAAATTTGGTGTTGACGACACAGTTTTTAATCATTTTTATTTTTCAGTAAGTATTAAAACTAAACTAAATTTCTTAGTTTTGAATTTTTATAAATCAGCATGCCGAAGAAGCGACTCGTCGTGAAATTTATCAAACGAAAATAAAACGCAAAGAAGGTGGTGAAAATTTTTTCAATCTCACCCAAGGCATCGAAAAAATTCGTGAAGGTCATTTTGCGTTCCATATGGAGGTCGGTGTTGGCTATAAGATCGTCAGCGAGATATTTCAGGAAGATGAGAAATGTGGCCTGCAAGAAATTCAATATTTGCAGGTTGTCGATCCATTTTATGCCGTGCAGAAAAACTCGCCATATAAGGAACACTTCAAGATCGGATTGTTTCGACTTCGCGAGCATGGCTTGCAGGAACGTGAGAATGCACGATTGTACACAAAGAAACCCAAATGTCATTCGGGAGGCGCAAAATTCATCTCGGTTGGATTGATTGACACAAAACCTGCATTTCTCATCTACATTTATGGGATTTGTGCAGGCATTGTTCTGGTTATAATTGAGATGATTTATGTGAGATGGCTTTCAACGGTTATGCTTTGTTTGTGAAATATTTTTTATGGGGTATTTATTGTGAGGTAAAAACTGGAAGTTGAATGAAAAATATTTCATGATGCTTTGAAAAATTCTTAGACAAAATAATAAACTTTAAAACTAAAAAGTCATTTAAAATTATTTTGAAATAGTTTTTTTTAAACACCAAATAATTCTAAATTTAACTTAAGGTCCTGCTCCTTTTATCATCTCATTTCATATCATAAACTTTCTCTTTGATATGATAATTTTCAATCCAATTTTCAAGATTGACTCATCTCAATTCCCAGATGTATTTTTCCATATTTAAATTAAATTTTTCCTTAATGATATGAAAACAAGATTTTCCTTTGTGCATTTCCCGTATGGACGAGAAGTTTGATGTTCGTTCGTTAGTGACCATTAGTTTTTGATGTTTGTGTTTTTCTTTCCATCATTCAATTCACTTCCGATGCATTGTGATTTGTGTTGACACAAGAAATCCCATTGTAATCTTGTTAAATGTGAATATTGGATAAGAAAAAAGGGAAGATGCACTTTGGACTAGAGTTCATTTTTTCAAAGAAAAATTTACAAATAAAACTTTGAAATTTTTCAAAAACGTTTAAAATTTTAATTTGAGGAATAATTGAAAGTAAATTTTAAAATTTAAAATTGTTATGTTTAACTGAACTGTGAAACTCAGCCAACAATGTATGGCTACCAAACTCATTCGTCTTATAATAACTTTTTTTTTTTTTTTTCGAAAATTTATTTATTGACTGTTTAAGCAAAGCTTGTGCACAGTTTTTTTTTGAAAAATAGAGAGAATAGTTTATAACGATATTTTATAAATTGAGTTTAGATTGAGTCCTCCTTTCTTCCATTCTGTCAAACAGCGAAGCAATCTCTTTAAACGCTTTTTCATTGTCTTCTTTTTTCTTTCTTATTCTGTCAACTTCATCAACGAGTGTATCGATATCGTCGTTATTCTCAATCTGATAAAATTTGTTGTTGATATTGACCATAATCAAAGATTCAGGCGTATCATAAACGAAATCAAAATGAGAGGGAACATTATCCGAGCGTTTTGGATGAGGATGGTGTGATATCTGGACCGCTTGTTTGCAATCTGGACCATTTTTCCACTGAGAGGGTGACTGTCTGGTATATTTCGAGTTTTTTACCAACAATGAATTGCTTCCTTCTTAACTTTTCTGTATTTCCGCACTATTTCAGACTTTAGAATTTCTATAAAGTTTAACAATTTGCTGCTTTTTTATCATTCGTCTTTGTTGCAAATGCATTAAATTGTGTTTCGTTAATGTTTATCTCGAGTGGCGAAAAATTTTTATGATGACTTCATCATGGCTTTATATCAATTATTTCATATGGCAAATTTTTCATTATCAGACGATCATTTAATTTTTCTTGATCCGGTCAAAGGTCTTCTTTTATTTTTTTCACATCGTTACTCATTTCTTCACAAACTGGTGATTCTCTCTCGGCAATCTTCTCTAAGTTTTCAACTTTTTTATCCAAAGATATTAATACACAAAATTGCTTCTTTTTAGACTTCATGCATTTTACATCTTCCTGAATTTCATAATTTTTCAGATATAACTAACACTCTTCACTAATTTCATAAATACTTGCTCACTTATTACACATTTCTCTCAAGAATTGTTGTTGTTCTGGAGACTCGACTTTTTTATTTCGATTTCTGTGAGCTGCTTCATTGCTACTTTTTTTTACCTCTCGTCATTCTTTAACGACTTATAATTGAATTTTCTTTTATTTAAAACTAAACTATTTCCAACTATTTTTAATTAATATTTTTTAAATAATTATCTTACTATTCTCTCTAGAACTCTTTTTTTTATAACTTTTCATTATGATTCATTTATTTAGAAATTCCGCTCCTTGTTGCTGTTATTGTTGTGTCAAATGGAAAGCGTAGATCTGAGAAAATTGCCAACTGGATGCATTTAAAAGAAAGAGTTGCTCTATGAAGAAAGAATCAATATTTATGTTAATGCTTAGTGTCAGAGATTGAGAAAAATGTGGGTTGAAAATGAATTTTATGAAGCGATATCCATTTTTATCTAGAAAAAAGGGGTCCATAAGATGATGACGACGACATGATGCTAATGGAAAAAAATTCTCTCAACCCTTATTTATCAAAAATCAATTTTCACTCCTCTGCTTGTTATTATTAAAGATTAATTAATGCTTATGAATTTTTATTTTACACGCATTTATGGGATTTTAATAAATTCATGGGAACTTGAGTCAGATGTGAGTATACATGTCATTTAAGTGAACATTGTGGCGATGGATTGATTATTATTATTTATAAATACTTGGAAGAATTTTTTTAAAAAAATTTTGCTATGAAATTAAATTCAACCTCATTTTGCGTCTTAAATAAATCATTGACAAACCAACATAAAGCAATGTCGCCATGTGAAACACACAAGCTTAAAATATTCATCAACCATTGCAACTCAATTCGAAAATATTCATGAGTTTGACGTGCGGTAGGCAACACATTTGCCACAAAAATACGAGAAATACGCACGTCTCGCTTTAAAATGCCTCGCGTAGTCATCATGCAAAATTTACATCCTCCATGCATAGAGTTTACTAAAAAATGAATGGAGAATGTTTGGGCACGAACATAAAGAGCTCAAACATGTACTGTATGCGGGTTCACTACGTGACGCACCGATTTTAGTGCGAAAAATGGTTTAATGGCGTTGAAATGGCAATATTTATAACAAGCGATTGTGTGTTTGTTTGGAAAGCTATATAGACGTTCAGTGGCATCAAATTAGTGCTCTTATCAATCGTGTTTTGTGTGAGTAATTTTAAAAAAGGCAATTTTATAGTAAAATAGAATTTGAGAGAGAATTAAAATTTAATCTGAAGGGTTAAAAATTATAATTCAAATTTTTAAAAATTTCTTTTCATTGTGTAAAGAAATTCCCAATTTTTTCTAACTCCTTTCAGATAAAATTAAATTTATTCAAATCACACAAAATCCTACCCAACATCCTTTTCCCTCATATCTCAATGATTTTCTCCCCAAAATCCAATTTCCATGCATGAATTATTAACGCAAATGATTGTTTGACATCCTATTTGTACTGACTTCTGTTCGATTG
The DNA here is from genome assembly GCA_038502055.1 of Tanytarsus gracilentus. NCBI lineage: Eukaryota > Metazoa > Arthropoda > Insecta > Diptera > Chironomidae > Tanytarsus > Tanytarsus gracilentus. Next base: position 505,608 of record JAXRKN010000045.1, on the reverse strand, counting down.
TAAAATGGATATCGTTTTACATCCATTCGACCCACCCGAGAGAGTGAGATCAAGTTTTTATAATTGATTCGTAATCGGTGCACTTTAAATCTATTTGATCAGCAATTTTTTCTCCTCTCTCGGACTTGATTGACAACCAATATATTATGATTTAAGTGGCATAAAATCGAAGCAAAGCAGGAGTGGACAAGATTGTAAAGACTAGTTTTTATGTCGATTAGGATAATTGAGATTTTTTAACGAGACTGTGGAAAAGACAATTTAAAGGAGTGAAGGATGTCCAATTTTCACTTTAATGTTTAGATTATGAAAGCGTTTTAATTTTTTTTAAAACAATCCCAAAATTTTAACCACATTTATCAAAATAAATCCAACACTAAATTTCCACAAAAATTCAACTCTAAGCATGTTCTGAGGCTTCAATTCGATTTGATTGAATGTCATTGATTGTGATCAAACACACGCTGCAATTTTTCTCTCTCTTTTTTTGCCCAATCTGTATAGCCTGACAAATATAAAGCCACACACATACAGACTCTGTCACTTGTTATTGAGGTTGATTAAAGAGCACATTTTTTAGGCAATTGAGCTTCTACAATAGAAAGGACCTTTCGGTATGATGAATCAACAAATTTGAACCAATTATCGGACATTTGGTTCTGGCCTACATTTCAATTACCCTCCCGAAAATTCATGCTACCGTATCTATCTAGCTAATATTAAAGAAGGGCGTCGGCTGGCAATTGTGCAGACGTGTAGCGTAGAAAAAAGTTGATGACTCAGTAAGAATTTTTTATTTGCTGCTTTAATTCATGCACATCATCGGATATATGTGGAGATTTCGATGTTTGTAATGTCATTTGAGAAATTGATGCGTGTTACGATGAAAATCTCTCTCTCAAATCAGCTGCGTCACACATTTTTCAGCTTTTTTTAACGAAAGAAACAACAAATTTCGCAATTCTGTCTTCATTTTCTGAGTTGATGTCAACAACAATTTTTTCTCTCCTTCTCGCTTTTTGTGCTTTTTCATTTCATAAAATGAAAATATTTTTCTCGTGCGTGTGCAGCGGGGAGTGAGTGAGACGGTTGTTGATGACAAAAAAACAAAACCGCAGCATTGTGTAGAGAAGAAAAATGTCAACGTCAATTGTTTCTCATATCTCGCGATGGACTTGACAGTTGACAATCAAATTTTCTTCTTCCTTCCACGCTCATCACGATTATGTGACTTGTTTTGCTTCTTGAGGGCTATTGTGGTTATACATGTAAAAAGAGAGAATACATTTTAATATTGAAATTTCGTTCATGCTGAAAAAACAGCGGAGTTCTGGGGATTTAAAAAAATAATAAAAACTAGTTCAAAATTTTCAGATTAATCTAGATTATTAATTTCATTCATAAAATAGTTCTCTGATCTAACCAACTAGAGGTTGGGGTCGGTGTACCGGTTTCGGTATTCACCGGTAAATACCGTTCAGTTTTCAACACCGGAATCCCGTAAAAAAAATTTCGGTATCCCGGTATTAACAAATTATCAAATCTTAAATTTTTTTTATCGTTATTTTAAAAAAAAATAATTGAGCAATTTTCAAGAGCATGCTGAGAGAGAAATCTCAAGGCATCTCTCAAAAATTGAACATCTGATGGACTGATGCACACTTATTCATTTTTGTTTATCATCAAATCAAATTAATATTTCAATTAAATTTATGTCATAAAATGATATAACATCATGTTATAATTTTATCAAATTAAATAAGCGATTTTATTTACTATTGCAAAAAGTTCAAGTTTAGTTAGTAAAAGTGTTTGAGGACGAAAAAAATAAAGTCGTATCAAAAATCACGTGTCTCCGTATCGGTCAATAAAAATATTTAAAGTAATAATTAAGTGTGAAAAAAAAACGAAGTTCTTTAAGCGATAAAAATGTTAATGCTCTTGTTTTTTTGAAACATTTTTTTAAGCATCATGATTAGTATTTACTCTTTTAGTAAAATTCGTAAAATAAATAAAAATGACGAACACGAAGTGTTAAAATTAAATTATTTGACTTTTATTTGAATACCGTTCGGTATCCCGGGAAACCGGTATTTTAGCTTTTCAATACCGGAATACCGAAATTTCAAAAACCGGTGTATCCCCAACCACTATAACCAACATAAAACAATAACACACATGTCAGGTAGAAACAACACGGTAGAATTCTCCATAAAATTATTTAATTTTAATACCAAACTTTGCCTTTTAAATCCCTCAACATGGTCCCAAAGAAAATCCTCTTCATACATGTTCACATAAAATAACTTTGAATTGCTTGGATTATAATTTTTATGCAGAGTTTTACATACCATTCAGCAATTTATAGACACACATACACATACAAGAGACATGCACTCGCCATAATAATATATCTCGACTGCTATATTGACTGTGTGACAGGCCATGAATTAGTCGAGTTGAGTGGTCACATACACATTCCTGCATGCTTTTCGCCATAATTTTGTGGCCATGCAAACATTTCGGAAAAATTCAAATCACTGTTGCGAAAGAGAAAAAAGTGAAATTGAAAATTGAACGAGTGAGTGAGATGGAGCGAGCCCAAAAGTCAACAGCAATATTGCATTTCTATTGAGCATGCACCTGACATTGTTTGCACTGCAAAATTGTATAAACGGGAAGCTGACTTCGAATGAAATTCAATATTCTGCCAAACCAACAATCCAAAACCAAAAAATAATCGATAAGTGACTTTTGTATAGATACATGAGTAAGCATGCAGTATTGCACAAAATAAAAATTGGCGTATGGGAAAAGGAAATTTTAAAAATGGAGAAAGATGAAATTTGAAAATATGGAGTAGTTGCAGCATGGCTTGTTAGTGCTCTCATGGCACTTGTATCTATCTGAATATTGAAATATATAAATATTGTTATGGCAACATGTAAAAAAATTTAAGGAAAAAACGTTCGTGGTTAATTTGTGTTTTAAAATATTTTATCAGAGTCTCAACACACAAAGCATTTTTTCCCTCAAATCTGAAAATCATCTTCCAACGGTTGGAATTTCGTGTGTTAATATGATTTTTTAATTTTTTTAGTCCTCACACTTGATCAAGTTTTCTTAATGACAACAATAGCTGTTAATGGATGCAACAAAGTGAAAACGTACAAAAATAAAATAAAAAATATTTCGTCATGTAATCGCAAAATCGTTTAGAGTTTGTGGACCATGGAAGCAGAAATTTTTTTGGATGCTTTTGTTTTATTTTTTGTATGCTGATATGAGGTCTGTGAAAATCATAAATGGATTATAGGAAGTCATTAAAGCTTTTAACCTATTGAACTTTGTAATCAATTGATATGTTTTAAAATTGAACTCCAGAAAAGTTAAGTGTATACACGTGTATAGTTTTTATATATATTCACCCTTTTAAATTATCTCGATTTTCAAGAAAAAGGCAAATTAAAGGTTTATGGCAAAATTATACCACAAAATAAATAATCTTGTTCAGAAGTTTTTATCCGCTCATATATTTCTTTATATGTGTGACAAAGCTACTTTCTCTAGCACGCATAGAAGCCCTTCCACATAAGTAGATTACAAAATAATTAAGCAAGATCATAAAAGAGGAAGAAAAATACTTTTGGAGTTTTCGTGGTGTAATGAGAATTGAAAGTTTTTTTTGATATGTCAGAAAATTGCTTTTAGGGTTGACTTAAGATTTTAGTTTTTAGAAGGACAAAAAGAGATGTATGAGTTATAGAAAAAAATTTAGTGTAACAATTGAACGTCGTTGATAAAATTTAATCAAGAATACATTAAAAATATTTTCTAAGCTAGGATAAAAATTTACCTTAAATTAATTGCTTCTTTATATTATTAATTAGGTACTCCAACCTTAATTTCAAATAAAGCCAACTTATTTTCCTCTCAAACTCTCAGATAAGAATCTCTTCCATATTTACCGGGTGCTATCGACTCGGTCAGAGTATTTTTATGGTTCATAAACTTATTTTTCCTTAAATTAATGCTAATCCCCTTCGAAAAGTGGAAGAAAGTTCCTTTGGGGAAGAACACATTCACATACGTGAATAGAGAAAAATTTAATTCAAGACTTCATAATGGTTTTGGTCATTACACGCAATCCAAAGAAGAAAAGTTTTTATGTGTTGCCATTCCAGAGGGTTGAACGGAGCTATAAAAATATTAGCAGCAGAAAATTCGAAATCACGTAATTATTCACATGTCAGTCCACACGAGGAATATGGGTTTGCGTTAATTTGACCGTTTCTTTTTTGGGGTCAACAAAAGTTGAGATTAGAGCGCATAAAATATAAGCTATTTTTTTATCAACAAAAAAGAATCGCGATGAAAGGCGAGTTTTATTTTGTCCTGTTAAATTGAGCTAATAAGTTGAAATTTCCTTGACACATAGATTGTCGAGTCATAATTGAAAGTTGAAACATTTGAATTTGATTGATGTAAAAAAAGTGTGAAAACTTTTTATGAGAGATTCTATCGTAAATTCTAAAATTATCATTAGGTATATACCTAATAGACAAATTGCAAGCAAATCATGCAAATTTCATGAAAAACGTGATTTTTGTCTGCTGGGGGTACAAACTGATCCACGAAGAGGCTGAAGTTCCATTAATTAACGACTATATACAAAAATTAACGACTAAGTTCAACAATCAACAAAACTGAAGAAACTGTGAAGAAATTTAATTATTAATTTCCAAAACAATAACAAACTAAAATCAAAACAATGTCGAGGTGGTTACACTGTAATTATTACAGTTATGCCAGTTACGCAATTTGAAGTTGAACTTTTTGTATTCGTTAGAAAATAATCACAGAAACAATAAAATTTAAATGAATTAAAAAAATGCAAAAAACTATATTCTGTTAATTTTTGCATAAATTCTGCAGAAAATTATGTCGGCGTTGTGACCAAGTCCCGAACTCATAAGCACTCAGAAATTATGAGCAGTCATCCTATCTATTAAATTTAAATAATATAAAGTTTATCACAATGCTCAAAAAATTTCTCTAACACCATAAATAAATAACATTTTGCTGTCTAAAAAGTTTTTATCCAAAAAGTCACTGAACGAAGCTGCTGTCAATTTCAGACAAAATCATAATAGATTGAATGGCCATCAATAAGTAAGTGACAAAGTTTGATGGACGTTAAATAAGAGTGAAGAAGAAAATGTTCACCAAGAATTCAATTAAATTCCTCTTAATATGAAAATATGGAAAACGTGTTTAACTAATAGTTCAGGGATTTATTTATTATTATTTATATCAAACGTTGTTGTCAAGGGATAGCAAATTCAAATTTTTTTTGAAAATTTAAATTTATACTAACTCTTATCTTACTGAAAACTTATTTGAGAAATTATTTAATTTCCATCTCTTGCATAAACAAAATAGTTTTTTATGCAAACACAAATAATCAATGGTATTTAATTAACATCAGTTATGACAACTATGAATATCGATTAAATGATAAATGTCCTCGGGATTTTTCATCAGTCTAAAAGTTGCGTACGTGAGAATAGGAGGTTAAAAATGAAGCTTCTCATAGTGATGACGTTAATTTTAAAAGAAACTTTTTCACATGTAATTATTGATGCAACAACAGATATAGCCTCAAGAATTTGTGAGTCACGAGATGTGTCTGCAAGCATAATTGCACCGGAAAGTGACAAAAATAATTTAAGTTTTTTAGACAAAATCAATGAGTTGATAAATAAACTTTTTATCGATGGTCGATGCCGTATTCGTATTGATTTTAAAAACAGCGACACTGACAAAGCTATGCTTTATCGCAGATTTTTTGTGATCGTGATCAATGAAGTCGATGACATTCATGAACTTTTGGCTAAGAAATCCTCAAATATTTTTACATTCAAAAAACTTTTAATAGTTACCATTTTCAATGGAAATGAAGAAAATGTCAAGGAAATTTCAAAACTAGTTTGGAGATTGAAAATTTTCAACATCATTTTGACTTATCCAGAAAGTAACAAAATAACCTCGATCGCAACTTTTATCCCATTTCAAGACCAATCTTGTCACACTGCAAAATTTCATCTTATTAATCAATTTGAGGATGGAAATTTCTTGACACCAGTTCATGATTTTTTTCCCGAGAAATTTAAAAATCTTTATAATTGTCCTTTGAGACTTTCGACATGCCTTGATGCAAGTCCATGTGTATACGAGAGAACTCTTAATGATGGAACAACACAGCCTGGCGGTAGTGACATTGAAGTTGTGGCAGCGCTCTCAAAGCAGTTAAATTTTGAAATCACATACAATTTTAGAAATTCTCAAGGATTTTTGGAGAATAGCGGAAAGGCCGATGGTAAATTTTCAAACCACAATTATTTTAAATCAATTAATTTTTTCAGGACCCTTTCGTGAGCTTCTCGAAGATCGTGCTGATTTAGCTTTTGACTGTTATTGGCTAACTCAATCACGATTAAAGTTTCTCGACAGCACCTCCGCATACTACAATGATTACGCGATACTAGTTGTGCCACCAGGAAAGGAGTTGACACCACTCGATAAATTACTTTTTCCCTTCACTCTCATTGTTTGGATTTTATTACTATCATGCATTTTACTCGCAATTGTCGTAATTTTTGCAGTTGAATTCCACTCAAATGCACTTCAAGTTTTCATTTTTGGTGTTCAAGTTAAAAGTCCAATTTTAAACCTTTTAAATTCGTTGCTCGGTGGAGCTCAAAATCGATTGCCTCGAGGAAATTTTGCGAGATTTATTTTAATGAATTTTCTACTTTTTTCACTCAACGTTAGAACACTCTATCAGGGATCAATGTATCACTTGATGCAATCAAATAGAAAATATAGTGAATTGCAATCTATCGATGAAATTGTAAAGGATGAACTCAAGATTTATGTTCTGACGTTAACTGCGGATTTGTTTGCTCATCACAGTCAGATTGGATCGAGGTAAGAAATGTGATGTTTGCAAGGATGTTTGAAATGTCTTTGAAAACTTAAAATTAAATTGCAATCTCTTGAAATTAAATTTAAAAATATCAAAAATTTAACTGTTTAAATTATTTTTAATCTAATCTCAAATTATACCAAGAAATTAAAATTCATTCAATTCCTAAATTAATTTTTAAATTAAAAAATAAGTAAACTCCAATTTTTTTATAGTCTTGTCAAAGTGACCGGTGAACAACGAGATAAACTTATAAAAGATATCGAAAGTCCATATTTCAAGGGCACAGTCATCATGCCTCGTACTAAAATAATATATGCCAACTTCAAAAACTCCGATAAATTTCAGCTCATCATATGTAAAGAATATCTTTTATCTGTTTCAATCGTGCTTTATACTCAAAAAAACTTCTACCTCACTTCGGCAATAAACGAAAAAATTTCGCTCTTTAATGCGGTCGGATTAACTCAACACTGGCACAATTACGATCGGCAAATCATAAAAACAGACAATGAAAATCCACCGAAAATTTTGAATTTGCATCACTTGCAGGGCGCTTTTCAAATTTTATCGGGTGGTCTGTGTATTAGTGCGCTGGTTTTCACAGCTGAAATCGCCTCAAAATGCAATTGGAAATTTGTGAAATTTTTTTGAATGAAAATTTATTAAAATTTTAATTGCACGGTCAAAAAATTAAAATTGCAGAGATAACAAAAGCTGCAACTGCTTTCGGCATGTTCAATGGTGTTTATATGATTGTTATGACTTTAACATCGCATCTGCATCGCTTAATATTAATCTGTTGTGGATGTTTCCAGTGAAAAATTAATATGCAATATGAAAATGTATTTTATTATCATAATGATGTGATATTGGTGGTGCAACTAGCTGCTGGGTATATGTTCATGATATGACGCAGCGTGTTTGCATGTGAATAAATAAGTTAAATAATTGAATACAATTAATGTCGGTTATCGTGAATGTGATAGAATTGATTTAAAACATTTATTTAAAAATTAATTCATATTCGCATATGTACACTCCGAAGTACGTAATTAGTAAAGTCTAAATAATTATTATTTGCAACAAGTGATTTATTTTTAAGGTCGACGACACATTTTTCTATCGAAATATTGAACCTAGTAGCAGTGACAAAAATTAAGGGGCCTTAATTATTATATATTAAAAAATAAATTGAAATGAACACTGAATTAAAAAATTAATTAATGCTGAATTCATATTGGTATTTTTAAGTTTTTGAAATTTGAACTCATAATTTTTTTAAATATTTTCTCTTGCAATTTTATCACCTTATCACTTTTTTTTCATCGTCAATAAAAAAATCCGCAATCGCAATGCGACTCAGACACAAATCAAAAAAATGTTTCAAAACCCACACGTGGGTGTTGCCGCGTAACCCACTTGTAACAGATCAGTGTTTGAAAATCAAGTGCATAAAAAATGAGTTTAAGTCAATCCGGACACTTTGGCTGTCCGTGGCAGTTCTGTTCGACCATTCCTCAAAAATCGTCTATGTCATTAGATTCCTTGTCCAATTACGAGTTCAACGATACCCATGAAGTCATAGTTCTGAAAAATGGACATTTTGGCTGTCCGTGGCACTGCTGGCCGGCCATGATGGATATTCCTCAAAAATCATCTATATCAATCGATTCCTGGTCCAATCACGAGTTCAACGATATCCATGAAGCCATAGTTCTGAAAAATGGACATTTTGGCTGTCTGTGGCACGACCATAGGTCACGACTCGAAAAATCATGTATGTCAATCGATTCCTGGTCAAGTTACGAATCAATGCCAATCGATTTCTGGTCCAATCACGAGTTCAACGATACCCATGAAGCCATATAAGAGAAAATTTGTATGAAAAATGGACGTTATGGCCGTCCATGGCACGACCATAGGTCACGACTCAAAAAATAGTCAGTGCCTGCACATATAGACCCTAAGAGCTACCATCTGGCGAAAACTAGAAGTCTCTAGCTGGTCCAGGGACCGAGATCTCGCTTGTGCAGACGGACGGACGGACGGAATCACGAGCATATAAGCGTTACACCACTTTGTGGGTTACGCTAAAAATCTATAAGACAAACGATGATGACGGAGCATGAAACGAGTATACATGGCAAAAAAGAAGTCATAAAAAATTTGCTTGTGGTTGCGAATATGTTAAGGAAAAAGCTGTTTGATCATAAAAATTCAAATTGCGATTAAAAATTTTTGGTTGTCTTTCAGAAAAAAAACGAGAAATTATTTCGCTTCCAAAACAGGTTCAATTTAGTAAGATTTATCTCTGACTTCAGTTGAAGTATAAACCCTTTTAGTGTCGTGTATAATACGCTCGAAATCATCCAATTTACAAATGCCATCTCAATCAATGACATTCGATCGGACCATTTAAAAACTCGCTTTTTATTTCTCCTAAAAATGATTGATTTTACTTCTTTGAGGGTGACTCCGTTGATAAATGTATTCCACATAGATGCGATGCGAACATGTTTGTAGACATTGAATGATCGAGGAATTATCTAATTTGGCAGCATGTTTACTTACTCAAATGACTGACTTGCTACCTGCTCTAAATCGCTGTCTGCACACCGACACGATCGAACCAGTTTTTAATATGAATTAAATAGAAATGTAATTCGATGGACATTTGTTAGCCTCGAGAAGAAAAATGTAATTTTTAATTTATTTAAATCAATTATCTACGCAAAATATAAAATTAGATAACTTTGATTAAAATAAAAAAATGTAAAATCCGTGTGATTTTATTTAAATCAGTAATGACACTTTCGTTGACTTCTATGTTTAAAATCTATTGAAAATGGCAAAAGAAATTAAAAATTAAAAGTTCAATGGCGTTTCTGGCTTAGCATGCTGAAAAATCACATGGTAAAAATTCAACGAATACGCTTCAACTTTGAACGCTCGTACTGGAGCCGGAACGCACTGGCACCCTTAACCATTGAGTGTATGATGTAGGCATGAGTGTCTTTTATGATTTTTTAGCAGTTTACCTTCTTTGGGACTGTTTCTGCTGTTTTGGCACTGAATCATGGACTTTTAATTTTATTTATTGAATTATTGCATGATTTAATATTGATTTAAGCAGTTTAGACAAAAATCTTAAGCTTAAAAATAGAAATAATTCAATAAAAAGCCAAAAACGTTTTAAACAAAAAAATCACATTTTTTAGGCCAAATTTTGAAGTTCTTTACCCCTTGGTAGAAATTTCTCCCAATAATTTACTGATGAAACTTTAAGAGTTAATCTCTGAACTGGCAGTGCGAAAAGTGAGATCTTCTCACCTCTAAGGTTAAATAATGTTTCAACACGAATGTGCGAAGCTGAGTGTGTGCCAAGCTCCAAAAAGAGATAATTGCAAATCTCATTGCTAATAAATTTTCTCGACTCTCTCAGCACTTAATTTGTGCTATTTTTTATTGGCTTATCTGCTTTACTACCAATAACAATGAACCGAGTTATAAAGAATTCTTTTCTTAATTAATCGAGAAGCAAAAATCAGTTTTTGTGAGCTCTTTTATTTCCATTTTCAGCTTGAATGCGAGCGAGAATTAAAAATTTAAATTTATTCCCAGAGAGAAGTTGCACACGGAGGAAAATTTATGGCTCTTTTGGTTTTTATCTCTTTCTTTTTTGCTCTCTTTTAATGCTTAATATGCCTCCCTGTTTCTTATTCCCCCTTTTTCCTCTGCGTCTTAAATCACTCGCTTTTTTTTTGCTCTATTGCGTTTTACTTTACCTTTACTAGACGTGCAGTCGGATTTTTTTCCTCGCTCAGCTGCAACTTTGTGAATACTTTTTACCAGGTTTTGCGGAGATTGAGTGCAAAAATGGAAATTAATTGAAATGCTTTGAGCTTATTAAAAACGTAAAAGGACAGGATTATAAACTTGCAGTCATGTCCAATTTAAAAAGACTTTTATACAAATAAGTTTTAAATCTTTGAATATTTTTTTACTATTTTAAAATTATAAAACTTTTCATCCCTTGAAGCAAATTTAATCTGAGCTTCCAACTATTTTTATTTTTGCATCACAATTAACAATCTTTTGCAGTCTGCTGAGCATATTTCATCTCTTAGCATCATTGAGCACTGCACTGTCTTGCAATGACATTAATGCAGCAAGGCAAAACTCCCCGAAGTGAGTGTAGGTTTCATCGAGAGAGCAATTTTTCATCAAAAGCAAATTAGTAACGGATGTTAGACATGACTGGATCTTATAGGATTTTGAAATTTCCTCCTCAAAAGAGCACTTTATGCCCCCAAGAAAAGTAAAATTCGTTACATAGCAAGTGAAGCGTTCGTCCGTTAAAAAAATTCATTTTGTTGCAATTCCTCATGTGCCTTCTAAGTTCAACGCATAAGAAAGAATAACGAACATTATCGTTGCTGTTACTTGCACACAAAAAACACACTGTGCAAATTATAAAAAGCATTTAAACTTCTCTTTCTCGTTTTTATGTAATCTTATGCTGCTACTGCACATTCACAATTCCAATTTTCAATTGAAAGCGAGCGAAAAACGTTAACTTGTGTATTGCACAGACATTTGTGCTGTTATTGGTATCACAAGCGGAGGTTGAAGTTGATTTAAGATTAATCTGGTAGATTAAGATTTTGGGTTATTTTCTTTGGATTTTAATTTTTACCAAAAATTTACTCATTGCATTGTAAGTTTTTTTAAGGCTAACTGTTAACTGAATTTGGGAAATTATTCAAAAAATATCTCAACTTCTGACATTATCAATACGTGTGCAAATTTCCTATTTAAATATTTCTTCACACAGAAAAAGCCAAAACAATGAGCAATATTTCCATTTTGAATGCCTTAAAAAAAGTGATTCTGCAATAAAAATAAAAGAATTTTTTTTCTGCTCGCACAATCGCAACATAAAAGTTGAAGAATATGGAAATTTATGAATGTGAAGCGAGAAGAAAAAAATTATTGTAAAATGTTTAAATGCTGATTGTGATAGTTTTTGTCGCCTGCATTTGTTTTGCAATTTATCCGAGAAGGAGAAGCATGAAAAAGTATAAAAGAATTGTGGTTGGCAGAAGGTGAGGAGAATTTACTAAAATTGCCTTCTCTGCTGCCATTATCATTGCATATTGTCATGGGAAAGGAGGCGAAATGAAATGTTTTGTATGCAAATTGAGATGCCGCAGCAAGAAAAAAATGCGAACGTGATGCAATAAAAAATTTTTCAGCTCTTGTATAAGATTTTTGTTCCAATCAGATTTAATACGATTTTATTAAAAAAAAAGAATAAAAAATAAATTTTAAAAGGTGTTAAAATGATTTTTAAAATTCTTCTCATTTTAACCTTTTCTTGTAGATCTCATGCAGTCTCATTCGCGCCATGATTTAAAACAATTTTTTGTTTGTACTACAAAACTCAAACAAAACTTGACTTGACTCGCACAGTAAAAATTCAATCAGTCAATCATTCTTCACATTTTAAACTTTGAGAATCATTAAAAGTGATATGGACATGAACTTAACTCCAGACTTAAGGCTGAATTTAATGTACCATAACAATGTAATTTAGACAAATTGGAACCGTGAATATCATTAAGCATTTTTGAAGATGAGTGTGAAGATTGAAAGTTTATTGATTGGGTGCTGCTTGAAAGGTTTTAAATGAGTAATGTTCTACACTTGGAATGTAAGCATTGAAAATGGACAAAATGTAAAAATGTTTTTGTGTCCATTAAAATTAAATCACCTAAAAATTTCTATTTTTTATCTCACGTTTGCTTTTGAGATCACACGCCATCATCACAAATGACCACGTAAATTATGATTTTATGTAAATCACATCGGCATGAGTCGTTATTCAAAAAATGAGCTTCATGGCGTGATTTTGTGTCGGTTGAACAAATATTTAACGCCATTAAATGAACGAAGCTAATAATTCATCTCATTTGAATCATGTGGAAATTTTTCAAATTTTAATACCCTTTTCATGCAAATTCACTAATAGAGAAAAGTTTTTATTTGTAAAACCATAAAAAGAAGCGCTTTCGGATGATAAGAATGAGAATGAAATCGATTGATTGTTTATTTGTCCAAAAATTAATGAGACTTGACTCAAAAACTTTAATTTCCATATCAAATCAATTTATTTTGAGAAAAATCCAAAACTCTCTTTTTAATCCTCTCAAAGTGCATTTCGTGGGTGCATTAACAAGCATAAAAATTCAATTCTCATCATCAAAGAGATTTTTCGAATTTCATTTTGTGTTTTTTATGACTGAGTAGACAACAATAAAAAAAAAGATCGTTCATTTTGATGTTTGACAAATTGATGATAAAATTTTTGATGAGATCAGCACTTTTTACCCGTTAGGCCCGGATACGTCCGTACACTCAGACCGGTAGAAAAACGACTGAGTCTAACCACACACTAAATTTGTATAAAAAATAATATAAATTTTTGATCGATGCTAATTGAATCAATCATTAATTAATCATGAACGAGGACTCACTGATTCAAGCACAGAAAGAGCAAATTGCAAATTACAAGATTAAAATTTAAAGGTTAAGTGTTAAAATTTTTGATTTAATTAGTTTAAAATTTTATTTTAAAACTTTTTAAAGATGTTGTAACTGCATATAAAAGTTTGCTCGCGGAAAAAGAGGCACTGGACGCTGCACTAAGTACGACGAAACCTAAAGAGGAAAGCATCGATACGGAAAAAAGTGAAAATGAAAGTTCAGATCCAGTGGAACAAATTTCAGTTCTAATGAACTCCATTAAAACGTTAAGTGTTGAGAAGAATAAAATGGAAGCTTACTCTTTATTGACCGTCATGAAAATCAGGGACTGTTCCGTCAAAACCCCAGCAGATGGCCGCCCTAACTATGTTTAGTGTTTTTTACAATGATTGCTTACCGCAACTTAACTTATTTTTTTAAACCTTCCCCTAATTTACTACATACACTCGACCAAAATATTCTCCAATAATTTTTCGCTCTTTTGCAATTTTCCACTCCAACGATGCTCTGCTTTCAACAAATTTTCTCGACTATTTCATTGTTGGTGTTTGATTAAACAAGATGAGACATTTTGAGGTGAGGAGAAAAATTGAAAACATAAAAAATATTATCTGGCGATGAAAACTTTACAAAAAAAGTAAATGAAATATGTGGATAGAAAAATTTGATTGTCCTTAAAACCGAAAGAGTTGTTTAAGTTAAATCAACATTAAATTTGGTTTCATTACTTAAACAGATTATTTTCAGGAAAAAATTGTTCTTTTATTTCCTGTTTTAAATATTAATTTTTGAATCGTTTTAACAAAGTAATTCCTAACTTTTTTCAGCCCCACTTTTTATTATTTTTAGTGTAACCCACGAAGTGGTGTAACACTTATATGCGCCTATTTCCGTCCGTCCGTCTGTCTGTCTGTCTGTTCCATCGAGATCTCGGCTCCTGAGATAGCTAGAGACTTCTAGTTTTCGCCAAATGGTAGGTCTATGAATTTAGATTCGGCCATTTTAGGAATTATGAGGGTCATGACCACAGGTCGTGCCATGGACAGCCCTAAATGCCATTTTTCACACAAATTTCCTGTTATATGGCTTCATGTATGTCGTTGAACTCGTATTTGTATCAGGAATCGAAAGGCATTGATGATATTTGAGAAATGTCTATCATGGCCATCCAAGAGTGCCACCAATGTCCATCACGGCCGGCCAGTAGTGCCCCTAATGTCCATTTTTTAAAAGTATGGCTTCATGTACCTCGTTGAACTCGTAATTGCATCAGGAATTGATTAGCATTGATGATTTTTGAAGAATGACCGTCACGGCCGGCCAGGAGTGTCCAAGGAATGCCACTAATGTCCATTTTTTAAAAGTATGGCTTCATGTACCTCGTTGAACTCGGAATTTGACCAGGAATCGATTGGCATGGATCTGAAAATGGAACACTGTGGAAAATAGAACACAGTGGAAAATGGAACACAGTGTAAAATGGAACACAGTGGAAAATGGAACACAGTGGAAAATGGAACATAGTGGAAAATGAAACATAGTGGAAAATGGAACATAGTGGAAAATGGAACATAGTGGAAAATTGAACATGGTGAAAATGAAACATAATGGAAAATGAAACACAGTGGAAAATAGAACATAGTGGGAAATGGAACATAATGGAAAATGAAACACAGTGGAAAATGGAACATAGTGGAAAATGGAACACAGTGGAAAATGGAACACAGTGGAAAATGGAACACAATAGAAAATGGAACACAATAGAAAATGGAACATAGTGAAAAATGGAACATGGTGGAAAATGAAACACAGGGAAATGTAACATAATTGAGAAATATTTTCCATAAGGCTTCCCTTTTGGCTTCTCCAAGGCTTCTTCATAGGACTTCCCCATGTTACATTTCCAATACTGATCTGTTACAAGTGGGTTACACGGCAACACCCACGTGTGGGTTTTGAAACATTTTTTAGACGTTTTTAAGTTTTTTTTTAAAATTGAGCAAAATTATCTATCTAAAATCAGCTAAAGTTGAGCATTCTTTCACATTTAAAAATTATTAAAATAACACTTTATCAAAAAATGTACTGAGAATAATTTAAAATTTAAAAAAATCCCTAACTTTTTATCTCTAATCTTAATTGACCCAACGACTAAAAATTTAGAAAGAAAGAAAAAATCTTGAAAGTGTTAAATTAAAATATTCCCTAAATCTACTAGTAAATGAAAATTCCCTAACTATTAAACATATTTTTATGTTTCTGATGCTTCATTTAGCATTAATTTAATTAAATTACACTAACGCAGTCTAATTTTTACATCTAATCTTAATTGAAAATTCCCTAACGACTAAAAATTTAGAAAGAAGGAAAAAATCGAAATTTACTAAAATTAAAAAAAAAATTGGGCATGACGCCGGGGCGAAAAAATATTTCATGATTTTTTTTGACATTTCTAGATATAAAAAAAATTTTAAAATATTTTAAAAATTATTGAAAGTCGAAAACGAAATATCCCTCTAAAATCTACTTGTAAATGAAAATTCCCTAACTGTCAAACATATTTTTATGTTTATGATGCTTCATTTAGCATTAATTTAATTAAATTATGCTATCGCAATCTAACTTTCATCTCTAATCTTAAATGAAAATTCCTAACGACTAAAAATTTTGAAAGAAGGGAAAAAATCTAAATTTACTAAAATCAAAAAAAAATTGCGCATGACGCCGGGGCGAAAAAATATATCATGATTTTTTTAGTAATTTTTAGATATAAAAAAAAATTTTAAAATATTTTAAAAATTATTTAAAGTCGATATCAAAAATGCGCCTAAATCTACAAGTAAATGAAAATTCCCTAACTGTCAAACATATTTTTATGTTTATAATGCTTCATAAAGCATTAATTTAATTAAATTATGCTATCGCAATCTAACTTTTATCTCTAATTTTAATTTAAAATTCCCTACCGACAAAAAATTTAGACAAAAAGTAAAAAATCTAAATTTACTAAAATCAAAAAAAAATTGCGCATGACGCCGGGCGAAAAAATATTTCCTGTTTTTTTTAAACATTTCTAGATATAAAAAAAAAATTTTAAAAAATTTTAAAAATTATTGAAAGTCGAAATAAAACCACAAAGAAAAATTTATATTTCATAAAATATAATTATTTTTTTTTTCTTTTTTATTTTTTTTCTTTTTTTTTTTTTAAAATTCCCCCCCCAAAAAAAATTTAAAAAAAAAAAAAAAAATTAAATTTTTTAAAAAAAAAAAAAAAATTCCCCTTTCCCCCGGGGGAAAAAATATTTCCTGTTTTTTTAAAACATTTCTAGATATTAAAAAAAAAATTTTAAAAATTTTAAAAATTATTGAAAGTCGAAATAAAATATTCCCTAAATCTACTAGTAAATGAAAATTCCCTAACTATTGATGCTTAATTTAGCATTAATTTAATTAAATTATGCTAACGCAATAAAAATAATTTAAAGGAAGCATTCTAAACGCGCATTTTCCTGAAACATAATAAAATGATTAAATTTAACAAATAGCATGTTTCTTCCTAAGCTCACAACAATTTTAAAGTTCCCTATAATAATTTTAAAACATGCTTTTTGTTTTAATTTTAAATAATTTTTAATTCATAAGGAATTATTTTAATTACAATTGATTTATCGATTCATTCAATATACATAATACTGGCAATTTTGAAAAATTCTGACAGGCTTAAGAACTTTAGAATTATTAGATATTTAATATCTCTTTCCATTTTAGCCGAAAATTTCGTAAAAACTTGATTTAAAGTGGGATTTAAATCAAGAGAAAAGCCATTTAAAAATAGCTGTGGCTTTTTGTATCGCCACTTAAGGAAAAGAAAGTTAAGTTTACGATCGCACTCGAATGAATCGATAATATCAAATGTAAACTCCAATTTCTTCAAATGCACAGAGAGAAGCTCTGGCATAAGATTAATATTTGGAGCACGCATAATAAAGCTCCCAATGAACTCAACCAAGTCCATTTTACCATCAACCCGAATAATGCTTTTTGAAATTCGAGTTTTCTTGACGGTCATACAACCGACAAGATCAACAAGAGATGTTTCAAAAACATAGCCGACTCTCTCCTTCGGCATGTAAGCCCCGTCACCATCGTCTTCTTCAACACCAAGACACAAATGCTGTCGAACACAGCCGCCAAACTAAAAATATTTTAAAATTCACTTTAGAACATCTCAAAAAACGTGAAGTAAAATTACAAGTTTGAAAATTTTATAAAAATATTTTGAATTTGTCACTTTTATTATAGAATTTAACGCAAATCACTGAGATTATCTAAGTTAAAATTTTTTCAAAGTGAATTTCTTCGAGATAATTGATAAATTAAAATTAAATTCAATCTAAAGATATATCATCAATAATGTTCAATTATTTTCTTTTATTTAAACAATTTCCATGGAGTGCAAAAGTAGAGATCAGGAGATCAGGAGCTGAGTCAACTAAACCTGAAGTTTCATCAACTATCTCAAAATTTAAAAATTATTTAACAATAAACTATTTTCAACTCATTAACAATCACTTTTCTTCTTCAATCTTAGTCAAGGTTTCATCCATATACAGGCAATTGCTAAACTAAAAAGATCCAAGAAAATTTCACAGATATTTTCCTCTATGGATTCACGCATCTGACAAAATCTTTTTTCATCATCCTAAAACAGCAAAACAACCCTATTTCTTTTGAATTCAATCTCTTCTTAATAAGTTGCACAGTTTCTCGAATGTGTTAAAAAATCAAAAATTTAAAGTTTAGATGGAACCCAATCAAAAGTGCTTTGTTTTTCAAAAATCCTGCACTCGAGTCATTCAATCCTATTCAAAATCGAAAGACGACTTTTAACTTAAAATTTTTTAAGATCAATGGCTGAAGTCCCGCTGGATACTAAATTCGATAATATATTTAATTAGAATAGAATTATTTGTTTGGGCTCTATCTGTGAAGCTAACTTTTTAAAAAGTTTATATAGATAAAAGATTATTTTATTTCTCTAAATTTTTGTCTACAAAAAAGATCTGTGTGAATTCGATTTCGAAGAGTAGTTGCAACTCGGAAATAAAATTACAAAAAATTATTTGTGAGAAAAAAGTAAACAACATTTTTCGCCAAATGCAGACTCACTCGGCTAAACAATTCTACAACATCTTCTAACTAAAACACCTTAATTTTTAAAAATCTTCCACCGGTGCACTTTTCATGAGTAAGTTGCATTTCAAAACATTAAACAAGCTCGTGTTTAAACCATCGACAAACAATTTGGGCTACAAACAAAAAAACTATTTCACTTTATATTACTAAGGTTGCTCATGAAGCTACTAACAGTTTATTAATTTATTTACAATCAACATTTCAATTTTTTGACTTTTTTGATTTTAAATCCTAATTCAACGACTCAATATAATAAATTTCAAATTAGGCACAAAACATCTCTGGCATTCATTGAAACAACTGTAATTATTGCATATGGATGTGCTATTCACAATTTTTAACGATCGTCGTGAATAACTATAAACTAATAATTTTTTCCACAAGAGAAGTGTTAAACACTAAACACTCACATCTTCTAGCACAACTTCTTGAATTATCTTCAAGATTCTCACGCCACCATCGTCATCGTCATTAGTGCAACTACATTGCTTTCGTCTATATTCGCCACCATCGTCATCGTCATCGTCTTTGCAACCTCGTTGCTTTCTTAAACATCCGCCCATCTGAAAATAATTTAAAATTTAATCAAAAATTTATGTAAATATTAAAAAAATTTCGAAAAATTATTTTTTTATTAATTTTATCTTGAAGTTACTTACAGTTATCCTTTTACTTCAAGTCCAAATGATATCAATAATCTAGCTTTAATTATTTGATATCTTTCCTCTTTTAGAAATTTTCGCTTTCTGATTGATTCCTTAGATCAAAAATTATTTATTTTTCTCAAAACTCAAAAAACTCAACGCAAATGGAGGCAATTGCCGTCGTTCTGCCCACATACTTTTTTATTTTAAAAATGAAATTGCCTGAATTTGATCTTTTTGTGTTTTAATTTTTAATCACAATTAAATTGTGAGATTTCGTACATCATGCAATGAAAATAAGAAAATTAATTGAACAATTTAGATGGTTCTGATTTAAACATTTGTAAATTATAGATTTTTCTTCAGTTTTATTTAAATTTAATTTTTTTACAATTTTTTACAAAAGGTGCATCATCAACTGAAAATCGTTTGATGAACACAATCAATAGATATTTGCCTGTAGAACCACAAATGACATTCAATTGAAAGTTCCAACTAACGGTCGTCGTCGAGCGCGTTCAAAATCTCAATCATATGCGATGCCGAGGTTGCACACAAGTCGAGTTAAAAGTTGGCATTAATTTTTCATCACTGTCTGTCACTTTTACTGTTTGTGCTTTATTTCTTCTCCTCACTCCATCCATCTTTACATCAAGATAAATTTTAATCTCTTAATTTTATATTAATTTATTCCCTCTGACAATTTTGCACAACTAAAGTGTATTTTTGAAAAAGAGCGTAAAATTTATGATTAATTACAGATCGTGAAGGAATTAGATGCATAGGCATGAAGTAAAAATAATGTATGCAAATGGATAAAGCTGTGAAGGTAAATTTGACGTTGACATTGCTGCCACTAAAAAGGTTTATGGCCAACATCCGCTTTTGTTTTGAGCGGAAGGACGAAAGTGATAAAGATTAGGGATTAAAAACTTGGACTTAAAATAATCTTGATGATTTTAGTTTAAAATCTTTGGATTAATTTTTAATCATTAGCTATTTTAAATTTAAAATTTTAATCTTCCGACGGGACCGATCAACAACAGGTCGCTTTCACCACAACCATCGTAATTTAAATTGTCATCGTATCATTTTTAGTGTAACCCACGAAGTGGTGTAACACTTATATGCGCCTATTTCCGTCCGTCCGTCTGTCTGTCTGTCTGTTCCATCGAGATCTCGGCTCCTGAGATAGCTAGAGACTTCTAGTTTTCGCCAAATGGTAGGTCTATGAATTTAGATTCGGCCATTTTAGGAATTATGAGGGTCATGACCACAGGTCGTGCCATGGACAGCCCTAAATGCCATTTTTCACACAAATTTCCTGTTATATGGCTTCATGTATGTCGTTGAACTCGTATTTGTATCAGGAATCGAAAGGCATTGATGATATTTGAGAAATGTCTATCATGGCCATCCAAGAGTGCCACCAATGTCCATCACGGCCGGCCAGTAGTGCCCCTAATGTCCATTTTTTAAAAGTATGGCTTCATGTACCTCGTTGAACTCGTAATTGCATCAGGAATTGATTAGCATTGATGATTTTTGAAGAATGACCGTCACGGCCGGCCAGGAGTGTCCAAGGAATGCCACTAATGTCCATTTTTTAAAAGTATGGCTTCATGTACCTCGTTGAACTCGGAATTTGACCAGGAATCGATTGGCATGGATCTGAAAATGGAACACTGTGGAAAATAGAACACAGTGGAAAATGGAACACAGTGTAAAATGGAACACAGTGGAAAATGGAACACAGTGGAAAATGGAACATAGTGGAAAATGAAACATAGTGGAAAATGGAACATAGTGGAAAATGGAACATAGTGGAAAATTGAACATGGTGAAAATGAAACATAATGGAAAATGAAACACAGTGGAAAATAGAACATAGTGGGAAATGGAACATAATGGAAAATGAAACACAGTGGAAAATGGAACATAGTGGAAAATGGAACACAGTGGAAAATGGAACACAATAGAAAATGGAACACAATAGAAAATGGAACATAGTGAAAAATGGAACATGGTGGAAAATGAAACACAGGGAAATGTAACATAATTGAGAAATATTTTCCATAAGGCTTCCCTTTTGGCTTCTCCAAGGCTTCTTCATAGGACTTCCCCATGTTACATTTCCAATACTGATCTGTTACAAGTGGGTTACACGGCAACACCCACGTGTGGGTTTTGAAACATTTTTTGCTTCATTTTTCTCTTTCTCTTCCAATTTAATTTCATTCCAGTCACACTAGAATCGCCAATTATTTGATACTCGAGAGTCAGCTCGAGTTCTCTTCCCATTCGAACCAATTGTTGTTGTTTAAGAAGAATTCTGAAATGATTGCGAGTTCCGCAATAAAAATTATTATTATTGTACTCTCTCATGGTGTTCTTTTAAGATGTGAACAAACATCAACATCAATTGATGGACTTCGGAAATTGATCATTGCGATGAGAGCCTCAAAAATATTTCTCTTAAAAAATCTTGCGAGTTGAATGTAAGATGATGATGAAGAAAAAATAAGAAATAATTTTTTTTGTTGGATGAGAACACAAAAAAAGAGAATCGTTTATGAACAATAAGAATGAGTGGAAGAGAGGATAAAAAGAAGAATTTTTGAATAGATGGAAGAAGAAAATCATTGAAAGTGAATGATTTGAATATTCTTTTGCTGAAGTGAATTGTTGAACTCTTTTAAGTGGTTACGACAAGAAATTTTTTTTTTGGTGTGCCTTTCGAAAGTGTTATGACCATTGAAAATCTTATTATTTAAAAAATTTTTGGGTTTAGTATTTTACATATCGTGGTTATCGTAATTGATTATAATCTTTTCTTCAAAAATATAATTTTTTCCAACATTTTAAAAATTACGTTAAACAACTCCCAATTGAAATTTATGAAAAAATATTTTCGCACCTTAAATCTTTAAAAAAAATTTAAAAAATCACTGAAATACTCAATAATAATTTCTCTAATTTATTCCACTTTAACACCTAAAAGTGTAACCATGTAGGAAAAAGAACATCAAAAGCTGCATGAGAAATCTATCGAACAAGTTATGAGCGCACCCAAAGCTAGATCAAACACATTTAGATATCAAGCTGAGTGTCCAACAATTCTTTCAGCCTCTCGAATGTCTGTGTGGGTGTGAAACGTTAAGCAACAGAAGTCATGCTGCGACGTAATTACATTGACTTTTTATTGTTTTATTCTTTTTGAGCTCACACGATCAAGAAATCTCTGATCTATTGCTTCTTCTTCATATTTGTATTAGCATACTCGAAAGCATTCTCACATATGTTAGCGAGTATGTGCACCTTTTTTGTAATTGATATTTTTCGCCTCTCTAAATGGTGTCGAGGTAGAGCGAGCGCAGAAGATAATCTTCATGCCCTTTTTTTGCTCATTCTTTTTGCCAAAGTTACTCGCGTGAACTCTTTAGAAGACCTTCATTAATAGCTTTTTCTTTATTTTTAAATGCAAAATAAATTTCACTGCCGTGTGCTGAGAAGTGAAAAAATTTATTGTTTCACAATTGAAAGTGATTTCTTTAAGTTGATACTCGAACAGTTCAGTTGAGGCGAGAAACCACAAACATACACACATCGAATGTTAGTCAATGTAGCGAGAGTCAGTGAAAAAACTGAAAAATTTATTGCCACACATTGTTCACCATTCTTATTCGCGATCGCTTTTTCGCTTTATCTTAAGTGGCTCATTTTCAGACTCTCTCATTGTTGAAGTTGAGCACAAAAATGCGGGCAAATCTCCCGAATGGAGCTGAATAGTTGGTGGAAGGTGTCTTAAGCCACATGGAGAAGCATAAAAAAATAAATTTCGAGCTGTGAAGTGAATTTATTGACGCAATTTTTTTCCCACATCGCATCGCTGCTTATTGATTTCTGATTCCTTTTGAGCTTTTTCTCTTTATATAATTTCATGCTTCACTGGAATTTAATGAACTCGCATGGCTAATAGTTAAAAATTCATTCACTGCTGTGAATTCTGATCACACTTCTTATTTTTTGTGTGGTAATTGCTCGAGAACAAAAATCAACTGGTGCAACATGGCGTCGGAAAAAATAAATTTTATTCGTTGGATTTAAGTTTAATTTTGTAAGATTTCAGTCTAATAAATCCGTTAATTTCGATTAATTAAGTAATCAAGTGAAACCAATCGAATTTAGATGAACAGATAAATTTATTTGAGGTAGCAAGAAATCGCCTAAGCAGTGAGTTGTTATACTATACAGTGAGTTCTGATTACTGGTTTCATGTCCAGAATCATTCATTAAAAGCCATGAAATTGAAGGCTTAAAGGCATTCGACAGAGAAATGCGAGGTGTGTCGTATTTCATTATTTCTCACCATCCACTCGCACATGATGATCATCTCGAGTTAGAACTTTATTGAATTTTTTCATCTTCTTTTCTTTTGCTGCTTACAAACTTCTCAAGAATATTTTTTAAATCGTTGCGTGTAATGGATATTAATTGATGATAAACCACTGACTTCATCATGAACATAAAAATAGCCGCTGCTAGAAAAAATTCCAATTTTTAACGCTTTGATTACTTTTTCCCATTCTCAAAACGATATCAAGATGTACTTTTAGCATGAACTGAACTAAACCGAGTTGACCATGAAGGGTTGACCATGAACGGTGAATTTATCATGGCTAAAGAATTAAAATATGGAATGGGATTAAATGCAATCAAGAAGCTTATGATCAAGTAGATGAAAATTTTATCGTTTAACTTTTAAAAATATATTATTTTGCACTTTTCGATTTCTTGTAATTTTTTTATTGAATTATTAGAAGCTGTCCTGCTTTCTCACATTATAAATTACCCTATCCAACCTCTAAAGTCATTCAAGAGGCAACTCCTACGTCTGGATGCGACTATGTCGAGTAATATTAGACTTCTCCTTTTAAACGTTAAATAAACATTTTCACTTGGAACTCAAAAAGCTGTCAGAACCAAGATTCGCTTAACCAGGGCCATACAATCAGAGATTAAGAACATTTTGAGGAGTTCATGACAATTTACTTTCGTAACAAGTCACATGACCCATGAGCACCCGCGAACATCAAATGTCCAGAGTGGGAGAATAGTTAAAGGAAGTAACAGAAAAACCTGAGCTATGAATCATAGCCTATGATCGATACACCGAAATGAAAGTCATAACCGACTCTAGTACTTTTTTGATAGTCAAGTACTTGATGCCAAACATGCCAACATTTCCTTAACTATCTACAAAAACATTCCTTTAATGACTTTGACCCCAGTTTAAAGCAATCCATGACCAATCACATGTCTATGATCAGGTCATTACTTCCTCTTGAGCTTTACAAGTATAGCTTTATAAGTATTTGACTAAAATAAAATAGCGAAACTTTTTGAAATTTGCTTCTAAATTCAAATATTAAGTTTCCTTTGACCGTAATAAAATCAAGGACTGAGAACATAGAGGTAAGAAGACCCGTCAAGGCCCACAATACATTGATGATCTCATCCCTGGAATAAAATCCAATTCTCGTTCATTTTCCTGTCAGTTAATTTTCTTAATTTGTTTCTTTTCGGCTCACATAAGAACTTCTTTATTGAAGTTCAGTTTGAACAATGAACGCATTTTGAAGTTCTTCGTAAAGATATTTTTAATGCACTTTTGTGTCTTTTTTTCGCGCCTCAATTTAACTTTTTTAAACGTGTCGCTGGAGAAGATTTATGATGTCATTGTGATGTGTGATGATAACCGTGGCAATGGCAATTGGAAGTTAAAAAAGGAGTCAAGAGAGCAAAGAAGAATTGAAAGTAAATTTAAGACGCTTCTGATATTTTTCTCATTCTCTTTCAGCTTTGCAAGTTTATGTCGCTATACAACATTTGAGACTATCAATATTGTACATTGAATCTCAATTTTTACACTCCTTAATGGGAACATTAGCAGAAAATAATTTCACGGCTCTCTTGTTTGGATCGTGCAAGATGTTAAAAATGGATGAGAAAATGAAATTTTTCTATTTAATGTCAATTTTTTAATTAATTTTCAATAAATTTGCTTCATAATTAAGTGACCTTTTTTATGTGACACGTAATTTATTTTTAAATCACCACTGGATATTTTTCATGATGATGATGTAAAATATTAAGTTGAATGTAAAAAGTCGATAAATCGCGTGTAATGACATAAAGTGATTTTCGTCATCAGCATTTACTTAAATTGATGATCATGTTAAAATTTTCCGATGTTGCATGCGCGCATGAACATTATGTAAATTATATAATTAATTAATTAATGCAGTTCAACCTTTTTCGTGTTGATATTCTCATCTCGTTCTAAAAGTGTTAACCAAACTCAATCTTTTAATTATTCTCAAGTTTATTTTCTTAATTTCATCTCACATCAGTTGCCGAATGCTGTTAACACTTTAAGCCACTCACATGTGTTGGTTCATTTAATTATTTCGTGATGAATTTCCAGTTAAGAAAGTCCTTAAAGAAATAATTCTCAACACATGTTTAAAGACGATGATCACATTGCAATTGAGAAAATGTTGATTATTATTTCAGTTTCCTTTAAAATCGCATCAAATTTCACTTTCAAATGTGTGCAACAATTTTACAATTTTAAAACTCAAAACTGATCACATGAAAGTAGAAAAGTTTCTTCTTAAATCATTTTGACATTTTGCTTATGATCTGCAACATCTGAGTCATATAATGAAAGAGGATTACGATTAATGGCTCGTTAATTGAACATGAAAAATGTCAAACATGCAGGAAGAAAACAAAAAGTCATTAAGTGAAACTTCAAAGTGAGTGCAGAAATAATTCACGGAAAAAATTTTACTTAAAAATCAGCTTTGAAACTTGTCAGCCGCTCACGACTCAGTCATTCTCTGCAAATAAAGTCATCAGAGATAAAATTTAAAAGTAAAATGCGGAAGAAAATTAAAAGTGAAATGCTTGACCGAGAGTTGTGAACTAGTGGCTATGACATTGCAAACTTTTTTACAATCTCTCTTAAAATTCTAAAGATTTCATTTTTTTGTGGATGCAGGAAAAATTCTTCAAGTGTTCCACTGAGGTTTTTAATTTTCTTCTTTGCATGACAAAAATTTTCTCATCTCTTATTCCCATTTTCAATTCCTTTAAATTGACAAATGAATGCATTCGGAATATTAAATTGACTCATCGTTGGTCGCTCTACAGAGATTGCTCTCGATGAAAAATGCCATGCGAATGATATCGAATTTCAAATTATTCATATTTCAATGGAATTTTAAATTTTTCCTGAAGTTTATTCGATGACATTTGTAGAAAATAATCCCGTTGCTCTCATCAAGGGATGTTTATGGAAAAATATTTAGTTCAAAATCTGGTTTAAATCCTAAAATTTAATAAGAACTTCAATATAAATAAAACAATAGTTTTTTAAATTTAATTTTTTTAATCTAATTATTTGAAGTCAATCTGGCTTATATAATTATATAATTCCCAAAACTACAAAATATAAATTTAAAAAATTACTCAGATGCCAAAATTATAAAAGAGACACAAATTTTTTGGGCGATATAATTTTTCAACTAAACTGGCGACAGTCTTAGAATAAATAATTGAAACAAATTTATCACATGAGCAGAAAAATTATAAATGCGATTTCAAAACAACTGTTGACAAACCAGAAGAACATGATGCGATGTTTCAGCACTGAAATTAATTCTTTTCTCATTTTTGTTGAGTGTGGTGTAGGCATTTTTTTGTGTGATGAAAAACAATTTTTCAATGTGTCTCGAATCTCAACTAAATGAGAAAGTGAAAAATAGCAAGTCACATCTATTTTTCTCCCCCACATCCTCACACACAGCTCAGACGAAAAAAATAATAATAAATTTTGTTTAATATTCTTATTGAAAAATTGCGAACTGAACTCTTCGAGTGAGAGAGAGAGAGAACAATAACTCTTTTAAGAGCTCCGCTGTCTTTTTCAATAAGAAAGAAATTAAATACTTTTCTTTTGAAGAAAAATTTATTTTCACCTGTGCTGGTGTTGAGAGTAGAAATCTCTTCGGGGATTGAACATAAATTCCGGAGTTTTCATCGAAGCATGGCGTTGTTCAACTTATAAATCAATTTAAATGAATCGAAAAAATTTTATGGCTTCTTTTGACAGTTTTTAAAAATTTACTTAAAATAATTCTACAAATTTTAAAAAAAACATAAGTTTTTAAAAATCGACTGTAATTTTTTGTAACTAAAATTTTGTAGTTTTTTAAAAATTACAAATTTCTACAACAATCGACAAATTGTTTTGTTAAGAATAGTTTAAATTTAAAGCCTCAAAAAGTTATGCACAACGATGTAAGGTTAGAGGAGGAGGAGGGAGGCTGGCTGTAGGTGTTGGAAGAAAAATTTCAATATGAGGTTGTTAAATAATCTATTTTCTATATGTGTGTTTGAGAGGTGGAGTTTTAAAGAGGCGAAAAGAGAAAAAAGTTCATACATCATGCTTAATAAGATTATATGTAAACGGCAGAAACAATAAGTTAAAGACATTGTGGAGAGAGAGAGAAATTTAATACACCACTCAAGCAACATGTTTCGAGTGAAAATTTAAAGTGCAGTTCGAGCTAACTTATTGCTTGTCGAATACTTTATGGCTTGCCTTCCTCAGCCAGCGCTATGTGGAGAGTCATATTAAACAATAAATTTATTTTCTCTCTCATTCTTCCGCTCTCTGCAGTCAGTATTATTGAATGAAAAAAGATTCATGTTTGTTGCGATTTTAGTTAGTTTATAGGTGTTCAACATTACATTCTTGTCGCTATTATCTATCTCTTTCACAAAACAACCTGAGAGGCTGTATTTTTATGAGAGAAAAACTTTTTATGAGGTTGTTAGAAAATTATTTTATGCTATGCAGTTATACTGTAAAAGATTTAGATGAGCGCGATTTGCAAGAAATAAAAATTAAAGTCCTGTTTTTAAAATTAAATTAAAAATATTTTACTTGAATTATCAAAAAATACGATGAAAGATTAAAAATTAGAAAAAAATTAATCTTTCTTTAAATAAAATTATAAAAGATCAATTAATAAAATCATTTATGGGAAAATCGCGCTAATCATGTCTCAGTTTATTATGACC
Organism: Tanytarsus gracilentus; assembly: GCA_038502055.1. Lineage (NCBI taxonomy): Eukaryota > Metazoa > Arthropoda > Insecta > Diptera > Chironomidae > Tanytarsus > Tanytarsus gracilentus. Next base: position 477,076 of record JAXRKN010000045.1, on the reverse strand, counting down.
ATTTTTGCATACAACATAAACTCTGAAAATGTTTCAAACAATTATTATTGATAAATGTAAATTGCACTTCAAGACACACATTTCATTTGCTTCATAGCAAATATTGTGATCACGAATTTTAGTTGTGCTTTAAGAAAATAATAAACACATTGTGGTTTGTAGTGGTGTGGCTGAAAGTGAATTCAATAAATCTCGTAAATCGATTATTTTTAAATTGAAGTTTTTCATTTTATTGTTTTTTTTTCGCGTTTTTAATTAAGTGTGAGGGACTTAAATTTTTCATTATTAACATTTTTTCTCATTGCTGTTTTACTTTTTCTCGGTTTTTAATTTTTTGACAAACATAAAAAATTATTTTCATCTTCTCTTTCCCTATGTTCATAAATTATTAATTTTATTTTCTTACGAAATATTATCAAAAATGTTCTTTTAATGTTGTTCAATTTCTCTCCACATATTTTTGTGTGTAAATATTAAATATTTTGTTTATGATACAAGGAGCATATTTTTGGAAAATATGAAAAACATTTGTGTTTGTTCACAATACTTTTAATAACCATAAAAGGAGAAGGTGAAAAAGCAAGAAAAGATGAAAGAATTGATGAGGCAAGGGTAAAAATATTTTGTTACAAAAAAAATTGATGAATTTTGTTTGAAATTTATTTAATTGGTCCTTTAATAATTTGAAAATTTTATGAAGATTGAACTAAATTTTTTTCACTCCTTGGGTCATCAAATCAATTCAATACTTCCCTCCAAAATTATAATTTTCTCAAATCCTTTTTTTCTCCCTCCCAACCAGTTCAGTAAAAAAAGGTTCTTTTGCGTTCGATACAATTGAAGGTAACATTTAAAAAGGGATACGGAAAATTAAAACGAAGGAAATTATTATTTTTTTATTTACACTCGGAGAAATTAATTAAACTTAATAAAATTAATATAAAGAGCCTGCCTTCCCGCGAGACGTCATCAGTTATTTACATTTTATATAGCGTTTGGGAGCGAAAATTATAATTGGAAAAGTTTTTCATCGCATCCGAGAGTGTCGAGAGGCAAGAGGCGAGTCAAGAAGTGGTGATGGGAAAGCACCAAGAAAAGAAGAAGCAAAAAGGTGCTTTTCTTTTTTTTCGCAAAATTGTAATTAATTACAATTTTAATTATTGCTTATATCGAAGGGAAGTTTCATTAAAAAACACTTTGTTGTTTCTTCTTCGCTTATCATCATCAGCAGCAAAACACTTTTCATCTCGCCAGTTTTTAAAGATTGTACAAAAAAATTACTAAATAAAGAGCAAACATGAAGTTGCTTCATTAGTACGGAAAATGCGAAAAAAAAGTTTTCTTCTTCAAGCTCTTTTCTGCGTTCATAAAAAAATTCTCATTAAATTTCAATTTGCAAGTGCACACGATGATGATGAAAAAATGCGAGAGACGGTAAAGTTTGAGCGGTGTGCAGACGAGCGAGCACATTTTGGATTGAGGTTTTGGCGTCTGTGATATTTAATTTTTTATGCGATTTCACGCTCAATTTTTGTACTGATGATGTTTTTTGAATTCTCATGAAGTTAAAGGAAATTCTTCAAAAATCAACGCATTTTTTAAAACTTTAAGAACTTTTAATTTTCTCGCATCTCACCACATCTCTCATCGTAATTAATCCAAAGAGTTTCACACTTTTTTAAGTGTTAATTCGAAAATCATGATAGAAAATAAACTCGAGTGATCTTTCTTTGTTATCTATTTGGAGCAAAAAGTTTTATTGTAACAAAGTTTATTAACCTAACTATTTATACAAATAATTAGTATTAGAGCGTCGAAAGAGTTCAATGTACAAAAAATATTCTAATTTTTACATAATAAAATATCTTATAAATGTGAACTGAATGAATTTTTGTTTTTTTGTATGGGGGTGTTAAACTGGATTGTGATATCTTTAAATAAGAAATCTTTTTTCTGACGCTTCTTTGCAAGGTGCGAACAATTTTAAATTTTTAAATTTTTAGTTATTTTGTAAAATTATTTTAAACATAATAAAAATTAAATATTTTAAAATTCACCACACCCTGCATTAAGCGTGATTTTTTTAACAATTTAATTTTTTTTATAAAAATCTTCCAACACGTTTTTTATTGGCCGAAAAATATCGCTTCATAAGTCATACGTAGACGATGTGTGGCTTAATATTATTATTACTGCTCTGGAGCCCACTGCCGCCGTTCTTTTTGCTGCTCCCATTATTAATATTTGTATTACTCGAATTTAAAAGTGTTGTCGCCGTTGGTGGCTTCGTTAGTGGCAATGTCGATTGTAAATTGATTTTATGTGAGCTATTTAAGCTGTTCAGATAGTTATCATCGAAATTCTCATAATGATCCTCCTCCACGTTGCTCTCCTCATCGTCGGGATGATTGCTATAGATTTGTTCCTGTGGCAGTTCAGTCTCGTCCTGATTATTGTGATAACTATGCTTATAGCCATTCAGAATTGTATTCGGATGTGCCTTTTTGAGGGGCGATGAAGTGGTGAGGAGTGTGGGTGAGGGCGTCGCTTTAAGCGTATGATGACTATTGTTTATCGGTTGCATACCACCGTTTTCCCACTTCTTAAGCGATCGATAATCGTTCGGTTTAATTATCGGATTTTGATGTTGAAAAGTATATTGATTTTGTTGAACATGCACGGGCTGAATGGTGTGATGATGATTCATTTGATATTGCTGTTGAATTTCTTGCTGCTTCTGCTGATGCTGTAACTGTTGCTCAGCTAAATATCTCTCAAGTTCATATTTGTCAATTTTCTGCGGAATTATTAACTCGCCAATATTATTACGTTCAGTCGTTAAATATTTCTGTTGTCGACGTCTCAAATGCGCCGTTCGTGAGCATTTAACGATTACGAGTACGCTCACACAAATGATGGCAATGAAAATGACAGTCAAAATTACGCTGATAATCGTAACGATATGCGTTGGACATGAAATGTCAGCTTCGGACATCTCCATCAATCGCTTGCGTATGACTTTCATATTGTCCTCGTCATTTCTAATCACTATATCACAACCAATGTCCTCTCGATCGATAATGAACACACTGCCACTACCACTCTCGTTCGCCATCACTATCGGCTCCTCGGGTGTCGAGGATTGTGTTGTAGTTACAGCCGTTCCACTCGACGATGATTTAATTAATCGCCAGAGCCAGATCAGCGAGCAATTACAAACAAATGGATTGTCGGCGAGTGACAACTTTCTCAATTGATCCAATGGCAGTTGAACGGCATCAAGTTGGTACAGCTTGTTATTCCTCAGTGACAATTCGATTAAATTCAAATTGCCATGGAACAAATGCATTGGCAAATCGGAAAATTGCTCATTGTCGTCCATCGTTAGAATTTGCAAATTTACGTTGTCGATAAAAGCTCTGTGGAGAGAGAGAAAAATTAATTAAAAATCTATTCAACGGTCGATGAACGGAATTGAGTGATATTTCGTCCTTAATTGGAATTTAATAAATGAATAGGGAGAAAAGTTGTTTTCTTTTTTTGATTGCACGGTCAGTTGAGCAGGATAAGAATTTATAATGTTGTTAGCCGTATGTAGGGCTTGCAAACACACCCGCTTATATGAACAGAAACTATTAAAGTGAGGGTAGCACATGTGTTTGTGAGGGCATTGTTGCATATGTTGCCGATATGACGATAGTTTAATGTAATTAGAAATGCAAGCAATTTCATGGGGAACAAAAAAAATTTCGAGCTCATTTGGTAATTACTTAGAAAGCTAATGAGTGATTTGTGATTATGATGATCTTTCTTGATGGTGAAAATACTTTTTTAATTCATTTGAAATATTTTTTAATTTATTGAACTTTTTTTAAGCTTAGTTTTTTGAAGCTGCAATTGCAGCTTTTGAATAATCACCTTAAAAATCTTTAATATGAATCAAATGCAGACCATTTGAATGATTGTTTCAAGCACTCACAAATTTAATAATCTAGTTCATGTATGTACTTGAAAAATAAATTCGAAAAAAATTTAAGAGCAAATTTGATATTTCAAGGCAATAATCGTTTATTTTCGAAAAAATTTTACGCTTAAATACGATCAAAAAAGGTCATCGTCACTGTCAGATTCATTTCCCTAAGCATATTCATCATATTTTTTTGACTCTCCATTGATTGATTGCGCGAAAAAAAATCATTCACTTTCATTATTGAAACCACTTTTTCAATTTAATTCGCTTTCTATGTTCGAATGTTGAGAGCGCACCTGAAAGAACATGAATTTTTAAATATTTGAAAAAATCGCTCGTGTGTGTTGAAAAATAGGCGATGATAGTGAAAAATAACAATACCGAAAATATTAAAAATGTTTTTGACCCCTGCAGCGAGAGTGAAATTTGAAATAAAATATATGTTCCACGAAGGCATCGAAAACTCATTATTAAATTGCTTTTTTGCCTTTTCACAATAATATTCAATATTAAACATGCGGGACATAAAATTCTCTCTTTTTTTTATCGAAAATTCATTTTTCAAGCATAAACGACGTCACGGAAAAATGTGTTTATAATGTATTTTATGAGGGTGTTTGAAAGCACTTAAATCGTCATTACTAAGCGCATCTTTTAGAAACATGTTAGAAAATTTCCTATGTACATTATGCAATGATATATTTTTTCAACTCATGAAATTGACTTTTCTTTGGTATGATAATGATAGCGATCGTCCAAAATGACATTATTACATTTCAGAAGGAGTTTTTATTAGTCAAAAGCACTTTGTGATTATTACGATTTAATAGCCTTATTAGGTAACATTTTGTTAGTGGAATGGTTTGTTAATATAAGGAATTTAAGGAAATATATTTTATAAAAATAATTAATGTATAAAAAATTACTTTAAGAATATAATTTAAACAATAAACCACCGATACATGAGAGTTCAATCAAGGTTTATTTAAATTATCTTTAAAAAATATTATTCCACCTATAATTTTGCTGTCAGCTCAATTACCGTAAAAAAATTCAACCCCTTTTTTATATCTTTTTTTCTCTTATGTCGCAACCCTTCATCATAATCGGTTTCTCACTCAATTTTTTCATGAATAGATGTATCACAAAAATTTACCTCGAGTCAATTTTGATTATATTCACAAGTCGATCAAGGTGTAATTCACGCAGTTGAAATAGATTGAGAAATGACACGGGCGACAGTGCTTCGATGAAATTACCACTGAGTGAAAGGTGCGTTAAATTGGACAGTTTAGAGAGTTGTTCCGTTGGCACAATCTGTAATTGAAGAAAAAGAAGGTTAAATTAAATTAATTAAGAGATTTTTTCATCTTTTTCTCTTTTTTCACCGCCAGAAGCATCTTGGTGGAGAAAAAATTTAAGAATGAGAAAAACTACAACGATTAATGATCTATGAATCATTAGGAGCGTCATCATTGCGGAACAGTGAAGAAAAAAAGATCCATAAAGTCATTTAGGATTTAATTAAATATTAATGACGCATTTTACGGTTATTTTCGAGTGAGATAATTTTATTTAATGTTTGCCTCCAAAAAATTACTTCAGAAACTCAAAATTAAGTATGAAAATACTTCAAACGAAGATATATAAACAAAAAATCAAAGCGTCTTTGATTTTAATTTTCAGGTTCAACTCAACTCACCGTTAAATTATTATCGGATAAGTCTAAATATTGTAACTGCACGAGTCCATCGAACGCCAACAAATCAATGCTGTTAATGAGATTTCCATTCAAATGAAGCGTCTGCAGTTGATTCATGTGTTGAAAGCTATTGTTCTCAATTTGCTTAATGAGATTTCCCGATAAGTCGAGACGACGGAGTTTCCTTAAGAACTCGAAATTGTCACTGTATGGTATGCTCAAAAGCTGATTACTGGGAAACAGGAGTGTCTCGAGGCTGATGAGATTTTGAAACACACCGCTGTCGACACTAATTATACTGTTGTTCGTTAGATCGAGGAACGAAAGGCGCGTTAGATCGCTGAATGTCTGCGGGTCCATCTCGCTGATTTGATTAAAACTTAAGTCTAGCACTTCCAATTGACGCATTCCCTTGAATGTGTCCTTCGAAAGCTTCTTAATCACATTTTTCTGCAAATACAGTTTCCGCAATTTCTCTTGTGATATGAAATTTTTTTCACCTAATGACTCGAGGCTATTCCTCGAAATGTCTAATGTCTCCAGCAAATAGTAGAACAATAATGTGTAATGGACTGTTGCGATTTTATTATCGGTTAGATTTATGTGCTTGACATTTGGATTGAGTTGAATTGGCACCACATCGAGTCCGGCGTCAATGCATTTTGCCTTTAGATTGTTCACATCGCCATCACATGTGCATTTCGATGGACAAAAGCCAATTGTTGTGGTTGTGAAGAGTGTTAGGAGAAGCAGAAACGACAAATGTCCCACCAATCCTAAATTTCTTCTTATTATTATTGACGACGATATTGCTGATGATCCCATAGTTGTTGAAGTGAGTGTGTTTTTATGTTTATATGTATTTTCCATTTCATTTTACAGCATCATGATAAAAATGACATCGCATGACCAAAAACCACACACATGTGAATATGGTCGAGATGCGCTCTTATATGATCATTTTTGTATCACTTTTGCTCTCGCCGCTTTGCTTTTTACACTACAAATAGAAAGAGAAAAAAAATTTAATTAGATTCACAGTCCATGAATTTTCATTTCAGAGCATAATTTCTTTGAATGCATCTTTAATTTTATAATTTTTACAGGAACCTAGGATCAAATTACTAATCCGAGTTTTAAATTTTTTAATTTTTAATCAATTAGTTTATGTTTGTTAAAATTTTAAATTTGACTCAAAACTTCTCTAACAACCTCAATTTTCAACCAAACGCACCACAAAATTGTTTCACGTTCCTGTTCTCATCAATTACAAACACAACACGCACGCCTGTCTCTTTTCTCATCATTTTGGCAATTGAAATTGAAAAACAAAGCTTTTCAAATTGACAAAGAATCCTTCTCGTCTAGAGCACACCAAAAAAGCAATTATCATTGCACACAATTGATGAAACTTGCTACGTCGTTCATTTTTCAATTCTCCCGTGTTTAATTTTGCACATTGGAATGTCATGAGATCATGAAATATTTTTTTCTGCATCATCACGTGTTATGTCAAGGAGAGGACATGACATTAAGTTAATATATGCGAAGGAGAAGGGTTTATTTGACATTATTGATGATGTTTAGATAGAACAAAGAAGATCAAGGAATAAAGCTCGTAGCGTGAATAGGAAGAATTTGTTTGCAAATTGCAGCAGAATGTTATAAAATATTTTTTAATGTAAAATTTTTAAATCTATTTAGAATAAATGCAATGTAGTTGAAGCGTTTATCCCTAGCTTCAAAACCGATTCTAAATTAAATAACAAGCATGTCAAATTTTCACACAAATTATATTGCATTTTCACAAAGTATCGCAGCGAGAAATTTTTCATGAACCTCCATTTTCTAACTTCTCTTTGACATGAAAATGTAAATCGTCACGAGGCGTCAAATACTCAACAACACACAAATACTCACATATGAAAATATTATAAATTTCCAACGATGAGAAGGACAAAAATACACTTTGAGTAATTTTCAACAAGCAAAAAATATAAGAAACGCTCTTTTTGTTATAATTTATTTGGCACTGCCGCATCTAAAATTAGCTTTGAATCTTCTTCGGTGTCGCCAACAGCCACATGCACTTTTTATAACATAATTTGCCAAATGTCTCTTTACAAGGATTTAATTAATTACGATTTGTGTGCCGAGCGTAGATTTTTCTCTCATTTAGCGCGCATTTCCAGACAACATAGTGAATTTCGTCTGCAAGACCGAGTTGTAAGCAGAGCGTTCACGAGCAGACAAATGATGCTGTTTGTATCAATGGATGAGAATTTTAAACATAAATTAATTAATGTTTGCAAAAAAGATCTCTTCCCCTGCTGACTTTATGGTGTGAAAAAGTTTTCTTCAATATTTTGTTTCTCTTTTAATTGCACTCTGTTGCTTGTCATCATTTTTCTTGCTTAGCCTCTCTCTTTTTTTAAATGGTTTCTTTTATATGCAGATGAGATGGAGAATTGTGTCGCTGTGATAATTTTAAAAATCAAATTTATGCTTCTGAGGCAAAAATGTCTCTACTAATTAAAAAACAAAAAGGCATTTTTGGGACCAATTTAAAACTTTTTTCGGGATCAATTATGGATGAAACTTTAAGAGCTCTTGTCTTTCAAATTATTCTCATTTTTAAAAATTTTACGACTTTGAAAATATTTTCAAATTATGCATATTGATCTGAATCTTTTATGAAGCTACTGATGTTTCACTTCTCACTTTTAAAGAGATCCAATTATTCTTTTTTATTACTTTTTTAAAGTTTTGAAAAAAAAGTTGAGAAACTTGTTGATTGGTGTCTAATTAAATTTATTGGTCTTAAAAATTTAACATCCTACCGTATAGTAATTCAGCAAATCGAGACTCAATTTATCAACCTGCATCCACAGCAATAATTATTAACCGCAACCAAAAAAATACCAAATTCCACTAAATTACCATTGCATCGGTGAGATAAAATCAGACGTGCAATAATTATATGTGGATTCTGTGACTAAATATTTATTTTTGCACACCCGGCAAAATATGAAAAGTTAAATAATTATTTTTTTATATCGAAACCTACGCAATTAACCCTCATCATTACTCTGATTTTTTTAACTGAAAAATTTCATGCAAAAATGTTTTGGAGTCAACTAGCTCTCGCGAGATGCATATTCTGTAACATACATTTAATATTAAAATACCGTAATTCGCTCCTGTCGACACTTGAAATGTTCTTCTTTTCTCATGAAAGTGATTTCGTTCTTTTCTATAAAATTCTCGTCGAGTGATTTGAGAAAATTGTCTGAATTAGTCAGATAAAAATCCGATAAGAAAGCATAAGAACTTATGAAATGTAATTAATTATAATATACTATTTTGTTAAAATTGGCAGAAGATTTTATCGACGAACAATCGAAAAATAGACAAATGAAATTCGAATTATTCTTTTATTTCGCATAAACTGAAACATTATTGCCATTTGGCAATACAAAAATGTATGCTTAATAAAATCTTTTAAAAATGTTAGACATGTTCATTCTCGTTTTCGCTTCAAGTATTTGTTGACATGTCTCTCCACTTGAACAATATTAACACTATATTTTATATGTGGCGGGGAATCCTCTCGAACTCAGAAAAAGGGTAAAAGTGACTGTGCATAGGCGAATGATAAAGGACGCAGGCATTAAATTATAACTCTCAAGCTTTGCTTTTATGTTCTTTGATTTATTTTATTATTTATATAGCATTTTTTTCTATCTCTCGTTTCATGGGGCTATTATCAAATGCTCATGCATGCGAAACATTATATTATGCATAAATGAAATATGGAATGTGAAAATATTTTACTGTCATTGGACAGTTATTTATGGATGAAATCTGAATTTAAACACTTAAGTTTTTTTAAACTTTTTTATTAAACTTTTTAAAAATTAAAATTTATAATTCTCCAACCCTCAACAGTATCATCACCATAAACTATGAGAATTTCCTCTCGTTGTGAATGCAAATATAAAAAGGGTTCGATGATTTTTTCTGATTTCACAACTTTTCATCAATTCTTGCGAAAATATTTTTGCATACGGAAAAAAGTTCAAATATTTTTCTCTCGTCAACCCGGCAATTCACAATTTTTCGTTGCCGTATAAATTTTGCATGGGAGGTGGCTCAATATTTTATTGGAGATCTTTAAAACTGTCGATGATATAGGTCGATAATAAAAACACAGTCAAAACTGCTTTTTTTTAAGTTTTTTTTTTTGAGAAAAAATTCATACGATAATAGTGAATTGAAATATTTGATATGTAAATTGGAAAATGTTTATGGTGTCATTGTGATTGATTTCAATCTACAAACTCTAAAAATTTTCTCCAAACAATTGTTAAATTTTAATTTATTTTCAACAAAATAATCAATGATTAACAGGCCTTAATTGCATTTGAGCTTCGCAAGCAATTAATCAATTTCTGCTAATTTTTCTCTCGCGTACCGAGACTCATTGATTTTCATGAAAAAAAGTTGTGAAAAAGATAAAATGAAAATATCGTAATTGGTTTTTTTTTTCGCGCGCGCACATCATAATGCGCCATTGACAGATGAACGACTCGCCGGCATATAATTCATTCTTTAATTAAAAAATTTATTATTTTTCACATCTCTTTTGTTGTGTTATGTCAGCTCGAGATGAAAAAATTTCAATTTTTCATCTTTTTCTTTACGAGTGCTCACATTGTGGTTGTTATTGAAGAAATAAAAGAAGAAAAATAAGTCAAATGAAGAAAGAGACACATGAATGATATTCTCGTTGACTGACTTGTCATACTGTCACTGATTTAATGAGAAACACAGCAGGTTTTTTGTGCACTATCTAAAGGGAAAGGAATTTTCTAGGAATTTTTGATGGACTTTAGAGTCCTCAAGGGACTGTTTTAGATTTAAAATAATTTATTAAATAAAAATTTAAAAATAATTCTTAAATGCCCAACCAATGTCACCTTTTCTCATTAAAATTTCTCGCTCACACAAAACATGTCAGAATACAAATCGATTTATGAAGAGTAAGCGCAACAACTAAGCATGTAAACATAAGCTAATGTTTGATAGTTAATATTTGATTTTGAGAAGCGCTCTCGCTTGATAAATCGTAAAATAAACGAAGGAAGGTTGAATGACATGCTAATGACATCTGAATTATTGCCTTCACATTTATTGGGGCATTACGAAAGTCGTTAAGTAAAATTTTTCGGGGAGCATATATTTATGACTTCAATCAGAAGCCTTATGGCTTGTCGATTCCGAATGTCTCAATCACTCTTGAGAGAGGCTTTCACTCACCCAGTTTGACACTCGCCCTACGATGGCGACATTTCTCTCGCTGTGAATTTTGTAAATTTTTTTTTATTGTTCTTGTGGTTTATTTTGTAAAATAAAATGGAAATAAAATTTTGGGCGTGATTTAGTATTTTTTTAACAAAGATTTTGGTAATTAAATTCACGTGTATGTAAAAACTTAATTTAGGTATAAATGATTTTTTCAAATTTAAAATAAAAAAACTTGATAACTTGATTAAAATTAATTAGGAAATATATTTTAAAAATGTATGCTCAAGGAGTCATCAATACTTTTCGCACGTTAACAAGCAAAAACTCTTTCAACACGAAAAAAAAATCTCTAATTTTTTAAAGCGATTTTCGGAAAATTTTTCATATCACTGATGAAAGATTATTTTTAAGTCTTAGTCATTCGGCATGTCTCCTATGGCGGTGTTACACTTAATGCTAATTTATGATCGCCACAAGTGAAATTTCTCTAAAGTAATTTTATAAGGTCGGATTAAGTTTATTAGGCATTCCATAAAATCGCCTTCTGAACATTCTTGAAACCTTCATTTATTGATTTAACTGCCGTAAATCTCATAAACAAATGTAAATCCCTTTCTGATAATGATGTCAATATTTCTCTTTTCGCTTCCAATATTGAGTGTGACTTTCGAGTAATAAACATCGGTAAGTATTTCTTATTTGACAAATCTCTTTAAATTAGATGGAAATGAGGAGATGAAAAAAAATATAAAAATGTGTGTCACTTCTCGAAATTTTCTCTCCACCTCCTCGCGCTATAAATATATTAAAATAAGTGACGTTCAAAAACATGTGTTTCACACTGAGTTCCTCTCACACTACAACCGAGAAGTTGAAGATTAATTTAAGTCGCTTAAACCATCACTATGATTCTGCTGTTGTATCTCGAGTGAGAAATTTTTTGCGTCGATTATTCTGACTCATTTGTATTGTGTCTCGTTTCACTTCTATTTAAAGCATGCGAATCAAAGTTTAATTAAATTTTTAAATTTTTGGAAAATAAATTAATTTTTTCATCCCTTGACACTATGAATTACCCTTGTTCCATTTCTTCACCCATTAAGATCAATAAAAGTAAATCCATTTACGAAATAATTTTTTTTTTGCTTTTTCAATCATTGCATGTCGCATATAGTCGAAAGTGAGAGCACGCGGCGACCTTTTAGTCCTGAAAAAATATTTTCCCATTAGCTCTTGAGTTTTCTCGAGTAACAAGAGAGAGAAATGTTGTGATATATTAATAGGAACATCACAAAAAAGCCAAAGAGAGTGGAGGAAAGTCGTATTCTGGATTGTTTTATTGTGTTATGCAAATGTAGGCCGTCGAATAGAGTCACAGAGAGAAGAAATAACAAATCACAAGACAAATGGCCTTTTTCCTTCAATATTATTTTCTGTTTAAATTCCTCTGCTGATGCCAAGAATAAATATTGTTTTCCATGTTTAACATCGGGGTAAAAGTGCCATTCAGAAGAAAATATTTTTTTTTCTACTCCAAATTACTTTTGATGACGAATAAAAATAAATTTATTGCTTTATTGGCATTCACTTAAACAGAAAAAAGAGGAGGACTTGAAAATCTTCAGGGTGCACTTTTGAGACTTTCAATTGCACTAAGTCCGCATGTATATCTTGAGGATAATTGAATATACAAAAGTTCTTCTTTTTGTGTGGGGTGAAATTTGTATGAAAAATACTCAAGTACACAACTTAGCATAAGTTGATTTAAACTCTAGTCAAATAACTATTCAGTTTTATCATGACGTTTCTTATTAGATTGAAAAAGAGAATTTAAAAATGTGACATATTGAAAAAAGTTTGAAGAATTTTTTGAACGTTTATATTTAAGTTTACAATTTTTGTTATTCAAAAAAATCAAATTTATTTTCAACTATCTCAATTAATAATGTTTAATTTAAATATATAAACACCCGACACATTTAAATAAGTCCCCTTTCACTATACATCCGATTTGAAGCGATAAGAAGCTGACTGCGACATCACATGAGAAATGAAATTCAACGACGAGAGTAAAATTCAATTTAGAAGATTGCAGCATGAGACAAGAGAAAGAATCATTTTCAACTTTTTTTATTGTTATGTTTCAAGTTTCTTTCGAACTAATTTACATTTAAATGCAAATGAGAAATGGAAATGCATGAGAGAAGAAATGCCGACATGAAAGTCTATATTTTTATAAAATTATATCGCAAGATAAATGTTAAACACGTTTGACAACCTACAGACAAAATTTTGGGACACTGCGAAGGTGTTGAATTCATATCGATTTCGCTTAAAGTCAATTTGAAAAGGATTAGCGCCTACGCGCGTGTGCGTCAAGTCATAAGATGTCTAAATTGCTTGTAAAAAACAAGTGAGACAAGATAATTTTTGAGAATTTATTGGAGTGCCATGTAAATGACTTGAACAAGGCATGAGTACTTCATTTTTTTAAGTTTAAATTTAAAAATATTTAAAATTAAGTCAGTTAAATTAGAAATTTAGTTATAACTCTTTTCAAAACAATGTTTTCTAAAAAATGTATCCAACCCTTTTCTTTAATAGTTTTTTCATAACGCTCTCATCTCATATGTTCTAAATCCCATCTTAAAATGTGTTTCAATTCAAGTATAGTCTAAATTACTTCCAATGATAATTTCCTCGATTCAAAAGAATGTTTGAGTGTTAAATTACAAGTCCGAGAGATATTCTTTACCAATTAGAGATTCTAAAATACATATTTCCGCTTCTGGTTAGCTTGAAAAAAAAACTTGTGCAAGACTTTTAAACCCTCCACAGAATTGAACTCTCAACATACACAATACACATGACTTTCTTAATTACAATTTATCTTTATTTCTCTCTTATTACGTTTTCTCTCGACTGTTGTAGTAATGTCTCGCGGGTATCATTTAAAAGCTAGAAGAAATTTGTTTTAGACTAATTAAAAAGTTTTTCTCTCTCTAATTTCACGCAATTTATCTGCTCGGTTAAGCAGAGGCCAAGAGAGCTCGTGTGTGATGACAATTTTAATTTCTTCAAAAAAAGATTAATAAAATGTAATTGTTATTTATTGGCAGTCGGATCTGCCGGAAGTAAACTGTTAGTAAAAAGTATTTAGAGCGATAAACTTAAATTATTTAAACGTTATCATGATTCATGGACAAGAGAGACCCATTGAAATTTTAATCCAGCACAATTTGAATGTCTTAATTTTTAATCCAGATTTAAGTATCAAACCACAATTTATTTGCTTAACGTGACATTTCACTTTAACCTTTACCCAAGCAATTTGTAAACTTATTTCTCACTAACTTTTCTATGTTTTGCCTTACCACGTTGACTAATTAACAGAATTATCTTTTCCCATTAACTAAATATCAAAGTGATTACTATAAAATTAGACTCCAGCCCACGCCAAATATCAACCATATAATTTTATCGGAAATCAAATTCTTCTTATTTTATCATCCTTCGCAATATCACTAAATGAATGACGAAAAGGTATTTTGTGTTTTATCGTTCATTGGGGGTGGAGTCGCGTCGTAAAGTTTACATTTGACAAAACCGCGTGCAAAAAATTTTTCGTATAAAAACTTTTCCTTAAGAAAATAAAAGCAGAAGAATACTACGTGAAGTCAATAAAAGTCAGCCAAAGATTATATGCGAGATTTGGAACAATTTCAAAATTTTCCGTTCTAACGATGCTGTGTGTGTGTTTTTTAAAAATGAAGCTTCATTTTATGACTTTTGATGGGGATTAGCAAATGAGATCAAATGAGAATGTTTTCGAAGGGAAATTTTCTGATGTGTTTTTTAGTCGAGAAAATGAAATATAAAAAGCGAAAGAATTTAAATGGCATTGTTTTGAGGCTTGAAATAGTTTTGATGCCATTTAAGAATTAAATAAAATTTTATTTAACTCAATTGAAAAGAAAGAAAAGTAGAAAATATTTTGGAGTAATTTTATTAAAAGTTTAAAAACATTTTACTAAGCAACGCCTTCGATAATTTATGATGTGTTTAGCCCTGGTAAAAACCCAATTTGCATACTTTTTGCTGTCTATACACAGTAAGTGCCTCTATAGCGATAAAAAATTTGCTACCCAAAAAAAATTACAAAGGAAAAATTCAAATTAATTCAATGAACTTTATTATATGTGCATGCCCTCAAAAACAACACAATTTTTCTCTTGGTCGTTAATTTCGAGCTTTTACGTCTCAATTTACGAATTAGTTGATTAATTTTTTTTTCTCTTTCAACCTAACCAGTAATTTAGGCATACAGCATTTCATTCTTAATTTATGGCACTATGCTCTCAATGTGAAAATAATAGGTCGCAAATGAGTAAAGAAGAAAAAGGGTTCCGTCCATGCTCACCCCTTTTCCACACCAATTTTTTATATATTCTATTGAAAATTATTTTTTTCTCTCTTTCTTGTGCAAAATATTCTCTTGATGTAATTTAACAGTGAAGATGAAGAAATTATTTTTGGTTTCCTGTGAAAAAAAGGGTTGAAATTTATCTGACCGAAAATATTTTTTATTCCCCTTTTTTTGACGAGTGTCGCTTTGTTATTTTCATCAAAAAAGGGTTGGACATTATGGTAAAACTAAATATAAAATTTTAAACACACTCCAAACATCTTCACAACCATAGAGCGAAATAAATCTGATTGTGCACACCACTGGAAACTAGAAATTATAAGAGCGCAAAAAAGGGTTCATCATTTCACTCTCCAACAACTTCCGTTGGTAAAGAATGAAAAAAGGAAAGAAATTGAATTAAAATTTAATAACATTTTGTTCTCGTGTAAAAAACTAACAAGCATGAAAAATTTTCTCCTAATTCTTTTATGAAGTTAAATCATCTTTCACATTCAAGTGAGTTTTTTTAGAGAATATAAAAACAAATATTTAAGGAATAATTGCAGCGATTTTTTTAAATTTCTACTGTAATAAATTTTTTCAAGACTCTTAAGTCACCTCACACTGTCACATCTTCAACGTTTTGAGAAATTTTCTGGTTACAACAAAAAAATAAATTTGAATTTTCCTCCCCTTTTCTTTGCATCTGCTGCTAAACTGCTGCCACCGCTGTCATACAAATAATGTTCAATTATATGCTTTAGAAAAATTGATAAAATCAATCGAGAAGAATTGATTCAGAAAATCTAGAGATACAAAATTAAATAAATTTCTCAATTGCCATGAAATTTACTTTAAAAGGGGTTTTTTGAACATCAAAAATTCTATTTTATGTGTCAAAACATTTCCTTTTCGCCCTACGAAAGGATGCTTTCGAGTCATAAATTAAAATTCAAAAAGTGTTACACTCAATGAAAAAAGATTAAATATGTCTTATCAATGCAATGTGACACGTTTTAAAGACAAAATCCCTTTTTGTCATTAATGAAGAGCGAGAAAACGTTCCGGAGGAGGAAGTGACATACAAAAGGAATTACAAAACAAAGGACGGATTTGACAATGCTAGCAACTAAATCTTAGAGCCTTTTTTGACTTGCCGACTTTTGTCATCACTCACTCCATCCTTTTCGTTTCTCGGATGCTTGTTGTGCATAAATTATTCAACGATATGAACATCTTACAAATCATACGCACACACATGAGAGAATTACTGAAATTAGTTCACATTTCATTTCGATATATATGGAATATTTAATGAGCGCAGGATGAGCGCTTGTAATAAATGTCAAGGAATTCGAGAGATACACTTTGATGCCAACCCTTTCAAGAGTTAATGTACATTTAAAGGGTTTACTCAAAGAGGAAAATGGAAAATTTTAATTTTCTTACAGTTTAAAACTGAAGTTTGTTCATTTAAAATTTTAAAATTTAGTATCGAAAAAATTTCCTTTGGTTTTATGTTCCAACTTTAAACCCCCTGAATTTTGTCTCTATCCCCAAGGCGATAGAAAAAAGAAATTTTAGCTTTTTATGGTAATTCTAAAAAACCTTCAATTTTCTCCCAAAAATATTTTTGTTCCACACAGACTTTATCTCAAATCAAAATCTCTCAATTTATCCTTTATACACATGATGATAAGACCAAATGAAATCCGTTGACAAAAAAAGAAGAAGAAATAAAAAAGGCTAAAACATAACAGAATAATATCCTTAAATCCTTGACATATAAATTCCGCATATTTGTATTAAGTTTCAATGAGAAAGAGAGAGCTGAGGGAGGTTAATGTATTTTGGGGATTGTTTTTTTTGTGTTTAAGGGAAATTATAAAAAAGGTTTTCAATTTTTTTCTCTCAGTTTTCAAATCCATCCCTTTCATATGTGTGCTAATCCCACCAATTTATTTATCATGTAGATACCGCCTCGGCTGTTGACATAATTTACTATGACGTTGGGGAATTGAACAAAAGGTTTTTCATGTTGACACAACTATTTAATTACAAACATTCCTCCTTCATCCCATCTCCCATTTCACTTTGAGTGTGTGTCACTTTATAATTGAGAAATTTTTCTTCATTTTTGTGCCCATAAATTTAATTTTTCCTTCATTTTAATCACACACCAAGGCGAGATTTTAGCTTCATGACTATTTATTTATTTTCCTTTTTAATTTATGGAGGATACGAGTCGAGAGAAAAAAGGACGTTGTCAAGCTTAACGCAATGGGTTTGATAAATTGAAAGTGACAAATTATTTTTTGCTTCTTCTACTTCTTCCATCATTTTAATGAGAGGACGAATTTCCTTTTCGGCTTAATTTGCTTTAATTTTTTAAGTGCAGAATTTAATTTTCAGAATTTTATTGAAAAGTGTTGGTAAAATATTTAACATTTAATTTTTGGGTGCAAAAAAGTGCACTAGAATTGCAATTTTAATAAATAAAAATCTATGGATAAATAATTTGCATAAGTTACTTTAAAGATATTTCTGCATCCTTTATGACGTAAATCTTTCTTACCTAGAAATAAAAAATAAAAACTTTATTAGATTTCATCATATTTAATTTTTTTTTGACATGAAATTCCGTTGCAATTGAATTTAAATTAAATTATTTTGAAATATTATAAGGATTTTATCCAAGCCCATTGTTAAAGTCGCAAGTTCAATTATTCATCAGAAATTCAAACAAAAAAAACATAGAAAAATGTTGATTATGCACATAAATTTCTATTTGTTTCTCTACCCAGAGGAAAAAATCCTCGACTCCATCTAGTAGCTAAGAGAGCTGCCATCATCATAATCATCAATTTCCAGAGCGATTAGCCAACACATCTACACCGAGGCTTTAAAACATGGACCGACAAAAAGAGTGAAATTTTTGTTAAATAATTCAACGTTCCATAAATTCTCGTTCATGCATAAATATGTGAAGTTATTTATATTTTAAACCCTCTCCATCTCACAGCAGTACAACACTCTTTCATTCATAAATCAATTGAAATTCCATTTTTGGGATGAAAATACTTGAAACTTAATAGTTTTGTTCCTTCCTTTTCTCTTCGCCACAAACGTGTATGACTCTTGTTGTATGTTGCGGCATGTGAGTTTATTTGTAGTTCATATCCTGTCTTTTACAAAGCAATAACACTAAAGGAAGTTCTATATACCCCATTTAAGCATCGCTTCGACGTTATTAGGCACCCTTTCATTAAGATCTTAATGTACAAGCACGTGTAATGTGCCTTTAAATGTTTTTAATTAAGATGAAAGAATTTTAAATTTAATTTTTCATCTGCAAAATTTATTAATCTCACAAATTTTCAAAATTCATCACAGAGAAAGGTGAAAAGGCTGTGTGGGAGCCTCTAACACATTTCACATAAGACAGCAGCAATAGCAGTAGCAGAGAGCATCTTTAAATATTCATAAACCACTTGAGAGTACGTGCACTTTTTACATAACGAGCTAAAGCATATTCATAAAATGTTCAAATATTTCTCCTTCTCAAAATCGCGAGAAATATTCAAGAGGGCCCTTAACATTTCTTGAAAAAAAAACCTTCTCTCTCAGGAGCATGCATGTGATGATGATGAAAAATTTTATGCCTTCATAAGCGATTTAAAACCATTTCATGCCACTGCGATTTGTTACAAAATAAAACTTTTCTCCTCTTTCAAAGAAAATGTTAAAAACGTGGCTTGCGTG
The DNA here is from genome assembly GCA_038502055.1 of Tanytarsus gracilentus. Classification (NCBI taxonomy): domain Eukaryota; kingdom Metazoa; phylum Arthropoda; class Insecta; order Diptera; family Chironomidae; genus Tanytarsus; species Tanytarsus gracilentus. The sequence goes on along the minus strand of JAXRKN010000045.1, from coordinate 457,927 downwards.
AATGTTTGAAAAGGAGCGTATTTTAATGTTCAACGTTCAACTGTGCGTTTATGATCTCGCACAAATCTTACACGGAAATATCCTCAGCCGAGCGAAAGAGCATAAAACACATTATTTTAATGAAATCCTCTCCATTCCACCATCATGCACAACTCATACCGCAAAATGTACGCAAATAATGTTGTATACATGCTTGCGTATCATTATAACGCAAACACTCAGCTAGCATTACATTGCTGCTGTGTGTTATTATATTTAATAATTAATGTACTGCTGCATATCATTAAATGTCATGCGTATGCAAAGTAAGTGAGTGCGATATGTGTTTGTGTTGGTAAATTACAATCTTCAAGTTGTTATCATTATGGTAGAATGTGAGTGCGTAAAGAGAACGTTTTCCACATGCCTCATTTTATTTTATGGACTTGTATAGTTATGACTTATAAAATAGTGGAGTCAAAGTTACTTTTATGTGAGTGCAGTTTTGAAAAATTTCATGGTAAAATTATTGTAAAGTCACAAAAATTTATTAAGAGGTTGGTTGAAAATCAATAGTTATTTCCAGATTTAAGAAAACTTTAACTCTCCATTTCATCAGCAAAACTAACAATTATTATTTTGGCTCGTGGCCATCATTTACCGAAACGCAAAGAGCTCATTCCAAATAGCAATAAACATCTCACTCTCCCCAAAAAAATAAAACATAAATATTCACACACCTATCGAACGTCCGCATGTGTCTACATGCATAAGTGACCAAAAAAGCCGATACATTAAGGCACACCCCTCGTAGCACAAGAGAACTCTTTTGGAGCTCTTTTTGAGCTCTTTGAAAGAACTCTTTTTTTACTCTTTATTAACTCTTTTTTGCCAAAAAAAAGAGTTAAAAAAGAGCTTTGGGACCTTCAAAAAGAGCTCTTTTTTGGAGCTCTTTTTTGGAGCTCTTAAAGAGTTCTTTTAGAGCTCTTAAAAAAGAGTGCTAAAAATATTTTAGCACGTTTTTAGAACTCTTTAAGAGCTCTTTAAAAGAGCTCCAAAAAAGAGTTCTTTTTGAAGGTCCCAAAGCTCTTTTTTAACTCTTTTTTTTCGTAAAAAAGAGCCTAAAAGAAATTAAAGAGAAACCAAAAATTTTTTCATTTCTTTTCAGATCTCTTTCTTCTCATTCTTTTGAGCTCTTTTTTTGTGCTCTTTTAGGTGCTCTTTTTCAGAACTCTTTAAGAACTCTTTTTAAGAGTTTTCATTTTCCATCCGTCCACTTTTTTTTTAGTTTAATTAACCTCATCCTTATTTTTTTTGTTTCATTCTTCTTTTTTCTCCTATAAATATAAGTAGTAAAATTTTAAGTTTTTTTAATACTTACATGTAGGATTCGAACCGCGACTCATCCGACACATTTTCTCCTACCGAGCGCTTAACCGACTGGGCACTCACAAATATTTATTTATAAACTGTTTACAAATACATATTAATTTAAATTCTAAAAGAATATTTCTAAATTAAACCTAAATTTCAAACAAAATTTAAATTATAACCTATTAACATTTATATTTTATTTTTTTAAACTTAATTTAAATTATATTTATTTTTTTTTTTTAAAAAACCATTCAAAGTTAAAAAAGAACTTATTAAATTTTTTACTTTAATTAAAAATTATAACTCTAAAAAACTCTTTCATAACTCCTAAAAAAGAGTCCTTTAATCAAATTATCTCAAAAAGAGTAAAAAAACTCAAAAGAATTTTTTTTAGATAAAAAAAAAATTTTAGTAAAAAAAATAATAAAAAAGATTGAAAAGGAGCCTAAAAAACCTATTTTAGAGAAAAAAATATTAATTTTTATAAAATTAACCTAAAAAGATTGAAAAAACCAAAAAACTATTTTAATAAAAACAGTGTTTATTTTATAAAATTAACCTAAAAAGTTGAAAAGCCTAAAAACCTATTTTAAAAAAAAAAAATTTACAAAAAAATAACTAAAAAAGAAAAAACAAAAAAACCTAATTTAGTAAAAAAAAATAATTTTAGAAAGAAAAATAACTCAAAAAGAGGAAAAGACAAAAGAACCAATTTAGAAAAAAAAGAGAATTTACAAGAATACAAAAAGAGGAAACCTAAAAACTCATTTTAGAGAAAAAAAGAGAATTTTAGAAAGAAAAATAACCAAAAGAGTGAAAAGAGCTCAAAAACCTAATTTAGAGTAAAAAAAGAGTAATTTTAGCAAAAAAAATTAAAAAAAAATTTTATAAAAAAATAATTAAAAATAAAAAATTAGAGAAAAAAAATTTAAAAAAAAATAAAATAGTTAAAAAAAAATTTAAAAAAAGTAATTTAAAAAATAAAATTAAAAAGATCTAAAAATATTTAATAAAAAATTTTAAAAAGAAAATTAAAAATTTTTGATAAAAAGACTTCAATTAAAAATTTTTAAAAGAGTTAAAACAAAAACTCTTTTAAGAGTAAAAAACATTAAAATTTTCTCAAAAATAAAAATAGAACCTTTTTAAGAGTAAAAAAACTTCGAATTTTAAAAATTTCTCAAAAAAGATTGAAAAAGAGCCAAAAAACTCTTTAAAAGAGTAAAAAAAGACTTCATTTTAAAATTTTCAAAAAGATGAACAAAAGAACTTAAGATAAAAGTATAAAAACAAAAAAGAGCAATTAATTAAAATAAAAGCAAAAAAAAGAGTTTTCTTGTGCTACGAGGGACGCATGTGAATGAGTTTGGTAATAAAATTATAATAATTAATCATTTAATTTTCCGTCTCGATTTCAGTTGCACGAGATGAAAATAATTTTGGTTGTTCCAGCACGTAGTAGTGGAAAATAATGTATAATTTAATTTTTGAAAAAGCATAAAACTTTTATTTTGTCCTGAAGAATTTTTTAATAAACGTGGACAAGGCAATGCACCTGCGGCTCTCTCAACCTCCTCTTGCTATTTTGTGTTTACATGTATAACCGAACCAATCATTGAAGTAATCGTTTAAAGTTGATAGTGAGCTTGAATTATTGAGAACGTAAAGTTTTTAAAGAGGAAATAAAAATTTCGTGAGTGGTCCGTGTTGTGTGAAGAAATGGTTGAGAAATGGTCAAAATTTCAAAGTGAATTTAGTAAAATTTTATGAAAATAAAATATATCAACTTTTTAATTTTATTTCCACACCGCACCACACAAGTGACGGAGAATATCGATAAAAGCATCGAAATGTCTTTCTATAGTGCAACAGCTTCGGCCAATAATCCAACTACGGTAATCTTCATGTCATTTCCATTTGTGTCTTCTCTCCACTGCTGTTCGGATATTATTGTTTGTATCGAGGATGAAAAAGAGAATTCCAAACACACAATAAATTGCTCCAAAATTGAATTCTTAAAGCCATAATGCCATAACGTTATCGTAGTTCCAACTCATAATTTTTCCTTCTTCTTCTCTTTCGTGTTTTTGTCACACACCAACAACGTGATGTGGTTTACGTGTGGGCAACTTACACACACTTTTTTTGTTCTTCACCGAACAATATCGAGTGATTGTCAAACCGCAACTAGTGCTTCATAATATTTCATATGAACGTTGTTAGAAATTGATGTTGCTGGTGGAAATAATTGTTCTGATCGTCTCTTTTGTCTGACATGTCTCTCTCACTCCTCTTTTTCTCGTTTGACTGACATGTTTTCGGCATTAATATGTATATCGTGTGTTAATTTAAAAAAAAAAGACTTTGATGAACATTGCTATGATCATGCAGTGGTTAGAACTTAAAGAATTGACACTGAAACTCAATTTTTCAATTAACTCAAGCGTTGCATGCGAGTTATAATTTTGACGAATGCGGGACGGGTTTTTTGGGCTTTATGAATAATTTTGTGCAGTAAGTCATTCAATGACTCGATAATTACTGTCTAGTTTTTTGCTTGGTTTTTTGTTAAATAATTTTTCTTTGCTAATATAATTTTTTAAAAGATGTTAAATGTTTTAAATTAATATTCACTATTTTCATTTTTCTTATTTTGCCATTTCTCCCACAATTCAATTTTACTACGCCTGTCAAGTGCAATGACAAAAATTTTCATGCGAACGTGTCTCATGTAAACATCTCGAATAAAAACATAAACTTTTATGTATATGCACACAAAACTCAAACAAAACTGCAGAAGTGCCTCGGTTCTTGTAGTGTATATTTTAGTGCATGAGCATTCTGCCTTTGAGCTTTGAGGCATACAACGATGATGGAAACATTCTCAGTGCATGTCTGATGTCTCACATTGTTGTTAATTTATAACTCGATCTCTCTCTCGTGTGGCCATTTTCGGAATTTTAATTTTTCGCTCGCAACTGTAAAAAGTTCACAATTCTCATTTGCATAAAGTGTTCAACTAAATCTTCTAAAATATATAATACGGCATTTCATATATGCATGGAGAGAGCGAGGAAAATTCATTACACACTTTTGACCGTACTCGAGAGCTGCAGCGAGCTCTTTAGCCCACTGAAAATCATTGTGCATCGCTCTCAAAACTCGAAAGCATTTAAATTTTCATTTTGTGGTTTTATAGCGATTTAAATTTACAATTTCCACAGCAAAAGCGTTGCAGCCATGTCCCGATGTACGTTTTACAGCTCTCAGTTTGGTTTTCAAGCATATTTTATTAACCAGAGAATTTCGGTAATTAAGGATTCACTCGAATGAAAGGGCGAGAGATCTTAATTACAAAATTTGCTTGCATGACTTTAAACTTTTTTTATGCTCTTTAAAATTTTACCCGAAAATCTCGTACACGAATCAAACTAATTTGAACTTTTTCAACTGAGACACTGGAGGTGAAGGTATACTTAAATGTTATTTTGTTGACTTGCAATCGATGGAAAGTTTCTAAATAGTTTTAAATCTAAAAATTGCCTAAATATTTACTTTTTTTAAATATAATTTCAAATATTCAAAGTCACCTCGCCTTGCACCTTTTCTTTATTCGCCTTTCATTCTCACTCTCAAGACGGCAATTACGATTAACGTCGCACACACGAAAATCGGGCACACCAAATTAATTGTGTGAGCAAACAAAACACAACATATAACAAAAAAGCGAAGAGAAAGAAAATACTCGAAAGACTTTTTTGACAGCTAGCTTTAATAACGGGCAATGTTGAGAGAATCGTGATAGTGCACAGAGAAATGAGAAACTCATCGTAAGCACGTTCATGAGCGAAAAAAGAAAATAATCGATTTCCATAGCATTAATAGCTTTCAGTGTATCTAAATTCGTATACACAGTACCGAGTTAAGCTTAAAAGTGAAAAAAGAGCATAAGAATCGGAAAATGTTGGTTGAATTGCTCAAATAATGAATGGAAATTAAATTGAAAATGCTTTTTAATCACATGAAATCAATTTTCATTTTCGGAGAAGGCTAAAGCTATAAATACCGAAATAAATTAAGCTGCAAAAGGTGGCTTGCATACCCTTAAGGGAAATTAAGGTTTTTTCGATTATTTTTAAAAAGGATCAATGCAATGACACTTTTACGATTCAAATCAAAATATTTTTATTCTACCAAGAAACTCTCGAAAGGTAAAATTTTGTTGAAAAACACCGCAGCGACATCTCAATACCCTCGATGAGCGAAAATTGTTTCTTTTTCATATGAATTCGAATGCATTTTTCCCTTTTGAAATAGTAAAAAATTGGATATGCGATAAATTATGGTGAATGCTCGAATTTATGTGCGAATGTGAGCGATTCATAACGGAGTTTCATGTCAGTCTCAACATGCCATGTTGCTTTTCAAAAATTTATGAGAAAATATCCTTGTAATAAGGCAGGCATACACACTCGCACGGTGGAAATGGCCATAATATATTCATTTTTTGCTTCCCTCGTACAAATTATATGCAATTGTTTCATAAAATGCACTCATTTTTTACTGCCCTGCTTTTATGCTTTGTGCGACTATTACGAAAATTTTTTTCTTGTGATAATCATAATGTGATTACGATGCAAATTTCTCGTAATTCTCCGATATTAATTTAATTTCGTTGCCGGCTTTAAATCCAATACGATGGATGGCTAAATATATTTAGCCGAAATTTTGTTTTCAATTTTCAATCAAAGTTTTAAAAAGATGCAAAAATTGGAAGATTTTAATAAAATTTATTTATTGTTAAATTAATTTTTTAGTTAAACAATGTTTAAAATTTTTTAAAAATAAATTTCCGACCCCTTGAAATTTAAAAAAAGACGAGCAACATCGATGATTGCGTAAAATCGTTCGCAGGCGACAAAATACAGAAGGCATTAAAGGATCGTGAAGGATTAAAGCGAACATTGTTCACAAAAAAAATTGAAATGTGACAGCAGTTGTGTCGCACACACACGTATATGGCTCATCACTTTATGGATTAACTTTCAAAGACTCAAAAAACTAGATATCGAATTTTTATTTATTAAGTCCCCTCTCTCTGTTGCATATAGCAAGTTACAGACAGCTCGCGGCAATGAATGCGGGAGAGTGAGTAAAAAAAGAATGAAAATGAAATAAATGCGATATCGCAATTTATTATAGATTTGTAATGAATCCTTAGTGTATTGTAAATGGTTATTTCATTCTGTACCATCGTTGATTGTTTTGTTGTGATAGCGAAAATGTGAACACAGGAATTGAAAATAAATTTCTGAACTGCAATTTTATTTCTCTCCTATAAATTGAAAAATAATCTTGATTTTTTTTTGCTCTTAGGTCGAGAATGCAATTTTAGAGTAGAGCGTGCATGGTGAAGCGCGGCTAATTTTTATCCATCTGAGGGATTTTGAAGGAACTTCCAACAATAATTTTTGTATTTTTGACGTAGAGTGAGAATTTTAGTAGATCGTAAGGGATGAAAATTAAAAGTATTTTTAAATATTTAATTCTGTGAGTTATGTATGAATTTGTTCATTTTTTCATTAAAACATTTAATATTAAAGTTCCTTAACATTTTCAATATTTTTGTTTGTTTTCACTTCACTTTGCACGGCTTGTTAGTTCAATATTTGAAATGTTCAACAAGATCGAGATTAAAGTAAAGAAGAAGAAACTTCCGTCAGTTTTCGAATCACATTTCCATAAGTTACCAAACACATCTCTACAGCTACGTTAAGAATGAAGAAATTCAAACATCTGCTCGATTCTCATCACCGCAGATTTCTTCGCAGGAAGCAGTTCATAATAAATCAATGCACGCTTGTTTAAATTCATTCAATTTCAATTTTCAGGTTCAATTTTAGATAATTGAAAAAGTATCGATTTTTTTTATATTCTTGCTATTATTGGGTTAGGTTTGTCTAGTAAATTGATGAAAATTGAAAACGGTTGATCGTGTGTAAAAACAAAAAAGGTTGATAATGTTATTTAAGAAAGATTTAGGCAAGTCACATTCTTTTTGCGATGTTGCGTGTGAGGTCGGAAATTGTATTTGAAAAATTTTGAACATTAAAAAACTTCTTTAAAGAGCTCACCCACACAGTACAATCAACGATATTTCACACATTTTTAAGCACTTCTCTTTCACAATCTCTAAATTCAAAACCTAATCTTAAAAAACTTTAATATAGTTTTGCGTAAAGAACATATTTTTTTTCCTCTACATTGCAATTGTCCGTGACAAAGGTACTTCAAAATTATTTCAGAGAGTATTGTTAGTGCAAAATGAAATGGAGCAGAAATTTAGTTCAACTTGCGATTGTAATTGCCGCGAGAGCGCTTAGGAAAAAATAAAATTGCGCTTAAACACAAAATAATAATTTATCTTTTGTACGATATCAATTTTTTTCCTCACACATAATACCCTGAACTTTCTCCACAATACTCGTTGGTACATTTTTCCATTCATTCGCCTTTTATTCAATTTACTTTTATATTATGAAAAAAAATTAATGTTTTGCGAGCTGTGTTCGATGTTGTACTTACTACTTGCTCTACCACTGGTGGACCCGATAAGAAATTAACTGAAGCTCTGAATGAGAGGAGGGAAATTTCTTAAGCATCACGTTTTTATCTTCATTTCCTGGCTCTTACATTAATAACATTTCGCTCTTGTTAACAATTTTTACATTATCTCATTTTTTCTACCATCGCGGAAGGCAAGGCGAGAAATTTAAGGGCTATTTTTTAAACTTTATTTATTTGTGAAATTAGAATTTTATATTCAAAGCCTTTAAAATTTTACAATTCAAAAAAATCACAAACATTTACATTTTTTGATATGGTATGAAAAATTTCCAAATTCTTCTCACGATAAATTAATTTTCAAACACTTCCTCTATTATATGCCAGTCACATTTTATCATTTAACATTTAAGCAAAGTTATGCGCGCATAATGAGCGAAATAAAATAAAATTACTTCTCCCTATCTCTTATAGGCATTTACATCCGAAATCAATCATTTAAATCTACATGAAATTAAGGCAGAATGAGTTTAGAACTAGATCTTGCGCGTCGCCGTCGCTTTAATAAAGCCCACGAGAGAGAGAAAAAAGACCAATGGATTAATTATAATGGGTAGATTCAATCTAAGAGATAACATCATGACTATTAAAATATAAATTTTTCAGTTTCTTATACTCGCTCCGTTCGTTGCGTCGCGTTGCTTTGTTCCCATTAAAGGTGCTCGTTGAGCTCGATTCACCCGAAAAAAAGTGGAGAGAAAGGCGCTCACACACAACAGAAAAATGTTCTTTTTGTAACGCGTCGATTAGATAAAGTCGCCTCAGAAAAGCAACAACAAAAAAGAGTTTCGAACATGAAAATCTCATTTATGGACTTTCTTGGTTCACATTCAGAAGAAATTACGCTCGATGTCGCGCTTAATCTGCGATAGATCGATAAATAAGAAGAGGACAAGAGTGAAAGAGATTTTAAGTGAGTAGACAGGAATTGGCGTTATTGGATTAATTCGATGAATAACTTTTGGGAGCTGAATTTTAAATGAGGATTAGCAAAGTAAAGATTGTCGAGAACATGAAAGACTAATTAAGGAGTTTTTCAGAAAAACATTTTCAACTTTTTTCCGTTAAATTTAAAAAATATTTTCCCATTTATTTCAAACCCGATTTCACACCAAATGAAATCACCATCAAATTGTCTTAAGCTCTTATTTTTTGTCTCTTCTCTTTTCTCTTTCTTTCAGCTCATTAGAATCAAGATTGATTGGCGAAATTAAATAAAAATTTGTACTCTGGCAGAGGTGGAGATGAAAATTGCCGTTTGATGTTATTTGATTAGAGTTACAATCTTAAATAAATGCGATTTCGTGATTTCTTTGTAAATCAGCGAGTGAAGAAGAGAAAGAGAGAGAAAAAATAGCGATTAAATAATAATGAAAGTCGTGAATGGTCGGCATGACGCAAAAACAAACTTTTCGCTCTCATCCACCGCAGATGAGAATAATGACATAATTTTTTATTTCTTGAACAAATTGTCGTCATCATCGATCGAGGAAAGGTCTCTTTTTAAGAATTTTCCTTGAATCCTTGCGTGTACTTTTTTTATGGCTCTGAGCATGAAATTAAATTCGGTCGAAAAGTTGGCCGTAAAAATAATATCATAACAATAAAAAGTAAAGGCTTCCTAATATCCAAAATGCTTCTTTTTGGCTGCCTTACAGCACCATAAAATTAAAATAGCTAGAAGAATTTAGAAAATCGGCAAAAAGGATGAAATGAAATTCTTTCGACCTTTTGAGCCTCCCTTTAAGAAAAGGCTTCTCTTTTTCTTTGCATTCCATCGGCATTTATACTTTCAACCTTCAAGTGGTCAATTCCACTTCTTTTCATTTAATCCTTTTTAATAGTATTTAAAAAATTTCCCTCTCTCGGCGGATATTAAAAAAGAGGAAAAACGAAAAGTTCGCTTCCGATTGTGAATCCTCGGCATTTCTTAATTCCACTCATTTTTTCTTCAAGCGAGAAATTCGTTTTGCTTCTTCTTGTTGTTCACGTGATTTATGATCCTTTTATTTTTTTTTATTCACCTTTCTTCCGTTATCTGCACTTTAATTAAGAGAAATTTGACCGAGTTTAACGAACATTTAAAACGAAATAAATAAATTAGGATATTAAAAAAAAGATATTTAAAAATTTATGTCATTAATTTTTTTGTAGATTAAAATTTTTAAAATTTATTGAAAAGTTTCAAATCAAATATTTTTAAATTAGATAATTCTGCATTTTAAAAACATTTTTTTAATGAAAAAATTTTTGTTGAATTTCTAAATTTTTAAGACTCCACTTAGCACATTAATACTATTTCTATAAAATTCACATAATTTTCTGCGAAATTTCAATTGAATGCTTTAACTCAATTAATTATCCAGACATGCTCCATCAATTCAATATTCTCTTTGCTCAATACTCTCCCGGTATTTCCGAGTCAAATGCTGAATCAATTATTTGATGCATACTTAATTTGTATTTAATGAAGGGATTCTAACGATAAAAAAATCTCATTTAGTCTGTGCGTGAAAATAAAGAAATTTTGCTCAATCAACAAATTATAACATCGTATAGCAACCGAATTTCATGTCTACACTTTAATTAAGAGAACAAATTCCCTCCGTGAGTAATAAATTTTCCTTCTTACCTCGGAAAAAAATCAATGGAATATTTTTATTCTTTGCTCGGCTGTATGCGTAAAATTTTGAACGTGATAATGAATTGCGATTATCCTTAGATTTATTTTGTTGTTTTGTGAAATTTATGTAGACACTCAAAAACCACTAGCATATTTTCAATATTTTTTCATTGATGTAAAAAGATTGCACACAAATTTTTTGCTTATTTTTATATATTTTTTGTTAAGAGACTAATTTTTATTTTATTTACGCCTGCTTCGATTAATTTTTGTTACTGGCAGAAATTCTTTTTCACAAACTAAAACTTTTCGTATGATAAAAAATTTACACATACAATTTTTTGTTCTTTCACACAAAAAATATTTTATTTTTTCTTTTTCTTGAATTGCCTCGAACTGACAAATTTTAATTTTTTAATATTTATAAACCTCGTTTTCCAATATCCACACTAATGAATATATTCCATATAATTCTTCTCAATTATGGACACACTATAATGTGTTATTTCTTTTTTGTTTTCTTTCAATTCTCTTTCTTCCTTTTGGCTATCAAAAAGAATATTTTTTTATAAATTCACGAATTGTTAATTAACGAATAGTTATGAAAAAACGTCCGTCGATGTTGAGTGTAACTCCTGAACTAACAATTTTTGACTCGTTTGTGAACCTCGATGCGGCATGAAGAAATTTTCTCTCTCTCTCTCTCATTTTCTCTGTGTACGAAACATAAACAAAACTTCCAATGGTTTATGCTTAAACTTCCAATGAATAATTTTGATGTTTAAGTAAGTGAGAGAGAGTTCCAACAGATAATATTGTTGGAATAACTGGAAATTCAAAAAAATAAGAGAGTGGAAAAAACATGTGTGGAATTATAATCAAATGAACTGCATGTGATCATCACTTGCTATTTTTGTTTTATGTTGTGATTATTTGCAGAGACTTCTTGACGTCGATTTGGAAAGTTTAACTTTCGTTTTGAGAAATTTCTTAAATTTAATTAAATTTTGGAAAACAAATTTCAAAATATTTAAACGATTAATATGTTTTTAAAAATTAAAATAAATAATCGAAAATTTTATAAATGAATTGAATTTCTAAAGTAAATTGAGTTCTCAACCATAAAAGTTCATAAAAACTGGTCACTTTACAAACTTTTACCATCACCATATTGTTACAGTCCCAAAACTAAATGTCTCTCTCTCTTTTATTTGCTTAACTGTCCATGTTTGACGTCTCATTAGGATGAAATTTCCTTTACATATATCCACTTGAACTTAATCCCAAACAGCCATCATTTCTCTATTTCTTTGTTCAAATCCCAACCACTAGACATTAATTTTCTGTCAACATTTCGCATCACATTTTTTGACTAACGGTTTCTGCTCGGCATGGCTTTTAAAAAATTAAAATATCGAATTTCAAAACCACAAAAAATATTTTTCGCCTTTATGTCTGCAGAATTTTTTCTCTTTTCGTATGATAAATGATTCCAAACCACTATATTAAGCAATTTTTCACTCTCTCGGCTCGAGTCAATGCGGTTGTTATAAAGATAGACAGCAGCCGAGAGTAACAGAAGTTGAAAGGGTGCACATTTAATGCACATTGCACACCTTTTGGCTTGCATTTTGTCCCTACACAATGGTATTCTTTTGTGATGTTTTAATTTTTGATATTGGATAACATTCAATTAAGATCTCTGTGCAAACATACAGATGGTACTTGATTCGCTAGGCCACGGATATGAATAAACACAAAAAACTATCGAATGTTATGAATCATCAATGAGAAATGAAATATACCGAAAAACCCACAGTTAATGAACCATTTCGACTTCTCCTGATTGATTTTTAATGAAAATTTAAATTCTTGGAAATTTGAGATGTCGAAAAATTGAGATGAAAGGATCGTAAAAACAGACATACGGACGGAAATACGAGGGTATAAGTGTTAACACCTCTGGTGGGTACACTAAAAAAAATATTATGATGAAGATGATATTTTAGGCATATTGAATAAATGGGTGCAAATGTGAAATTTTTGCAAAATAAGAAGCAGTACGGAGGAATATTTTAAATCAGGGACAGAAGAATATAAGCTTTTAGGTTGTTTTAAATTATTTAAACTAATCTTGAGTTTAAAAATTTTGATTGATTGAAATAAAAGAAAGCATTTCAATATTAATAGAATATTTCTTTGGTAAAATGCGCTTTAATTTTCCCAAAAAAATCGTTTAAAGGATCTTCATATTTTTCAACCCAGAACATTAACATTCTCATCAATATACAGAAAGTATTCAGCAGTTGAATGGGTTTATAAAACAATGATTAATGCTGAGGAATGGGATTCAGTCTGCAGAATGAGAGATATGCGCTTAAAAACTTTATGACTCGGCAATCAATATTTAATTTATATATCATTTCCAAGATCATTTCATTTATAGCTCTCGAGCGAGAGAGAAAAAAGTTAAAAATATGTGTATCTTTATCTGTATCTGTAAACTTTCGAATAGCACTCTGGTTTTTTAGCCAGGACGGACGCAAATCTCTTTCCTTTAAAAAGAAAGAAGTAACCGTGCAACTCTGTCCTTGTAGTATCACCTCATCGGATACATCACTACTCCAGAAATGCGAGCCAATGACCACTCTAAGTAGAGCAGAACATTAGCCTGGCGATCGAACAACCCCCGAAAGTGGTCTAAATGGTGATATCATCATTAGTTGGAGCTTTGGCAGCGTGAAAGCACATCATACCAGCCTTAATTAGGGTGTTTCCATCTAATCACAGCCGATCAAAAATTGGTCATCAAACCACTTGGATAAAAGCCGTGATTCCACTACAACCTTCCTCAACTGTATCTAACCGATTACAGTTGGATGTCAAGTCTTAAAATATTTTTTCCGTCAGTGCTAAAGGACATTGACAAACATAAAACGAATGGTGAAAAAATATATATTTAATTTTTTTCCTAAATTTAAAATTACAGTTAAAATTCAATTAAAGAAATATTCTTTGATTGAGTGTGAACTAACGTTTCTCGCAATTATAATTAAAATAAAAATACAAAGATCCAGACGAGATCCAGCACCCCTTTTTTTCCCTTGATATGAAGTACAATACTCTCCGGTCGGACTCTAATGTACTTTAATATAAAATTGTGCACAATATAAAAGATCCAGTTAGATCCAGTGAAAATTGAAACTTCCAGTTTGGAGAAGAAAATAAGAGGATTATACATGCAATGCTTCAATATGAAGCAGAACTTAGTTAAGCACCGATTGCTTAACATTGAAGCGAGAAGGAGCGAAAATTTGGAACAAAATTGAATGAAAAATTATTTCCCATTGTAAAAAAAACCTCTCATATTTATTCGCTCATTCTCGCTTCTTACCTGGATAATCGATGTAAACTCGATATGTTTGAGTTGGAGGAGATGACTACGAAGATGTTGATAACTTTTTAAAAACTAATTAACTTCCGAGAAACACTTAAATTAACAAAAATTAAAGAATTTAAATGTTAACACGATGCCGAGGGGAATGAAACTCTTAGAAAAAAGTAAAAAATATGTGTGTATAAAAATTTATTATTTATGAATCAATTGAAAATCGTAAACACTATGAGAGACTTTTTTTTTGCATGGGTTGACGAGAATAAGAAAAGTGACTTCATAGCTATATATTGTCACACTCTCAATGATCTGTGTTGATGAAAACCGAAGAAATAGTGAACACAACGTATAGAATTGAAGTTTAAATTTATTACACTCGAACGTTCATGAATAAAAAGTCTGCACACACATATTTTGCATTTTATGTATATATATAAATATAAAAGCGCATATTCGAATCTGGATCACTAAATAAAAAATGTTAAATGTGTGATTTATGCCACTTCGAGCAACGGGCATAAAAACTCATGTTTGATGTCTTGTTTCATGCTTCAATGGAGATAATAAAAAATATTTTTTCTATCTCGCAGACTTATGAGAGAAGAAAAATGAGATTAAGCAATTTTTTGTTATGAAGTCTATTGTATCATACAAATTGTATGCACTCAAAACAAAAAAATTTTAAGTTAATTTTACTAGGAATGTTAATTTTAAAAATACTATTACTTTGAAAATGTTTTGTTTAATTTAAATTTAAGATTTAAGTTTATAATTTTTTTAGAAAATTTCCATCCCTCGACTAATAAAAGTACCCCTTTCTATTGTGACTTACAAATCACTTACTTTCAAATTAAATTTCGATCAATTCAATATCTTGCTAATCAATTCGCATTCCATCAAAATCATGGTGAATTAAATTCCTCAAGACAGTCGCTAGTATGAGTAATTTTTTGTGTGTGTTATACAACAAATGTAACCACATTGACCATTGACCACACCTCCTATGAAAAGAAAGAGGAATAAAATCAATAATCTTCATATTAATGAGTTGCTGATAAGACAGACATTGACTGTGATGATAAATAAGTTTATTGCTTTCTTTTTTTTCGTTTATAAAACTTGGAGAGAATAATTTAATGCAGACCGAGAACAAGTCTAACTTGTTGATTCACATCGAGCTCATTACTGAGATATTTCTTTTCAACTTTTTATTCGCTTCTTCCCTTTTCTGATAAAATATGAAATTAATTTTTGATGACATATTTTTGCAATTACATGCCAGCTATTTAATCGAAATGCCATAAAAATAATGAATTTTATTAATTCTGCACATGCGACACAATAAAAATGTGAGAAGTGAATGTGAAAAATATAAGATTTTTTAACTTTGTAAGCATTTTTGCAGTCCAGTCTGCTATTAAAATTTTAAAACAATTTTTAGATAAATTGCATTCTAAGTTTTTTTCGGAAGTAAAATTTAATTTTAACTATGAAGGAATTTATTTTATTTTATTTTTGTTTTAGGATAAAGTCACCACGGTTCGCCCACCCCCTCAGTTCGTAACATTTTTTCAATCCATACTATTTTGATTTCCGCCACTTAAGTGCACTTCGAAAAATCTGAAAAAATTCTGTCGTGTTGCCCAACACCTGCACTTTCTAAAAAATATTTTTTGGGATTTTTTCGAGCATGATACATGCCTAAAAATGACCAATGAAATTTTCCCATACAACTGTAACTTAAATTAATTTTATTTAGTCATTTATTTAAAAATTAAATTTTATGTTAAATGTTTGTCTGTTTTGTGCCGTGAGTGGTCCAGCTTATAACAGTTAGTTAAGGTTGAGGAAGGAAGTAGTGACGGAACCTTTATTCAATGCCGTCAAACCACTTTTATTTATTATTATATTTCAGCAGGACTTTAAAAGCAGCCTTTCGTTTTTCCGGTTGGCGCGCGCTCCCTGCTTTTAGAACACAAAGTGGGGTAATTCGATGGCCGGGTGGATAGGGTTATCTTCTTTATTCATCTAGTGGCAATTCTTGAGTCGTAGCGTTTCCGACGCGAGAACTAAGTAAGGACGGGAGCTGCGCTGGTTTGCGTCTGACCAGGGTCGAAAGATACCTGAGAGCTATCACTTTGTAACACCAATACCAAGTAAAATTTAATTTTAACTATATTCGTTTTAAATATTTGATTAGAAATTTAAAGTTTTTGTCATAGCTTGATTTGGGCAGAGATGCTCGATTCAAAATTTTAATACTATTCAACTTTAAAAACGAAAAGTTAAAGCAATTCTCTCAATTGGAAAAGAAATAAAAAGTGAGAGAAAGAATCACAATCTTTATACCTGTCTTTATACTAATTATGTTGCTTCCTCTCCAAAGATTTAAACTATTCTCTCCAAACCTTGTCAATAAAATTTCGATGAAATTCAAAGAGAATTGAAAGTAACAAGTCTAAAAAGGAGAATATGAATCTTAAATAGTCATTTTTTGGTTTATGCAAAACTAAGTTCAAATATTGTTCAAAGTAAATTTTTTATTCATCAATCACCATATTACAATATATTAGTTATTATAAAATAAATTAACAAAAGAGTAATTGAAAAATTTTTAGTTCAAATTAAAATGGTGATCAAAAGTAAAAGAAAAAATTACATAAAAAAATGAATTAAAATATTTTTTTTCATTTTACTCATTTACATTTTTATTCCACCGTTTTTTAAATTTTCGGGAAAATAATAACAGATTATAAAATAATAATAAAATTTTTAGGAATATTCGTAAAGTATTCTTCCTGGAAACAACTCGATTTTAAAGGCATGAATATAAATAAAGGAACCCAATTTTATTATTCTCATTCAAATTTAATACATTTAGGTATTGATTCAATACTATTGAATTAATTTCAAAAATAAAAAATGAAGTTTCAAATTTTCTTTGGAATATTTTTTGTATTGATCGTACTTATTTGTGCAAAGCCACAATTACATCCCTTCGATGCAGAACAGAGGTAAGTTTTAGAAAATATGAAATACTTTTTTTAATTAAAAATTTTTTAAAAAAAATTTCAGTGGAATTCAAGGGATTGCAAGAGAGATTGCTAAATTTTTTAGCTGCCCTTCTTTGTAAGAAAAAAAGTTAAATTTGCAGTTTAAAAACTTTAAATCTTTCCTGTGTTTCTAGTGCGATTTTTGGTCGGTGCAGCCCGGATAAAAAGACTTTATTTTCCAAAGAAACTAACACTCCATCAATAACTAATCCTCAAATGAATTCTAATCTACAAAAACCCCTAAAAATCCCAAATTAAACTTAAATTTTTTTTAAATTTATATCATCGAAATTTGTATTATAGCTCCGCTATATATTAATTTTGGATTTCTCCAAAACCAGTTTTCAGCCCCTAGTGCCAAGACATTACATTGTGCAATATCAAAACTAATACTCAAATGATAGGCCTAGTCAATCCCTACAAACTGGCGAAAACAGATTTGAAATCGGTTGATCCTACGAGGAGTTAGAGCCATTTAAGTCATCTTACTTTCTTACTTTCTTACGATCTTAGTGAACGCCATATCTCAAGAACGGCTGGTCGGATTTGATTCGGGTTTGTGGCTAAAGATCGGGTTTTGGCTCTAGTTGTGCAAGAAGTATTTAGTTTTGAAGTACGACCCTCCAAGAACCGTCCCTGAGTGCAAAAAGGTCCTTTTTCATACAAATTTTCTCTTATATGGCTTCATGAGTATCGTTGAACTCGTAATTGCATCAGGAATCGATTGACATTGACGATTTTAGAGGAATGTCCATCATGGACGGCCAGGAGTGCCACTAATGTCCATTTTTCAGAACTATGGCTTCATGGGTATCGTTGAACTTGTAATTGCATCAGGAATCGATTGACATTGACGATTTTTGAGGAATGTCCATCATGGCCGGCCAGGAGTGCCACTAATGTCCATTTTTCAGAACTATGGCTACATGTATGTCGTTGAACTCGTCATTGCATCAGAAATCGATTGACATTGACGATTTTTGAGGAATGTCCATCATGGTCGGCCAGGAGTGCCACTAATGTCCATATTTCAGAACTATGGGGTACTAATCTAAGACAGCGGAGCTATTGGAAATGGCAATGCCGTTTGCAGACCCATCTTGTTTGACCTAAATATCAATAAAAGTATTAAAACTTGACAAATGTTTTGCATGTTTTGCAGACAATTTACAAAAATGATACGTAGAATTAAGACACCTCATAGCCGTTAAATTCAAATTCCAGGGGGACACGAAAAAATAAAACTGAGTAAAAAATTTAACATTCTGAAATTAGCTGGTTTTTTCAAAAATAAACAAAAATGTTTAACTAACAAAATTAGTCTTAATTCCTGCTTGAAATTAATTTAAACTGGAATAACTCTTAAATTCGAGCCACTTATGATCAAGCGCCACGAAATAAAACAAAATTTCACCGTTAAACTATCAGATAATTAGCAGATAAAGTTTGTGTACATTTTATGGTATTCCCCTTTTTATACGGGGAGAAACTTTTTCAAAAAAAAACTTTGGAAAAGTGATCCATCGAATTCAAATTGGATCACTAACGTGTAACGTATTATATAATATATACGTGTCAAAAATGTAACCAAAACCAAATTTAAAACAAAATTATTTTTCAGTTTCTTTTTTAAAATATTCATTTATTTTCACGAAGCCATACTGATTCTCTAACGGCTAAATAAAATCTGGATCACTTTTTGATTATTGGATCACTTTGTAACTCGGAAGTTAAATTGAAATAAAAAAATTATGAGAGAAATGTAAACAAATACACTTTTTACTAGAGGGCCTACTCACTCGTCACATCAATACTAACTTAATATTTAAAACCTTCTAACGAATCACTTTAAACAAATCAGTACGGCTTCATTTCCACAAAATTTGCTATGAGCTCATTATTACTGAAAGTTTTGAGAAATTACCAGATTCCTCCTCTCTTGGTTATTCTCAATATTAAAAAGTTCTCTTAGCAGTCGTATTAAATTTGATATTCTCTTCCTTCCTTCATTTAGTTTGTGGCAAATTTTCAAGTTAAACAGATCAAAAAAATGAAATTTCTCATCGTTCTTTATGGCGTTATCACAGTTGGCCTCGGTGCCCCACAATATTATGGACAGCCTGCATATGGAGGTAGTGCCGGTTCTGCGAATGCCGCAGCATCTACGCAATCGTTCAATCAGCAGGGTGGTTTTGGTGGTTTCGGAGGTTTAGGTAGTCCTTATGGCGGTGGATTTGGTCTGCAACAGTTTTCAGGAAGTGCTGCTAACGGTTAGTTTAAAAATAAATGATTAGCTTTAAATTAATTAATTATTTCATAGCTGCTGCATCAACTCAAAATTTTAACCAAGGATTTGGAGGCGTTTCAGGATCTTCTTCAAACGGTTAGTTCTGTTTATTAAAATTTGATACTTTTAACTAATAATTATTTATTTTTCTTAGCTGCTGCTGGAACCCAAACTTTTAGCGGTGGAAAATGACCTGTCATATATTTTTTAATAACACAAAGTTTTGATTTTACTAATCTCATTTTGACCTTTTTTGCTAATAAAAAGGTTAATAAACCGCAAATTTTTGCTTTATCATTCTACATTTTCAGTTTTTAATCAGCTTGATAACATATGGCTAAATTAACATTGAATTCACCACATAATTTTTTCGTGTGATCACAGAAAAAGTCGTTTAAAGATTTCCCGCGCATGAATTTGTTTGAAATGTGAAGGGTTTTAAATTTAGTTGAGAGGTTCTATTTTTTTGCTTTAATTTAAAAGAAATAAAACATTTTTAACTACTGGGTTTGAGTTTAACAACAAATTTTAGTTAATATAAATAATATGAAATAATAAAAATAAATTAAATATTATTCAGAGTTTTATTTTCTTTCATAAATTTCACTTTCGACAATTTTAAGTCAGACCGACAATTTAATGCCATGCTCGTAAGTCTATCACACAAAGTTAGCTGTTTACTGCTGAAAATTGCAATTTTTCTTAAAATATTATCATAAATGTATCTGTGCTGAAGTGAATTAAGATCTTAATAATTAATTTAGTCACTTAAACTAATCGAAATGTAAAAATCTCTCGAAATGGCGCTACAAAAATGAATGTAGGTGAACGTGAACTAAATTTCATTTTTGGATAGTTGTTTTCTGAAATCTAATAATGAGCTCTGATAAGAGACTATAGCTATAGCTCTAATATGAACAGAGAAAAAAAGATTAAAAATAATAAAATAACTTAGATTAGGTGAAATTTGATGATTTTTAAATGAAATAACTTAATTCTCCAATTACTTTTTACAAAAAACACCGGATGTTCATTGAAATTAGATTACACTGAATAAAACATCTCCATGAAAAAAATAAAACAAAAGAATCTCGCATAATATTCTGTTTGTTGTATCGTTCCAAAAACAAAAAGTTTCATAGAGTAATTAAATAACTTATGCAAAAAGATTGATAGTGAATAAAATTATCCAGAACAGGCTATAAAACCTAGGATTAAGCAAACATTTTGCATTAAAATTTAAAAAAATATGTTTAAAATGCTTCAATGATCTCACAAAAAGACTGAGCACCCCCGTACATAACACTATACATAGAGCATCCTAAAACATTAATAACTCTTTTTAAAAAAAATTAAATAAAATATTTTAAATTATTTAAACGATCGGAAAACAATCCACTGTTTAAAAACATAAAATAGCTCTCAGGTGCAAATGACTTTAATTCACTTTCGATCATGATCCTTGAACAATTTTATCATGAATAATTCATCGATGTATTTTTAATTGATGATTGAATTTGTAATTGGTTACTCAAAATCATTTTAAATTAATGATGAGCATTTTGATTAAAATAAGTGGAGAAATAATTACAATTTCAGTAGGCATCCTCGCGGGTAACCCGGGGACGAATATCCACGTTATCTTTCCCCATCCCCAGATTTTTGACGGCAATTCCCCGGGGAAAAAAACTAGCAGAAAACATAAGTGAAAGGCAAATTTTGAAGTTAAAAAATTTGAAAATATGGATTTTAAGATTTAAAGTTTTTCTTTTAGCCTTTTTTGAAATAAAATATCATAAAGGCCACAAAAATATCAATTAATCAAACAGTTTATAGAAAAAACTACAAATTTATTTAGATAAGTTTTTAAACGGTCAAAAACCGGTCTTTAGTTCCTCCCCGGGAAACCCTTATGAGCTCTTTCATACCCGGGTTCACCGAAATCGTCGTCCCCGGGGAATCGAGGATGCCTAAATTTTAGTATTTAATTTTAGACAGTTGTAAAATTAACACTTGGATTAAATAAATTTTTAATCGCAGTATTTTCAATTCGGTTAAGCTGCATTTCTATTACGTATTTAATGAATAAATTTCGATTAGTTTATTATTTTATTTAATAAAATCCATAAGTTTATGTGCTTTGTTTAAAAGTCATTTAAAACGTGACGTTGAGCCCTTTATCACAGTCCAAAACTGTATTCGTTTCCTTCATCACGAATTGGATGTATTCGATGCATACAAAAGTTAAACTTTTAAACTTTTAGTATTTGTAAATTAACCGCAACAGAAACTTTACATGATATGGAATTTAAAAAATCAGCAATTTTTCACATAAAAAATGCAAAAAAAATTGGAAAAAGTTCAAAAAATAAAATAAATTTATTTCAAGTATTACACTTTATTAATTTAATTATGAAATAAAAAATAACACAAAAATTCCCTACATTTTTTGTTCCAGCTGATAAGCAAAGTGGAAGTGACAAAAAATATCTAAATATTTTATACTCATCTGGTTGAAATAACGAGAAGGCGATATATTGTAAATTATGTTAAGGTTTAGTGATGTCAAGTATAAGCTCATGAATGGAGATGGTGAGTTCTGGCCTGCATGTTAAGATTCTTTGATTTCTGATATAAAATCCTCATTTGGATCATTCTAAAGGCCTTACTCCGCTTCGATCAACTGCAAATGCAATGCGACGTTCAAACGTAGTCATTCTTTTCTTTGGAGTCGTTATCGGATTTTTCCTTGCAATCTTAATGTCATTTTCACCAAATGGAACGGGATTTGGAAATAATGGTTACATTCCAGCACACGGTGATCCACATGTTGGTAGAGATCTTTATGATGCCATTGGACCAGATATTGATGTGGGATTTCATGAATCCAATGAAGATACTCATGCATATGAAAACACATCAATAGCACAACAATTGTTCAAAGAAGTTCGCGTACTATGCTGGGTGATGACTAATCCAAAAAATCATAAGAAAAAAGCTATTCATGTGATGAAAACTTGGGGAAAACGTTGTAATCAATTAGTTTTTATGAGTTCTATCAATGATCCCGAAATTAACTCAGTTCCTCTTCCTGTTAAAGAGGGTCGTAATAATTTATGGGCAAAAACCAAAGAGGCTTTTAAATATATTTATAAGCACCATCTTGACAATGCAGATTGGTTTTTGAAGGCTGACGATGATACGTGAGTAAAAATATACTAAAGCATTTTATCGATTGGTATCAAACGTTTTTTGATTAAATTGAAAATAATTTATTTGATAAACCTTACTAATTATGTCGTTTTACATTAACTGAATAATAGATATGTCATCGTTGAAAACCTCCGTTATATGCTTTATCAATACTCACCTAGTCAACCAATTTACTTCGGTTGTCGATTTAAACCATATGTTAAACAGGTGAGATATTCTTCAGGGTATTTACAGTATTGTTTAGTTATTAGTAAAATAATTTAAAAAATAATAGGGCTACATGAGTGGAGGAGCAGGTTATGTTTTAAGTAAGCAGGCACTTATGCGCCTCGTAGAAGAAGGAATTCCTGACAAAGATAAATGTCGTCAGGACTCTGATGGAGCTGAAGATGTCGAGATAGGAAAATGTCTTGAAAATGTACATGTCATAGCGGGAGATTCTCGTGATACCAATGGACGTGGCCGCTTTTTCCCATTTGTGCCAGAACATCATCTAATACCGGGACATGTTGATAAGAGTTTTTGGTACTGGAAGTACATTTATTATGATGCAAAAGAGGGCATGGACTGTTGTTCCGACAACGCAATTTCATTTCACTATGTGTCCCCAAATCAGATGTACGTACTCGAGTATCTCATTTATCATCTCAGACCCTACGGACTCGTGACAAATCCACAACCGCTACCAAAAAGGTTTTCACTCGAAAAAATTGCAAAGTCAGCAACAGAAGCATCTCCGAATAAAAATCCTGACATTGACGAAAAAAAAATATCCTCAAATACTTGAAATGAAAATCAATATATAATGCGGCTAAAGTCTAAAAGTTAAAAATTTAGTGAATGCATTTTGTAAATAGACTTCGTATAGCGACTTTAAATAAGATTTTTAGTTCCGAATCATGTATCAATTTTCTTTTCATTTCAACTATAAGTCATTATTTGATATAATAATTTTAAGCCATAATTAAACAATCTAAAATTATAATCAGTGGATTAAAATGTAAATTTAAACTTTATTTATCTCGAATAATCAAAATAAATGAGAAAATTCTCGTGTCAATAATTAAGGCCATGTCTTAGTTTTAAAAAAGCCATGAAACCAAAGAGATTTTTCCTTTTCTCAATAGTGATAAATCATTTAAATCCTTTAATTAAGAAACTCAAAAATCCTGTGAAGATCAGATTAAACCAAAATGAAAAATTATTAAAAAAATAAAATGAATGAGAAATTTCTACAAAACTTTCAACTGTTTGTTCACAAATATTCAAATAAATTTTCAAAAAATCGACACTTATGAAAACCTAAGTGAGTTTTTATTATTTTTTTAAATTCCTCCATTATTTTCTATACACGCTGTTGAATGATATCTTTCATATTTCAATCAAAAAAAAATATTTCATGAGCTGTATAATAAAAGAAATGATAAAATATTCATTTGAAATTTTAAAAATGCTTCAAGAATTTCATTAGAGATTTTTTACAGAGATAAAACTTAGGAGAGTATGATTCATCAAGGCTATGTGCGTCAGTACGTGTGAACGCTGAATTTTTTTAAACATAATTAATCAATTTATGGGAATGCGGGTAATTATTTTCTATTTACATTTGATAAGATAATCATAAAAAGGTTGATTGACAGCAAAAAAAAATTTTGAGTCTGATGAGCGACAGTTTTTGTGCAAATTAAAGTCAGTTATTAACCATAATTAAAACCGTAAAGATGTTAAAAGAGATAATTGTAATTTTCGGTTTAATTTCTGCGTTGATTTGCTCACCTATTGGCAAGTTTATTTTTTCACGCGATGATTGCGACTATATGGATGGTGTTAAAGAAGAATTCAGTCAAAAATCTACTGAATTTTGGTATCAATCAGGTCTAGTTATTTTAATTAAACCTTCTACTTAATTAAACTTTTCATATAACATTTCGCAGCGCAAAAACATCTACGAAAACAAATTCATAAGAAATTCTCTTCGAAAGCGGCAAAAAATCTAATTATAATCATCGCTGATGGCATGTCAATTGCGACCCAAACCGCAACGAGAATCTACATGGGAAATGAGGAAATTAATTTATCATTTGAGGAATTTCCTTACGTTGGCCTCACAAAGACATATTGCGTGAACTATCAAGTGCCCGACTCAGCATGTACAGCGACGGCACTTTTAAGTGGAATTAAAACTAATTTCGGCGTTCTGTCGATGAATGCCAACGTTCCACTTAATAATTGCTCCGCCGAAATTGACAATGGAGTTGATTCAATTTTTAAATACGCTCAAAATGCCGGCAAAGCGACCGGAGTTGTCACAAATACAAAAATTACAGATGCAACTGTTGCAGGTATGAAAAACTTTTTCATCGAAAAATATTTTGAGGCACTAAAGAGAATTTTTTCACTCAAATAAAGCGGCTTACGCGAAATCATCGTCACGTCATTGGGAATCGGAAGCACCAGACGATTGTCATGACATCGCACAGCAATTAGTTGATGGTGATGTTGGTAGGAATTTAACAGTTATTCTCGGTGGTGGCTTTGCCGAATTTCTGCCCAGAGACAGTAATTATCCGTCTCGTATGAGTGGCATAAGAAGCGATAATCGAGATCTTATAACGGAGTGGATGATAGCACACCAAAAAGGCATTTTCATATCCAATCGGGTAAATTACAAGTAAATTATGGTTATTTGATGTTTTTTTTGGAAAATTCGAGGGGTCAAAATCAATGGGAGTGGACAAAAAAATAAGGAAAATTTAAATAAATAATGGATTACAATTTGATTTCTAATCAATATAAATTTCTAAATCTCCTCAATTTCATTTCACACACTTTTGTTTATTCTCTTTGTCTCTCTTGTCGATGCATATTCAACCAGACACAGCTGAATTCACTCGATGCCGAAAAGTACACAAATATGCTTGGTCTATTTAGTGAGAGTCACATGCAATATCATTTGCTTAATGATTATAACTTTGACGGTGACAGGCAGCCGACTTTGATAGAAATGTCATTAAAAGCGTTACAAATGGTTACAAAAAATTCAAAGGGATATGTTTTATTGATTGAAAGTGGAAGAATAGATCACGCGCATCACGAAAATAGGGCTAAATTAGCGATGGAGGAAGTGGTGGAACTACATAAATTAGTGGAAATTATTAGGTCGGAAATTGATGAGGAAGAGACATTAATGTTGGTTACAGCTGACCACTCACATACAATGACAATTAGCGGATATCCAGTCAGTAAGTTACAAGTGAAGGGTTTAAACTTTATACCACATAAAAAAATTGTTTTCAGGAGGCAACGACATCTTATCACTTGCTGATTTCTCGCACGAAGACAATCTGCCATACTTTACACTTAGCTATGCTAATGGTCAAGGAAAGCATGATCACTTCAACGAGTCGGATCGCAGAAATCCAATTGATATGGAGTATGACGATGTTAATTTTATGCAGCCGTCACTCGTACCACTCGGAGAAGCGACCCATGAGGGTAGTGACGTTGGTGTTTATGCAGTTGGTGTCAATGCCCATCTCTTCACCGGTGTCTACGAACAACATTTTATCGCTCACGCTATGATGTATGCAACATGTCTAGGTCCTGACAATTTTCTTAAAGTTTCATCTTGTAATTCTGCATCTGTAGCTTTCCCAAGACTCTTTTCACTTTTATATGTCATCTTTATGGTAATATTAAGCGTTAAATGAAAAGTGATGTAAAAAGTTTGTGGATGCATTTCATGAATACTTATAAAAAAATTTATGACAAATTGATTGCGATATAAAATGTTGAGTGTCAAGTTTATTGCGATTTTGTTAACATAAAATTTGAGTTGGTGGTGAATTTATAAGAACTTCAATAAACTGTGTTTGAAAAAATTTAAATTTCTTCAAATAATAATTTCGGTCATTTAGCTAATATCTACCTGACTCTGTCTACACACCCGTATGATCATTAAAAAAGAACCCCAATAATTGATTAAAATTCATGAATTAGCATAATTCCAACTTCATTATTATGCAGTTCTTCTGCATACAGAAAATCAATAATATTCGCGCTGCGTCTCGAATCAGATCGCAGACATATATTTTTTGTAAAATTTAATTTATGGATGTTCATTGGTCTGTGTTATGTATTTCGCATTTTATAATTGTACATAAATATTTTGTGCATAGCTTGTGATTCATAGCTGAACACATTAGCAATTTATTTTTCTAAGAATTCCTTTCGCAATGATATATTATGCTTAAGTGTCTGGCATTCTTTTTAATCTCATTCGTCTCATGTGGAGTCTTCTCACTGATGCTATTAATTTTGTCGATTTTTTTCGTTCTGAGAATATTTTTTTTTCTTTCAAACCGTTGAACTGCAGTTGCGAAAAAAAATGAGGAATTGAAAACGAAGAAATTAATTTCGTATTTTATATTTCACAAATTGACATAATAAACTGAATGCCTCTTTTGTGACGCGCTGTTTTGTGAAGCTTTGTGCGGATCAGAAGTGTCAAATACTCGAAAACATGAGATTTTATCAATTTATTATTGCTTAAAATTGGCATCGACAATGGCATAAACATCAATCATGAAAAAGAAAAAATATATGGAATTTTATCATTTTTATAACTAAAATGCTTTTAAATCCCTTTGAGTCTAAAAATCAACTAACAAAAGTGCCTTGAAGGCTAACTCGTGAAAGTTGTGTCGGCGACGTTGCAAGAGGCGAGATCGAGAGCTGCATTTGCAACTATAAATCATGCGGTTTGGCATTTCAAGCGCCTTAATAACTATGTAATAAAGAGATTAGCTAATTGGAGACTAATGAAGTTGAAGTTCTTAACTTTTGTGTGCAATTGCACAAACATACTGAACCGCTCGAGGACAATTTTCAATTCCTACCACATTCTTTCGAATTTCATTCTTTGATAATAGGATTATAATGTACAAGTTTTCCTTTCCTATTGCACATTGCTGTCGGCCTGAGAATGTCGGTGAGCTTGAGAGAAGAGAGAGATTTAAATGGTAATTTATATTTATGAGAATTTCATGACCTGATTCAGAAGAGAAATTCGAAATTTTTCATTTCCGACTCAATTGAAAAGTTTTTTGAGGATTGTTTGTTTTAAGGCTTTTTTGTGAGGAAGTTTCCGCTTTTCAATGTCTTATCAGCAATGTTAGGTTTTCAAATTATTTGACTTCGGATTTTGTGTTTAGAGTGCACTACAAGATGATGTGGTTTATTTTATAACTCACCACAGACAATGTCTTCTTGTTTGACTTATGCCAAGTTGATGGAAATAAGTTTTCATTATAAAAGCAAATGATGGAATTTTTAATTAAAATCCGTTAACATTCAAAAATAACGTGTTCTTTTTTTCCTGAGTTTTGTAATCATTGGACAACGCTACATTTTGAAATTCGATAACACCATCATGTGATAAACCTATCAAAAACCACCAAAAGACACAACGGCGAGTTTTGAGAGGTTTTGAGTATTATTGTGAAGTTAAATGGGTCGATTCCACTATCGATCTCCTTCCTGGTCTATTTAAGATCATGAAAAGCATTTTCGAAAAGAAAGCATGAAAATTCACTTTAATGGACGTTTTTTAAAAAGAGAGGAAATAGAACATTTTGTATTTTTGTGCTAATTCACGCACTGATTCCCATCTAAAACGTGTTTATACAAAATTTTTCATCGTATGTGAAATTTTTTCTAAAGCTACTGCCATACTGCACCCTCGCCTCATACCAAAATAATCGTTTGATTGACACATAGAAAAATATGTGCTGGAAATAACACATGAAATAGAATACACACAATAAAATTTTAGAAAAATAAAAATTGGGAAAATTATTTGTGAGAGTGAGAGGTAGCATGTGATTGACTCCGAAATGTTTCAAGATATCACAAGCCCTCCTTTTTCAATTTTTAACCATGACTAATTTTTGCAATATTTTTCTTTAATGCTTTTTCTACAATTTCGTCTTCAAATAAACAAAATTGTTTTTATAATGATTGATGTTACGCAATATAATGCCATTTATACTTTTCTTCAGTCTCCCAATAAAAACTTCCTTAAGGTTCTCTCAAGTGGAAACAGATTGCGGAAATTGCCTTCAGATGCTGCCAGCACGCGTTTTAACACATAAACTTATTTAAAAATTATTTTCTTCTGTCCATAAATCAATAAACAATAATGGTCACACAATGTCTGACTGTTGACATGTGTCGAAATGCATTTCAATCACACTTAATAGAAAATTAGAGAGGGAGAGAGGAAAAATTATTATCAAAGTGCAATTGCATTAGTTCATCTATATTTAATAACTCTGTATACAGTTTCGAGTAAAATGAGAATTTTAATGGAATGAATGTGCTTAGTCCTTGCATTGTATTCATGAATGTTCATTTTAAGGGCGATTGTCTTGATTAATTTTCAATACGAGGGTGCACAAAAAATTTAATAATTTTTTGCAAATCTCCGCAAGTTTTAAATATTTTTAACAATATTACAAAAATTGAATAAAATAATATTAAGGTATACATCAAAATTAACTCAATTGAAAATGATTTTTTTCCAAAAAAAAAATTTTTTAACACTATATCACATAAATAGTTTAATTAATTTTACCAGCAATATCTCAATCTATTTTCTTTTTTAATTCCGATAATAATTACATTTCTATAGTCTACATGACTTTTGTAACAAAAGACAAATTTTTCCTCCTAATGCTCAAATACAGACAACTTCCAGTGAGTAAAACAGTAGAGATTTAATACTAGCATTTAAAATTAAAGCAAGAAAAAAAAATCAATATCAAAATGTTCATTTGTAACTTCCCCAAAATGGTTTGGGTGAAGAAATAAAATTGATGATAGTATTTATTCAGGACAATCGAGTGTCTTGAAAAATTAATTGAAATTATTTTTAAAGAAATTTTTAACAAATGTTCAACGTGCAAACCTTAGCTAAAAGTTTTGCAAATTAAATTTTTTTATATCTCAAAAATATTCCAAGTTTACAATCTGACTTTTTAACATATTAAAGTCTCTTCACATAACTTTTGAGAAAAAATATCATAGGAATTCATTAAAAACCCTTTCTACTGTTTTTCATCAATCTCTTCTTATTATTTTTATTTGCTAAACAAAAGAGAATTTCCCTTTCTTCATGCTCGCTTAAGTTTGAGAGTATCAATATCATCTCGACATAGTCTGCAACTCAATATAAATATCTTCACTTCTGTTTAAAGCTTGCAGTGTGTTTACATACTTCAGCGAAAGAAAAGACGAATGGAAGAGAAAAAGAAATTTTCTTCCTTTTTGATATTTAATTTTCATTTAATTACATTTATCCATCCATCTCCATATGTATGTGCAACATGCCAGAGACTTTTTTGTCAAGCGTTGACAATTTGACATGTAAGTCAACATCTCCTTCTTGTTGTTTCTATTGTCGGGTAGATTCCATGCCTTTCACTATGTGATGGAGTGGGCACTCTTTCAAAATACTGTACAATTTTATTATTTTTGAGGGTATTTAATTATTTTCTTAATTATTAATAGATTGTCTACTCCTTTGATTCTCACTGTATCTTATTATATAAACTATTGTGCTTAGAAATTGCTTTCTTGTTATTACTTTGACACGAGCATGAAAATCGTTTATTTTTACTCGCTCTTTATACTCTTGAATGTTGCTGTATGTCATGGATGGTGTATAAAATGAACAAGAAATGTTTCGGTGACATCAGAAAGTAAACAAATTTGAGACCGAGCGCGCTCTATACAGCAGAAATTTTGCGTGAGTATGTGCTCTTGTTTACAAATTCGTGATTCTCTGAGGCAATTTTCTGTCGTTTTCTTCGCTTGTTGACATGAAATTTAATAATGCGTAAAGATGTGAAAAAATAATCGAATTTGAGCGTGCATCAACTGGTTTTAGTGCATCTGCTTAGAAGGTTTTATATAATTTAACTTTTTAAATCTTTATAATTATTTTTCAAAATTTTAAAAATATTTTCCCTCCCCTACCATTCTCACTTATCAATGATTTCACAACAAATCTTCTCAAAGAATTATCTTTTGACGCTAAACATGCTGGTATGTAATTAGAGAAACACGAGATGTTGACACATTGTAAGAAGTTACTCACTGATTTTTCTTTCTCACTCAGCCGAAGATATCAATTTCTTTTCTTCGTAAAAAATACAAAATTTGAGCTATCGGAGAGTCGTAAACATGAGATAAAATTAAACACTTCTGTTAGCATTGAATACTCGCTTCTCCTCGCAACCTCGTATATTATGGAAATTTAAGAGCTCATTAAACGAAATTTTTATTTTCTCATCTGATATCAAATTCCAGAAAAATTGCAGGCGCCATAGAACCCAAAAAAAGAAGTTAATGAAAATGATGTTAAAAGAAAAATCGTAAAAGTGAAGAAGAAATTATTCAATCCAACCGTCGTAAACGACAATGTTTCATCCTTGTGTGCATAAAATCAGCGAGCATAAAATAATGTAAAAAGATCATAAAGTAAGGAAAATAAAGATGAAAAAAAAGACAAATATATGTCCAATGATGGGAATATCCAAATATTTTTTGTATTTTTAAAAAAATTTAAAGTCCTGAATATGTTTTGATAAATAATATTTATTTAATGATGAATCAAAAATATTATGCTCCACAAAGTTATAAAATGAAAGTTATATGCACTTGTTGGCAGCGTAAATTATTTAACAATTATTTTAAATGATAAAATGTCTTACACTGATTTCACTATGGTATACTTAAAGATACTTGGCACTTCTTGCGTATCCATACTCAAATTTTTAACTGAAAGTGATAAAAAACACAGAATTGCTTCGTCTAATTACAAAAAAAATCTAAAACAATTAAATAAGTGTACTTAAGTGTAAATTTGGAGGGCTGAGAGCATCAATATATTTTTCTTATTTATTTTCTTATTTATTTATTTATTTTCTTATTTATTTATTTATTCATTTTTGCAAGTGACAAGATAAAAAGTCTCCTAAGATCCAATGGATCTGAAGAGACATAAAACATCCTTGATTTTGGGACTTGACGGGCCTTAAAAACAAAGAAAAAAATTTGTTTTTAAAAAAAATTATACAAGTAATTTTTTTTGATACACCTTTCATTCTCTAAACTTTAGCGGGCCTTGGCAAGCCCACCTATCTCTATGTTCTCAGCCCTTGAAAAAAACAAATCTTGATGTTTTTTTATTTCAGTTTCTATTTATAGAAACAAATCAAAAAATTCCAACTCAAAATTCATTAACTCTTGAATGCAACCAACAAGAACTTCATTATGACGTCATCATAAGATGTCCATATATATAAGAGGATATACATGCAAAGTAACCACAAAATCAAGAACATTTTTGAGATAATTTTAAGGATTGTAATGTCAAGGAA
This sequence comes from Tanytarsus gracilentus, assembly GCA_038502055.1. Classification (NCBI taxonomy): domain Eukaryota; kingdom Metazoa; phylum Arthropoda; class Insecta; order Diptera; family Chironomidae; genus Tanytarsus; species Tanytarsus gracilentus. The sequence goes on along the minus strand of JAXRKN010000045.1, from coordinate 425,937 downwards.
TTTTTAAATTTATTAAACTTTAAAAATACTTTAAAATCAATATCAGGATTAAAAAACTGTCAAATTTTAGTGCATGTTTTTACCACCCTTGTTGGCGTTGCATAATAACTTTAACGAGATGCTGAATATCAACGAAAATTTCAAAAGAAAAACACACCAACTAACAAGAGCAAAAGCTTGTTCGTTTTGAAAACAAAAGGCTTAGCATGTAACTCTACTGCTTCATACTGCTGCTATGAGCTTTCAACAGCTCGCGAGAAAATGAATATAAAATCATAACATGGAAGCAATTAAAATTTACAGAGAAGAAAATTTCTCTCGGTTTCCTGTACAGTTTAAAAATTCCTTTTCACATTTTACATCATTTAATGTTGCTATGCTCTGCAATATTGTCGACGATTCTTTGTCTTAAGATATTCAACGACATGCAAATTTTAGAGCTCCGCTCTCTTTTGTTTTCAGTTTTCTAAGAATTCTCTCTTTTGTCCATTCTGTCCTTCCTCGAGCCTTAATCGAAAAACTGCTGGGTACAAAAGTTGGGCCTGCCAAAGCCCGAGCTACTGTTGAAAACCGCATCTCAATCGGTGGCTCCGTTCGGGCTGTAGAGTCATTTAAGTGATGTGAGCATCTTAACATGGTTACATGGTTACATGGTTACATCCGGGAATTTAGTAGCGCGCATAACTCGAGAACGGGCGCACGGATTTGGATCGGGTTTGTTGCTAAAGATTCCTTTTGTGCTCTAGTTTTGCAAGAATACTTTTTTTTTCGACAAGTCAGTCATTAAGCACTGCCAATGTCCAAAAAACCTCAAAAAAATGCCGAAAACACGTGTTTTTCACGTGGTGAGAGTTAGAGAAAGACTTGCAATGAGAAAAATTGGTTGGCAATGACAGCGGCTGGAAGTGAGATCCAGCGAAACCAAGATCCAGTGCTGGAAGTGAGATCCAGCGGAACCAAGATCCAGTGCTGGAAGTGAGTCAATGTCAATTGAGCACTAAATTTTTTTTAGCACTAAATTTTTTTAGCACTAAATTTTTTTTAGCACTAAATTTTTTTAGCACTAAAATTTTTTTTAGCACAAAATTTTTTTAGCACAAAATTTTTTAGAGAGTATAATTTGTCAATAATGGCATGTGCTGGAAGTGACATCCAGTAGACGTTTTGTGAGGAATGTCAATCATGGCCGGCCAGGAGTGCCACTAATGTCCATTTTTCATAACTATGGCTTCATGTATGTCGTTGAACTCGTCATTGGTTCAGGATTCGATTGGCATTGATGATTTTTGAGGAATGTCCATCATGGCCGGCCAGAAGTGCCACTAATGTCCATTTTTCAGAACTATGGCTTCATGTATGTCGTTGAACTCGCGATTGGACCGGGAATCGAATGGCGTTGATGATTTTTGATGTGGAATGTCCATCATGGTTAACCCAAATTTTTATAAGAGCTCCGCTCTCTTTATACTTTAGATTGAATTTTTTTATTTTTTAATAAGTAACAACGTATATTTGTGGTCTGCGCGCAAAATGTGACCTACAAGAAAAAAAAAATAAAAAGCGGAGCTCTCACGGAAAAGGCGAATGCCTTTTGCAAGTGAACAGTGCAACTGAGAACATTGCGTACCGGGCACCCACTTGTCTTTAGTTAAGATTGCCTACAAGCTTAACATATTGCTCATTGTTGTCAAAATATGTGGCTGCAATATATAAATAGAAGAAGTTTTTGCGGAATAATTGCAAATAATTGGAAAGAATTAAAAAGTTTTAAAATTTAAAAATTTAATTATTCCCGCAATGGATTCTTCTTAAAATTCAGAATCAATTGGAATTTTTAAAATTTAGAATTATTTTAATCCATGACTTAGACTTTGAATATTAAAATATCAATTTCTTTCATAACAAATGCCTCAAACACATCTTTAATACCCCCCAAAAACAAAAGAAAACTTAATTAACAAAAATTGTCGTGACTAAATCTGCATTGTACATATCGTCCTAATTAAATGAGATAGAAGAATAGTTTCTTTTTTTGCGATATGAAAGACAATCAGAATGTAATTTTCTTACTTTAGCACTGGCTTAAGGGCTTCTTCTTTTTTCCTCTCTCTCTCTCTCTCTCTTTCTCTCTCATCCGCATTCATAATGCATTGCTTCACTCGTATGTGATTATGTGTTTATTTGTAATTATTGTTGTTAGTCTCTCCCTTTTACACGAAAAAGCTCCAACACATTTAACAACTAATATTACTGAGATGGTATTAACAAAACGAGATTTTTGGTCTCATATATGTATTTTTTTTTTGCCCCAACTAGCAACACGCAAAAAGAATTTTATTTCTCAACACGCTCGTTATCAATTTGATGAAATAAGAAGAAAATAAATTCACTCGACGATGCTGCTTTCTCGCTTGAAGGGAAATAGAGCCAGAGTCATGGAACTTTCATTCACTCTCTTTGGCTTGAGATTAAGATTTTATCGCGATACTAATGTTAATAGAGAAATTTTAAGAAGGCGATAAAAACGAGGAAAAGATGAAAAACGCAAAAATAAAATTACGCAATTTTTGTGCGCTTTCAAGTGATTTAGGTTTCATGATTATACGTACTTTACATAGCTATAGAGAAAGAAATGTCTGATATCAGTATTTGATGCAAGGGATTTAAATTTTTATTTAATTTCTTAAGTTACCTTTTAGGTGTTGAGTATTTTAAAATTTTGTAGTTTTCTAAAATTTATTATTTTGGAAAAAACTTAAAAATTGCGTGAATGTTTTTCCCTTGATGATATCTTTAAGGCATCCAATTCCATTCTTTTCTCAATTTTTTTTTTCATGTATAAAATTTTTCAAAGCAGCTCTCTGCACTTTAATATTCATAAATAACTTCGTAAATAAGTCTCGTTTTATGAACGTCACAATGTCATTAATGAAATTGAATATTTGCTGTCATAACTTCAAATTTTTTCGTCTTAAGCAAATATGTAAAATTTTTGATGTTCATATTCAGTCATACATACATTGTTTGTGAAAAATTCAATATTGAATTTTCTGAGAAAAAATCTAAATTTCTCTCCGCACAGTAACAATGATAAAAATATATTTTGTGCAATATTGCCAAGTAATTTATTCCGGAGAAGATGTGCTGACATATTTGGATAATGGCTTGCAATTTTTCTCTCATCTCTTTCGTCACATGCAAATTAATCCACTCCAATATTGTCATGTTGACTTTAAATTGAGTTGCGAAAGATAAAAAAGAAAATAATATGTGTGAAAGGTTTCAATCAATTTAAAGATAATGAGACTTGATGATGTTGCGGTGTGTCAGAGAGACGGACATTTATCAGAGATAATTACGAGAAGTATTTAATCTTTTGTGGGTTTTAAAGTAATTTTTAAGTGGGTAATTTAAAATAATTGCACTTAATTTTAAAATAAATATAAAAAAATTCGAAATTTTTTTTTTTTTTTTTTTTTTCCCTTTTTTCTCCCCCCTCTCCCCCCCTTTTTTTTTCCAAAAAAAATTTTTTTAATTTATTTTTTTTTATTTTTTATTTTTTTTTTTTTTAATTTTTTTTTTAATAAATTTTTTTATTTTTTTTTTTTAATTTTTTTTTTTATTTTTTTTTTTTTTTTTTTTTTTTTTTTTTTTTTTTTTTTTTTTTTTTTTTTTTTCTTATTAAAAACTAAAAATAATTATATTCCTTACACCCCCCCTATTCTCGAATTATAAATTCCATACACTTAATATAAAACAATAAAAAATAAAACATTCCATACACATTAATGCGAATCTACATTGAATTTGTGTACATTAAAAATTTCATAAAGATATTTAAAAAGCGACTATAAAAAAAATTTCTCTTGGCCGAGAATAATAAAAGAGATTGTGACACAATAAAATATTCAAAATTACTTTCAATTCATTTGATGTCCAATTGTGGGCGCAAGTTAGCGTTAAAAAACCAATAAAACTGGTAATATTGACACATTGAAAAATTGAGTAAATAAATCATTTTGTTGTTAGTCATCTCGCGCGATATGAATGTGGGCAGACAACGACTCAGTGCGAGGAATGAAAAAAATTAATAAACTAATAAAGTGAAACACTTCCTCGTCTTCTTACTTTTTTTGCATCATCCCATAAAAGAAGTCATTAACTTAATGAGAAATACGTTCGCTCTTAAAATGTGAGAGTCGTTTTTCATTTCACTCATTCGTGTCTCGTCTTCATGTTTTTTGTTTGCTTTTCAAAAAAATCCCAGTGAGTTACACAGTTTTACACTTTCTTTAATTTCCCTTCTCCTAAGAATTTTAAGGATGTAGCAAAAATTAAATTACAAGATCGAGGAGCTAAACTTTTTTTGTGTTCTTAAAAACTTGAATTTTGAAAGTTTATATATGTAAATTTAAAGATTTAGTCTGAAGATTTAGTAAATCAACTAAAAGTCCTCCTTATAGAGTGCAAATAACTTAAAATGCATTTATTTAAAAAAGAATTCACAATTTTTGTCTCTCTAATTAAGCGCACAGCAGCGAGCGTATGTGAGTCGGTTCAGTGAAAAAAGACAATAAGAATAAATAGGATAAAAATCCTTAATTTACATGCGAGACTGAACACGGAGCTTCATGTAACCCCTTTTAAGTGCAAATCATTAATTATTTTTTTCTCCACATAGCAACTTGAACAACTCGTCGTACATAGCTCGAGGTAGAATGTAAAATATTTTTGAGGAGAAAAATTTAAATAAACAAGTGCTGCATCGTATGAAAGGTGCAATTTTTCAGTGATAATTACACTTTAGCGAATATACATCAAGTAAAATTTTTGTGCTTCTTATCTCATGTGGATCTTGCATTTAATGCGCAAAAGTTGATTTAATACTAGAAAATAAACATAGATAGATGAGAAAGAGGTTGCACTCTGGAGTTACCAGGAGGACGCGCCCGTTTTTGATTCTTTTTCCATAGCTCGAAAGCCAGGTTAAGGTTTAAAACGTAGCCATGCATAACTCCGAAGATTTCTCTTAAGAATAGAGTATAAATACCCCTTTTTCCCCCTCAACAGCAGGCGTCCCCTTGATTTAATACTAGAAAATAAAGAATGAAGTAATTCATGGTGGTTGTAAAAAGTTTAATTTTGGATTTTTTCAGCTTTTAATTTTTATTAAAAAACAAGGGTTGAAAGTTTTGACTTAGAGTTTTTTTGAAACATCAAAATTCAAATTTTAAACCTTTAAAAATTTAATTCAAGATTTTTTGTTGGTTGCAATCTTCACCACGCATCTTTTTATGACGACGGAAAACGTTTATCCGCTGATTTTATAAATCGCATGTAATGATGAATGTTGGTAAACATTGTATAGAAATTCAAATCGCATTCACCATCGACTTGCCTTGCATTGCTCACGAGACCGCGCAGATAAAATACTTCTTCGCCATTTATCAAATTCGAAAAGACGAGACCAGCTCCGGAGTCACCTTGGCACACGGCATCGCCGCCACCTACATTGCCCGCACAAAACTTATCGGGTGTCACGAATTGTTTGTAATTTTGCGGTGCTTCGCGTTTACATTGATTGTAACCGACTGTTGGAAGTTTTGCAATTTTAAGAACGTCACTTGGCGATGAACCAGCTTGAGTGAATCCCCAACCTGCTATTGATCCAATTAAACCAGGCTGTACTGTAGTGTCCTCTTCTAAAACACTTTCTTTGTCAACGCAAATCGGCACAATATGCTGACGAAATAAAATGTAATTGTCAACTACAACAATGATAAAGTCGGCAGAGAAAAATCCCATGTATCCATCATAACCCGGAACGGAAACAACTTCACTGACGTTAAAAAATTGAGGTGCAAAAGTTTCCACCATATTTAGATCTCGAAAATATTTTCCAACGGCAATTTTGAAAAGTTCGAGAGGTTCGAGAACTACAGTTTCGGTTATACTTGATGGTTGCTCTCTGTATAAAAACTACCTAAATTAATTTTTCCTAATTATTTTTGATGAAATAATTATCACACTTTTTTTCTTGAATCAAATTGTCGAGGTTAACGTAACAGCCAATTCTAGCTCAAGACAAGGAAGTAAATATTTTTGCTCCCTGATCAGGAAGCTCGAATTAGGATTCAGGTTTAAATATTTTCCGAAAACCGTTAATCTTTTAACTATGTACGTTTTTTCAAATCTATATGCTTGGGGGACATTTAAAAAAGTTGTTTACATTGATGTCCGCACATGAGTAATATGAATGTTATTGAAAATAAAGATTAAAAACTTCACTTATCTCTCTTTTCACACACATCTCACTTTTGCAACGGTATAAAACCACCCACCCGACGCAACTTTAACGATTTGAGGGTAAAAAAAGTGCGATAATTAGGGATAACTATTTAAAAAATTAACAAAATAATTAGGAAAAATAATAAAAAAATGTAGTATAAAACAGTGATGGGTTTTCCTGTAAAAACAGTGCGCTGCGCTTATTATTAATTTTTCGCTTATGATCGTTGCACCGCAAATCAAAATGTCGCGCTTATAAATTGCAGCCGCCCACGGAACTTCCGCAATATTTTTTGCTTTCTTTCCCCCGACCACGTAAGCCGTTGCTGACTGGGTTACTCGACCACATCGTGGCTTGCATCGGATTGCCACTTTATCCCATACGCCCGTTGACAGACAGGTGAGTTTCTGCGAAAGATATGACAATTCGCTCGGCATGTCATAGTATGATCCACAAGTGATATAAGCGACCGTCCCAACGATATGTTGCTGATTGCATGGTACATTTTTTTCATTCATTTCACAAATCGTTTTTATTGTACGGCCAGTTATATCAGCACCGCTACAAATTGCTAAAAATAAAAAATAATTTATTTATTTTAAAAAGTATTTAAATTTTTTACTTTGACATTCAGGAAATGCTGTCCATTTTCTTATCCACTTTGTGTTATTGCAACTGTTTGAATAATCGAATGTCAAGCTAACATTCATAGCTGTACCACCCTTGCACATCACTTCAATAAACTCTCCATCATTAACGTAAGCTCCGGGTGTGTATTCTTCTCCAAAAATATAGTTGATGTATCTGAATGCTAAATAATTAATGTCATGGCTATATTAACCCCATAAATGTCAAACCTGACATCGTTTCTCGTTGGCAGTCTGCATGATCCTGGTGGGATTTTTCCTGTGGCGTTTGCTCTCACCAAGTTAAAGTCTAAATGAGCGCCACAAAGCAATTCATCTTCGTCAGATCCGTCAGCACAATCTACAATTCCGTTGCATCGTGAAGTTCGTGATACGCAAGCACCGTAACGACATCGGAATCCTCGAGGACATGGCATTTTGAGACAAACTTCTTCTTCTTCGTCAGATCCGTCTGAGCAGTCAATGTTGCCGTCGCAAACAATTGCAGAATCAATGCATTCATTAGAGCGGCAACGATATTTGTCAATGCTTAATTAAAAATTTAAGTCAAAGATTAAAATAAAAACTTAAGATTAAAAAATTACTTACGCACATCCAACAAGTTCATTTTCTTCTTCTTCTTTGCAATTTGATAAAAGCTCATCGCTAGCATCTAGACAGTCTTTAAAGCCATTACAAACTTTAGGCTGATCTATGCATGCTCCATATGAGCATCTGAAGCTGTACCTAGGGCATCTAATTTTACTGCAAAGGTCTTCTGTTTCATCAGTTCTACTTGGACAATCAGCTTTGCCATCGCAAACTAATTCCTCGGATATGCATGACCCATCTGCTGTGCATGAAAACTCAAACGAGCCACATGCGGCGTGAGATGATTTGATGACTTAAATTGTAAATAAACAATGATTGAGAAAATATTTCAAGGTCGACGCTCATTGCTCTCAAAATATTTTTAAGTATTATCAGTAAATTGAAATAAAATTTGAAACATGGCTTTGATTAGGAATTTACTGATTTATTTTGAAATACTCACAAAATGTTTCAAAAATTATAAAGAATGATGTTATAGTTAAACACCAAGAAGGTTTCATAATTGATGCCGAAATTTTTTGAGGTAAAAACTTAATTTTTATGTGAAACCCGGCAGCCGACAAAATCAAACCTCCTTCATCAAATTTTAATTTAAGACTAATTTGTCCGTTTTCATCCGTCACAAGATTTTAATAAAATATGTAGAAGTCTTTCAGGCTTTAATATTTTATTACTCGCAAAGTTCATAAAGCTCACGAACATATGATAACTGAAATAACGAAGCTTTTTAGTATTTTTTCTTTCATTCTCATAACAAGACAACTTTCTTTATGTGCTGAACATTCAACATTTTTTATATCGTTTCCATAAACTCCAAGAGCAAGTGTTACAAATTGCATCCCTTACGTAAAGCCATGAGTGCATTACAAAGCAGATGAATTCAAATACATAAATTGTAAGACTTTATATATTTGTGTATTGTGTACTTGAAAAAAGTTGTCTTGAATTTAATTTTAAATTTTAAATGTTTTTTAGAAAACCTCTCTAAAAGTTATAAATAACTTTAAATTCTTTTAAAATTCGTTACACCCAAAACTTAAAGTTTTTAAGGTTTCAACTATTTTCATTATACGTTCATGTAATATTAAAAGATCTTCCTTTATGCTTATCTTCATCTTTATTTAAAACCATATGAAAAGTTGCATAAAAGAGACCTTCAGAGAGGAAATTTCAAATTTTTCTATCTCGAGAGTCATACAATGAATGTCTAAATATTTTTAAAACAATAAAATTTTATAAATTTTTAAATTAAATATTTTATTCTAAGTTTCTTAACTAAAATTGTCCATCGAGCCGTCATCGACCATTTGATAAAAGAAGACATAAAGATCCAAAAAGTAAGATTTTTCTGCCATTTTAAGCTAAAAAGCGGCAATTTATTGGCTATTACCGTAAAAAGGATCCACTTCCCTTTTTATGGACCTGCCATCCACGGCATATAAAATTCGAGTGGGATTTTAAAAATTCTCAATTTATTGCTTTGAGAAAAGGATTTTCGGTCTGCGAAGATGCATTAACCGAATTGAAAACTAGAAAATGCCTTATCAAAGCCGAAATTATCTTTATAAAAGATTTTTAGCGTAACCCACAAAGTGGTGTAACGCTTATATGCTCGTGATTCCGTCCGTCCGTCCGTCCGTCTGCACAAGCGAGATCTCGGTCCCTGGACCAGCTAGAGACTTCTAGTTTTCGCCAGATGGTAGCTCTTAGGGTCTATATGTGCAGGCACTGACTATTTTTTGAGTCATGACCTATGGTCGTGCCATGGACGTCCATTTTTCATACAAATTTTCTCTTATATGGCTTCATGGGTATCGTTGAACTTGTAATTTGACCAGTAATCGATTGGCATTGATTCGTAATTTGACCAGGAATCGATTGACATACATGATTTTTCGAGTCGTGACCATAGGTCGTGCCACAGACAGCCAAAATGTCCATTTTTCAGAACTATGGCTTCATGGGTATCGTTGAACTCGTGATTGGACCAGGAATCGATTGATATAGATGATTTCTGAGGAATGTCCATCATGGCCGGCCAGCAGTGCCACGGACAGCCAAAATGTCCATTTTTCAGAACTATGGCTTCATGTATCTCGTTGAACTCGTAATTGGACCAGGAATCGAATGGCATTGATGATTTTTTATGAATGTCCATTATGGACGGCCAGTAGTGCCACGGACAGCCATAATGTCCATTTTTCAGAACTAAAGCTTCATGTATCTCATTGAACTCCTCTTTTGATGCCGTGAAGGAAAATTTTGTCTACTAATTTTATTTTTAAAGCTATAACTGTTCAAATTAACCAAAGTGTCCGGATTGACTTAAACTCATTTTTTATGCGATTGATTTTTAAACACTGATCTGTTACGATGGGTTACGCGGCAACACCCACTGGTGGGTTTTGAAACATTTTTTTTATTTTCCTCCATTAAAGTCAGAGAGGATTTAATAACGTTGTTAATATCCTAGAATGGTCAATTTTGGTGATTTCTTATCAAATACAATGGAGTGTCTGTGAAGATTTACTGGATTTAAAGATGAATTATTACGTCACTCAGTTTTAAGGTTAAAACACAAAATGACTTTTTAAATTTTGTAAAGCTGATTTCACAACTGCAAAATAAACAAAATTATTTAGTTCCATCTACATGATGCAAGTTCAATAAGTTTTTTATTTTGCTTATCAAACTTTTTTGTGATTCTTCCTTAATATTCTTTAATTATAATTTGATTTAAGACTTCAAAAACAATATTAAGGAAAATTTAACCATAAATTTCATATTATTTTGGCATCAATGACTGGCGACTTTGTGACTCCACCGACCAGCAATAGAAAATTTTTTCATTGCACTGCATCACATCATTTTCGTGGGAAAGTTTTCGTTGCCAGAAACATGACTCTCGGTTATCATATCATACTGACTATACAATTGCTATCATGCTTACTGCCAAAACTACACTCGCGTTGAACTGATAAATGTTGCAGTGAAATATATCGCCGGAAGTTGCAGATTTTAAATCATAAAATAAAATCATACAAAACTGTTTTTGCAAAGACGAAACGATAAAATCGAATGTTTGTACACACAAAGAGTTGAAGGCATTCAAACAGAAAATAATAAATTATTCGATTATGCAGCAGATTGCTATCAGGTAAAAGTTGCGACAAGGGGCATTAATATCAACAATTTCATATTGAATGTACAGTCAATGATTAAAAGTTAACCGTTGGATTTAAAAAAGTTATCTCTGCTCTGATGGAAAAAACATTTCATAAAAAATTCAAAAATTTTATTTATTTTTAATATTTTAAAATATCACAAATCCTCTTTGACAGCCTACGCGTCACGCTCCAAATAATTTTTCAACTCATTTTTCATTTCAAAAAGAGGCAGAAGAAATTAATTATTTTTCTCACATGAACACGATAGCACGAGATAGGATATATCGGAGGCTTTATCATAATTTTGCAACATAAATCACTGCGCGAGTGTGGGAGAAATGGAACATTGTTAATGTCGAGGCCAAACAAGTGTATAAATCGTCAATCATCATTCATGTTCACGATATTGTTAAAATTTATGTTACAATTGTTCTCGCTTAACGGTGTGAGGAACGGTCGCGAATTAATTTTATCAAAAACCGCACGAGCTGTCGGAATGTGTAATTATTTGATCGTATCGATTGTTTTAATTTTAATCAGTTAACTGGTCTTGAAATGGAACTTTCGATGGTTTTTTGTAAATAATTTGAAATTCAATGCTTCTAAAAATTAATTTAAATCAGTCGTCACGTGGTTCATGTCGATAATTGAATACGAACTTTATTAACATCATTAATTAATTCTTAAGCAGCTAATTAAGTTTGAATTACTGTTACTCTTTTTGCTCTGTTACGTTAGAAAAAGTTATATTGGTTTTTGTTTGATTCAAGTTTACAAATTGTTAAATCTCAGTTAAAATTGTTAAACCTTTGTTGCTGTTAGGTGCGCCATTTGCCGTACTCGAAATAAATAAATAAATAATAATAATAATAATAATAATAATTTGCTTAAAAACACAACTCAATCAAGTTTTTACACATTTTATGAATTAAAATTAATAATTTTTCACTTATTTAAATGAAAACATCTAATTTTTGAGGAATAAAAAAAATGAAAATTTGTGTAGATTAATCTTAACAATTCAAACATTTAAAAAATTCATTCAAAAGTAAACCGGATACATTTAGGACATCGAAGCGCGTCGTTTTTAAAATTATTCCAAAATAATTATTGCTCAAACGGTTTCATTCTAAAATCCAAAAGTCAATTAGCTGAATTTAAATTTCAATCATAATATAAACAAATCCACTTTCGATCCGCACTTCTAAACTCATGAACTATTCACTCTTGAATAGTAATTATTTGAAATAAATTTGAATGAATTCACCTTGTTATTTAGTAATTTGTAAGTTTAGAATACTTTTTTTCGGGTATAAAATGCGGTTGATTTGACAGCATAAACTCATAAGTCGTTTGGTGTTCTGATTGAAAAGTAAGAAGTGAGAAAAATATAAAAGTAAAAACAAGTGAAAAAAGAGTTTAAAATTCCTTGACAATTTCAAGATTTTTTTGTCAAAACTCCTTTTAAATTCTTAAATAATCAAAAGTTATAAAAAAAATAATTTCCTTAAAAAATCTCAGGAAATGTCTGAAACTCGTAGAAATACACGTGTGATTTGTGAGGATCCGGATGATGAGATCGTCATTTCGGGAATCAGCGGAAGATTTCCGAATTCTGCTAACGTTGCTGAGTTTGCTCATAACCTTTATAATAAGGTTGACATGGTTGATGATGCAGGTGAGATAAAAAAGTGTTGACAATAAAGGCTGTGATAGGACTTGAATTTTTATTTAAGATTGATTTTTATAAAAATCAACAAAACTTTTCTTTTATCATTTAAAGAAACGCGCTGGAAGCACATCGACCCGGAAATCCCGAGACGCTTAGGCAAAACTGTCAACTTGGAAAAATTTGACGCTTCATTTTTTTCGGTTCACCATCGACAAGCTAACGCAATCGATCCTCAATGTCGCATGCTTCTTGAGCACGCTTATGAAGCTGTTCTGGATGCTGGCGTTAGTCCTAAAAGTCTCAGAGGAAGTAACACCAGTGTGGTTGTCGGTGTCTGTTTCGTGGAAAGTGAAACTTGTATCTACGAAAAATCCATCAAGGACGGTCTTGCGTTGACTGGAGGAGCTCGCGCTATGTTGGCTAATCGAATTTCATTTACGATGGATCTTCAAGGTCCTTCTTATCTGGTTGACACTGCGTGCTCATCGGGTTGTTATGCCATCTCAGCTGCATTCGATTCAATTCGTAATGGAGAATGCGACGCAGCGATTGTTGGTGGTGCAAACTTGCTTTTACATCCTAATTTAACTCTTCAATTCGCTCGACTCGGTGTCTTGGCGAAAGATGGATATTGTCTTCCACTCGACAAAGATGCAAGAGGTTACACCAGAGCTGAAGCTATTTCAGTTCTTTTTCTTCAAAGAAAACGCGACGCCAAAAGAGTTTATGCAAACTTGGTTTACACTAAACTCAACAATGATGGCTTTAAGAAGGAAGGAATTACTTATCCAAGTGGCGTCACTCAAATCAAGTTACTTGAGAGTTTCTATAGAGATTTGAAATTTGATCCTAGCCAAGTTGGTTACGTAGAGGGTCACAGTACCGGAACTAAAGTTGGTGATCCAGAAGAGTGCAACACCCTAGATACTGTTTACTGTAAAACCCGTAAAACTCCACTTTTAATTGGAGCTGTAAAATCGAACATGGGTCATCCTGAACCCGCTTCTGTTATTTGCTCAATAATTAAATCTTTGTTGATTTTTGAGAACAAAAAAATTCCACCAAATATTCATTTTGGTGGTCCACGTGCAGATTGTCCGGCAATTATCGAGGGAAGACTCAAAGTTATCGATGAAGTGACTGACTTTGATGGCAAATACATCGGCTGTAATTCATTTGGCTTTGGAGGTATGCAATCATGAATTTTTAATTTGCGTAGAAATTAACTTTAATTAATTCACAGGTGGAAACGGTCACGTTTTGCTTAGGGCAATTACTGATGGGAAGATCAATAATGGAATTCCAAACGATAACTTGCCAAGGCTTGTTACTTGGTCGGGTAGAACAGAAGAGGCAATTGATGCGATCATGAATGCAATCACTGAACATCCACTCGATGCTGAGTTCATTGGGTTGCTTCAAAACTCGCAAATCGATACAGTCTCAGGAAATACTTATCGAGGTTATGGAATTTTTGCTCAAAATGGTGACAGCAATGCAACTTGCATCAATAAAAGCAGTCAAAACTTTAGTACATCAAGACGACCAATCGTTTGGGTTTTCAGTGGCATGGGAAGTCAATATTGTACAATGGGAAGAGATTTAATGAAAATTCCAATTTTTGCTGACGCTATCGAAAAATGTCATGCTGTACTCGAACCTAAAGGAATTAATCTTAAGGATATCATTACTTCTGGAGATCCAAAGACATTTGATAACATTTTACATTCATTTGTTGGCATTAGCTCAATTCAAATCGGCTTAATAGATATTCTTAAGGCAATTAATTTGGTTCCTGACTTCATTGTTGGCCATTCTTTCGGTGAACTTGGATGCTCATATGCTGATGGTTGCAGCACTGCTGAAGAAACCATTTTATCATCATACTCACGTGGTATGGCGAGTATTGAGACCAAAACTATTTTTGGTTCAATGGCAGCAGTTGGATTGGGTTATAATGACCTAAAGAACAAACTTCCTGAAGATATTGTGATCGCCTGTCACAACAGCAGTGACTCGTGCACCATCTCAGGACCAGCTGAGAGTGTTTCCAAATTTGTTGCACAACTCAAAAGTGAAAATTATTTTGCAAAAGAAGTCGCTTGTTCGAACATTCCTTATCATTCACGTTACATTGCTGAAATGGGTCCGAATCTTCTTAGAAGACTCAATGAAATTTTGACTCACCCTAAAAAGAGATCTTCAAAATGGATCAGTTCGAGTGTTCCTGAGTCTAAGTGGGGTCTCATCGAGTCTCAATACTCAACTGCTCAATATCATACTGAAAATCTTCTTAATCCAGTGCTTTTTGAGGAAACATGCACGCATTTGCCAAAAGATGCTTTAACAATTGAAATCGCTCCTTATGGACTTTTGCAATCGATCTTAAAGAGAACTTTCCCAGACGGACAACATTTCAGTTTGACTCAAAAGAACAGTCCGGATAACTCGATTCACTTCTTAAACTCACTTGGAAAGTAAGAATACAAATTTTAAAGTCAATCTAATTTCTAAATTAAATTTTTATAGTCTGTTTAAAAATGGCGTTGACCTCAACCTTCTTAACCTCTATCCGGCTATTCAATGGCCTGTTTCACGTGCAACTCCTATGATTTCACCACTCATTAAATGGAATCATAAAGAAAATTATCAAGTTTTGAGATTTGATGAAAAAATCGAGACAGAAAGAATTCTTGATGTCAGCCTCCAGGATGCAGAATTTTCATTTATTATGGGTCATGAAATTGATCGTGAGGATATTAAATTTTTATTATTTAATTTGAATTTAATTTTCTTCTATCTGTTATTTTTTATTTTAAGGTCGCGTCCTTTTCCCAGCAACAGGATACATTCTACTCGTTTGGCAGGCTTTTGCCTTTCAACATCGATGTGTCATCGAAAAATTTGATGTTGAATTTGAAGATATAAAATTTTTGCGAGCAACACCACTAACTAAAGATCTAGTGGCGACTCTTAATGTGATTATCACCAGAGCTACTGGAAAATTTGACATCTTAGAAGGAACTAATTTGATTGTTACTGGAGTTGTTCGTATGGCTGATAAATACAAAATGATTGGTATAGAGGTTGAAGACAAGCCCGAACTTATCACACTTGAAACCAAAGATTTCTACAAAGAATTGAGATTGCGTGGGTATAACTATCAAGGTTTGTTCCGATCAGTTGTAAATGCACGTGCCGATGGACTTAAAGGAGAAGTTAAATGGCAAAATAATTGGGTTGCATTCCTCGACAATTTGTTGCAACTTCAAATTATAGCAAACGACACTCGTTCACTTTTCCTCCCAACTGCTCTTCGAAGACTTGTCATTAGACCCCAAGAATGCTTGCAAGCGTTTAAAGAAAATGAAATTGTTCGAGTTTCATGTTCATCACAATTAAATGCTTTAAGATGTACCGGAGTTGAGATGCGAGGATTGGCAGCAAATTCAGTTGGTCGAAGACCTCCACCAGGCGTTCCAGTTTTGGAGAGTTATCAATTTATTTCTCATCTTCCAACAGCTTTAATGAAGAAAGATGACATGGCGAGATTCTGCGTTCAGTTAGTTCTTGAGAATTATCCAGTTGCGAGAGTCAAAGCAGTTGAAGTTGATTCAAATGATGGAAGAGAACCACTTATCGAGTTTATTGGAAGTGCTGTTGGTGATTTGCCATTAGTTACATCAGATTTAACTTACATCACTCAAAGAGAGTTGGAACTTCCAAGCTCAATTAATATAATTAACACAGATATTTCGACATGTGGCAATGACATTACATTTATAATTAAATCAAATTGTCTTGAAAATGTCCAATACTTAGAAACAATTGAACCTCAATTCAATGAAAGTGGTTTCATAATTTCAAGGGAGTCAAAACAAAATCAGAAAACACAACTCGAGCAACTGCCGAGTGGATATCAAGTCGTTGCTGTGATTCCAATGGACGATGAAATCATCGCTTTAATTCAATATACGAAAAATACAATCAGCGAAAATGTTAAGATTGTAAATATTTCAATGGCTGACGAAACTTACTCATGGCTTGGTGAACTTCAAGAATATATTAAGGCTGGTGATCAAATTGTTGCCTATGCTGAAAAAGAAGAACTTTCCGGAATTATCGGTCTTGTAAATTGTATTCGTAAAGAACCAAATGGAATGAATCTTAAATGCTTCTTTATCGATGACACTAAAGCACCTCCATTTAGTCTCCAAAATCCTTTCTATAAAAATATTTACGATCAAGGTTTGGCAGTTAATGTTTATAGAAATGGCAAATGGGGAAGTTACAAGCATCTTCTTCTTACTATGGAAATTAAACCTGCAAGCTATGCTACTCAAATTGCTGCAAATTGTCTTCAACGGGGTGATTTATCATCGCTCACATGGATGCAAGGAATGATGCCATACCAAAAACCGTCAGGGAAAAAAATTGTTAATGTTCAATATTCGTCACTTAATTTCCGCGATGTCATGTTAGCTACAGGAAAATTGGCTATTGAAACATGCGGAAAGACAAGAATTGACCAGCAGTTGGTTTTAGGATTTGAGTACTCAGGAACGGAATTAAGTGGAAAGAGGGTAATGGGAATGGTTATTCGAGGTGCTCTCTCAACTCAAGTTGAAGTTGATGAGAATCTAATGTGGAATGTTCCAAGTGATTGGACATTAGAAGAGGCTGCAACAGTTCCAGTTGTGTACTTAACAGTCTATGTTTCATTCATGTTTATTGCTCAAATTGAAAGGGGAAAATCAGTTCTTATTCATGCTGGATCAGGTGGTGTTGGACTTGCTGCCATAAGAGTCGCCTTTGCTTATGGATTGGAAGTCTTTACAACTGTCAGTACAGAAGAGAAGAAAAATTATCTTCTTCAAGAATTTCCAGAGCTTAAAGCAGAAAATATTGGAAACTCCAGAGATTGTTCTTTTGAGGATATGGTGATGACAAGAACAAATGGAAATGGTGTTGACTATGTTTTAAATTCTCTTGCCGAAGATAAACTTGTTGCTTCTATCAAATGTCTCGGAAAAGGTGGAAAATTCTTGGAAATTGGAAAATACGATATGGTTAACGATAGTAAAATTGGACTTCATGATTTCCTCCGAGAGTTGTCTTTCCATGCCGTTTTGGTTGATAATTTGCTTATATCATGCGATGAAGATAAAAAGGTAAATTTATTTCAATTATTAATATTTGAATTTATAGTTCAAATTAATATTTTAGAAACTTCACAAATTCATGCAACAAGATATTGATCGAGGAATCATCAAACCACTCAAGAGTAACGTTTTTAAAGCTTCTGAAATTGAACAGGCTTTCCGTTTCTTGGCTAGTGCGAAGCACATGGGTAAAGTTATGTTGCAATTAAAGGAAAAAGAGACCGATACAGTGACTCTTCCATTGACTGTACTTCCACGAGTTTACTGTTATTCCGATCGATCATACGTGATTCCCGGTGGATTAGGAGGATTTGGATTAGAACTTGCCGATTGGCTGGTTATGCGTGGATGCAGAAATCTTGTATTGAGCTCTAGTAAAGGAATCACTAAATCTTATCAATCCTACAGAATTAGGTAAGAAGACTGGAATTTAAATTTTTTTGAAATTTAAATCTTAATTGAATTTTAGCATTTGGAAATCTTACGGAGTCACAGTTGTCGTCAACACTTCTGATATATCAACTAAAGCTGGATGTGAGGAACTCATTCAAGGTGCAATAAAACTAGGTCCAGTTGGAGGCATTTTCAATCTTGCTGTTCTTCTTCGTGATAGCATTTTAGAAAATCAAGATGCAACCAAATTTGTCGAGTCAATGAATCCAAAGGCACAAGCGACGAAATTCTTGGATGAAATTTCAAGAACTTTGTGTCCTCAACTTGAATATTTTGTGATCTTCTCAAGTGTTTCATGTGGTCGTGGCAATGCAGGTCAAAGTAATTATGGCATGGCAAATTCAGTTATGGAGAGAATTATTGAACAAAGATCTGAACTTGGATTGCCAGCTAAAGCGATACAGTGGGGTGCAATCGGTGAAGTTGGCTTAGTTGCCGACATGATGGAAGACAAACTTGATTTAGAGATTGGCGGAACATTGCAGCAACGCATTTCTTCATGTCTTGAAGAACTCGACACATTAATTTTATCAAAATATCCAGTCGTCGGTAGCATGGTCGTCGCAGAAAAACGTTACTCAGGAGGTTCATCTGGAAACATTATTGATACTATTATGAACGTAATGTCAATAAAAGATGTCAAATCCATCTCGTATGAAACAACACTCGCTGCTCTTGGCATGGACTCACTTATGACTGTTGAAATTCAACAGATTTTAGAACGCGAATATGGAATAACAATTCCAGCTCAAGAATTGCGATCAATGACAATTTCACAGCTTCAAAAGTGTGTCAATAGCAAATCATTGGAACCGGATGTTAAAGTCAAGCATGCAAACACAAACATTCCAAAGGGTGTCGCACTTCTCATGAGAAATTTAGGAGATGAAGAGCACTCAAAGCAGACAATTTTAAAACTCGAGAGTAAATCTGATAAAGGCACGAAAATTTTGATCATTCCCGGATTGGAGGGTATGGCTGGTAAGGCATGGTACAATGTTGCAAAGGAACTCAACTATCCAACCTTTATTTTACAAACTGGAGAGACCTGGTCGGTTAGAACGATGGATGAAATCTACAATAATGTCGTTGATGTAAGGAATGATTATTTACTTTTTTAAACTTTAAGGTTTTTTCTTCCAGGACGTTCTTCAACTATATAAAGATGAAAACAGCTTTATAATTATTGGATATTCTTTCGGTTCAATGTTGGCTTTAAAATTAACCTCAACTCTAGAAAAAGCCGACAAATTTGGCAAGGTTATTTTCATCGATGGAGCACCTAAATTCCTCAAAAAACTGACCATTGAACACCTCCCACAAAACTTTACTGAAGATGATGTGAGAAGCATTACTCTTATCAATACAATCTTTACTTGCTATCCAGACGATGACGGAAAAATTGTGAAAGCAGTTCTCGATGAGAAATCATGGGATGATCGCATTAAAAAGTTCATTGCATTGTATCCAGGTGAAAAACCATATAGTGAAGAATATGGTATTAAAATTCTCAACGCGCTGGTCAACAGAATCATGCTTACGTCAGCGATGACTCTGAAAGAATTCCCATCCATTCAAAATGCACCACTCACACTAATTCGCACAACTGAACCAACAATAACGGACATTGAAAAGGATTATGGACTTACCGATTACTTCTTGAACGTCATCGATGTCACTTACCTTGAGGGCAATCATGCAACAGTGCTCGATAATCCGAAATTAAGTGAGACAATCAACAATGTTTGGTAATGATTTAAAGCTTGAAGTTGATCATTTGATCATTTCGTTGGGATTAGAAAAAATAATTTATTTTCACTGGAAGTTGGAAAAAAATAAAGTTTAGTTAAAACAAGTAAACAACGTTTTTTATCATTTGAGGTAAGAAGAAAAAACAAATAGAAATATCCTTTTTAAATTCCAGTAAAATATTGGACAAAAACGTTAAAGACAAAATTTCTACATTTGTGGCTTTCAAGAATTAATTTATATCTAAACCGCAAAATTCTGCACCCCATTCAATTTTACTTTTAAAACAGCTTAACTCAAATCACACAATTGACTTGCAAATGAAGGATTCAGATGATGAAAATTGCGAAAGAGTATTAAGAGCATCCTCGCGTGGGTTTTATGTTCGATGTTTATTTTATTGCAGTGAAAATTGAAATTTCCATCAAAACATTGCCAACAGTCACCCTCGAAATATATTCCGGTTAAATCAAATCAATATTTTTCTACGCTTTTAAGAATTTTTGTTAACACATATTTTTATTATGCACACCCTCTCACATCGATTTCTATGCTTCTTCCACCCTTCGCTTTTATATTTCTTTATGATATCCCAAAAATTCATTTTTCTCTGCATGTAAACACACAAAAAGATATATTTGTCGGGAAAAAATTTCTATAGCACAAAATAATCGTATTTTATTAAATTTTTATGAAAAGATTTTCGATTTTCTTTTTTCTTTGGGAGCGACACAAGTCTAAGAAAAAGAAGTTCATAAATACTTAACACTATTTTCAACTTGTAAGAAGTTTTAAAAATTTGTATCAAAATGCGAATTTTCTAAAAAAATCATGACTTTATGCTCAGTTAATCTGCATTCCCTCAAACAAAGAGAACATTTTTATTGCATCATTTAAGCACATAGCAAACAATAAGAAGAAACCTCTCACTGCCGCATTAACTCTACTTTAAATCACCATTGTATACCATACATTATAACTTTCAGTAATGAAAAAAGGATTTAAATGAAAGTGCAAATATTCTCATTAATGAAAGAAGAAAATACGCAACACACCCTGGTAGAACATGAGTTCAAATTTGGGTGTTATTTGAGTTCGAATTGAATTCAAATGTTGAGTTCAAATCCAGTTCAGTTCAAATCGCGTGGTAAGCTTTTGTATGAAAACGGTTGAACTCGCCCATATACGTTTGAACTAAATTTGAACTCGATTTTCGATTTGAATTCAATTCGAACTGAAATTTGAACTCAAATTGAATTCAATTCGAACTGAAATTTGAACTCGAATTGCCCTCAAATATTCAAATTAAAAAAAATTTAGTTCAACTTTTGAATTCAATTTGAATTCAACTTTTGAACTGTTCCACTTTCCAAGTGTTCCTTTAGTTAATTTAACTAACTTTTTTTTTGCTCGCACTTATTCTTTTTTGCTGTGTGAAGAGAAATTGGAATTTTTATTAGTTTTGTACTTAAAAATTTTTCTTACTTTTTTGCTGCGCCCACTCGAACTCGAACTCAGGACTCCTGTTTGCTAAGCGCGCGCGTAACCACGAGACCACCGAGGAAACTTTATGTTAAAATCGCTTTTGGCTAAAAGCTATATTTAAACCATTCTTATTTTTTATATCAATTTGCCAACTATTTCTAATATTTTTTGTCCTTTGATTTAAATTTTAAAAAACAAAAATTTTCTTTAATTTATTTTTTTAAGAAAAAATATTTTTTCCTAATGTTTTTTGCAAGTTTACATTTGGATACATTAAAATTTTTAAAATTGAAGAAACTAAATATAAATCAACCATTTCTCATTAAAAGTGACAATTTAAACTATCAGCGATATCTTTGCTTATTTGAGCACAATATGATCCGGAATATAGTGTTGCGGACAAAAAAAATATAATAGATAATTTAAAAAGGAGAAAAATTGAATAATATTTTAATTAAGAATTAGGAAAATCAATATACCCCAATTTTAGTTCAAGTTTTAATTCAAATTGACTTCAAGTTTTAATTAAATTTAAATAAAATTTAATTCAAAATATTCCAATTTTATTCAAAACTTGAATTCAAATTGAGTTCAAGACTTAATTAAATTCGAGTTCAAGTTTTAACTAAAACTTTAATTTAGTTCAACTTAATTCAAATTCTTTTCAAATCTTGAACTCAGCCTTAGAGTCAACATAAATTTAGTCAACAATTAGTTCAAATTAAATCCAGTTCTAACTCAAATGTTGAACTAAAGTGGCTGAGTTCAACATTTGAGTTCGAATTGAATTCAATTCGAACTAATTTAGTTCATTTGAACTAAATAGTTCAATGTTTGAGCTCAATTTGAACTCATTGTTCTACCAGGGCAGTTTTATAATTTGTAAAAATCTTTAATAACTTTCATTAGAAAAATGGTGGAAAATTTTATTACTTTCGCATCTCTCAGTGGCATTTTGATGGTAGAATATTGTTTTTAGGTATGAAACATGTACATAAAGAAAATTTAATCAATAAAGGGATGGTAAATTTAAGCTTTTACTATCTTTAATTTTTTTTAATATTCTCCTCAAATTTTTCCAATTTATTACACCTTGAAAAAATTCCCTTTATCCCCCAATCTTAACTCATATATTGTTTTGTGTTGTTATAACTTGAACTGAATCAAGATTAGATTTTCTTTACTTGAGCTGTTGAGCAACATGAGAGTCGTAAACAATACCGGCGAGAGACTGAAGAAACAGCTGTCAAAAGAGATAAAGTTGAGGAGTGCTGAGGCTTGGAGGAAAGTTAAGAAGAGATTACTTTCTGTATCTTTCTTTCTCCCTATACATTTAAATAAAAATAATAATATGAAAGATAAAAAATAATGACTCTGCCACAGATGTGTGAATGAGTATTTATTTCCCTTTGATTCTTAAAGAAAATTGAATTTTTTCACTTATTTAGCTAGGTGCATAAAAGTTACTTTAATAAAAAATAAATAATCTGAGTATTTCAAGAAGAGTATTAAAAATTAAATCTGACTCCACAATTAATCCTAATTAAACACTTTTCATCTTGCGCCCCTTGTTGTGCCCCAAATCCACTTGAAATTTTGATTATCAATTATTTTGCACCCAAACCCAAATTTTTTTCTTTAATCCACATGTCTGTTTTTATCGAGCTTCATTGAATTTGATTGGAACAGTTGAATTACTTCAACTTCACTTCAAAAAAGGTCACGTTTATGACACACACAAAAATAATTATCTTATCAATCCGCAATCTCTTTCCTATACGTGCAGCAACGTTTACAATAAATTGGTGATAAGGTGTTATCAAAGAAAAACCATTTAGAACAACCGTATAGAAACAAAAATATAGCAAGTCAGTATGTTATTGGTTTTTGGTTTAATTGGTCGACTCTCTATGACGATCTCAAAATGTTCATTTTTTGTAAAGCATACAGAAAACAACTATTTGCGTCGATTCCTGGTAAAATTAGCTTTAACATTTGAATTTCTTAATGTATTTTAAAAATTTCTTTCGTCAGCTTATCTGATATCAATATGTGGTGGAATGCATTTAGCTTATGGAATTTACAATTTGACTCTCGGACTAGAACTTTGGATGGTAGAATTTGACACACTCACCATTTCCATTGTGCCTATTTCATTTCACATCATGACAATCATTGGAAGCTTTATTGGTGCTTTCATGTATGACAAAATTCACATCTCTAGAATTCATGTGAGTGATTTTTTTAACAACAAACTTTAAGGAACAATAAGATTTAATATTTTTTTAAATCTGGAATTGTATTTAAATAAGTATTTTTAATCAATATTTAAATTTAAAAACTTTTGAATCATCTTCTAAATTTTTAAAAAAAATTATTGAGAATCATTTTTTTACCACTGCACTGGTAATTTTCTTTATTTCAATATTTTGTGCAACAACTATTTTTTAGCTAAAAATATATTAAAATAAAAAAAATTCTTTTACAGTTTTCCGTCGCAATTGAAATGTTTCTAGCCTCGATAATTTTCATGTCACTTCCAACCAACTATTTTGGTGTTTTTGGTACACGTCTTCTGGCGGGATTTGGATTCGGATGTTCCTACCTAACTTCTCTCATGTACATATCAGAAATCTCATCACCAGCTATTAGGGTTCAAAATTTATTCCTAATTCACTTTTCAATTACTTTCGGAATGTTATTGCATGCGTGCTTTACAGCGAGTGGAATTTTCCTGTTGACTGGATCTATCAGCATTGTTCTCGTTGCTATATCAGTTGCAGTTGGATACTTTTGGATGCTTCCATCGCCACATTATATGATGCAAAATCACTCAAGGGACATAATTGAGAGAATTCTCTATTTTTCAAATGAAAAAACTGTGACAGACAAAATGCACTTGGAAGCTGACATCGACTATAACCATGTACTTAAAGAGAACAAAAGAAGATTCAATTTTTTTAGTTATCACAACACAAATGCATTGCTCATAGTCATTTTCGTCAAAATCGGATATCTTTCAACTTTTAACATCGTTCACAATTTTTTACGTTCACTCTTCATGCGGACATTTCTTCTTGAATTCACAGAACCGATATCATTGGCGTCAAGATTACTTGGCGCATTTTTTGGCTTCTTCATACTTGATCGAATTCCCAAGAAGTGGCACTTCGCCATTCCTCTCTTCAGTATCGCTGCCATTCTCATCGCATTTGGAAGTCTTCTGACTCTCGAGCTTGTAAATTATATTTGGACGCCACTCGCATTTTTCATTCCCCTTGAATTTCTCATTGGCATCGGTGTCGGTGGCATGAGTGAGATTTTAAAAGCGGAAATTTTTCCCTTCCGTGAACGTAAGGCTTTGATAGCTTTTAGCTATTTTGTCGAGGAAATTGTTCACATTCTCTCGATCATCATTCATTACGGTTATGTCTTCACACTCGGCAGCAATCCATCATTGTGGCCATTTATTTTTGCGCCATTTGCCATCGTTAGTGGAATTTTTGTCATTCTAACGCTAAAAGACTCACGAAAGGAATCGCTTAAGAACGTCTCGATGGTATATTCAGAAAAGACAGTTGTGGTTACACCAACCAGTTGAGATTAATCGATTCAGTTGTGGAGGAAAATGATTATGGAACAAAAATGCAAATTGCTGCTAAACACCTGCTGATGATTATGGCAAGAAAGTTTTTAATTAAAATCTGTTGGTGATGAGCAACTTTTTTGTAGTATTTTTAATTTTTTTATTTAATTAGATTTAAATATTATTAAAATGAAAATAATTGTCTATAAAATTGTTAGATATAATCTAAAAGTATTCAACCATTGGTTTAAAATTTCTTAAACATTCTGCATTGTTACAACCGTTGCAACTTTTCCTCTAAAACTCATCATTTTATTCCGCCATCAGTCGGTTTTTTATGGTATTATTCAAGCGATTTTAAATGCTTTACTTAAACAACTCTTAGGGCACTCGAGTAAAAATGTTTTTTTAGTACAGTAAACTTCATCGTTATCTACACTTGCACTTGAATGGACTGGACAGGACATTATTCTGACCATAATAATTTTCCGTTCTTCTTTCAATGCACTTTAAGGATAACTGCATTATTGATGACGGAAAATAGCTTTAAGGCATTGTGGAATGTTGAGCGTTTGAAATAGAAATTTCTACAGTGAAAATTCTTGAGCATTGGAAGTCAAGCGGACTTTACTTAAGCATAGATTTAAATTTAAATTCTGTTTAAATGCACTTTAAATCACATTTGTTTATATTTTTAAAATTTTAAAACATTAAAAATTTAAAGAGAATTTTCTCCAACTTAAAGTGTTTGAATCACTATGACAATATTTTTTGTCATTATCGGATTGTTACACATTTTCTAACATTGAAGGGTTGTCTATTGAAGCAAAAGAATGGAGTGCTTGGACATTTGGAAAAATAACAATTTATTATATATATATATATAATAAATATATAAGAGAAGAAAGAAAATGATCGGATAAAATTGAGAAAGTCAATTTGTTCCGTGACAGTTCAATTTATCGAGATTTTTATCAAAAGAGGAAACCAAGAATTTTTAAGCAACCCCTTTTTAATGATATGACGAGACACTATGGGGAATTTTCATTTTTCTTCCTTTTAATAAAAATTGCAATTTAAAGTGTTGCACATGAAGAAGAATGAATAAATTGGGAAAAGAGGAAATTGTTGTTTTGAAATTGTGTTATCTCTGAAATTTAAATTTTTTCATGTAATCTCCCTTCGTTCCTTAAAACTTTTTAGAGTTCATTGGATCATCAGATTTTATCAACTTTCTGCTAACATCAATCCTCCTGAACTTTAATGCTGTCCTCCCTACTTTTTACACAATAAACTTTCTCATGTAATTCGCCAATCCTTTGTTGATGAGAGGGGAGGCAGAAAGCAATGGGTTGAATAAGGATAAACATAAAGTTTTATTTTCTTTTTGTCTTTCTACCCGTCAGTGAATGTTTTATTTGAATTTTAAATTTTTTTAAGGGAAAGGAAAAATTTACAGTTTTCACAATGAAAAATAAAAAGAGGAAAAAAATTATTTGTTTGTTAAAAAAAACCTTTTTGGGTCCGCATTGACTTTTCTTTCATTGAATCAAGGATAAAAGCTTTTCAAATAAAAAATCATTCGCTAAAGAGAATTATTTTTCATCAAATTTTGTTTCCTCGTTTTCACTCGCTGGAAAATTTTATTAAATCTTTTGCGTGTATTTATTGATTTTTTTTCTCGAATATCGCGAGAACTTTAGTCGGAGAGAAGCGAGACAGAAGTTGACTATTCTCGTCAATTAAATGTTGATGATGGTGTGAGGATTTATTAAAACTAGTGTTGGCTATTTTGTATTGGCGGATACGAGGATACATTCAAAACAAATTAACTTTTAAAAAATTTTGTTTTCGTGTTAAAATTACTTTACGACATGGACGAAAAAAGAGACACCATTCAAATTTCCCTCAAAAATATTTCCTGGATTCGAAAATCACTTCCAGGAATGCTGTAAAATGTCATTCAGGATTAAAATTAAACCTTTTTGTATTAGCTATTACTCCGCAAAGTTTCAAATTTTTATCTCTAATCATTCAAGAGATACGAATACTTTTTTGAAATCACAGCCAAAAAAGTGTCGAAAAAAAGGGTAAGTGACGCAGTTAATAAAATTAATTTTCTCAGCATCTACTAAGTATTTCTTGGCAAGGGAGGTCTTAAACGACGCGTCTTGGAAAGTGCTAACGAAAATTAACTAAATTTTTAATATTTAATCCACAAAATTTAAATTTTTTATTTCGTCCATGTCGTTTTTAAAAATCAATCAGTTTCTCATTACCACGCAGTTATCAAGCACTGCACTGTTAAAAGAAATTATGGAAGAATTTATGATAAAAATGACATTTTTTTTTCAATTTAATGAAGTTTACTGAAATTTTGATATATCTTACTTGGCCTTTGAATATCTGGCCATAATAATTTGAAAATCAATGATTTTTCATGAAATTTTAAAAAAATATTCTTATTGTTTTTGTTATGTATCCGCGGAGGTGCCAATTATTTTGAAATGATCTTTATGATTTTTTTTTGTTTCACTTCAGTAGATTGATCATAGCCTAGGTTTCTCTTTTACTTCCTTTAACTATTCTCCCACTCTGGACATATGATGTTCGCGGGTGCTCACGGGTCATGTGACTTGTTACGAAAGTAACTTGTCATGAACTCCTCAAAATGTTATTAATCTCTGATTGTATGACCCTGGTTATGCGAATCTTGATTCTGACAGCTTGTTGAGTTCCAAGTGAAAATGTTTATTTAACGTTTAAAAGGAGAAGTCTAATATTACTCGACATAGTCGCATCCAGACGTAGGAGTTGCCTCTTGAATGACTTTAGAGGTTGGATAGGGTAAGTAATAAAACTTTTAAATTACTTCATATCATCGCTTTATATTTTGTATGTTTTTGAAATGCATGTCAGAGTTAATTTAAATAAAAAAATGTTTCAAAACCCACACGTGGGTGTTGCCGTGTAACCCACTTGTAACAGATCAGTATTGGCTTCCCCTTCTGGCCTCCCCTTTTGGCTTCCCAAAAATGGCTTCCCAAAATGGCTTCGCAAAATGGCTTCCCACTGTGTTTCCACTGTGTTTCATTTTCCATTGTGTTTCATTTTCCACTTTGTTCCATTATCCATTGTGTTCCATTTTCCATTGTGTTCCATTTTCCATTGTGTTTCATTTTCCATTGTGTTTCATTTTCCATTGTGTTCCATTTTCCATTGTGTTCCATTTTCCATTGCGTTCCATTTTCAGATCCATGCCAATCGATTCTTGGTCAAATTACGAGTTCAATGAGGTACATGAAGCCATACTTCTAAAAAATGTTTCAAAACCCACACGTGGGTGTTGCCGCGTAACCCACTTGTAACAGATCAGTATTGAAAATGTAACATGGTTAAGTCCTATTAAGAAGCCAAAAGAGAAGCCTAATGGAAAATATTTTTTGGAAAGCTGAAAGGGAAGCATAAGGAAATATTTTTTTTTGGGAAAGTTATTTGCCACTATGTTCCATTTTCCACTGTTTTCCATTATGTTTTGTTTTCCAATGTGTATCATTATTTCTATTTGGCTCAATTGTTACATTTCCCATTGTGTTTCATTTTCCACCATGTTCCATTTTCCATTGTGTTCCATTTTCCATTGTGTTCCATTTTCCATCATGTTCCATTTTCCACCATGTTTCATTTTCCACAGTGTTCCATTTTCCACTATGTTCCATTTTCCACTGTATTCCACTTTCCACTGTGTTTCATTTTCCACAGTGTTCCATTTTCCACCATGTTTCATTTTCCCCTGTGTTCCATTTTCTACTGTGTTCCACTTTCCACTGTGTTTCATTTTCCACAATGTTCCATTTCCACAGTGTTCCATTTTCAGATCCATGCAAATCGATTTCTGGTCCAATCCCGAGTTCAACGATACCCATGAAGCCATATAAGATAAAATTTGTATGAAAAATGGACATTATGGCGGTCCATGGCACGACCTGTGGTCATGACCCAAAAAATTCCTAAAATGGGCTAATATAGACCCCAAGACCTATCATCTGGCGAAAACCCGAAGTCTCTAGCTGGTCCAGGGGCCGAGATCTCACTGGAACAGACAGACAGACGGAATCACGAGCATATAAGCGTTACCACACCTTGTGTGGGTTACGCTAAAAATGGACATTAGTGGCATTCCTTGGACACTCCTGGCCGGCCGTGACGGTCATTCTTCAAAAATCATCAATGCTAATCAATTCCTGATGCAATTACGAGTTCAACGAGGTACATGAAGCCATACTTTTAAAAAATGGACATTAGTGGCATTCCTTGGACACTCCTGGCCGGCCGTGACGGTCATTCTTCAAAAATCATCAATGCTAATCAATTCCTGATGCAATTACGAGTTCAACGAGGTACATGAAGCCATACTTTTAAAAAATGGAAATTAGGGGCACTACTGGCCGGCCGTGATGGACATTGGTGGCACTCTTGGATGGCCATGATAGACATTCCTCAAGTATCATCAATGCCTTTCGATTCCTGATACAAATACGAGTTCAACGACATACATGAAGCCATATAAAAGGAAATTTGTATGAAAAATGGCATTTAGGGCTGTCCATGGCACGACCTGTGGTCATGACCCTCATAATTCCTAAAATGGCCGAATCTAAATTCATAGACCTACCATTTGGCGAAAACTAGAAGTCTCTAGCTATCTCAGGAGCCGAGATCTCGATGGAACAGACGGACAGACAGACAGACGGACGGAAATAGGCGCATATAAGTGTTACACCACTTCGTGGGTTACACTAAAAAGCCTCGCGCCTAAACATGTGACTGACGAGCGAGTACGCTTCAAATGTAAATTAACTTGAGTGGAAAGTTCAAAGCTTTGCTGCGTCATAAATTAATTTTATTAAATGCACAGCACACAACCAATATCAACTCAAAAAAACATTTTCCTCAGAGATTTTTCGCCACATGGAAAATGTGCAACAGCCACGAGGATGACAAAAATTTCAGAGCGAGGTAAAAGCGCATAATTAATTTGTATGCTCGATAATGCATCTCTCGCTCGTCACCGTCGTTGTCATGCTAGTCGCTCATTGTTTGCATCCAACATACAATTCAAAATTTATCATCAGTGAGTGCGAGAGAGCCGAATTGCGGCAATTTATCTAAATATGTACAATTGCATATTTAGAGCTTGGAAAACATGATTGCCGGACACTTTATCATTAGAAAATCCTCGAAAACCTGTGCAAACATTTTTGGAAATTTTCATTCGATTACTTTCTCACACGCATTGCATGGAGTGATGATAAAAGTGATTATGCAAACATGTGAGCAGCAACAGCAGTGTCATTTTCTGATGAACCTTTGATGTATTTATTCATGAAAAATAGAAGAATATTTTTTATCTTTGTCAATTTGAGGAATACTAGAATAGAATAAAAATTTTTAAATAAAGTTAAAAGGAATTTAAGTTTTGATAATCAGATTTTTCATAAACTCTTTTTATTTTAAACACTCAAAGACTATCGAATGATGTCAGAACTTCAGATTTGAATTACACCATTTTCCTACATACCATCATATCATTTGAAAATAGCTCAACCACATTCCAGATTTGGGCCACAAAAAATTATTTAAAATTAATTCTATCGATCATCACCCAAAAAATGAAATTTCCAATTTAAATCCTCTGCAGTAAACTTAATAAAATCGCAGCCATTAAAGCGAAAAACGAGAGCTTTTGCATGCAAAAATAATTTTCAGTTGCGGTTGCTGGTTGAATTATTGAGTTTATGTGGAACGTATAACGAGCTAAAATCCTGTGTTGTTATTTTCATACAGTAATCAAAGTTTACCCGCGTTTACAACCATTGAAAGCGTAGTAACGAACGATGCGAACGAGATATGCTTGCATGATTAATTGATCGAATTTATTATTTAAACACTTTTCGAATTCAACGTGGGAAAATCGTTCCCACAGAACATTTTCAGTGTCAAATTTATATCAATTTGATATCAATTTTTGATAGCAAATTTTTTGGGCAATTTCGTCGATATTTGGTCAAATTTTGCTATTAAATTTAACATGGATTTGATAGCAAATTTTGACATTAAATTTATATCAATTTAATAGCAAATTTTGATATGATTTTTTTTCTAAAAAAATTTTTGTGTCAAATTTTGCTATCAATTTAATGTAAATTTGACGTCAAATTTCATTTTCCACTTTTGTGGAACACTTAATTTAATTAATTTTTTTTGCTATATCAGGTCAACACTTGGTTGTTTTTTGCTCTGTAATGATAAAGGAATATTTTTTAGAAACTCAAACTTATTTTTGCTTACCCGCCGTTGCTAGGATTCGAACCGCTGTCTTCAAGAAGATGAATTTGTTAACACTCGCGCGCGTAAACATTGCGCTACCAAGCCTTTATTAAATTTAATTTCACAATGGCTAAAGACTTATATAAGAAATCAAAAGTTTTTGTGAAAATTTAAGCAGATACTTATTAATTTCTTGATAATATCTTTTAGCTTTCAAAAAATAACATCCTCATTCTTATTATTTTGAACCAAACTTTATTTTTTTTCTCAGGTTTGTTAAAGATATTTAAATTTTGAAGAAATAATTATCTTTAGAATTTTATGAAAGGAACTAAAAATTTAAACTGAAATTTAAATTGTTTATTAAACTTTATGTTATTTTCGATGCTTATTTTAGGAACTTTTGAAAAAATGTTTCAAAACCCACACGTGGGTGTTGCCGTGTAACCCACTTGTAACAGATCAGTATTGGCTTCCCCTTCTGGCCTCCCCTTTTGGCTTCCCAAAAATGGCTTCCCAAAATGGCTTCGCAAAATGGCTTCCCACTGTGTTTCCACTGTGTTTCATTTTCCATTGTGTTTCATTTTCCACTTTGTTCCATTATCCATTGTGTTCCATTTTCCATTGTGTTCCATTTTCCATTGTGTTTCATTTTCCATTGTGTTTCATTTTCCATTGTGTTCCATTTTCCATTGTGTTCCATTTTCCATTGCGTTCCATTTTCAGATCCATGCCAATCGATTCTTGGTCAAATTACGAGTTCAATGAGGTACATGAAGCCATACTTCTAAAAAATGGACATTAGTGGCATTCTTTGGACACTCCTGGCCGGCCGTGACGGTCATTCTTCAAAAATCATCAATGCTAATCAATTCCTGATGCAATTACGAGTTCAACGAGGTACATGAAGCCATACTTTTAAAAAATGGACATTAGTGGCATTCCTTGGACACTCCTGGCCGGCCGTGACGGTCATTCTTCAAAAATCATCAATGCTAATCAATTCCTGATGCAATTACGAGTTCAACGAGGTACATGAAGCCATACTTTTAAAAAATGGAAATTAGGGGCACTACTGGCCGGCCGTGATGGACATTGGTGGCACTCTTGGATGGCCATGATAGACATTCCTCAAGTATCATCAATGCCTTTCGATTCCTGATACAAATACGAGTTCAACGACATACATGAAGCCATATAAAAGGAAATTTGTATGAAAAATGGCATTTAGGGCTGTCCATGGCACGACCTGTGGTCATGACCCTCATAATTCCTAAAATGGCCGAATCTAAATTCATAGACCTACCATTTGGCGAAAACTAGAAGTCTCTAGCTATCTCAGGAGCCGAGATCTCGATGGAACAGACGGACAGACAGACAGACGGACGGAAATAGGCGCATATAAGTGTTACACCACTTCGTGGGTTACACTAAAAATTATCAGAAAATTAAAGAAAGCGACTTAAGCAAACTTTATTTTTTTTTCTCAGGTTTGTTAAAGATATTTAAATTTTGAAGAAATAATTATCTTTAGAATTTTATGAAAGGAACTAAAAATTTAAACTGAAATTTAAATTGTTTATTAAACTTTATGTTATTTTCGATGCTTATTTTAGGAACTTTTGAAAAAATTATCAGAAAATTAAAGAAAGCGACTTAAGCAAAAACGGAAACTGTTCAAAAAACTTTCAATAAAGAGCTTAGATAACAGAAAAATTTTCAGATTAAAAATTTGATTGAATGAAGAAATTTACATCTTTTTGTGTTTACAAAGAGTGAAATATATTTTTTCTAAAAATTAAGTTGATTCAACATTTGAAAGGAAATTTTGTTGCACCGTTTTTTCCCAAATGCTTGATAATAAACTTTGAACCTTGATGTAATATTTTTTTTAAATTTTTGCAACACAACTTTGCATTGAATTTAAAAATAATATATTATATCAAATTGACATCAAATTAATGTAAAAATTTGATATTAAACTTCTGGTCAAATTATTTTATATTAAATTGACATCAATTTAATATAAAAAATTTCTATTTAATTTGTGGTCAAAAAATTTAATATTAAA
This sequence comes from Tanytarsus gracilentus, assembly GCA_038502055.1. Taxonomy (NCBI): domain Eukaryota; kingdom Metazoa; phylum Arthropoda; class Insecta; order Diptera; family Chironomidae; genus Tanytarsus; species Tanytarsus gracilentus. Next base: position 392,735 of record JAXRKN010000045.1, on the reverse strand, counting down.
TTGATATCAAATTAATGTAGAAATTTAATAAAAAATTTTTGGTCAAAAAATTTAATATAAAATTGATATCAAATTAATGTAAAAATTTAATATAAATTTTTTGGTAAAAAAAATTTATATTAAATTGATATCAAATTAATGTAAAAATTTAATAAAAAATTGTTGGTCAAAAAATTTAATATACAATTGATATCAAATTAATGTAAAAATTTAATAAAAAATTTTTGGTCAAAAAATTTAATATAAAATTGATATCAAATTAATGTAAAAATTTAATGTAAAAATTTGATATTGAAATTTTGGTCAAAAAATTTAATATCAAATTTATATCAAATTTGATATTCAAAAAACATTAATTTAATATCAAATAAAATATTTTTTTACTTGCTATTAAATTGACATCAAATTTGACATTAAATTTTTTTTGTTGATATCAAATTCATGTAAATTTAATATCAATTTGATGTCAAAAAATTTTTTTGACAAGGATTTAACGTCAAATTGATATCACTTCAACCAAAAATTGTTCTATGGGTTAGCAGTTTGAATCAAAAATTTTCCAGCTAAAAATTACGTTGTATCAGGTGTTGATGCAGATCATTTTAAATTTTCAGAGCAACGAAGACGACAAAAATCTTAAATTGATATTCAATTCCAATAAAATTGGATATTGAATAAAATGGTGTAACGCTTATATGCTCATTTTTCCATCCGTCCGTCTGTTTATCCGCACTTTCGAAAACTCAGTCCCCTGACTATCTAAAGACTTCGGGTTTTTGCTAAATGGTAGCTCTGAGGGACTATATAAGCATGCATTAAGAATTTTTTGTGAACAAAAGTCGTGCCACGATGCCGAGTACATAGGGTAGAATAGGTTCGAGGAACTGAGAATCTAGGTTCTCAAAGCCTAGAGTCAAAAATAGGTCCTAAGGTTAAACTTTGCAACTGTAAACTGATTTTTTATTCACTTGATTTTCAAGCACTGATCTGATACGATGAGTTACACGACAACACGGTAAAAATTTTACATGGTGTGTGGAAATTCGGGATAAAAATATTATATATAAAAAATATAGGGTATTTATACTTTATTCCCTTAAGAAAAATCTTAAGAGTTCTGTATGGTTTGCGTCTCCTTGGTAACTCCAACGCGCTGCCTCTCAGTCAACAATCAATCAATAAAAAATATCAATTTCAGGATAATTTTTAAACTTATAGTTGGATTTATATTAATCTGGGAGTTTCACGCCCCCTGAAATTTTATTTCTTGCCAAAACAAACTTTGGTGTATTCTGCACACTACCTGAAAACTAAAACAAAAATACTTTTTTTCAATGGATGTTGACTCACTTTTGGGTTCGAAAAATTATATAATATTAATATTTTTTTAAACCCGTAATCCTATTTTTAATTTTTAAGTTTTAAAAATTTATCTACAAATAATTTTTTTTAAAAATTGACTTAAAAGTTTTTTCTTGATTTATCTCACATTTAAAAACGTATTTATACAGCTTTCAATAGGTTTTTGAATGAATAATGTGGTGTAGAAGAATCTCATTTTGCAAGGATAAGGAAACTATATGTCTCTTAACTCAGCAAGCAAGAGGGTATCAAAGGAGGGTGCTCAAAATAATAATGGGATATAAGACTGCTACTGCACAAACACACACACACACACACACACACATTATTCTCATCCATTAACATTGAATTATTGATTAGGAAATTGATGCAGAACGTGCAAGAAGAAGAGGAAAGAAATGTTAAATTTCTCTGCACTAGACTTGCAAAACAAAATTTTCCATTAAATTCACTCATGTTTTATTTATTTGTCGTTGTGGTGTTTGATAATTGAAAACGAAAATTGGTGACTAAAAGGTCGTTTCTGGTGTGGATGTCGCAATGTTCTCAAAGATAGTTTTTGTACTAGGAATGCAATAAATTAATAGAGCTAGGAAAGGTTACACTGTGTTTTAAAAATCTAGAATTTAAAAATATTTTAATCAAAAAATTTCCTACCTTGCTTTTATCATTATCTTATCTTTTGTGGTCATATCTCATTTCTCTTTTAGGATATCGATAGTCGGACGGAAAAAGATAGACTGGCACCATATGTGGATCTGTTGTGTGCAATTGAGAAATGATATCGTGTGGGGAGCAACAGCAGCGTTAACAAAAAAAATCACTCTCTATTTAAAACTAAAGTGATGAGTATCATCATTCACCATGCAGCACAAAGTCCGTGTATGTGTGTGCAACATAAATGAATTTTTTAAAAGAAAAAGATGAGGATTGAAATCAGATAACGTTCGGAAAGCAAAATTTTTTTCTTTAATCCATCTACCTATATGTTTGGATGGTGGTTTGCAGTCAGTCGGTTTGAAGTTAATTGATTAGAAAAAGAGAAAAGTTGTGTATGGAAATTCATCATATGAGAACTAAAAAGAGAAAATTCCTCTTTCGCTCAGAAAATTGAAATTTTCTTTGTAATTTATTCATGAATATGCCAAGGGATATATATTTTTGAATTATTAAAAATTTGTGTTATATTTTAAAAAACGCCTGAAAAAACGTTTTGATGTTTCAAATTAAAAAATTTTAACTGTTTAAAATTAGGGGTTTTCACTTCTTGATTTTGGAAGTTGCTCTCGTCTGATTTTCTAAAAAATATTCATAGACACACGTATATGCAGCACAGCATTCACCACAGATTATAGACAACACATCATCTAATGGAGCAAAGCTTAGATAGAGAAACGCCATAAAATGAGTTTGTGTTGCCGTAGACGTTGACTCTTGTCATGATAAAAGTATTACATAGTCGACTATAGTCATACATTTCCCAAGTAATTGCTCCTGTTCTATCATATTTTGAGGTTTTTAATCGCATTTCAAATCCCACTTAACTTGCGGCCTCTTCAAAATTATTAAATGAGAGCAAAATCAATGAAGGACGAAAATTTCCCCTTTGGGGTTGAAAAAACATTTTTTCCCTGATATCAGCACTTGGCGCGTGCTATATTTTTTTGAAGATAATAGAAAAAATCGATTCTGCGAATAATTCCACTTAAATATGTTTGATATCATCTCTCGCTGCTAAGATGCTGTAATAAGAAGATTTTCCCTTTATTATTTACTCCAATTTTTCAGAACTATGACTTCATGTACCTCGTTGAACTCGTGATTGGATCAGGAATCGATTGACATTGATGATTTTTGAGGAATCATGGTTGACCAGAACATTTTATTTACTTTAGATTAAATTCTTATTTTTATTTTTTTAATAAATAACAACGAATGAATAGGTCTGCACGCAAATTTTGAGTTACAAGAAAAAAATAAAAAGCTGAGCTCTCATGGAAAAGGTTGCCTTTTGCAAGTGAACAGTGCAACTGAGAACGCTGCGTACCGGGCACCCACTTGTTTTAAAAATGTTTTTTGCCTGCGTGGGACATGAAAACCGTTGAAGCCGTAAATTTAAATAAAAGTATACTTTTTGTATACAATTGTCTATTGAAAATACGTTGAAGCCGAGATTTAAATTTTATTTGTATGAGGATTTTTTGAATTTTAACGGTAACATTTGGTCATGTCCCACGCAGGGTTTTTTGATATTATTAAATTTTAATAATGCAAATAACGATAATATTTTGAGTAAAATTAATGAAATTTCTCTTACCATGTTTGCACAAAGTAAAAAAAAAGGCAGCCTTAAGTCAGGTCATGTGTGCAAACAGGATTCGTGCTTTTAAATGAATTTACTTTAAATGCAATCAATAGTGTAGGAGCATATGGTAATAAAAATAATAATAAATTGCTATAATTTAGTGTTTCAAAAGTCAAGCGAAAATTGGAATGTAATTATAATTAAATTTATATGCAATTATTAATCACCTTACCAAACCCATCATGCTCGGGTATGAGCTAATGAGTATAGTTGAGTAATTAAATGCTTAAAATTGTTGGCGAGCGTCTAAAGGAGCGATAAAATTTCTTGTATTCACTGCCCTATAGTCATTCGCACTTTTATTACACGTGCTTAGTTTTATTGATCCTTGTTCGAATTTTATGGCGTGCTTGTTAAAACGTGTGTCGTGAAATTGTAACCATACTGGTCGAGCACTGTGCGTTAGAATAAAAAAACTGAAAAAATAAATAATTTTTTTAAGAAAACAAGTCAGAAAAATTATTGTTTAAATATTTTTTATAGATACTCAACTCTCATATAGTCGATCAGTGATTTTCGAAGAGAGAAAAAATTTCCGAATAAAAAAGTCGCGTGCTTATGTGAGTACTGATTATATTCCTGATTAATCTGAATAATTATTATGGTCTTTATTGTTGTGTAAATGGCACTCAGAAAAACCATGCCGTATGCACACAAATATTTTATTCAAAGAGTGCACATGGACTCTAATCCTGATGTTCGTTTTTTTGAGTGAAGAAAATATCAAACTGAGAGGGTTTAATGTTTCTGACGGAATATTGATAAAAATAATATAAATTTTTAAAAATTAAACACTTTTTTATGGTTAATAACTTCCATAAAATGATCCTAAGAATTTTTTGATGAAACACTTTAAGTTCAACATACCCCAATAAAAAGAGCAAAAACAAACAAGAACCTAAAAGAAGAAAAAAATTAATTTCCCTCACTCCTCTCGACACATAATAGTTTCATGTCTAAATACATGCTACATAATTTCTAAATTATATTTTTTGCAAGTGCTGCCACTTTTATTCATCGAAAAGGGAATTAGAGTAATTTATAAACGCACACAACGAAGCAGTCAGTAATAATTCTAAGGGTGCGAATAATGTCCTCTTTAGAAAATTTTTCTAATGCGACACGAGAAGGCAATATTTTTATCCATCCATTCGTCAAAGTCTTTTATCTTGCACTCGCACACAAATTATCGGTCATGTCTGGCAAAAGTAAAAGAGATTAATGACTGTAAACGTGAAATGCATGAATAAATTTTTTTTTGTCCGCTGCATGCATGTTGTAAAGGGGATTGCATCACAATTACAATGATTGATTTTTGTAATCGATATAGCATGAAACTTGAGACTAGAGTCATCGAGGATGTTGACAGATGTTTAATGAGATTGCAGTTTTTCTTTCTCTAAATTGAGACATCTCGCAATAATTAAATTAAAAATTACTCATTTAATCTCACTTTCATGAAGAATGCAAAAGGTGCGAGCAGAAAAATTATGAAATTTTTCACTTATATCATAAGACGCAAATGAAATAATTAAATTTTTATTTTTTTACTTTCTCAATTCCCAAGAGATGGACAAATGGATTTTATGAAAAAAAATGAGTTCTTACTAATGCATGTCAAAATAATTAAGAATTTATAAATTTAATAAAAAAAGATTTAATTTTTAATCGAGAGAAGTTGTGAGCCCCCGATGGGTAAACATTAAAATTTTACAAAATTAAAGTTATTTATAGTGTTTTAGTGAGTAATCAGTGTTAAAAATAGTTGTTGTGTAGTTAAGCATCAGTACTTCGTCGTATCATCGAGTTTCCTCATTTAAGCAGGAAAGAAAAGAGGAAATTATTTTTTATTTTTTTTGATTAACTTTTAAGATTAAAAATCACTCATTTGCTTAAGGGTTAAGCCATTTCATTCATTGTTCCACATTTAACTTTAAAAGGAAACTAAAAAATTTTGATAGGTTTTCCCTTCACCTCTAAATTTTTTTCATTTAATTTATTTTTATTATATCCATTTCACTCATTGTTTAAAGATTGATTTTCATAGTCTACCATTGAAGAAAGATAATAATTTAATAGGGGGAAAAAAACCATTTAGATGTTATTATAAAATTTCCTTTTTGAGTTGATTTGTACAGAGAAAGCAGATCAGAGAGGAAAAATAATTAACAACCAGGGGGAAAAAGCGATTTGGAGGTTTCATTAAAATTCATTTTAAGTAATGAAGGAGTATGATTCTTCAGGGAGAAAAGAGAATAATTAAAAGGGGAAAAAGGATTGGTTTCATAAATTACTTTTGAGATTTCTGAAAGAAGGAGATGGAAGCAAGTTAAAGAAGAAAGAGTGCAGGAGGAAGAAAAATTTTATTAACTAAAGGGGAAAAAGAGAGGATGTTTTTTGAAAAATTGATTTTTTAGTTGTTTTGAATGGAGTAAGATAATTGGTCAGGGAGAAAAGGAATTAATAGGAAAATGGGTTAAAATATTTTAATCAGAATAACATTTATCTTAATTGACAAAAACAACGTAACAGACCAGGAGGAAGGAGACACTCACAACGAATTATACTTACACCTAACACTAGATAGAGAGGAAGGTAAGAACAAATAAATCATCTAGTTTTTTTTTAAGCCAACACCAGACGAAAAGGAATAAAAAAACCTTTGATTTAATTTATTTTTCAACTCAATCTAAGATTCAGTTGAGGCTGTCTTAGTTGGAAACACCAATGAGCGACACAAGACGTGACAGCCTATATTTCCTTATGGAACAACGCCGGATCGTATGTTCTCATTCCGGACGCCATAACGTTTTATTTATAACTACAAGAGGGTTCGATCGCATCACTCTTTCTCAAATATGATTCAGCTCCCGAGGTGGGCGACCCGGGGACCCTGCTGTTGAGGGGAAAAAGGGGTATTTAACTTATCTAAAGAAATCTAAGGCTCATATACGTTTATCCTAGCCTAACCAGCTATAAAAAAATAAAACGCGGCCTTGAACCCACGGCACTTTTACATATCTACACAAAAAAAATTTAATTTTTATTCCTGGATTTTAAAAAATTTTAATCTGTTTTTGAATAATAATTTTTTCTTAATTTTAGATTAACCATGGCCCAATGTTAAAATTTTCAAACTCGTATGTTTCTATCCATTGTCCTCTGTTGCCTCTGTCTACACAAATTGCTTGAATACAATTTTAATTCTTCGAATTTAATGAATTGACAACGTACAATGTAAATCACTTGCCTTAGTTCCCTCCAGTCTTAACAAGTCAACAACGCCTTTTTTCCCTCATTTTTATGCTCCGAGAAAAGGGCTTAAGAAAAGAAATGATTTAAGATTGAATATTACATTAAAATTGCATGTATGTTCTTAAGCTCGAGTGTCCGCGAAGAGGTTTTACGTCGACTCCATGGCAATGGTAAATAAGATTAAACCGAGTTGATAATTAATGTCATATTCACACTGGCGTGGACACTGGACAGTTAAGCTGTATATGGTGGAGTTAAAATTTTCCCTCTAACAAACCCGAAAATATTTTTAATCTTCTACTTGAACTCGTGCGATAAATTTTAAACAGTTTCAATGAAAAATGTATGAGTTTAGCCATTGGTTATTTGAGGTATAAAGAAAGTGTCGACAGGAAGCCATGTGAGAGAAAAAATAATGAATTATTTATTTGGTAACATGAAAAAAAATTTCATTAGAAAGAAATAAAAAATAATTTTTTAATAAACTTTTTTAGCGTAACTCAAACAAAGTGTGATAACGCTTAAATGCTCGTAATTCCGTCTGTCTGTCGTCCGTCTGTTCCTTCTAGATCTCGGCTCATGAGCCAGCTAGCGACTTCGAGTTTTCACCAGATGGTAGCTTTAAGGGTCTAGATTAGACCATTATAGTAGTTTTTTGGGTCATGACCATGGGTCGTGCCATGGACCGCCATAACGTCCATTTCTAATACAAAATTTTTCTTATATGGCTTCACGGGTATCGTTGATTTTCATTTTACGAAAAAATTAAGGTTTACCCAAAAAAATATTTCCCTTTTTGATTATTTCAAGTGGATATTTTGCCATTGACACATTAAGCGAGCCTAATAAAAAATCAGTTTCACACATAACTCGTCATACCCGCACTATGATTTTGAAATAGCTCAACTCTCACAAAAAATTATCTTATCGTCCAGATTGTCAAGCACACTTGAATAAGACAGCAGTCATGTCATTTAATCTTTTCAGCATAAACACATTTTTTAAAAAAAATTGAAATCTGCATAAAATAAAAATAAATTTTTTAAAACTACCTTTTTCATGTGAACTCTCGCATACACTTTATTAAAATTAATTTATGACAGTTTAATGCTTCACAAAGTTTTATTTTTGTTATCCAATAAATTATGAGTGCGAGTGTCATTTACCAAGGAACCAGGTCAACACAAAAAAAGGTTGTGTGCCTTTAAACAACAAGGAAATTAATCGCAATTCAACGTGTAAATATTAAAAGATAACTTGCGGGGAATTTTGAACAATTTTGTGAAATAATATTATTGTCAATATATAATTTATAATTAGTAATGAATTTACTCACGTGATCTCGTTAGAAATTTAAATACTTCACTTTTCATTTAAACAAACACTTTTATAAAATGATTTTTTATGAAATTCACTTATTTTAGATTTTTATGAAATTCACTTTATAAAATTATCACTTCAATATATTCTTGTTTAATTATTATTTTCACTTTTTTTAATTAAATTCACACTTTAATAAATTATTTGTTGTGATCAATATCACAATTTTTTCAGGTGTCAATTTTCACTATAATTTTAAATATTAATAGTTTTTATTTATGTGGTAAACGTATTTAAGGTATTGTTTTAAGTAGTTAAATGATTTTTATTTTATTTAAGCCTTTATTTTGACTTTAATTAATAATTTTTTGATTTGTTTTTATTTTTTCGCGTTCGTAAAATTTAAATTTTTGTTTTGTTTACTTTTTTGGGCTTTGTTTAAAAGTGACGTCACATGTTTTTTGAATAAACGGTTATTCAACGATTAAAAATATGAGTGACATTATTTATGACTGAAATTTTTTTGTGAGAGACAAGAGAGAAAATATGAGAGTAAAATTGAGATTGTGCGTGTGGATTTATTTGCACCAGAAATTTTCTTAATAGTTTGATTGTCGAGCATTGATTAGATTAGATTAGATGACGATTAGGTGGCCACTACCGAAGTAGGAGAGACGTCCAACGCAACCACACATGATTGACCCCCGATTCCTCGGAAAAGCAGGGTCTAGCGGGCTACTTAGGCAAGTATCTACAGTCGATACAAGCAACAGGTTACGAACAAACCCCTTCTCGGAATAAATACAATTAGATAATCGTTAGTGAGAACTGATGTCGGGCCAACCACCCTCTACCATCAGCGTTGGTTAATAGGGCATTTTAAAATACCTTTACGGCAATGTTAGTGTGTTAGTGTTTTTGTTTTTTTGTAATTTGTAAGTTTTTGTTTTCGAATGATTTTTGTTTGTAGTTTCTATAGAAACTACGGTTGAGAACAGTCTTGTTTACTGAACAGATAATACAGTTTCCAACTAATCAAAACCAAATCAACAATATATTTCAAATCACTTAGAGAAAAGCCGTGATTGCCTAAAGTCCCGCTGTCCCCCGAAATACAATAATAAATAAAAGTGGTCGACGGCATTGAATAAAGTTTCCGTCACTACTACCGTCCTCAGCCTTAACTAACCGTTATAGGCTGGACCACTCACGGCACAGAACAGACAAACATTTAACATAAAGCGTAAATTTGAAACAATGATTTTAAAAAAAATAAATTATTTAAAATAAAATAATAAAAATAAAATAAAACAAACTTCTTCATATTATGAAGAAAATATTTGGAGAGAGTTACTCTCCGAAGTGAGAATGAGCGAGAGAAAGCAACGAATGGAGAGTGAAATTTTTCTCAGAAATTTTTCCCTCGAAATTATTTTTCCTCATTCTCACTTCCTTACGTGATTTAACGATGTGACTCGATGAATTTGTTGAAGAATAAACACTTATAAACATATTTAAAAGAAATTGAAGATTGAAAACACACTAAAACTGATTTAATAGTTTGATTGTCGAGCATTGATGAGCATTAATTAATTGGAAAAGTTCAATACAATAAATTTCATCGCAGCATCCAATTCTTTTCATTACAGTAAGTTTTTTTTTTCAATTTCCTAATCGTTTACGACTAAATCATCATTTGGTTTCGATTGCAAATAACTAATAATACATGTTATGTGCGATAACAAGGGATGAACAGTTAAAGGATTTGTATTAAAATATTACGCAATTTTACATTTTTCTCCTTTTATGCCTGCGTGGGACATGGCCAAATGTTACCGTTAAAATTCAAAAAATCCTCATACAAATAAAATTTAAATCTCGTCCCCAACGTATTTTCAATAGACAATTGTATACAAAAAGTATACTTTTATATAAATTTATGTCCCCAACGGTTTTCATGTCTCACGCAGGCTTTTATGATGTTTATTTTACGTGAGAGTATGTAAAAACGTCACAAATCTCAGTTAGAAAGGAACCGAGAAAAAACTGGGAGCGTCACAGATATTTTGAATATGGATATAAATTGCACCCTTAAAAAAATATAAGTACGGTTGAAAAATATGTAAAACAAACCACATTAAAAAAGAGAGAAAAAATCCCAGGAGATAACAGATGTATTGCGATATGTATACTTAATAATATGAATGAATGTAATCTAACGAACATGACATTTTCATCTAAAATTCACTCCTTTTTCTCACATCGCTATGTGTGTTCGCCTAGCAATTTATTTCACTCGGTAAAAATGTATAATAAATATGAAGTGCAAATGAACCTGTTTTTCATTTAAACTCGAGATTATGGATGTACATTACTCTTTCAGTCTTTTGTGTGCCTCAGTGCAATTAATTGCTTTGCCTATATAGGAAATGTGTGCGCATGTTTTTCATAAAAAAAGGGACTTTTTAACTCATTCACGTAATTATTGATGGAGGTAAACATTTTATGAATGAGTCTCGTTCTTATGCCTATGATTAAATTATTTACTTTACTTTAACGCACTCATTATTTTATGTAATTCTATTTACGAAGCATTTGAATGGAATTTATGGTGTTGAGTATTATGATGAGAGTAATGAGATAAAATTTAGATCTAGTTGGAGCCTGAACAGTTTTTTTACTTGTTTCACTATTACAAAAAATTCGTTCGGGATCGTTTTTAATTCGTTTTAATTTTACTCATGTATTTTTCTCAAAAAATCCACGCTGAATAATCAATTCTTTTTTCTCTTTAAAATGATTTAATAACAAGGAAAGCATACCATTAAAACGAATATGAGATGAAAATTAAACATTTTGATTAATTTAACAATCTTCTTTTATTTTAATCTTTTTCCCGTTGCATTGTGATATATTTCTCATGTGTTTACTCACGAGAAGCTCAAATAGAGTGAAATTAAATCATTTTCATGCTCGCTTTATTTAACAACATCCCTCCCTTTAATTATGTGTCTTTTAAGAGGAATTTTCTCCTTTTTGAAAGTCATTAAAAAACTAGAGAAGAAAGACAATGAATTCTTAGAGAAAATCTTTTTTATCTCAAACCGACAAAAAAGAAGGAATAATGACAACAACAACAAAGATACGACAATCGTAATAAATGTCTTACAACATTAAAAGAAAATTAAATGCTGAGAAGATAGACTAGCATGCATTTTATTATTTATGATGTAATAATGATGTCTATATAAAGGAGAAAAACACTTGAGTGTTCATGCATTTTTCATTTCTTCTCTATTTTTCGGGGAATGTGCTTATACATTTTGATGTGGAGAACACATTTAAAACGCACTATTTCTGAATGAAATAAATGTTGATGTCAATTCCAAAGCAAGAAGTTTTTATTTTAAAAATTTTAAATTTAAATCTGCTTGACTTAGTACATTAATTTTATCTTTACGACTCAACTTTTAACATGGATAAATTTATAGAATGTAAAAAGTTTCAATCCCTAGGACTCTTCTTGAATTTCCGCCCATCATTTTTCTTCTTCTGCCCCCATCTCCTAGACTTTAATTATCGTCATTTGCCGCCTCGAATACAAATAAAAAATAGAACATGAATCTTAATATTATTGTTAATGTTCGTGAATGGCCTCGAGGAAATGAGAAGAGAATCGTCCTCAGCTATTAGCATTCATCAGACGAAAGCATAAGCATTATGCTGTTGTGTGTTCATGAAAAACATGTGTCAAGTAGATACACAAACTCAATTGAGTGGCTATGTGTGTATTATGTGTATGATGCGGGTCCATCAGTTTCATATTTTATGTGCATGAGAAACCAGGACAAGGACATTAATATTCCTTTAGCACCTTGTTATGATCTGAATTATGTGACATTCATCGTGCTGCTGCCATGCGCTTGTATTTTATACGGGTTCAAATTCACCTTGGAGCGAATTTCTGTGCATGGAATTTTAAAGCAATCAGATGCAAAATAATTCTTGAATATTTTTAGATCGTAAAAAACTTTGAATACCTGTCAGAAATTTGAATTTTGGTTAAAAGTTAAAAAAATACTTTGAGAATGGACTGCGAGGGATGATAATTTAAATTCAAGATTTTTTTGTTAAATCTTTAAAGATTTAACGTGTTTTTAAAATAATTTTTTGCAATCAGCCAAATTTTATAAAGTAGCTACAAAATATACTAATTTACTTCGTCACAATGACCACCACACACGATGTAGCTAAAATAATATAATTCAAGCCAAAAAACAGAGAAGAGCACTCCAAAAGAGAATATGGACGAAAAAGGAATTTTTCATTAATAATAAAAATCCAGTCATAAAATTCAATTAATATGTATGCGCGATGTATAATATCATTATGATGCCAAAAATGCGAGTTGGCAATATTTATGGACTCTACCCGACAATTATGCTATTGACCTGCTGCACACATTTTGCTTCAGTGATGATGAAAAATGGGATTTCATTTATATATTTGGTTTTAGTGCTTCTCGCTAAAAATTTCACCTGAATTCCTGATATCACCGTGATGCCAAAATTCGCTTTGTTCATCATCATCAGACGCATAAAAACATAAGCGAGGTTTTTATTGCATTTTATCAGCAATTTTGCAGCCATGAAATGTTTATTAGTTTTCCATTAAATTCTGTCTCATGAACGCAAGGCTCTTTGCCTCAACATCAACATAGAACAAATTTATTATTCTATGAAAGGGGAAGTTCAAAAAAGTTTTAAAATTGAATAAATTTTTGGTTGCCTTAAAGATTAAATATTAACTTTTAAAAAATTTAATTTGAATTTATAGAAATAGTTAAAAATTTATACAGAAAAAACTTTTTTGGTGAGCTCTGCATTTTAAATATTTTATTTTCTCTCTCAAACCACCATACCAATCAAGCCAACCACCTAAACCAGAAGCTAATGTCATTTTGTCATAATCATTGTTGTATTTTTGTGCTCATGCTGTGCTGAATGATGATGAGTTGATAGATGCAAAAGCATTAGCGCGAGTTATTAAATGGTAATGTGGAAAAGTTTCCATTGTTTCTCATTTGCGAAAAACTTTTTTGCACTCTCATGCGGGGGCAAATCTAAATTAATTATGCACTCAATTGCGCCCTATTGAATGGCTCATAAACACAACGATATGAAAACTGCCGATATATTTTCAAACCAGAGCGTATCATGCACACACTTTGCCGGATGTTGTTAAATAGAGGAAATAAATCAAAAAAAATTCTACAAAGTGATTTCAGCATTGGATGAATAAATGATAAATTGAAAATTTGTCTATCTTGATCCTGCCACCGAGCGTACAAACATCCAGATGGAAATGTTTTTGAGGTTCGAGAGCAGTTATTTTAGAATTGATTGATACTCGTCTAACTGTAGCATATAGCTCCGAGCATCATCATCATTATTCAAATGAGGAACTTTCTAAATGGATTGCATGCATTTTGTGGTTTTAAGGAGAAATTTTCTCGCTTTTGACTATTAAGTACAGAAATTGAAGTAATTTCATACCATAATTTATCACTTAGCTTATATTTAAGCAATTCTCGCTCAATTTAGTGTTCAATTAATTATAGCACTAAGAAGTTTTAAAATTAAGTTTTTAAGTTATCAAATTCACTAAGGAGAAAAAATTAAAAAATTTCCTCAAAAATCATGAAATCGACATGCCTATTTTTTTCATGCTTAATCGAATGTTTGGTCCTTAAACCTCCTAAAAATGCTAAGAACCAATTTTTACGGACCCAGGAATCGAGTATTTGAACTCATTTTCTATGGCCTCTCTGAAAGTGTGAATTTCTTAAGTGAGCTCTAAGGTACGCTTGAACTCGCGATTGGACCAGGAATCGAATGGCATTGATGATTTTTGAAGAAGTATAACTTCATGTATCTCGTTGAACTCGTCCTTTGATGCGCGTAGGATGGAATAGGTCCGAGGTACTTAGGACTTAGGTCCTTAAAGCCTAGAGTCAAATATAAAGTCAAATTTTCAAAATTTTGTCTGCTAAACTTATTTTTAAAGCTATAACTGTTTGGATTAATCAAAATGTCCAGATTGACTTAAACTGATTTTTAACCCTTTTTCAAGTGATAAATGAAAGGAAGAAAAAAATTCCGCTCAAGTGCTTAAATCAATATTTCTATAACAATATTTTTATATTCCATAATATCACTCTCATGTATGCTTCAATTTCAACCATTTATTACGTAAAAATGATCAAAAGTTATTAATAACATTTTTTGACTATAGTGAAGCATTAATCCTGCAATTGCCTGTATATGCAATGACGACGGTGCCTATCAATCGGATGAAATCTCTAAAAGGATAATTTCCCTCTTTTTTACAATTTATTATTGTCAATTCATCATTCTGCGCGCTCTTCATTCCATTTTCAGACATTGATGATAAGAGAACAAAAGAATGTGATGATTGTGATGCACAAAGAGAAGCATTTAATGTATATCGTTTGAGAGATAGAATTGTGAAAAATGGTTTCGAGAGAGGCTTTAATTAAAACACACTGTTGTGAGAAGATTTCAATTAAGGTTGATTTGAGCTTTGTGATATGAGTCGGATGAAAATTGTTTATTGCAGGTAATAAGTCACAAAGCTATTTGCATAGGAATACATATTCTCTCGAATATTCACATTCGATGCAACACTTTTAACAATAAGAAAACCCTTTCGTGCCACAACTCCCAAAAGAAACACTTAACACAATTTGCGCCACTGCCCTCAAGCTATTTTCCAACGCCTTTTGAGAGTTTTATCAACGTTCTATCTTTCATTAGAAAACACGCAATAGGTTTGAAACATCGATCATTAGAAGAAACACTTGATACATAATCACGCAATGAAGCATGTCGAGATTTGAAATTTTAATTTTATTAATTGAATTAATTTAGTTTATTATCACAAAAATTTTAGTACCCAAAAAATACAAAAATTGTATGATATTTCTCTACAATAATCAACTTGTCATCCAAGCGCACCTCACACGTTCAGTCATAATTTTTTACTTACTTTAAGCCATTAAAAACAAGTTTACTGATATCTCCTGATGAGCATCAGTCACACAGATTAAAAAAGTGAAAAATATCGTCACGACAAAAGCGAATAAATTATTCAACCAACTGAAAATGTGATACGATGATGTATAGAGCATGATGAGCATGTGACATTCATACGAGCGTGAATACACCGCCACCAAAAAGTTGCTTTTAATCCAACATCATTCATCATTTTCTCTCTCGTTGATCTGAAACATTTACATTCCATTTGGCCCTTAATTGTGCGCTTCACTTTCATTCAATTTATCTGAAAGGGAACGAAGATATGACAAAATTTGCAAGGGACAAAAATTTAAAATTTAATTTTTAAAAGTTTTTATAAAGTCTAAAAATAATTTTTTAATATAATTTGAGTGATTATTTAATCGCTCACTTAAATACTGTAGGTTTCCTTAAAAACATGTTTCTGTCTCCATTCGTCTCCACTCTATCGCACTCTTCCATCATGTGGCATCACTTTGATGGAAAACTATTCATTATAAATGCAAGATATCATTTTTTAAATCTAAATAAAATGGAATTAAACCCAGAACGATTTTTCTCTTGCAGCCGAAGGCGATAGAAATGGTAGATGAAAATTAATGAAGCAGCTTGTGATGTTCATTCAACTGTGAGCAATGCACTTTACTGATGTCGTTGGTATTATTATTATAGTATCAGGAAATAATTTTTAATGTTGAGTGAGGGGAAAAGAATTGTTATCTTGTTTACCAGCACGGCGCAGTAGAGAGGCAGTAATCGAGTCCACTTCTGAACAATCGAGTGTATAATGAACAAACAATGCACTTACAACGAGCCAATTGAGTGCGTTAAAAATATTTTGCTTCTTATTATTGCTCCCAAGATATCTTGTTTAAAGTTGCAAGGAATGGCAAATTTGAAAAAATATTAAATGAACACATATTTGCAAAAACTGCTGAACGACTAAAATAAAAAATGCACATGCCTGCTTTGCAAAACACATTGATTTGAAAACAGTTTTAGCGCCTAATTTTATTTTTCTAAAAATCTCTTTATTTTGAGCTATCTGAATAGTAAAAACTATACTGACAAGGAAGAATTTTCATCCTTTATTTTAATTGTAAGGCCAAATTAAGGTTGGTTTTGGCAAATAAAAATACACCGTTGGATATTTTTTAAAATGTGCATTCAATTAAATAGCCAATTTTAAATAAAACTTTAGATTTTAAAGAAATAGGTAATTTAAAAAACTATTATTCATAATCCTAATTTATTTAACGCATTAAAATAAAAATTTGTTTTAACCCAACCCTTACCAATTTGCATAAGCAAAGTGTTTCTCGTGTCGATTATTGTTTATGAAGAGAAAAATGAGACTACGCAACTTGTTCCCTTGCTTGTTCCATTGTTAAAGTCAGAAAGCAATAACTCGTTTGTACATCGATGGTACATAAAATTCTTTAAATTGTTGCTCTAACACGAACATCAAATTCTTCTCGTTTTTAGAACGAAGGTAATAAATCTAATTTTAATCCAATTTCTTCTCAATTAGCAAATTAACTGCAAAAAATTATCTCTTTTTATGTATGCGAGTCGGGTTGTGATCAGAGATCTTCACTCACGTAAAGCACATCATTAGAAGCCTGAAATTGATATTTTTATGTTGTGTTTTTTTTTTTTTTTTTTTTTTTTTTTTTTTTTTTTTTTTTTTTTTTTTTTTTTTTTTTTTTTTTTTTTTTTTTTTTTTTTTTTTTTTTTTAAAAAAAAAATTGGAAAAAAAGAAAAAAAACGGTAGAGGACCTTCCTATTCCCCCTTGGCTCTGACTCGAAAAATATTTCTTAAGACATTAAACATGTTTCACTGCCTCACTAATCATTGGCTTTTATTTTTAGGCTATTTTATTGTTCATTGTTCAGTGAGAGAGCAAGAGAAGTGATCACTTTTCCACTTTTAAATAAGTATTTCTAAGCTCTTTATCAGCTAACCATCTCTTCATCATCATTGAGATATTTTTTAAAAATCGGCGATTCACATTTAGAATTCTTTTTCAATTTTCGGTGTTCGTCTTATTCTCATTTCTTCTTTTATCTCGATGTTAATATCAATTTATACGAACCTCTCTAGAAAGAGAAGAGAATGAAGAATGTGCGGAGAGAAGTTTAAGCGAGTAAATAGTCAAATAATGATGATAATGATCATTTAATTTTTAAATTCCACTTTTTTCTCTCGATTGAACCAGACTCTCGACAAAAAAGTATGAGAGTACATTTATTTTCGGAATATTTTTCTCTAAGATTTTTTCTTAGATTTTAGAACGTTGTTTTAAAAATCTTTTTCGAATTGTAGATTAATTTTCAACATGAAAATTAAATTTTTTCGTTTAAAACTTTCTGGTTCAAAATTCAAAAAATGTTTCAAAACCCACACGTGGGTGTTGCCGCGTAACCCATCGTAACAGATCAGTGTTTGAAAATCAAGTGCATAAAAAATGAGTTTAAGTCAATCCGGACACTTTGGCTGTCCGTGGCAGTCCTGTTCGACCATTCCTCAAAAATCATCTATGTCATTAGATTCCTGGTCCAATCACGAGTTCAACGATACACATGAAGCCATAGTTCTGAAAAATGGACATTATGGCTGTCCGTGGCACTACTGGCCGTCCATGATGGACAT
Source organism: Tanytarsus gracilentus (assembly GCA_038502055.1). Lineage (NCBI taxonomy): Eukaryota > Metazoa > Arthropoda > Insecta > Diptera > Chironomidae > Tanytarsus > Tanytarsus gracilentus. Next base: position 374,683 of record JAXRKN010000045.1, on the reverse strand, counting down.
TCATCAAAAATCATCAATGCCATTCGATTCCTGGTCCAATTACGAGTTCAACGATACCCATGAAGCCATAGTTCTGAAAAATGGACATTTTGGCTGTCCGTGGCACTACTGGCCATCCATGATGGACATTCCTCAAAAATCATCTATATCAATCGATTCCTGGTCCAATCACGAGTTCAACGATACCCATGAAGCCATAGTTCTGAAAAATGGACATTTTGGCTGTCTGTGGCACGACCATAGGTCACGACTCGAAAAATCATGTATGTCAATCGATTCCTGGTCAAGTTACGAATCAATGCCAATCGATTTCTTGTCCAATCACGAGTTCAACGATACCCATGAAGCCATATAAGAGAAAATTTGTATGAAAAATGGACGTTATGGCCGTCCATGGCACGACCATAGGTCATGACTCAAAAAATAGTCAGTGCCTGCACATATAGACCCTAAGAGCTACCATCTGGCGAAAACTAGAAGTCTCTAGCTGGTCCAGGGATCGAGATCTCGCTTGTGCAGACGGACGGACGGACAGACGGACGGACGGACGGACGGAATCACGAGCATATAAGCGTTACACCACTTTGTGGGTTACGCTAAAAAAAACTCAAGACTAATAAAATTTAAAAGTTACCAAAACACTTTTTTCTCGCAACAATTGAAATGATTTTAATTTTTTCGTATTCAATTTTATTTCTCATAATAATTTAACTCATTTTGCGGAGACCTGCAACAACAAAGATTCTTGAGCGCTCACACAAGAAGGGATTAAAGCTCATTTGCGTTCCATGTACACTTCATTCGTGCTTTTCGTGAGGTTGTTTAATAATATAAAAAGAATGAGCTGGTAATTTCTTCATTTTGATGCTCGTTATGCACACGTTCTGTCGACTTTTTTGTTATGAGACATTCCGACTCGCATATAAGTTTATTTTTATATTGCATGCGAGGAAATAAATTAAGAATTTATGAATGATGACATGCAGAAAGAATTTAATTGTTTGCCGGTTAGGAAGGAATGACGAGGGATGAATATGCAATTTTTTTGAAAAAATTCTTCTGATTTTTAGTTTTTATTTTTTTTTCGCAATTTTGATGAACTCTCGATCAACTTGGTTTTAACAAATTGATTTTAAAAATTATTTTCGAACCCTTGCTTTATTTTTTTATGAATCAAAATGCAGTTCGATGCAATCTCGCTTTTGTCTTCTTTTTCCTTCCTTCCTCATTACTTTCACAGTTTTTATAATTTTATTAAGCAACAAAGTTATTTAGCTCGCACTGTCGTTTCTTATGTCGTTGATTGTTTTCGAGCGATTAAGAGGCCCAGCTTTAAATGATTGTAAAATGTGTTTTTAAAATTGTAATGAATTTCGAGGCAATAACAAACTCAAAGTTAAAGGAATGCCTCATTAGTATTCATATAGTAAAACCATTTTCTCCCTCCTTCCTTTTGAACTTTTATCACTGCAAACTGTTTCTGGTGTGGCGTTACATATTTTAAATTTTAAAATAAAGAGGGCTAATTATGCAGTGCTACAAGTGGGATAGGGAAGAAAATTAAATTAAATGAATTAAAATTTGTGTGAGGAAAAATTCATGTCTTCACATGTTGATGCTTCAGTTACGTTTATTTTCAGTTTCAATTATTTTTCATTCTCAACTGCAAACTGGCTTGTAGTTCACAACACCTGTCCTAAGCTTCTTCACACAGCTTCGCCTTAAAAATATTGCAACAATTTATGAAGTATGCGATGGAGGTCAAAAGAACGGTAGCAAAAAGTAAAAACACAGCATTCGAAGGTAGCAGCATGTGAAAAATTGAAAATGGGTCAAAGATAAAGGGAGTGAAGCTGTCAGCCAACGACGCGACATGAATGTAGAAGCGGAGAATTGAACACGAAAAACATTTTAAACGTTGCTGGAATTTTTAAGACTCTGAAGATGAAATTCGTTGTTTCCTTCCAGTGAGAGGAGTGAACATGAAACTTCTGTAAAAAATGACTAATGCTCACTGACATGTAGTCGAGCGATAAGAACGAAATGACCGCTTCTAGCTCTTTCAAGTGACTTTACGCTCAACTCACAAAACACAGCTCTTTGACATGAATTTTTAATTTGTGTCGAGAGTATGACAAGCTCTTGTTGATTGATGAGATCCATCCGGAACTCTTAGTCTGTGTATTCACTACTTTTTTCTGTTTGAGGATTCTTTGCTCCAACAATATTCTTATGTATCAGGATATTAAAATTTAATCAAAAGAACAGAGAATGTTCGTCAAAAGCTATCTTCTATGTTTAATGCATTTTATGGATTATATAGTTGCAAAATAATTTAAAATTCGCAACGAGTGGACACGGTTGGATTAAAAAATTCAACCATTTTGCAAAGATTTAGGTTTAGATTTAGATTTAAAAATATTCGTAATTCTATCTTTTAAAGAATTTAAATTTTAATTCTGCCCTAAGTATAGAATTATATTTTGCTCCTTTCTTATTAGTTAACCTATCCAATCTCTAAAGGCATTCAAGAGGTAACCTCTAAAGGCATCTTATTTGACCCTCGATCTTTAAACGCGATGAATCCATTTTGCATAATGTTTGAACCAAAACGAATTTTTTCTTAGTCAAATGGCTTTTTCCGAAGTTAAACCAAAGACACAAGCACATGTAAACAAAAAAGTCGATATTAGACATATTAGAGTTGTCAAGTATACATTTGAAAATGAAAAATTGAAAAAATGTTATGAGGACTTGATTCATAAAATATTTTTTATTTCAGCAATCTCCGCGAGACGATTTATTGATCAAAATTAATATTATTTTCAAATCTTAATGTTTTATGTTTCCCTGATAAAATCAATAAATAACGTGAGTGTGGTTTTTTTGGGGTGGCGTTTAAGCGTCACCTCAGTGCTCTCGTCTTACAAAAAAAATTCTTATTTTCAATTCCTTTAAATTGAAAATGCATACATTCTGAAATTAAATTGACTCATCGTTCGTCGTCATTATTATTTTTATCTCGTAAAATTTCCTGAGTGCTCCCTTGTTATTCGTGAAAGCCAGATGAGAAAAAAGTTTCAATATGAATTTCATATATGAGATTTTATGAATTTTATATGGTTGCAATTTATTGGACAATATTGAAGGGTGAAAAGAAGATTTTCTTTGATAAGCAAAAAAGATCAATAGAAGTTGGTAAGTTAGGTCTTAATGTATGATTTTAAAAGTCAATCCTTCAAAAAAAGTATGTTAAATAATTATAAAAATATATTTTTCAATATATAAATTCCGAACGATGCAATTTTATTTAAAGATCTACTTCTAACGTACAAATCTTCAATCTTTAATGCTAAGCATTTTTTCCTTCCTTTATCGTTTATAAAAATTCAATTTCAAGTTCAAAACACACATTTTTCCTCTCCCACCACATTGTTTTTACTTCTTGCGAAAGACTCACAAATCAGCCAACATAAAGGAACAATGAGCTTAAAAACATCTGCTTTTGTGCCTTACGAGAAATCATATTTTTGAGTAAAATTCTCAATAAACCACGCGATTTTGTGTTATAAATTTTTAAAAAGGTTTCATTGTTGCCGTGTGAGGGGAAAATAAAATTTTAGATGTTTTTTGTGTTTGTGCTGTGAAAATTTTAAATTCAATCGATAAATATTCACCAAAAATCTTTCGATATTTAATTCTATGTTTACGAGACATTTTCCAATCTGAAATCCATGAAAGAGAAAAAAATCCTAAAAATGAAGCTAAAAAAATTTAAATTTTTCTTTGTAAATATTTTATCGACAACATGTAGAAATTATGCAAAGGTTTCTCTCCCTCAAAAAATGTGTTTTTATACATGTGTCGATAACAGAGGAAAAGTTTAAATGCCAAAAAGTGAAAAAAAGTTTCGTGGGTGAAGATTTTTTATCATTCACAAACTCAGCGGTGGTAGTTTAGAAAGCAAAAAAGACATCTTTAATCCGCTCAATGCGAAGGGAAGAGGTTAAATATTTACGCCAAAGATTACCTAAAGCAGTAAACATCATTTTCAATGTCGTTGCATGTTGCTGCGGTGAATTAAAGAATTCACTTCCTTACCTCAAACACCCGCTGTGAAGAAGTTGAAAAAAGTGTATCATTTGAGTGATGAAAGAAATGAAAAAGAATGAGAGCATCTTATCAGCTAAGGCAAATATTTGCGAAACACCATGCATGGAATGCAGTGAACTGCGGATGAAAGAAAAAGTGGCAAAAGTACTTCTCTCTTTTCAACCTGAAGTGCACAAACATCTCAAGATGATGATGATGCACTGTCAGGATAAAATTTTAATGGGTTTATTTGAAATTAATGCTTTTATGAAATATACAAAAAAAATATTATCATTTTTATAATTATGAGGTAAAAATTGTGTTCTAACTTCTAATTTTAATTTTATATCATCAATTCTAATAATTTTGATTGAACGGAAAACCTTAAATCGATGAAGACAAGAAATAAAATTGTCTTACATTGCAACGGAGAACGAAAAAGACTTTTCCATCTTCTTAAATACCACAAAGCTAAGCTTCTGTGATGACGAGGTGCACGTTGGTAAAAAAGAAAGTGAAGCGAAATTCAAAATTGAATTTTTCTAGTTTGTCATTTGCACGGAGATGTTTCCACCAGAAAAAAAAGTTTTTCCGTCTTTCGGAATGGGTGAAAAAAGTTTAAGTTTTACCATTCATCAATTGCTAGAGCAAGCGAGATAGAGACTGGCGAACTATTTTAAAAGAAGGAGGAAAAATTGAAAATTTGCATAAAATTATCATTTCCATCAAGATGAGGGAACTATGAAAGTGAAGGATGCTTCCAGAAGAGAGAGGGAAAGAGAGAGAATTTTGCTATGAATGAGTTTTATTATAATACGGCGAGGCAACGAAAGAGTTAAGTTTATTCCATTAAGTGATACTTGACATGCTGAATGAGACTGCGATATTTTAAGCAAAAAAAGATTTTGCAGAGACACTTATAATGTTGTTAGAGCTAAATAGCTACGAATCAAAGGATGGACAGTTAAAACTTTTTTAAAATATTTTTTTCTTTGCACTCTTAAGCTTCCATAGTTTAAATCTCATAGCCCTTCCCTGGTAGAACACGAGTTCAAATTTGGGTGTTATTTGAGTTCGAATTGAATTCAATTGTTGAGTTCAAATCCAGTTCAGTTCAAATCGCGTGGTAAGCTTTTGTATGAAAACGGTTGAACTCGCCCATATACGTTTGAACTAAATTTGAACTCGATTTTCGATTTGAATTCAATTCGAACTGAAATTTGAATTCAAATTGAATTCAATTCGAACTGAAATTTGAACTCAAATTGCCCTCAAATTTTCAAATTAAAAAAATTTAGTTCAACTTTTGAATTCAATTTGAATTCAACTTTTGAACTGTTCCACTTTCCAAGTGTTCCTTTAGTTAATTTAACTAACTTTTTTTTGCTCGCACTTATTTTTTTTTTGCTATGTGAAGAGAAATTGGAATTTTTATTAGTTTTGTACTTAAAAATTTTTCTTACTTTTTTGCTGCGCCGACTCGAACTCGAACTCAGGACTCCTGTTTGCTAAGCGCGCGCGTAACCACGAGACCACTGCGGAAACTTTATGTTAAAATCCATTTTGGCTAAAAGCTATATTTAAACCATTCTTATTTTTAACATCAATTTGCCAACTATTTATTTTTTTTTTTTTTTTTTTTTTTTTTTTTTTTTTTTTTTTTTTTTTTTTTTTTTTTTTTTTTTTTTTTTTTTTTTTTTTTTTAAATTTTTTTTTTTTTTTTTTTTCTGGGAAAAAAAAGGGTTTTTTAAAAAAAATTTTTCCCCTTATCCTTCCACCCCACACACACAAACACAACCACTCTAATATTTTTTGTCTTTTGATTTAAATTTTAAAAAACAAAAAATTTCTTTAATTTATTTTTTAAAGAAAAAATATTTTTTTCTAAACTTTTTTGCAAGTTTAGTAGTTTACATTTTGATACATTAAAATTTTTGAAATTGAAGAAACATATATATATATCAACCATTTCTAATTAAAAATGACGATTTAAACTATCAGCGATAGTTTTGCTTGTTTGAGTGCAATATGATCCGGGAATCATCAGTGTCTGTCAAAAAACACATATATAATAGATATAATTGCTAAATAATGTAATAATCAGGTAATAATTAAACTATGGATCAGATAAATATTTCAATATTTATTTTAACATTAAAACAAAGAACAAATCTTAATTTAGGGCTTCAATCAATTCAAATCGAGTTCAACTTTTGAAATAAAGTTTATATTAAAAATCCAAAATTTTGTTTAAGTCTTTAATTCGAATCGAGTTCAAGTTTTGAAATAAATTTGAGTTCAAGTTTATTTCAAAATACCCCAATTTTAGTTCAAGTTTTGAATTCAAATTGACTTCAAGTTTTGAATTAAATTTGAAATAAATTTAATTCAAAATACTCCAATTTTAGTTCAAAACTTGAATTCAAATTGAGTTCAAGACTTGAATTAAATTCGAGTTCAAGTTTTGAACTAAAACTTTGAATTTAGTTCAAGTCTTGAATTCAAATTCTTGTTCAAATCTTGAACTCAGCCTTAGAGTTCAACATGGAAATTTAGTTCAACAATTGAGTTCAAATTGAATTCAATTCGAACTAATTTAGTTCATTTGAACTAAATAGTTCAATGTTTGAGCTCAATTTGAACTCATTGTTCTACCAGGGTTTCTACCTCGAGCTCATCATTCATCTTCATTCTTTTTTGCTCTCCTCCTTTTCTCATCCACAACTCCTTTATTTAAATACGTATACTTTTTTTTCGATGATGATAAGACAGACATTTCTTTTTCTCCTCGTATCATCATCAACATATTCTTTATACTTTCATGTAGGTCGAGAGCGAAAGAATAAATATTAAAATCGTCTCATGTTCATTTAATTGCGATTTGTTGACGACATGAACATGATAGAGAGAGGACAAAAGTTTGCCGCAGAAAAAAATTCTCGATTCTTCCTTGTCCTGTTTCTGCATGCCAAAAGAGCAATGTGGGGAGCGCCTCAAATGTAATTAATGTTACACGTGCAATTAACTCCCACATAGAGTGTGTTCACAAATCCTCGGCTATGACAAAGCTTGTTTAAAAAGCGAGACACATTTCTGTTGATATTGCTGAAAATGTAATGGAGGAATGTCCATTATGGGAAGATTCAGAATGTTTTTAATAATTGTAACCAGGCATCCTCGATTCCTCGGGAACGACGATTTCGGGGAACTCGGGTATGAAAGAGCTCTTCCCCGGGGAGAAACTAAAGACCGTTTTTTGACTGTTCAAAAACTTATCTAAGTAAATTTGTAGTTTTTCCTATAAACATGTTTAATTAATTGATATTTTTGTGGCCTTTTATTAGCATGTTCATGATATTTTATTTAAAAAAGGAAAACTTAAATTTTTAAAATCCATATTTCCTATTTTTATAATATGAGATCATTCTTATAAACTGAAATTTATTTTTAATAAAATTCTTAGATTAGATTAGATTAGATTACAGTCAGGTAGCCACTACCGAAGTAGGAAGACGTCCGACGCAACCTCACATGATTGACCCGCGATTCCTCAGAAAAGCGAAGCCTAGTGGGCTACTTAGGCAAGTATCTACAGTCGATACGAACCACAGGTACGAACACACCCCTGACTGGAGTAAATACAATTAGATAATCATTAGTGAGAACCGATGCCGGGCAAACACCCTCTATCATCGGCTTTGGTTAATAGGGAATTTTAAAATACCTTTACGGCAATGTTAGTGTGTTAGTGTTTTTTTTTGTAAGTTTTTGTTTTCGAATGATTTTTTGTTTGTAGTTTCTAGAGAAACTACGGTTAAGAACAGTCTTGTTTACTGAGCAGATATTACAGTTTCCAACTAATCAAAACCAAATCAACATTTTATTTGTCTCAAATCACTTAGATAAAAGCCGTGATTCCACCACTACCTTCCTCAACTGAGACTAGTGTACACAGTTGGTGTGTCGAGTCAAAATATATGTCCGTTGTCCATTTTAGAACAATCACAAACACAAACCCTCCCTCGAGATCGAAGTGTGCAAATCCCTTAACTCCTATCTATAAATATCCTTTCAAACAAAATTAAAACAAAATTACAAGTCCCAGGCTGACATTTTTATTTTGAAAATGAAATTTACCCAATTCACTCATCAACAAAAAAAAAACTTCCCCTGTTTAACCTAAACTTGTTTCAAAATAACTCCACTTCCGTTCCTCAACTGATCCTTACCGGATTTCAGTTGGACCCTGTCACACTTTTACCAAAATAAATTACATTACATTACATAGTTACCCATGAAAGTTTTCTTGAAAAATCCTCAATGGACAATTTTTCCAAAACAGACTTCCTTCCTTCCAAATTGAGTGTACTCGAACATTTTATGTCACTACCTGTCCTAATCTAACTAACAAGCCACTTTTACCGACCCTAGCACTGCCAAAACCCAATTAATCACCGGAGCAAATAATTTTTGCAACTCACTTTTTCAACGCACACTTCGATCCTTTTCGAAATTTATTTTTAATAAAATTCTTATTAAAAAAATATTTATATTATTATATTCCTCTTTTCTCCCATCCTTTCTTCAAGTCTTGTTTTTACATATCATGTGCTTCTTTTCAATCCTTTGATCGACGCGAGCAGCCAAGTTAACAGTAACATCTAGCTTCCGATTGTAAAACAGCAAGCGAGAGCGAACATAAAATGATTTCAATTAAACAAGCAACCAATTAATCAATCTCATCGCGTATCTTTTTAATTTCATTAACAAGCAACTTTGTCATTATAATTCAGTTACTAAAAGACACGATTCTTATGTTTTTTCAATGGACAACGATACAGAATGCATTAGAAATATTTAATGTGCAATTAAATGAACCCCAACTCGATTCTCATGTATTTATAAATTAAGTCATAAAAAGCTCTCTCCGATGTTGCAAACATGCATTTGACACATCATGCATGGAGAGTGTGTGGCCCTTCTTAAAATAGATTTATAATGGTTAATTACAGCTCCACATACATTCGATTGCCATCATTCATATTATGAACGGCAACAAAAACTAGTTAAGTGCATGATAAAAGCAATAACGAACTATGACGAGGATGGTGCATAAACTTTACATAATGAAGTGTCTCGTTGGGTTGGACTGAAGCCATTTTAATTTTATTTTTGGTTTTTTTTTGTCAAATCCTTTTTAATTCCCACTCAAAAATTTACTTTCTATGTCGTTAACATTTTAGTTGATTTATTTTCATACTTTTGAGGGAAAAGTACACTTCTTCGAGAGAAGTACGCAGGTCAGTAAAACAAATAATTTTTTTTACATAATTTTGACTTTCAACAATCCAAAATTACTTAAATCAAAAAATGATTTCATTTATAAGGAGGCTCAAATAAGGAGAAAAATTTCCAACCTAAGTTAACTTTAATAACAAAGGTCACTCAAAAAATAAAACTCAAAAAATGTTCATGTACATGCTGTAAAAATTAAAACATTCAAAGAGCTCAAATTAAAAGAATCATATCGATATAATTTTTTGATTACATTTAAAATTATTTTTAGATAAGTGGATGTATGAGAAAGCAACGTGGTTGCAAAAATGACGACGATGATGGTAACTATAGAATAGATATTTATGAACTGGTGACTGAAGATGTGAGTCACTGTTTGAAACTTCTCATGTGGATATATTATTGGTTTATTTTTATTGATCATGAAAAAACATGCTCTTTGTTAGTTAAGGCATTAAGCAATTCTTTTAATGCTTCTTTTAAATTACTTTTTTGCGCTAGCCTAATTTAATTAATTAAATACTAAATTAAGCATGAAGCTTTATGAACAAAAAAAATAATACTTTTAAAATATGTTTAATCTTTAGGGAATTTTCAATTAAAGGTAGATTTGATTAATATTTTGATACACATTTTAAATATTTTTTCTCCCCGGTACCATACCCATTTTTTTAAATTTAAGGAATTTTTATTCTTATCACATAACCTCAATTCTGGGTGAAAACAAAAGGAGACAAAATTTTCTTGTTTGTTGTGCGGCGGCTTGTGTCTTACGATGAAAGTCTGACGGACTTTTTAAATTTACAAAAAAGATCTGAAAATTTAACAAAAGATTTTTCCCCACAAAGCTATACTAACACTTTCTTGGAACAAATTTTCGCTCAAGGTCTGATAAAGTTCGAGCATATCGAAAACTATTTCCAATTGTCTCAGGATACATTCAATTTCATTGTGAGCACACAATGCCCTTAGAAGAGAAGATGAAAGTTAAAAATACAAAGCACACCCATATCGTGGAACATTTCAAGATACATACGAAGTTTTCGGTTTTGCTTGGATTTATTGATTACGAACGTGATTGGAAAAAGGGGAAATATGTGCAAAACGAATTGAAGGTGGTGGATGTCATTTGCGGTAATGACGATGTAGTTTTCTATTATCTAGTCATTTTTCACAAATGAATACGAAGAAAGTTGAAAAGGTGGAAAATTTTGCTTGTTTGCTCACTTAATTGTTACATCTTACAGCTTCTCTTGATGTTCATTGTTTTCTCGATGTGCATGTGCATATCAAAAAATGTTATGAGAAACTTCTTTATATTCTTTTGTATTGATTTTAATCAAAAAAGTTTCAGTTTGAAGAAAATCTTTTCATTTGTAGTTTTTGTGTTAAGTTTTAGATAATGACTCAGAGATAGATAAGATTGAAATTAGGGTGTTGGTAATTTGTTTAAAGGGGTGTGCAAGTAAATAGTGTTGAAATTTTTTAAATTAATTCCGAGGCCCACCATCAGCAGCTTTCTTCCATACAAATGAAAGCTCATAATGGACCGCAGCTTTGAAAGTCGCGTTCAAGCGAGCATCGATAATGAGTGGAATTTTTATCCAGTAAAAAATAAAACGTCAACATTGAAATACTTTTCGATAATATTTCTTAAATGTGTGAAAGGGATGTTTAACATATTTCTCAGTGTATGCGATGTTGGAGCAATCACGTTTGTTGAATATGAAAGCATTTAATTAAAGAATTTTATTTTGCATTTTTAAAAGCTCACCGCAGAACAATAGTGTTGGTGTGAAAAAAAAATTTTTTTGTTCAAGTGGGAAGCGACATATTTAATATCATTATGTAAACACAATTGAGACTTCAAATGAGAAATGTCTATGGACAAGATTAACTTAAAAATTGACTTGCAATCAAGTTCAGAAAAATTTTAGTCATCCCTAAACAACCGCAAACTCGTCCCAGTTTATTTTGTATGGATGCGAGGCATTGATTAATTCGATATTGTTAAATTTAAATGTAACGTACTTTTTTAAAAACGTATGGTTATCCCATAAAAAAGAGCGTAAATTCAAAAAAAGTCTCGCGTCACTTAGGCTTAATTTTTTTCTGACCGAGTCGTTAAGTTTACATTTTGAATAATTTTTCAGCGTTCCACTATGGTTATGTTGGAGCGGCCAAAAACCAAGGTATGAATTTGATTACTTGAATGCACTTATTCAATTGTCTATGTCTTGCTCTACATGCTCCCAAAATTTCATTAAATTTGACCCACTAACTTGGTCGCAATCGCACTTGAAAGCTGACCCCTCTGCAAAAGTTGAAAAAACGCTATTTTTCAAGAAGATGCATAGAAAATTTTTAATATTAACATATTCCGGATAAAAAGTTTTAAATCTTCGACTCCGAACATATCCATTTTCGAAAAATTTTTGAGTGTTCCGGAAAAAGAGATTGCAGTGAATTTTCGTTATTTAAAAATTCAAATTTGAAAAAAAGTCCCTTTTGAAAATACGTTTGGATTTTTTATATACTTTAGAAAACTTTTTTACGAAGAAATTTTTCTAAGAAAAAAATCTTTGCTTTCATTTTCTCACCCGTCATTATTAGATTAGATTAGATTAGATAACAGTCAGGTAGCCACTACCGAAGTAGGAAGACGTCCGACGCAACCTCACATGATTGACCCGCGATTCCTCAGAAAAGCGAAGCCTAGTGGGCTACTTAGGCAAGTATCTACAGTCGATACGAACCACAGGTACGAACACACCCCTGACTGGAGTAAATACAATTAGATAATCATTAGTGAGAACCGATGCCGGGCAAACACCCTCTATCATCGGCTTTGGTTAATAGGGAATTTTAAAATACCTTTACGGCAATGTTAGTGTGTTAGTGTTTTTTTTTGTAAGTTTTTGTTTTCGAATGATTTTTTGTTTGTAGTTTCTAGAGAAACTACGGTTAAGAACAGTCTTGTTTACTGAGCAGATATTACAGTTTCCAACTAATCAAAACAAAATCAACATTTTATTTGTCTCAAATCACTTAGATAAAAGCCGTGATTCCACCACTACCTTCCTCAACTGAGACTAGTGTCCACAGTTGGTGTGTCGAGTCAAAATATATGTCCGTTGTCCATTTTAGAACAAACACAAACACAAACCCTCCCTCGAGATCGAAGTGTGCAAATCCCTTAACTCCTATCTATAAATATCCTTTCAAACAAAATTTAAAAAAAATTTATTTTGAAAATGAAATTTACCCAATTCACTTATCAACAAAAAAAAAACTTCCCCTGTTTAACCTAAACTTGTTTCAAAATAACTCCACTTCCGTTCCTCAACTGATCCTTACCGGATTTCAGTTGGACCCTGTCACACTTTTACCAAAATAAATTACATTACATTACATAGTTACCCATGAAAGTTTTCTTGAAAAATCCTCAATGGAAAATTTTTCCAAAACAGACTTCCTTCCTTCCAAATTGAGTGTACTCGAACATTTTCTGTCACTACCTGTCCTAATCTAACTAACAAGCCACTTTTACCGACCCTAGCACTGCCAAAACCCAATTAATCACCGGAGCAAATAAATTTTGCAACTCACTTTTTCAACGCACACTTCGATCCCCTTTCATTTTCTCACCCGTCATTATTATAATTCAAATTCGACCAAATATTGTTGCGTGTTTTAATTTGATTTTAAATCAATTCTTATGCAAGCTTTAACGTCTGTTTCTGTTTAAATTGAAAGATAAAAACTTCCTAGCATCAAAAATATTAATTTGAGTTCAAAAATCCTTAAATATTTGAAAAGTAATCAAAGTCTTCCCCCAAGAAATATACACGTTTTTAACGTATTTTTACTGTACTCTCTTCTACCGGAACACTCTTTTATGCTCGATTGAATCGAAAAAATTCCTTCTTTTTCAAGTGAATTTTTTTGAAAAAAATTGAAATTTGCTTTTTTCGTGGAAAATTTTTTCTATTCATTCACTTAGGTCACCTCATTTTTCATTTAAAATTCAGAAATTGAAATAAAGAGAGAAGTGGAGAATTTTATGAAGAAAATGAGAACCTCAAAATTATGGGGTGAAAAGGAGTGGACGAAACATAATTAAGATTGAAATCAAAACTAAAATTTTTAAAAATTACAAAAACTTTTTAAAATTGTGTGAATTTTTTTAATAAACTTTCTGTTTTAAATTTCCTATTTAAATTCGCCTCGTCCGTCATTGAAATTTTTATTGAATTGAACTTTTTTCAGTTTTTCCTCTCGGGAAACCATTTTTTGCCATCATCACATAAATTACATTCAATTTTCAACTTTTTGAATCGTAATATTAATATTACGGCAATTGAGAGCTCCTCGACGGGGAAAAAATTGTGTATGATTATTTCAAATTGCGATCATTAAATTGGAGGAGGAGGATGACTTATGACTATGCGAAATGAAGCAGGTAATACATAATTGAAGGCTACGACAGATAACGATCAATCAATGAGAATGGAAAGCAAAAATAGTTTTTCTCTTCAAGAAATCGATTTTTTATCTATTTTTAGGAATAAAATTTTTCATCGTCTCTCGTTGTAACATGACATCCACTGCCTCTTTTTCCGCGAGCAAACTTTTATATGCAGTCACAACATTTTTAAAAAGTTTTAAAATAAAATTATCCACTAATTTAATTCAAAATTTTAATCTTGTTTGATAACGAGTGATTTGCTCTTTCTTGAATCAGATTATTTAATGATTGATTCAATTAGCATCGATTAAAAATTTATAATAAACAAAACAAGGGCTTAAATTTGAAATTAACGGTGGTTTTTCCGACACATTTTTAGTTGTTATACTTGTTATACTTGTTGTACAAGTTATCAAGTATAAGTGAGAATGATGATAAGGGTATAGGGAAATACAGTGAGAATTACAACGTGAATCTTATTCAGGATATCAAACAACGAGCAAGGTTAGTTGGAAATTGTGTGTGTGGGGTAATAAAAGTTAAATTGCATTTTAATTAAGGGGAAATTAAATTCAGGAGAAACTACATTTTATATCGGACTTCTATTTTTGTTTAACCCGTTACAATTATTAAATTTTTTGAAATAAACAGTTGGTTTCTTCAACTCTCTCACAAGCACACTTTAACTAAAGCCATACAACACGGTGGGTTGATGGATAAAGGGCTCAACTCGTGACTGAATGTGACTCTAATAAATGCTTTCGAGGATTTATTTTCTTGGGAAAAACAGTTCTAGGGAAATTCAGGAGAGGCTACATGAGAATTTTACTACTCGATTGAAAAATCTCACAACTGCCACGACTCAGAAGACAGAGAGGATTCCAGCTTTTCACTGTATTGGAACTATACAAATTCCATCAGAGCCTGTTGCTAACAGCGCCTCTGAAACAAATGATGTCAGCAAGGCCGGCAATGTTTACAATCGTAACTGGATTAGAATCAATAATGCGTAGTAACATTGCACTTTGTCTTCTCCCACTTGATCGCTCCTCATGGAGTCAATAGTAAGGTGGTCAATAATTACTTTAGAGTGCTGAAAAGAACTCGTTCCGTCAGCTGATGAACAGCTTAATTGGCAAATCAAGAGCCGAGCCTAAACATGAAGCCATCCGCATGTCACTGCCACAATATCAACGATTGCAATCTCAATATGTCTTGAAATACAGCTCGATCCTGCTCCAGAACTCGGTCCGAGAGTACTTTACAGCAGTAAAGAACAACATTTTCTTGAATATGAAGAAGCGTCTCGTGCGATTCTTTGTCAAGATCCCAAATGAGCAAGGTGAGGTCATGACTAAAGATGAAGCTAGACACCAGCCGCAATTTCTACTTGATGCGCGTATTGATGAATCGAGCACATGAAAATAACCCACTGCATTATATCTCATTCCTGTACGGGCTCTACAACACCTTAGTTGAAGGAGGAATGAAAGGATTCCACGTGGTATCTCAGTGAAAATACCAACAACGATTTATTCACTATACGCCGACTGCCATGGAGAACTTGACCATGCGTTATTGCGACGAGGCCAAATCGACAGACAGACCGAAACAAGTAGATTTGAAAGGTGCGGCGAATCAACGCAAGTTTTTTGAAGCATTTTTCTATTGGAGCAAACACGAGAATGCTGGTAAAAAGTATCGTGGTATTCGGACTCAAGGCATCCAAGCTCTTTTGCTAATTGATCGAGAGGGCACAGTCGCAGGTGATTATCACTTTCATGACTCGCATGCTCCTCGATTTCCGCATCAGTTGAAAGTTTCCAAGGCTCAGTGACACCCGATACCAGATTATGACTTCATTGCTGGAAACGATCCCGGTAAAAGATGCTTCGAGAAGCTAACAAACGTTGCATATAATGATCACGCGTAAATTTGATTAGGCTAGAAGAACAACATCCCAAGTCAGTGGACTAAAGTGGATTATGGATTTGTGGCATTTGAACTTAAATGGTTTATGAGAAAAGAAAATTTTTATGATCAGCCCAAGTTTCTCCGAAAAAATTCGACCATTACTAACTACGTGGATAAATTCTGCCCGAGAGGAAAAACTCCGCTACTCTTCTATAGAGGTGTTCGCTTAGGACCGGCAATGAAAGGGTAAGTTTATTCAAGCAATTTTCTAACCGATGCTAATTCATTTTTACAACACATATATTCGACCTCCTCACAAGGATCTTTAAGAAGCCTTTTAAAGACTATGTGCTCGCGAAGTCATATAGATTTAATTAATTTTTGACTCGATGTCATTAGATATAAATTTAAGAACAACTTAACATTAAGATTTATGCACGGCAGGTGCGAAAGTTTAGACACCGTTCGGGGTGACTTGCGCATCGTACACATCTCCTTAGGCAAGGGATGGCTGTTTCACATGAAGCAGTTTTGCGGCTCCAATGCGCAGTACGTTGCTCTCAGTCCGTGATATGGATGTTGGTAGTACGCTGCTTAGTGTGTGTCTAGACTCAGTCGGTTTTCTATCAGTCTGAGTTTACGGACGTATCCGGGCCTAACGGGTAAAGAAGAGATTCTCTGAAGATCTGACACTTCGTGTTGATTTTTATTATTTCATAAATGGTTAACAAATTTGGCGGGGTGTTGGTCACGCAAAGTGTGGATTATTTCACGGAAAAATCCGCAAAATAATCCACACTTTTCCAAGGATTTCTATGGATAAATCCGCAAAATTTTAAATTGCACGGAAAAATCCACAGACAAAAATCCAAGGATTTGCATGGAATTTAAAATCCAAGGAGTTTTCCATAGAACAAAAATCCTTGGAATTTCGCGGAATTTTAAAGTGCACGGAAAAATCCACAGACAATATCCACGGATTTGCATGGAATTTAAAATCTGAGGAATTTTTTATAGAGTTTTTATATTTCAAAAATCAGGTAGTATCACTTAGTTCATATAGTAAATGATTTGCGATATTTCAATTTTTAGGAAAAATTAAAATTAATCCCTAAATAAAACTCTTTTTAAAAGTTAAAGATCAAATTAAAAGAAGTTTTATCATCACTCTTATCTTTCCGGCACTGTTATAGCTTAATAACCATCCGACTGAGCTATCCTAACGATAAGCGAAGCGTGATCGTTAGGTTAGTGAGGGAGTGAACTGTATGAGCGTTCCGGGGGGCCCCTTGGGGGGCCGGACGCGATTAACACAGGAGGGGGTTTGGGGGGCGCCTGGACGCCCCTCCAAAATGATCATATTGATTCAATAAATCAAAATACTTAGTCAATTAAATCACTTGCCTATACTCCTCAAAACTAATTTTCCCAAACGATTTCCCTTTTACAAAAAGTTTTATTTAGGGATTAATTTTAATTTTTCCTAACAATTGAAATGTCGCCAAATCATTTATTATATGAACTAAGTGATTATTCCTGATTTTTGACATACAAAAACTCTATAAAAAATTCCTCAGATTTTAAATTCCATGCAAATCCTTAGATTTTTGTCCGTGGATTTTCCCGTGCACTTTGAAATTCCGCGAAATTCCAAGGATTTTTGTTCTATGGAAAATTTAGATTTTAAATTCCATCAAACCTGATTTTGTCTGTGGATTTTCCGTGACTTGAAATTTCAGGATTTTAAAAAAAGATATCTAAATTCCATAAAATTCAAAATCTATAAAAATAACTTTCGTGACCTATAATCATTTGGCGTAGTAAAAAAAACACTCAGATTGATTTTGAAACAATTGGTTCAAACATTAAAATCCAACAAAATTTTTTCTCAAATTAAATTCAATTTATTTACAATAAAAATATTACTACTCTACTGAACTAATGCTCATGCTATTAAATATTTAATGAAAATTTTCCGGAATCTTGATCATAGTAAGAAGAATTTCTCTTTTAATTTTTCCACCAGAAGCAATTAAACTTATTCGTTTTGTCTCCACATCTCAATTTTCTTTTGCTATCGCAATTTATATAAAATTTAGGGAGAACAGAAAGTGAAAAATTTCCAATTACGATCCAATTAAACTTATCGCTTACTACACACAGCTAAGAACTGGAAATTTCGCTTCTGGTGAAAAATCGATTTTCAGCTTCATTATTTTCTGAAATTTATTTTAGCTTTAAAATGTTCTTTAACTTTCTTGTTGATATTTTTCATTCTTTTTCAAGGTTGCATAAATGAAATTTCTTGTTTCTGTTTCTGTGTCGGTTAATAAATCTTCTTTCCTCGCCTTTACCCGCCAGCGAGGAGAGCGACAGAAAATAATCAAAAGTAGGCAGAAAAAAGTTTATAAAAAAGACACGCAGTCGGTGATGTAAACAAAATGGATAGAAACTTAAAAATAATTTTAAAAAAATTAAAATTAAAAATGGAAATTATCAGTATCCAACCCTTGATTGCGAATTAAATATTTTTAATTATTAATAAATTTGAATGAAAAATACTTGTTCCCTTGGAAATAAATATTAACTTCCAAAAAAGTACTTTACCATGTGCCATGACCATGTCTTGAACAGAGGTGGACAATTACATTGTAATCCAATAAAAATTATATTTTCTTATAAAACTCATTTGATTTCCAAAAATTAAATTACATTACATATAATTTTTTGTAATTGATCATCTATGGTCTTGAAATTGTTGAAAAATTTATGATATCATTTATCATGTATTGAATAAAAATAGGAAATTTTTGATATTCCTTTTTTTGCGTGTCGAGAGCAAAGGCAAATATTTACCATGCAATATATTCATCTCGAAGCGAATGCGAGAGAGAGCAATGAACACTTTTATGACATGAAATTAATGTGTCGAAAGAAGCAATCATTAGACGTGGTTCAAGTTGAGCTCGAGAAATAGAAAAATAAGAAGAAAAACTCCAATAAAATAATCATAATCATAACTCATCTCGTAACTCGTTAGGGCGAGCGAGAGATAATCAAGACAAATATTATTGACCCAACTTTATTCTATGATAGCCGTAGATGGAGAGGTCATAATGCATCATCACTAGCTAATTACTAATGTTCTTTGTCATGTGCTTGAAAATATGTCATTTACGCTATGTGCAAAAATTAATTATAGGCATGCTTGATGCTGTTTTTCCCGTTTGAGGTACAAAATTATAATTTTAATTTTTACAATATTATAATTTTAATTCTTACATATTTCAAATTTAATTTCAACAAAAATGTTATTTAATAATTTAATATCAATAATTTTTTGAACTCTCTACTGAGTATAATTTTACTTCTGATTACTATAATTTTTTCTTAAAACATAATAAATTTTGAGATGAAGAATTGAATTACATTCATATCATTTTATGAGCAACTTGCCTCATGAAAATTAGAATTTTCAAATTTACTAGCGACAGCTGAAACTTTCCATACTGAGAGATATTCCAGTATTTTTAAGTTTCCAGGCTCTCTTTTCCAAGCTCTCTTTTCCAATGCAGTTGAAGTTTTCTCTCTGAAACATTTTAATAGCTTATGCTGTGCTCAATCTCAACGATCGACCGACCCTAAATTTAAATAGTTAAAAACACGTCATAAGTCCTTATTATCATAACTATTTCATTTTCTTCTCTATATATAGCTTTTATCAAGTTAAAATTGAGGGCTTTGTCTCATAAATAATATTTTACCGCGACACAAAATTAAGCCAGTGTCGCTAAGAATAATGAAACACAAAGGAAGAAGCGATAAAAATTTATTCAAAATTATTTTTGTCAAATGGGTCGCGCGATATGGTTAGAAGTTTTAATCATCATAACTCACACACATCAGCATAATATGACGGACTATGAAGTAATAAAAATATTAATTTTGGAGGTGTCTCGAAAGGATATATTTAAAATCCGAAGTGATCTTCCATCGACTTGAAAAACCACACACAATTCTTTTGATTAGCTGAAAAAGAAAATGTCATAAAATAATAAAAATACATTTTGACATCAAATGGCATATGGAGAGAGTCAGCAAGAACGACTATAAGTGCCTTCGTATTCTTTTGAATAATTCCGAATTTATTTGAAGCAGTTCTTGACGCTCTTCTTACTCTTTTCCTTTTGCTTTTGTTTTTGATTTCGCTGTTTCATAATAAAAAATCATTTCTCGGGATGATGTCTTGCGGTGAACGTTAAAAAAGAAACAAAAATTTATAATGCACAGACATGATGGGAATAATGCGCGTGATATCACATCGAAATCCATAATGTGTCCAATGGGCGAGCAACAGAGTGCTCGAACAGCATGTGGCAATGGAAACTGCTAAGCATTTGGAGATATTGATATTCCAGTCAACAACACCATGCAGCCACTACTTCCTAATTGTTCTGACCCGAGACTATCTGCACTTGCTTCCTTTCTTTGTGGTGAAATTTAAACAAAAAGGGATTAGTTTCATAATTGAGGTGATGAACGTGAGCATTGACAGACATTTTGAAAAATAATGGATTAAAAAATTTTTTGTGAACTTAATTTTCTGATAATTTTCAGTAAAGTTTCCGTCACAAAATTTCCTCAAAGTTCACAAATCCACTCACTGTTGCCTCCCGCCCGTCTCAGTGGTATCAAATTTCTTTTTTGATTTTCTTCTTTTACTTTCTGCACTAACCTTTTTGTACACACATGAAGCCACACACTGACTGCAATATAACAAAGAATCTCTCACTTTCTTCATTCGAGTGTACAAGAGAATTTATGTCTGTCAATAATGCTGAATTTTTCATGCTATTCGGCATGACTCCTCTTTACTCCATTGTTGAGCACGCCGCACTTGTAACTCTTAACTCTTTTTTTTTTTCATTAAAAATAAAATACCAAGTGAAAACACCGTATTTGGGGAGTAATTTGTCTTTCCTCACGCATTTAGGAACACTTGTGGATCTCACACTTTCCACTGATTGCATTTTTTCCTTCTTCTTCATTCTCACATGTGCCACTTGGGTTTGTCGATTAATTATTGATGACTAAATTGGTTTTGATGATGTTGGGTTGATTTTATAAGCAAAAATAAGAGTTCTTCAAAGATTTAAATAAATATTTAACTTTTTTTAAACCTGTGTGGGACATGAAAACCGTTGAAGCCGTAAATTTAAATAAAAGTATACTTTTTGTATAAAATTGTCTATTGAAAATACGTTGAAACCGAGATTTAAATTTTATTTATATGAGGATTTTTTGAATTTTAACGGTAACATTTGGTCATGTCCCACGCAGGTTTGGTCCCTTTGCGTGTTTCATAGAGTCCGTTGTCGTTTGAAAGGAACTTCGAGGTCAAGGAATCGGTCAATATTTAATGTCAAAAGCCGAAGAGTACTGTCGATACAGTCTCAAACTAACTGAACTTTATCTTTGCACCACGGACAAAGAGGATTTTTACAAAAAGCTTTGCTATGAGCCTTGCGAGCCAGTCTCAATTTTTGGCGGTCCATGTTCATTGCCATTTCGTCCGGTGACAAAGAAGAAATACATGTAGAAAATCCTCGTAGAGTTGACATCAGATAAAGTGTAAAATTTTTTACGAACGCTCACGTGTCACTAACATTTTCACATAACGATCATGATCTTCATAATAATCTTTTATTTTCTATCTTAACTCAAAAATCCTTTTCTTTCTCCTAAACAAGTAAGTAATGTTACCTAATTTTCCTAATTATTTCTAATATACATTTGCAGGTACTCAGTACCTAAGTACGAGCTTCTCACCCCTTGTTTATAGAAAAAATAAAATTATTTTTTAAATTTGCTTCAAAAATTATACCAAAAATGTTGCTCAATTTTTAAAAAATTTCCCATGTAACTTAACTTTGCAATGTCATCGTTTTAAAAAATTAATTGGGCTGTATTCAAAATAATTCTCAACATTTTTAAATCTTTCTTCCAATAAATTTTTAATAATTTCATGATCAAACCAAAATTGATCTTGACTCGCTTTTTTTCTTCCTCAATCTTTTATCGATACAATTTTTGAAATAAAAAATCATTCACTCATTCTATAGAGAGAACAAATTCGGTCGTGAGGCTCTTTTGTCGATATTAATGGATATTAATCAAAGAAACAAACAAATATGTGGAGAGAAGAGAAGAAAATCACTCGCCATGGAATGTCCATGTATCTATTGTACTCAAATAAAGTATCAAGTGCCTCTAAGAAAATGATTTGTGTGTAATATTCGAAAGAATCTAAGAAAAAAAATTCTGTTATTAAAAACTTCTTAGCGAGATATTAAAGTTTACAAAAAAAGAATTAAAAGTGATCGCTAAAAATTTGTCAAAACACAACAAAATTCCTCGTACTTTATATCCTCGAGTCATCGATCGAAACACATTCATTAAGTGATTAATTTAGGCTTCTTTTTAACTTGACTTAACATATCACGGTGTTGTGTATGACTTATGGGTACGGCGAACATTTGTGCTAAGTTACGCACTGTCATCAAAATAATAAATTTCTTGAGATCAAGGAGTGATCAAGATTTTAATTATCTTTGAATAATTTTTAAATAGGGTCCCTGTACATAATTTCTTAGTGACCATAATTTCTTAGTAAAATTTCATATTGCGATAACTTTTTGTCTTCAAATCCAAATGCCTAACTTCAAGGGTTTAATCTGTATGTTTTATCATTCTACACCATTGTCATAAAGGTTCGACAGAATTTTAAGGACGTTAAATGCCATTAAAGCTTTAAATAAGATTTTCCATACATCGATAGCCTTCGCATATTTCATTGATTTTCTTTAAGAAAATCACTTAATTATTCATGTATTAAATTTTTTTTGTGTCAATTAAATATCAAGGATTTAAATTATTAGTTTGATGTTCAACCAAAATGGTGCCGTATCCTTAAAAATGACCTTTTAAGTCTGCTCATAATTTCTTAGTTGATTTGCTCATAATTTCTTAGTAAATTTTGGTGAAGCAGTCTTTGGAATTTGATAAAAAAAATTACTTGAATTGGTTATAAAAATTATGTTTGGGGTGTGAACATGCTGAAAATAATCTGAAAACAAGTATTTTAAGGTATTACTGACAAATATGAAGGAAATTGGGTGTCATAGGCAACAAGCACTGTCTTGGAAGTGGAACTGTCATTTTTGATAAAGGAACGTGCAATAAGTGCTTATAGACAAGGTTGTGCAAGGTTAAATGAAAATAAAAAAAAATTAGTGCTGGAAGTAAGATCCAGCGGAACTAAGATCCAGCGCTGGACATGGACATGAGAACCAGTTTAACATAAATTCAGTAATACAAAAAAATCTAGTAAAATAAAATTTTGGGAAGTGGAAGTGCTAAAGGCGATGCCAGCGGAACTAAGATCCAGTTCTTAGGAAGTTTCAACAGAACTATAAGATTAAAAATTTGCAATTATTAAACGCAATAACTAGGCAGGAAATGATCAAATTAATTATTACTAACTTTAATCACGACTGAATGAGTTGTTCCTGATGGTAAAAATTGATTTCTTAACTGGAAATGCTTGTTGCCTAACTTAAACTTTCATTTTATTTCACCTTTTAATGATTGATGCTTAAAAATGAGATGTTATTTTTATAGGAATTTTCTATCATCTTGCTCGACCTGTTTTCAGCGTGTTGGACATAAAATTATTGCTACAAGTGTTAATTTATGACAAGAATCACAAGCTTAAAATGGCTTTTAAAATTATGTATCAATTGTGATTAATCTTGTGGTCTTCTTAAGGCTTTTGATTTAATTTACACATAAAACTGGGATATTTTATGAAGTATCAGCATATATCATGCTGCATGCTGATTTAGCAACTCTGAAATATTTTTACTTAAAATTTGATATGTTTTCCAACAATTAAAATATGCATAACATGCCTTTTTGGTTATTGCTTCCAAGTCTAAAATTGATTTAACTTTTTACTAAGAAATTATAGCAAATTTACTAAGAAATTATGGACATCAACTAAGAAATTATGAGCAAGAAAAACGCCATTTTTAAGGATGAACGAGGCAACGCAAAATTTTGGAAAAGGTCTTGAATTAAAGATGAACACATTAGATACGCGAATAAAATATTTTTTTAATTTCATCAGTGCCATCAGAGGAATTTACAGTTTTAAATTTAATTTTCACGGTTTACTAAGAAATTATGTACAGGGACCCTACCTAAAATAAAGTTGTCTATAAAATGTAACTTAAAAAAAATTCAATCAAATTCCACCCCCTTGATCGTTAATTTTGCTTCCTCTCCCCAATTATCTTTTTTTTGAAAGAATATTCTCGCAGCACTGATTGACTAAAATGTGTCCATCATCTTGCGAGAAGATTGAAATTTATTCATGGAAAACAGAAAGAAACCAATTAGTTATTTATGGAGACGAAAGCGACACAGAGCAGAGCGAGAGGAGTAAGAAATATCGTAAAGTAATTTATTACAGACATTAGTCAAAAAGATAACAACAATTCAGGAAACAAAGGAGAGCAAGATACAAGATGGATATGGATGAAGGAGAATAACTGAGAGAATTCCTCAAATGTCATTTCAATATAAAAATTGTCTTGGTCGCTTCATCAATTATGTCCATGCGACTTCTGAAAAGAAGAAGTGAAATTCACTTAATCAAGAGTGAAATCAAAAAGGGTAAAAACTTGTTTCTGATTGAACTTGAACAGTGATGAGGCCGTGTGATGATGGATTTACATGAGGAGTTTGATTAAAGAATTCAAGTGACGTTCAATAAGAATTATTTAAACATCTTTGAAGAAATTTAAAGTGAGAAATAAAATTTCTTTCCCTTGAGCCAAAAATTTCGTACTGTAATAGCCACATTCTAGATTCAAGCCACCAATCACTATGGTCCAAAAGAATCTGAAAACGAAATTAGAATAAAGACGCTGATGGATTGTAAATTGCTCCATGCTCATAGCGCTTGCTTATTACTCAACATATAATTTAATATTGTCATGTCATGACTTGAAGCAGTATATTATTCATTATAATTGTTTGGTTAGTTCTCGTTATATATGAATGGCCATCAATATGATCTTTTGCTTTCCACCCGGGTTTTTATAATATTCACTTTTATTCTTCTCTCTCTCTCTCGCGTTTTTTGAAGTTTAACCACTGTCTAACTTCATTCTTCAACCACATACAATAAAATATACTCCGATACATGTGGGTTATTTCTGATTACACGAGTTGTCCTCCTTTATTATGCTTTTGAAACATTTCTTTATAGTTGCTCTTTAATCGCTATTATTACTTTTATTATTTCGTCGATCCCAACCCGGTTCGAAAAATATTTAAATTTTATAATTTTTGCATTTTAATAACTATAAGTTTTATTGAGAACTTTTTAAAAACGTGCTTAAAAAATTTTAAATTCTTCGCTGGGTTGAATTTTTACGACATATTCGCTTAATATAACCAAGGTGTCTAACACCATGTACTTATGACCGATTCATTGATTCTACCCGTAAAAAATTCCTCATTCTCATTGTCTGCTCATTTGACATGCCGCAAAATGACTCAGACAAAAAATGTGACAGGCAGTGATTTAATTAATTTAAAGAAGTGTGAAATTGTTTCATTTCATTCGTCACATGTCATAGTTGTTGGTGTTGTCTCAGTATTTACCACCGTTCTCGAGGGGACGGCTCCACTAATTGCTGGTAAATGAAAATTATTCCGAACATGACGATCACTTGTTTCGCTTCATTTTAAATGCATGAATAATAAGTGAGAGGCGAGTAATTTAAATTTGAAACCGTTGAAATTTTTGAGGTTCTTCTTTCAAAGTGAATCTGATTTGTTTTATCAAGGGAAGACATATTTCTATTTTTTTTAAATAATAAAAAGTTTATTTTTTGATAAAAATATTTAAATTTTTGTCTTAAAATCTAAATCAAGTTTGAGATTTCAAATTAAATTTACACAATTCTCAGTCAAGCATTTCACTTTTAATTTTCTTCCGTTAATTACTAAAAATACTTTAAAATTTTATCTCTGATGACTTTATTTGCAGAGAATGACTGAGTCGTGAGCGGCTGACAAGTTTAAAAGCTGATTTTTAAGTAAAATTTATTCCGTGAATTATTTCTGCACTCCCTTGAAATTTCATTTATTGGCTTTCGTTTTCTTCCTGCATGTTTGACATTTTTCATGTTCTATCAACCTCTTTCATTACATGACTCAGATGTTGCAGATCATAAGCAAAATGTCAAAATGATTTAAGAAGAAACTTTTCTACTTTCATGTGATCAGTTTTGAGTTTTAAAATTGTAAAATTGTTGCACACATTTGAAAGTGTAATTTGATGCGGTTTTAAAGGAAACTGAAATAAGAATAAAAATTTTCTCTCTTGCAATGTGTTATGTGTAGAGTTGGCAGGTGCCGCAGAGATTCTCCGCGGCACCAAAACAACAACATTTTTTTTTAATTTCATGAAATATTACAATATTTAAACGTATTATGTTTGAATATGCAACAAAATATTTAAGGAAAGCAAAATATCTTTAAAAAAAGTTATATTTAAGAAAAAAAAATTTCCAGAATTTCAAAAAAAAATTTTGAACACTTTTTTCAACAATTATTTTACCAATAAGCTTAATTAAGCTTTGTAATTGAATGTTAATGAAGAAAAGAATGTTAAAAAGTATTTTTGTTGCGAAAAAATCGATTTAAAAACAAATTTATTATTTGCAAGTAGCCTTGGTGCCGCGGCACCTCCGCAGATATCCGCGGCACCAAAATTGTTATCCCTAGTTATGTGATCATCGTCTTTAAACATGTGTTGAGAATTATTTCTTTAAGGACTTTCTTAACTGGAAATTCATCACGAGTGGCTTAAAGTGTTAACAGAATTCGGCAACTGTTGTGAGATGAAATTAAGAAAATAAACTTGAGAATAATTAAAAGATTGAGTTTGGTTAACACTTTTAGAACGAGATGAGAATATCAACACGAAAAAGGTTGAACTGCATTAATTAATTAATTAATTAATTTACATAATATTCATGCGCGCATGCAACATCGGAAAATTTTAACATGATCATCAATTTAAGTAAATGCTGATGACGAAAATCACTTTATGTCATTACACGCGATTTATCGACTTTTTACATTCAATTTAATATTTTACATCAGCAGTGGCGTCACTTAATTATGAAGTAATTATTATGAAAATTTGTTAAAAAATTGACATTAAAAAGGAAATCGAACCAAACAAGAGAGCCGTGAAATAACTTTCTGCTAACGCCCCATTAAGAAGTGTAAAAATTGAGATTCAATCCTGGATTCAATGTACAATATTGATAGCCAACATTTAAATGGATGTTGCATCGCGACTTCAGCATTAGCATAAGCATTTTAAATTTACTTTTAATTCTTCTTCGCTCTTTCGACTCCTTTTTTAACTTCCAATTGCCATTGCCACGGTTATCATCACACATCACAATGACATCATAAATCTTCTCTAGCGACACGTTTAAAAAAGTTAAATTGAGGCGCGAAAAAAAGACACAAAAGTGCATTAAAAGTATCTTTACGAAGAACTTCAAAATGCGTTCATTGTTCAAACTGAGCTTCAATAAAGAAGTTCTTATGTGAGCCGAAAAGAAAATTAAAATTAGCAACGAGTTTCAAAGAGAAAATTGATAGTTTCCTAATAAATTCAAAAGGCTATAAATAATGTGAGAAATTAATCTGGTCTCGCGGAGATTGTTGGAATAAGGAACAACATAACATATAACATAACATTTTTTCAATTTTTAATTTTCAAATGTTTACTTGTCAACTCTAATATCGACTTTTTTGTTTACATGTGTTTGTGTCTTCGGTTTAACTTCGGCTCACCAATATAAAAAGAAAAGTAATGACCTGATCATAGACATGTGAATACTGATTGGTCATGGATTGCTTTTAACTGGAGTCAAAGTCATTAAAGGAATGTTTTTGTAGATAGTTAAGAAAATGTTGGCATGTTTGGCATAAAGTACTTGACTATCGAAGAAGTACTAGAGTCGGCTATGACTTTCACTTCGGTGTATCGATCATAGCTCAGGTTTCTCTTTTACTCCCTTTAACTATTCTCCCACTCTGGACATATGATGTTTGCGGGTGCTCACGAGTCATGTGACTTGTTACGAAAGTAAATTGTCATGAACTCCTCAAAATGTTCTTAATCTCTGATTGAATGGCCCTGGTTATGCGAATCTTGAAAGCTTTGTTGAGTTCCAAGTGAAAATGTTTATTTAACGTTTAAAAGAAGAAGTCCAATATTACTCGACATAGTCGCATCCAGACGTAGGAGTTGCCTCTCGAATGACTTTAGAGGTTGGATAGGGTAAATAATAGAGTTTCGGCTCGAGCTAAGCTTGAGCTTGAAAGCTTGGTGATTTTTGACTAAAGCTCGAGTACTCGAGCTCGACCTTTAAAGCTCGACGAGCTTCGAGCCTAAAGTAACGGTTTTTTTGAATTCAAGGTACA
Organism: Tanytarsus gracilentus; assembly: GCA_038502055.1. Taxonomy (NCBI): domain Eukaryota; kingdom Metazoa; phylum Arthropoda; class Insecta; order Diptera; family Chironomidae; genus Tanytarsus; species Tanytarsus gracilentus. Next base: position 346,332 of record JAXRKN010000045.1, on the reverse strand, counting down.
ATAAATTTTCAAAAATTTACTACCGAAAATTGTTTTGCATGTGCGTTTACATATGTCATATGTAAAGCAAAAATGAAAAAAGCCTCAGTAAGATTTTATTCCGCACTTAAATTTCCATTTCTTTTAAGCTTTGATTTAATTGTTTTATCTTCTTATTAAAGCATATTTTTCTATATTTAAAAATGTTCTTTATTACTTTCACTATCAATCATATATATATGAAAATTCTTTTAAAAAAATAAATAAATTTTTATCCACTGATCTTATTGAGTCTCACAAAACAAGAATTTTCAACTAAACAAATGAAAAATTAAATTAAACCTTAAATGGGTTGCAACGAAGAAATATCTGTTTTAAAACAAACTTAGGCTATGATTTTTAAGCACTAACTTAACTAAATACTGTGACAAATAGAGTTCGAGGTGTTGTTTTACTGATTTTGACTTATCCCAATAATATTCTATAAAATTTTATTGTAATTATAACGCGAAAATGTAAAATGATGTTCAAAAATTTTTGGTCAAAAAATTTAAAATTTTCATACAAACTCAGGCTTGAAAGCTTGACAAAATGATCGAGCTCGAGCCGAGCCGAGCCCAAGCTTCAAACACCAAGCTTTCCGAAACTCTAGTAAATAATAATGAGAGAAAGCAGGACAGCTTTTAATAATTCAATAGAAAAATTACAAGAAATCGAAAAGTGCAGAAAAATAAATTTTTAAAAATTAAACGATAAAATTTAAGTCTACTTGATCATAAGCTTTTTGATTGCATTTGTTCCCATTCCATATTTTCATTATTTAGCCATGATAAATTCACCATTCATGGTCACCTCGGTTCAGTTCAGTTCATGCTTAAAGTGCATCTTAATATCGCTTTGAGAATTGGAAAAGTAATCAAAGCGTTCAAAATTAAAATTTTTTATGTTCACGATGAAGTCAGTGGCAAGGCGGAAACAACTTCAAAATTTGGTCAAAAAAATGTTAGCAAATGTTGACAAATGTTGGAGAATGTTTGAAAATGTTGGGATGTTTTTGGAGTTTTTTCCCCCTTGGTCAGTGGTTAATCATCAATTAATATCCATTACACGCAACGATTTAAAAAAAATCTAGAAAATTTTGTAAGCAGCAAAAGAAAAGGAGATGAAAAAATTCAATAAAGTTCTAACTCGAGATGATCATCATGTGCGAGTGTCAGGGCGAGTGTATTATGGATGGATGCTGAGAAATAATGAAATACGACACACCTCGCATTCCTCTTTCAATTGCCTTTAAGCCTTCAATTTCATGGCTTTTAATGAATGACTTTGGATATGAAACCAATAATCAGAACTCACTGTATACTTCAACAAGATGGGCTCGGTGCTTAAGCGATTTCTTGCCACCTTAAATAAATTTATCTGTTCATCCAAATTCGATTGGTGTCAAATAATTACTTAATTAATCGAAGTCAACGGAATTATTAGATTGAAATCTTACAAAATTAAACTTAAATTCAGCAAATAAAATTTATTTTTTCCGACGCCATGTTGCACCAGTTGATTTTTGTTCTCGAGCAAGAAAAATAAAAAGTGTGATCAGAATTCACAGCAGTGAATGAATTTTTAACTATTAGCCATGCGAGTTCATTAAATTCCAGTGAAACATGAAATTATATAAAGAGAAAAAGCTCAAAAGGAATCAGTAATCAATAAGCAGCGATGCGATGTGGGAAAAAAATTGCGTCAATAAGTTCACTCCAAAGCTCGAAATTTACTTTTTATGCTTCTCCATGTGGCTTAAGACACCTTCCACCAACTATTCAGCTCCATTCGGGGGATTTCCCCGCATTTTTGTGCTCAACTTCAACAATGAGAGAGTCTGAAAATGAGCCACTTAAGATAAAGCGAAAAGCGATCGCGAATAAGAATGGCAGTTTTTTCACTAACTCTCGCTATATTGACTAACTTTCGATGTGTGTATGTTTGTGGTTTCTCGCCTCAACTGAACTGTTCGAGTATCAACCTAAAGAAACCACTTTCAATTGTGAAACAATAATTCTTTTCTTTTCTCAGCACACGGCGGTGGAATTTATTTTGCATTTAAATATAAAGAAAAAGCGATTAATGATGGTCTTCTAAAGAGTTCACGCCAGTAACTTTGGCAAAAAAAGTGCATGAAGATTATCTTCTGCGCTCGCTCTACCTCGACACCATTTAGAGAGGTGAATAATATCAATTACAAAAAAGGTGCACACACTCGCTGCCATATATGAGAATGCCTTCGAGTATGCTAATGCAAATGTGAAGAAGAAGCAGTAGATCACAGATCTCTTGTGAGTGTGAGCTCAAAAAGAATAAAACAATAAAAAGTCAATGTAATTACGCCGCAGCATGACTTCTGTCGCTTAACGTTTCACACCCACACAGACATTCGAGAAAGAATTGTTGGACACTCAGCTTGATATCTAAATGTGTTTGATCTAGCTTTGGGTGCGCTCATAACTTGTTCGATAGATTTCTCATGCAGCTTTTGATGTTCTTTTTTTTATACTGTTACACTTTTAGGTGTTAAAGTGGAATAAATTAGAGAATCGCTGTAGTCAATTGATCATTGAAGAATTTTATATTGAATCACTTGAGTTTAAGTTTTTCCTGCGTGGGACTTGACCAAATGTTACCGTTAAAATTGAAAAAATCCTCATACAAATAAAATTTAAATCTCGGCTCCAACGTATTTTCAATAGACAATTTTATACAAAAAGTATACTTTTATTTAAATTTACGGCTCCAACGGTTTTCATGTCCACGCAGGAAGTTTTTATGTTATTTAAGTCGAAAATGGTCCTTTGAAAAAATAATCTTTTGATATTTCCACTCACAATTCTCATTAACTTTGCTACATCTACAGCCAATTGATCGAAATAATAGCTTGCTCTTTAAAACGAGATGAGCGTAGCTCCTTAAAGATCGCGTGCCTTACAGCTTGGTGTGACAAGTAGAAAATGTACATAATTTCAACGAAAATTAGTTAAATGAGTGACATCTATTTAAGATTACGTGTTAATATTTTTTAGAGTTTAGACTAATAGGGTAACTTTTAGATTAAGAATCTTACGGCTAAAGGTGTTGGCTAAGTCGCGGCTGGATCAACATCTAATCTGAATGTTAAGGTCCTTCTCAGACTTTATGCGCTTTCCAAATTTTTCACCAGGATTTCGGAAGAAAATACGACCACGGGAAATAGCAGCTTTTTGGTTGATCGACTTTACAATTATTCTTTCACGCATAAAGAGAATTCGGTTAAGCGATGTTAACGAGTGGTTAAAGTGGACAGTGCATTTCTTTCCTCTATCGGCTAGTCTTTTCTTGTCCAGCTCTTTCCCTCGTACGTATCAAAGCTTTTGAAAAAATCATCGATCGACTGGAGTTTAGTCGAAAAATCTTTTGAGTTTAAAAGCAACAAACCCGGGATTCCGAAAACGAGATTCAAATTTAAAAAAAAACGAGTAAAGAAATTTAATATACAAAACACAAAATTTTTAAATTAAGTAAAAATATTCGATTTTCAACACGATAAGACTGGATACGAAAGCAAATCAGCTTGCGTGGGACATGAAAACCGGTGGAGCCGTAAATTTAAATAAAAGTATACTTTTTGCATACAATTGTCTATTGAAAATACCCTGCGTGGGACATGAAAACCGTTGAAGCCGTAAATTTAAATAAAAGTATACTTTTTGTATACAATTGTCTATTGAAAATACGTTGAAGCCGAGATTTAAATTTTATTTGTATGAGGATTTTTTGAATTTTAACGGTAACATTTGGCCATGTCCCACGCAGGCAAATCAGATGTTTTTTTGAATAAATATGGAGATGATGTATAAATCCTCTCAAAGTCTTGAGTTCTTCTTCCTTCTCTCACCTTGTGCTCTTTAAACCCTTTCTTTTATTCTTTTTAAAAAAAATGCAAAGTAATAGTAAATGGGAAAATTTGTTCGGGATCCCGTCGTCAACCTCTAATTCCGACTTGATCGATCGACTGAAATCTTTGAATTTCAAAGGTGACAATTAGCAAACTTTTCAGTTCAGACTTGTTTAGAAATGAAAAGTTTTCTCTATTAGCAAATTTGCATGAAAAAGACATTAAAATTTGAAAAATTTCCGGATGGTTGAAATGAGATGAATTATTAGCTTCGCTCATATAATGGCGTTAAATATTTGTTCAAACGACACAAAATCACGCCATGAAGCTCATTTTTTGAATAACGATTCATGCCGATGAGATTTACATAAAATCATAATTCACGTGGTCATTTGCGATGATGGCGAGTGATGCTCTCAAATGCAAACGTGAGATAAAAAAAAAGAAATTTTTAGGTGATATAATTTTAATGGACACAAAAACATTTTTATAATTTGTCCATTTTCAGTGCTTTCATTCCAACTGTAGAAAATTACTCATTTAAAACCTTTCAAGCAGCACACAATCAATAAACTTTCAATCTTCACATTCATCTTCAAAAATGCTTAATGATATTCACGGTTCCAATTTGTCTAAATTACATTGTTATGATACATTAAAGTCTGCCTTAAGTCTGGAGTTAAGTTCATGTCTATCTCACTTTTAATGATTCTCAAAGTTTAAAATGTGAAGAATGATTGACTGATTGAATTTTTACTGTGCGAGTCAAGTCAAGTTTTGTTTGAGTTTTGTAGTACAAACAAAAAATTGTTTTAAATCATGGCGCGAATGAGACTGCATGAGATCTACAAGAAAAGGTTCAAATGAGAAGAATTTTAAAAATAATTTTAACACCCTTTAAAATTTATTCTTTTTTTTTAATAAAATCGTATTAAATCTGATTGGAACAAAAATTTTATGCAAGAGCTGAAAAAATTTTATTGCGTCACGTTCGCATTTTTTTCTTGCTGCGGCATCTCAATTTGCATACAAAACATTTCATTTCGCCTCCTTTCCCATGACAATATGCAATGATAATGGCAGCAGAGAAGGTAATTTTAGTAAATTCTCCTCACCTTCTGCCAACCACAATTCTTTTATACTTTTTCTTCTCCTTCTCGGATAAATTGCAAAACAAATGCAGGCGACAAAAACTATCACAATCAGCATTTAAACATTTTACAATAATTTTTTTTTCTCGCTTCACATTCATAAATTTCCATGTTCTTCAACTTTTTATGTTGCGATTGTGCACTTTTTATAAGGCATTCAAAATGGAAATATTGCTCTTTGTTTCATTCACATGTGATATAGTGGCATAGTGTACGTTAATCTCCAGAATTACCTCTTTCACGCCTGAAATAAGGAAATTTGTTTCGCATTCCATATATGGAAGCAATTTTGCATACAAATTAATATGTGGATGATCTTAAATGAGATTTTTATTATTGGAAGGTTGCATTAAATAGTAAGAAATTTTCTAGGGCTGAGAACATCAATATATTGTGGGCCTTCAGGGGCCTTGACGGGCCTTAAAAACAGAGAAAATATTTGTTTGTAAAAAAAATTATACAAGTAAATTTTTTTTGATGTGCCTTTCATCCTTTAAACTTTAATTTTCTTAGAGTTTTGACGGGCCTTGGCGGGCCTTCACGGGCTTTGGCGGGCCCACCTACCTCTATGTTCTCAGCCCTTGGCTCTTCTACTGGATGTTGGTTTCTCAACATTTTTTAAAGTACTTTTGATCAATAAAAATGAAACCATGTCCTTAAAATTATAATATTTCTCTCAAAACCTCTTTAAATTTCTAAACTACTCTCACTTCCACTCGAGATAATGATGTGATAGTCAAAAAGCCAACAGATCTCATTGTCAAGCGCATCTTGACGGTTATTTCCTTCTTACACTCATTTCGCAACATTCAACAATAAAAGTGAACTCTCCAGTAGTTTTATTTAAGCATGTCAGTTAAAATTATGATAAAGTTCTCATAAAGCAGTAGGGATGGCAATTTTGGTGTCTTATCAATTTTTTTTTTGAAATTCTGGAAAAAAATTTTTTCTTAAATATAACTTTTTTAAAGATATTTTGCTTTCCTTAGTTATCTTGTTGCATATTCAAACATAAAATGTTAAAATATTGTAATATTTCATGAAATTAAAAAAATTATTTTTTTGTTGTTTTGTGGCACCTGCCAACTCTATAAAGAAGATTTTGTCTAGATAAATCACAAAGGGAAGAGAATACCACAGCAGACATTTTTTGTCTTTCCATCCATCTTTAACGTCTTAAGTTTGTTATTAAAATAAAACTTTTTTCTTTCTTCATGCTCATCTTATAAATATGAAAATATATGGAAGTCCCAAAGCGAATAAGTAATAACAATATCATCCGCACCATACGAGAGAGACCATTAATAAAGATGCAATATGACTTAATTCAAAATATACAGAAAAACTTTTCATCTGCTCTCGAGGCTCTCGGAGCCATCAATTCATTCACATTTTGTTCGTGAGTCGATGTACAATATATTAAAGTTACAACTCTCCTTCTTCAACTTTTTTCTTTCTGGAATAATACGAAAATTTTATGGCTCGAGTCTTGAGTGCAAAAAAATAGAATGAGGGATGGGACAAAAAAAGAATTTAAATTTTTTAAAAATTTTGTCTAAATTTTATTGTACAAAACCCATCAAAATTTTGTATTTCTTTAAATTTGTAAAAAGTTCAGTTATTTTAACTTTCTGTAGTTTTGAAAAACCACAAAATTTACTTAATCATAAACACTCCATCTTTATTGCTCTCTCTCTCTCACTGCACTCGCCAGAGATGGGCAATTACATGTAATCGAGTGAAAAATTACATGTAATTAATTACATTTTCATACAAAAATCATGTAATTTTCCAAAATTTTGTAATTTGTAATTTTGCCCATCTCTGGCACTCGCTTTATATTATTGTTTTATATTTGACTTCCAGGCACAGAGATGAAACTTGGCGAGAAAAATCATAGAAAGAAAAATTGAAAAACTAAAAACTTCATCATGCCTTCGTCGGTGCTGGAGAAGAATAATTTTTAGCTAAAAGTAAAATAAAAGATTTTCAGCTATCATTTACACTTTTCAGAATAATTTCTCATTAATTTTTGTCATGAATAATAATTTTCTTTTAAGAAGAACTTTTTTGTCTAGTGTTGATGAGACAGAGAAATATTTGTTTGAGAAAATGCAAACAATTTTAATGTGTGTTCATGTAGTTCTGTGGCTTAATCTTCTTCTGAGATTTTCTTATTTATTTTCTGCTCACAATTGCTAGAAGACAGTGAGAGATAAATAGATATTTATATGACGAAGTTTTTAATAGAGTTTTATAGAAAATTTTTGTTGTTTTGGATGTGAAAGGAAAACTTTTTTCTAATTTTGAGAATATTTTATGAAATTATAAAAAATTATGTACATTTTTAAAAAAAATTTACCTTTAAACTTCTATCAAACATTAAAAAAGTGTAAAAAGCGTCAAAATTTTTCTCTAATAATTTCATAACTTAAAACTATTAGAGTTAGTAATAAAACATCATCAATCGAATTCCCAAAATCCTTCCTTTTCTCCTTCGAGAAGCTTTTGAAGCGATTTTAAAATCAAATTTTATCAAATTATATTAGTATCTCAGTTGAATTCTCGAACACAACCGAGAGGAGGGTGAAAAAAGTAAGAATAAATAATGTTTTTTATGTTCAACAAAAAGCGCCTTCAGTGATGTTTGCAATGAAAAAAAAAGAAGAAAAATTTTTTAAATTTTTTTTAATTTCATTGAAAGTCATTATTTGAAGTGAATAAACATTCGTAATAATTTGCGTGAGTTTTCACATTGTTGCTCATCAGCTCCCTTTTCGTCTTTGAGTAGTCCGTAAAAAAATTCCAATAGTCGCAAAAAAATAATTTAAAGATGCTGTATTTATGGATATTCTGCTTATGGATATGCTTTCAACACCAATAAATTTATGCAATAAAGAATACAAAAAATTATTGCGTATTGACCGCAACCTCGCTCTGTCACGATTGCGAGATCCATATCGGGGAGCATTATACAAACAAAATGCAGACCGTCAGCATCATTTTAATATTAAAATATTTAAGTAATTCAAATGAAAACTGTTTGTTAACCTTTAAGCGCGTAAAATGCATCAAAAATTCAATTTTCAGCTTTCCTAAAAAATGCAAACAAGTAAAAATGGGAGAAAAATCAAGCGCCAGTGGAGATTTCTGTCAATAAAAAAAGTTTTTTAATTAATTTCTCAACAAACTCGCAGACTCGGAGAGAAAACTAAATGAATTATTAAAATATCTTTCGGCATTTTTTTTGGAGAATACTAAAATGGAAATGAGAATTTTTATATGGAAGCATATTTTACTGTTTCTTACATAAATTTAGAATTTCATACTAATTTAGCTTAGGTTTGATTAATTTTATTTAAATCCGTATAGTATCGCAGTAGTTAAGTGCTTTCTAAATTTCAAATTCGATTGTCCTACCCCTATGAAATTGAGAAAGTATATTTTTGTGCGGTGAGAAAGAAAAATGCAGTAGAGCAAAAAAGTGATCGGAAAGATGTATGAGACTAAAAACTCTCGAGAGGCTATAAATTTCCATCTAAAAGAGAGTCTTGAAAACGAAATTTGAATTTATAATTTTGGGATTTAACTCAGACAAAATTCAAAAACTTTAAAACCAGAATGTTTGTGTCCACGTTTTTGATTTTTATATTTAAAGCATAAAAACATATATAATTACCAAAGACATATCTACCTCATCAGTTAGTACATAAATGTAAAACAATTTAAAAATAAAAATCTATATCTATAAAAAGGACTAAAAGAAAAACTAACTTCTTAGGTTGCATTAAAAGTAAGAAATAATATTTTGTCAATAAATAAATTTTGAGCTTGTTGAAGATGATAAAAGTCAATTGCACAATAATATTAAAGTTAAATAAGCAAGAATTTAACAATTGGTTTTATTACGAGAGGGTAAATGGAGAGAAAATTTGCAGTTTGGTTGATTGACTGCGGTTCTAGTCTAAAAAAGAATAATAAATGTCTAAATGAGTTGAAATTATGGTGTTGTTGTAACGATTGAGCTATTTACACAATTGTTGAATTGACTTAAAATTAATATTTTGGTTTAGAGTAAGGTAAAAATGTTTCGAATGCATTTTAACAATTGAAAATTAGTGAGAATCAAGTAGGTAGAGTTTCTTAAATCCCTGGGGAAAATTTTGTTCTCAACAAGGCATGAATCAGAGTCTGTTATGACTTTCACTTTAGATGTTTGATAGGGCAACTAATGAATATTAATAATTAATAGTTTCAATTTTCAATGTTGAGTGACGAGAAAAGGTCAAGGATTGGACAAGTTTTTATTTTATTTTTTCGAACCTGTTACCATGGATAGCTTTTCACAATGGATTTTTTTGAAAAAAAAAATCTTTTATTTAATTATAAACCTCGAATCAAATTGCCACAAAAGCGTTAAATTTCATTTTCATCGATAAGACACTTCGAAAAGTAAAAGTTTTATTCAAAAAATTTTACGACATTCGCTTAAGACCCCTCTCGAACAGTGAAAAAAAGTAAGCGAGAGAGGAATTTGGCGTATGTGCCAACGCAACACAGAGTAAGAGAAAAAATTTATTTTTTGTTTTAATTTGGAATTATTTGTCTTGTGAGTTATAAGACTTTTGTGAATTAGGGAAGATTTCTGAATTAGGAACTTATTGAAGAACTTATTTTTTTAAATCAAAATTTTAATTTTCAAAAATTTATAACTTTTTTTTTGATACAGTTCATCGTAAGGTTCCTTTCCACTTAACCATCGTAACAGCGCTCAAGAGTGTCATGAAAAGTTGCAAAAATGAAATAAAAAGACTCAATTTTGTTTCAGAACAGCAAAAAAAGAGAGGAGTCTCTCCACGGACACGCAATAATATTGTATAATTTATAATTCGTTAAAGATGCGTGTAAGTAACAATTGTATATAAAATATACATTTTTACTCCACTCGTTTGTTTAAGACGTTCATAATTTTCTGCGCGACCGCGGTGATATCATTGAAATTTATTGAGACATTGTTTGATTATTATTGTTAGCACGGAATTTTTTCCTACTGCTTTCGCACTGCTGGTCGTCTCTCTCTCGGTAGCATTTAAATCTTGCTCGCAGGAATATCCACACAAAAGAAATTTAGGGAGAATTGGCAGAGTCATGAATATGAAACACCTTTTTATATTACATCAATAACTTTTACTGCCATGATCTTGGATTCTGCTGAAAATTGGCTTATGGACTTGCATTCTATGTCACTCATATTTATATTTTTGATAGATTTGATATTTGTTATGAAAAAACAATTGCCTCCAAAATTAATCTCGTTAGAAATTTAAAAAAAATATCTGCAGTTACCAGTCATTGCGTGCTTCTCACTCCCTGAGAAAAATTTAAAATTCGTTAGAAGCTCAAAAAAAATCCCAGTTTTGGTTTCACATCCAGTTGTTACAATTTTAAAAAAGTTTCGACCCCTTGCAAATTCTTTCCTCATCTCTCGTCTCAAACATTTTCGATGCAAATTGCTCAGCGGTTTCTTATGTATTTAAATTTTGAAATGATAATAAAAAAAGTTACACCCAATTAAATTTAAAGAAATTTACACTGAAATAAATCAAAAAGCCTCAAGGCGAGTACATTGTTAGTATAAATTACAAAACGATAGAAGAGAACAATTGGAATTCAAATTGGGAGAGTAATAAGTTGAGCTCACCGTCTAAGGTGTCCTCAACGGGGTGCTTCATTTTAGATTCTATAATTTAATGATGGAGAGTTTTAGAAATTTGAGAAGTTTTTGAAAATTATTTTATTTTAAATCATTTTCGTACTCAATCTTAAATTTTTCACCACTCACCGCTTAATAGCATTTAAATTATTATAATTGTTATTCAAATAAATGCTCACACGAGAATTATTGTTTCATTAATCATAAAATTCTTTCCCATCACGCCAAGTGATTCACAACAGGGAGAACTACATCCTTCAATGTACATTTCTTGATGGTACAAAATATTAACTTTTTTTCGCTTGTTATACAAAGTATCAATTTCATGTATTAACGAAGTCACTTCACTCCATTTGACAAGCGTATATGAAGGGGCGTATAATTTTTGATTCAAAAAAAGTCGCAACTAAATTCTCGAGCGTGTATGCAAATTTGTTAACCATAGCCAGAAGCGGGACGGAAGATGAGTTTTAAAGGTAGGTTAAATTTCACAGTGTGGGAAATTTTGAGAATGAAGATTAAATTTCAAAAATTTTTAAACGTCGGTTGATAGATTGTAGAGTTACACATTGATTTCAAAGAAAAAAGTGCAATATCATGTTTCTAAAAGCTGTTGAACACTATGAAATATTCCAAAATAAGTCGGAAGCAGATAATAAATTACAACAAAATGAATTTAATTAAAATTTAATGTGAGAGAATTCACGTTTTTGCGTCGAGTTACGTTGGTAAAAAATTGAAAATTATCTTAAAGGGCGTCGGAATGTGACAGTGTGAAAAGGCCCATAAATTATCCTCTAACGAACTTTTTCTCTCCTATCATCATCACCACAATTATTTTCGCATCCCCTTAAGGAATTTCACATCTCTTATTTAAGAAGCTAGTAAAAAAGGGGAAACTAAGATAAAGAATTTAGGGAGCGTTCGGGTGAGACTTGCAAGACATTTTCATGTATCCAATAAATATAAATAATGCGTGAAAAAACGAAGATGAAAAGTTTTTAGTCTCTTTGAAAGCACTCAAAGGAAGTGTTTTATAAAAAAAATGTTTCAAAACCCACACGTGGGTGTTGCCGCGTAACCCACTGTAACAGATCGGTATTGAAAGTCATTTTGGGGAAGCCTTTTAGGAGAAGTCTTGGAGAAGCCTCTGGGGAAGCCTTTTAGGGGAAGCCTTTTAGGAGAAGCTTTGGGGAAGCCTTTTTTCCATTATGTTCCATTTTCCATTATGTTCCATTTTCCATCATGTTCCATTTTCCATTATGTTCCACTTTCCATCATGTTCCATTTTCCATCATGTTCCATTTTCCATCATGTTCCATTTTCCATTATGTTCCATTTTCCATCATGTTCCATTTTCCATTATGTTCCATTTTCCATCATGTTCCATTTTCCATTATGTTCCATTTTCCATCATGTTCCATTTTCCATCATGTTCCATTTTCCATCATGTTCCACTTTCCACCATGTTCCACTAGCAACCAATTCCTGGTCCAATCCCGAGTTCAACGATACCCATGAAGCCATATAAGTGCAATTTTGTATGAAAAATGGACATTATGGCTGTCCGTGGCACGACCTATGGTCATGACCCAAAAAATTCCTAAAATGGGCTAAACTAGAGCCACAGAGCTACCATTTGGCGAAAACCCGAAGTCTCTAGCTGGTCTAGGGGCTGAGATCTCGATGGAACAGACAGACGACAGACGACAGACGACAGACGGAAATGCGAGCATATAAGCGTTACCACACTAGTGTGGGTTACGCTAAAAATGTCAACCCATGTAGAAAAGTAAAAAATAATTTTATAATTTATTTCAAACCAAGGAATTTTTTAAAATTTAAGATTTATTTATTTTGAGTTATTTTTAATTGTTTAAAATTTTCTATTGAACATCATATTTAGGATATCACATTACACTCCCATATATCGACTGTGATTTATTTCAAGACACACAAGGTGCGTAGATATGTGTGAAAATGGAAAATGCCAAGTGGGTAAAAGTTGAAAGTTGAGAAGATAAGATGGATATGGCACCCTCAAGGAACATAAAACTCTAAATTCAAGAGTATCCTTACTCTCATTATAAATTGGATTATAATTTATTGTACATAAGACACATTAAAGAATTTCCTATAAAAAAAATTCAGCATTTGTTGACACCAAATGGTGCCTCGAGGTGCGATGAATAATTTTTTCACTCTTATTTTTGAAAATTGATATTTATGTATTCCATACACACCAATATGATCATAAAAGTACCTCTTTGGTAGCCGAAAATTTTTATAAAGTTGAATCTCTTTATGTTACTGCAGACTACCTATCACTCTTCCTCTATCGTCCCTACAAACCGCCAAACATCCCTTTGATGAGGGTTTACATTCACTTTTATCATATCAGACAACAATTTTTCTATGTTCCTTTAAAAAGTATAATTTCGAAGGTGGATACGAGCTGTTCCCTCAAAATTTGTCAAACACACACATAAACCACAAGAAATGAAGATCTATTCAAATTTTTGTAAGCACAAAATTGAAAAACATGCCATTATCATTCATTCTGAAGCATTTTTTTGGATATTGAATAAACACCAAATAGGTTTTCAACAAAATCGCGAATACAACTCGACTTTCTTGAACATAAATAAGAAAATGAGAAAAAAAATCCCTAAAGAGCACTCAGGAAATTTTGCGAGATAAAAATAATAATGACGACCTACGACGAGTCAATTTAATTTCAGAATGCATGCATTTTCAATTTAAAGGAATTGAAAATAGGTTTTTTTATAAGACGAGAGCGCTGAGGTGACGCTTAAACGCTACCCCAAAAAAACTAAACTCACGTTATTTATTGATTTTATCAGGGAAACATAAAACACTAAGATTTGAAAATAATAATAATTTTGATCAATGAATATTGGAATAAGGAACAACATAACATATAACATAAAATTTTTTCAATTTTTAATTTTCAAATGTTTACTTTTCAACTCTATAAGAGAAGAAGTCTATAACAAATTAACATAAAGTAACGATCAAAACAGTCTCTGCGAGACGAGTGTGAAAGGCACTAAAATAAGATCGCATGATTCGTATGAAATCTTGAAAATTTTCATACGAATTGTCCCACCTTTCTTTTAAAAAAAAGTTATATAGGGTAACTAATGATTATGTCTCCTTAAATTTAATTAATAAATTGACAACCATATGGAAAACGTGAGCGGGATATAAATAGACTTTATTTTGATAAATTTAATGGTAAGAAATAAAATTCATTGAAAAATGTATAAAGTGTTTAGTTTCAATTTTTCCCACCAGAGCGAGAAAAATTTTGATTCAAAGAAACTTTAAATTTCTCAAGGTTTCCGTAAAGTGCTGGTTGTAAATAGTTTTTCCCAAGCATTTTGGTTCAAACTGCTGCAAATACATTTTTCTTAAAGGTGTGTCCCACCACTGTATTTACAGGAAGTTCAAAATTTTCAAATTCATTGTAAATAATTAATTACATTTTCATACAAATTTCATGGAATTTCCCAAAATTAAATTACTTAACATGTATTTTTTTTAATTGCCCATCTTTGCCTTTAAAACTTCAAATCGTTACGTTCTTAGATAATATCAAATGAATACAATTTCTACGACCTGCCATAATGCCTCAATTTTTTCCTTCTCTTATTTCCTCTTTTTGTTCAACTAAATGTCGAGCCATCATGTATAATAAATTTAAAATTCAAAGCGAGATTTTTTGTTCTCATTGTGCGCGAGACTATTGGGAGTTTCTTGTGTGTGAGCCCATAACACCACAAGGGAGATTCCGAGAGACGATCGCAACAATATGAAAAGAAGGAAAAATCAAATTTAAATGGTAATTTCAACATTAATCGTGTAGGTTCGCTCTACTATTCTGTACAGTTTAGCATATTTTAAAGTGTGCGTTCAATGAAAATAATTTCTTGGGCTCATTCTGTCAAGTCATCTCATGTAATAATTCGTGAAAGGAAGTGAGCGACCAACATTGATTTTTAGGTTTCGTACAAGCCTAATTTGCATTTAAATCATCATCATTGTCAGTTATTATCTCTAAACTTGTCATTACATCTCACTTTTGTTATCAATTTTCTTGTGCTTTTTTCAGAGAACAATTGGAATGAGAGATATTAAGAAAATTATTTGGTGCCAAAACTTTTCATACATCTCAAATATCCTCCATGATTTACACATCTTTTTTAACCATTGAAGCATTTTATTTACAAAGCATCCAAATTCAGCCTTAAATGCAAATTTCAATTGAGTCAAAAAGTCGAGTGAGAGATTTATTGCAATCATAAATATTAACTCTTTTGACTCTCTCATGGATGATGCCCAGTTATCGTTGCTCTGCCGCGGCATGCTTATGAATTTTTTATGTAATTTTATTTTTTTCGCATGCTAATTTATTATCGTACATTTCGCCAAATACCGAGCGAGCGCCAAGAAACAAATGAGCTCTTCTCATTTCATATTCATATTTATTGGTTTGAGCTTGTTGTATATTACAAACGGAAAAAATGTGAATGGACTAGCTTGTGAGTAATAATTTAAATTGTATCATTTTTCAATTTTGCATCGTAAAAAATACCAAAATCAGTTCAGAAAAATTGATTTGTGTTCATGACGATGAAGTGAACAGAGGTCGATGACCATTGATGATTATTGCAGCTGCTTCTAACGAGATAAATTTGAATTTAAGGCAATTCCATACATAATATAATTACAGGTGTAAATTGAAACATTTCAATGTTGTTATGCACCTCACGCAATAAAATGTTTTACTACAGGAAATTCACAATAAACATTGAAAAATTTCATGCTAATTTCATCCAAATTAAAATTCCTTTACATATTACTACTCGCCTAGCATGCATCACAAACGCAATTTTAAACCTAAAATCAGCCTAACAAACAATGCTGATGGTATACCACTATGGTGAAATTAATGAAAATATCAGCATATAACTTAAACTTCCTATATATATAGCTATACCAACTTAAAAAATGTTCAAAAATATTTTTCCTTCGAAGATGAGGAAGCCAATGCAATAAAATATTTGTCTTGCTTACTTCGCACTGACAAACACGAGGAGTGGCTGGAAAGTCATAAAAAATGTTTCATGCATGTTTGTATTTTTTTTAAATATGTCTTTTCGTTGAAATTAAATTGAAATTTTCAACCCAAAATAATGTGATTTTTGACAGTACGTTGCAACGCGTTGGAAGTTTAAAAAATTATGACAGAACATTGAAAAAAATATTTCAAAACCCACCAGTGGGTGTTAACCATGTAACCCATCTTATCAGATCAGTATTAGTAAATCAAGTGCATAAAAAATAAGTTTAAGTCAATCCGGACATTTTGGTTAATACAAACAGTTATAGCTTTAAAAATATGTTTAGTAGACAAAATTTTGAAAATTCGACCTTACCACTTATTTTTAACTTTAGGCTTTATGAACCTAAGTCCTAAGTAGTTAAGAATCATTCCATCCTACTCGGCATCAAAAGACGAGTTCACTACTGGTCGGCCACGATGGACATTCATCAAAAATCATTTATGTCAATCGATTCCTGCTCTAATTACGAGTTCAGCGATATCCATGAAGCCATAAGAGAAAATTTGTATGAAAATGGACATTGTGGCCGTGACTCAAAAAATAGTCAGTGCCTGCACATATAGACCTCAGAGCTACCATCTGGCGAAAACAAGAAGTCTCTAGCTGGTCCCGGGCCGAGTTCTCGAAGGTACGGACGGATGGAAAGATGAGCATATAAGATTTACGACACTTTGTGTGGGTTACGCTAAAAAGGAGTGCATATAGTTCCATCCTTTGATAGTTAAAAATTATATCCATGAGTTAAGTAGTGGTTTCAAATCCTAGTCAATTTAATAAAATCAAACATTCTCTTAAGTATTGTTGCGTTGTGTTCACGTCTCATAAGACATTGAACCGGCAAACTCATGCCATTCAAAAAGTAATAAAAAATTGCTACCATAAACGACAAAAATAAGTTGAAAATAATTATATGCATACACACACATTTTTTACGATCGATCCTCCTCAACTGAGCACCAAGTCCGTTATTATGCATTCAAACACTTCTTTTTCTTCATTTCTCTATACAGTGAATTAAATCTGGCTTGTTGCTTGTTGTTCGGTATTATTCTATAAAATTATAGTTGTTAAGACACAACAAGGTTTTAACGTGCTGCGGACCTCTCGAAATATTGTTCAATTTTCTTATTGAAGCGCAAAAGATCATGGGTAAAGGAGAAGTGAAGAAAAGAGTGAGATAAAAGGTGGTGTAGAACAAAAAAAATGGGAACCAATACATTCAAATTTTTTTAAACTTTAAAAATATTTTTGAAAAAAATTGAACAAATTTTTTTAATTTTTTAATCGTAATCTAAAATTGTTTAAACCTTAATCTTAAAAAATTTTCAACGCTCATGATTTAATTCTCATGGCTCTTCTCAAATTGTGTGTTTTGGTAATGAGATTTAATGATCGAGTGGGGTTTCCTCTAAAGCAATATGAAGATAAAAAAAATTGAAACAATAAAATTTTAATGCTGTTGTCTTGGTGGACGATGACGAGCGACATGGTTAAGTAGAGAGAGAGAGGGATGCAAAGACCAAAGCTGATGAATAACGTGTTAAATGCACATGGGCAAGAAGATGAAAAAAATTTAATTGAGATCTAATTGAAATCCTACTTTCGAACGATTTCATTCACTTTGAAAATAGAGTGGTAACGAGACCTTCTTTGGAGACGAATCTTTTTTGTCTTTATTTATTTCCTGTGCAATTATCGAACAGCTTAAAATAGATTTTTGAAGCGTTTCAAACAAATGTAAAAAAGTACCAAAATAATAAAATATTTTTAAGATTTTATTATGGCTACGCCATATATTGACTTCGATCTGGAGAGAAAACTCTCTTTGTCACCTGCTGCCCTCAAAAAGCATTTTTTCGATGTAGAACTTTTGCCACATGCAAGGCAAGGCCATCAAATTTCTGATCTATGAAGGATACATGCTTGGACGATCCACTGGCCAGGTAGGGTAGGATCGTTAAAAGAGAGCTGTTACTTTCTCGGATCCGGGCGACGTTTTTTGTCGCAGGTCTACAGGCCACACGGATCAACGGATTTCCTTCGATTTTTTTTATTTGATTCTGCTACTTTACTCGCAGACCCATTAAAGTTAGTTTAATTAACTAAAAAAGTTAAGTTGGAGGGAGAAAAACTGAGAAATTTTTTGAGAGTTCATTTTTTTTATATGAGTCAATGATAACTCGAGGATGAGAAAACTTAATTAACTTAACCAGGGGGAAATAAGCGCATTTGGATGGTTTTTCATAAAAATTACACTTTTGAGATGATTTGAATAGAAGAAGCATGGATTTAGACAGAGAGTTGATAGAGAAAATTAAATTAACTTAACTAGAAGGAAATAAGCGCATTCGAATGGTTTTTCATATAAATTACATGGATTCGTTCAAAGAGTTAGTAGAAAAACATTTATTTAATTTTACCAGAGGAACAAAAGCGAACTCTATTAACTAAAATAATTCAAATGTGTGGCTTTTCGGAAAAGGCGGAGTTCTGCGGAGCTTTTTGCAAAGAGAACAGTGAAACTGAGACGCAGCGCACCGTTAATCCCTACTTGTTTTTCTTGATTTTAAAATCTGATCTCGCAATTTTTTTTTCATAATTTTTGTGGCATTAAATCCGCGTAACAATTTTTTTTCCAGTTTTCATAATTTCAATAATTTACGCTTTTCATCGATTTCGATTCCCATAATGACATCAAAAATTTAAATTTTCGTACAAAAATATAATTATACCTTCATATTTTCTCCTCAAGCTAATAGCATCAAAATCAAAAATACAAATTGCGGGAACCAATAAATGCGAAAATTTTCTCATTGAATTATTACTTTAATTGTTTTTTACTTACTGATGATATGAAACTCCATTCCTGTCTCAATTTTCAATTTTCCTCACGGCAATTTAACTTGCTGAGCTATTTAGAAGGTAAATGAAAATTTTGTTAGTTTTTATGATTGAGAAGCAGTTCAACAATAACAAAATTATCAGGAAATAGGATTCAAAAAAGAAAATATCAACCTGAGTTAACTTCTAAAAATCATTAGAATTTATTCCAACCATGTGCATGGTTTAATTATTATTTCTTTCATTTTCCTTTATTTTATTACTCTTTTCATCATGTCTCTCATGTATGCTCATATAATTTATTGCCCTTACTTAAATGCACATGCAATGCTTAACGATTCTTGTTTTAATTTTTTTGCAACTTTATTATGCAAATTTGCAGAGAAAAAAAGTAATTTAAGAATGATTATTTATTGCCGAAAATAACTTTGAAGATAATTGCCAAAATCAAAGGAATTAACGTAGGTGTTTTTTCAATTTGCATTAGTTGCGTTGAGTAAAAACTTTATTGCATATTTTCTCGAGATTTCGTTCGATCAAAAATGAGTTTTAGATTTTATATTGTAATAAAAAACTAATTTCAATAAATTATTTTCAATGTTTTATGTTTTAGAGTTTTAAAATTAAGTACCTGGTTTTAAAACAAAATTTTCGAAATTTTCTAACATCATCGGTTTCCATTCACAAAATATACTATTGCATTCAATTTAATTCAATAAAACATAAAAGGTGTTAAAACTAAGTTAAGGCGACAGCGAACAGCATAAAACAATAAAAGCCATGCACATATCGACAGGTATAAATATATAAGATTAAATTATTCCTTTTTATATATGTATACTCTTTTAGTTTTAAATTCCACGTATGTTTGTTGAAAAGGAAGAAAACTGAAATTATGCAAAAAGTTTCAAAGCATTGAGGTTTTTGCGGAATAATTTAAATAAAATAAATATCAAAATGTGAGCATTGTGAGCATATTCAATTGTCTGAATTTGAAATTAGAAAAATATATTATAAGAATCATTAAAAATTTCTTACTAATTTTTCCCATCATTCGATGTCGTGTATTATTTACGACTTTATTTTTACAGTATGTCATTAATTATTTTCAGCCATCATAAGTTGCTCTCCTGCATTCCCTTCTGTTTCACATCAATTTGAGAATAATTTGATTTTTATGGGGAAACGGTATCATATTCACAAAACCACAAGGATTTAATTATTTAACGAAAGTCAACACAAAAAGTGTGAAAAGACAGCGTTTAAAAATGTGTTGAGAAATCCCTGCTTGATTTTTTTACATTTTTACTTTAGTGGTGCGATGTGGGAATTTATGCAGCCGCGCTCAACGCAGACAAAAATTCCTTCAAACATAAAAAAATGATTGATTGCGCACCAGAAATGACAAGTTACAGTTACATATTCATAAAGGAAAATAAAAAATTTAAAGAAAAATATTTTTAGGACTTTTGATGGGAATCGTGTGTCATTGTGATGAAAAAATTTTGGTAAATAATATTTTAGGGGTTCATTGTACTAATTAAAGAAAATATTTTAAGGGATACAATGAAACCGTTATTTTTTTTCGTATGATCTTCTAAAGAAGTTCAATTTCTAATCTCCTCTAACACTATATATAGTTGTTCCAATAACGCATAGCATTCACCACTCAAACGTTTTCATGACTCACACACTACCTCCCATAGAAATCACAACTCACCCCAATAAAAAACGATGAAATTTCTAATGTGCTTGAATAAAACCACACTCTAGCAGCTCAACATGTTAATTACTTTCTCAATAACACTCACACAAACAGTACTTTCTAAACTGCTTTAAGAATTTTTTTTTGTTAATTTCAACAACTTTGATTACTGTGATTAATTCATATATTTTCATATAGCTAAAAAAAATCATTTAAATGCAAACAAAATTGGAATAATACGATAAAAGTCTTTTCATAAATAATGCAATTCCATTTGTCTTGCGACATAAGCTCCATCAAAATCATACCAGCCTCGATTTATGCTGTCGTTCGGATTTGGAAGTAGCGATGAACAGTTGAAAAAATGCAGAAGTAACAATAATTAAAAACAGTTTTTTTTAGCAAGTAAAATCATTTAATTTAAAAATTTTAACAAACTATTTTAATCATTCTATAACAGCGTTTCAGCAAAAAGTCTTTGGCTTTTTTCCAGTTTTGCTCTCGAATTCTAATATCCCTTACATTGTGACCACAAGGTATTCACTTCGGCTTTCGGCCTTTCATACTTCTCCGAAAGTCGATATTATTTTTCAGAAAATCTCTTAAGGGAAATGGAACCACATGGCGAGCTTCTGTTTCATATATGCAACTGCAACATGTGATGTCTATTTGAGACTTTTTGGAACTGCTGAAAAATATTTTTGAATTTTAATTGTGTTAAGTAGCACATGATTGAAGAAGAATTTGATTTCCGATAAAATTATATGGTTGATATTTGGTGTGGGCTGGAGTCTAATTTTATGGTAATCACTTTGATATTTAGTTAATGGGAATTCTTTCAACGTGCTGAGGCAAAACATAAAAAAACTAGAATTTTGTTTTTATTCCTAGTAAAATTTTTAACGGCCTACAAAAATGCAAAATTCACTGATATGGATTGAGCCACTTGAGTCTCGAATCCTTCTTAAGTGTTTTTTGATCCATTACACTCTCGCTTAATTTTGATCGTGCCAAAAGTTTCGAACGTTTTTTGAGAGTGTCGCCAATTTCTTTGACCACAAGACATTGACCGTTTTCTCTGAGAAAAGTATGATTCACATCATTTGCAGTTGGTTCTCCCTGAGGGAATGTAACTGGTTCCATTTTGATGAGATGCTTTACCTTCCAAAGCCGAGCATTGTTGTCAGGGATGTTTTTAATAACAGTCACGGAACCCGGCTGCAAGTTGATTGAATTTGTTAATAATTGAAAGATTAGATGAGATGGTTAAAAATTAATTAACTAACATTATAGAGTCCCATATCTCTTAAAATTCTCTTCTCCCAGTGCGGAAGTCCTTTCATCTTCTTAATGCGAGTTACTTTGAATAATTTTGGTGCCTCATGAGTGGGTTCTGGTTCATTAGGGAATCTAAAAGATTTAAAAGATATCCAGTTAAGAAAAATAATTAATTAAAATTTAAATTTTTACCTTGGATAAAACGAAATTCTTCCTTCAATTAATTGCCTATCACCATCTTTATAAAGCTTTGTTTTGTTGTTTTTTGGGTTAAATCTTGCGCAGTTCCTTACTCCTGTGCTGTTGAAACTTAATGGTTGCAGAAACTTAAAAAACTTAAGCATTTTTAAATGATTTTTATAATTTTTTCGGCAATATTGTTTTTTGAAACACTTGAACACCCTTGATAACGGCACAACCTGGCCAATACCCAAAAATTGAATTACTCGAACAAATTTTTAATTTAAAATATCAAACGGCTTGAATGATACAGTTATTATTAATTTTCCTCAAAGGGAACTCAGAAATATTGTCAGTTAAAAAATAAGAAAAAAATGTTTCAAAACCCACACGTGGGTGTTGCCGTGTAACCCACTTGTAACAGATCAGTATTGGAAATGTAACATGGGGAAGTCCTATGAAGAAGCCTTGGAGAAGCCAAAAGGGAAGCCTTATGGAAAATATTTCTCAATTATGTTACATTTCCCACTGTGTTTCATTTTCCACCATGTTCCATTTTCTATTTGTTCCATTTTCCACTGTTTCCATTTTCCACTGTGTTCCATTTTCCACTTGTTCCATTTTCCACTGTTTCCATTTTCCACTTGTTTCATTTTCCATTTTGTTCCATTTCGAACTATGTTCCATTTTACTCTGTGTTTCATTTTCACCTTGTTCCATTTTCCACTATTTTTCATTTTCCACTATGTTTCATTTTCCACTATTTTCATTTTCCACTATTTCCATTTTCCACTTTTCCATTTTCCACAGTGTTCCATTTTCAATCCATCCAATCAATCCTTCAAATTCCGAGTTCAACGAGGTACATGAAGCCATACTTTTAAAAAATGACATTAGTGGCATTCCTTGGACACTCCTGGCCGGCCGTGACGGTCATTCTTCAAAAATCATCAATCTAATCAATTCCTATGCAATTACGAGTTCAACGAGGTACATGAAGCCATACTTTTAAAAAATGGACATTAGGGGCACTACTGGCCGGCCGTGATGGACATTGGTGGCACTCTTCGATGGCCATGATAGACATTCCTCAAATATCATCAATGCCTTTCGATTCCTGATACAAATACGAGTTCAACGACATACATGAAGCCAAAACAGGAAATTTTGTGAAAAATGGCATTTAGGGCTGTCCATGGCACGACCTGTGGTCATGACCCTCATAATTCCTAAAATGGCCGAATCTAAATTCATAGACCTACCATTTGGCGAAAACTAGAAGTCTCTAGCTATCTCAGGAGCCGAGATCTCGATGGAACAGACAGACAGACGGACGGACGGACGGACGGAAATAGGCGCATATAAGTGTTACACCACTTCGTGGGTTACACTAAAAACTGCGGAATTTGTGAAGAGAAAAAAAATAGATTTTATGGACCGTAACACGCACGTGTACTTTCAAGTTCAAAATTAACGGTTAGAAGAAATTTAAATCTTATCACCAAACTGCGCCACCTACATTGATTTTCTAAATTCTTTTTATAAATATTCAGACTCAATTTTGCAATCACTTGAAATTTTTTAGTTAAAAACGCTTAAGAAGAAGAAGGAATAAAGATCATCAATCATCAGTAAGGATGAAGCAATTCTAAAAACAAAATAATTTGAGGTAGAAAGATCAAAAGACAATGGCTACAAAAGCAAGAGCTGGAAAGCTAGAAAATACAATTGAAACTTGTCGAAGTGAAGGGAAATGGCAAAAATCAATTGAACTCGCCGAGGAGCTTAAAAACTCGAGTCCAACACATGGTAAATAGAAATTAATTATGCATTTAATATTTTTAATATGCTTTAATGACAGAAACCCTCTCAAATTTCCTCATTGGCGAGGGTAAACTCGAGAGTTATTTGGAAGAAAATCCACCCATTGAAGCAAATTTTTCAAGAGCCAAAGTAGCATTAAGCGATGCCAAGAGATTGCTCCTTTCTGTTTGCGGCGAAGAAGGTAATTTTGATATTTCTAATTATCAAAAATAATTAGAAATAATTAAGATAATTAAAAAAATTACGATATTTTCTGTGATGAAGGCAAGAAAGCGGGACTGGCGTTGGACTCTCTACTTCTCCTGGCCAAATTGTATTATGCATGTGGAGAATTTGATAAAAGTCTTGAAAATTTTAAACTCTCGGATATTGATGGATTAAAGCAAGAAATAGTTTTGAGTTCAAGAACTCTTCGGATACTGGCCGAGTCATATGCTTCAAAAGGACTTTGTCTCGAAAAAAGTCCAAAAGGCTCATCGAAGTATAAAACGGCCGAGTTGGAAACAGATATGGTAACAAAAAGTTTTATTATATCGCCTATGAAATCATATACAATTATTTTTAGATTAATTGCTTTGAGCGGGCAGCTGATATTGGACTTTTGTACCTTCAAAGTCAAGAACAGAGCAGCACGATGGGTGCAATTCTCGAAACTGCTCTTCAACGATCTCCCATTGTTCTCATAAAGCTTGGAAAACTTCAAGCAGCAATTGATCGATATCGATTTATGTTAAGTGCTGTTGAGACGAAATCAACCCAATCCTTACGACTTACATTAGCTAGACAACTTGCAGAAGTACTGTTGAGAGGCGTTTCTGGCACAATTTATACTCCTCCTTCGAGCATTGGTCGATTGAACGCAACAGGTGCAAAGAAATTATGGATGCCGCGTCGATATGGCACGAGAAGTCAATTCATACCTAAAAATCAACACGAAGAAACATTATTGCTTCTATTAATATCCGAGGCATTAGCAAATCGTGATGCTGTTTTGTCGCAAAGTCCAGAATTTCGTTTGATTAAATCACATGCATTGGGTCAAGCCACTGCCGTCTATGATTTATTAACAGTAGCAACTGTTAGATGGGGACAACTATCATTCTTACATGACTCGTTCGAGAAAGCTCTCAAGTTTGCATTTAATGAGGCTCACGTATGGCGACAATATTCTCTGAGTTTGGTGTCATTAAATCGACATGTCCATGCATTGAATGCATTTAAGGAATCATTAAAATTAATGCCCGGCGATACTCAACAACTTCTGATTGCAGCTAAAGTTTGTTACGAACATTTAGGCCTTATCCATGAGGGTCTTCATTTCTCCAATGAGGCACTTAAGAAAGAAACAAAGGGTATGAGATCACGAGCGCAGTTATTTGTTGGAATTGGACTGCAACAGCTGGCAGTTACTTCAACTCTCAAAAGTGAGCGTGACTTATTTGCAAAGCAATCCATTGAAGCATTCGAAAAGGCTGCACAAATCGATCCAAATGATCATTTGAGTGAATATTTTTTAGCGCTCCAACACGCAATAAATTACAATATTCCCGAGGCACTAGCACATATCAAGACAAGTCTGACGCTTCGTGCCGAGAGTTCACACAGTTTGCATCTTTTGGCTCTCCTTTTGACAGCAAATCACCGACCAAATGAAGCACTGAAAATAGTTGACGACGCTCTTGAGGATTTTCCCGATAACTTGAATTTAATGCATGTACAGGCTCACCTTCAGCTCTACATGAAGGGTCCCGAGATGTCATTAGGTACTCTACAGAAGATGATTGGTGTTTGGAAAGAACTTTACGAATCTCAAACGCAGATGGTTAGCGGAAGTCTCTATGAAATCCATGACGACCGTCACTCTGAAACTAAGAGTGTTGTTCAATATCAGCCATCACAAATTTCTGATAAAGATTCAAGTAAGTTTTATATATTTTTAAATCATTATAAAGTCGCTTTTTTATTTTTTTAGATTCAATTCATCCTGCATCGTTAGCCGCGTCAAGAGTCGATCATGTCGCGTTAAGTGAAGCCGCTAGCTCTATGAGCTCATTTAGTCCGCGTCCTGGCCCAACGAAAGGTTTGTTTAAAACTTAATTTTTGTGCACAACTAACAAAGTTACTTAACTTTAGCTTGGCTCCTTCAATTAAAAATTTGGATATTACTAGCTGACATTTATTTGGCATCTGATTTGCCCACGGAAGCTGATAATTGTATCCAAGAAGCAATGACAATAAATCCGTTATCACATCATGTAATGTTCATGAAAGGAAATGTTCATGTATACTTATCACAGTGGCAAGAAGCAAAGCAATGTTTTCTCAATGCAGTGTCTGCAAATCCACTCTTTCCCGAAGCACTTAGATCACTTGGTGAAGCTCACTATCATTTAGGAGAATCGAGATTGGCAGAAAAATATCTGAAAGATGCTGCGAGGATCGATCCAGGATCGCCAGGACTATGGTAAATTTTATTGAATAATAGTTATTTTTGGATCGTGACAATAACAACTTAAATGTAGGTTTACTCTTGGAAAAGTTATGGAAAATCTGGGAGATTTTACGGCCGCTTCCGATTGTACAGCAACTTCCCTCCAATTAGAGCCCTCATGCCCAGTTTTGCCCTTTACATCTATCCACTTAGCATTCGATTAAACATTCCAAAGATTTATTCACAAACATATAACGTATATATTGTTTTGATGCCATTAGATTGAAGTTTTTATTGTTCCTTAAGTTTGTTGAACAAGTATTATGTGTATTTATAAATATTGTTGTGCATCAAATTAAACTTTATTCATATATTCTCTTTGCGATAAACGGACGCTTAAAGGATATAATTTTTGAATGAAATCCAAGATGAAATCATTTAATATACGGTGAAGCAATGAGTTAGATACTTGTTTAAATAAATTACATTGAAACATACAAAACTAAATTACTTTCCAAAATATCAGTTGAGCAGGATTGACATTTTTTTTAATATTTCAGTAACTTCTAGAGAAGTTTCGTTAATTTCGTCCTTTGCAACCTTAAAATTTTTCTTTAGCACTTGCGTTCTAATCGACACCTTATGAATTTTGCCATTTCTCATCTCGTTTGATGATTTTTGTGATTGATTGTTTTGTGGTGAGGAAAATTGTAAATTTATTGCACTCAATAGTTGTTCAGTTTTATTTCTGAGAATGTTAAAACGTTTTAAAATTCTTTTATGGAATTCTACACTTTCATTATCGAAATTTAAGCGATCTTCGAAATTTAAAATTGCATTACATTCATTTGAAATTAATTTAAGATCATTGTATTTATAACTAAAATCACTCGTTAGTTTTAAATTTTCAGAATTAATATTAATGTGCAAATGAGCAAGTAAAATATCGGAAAAATCCAGCAAATTTATAAGCTCAATTTTGTTGAAATTTTTCCGGTTTTTTTCATAGCATATGGTAATTTTTTCAATAAGATATGTGCAAAATGATTTGGAGTCGATAACTTTATGAGCAATGTGTTGAATTTTTTCACATTCTTCATCGAAATGGAGCTGCAATATCTCAGTCGATGGATCATCAGTTAATGATTTTAAATTATTTAAATTTGTGCATAATGATTGAATTAAAAAAGGGGATAAAGACTCAATTGATACGAGACAGGACTTTAATATCGAATTATCTTCCAAATTGTCAAAGTTAAACCACAATGAAAAATTTCCTATGTGAATTAGTCTTTGCATTAAAAGCTGAAATTTCTCACTTGAATCGAGATTATTTTTACGCAATTTCCCAATTGGGTTTTTGTTAAGGTCATTGAAAACGTCAAAAACTAGTCTCAAAAGTGAATCACAGATCAGTCTCTCAAAGCTTATAAGCTCATGCTCAAGCTCCATCTTCATTTTCTGCTGCGAAGATTTTCCTCTTCTTGAAAATTCATCGACTAATTTTGAGGCAGTTGCGAGAAGATTCTTATTTTTTTTTTTAATCTGATACTTATCAGATTCCAACACGACTTCCAAAAAATTACTTGTTAATAAATTTTCAACCTGTTCACGTATTCGCTTACTCGTCATCATTAATTCTGCTCGGTTGACTGCCTCTTCATGGCAATCAGTAAAGTCTTCAAGCATTTCAAGAATTTGGTCTAATGTGGAGAAAAAATTTTTTTTCTCTTGCAAGGATAAGGATTTCGACAAAACCTGCTCATTAGTTGACAATAAAAGGCTCCTAGTAGTCTTAGTGCACCAAAATATTCGATCGAAAAAATACTGACGTGAGGTGATGAGCCAAGGTGAACCATTTTTCATATTATTTTCATATTTAACGGTTTTTTCTAAGAATTTTCTGCAGATTAAGATTTGATTACCGATTAGGAGGAAAAATTTCGTTGTTAACGTTTTTTTGGACGAAATTTTGATGGTGTTGGAGGAGAGAAATTCTGCTAAATCCCCAAAAAAAGATGAAAACTCATTGAAAATGAACTGAAAAAAGAAATGTAAAGGTACAATTTTAATTTCAATTAATTACTTTCTTACGTCCAACCATTCCTGATTTAAGGTGACTTCATTAGAAACTCCGTAAAGATGATTTTCAATATCGTGAATTTTTTTCAAGAGCTCTTCAGCCATTATTTTTGTTTGTGTATTTTAAACCGTTTTAAACAAAATGTATAAACTGTTAAAATATGTTTAGCACATGATCTAAATTTTCCCCCTTGACTTTATAAAATTTTTTTGAATTATAAAAGCTCATCGTAAATTTCATTAATTAAAACTTTTTTTAAATTTACATTTCTGCTTTATTAGGTCTCTTTTATTTGATTAAATAGTAAGAGTAAAAGATTTTTTCTCACTAGAACTTGAAAATTTTTAGGATTTTCTTTCCAAATACAATTTTGAATTTTGCGTGTTTTATCAAATATTTTTCATAATTGAAGTATCATTTTTGTTCTATAATACTGCTTTTAATCTTTTTAAGGTTTTGAGTGTGATTTTCAAATAAAATAAGCAGATTTTTGAGTGTTTAAAATTTTACTAAATTTGATTTAGGTATAGATGTTTACACTCTTATATATTTTTAGGACATAAGTAGAGTTACCTTAGAGTTAGATATGCTCAAAAGTCGCCAGATTAAAAATTAAAAAGCATAAATCAGCACTCGGAAAATAAAACATTTTGACGTTTAAAAAATTAGTTTAAAGTTGTAAAAATTCAAAAAAAGATATCAAAAAATTTTAAGATGTTTTATTTTTCTGATAAGTTTTTTAATTTTTTTTTCTATTAAATTCTCAAGAAAAGGTATCACACTCAGTACCTTGAAATCTACATGATGCGAAGGGCTTGATAAAGTTTGAGATCAGAAAAAGATCAGTTATTACATTTTGCATATGTTCCAATAATTCTTCTTCTTCATCTTAGTTCTATCTATTAAATGACATTTACTTCTTTTAATATCACAAGTTGAACTTATTAGATTTTTTCATTTTAATTATTTTTTTCTACATTTTCTATTTAAATCTCTTTCGTAATTTATTTTCCATTCAAATCGTGAAAATTAATCTCGGATAAAATTGAAAACTTTTTTCAAGCAAATTTAAATTTCTTTATGTTGATTTTTTTTCATGTTTCAATTTTCTTTCTTATTCCTACAGCAAAATTTCTACATAAATTTATCTTTAATTTTATATATTGCTCGCTTAAGAGTTTAATGATATCTCTTATTGAAATAGGGGTTTCACGTATTGATCCGTTCGAGTGAACAGGATTTTTGAAAATTTAAAACTTTTAACGAAGTATATTTGAGAAGAGGCATGGGTGCCAAAAATATTTATATTTTTTTTAAAGTCGAAAAGTTTTTGATAATGGCATGAACTGCAGAAACGTATTTATAATAAAACTTTTTTGATCACCAACTAAATATGATTCGTTGACATTTTCAAAAAGATTTCTTTTCAAATATATATATACATAATTATTTAAAGCTTGATGCATTTTCTATGTTTTCGCTGAATAGTGCACATTAATTAGCGCATTTTTAAATCTTAAAATTTATCACTCAAAAAAGCTTAATAGTTCAAAAATGTGACAACACAGTTCGAGATAGATTAGGACACAATGAGGCATCTTGCATAAAATGGAAAAAAGTTACATTTAATAAAGCGTCAAATCTTCAGAAAGTTATACATTCACTTACAGAATCTCCTCTTTATCTTCATTCTCTGAGCCCAAACTATTTAATCAGTCTATGAAAAACTTAAATTTTATGGAAAAAATTTAAAAGGTTTTTCGTTTTCATGGAAGTTCGAAATTAAGTATGTGCGTCTCATCATGAAAGACTCAAAAAATCAAATTGACTGAACTCAAAAACTCTTACTTTAAGGCTACTTTTTTGTCAACAATTATTTTCAATATAACAGATTATGTCAATTATTATTTTCTTCCTTTCACCTTCGAATAATAATTTTACAATTGACTAACAATTGACTCAATGCAGGAATCGATACCATGATTTAATCATAGCTCCAAATGGGATTCCGATGTCAAGTTCGATAAGAAAGGAATATCAATTGTTTGGTTTATAGCAGACCCGCAATTTGAACTCGACATTGAATGCATCCATTCTAGGTCGGATACAGTTGCCTTTAATACATGTAATTACTTTGTATGATTTATGAAAATTTAATGTGATTAAAAGACAATTTACCTGATGCATAGAATAAACGGCAAGAACCACCAGCACGTGCATAATATTATGGGAGTTCAGATAATAGTCTAAACATCCAGGAAACCACTTTTCAGGGATATGCATTGCTCCTTAAAATTTATATTTATATTAATTGTTAATAACTGTCAAGAGTTAACAATGTCAACAATGTACCTATCGCTCCACCAAAGATAGAAACGCCATCCTAAAATTACAAAATATAAACCACCATTGAAAAATTTAAAATGGATTGTTGGTCTTGAAACACCAACAAAACACAAACAAGGTAAGCGCGAATCACATTATTTGATTATATGAGAAATTTCATAAGAAGGAAATCAATGCATTTCACGTGTTACCATATTAAGTTCATTGGTTTTAATGCATGCTATTTTTTTTAAAAAACTTTGCAAAAATCCATGTTCACCTGCAAAAAGACATGTGTCATGGCCTCTGGATTTCCACCAGCTAGTTTGGACAATCGCAATATTATCAAAGACACTCGCATAAGGAATGGTAATGCAAAACATAGCCTATGAATAAAAATTCAATTAAATCTACTGCATCATGTACATCATGTTATGTCAAACCGTCTCTGCCAGGGCGAGCCAGCAGTCAAGGCCTTTTGTAATCCCCATAGGCAGACCAAGCAGTATATTGCAATCGTTAGGTATCTTACAAAGGCGTTCATACAAAAGACACTGGCCGTCACGAACGGCAGAGCCCCTAAAGTTTTTAAATATTTTTTAATTGAGACTTTAAAGAGATTAAAAAACATCTCTCTCTCTCACCAAAACTTTGGCTCATCCAAATTCCAAACATATCGAGCTGTAAAAGTCGATAGTAGACCTAATGTGGTTAATGATTTAGTTAGAACAATCTTTGGCCTTGATAAGCTCAACTTTTTACATACCCTTTCACCACGTTCATAATTCATGAAAAGATGGTACACAAAGCTACAAGAAAATTCAATTCAATTAATAGAGATCTAAAAATGCCTTTTTAACTACCTTCCACACCAAGGCGAGACTGCTCCGACAAGATGACCTGAAGTAATTTAATAAATGTCAAAAGTTTTCTAATTGTTTTAAAATACATTAAGAAACACTTACACCATGACAAAAAATGAAAACTATTTTTCCATGGGAGAATTGGCGGGACAATTGCAAGAATGTACACGATGGGAATTCCTTGAGAAAATGAAAAAAAAATAACTAAATAAAAAAAACATAAAAGAATAACTTACCATGTGTTAAAATGTTGATCGTCTCATTATGCATGTAAAACAGACTATTTAAACATCCTTTGATATTTTGCAGTGGACGATAACCTGATCAATGATATTATTACATTTTAATATATGTTTTGGATTCAAAATCGTTAATTTTGAAGAAA
This sequence comes from Tanytarsus gracilentus, assembly GCA_038502055.1. Lineage (NCBI taxonomy): Eukaryota > Metazoa > Arthropoda > Insecta > Diptera > Chironomidae > Tanytarsus > Tanytarsus gracilentus. The sequence goes on along the minus strand of JAXRKN010000045.1, from coordinate 314,499 downwards.
CTTTTTAGAATTTAACTTTGTTAACACATGAAAAGATTACACGAAAATTAATTTTTGTGCTCAAATGTGATTTTTTGAAAATTATTCTTCAAAATATATTGCATTATAGTTATTATGACAAAAAGCGCTATGGAAAAGAACCTTCGACAAAATCCCAATTCAAGAAGGAATGAATTACTCCACTTTTTCATGACATTTCGATTAAATGTGAGACTTATCATATTACAGCAATGTCTTTACCATGGACATAACTTTTCTTTTTACCTTTAAGCACATAGGGGTTAAACCGAAGATGATTTGGCATGTCATTCCAAGTTAACAAATCACAGGGGGGTGTCATGAACTTATTGAATTGTTTATTGATCGTGCTCGTAATTGTGAAGCTTTCGTTTGTTTCTGCATCCTCTGCTTCTTCCACAGTTTTATTTTGTACCATTTCCTCTTCCTTCATGCAAGAATTTTTTTCACAAATATTTCGCAAATATGGTCGAACGCACGCACTTTTCAATCAGATGCGGAGAACTCTTTTTTTCCTCTGCCAACTTTTATAATTTTTCCGATGAGGAGAAATCGATTAAAATTAAATAAACAGCAAGTAATCAAGATAATACCACATTTTTCTCAATCACAACGAATGCAATAAAGCTAATTAATGTATTTTGGATATCACACACATTGGAGAGAAAAATGTGCGAGATTAAAATAATATTTAATTGAAAAGCATCGCAGAATCGCAGACATATGCAATATATTTTTTGCTTATGCTTACACAGAGAAAAATAAGAAAAGTAAAATAATGTGAAAAACTTCATTGAAGAAAAAAATGAGAGTAATGTTTTTTGATTGCACAATTTTTCCTAAGAAAATTTCACTTGATGCTCTAGCACATATCGCACTTCAAATAACATCCAATTGATGCTGTCTTCACCCTTACAACTTTATTAAAGTTCATTAAAGTTCAGAAATTTCTTAGTGAAAAAATTTTCCAATATGAAAAATTTGGAATTACATTTTTATTTAAAAGGCTCACAATTTCCAGGTTATGCTACCACAATAAATCTCGACACTTTAGCATTGGACATCATTTTTAACACCTAAATCAATTATGAACTATTTTTAAAACATAAACCTTTGGCGAGGATTCAAGCACTTTCTTCAGACCAACGACTCGACGCAAATGACTGCAAGGTAGGAAAAAAATTCTGTGATGTCGAGACTTTTGTGAGAGAAAATTTTCACGAGCTTGGAAATTCGAGAGAGCTTTTTGAGGGGAAGTGCCACGTGGTGTGCAATATCATAAGAGAGAAACTCTAAACTTGGTAAATGAATTTTTACGATCAACACAAATTAATTCTCGAATTTTTTTAATGTTTTTTTAAAACATTTTATTCATAATTAGGCGTTTTCTTGTCAGGCAGGAATTTTTTTTATTGTATAGAAAATCGATATGGATTAAATATTGAGAGAAGGTCTGAAAAATATGAGTGATTCTGCGCATAAAATATTTTTATTCCAGCCATTCCTTCATATAGGAGCATGTTTTCGGCGTTATATTTCCAACGTCGCTGCATTTATTCATGAGTGGACATATACCACATGGACTTTGTACAGTTCCTTCTGGAGGTAAAAGTGTCTCAACGGCTCTATAGAACACTCCCTCTGGTTTCACGATCCGCTGAGCTTTTCCATCATACACCACAGTTTTTAAAATATCTAAAAATGATAATGTTTTAGATTTTTATCTTTTTTTCTTGAACATTTCAACATACCTTCAAGATCGTCCTCATTTAACTCAATTTTACTAATTTGTAGTTCTTTTATGAAAGAATGAACATCTTTTACTGTACAAAATGCTTTCACCGCCACCGATTGAGGGCCTTCTCGAGTTAATTTTTGAGCTGCTACTCGCTTATCATTTAAATATCTTAGGCACTGAGAATTTAATACATCGACAAATTCTGTCTCAAAATCAGAGTCCTGATACCAAGCACCACCGGTAATTGACCTCGCTGGCTCCACATCGAACAGCATGTACACTTTCTTTTTGCTGGCATTGACTGACTTTACGGCTTTAATTAGCTTCCTGTTTTCCATATTTTTCAGAATTTTTGTAAGTGGCTGCATAGCAAGATTTGATTTAGTTCGAATGTCTTTAACCCATATCCCCGTATTTCCACCCGCTTCTATGATATTATAAATGACGGCCTCGTCATTGTCCATCTCGAGTGAGGCGGTCTTGACATCCTTAAGCCTGTAAATGAGTGCATCTCCTTTCTTTAAAAGATCTATTCTGTTGGACTTAATAAGCTCATTCAGCGCTCCAAGACGAATTTCGGGTGGAAATGAGCCCAAATTTGTAGCAATATCTTCATTAGAAATGCCTCCAGGCTTCGATTTGAGCAGTTCTAAGAACTTTTCATTTATATCGCCGTTTGTTGACATATTTTGGCTGGAAGTTTTTAAGGTTATTGATGATGAATAAATAAATTCATAAAATAATTAAATTTTCTTACGATTCTCGTAGTTGTTTAAATATGTCTCAAGCAAATACGGCTCTCGAACAGAATACAAGCAATGAAGATGCTGAAATTGGATCGAAAAACTATCAAAAACTTAAAAATTCCTTAGGAAAGGTAAAATTTCGTGATATTTTGTAAAATTTAAATGTTTGTTTTTTTTTGTTTACATTCTTAAAAAAATATATTATTTTTTAGGAAGGTTACAGGGAAGGTGTTTCGGATGGAAGTGATTCGATTTATCAAAGTTCCTTCGATAATGGATATGAGGATGGTTTTAAAGTAGGATTTTATATGGGAGTAAATAAAATGGAAAAACCTAGCAGAGGAAAATGTAGTCTTTGTCAAGATCCAGCAGTCATGTCGAGCCACTCTGAAAATGATGTGCGATTCCTGCACAGTGATGCATACAATTCATTAATACAGAAATAAATCTTATTTTTAAAAGAATATTTTTATTAAATTTCTTGATCAAAAAAAGTGAGAAAGCGACTACAAATACAATCCTTCGGGTGTTCCTTCTTTCTTGCGATACAAAACACTCTCCTTAGATTTCTTAAAGTCTTCATTGGTGACCTTCATACGACGCTCACGGAGAGCCATCAAGCCGGCTTCAGTACAAATCGCTTTAATATCTGCACCTGATAAATCATCCTTGGCCATAATCAGTTCCGATAAATTCACGTCTTCAGCCAATGTCATTTTTGACGTGTGAATATTGAAAATTCTACGCTTTGTCTTCTCATCGGGGAGAGGAAATTCAATTTTTCGATCAATACGACCGGGACGAATAAGAGCAGGATCAAGAGTCTCAATACGATTTGTTGCCATAATTACTTTGACATCACCGCGAGAATCGAATCCATCGAGTTGATTAAGCAATTCCAACATTGTTCGTTGAATTTCGCGTTCTCCACCGGAATTTGAGTCATAACGCTTCGTACCGACTGCATCAATTTCGTCGATGAAGACAATAGAAGGAGCATGCTCTTCAGCGACTCGGAACAACTCACGCACTAATTTGGGTCCATCACCCTTAAAAAAAATAATCATTTGTGTAATCATCTATGCTCAATTGTGATTACACTTAAATACTTACCAAATACTTTTGAATGAGCTCAGAGCCAACGACACGCAAGAATGTTGCGGATGTTTGATTGGCGACAGCTTTAGCGAGTAAGGTCTTACCAGTGCCGGGCGCACCATACAAAATAACTCCCTTTGGTGGCTTGATACCCATTTCTTCATAATATTCTGGATGTGTGAGGGGTAGTTCAACAGACTCTTTAATTTCTTGAATTTGTGTATCTAAACCACCGATGTCAGCATACGTTTCTTGTGGAGCTTTCTCTAACTTCATCACTGTAACCATAGGGTCTGTATCGTCGCTCAATACTCCAACCACAGCATGTACTTTGTGATTCAACAAGACCGAACATCCTAAAAATAAAAAGAATATCACTGTAAGATGAATCAACTCAATGAATTTCTAATTTCGACCTGGTTCAAGTTGATCCTTATCGACAAATGATAAAATGCTGACATAGTGCTCACTTCCAACGGATGTTGACACGATAGCATGGTTATCATCGATAATCTCTTCTAAATTGCCAACTGACATTGGTGTTCCACGCAAATCATCGACCTTTGAGCGCTCTTCTTCATTCTTCTCTTCTTGTGGCTTCAAACGTTCCTGATTACGAATGAATTCCTCTTCCATGAGCAGAAAATCCTTGATACGTTCAAGTTTAAGAAGCTTCAAGCGGCATCGCGTATGGGGAGTAACTTGTGGAAGCTTAAGAGCTGCATCGGGTCCCTTTTGCTTTCGCTTCTTCTTGCCAACGCGAGTCGGAATTGGCGGCTCGTATTTCTTTTTCTTATCCTTGTCGTCCTTTTTATCGCCTCCACTTCCAGCCGAGTGATTTTGACCCTAATATTTTAATTTTGATAAAAATCAAATTTAATCAACAATTTTCGCTCTAACTTCAAGTTAATCTTATTGAGAAGAGTTTAATAATCAAACTTACCATCTTTAAATTCTTTTGAGTTGTGTAATTAACTAGTTTTTACAGAAATATAAAATTTCTCTTTCCTGAAATTTTCTGCAATCTCACTGCTCTGTCAAAAATGACGTTTGTCTTACGCTTCAGCACCACACATTTGTTATGAGCACAAAGCTTAATTTCAAAAACAAGAGGGTGCCCGTTGCGCGGCGTTCTTAGTTGTACTGTTCACTTGCAAAAGGAATTTGGCTTTTCCGTGAGAGCTCCGCTTTTTATTTTTTCTGGAGCTCACAATTTGTAAATATTGTTATTGAAATGCAACTTATTCATGAGTGGATGTATCCGTTTTTCTCCCTTCTCTCTTACTCCCGCAATCTCATTTAGCTCTCTTTCTCTCGGTCGTTCACAGCTGTTCATGTGCGAGAGTTGAAAAAAAACATTGAACAACAGATGTCTCACAGCGCTGTGCGACATCTGTTGTGTAAGACTAATTCAAGGTTTGAAAAATAGATGTCGCTTTTCTGATTGGAAATTTCAAAACAGCCGTTGAGTACATAAAATAATTTTTATTAAATTTCGTCAGTCTTAATAATTTAATAGAAAATAAAAAAAATATAATTAATTAATTTGTTTAAAATTGTTTGAAATCAATAAAAAAAAATCAGAACAAAATAAGTTAATGAGCTTTCCAGCTTTCCAATGATATCAAATTAATTAAGAAAACACATTTTTTTAGGTTTTAACTCTTGATAATCGAATGATTTTTCAGAGGTTTAAGTCGATCGATCGAAAAATGCCTGCGTGGGACATGCAAACCGTTGAAGCCGAAATTAAAAAAAGAACTTTGAACATGCATCAAAAAAAAAAAAAAAGAAAAATGGAATCGATCGATGATTTTTCCGATCGACTAAAATCGATTCCAGAACAAAATACTTTAGCTCATCTAAAATACTTTAACAGAAAGAAAGGTATTATAAAATCTAGGAGAAAATAGAAGTTTTGATCGTTGTTATCTTAGTTCCAAAATTTCATTTTTATTAGTGACCACCAAATATTTTCAAAAGCATACATTTTTGTGTGATTAATAGTTGAATAATATAAGTGTGTGTGATTATTATTTTATGTATTTTAGTTGCCTCCAGGCAAAGAGTACAATAGCTCAATAAAGATTGTATCGGGATCAATCTCATCGAGGAGACCTAAAATAATATTTTTTTAATTATTTAATTCAATTTAATAAATATAACAACTCACCAGCAACATCACAAAATTCTCCAAACGATGTACACGGCAAATATTCATCCTTGAAATTCTCAAGAACATTCACGGCCGATTTGAGCATTGATTCGTCATTTTTGCGAATATAATTGAAAAGAGAAACTGACCAGTCTTCGTCCTTTGGATGGTTGACCTTAGCAAAGAAGTACTTGTAGATGAGATCGACTAGTGCGAACAACATCAATCCTCCTTTATATACATTGTAGTCTTTAAAATCTTTATCGGTTGCACCATTGAGTTCTTTGCAAGTTGTTGTCGGATACAAGTGACGTGCATGATAGCAGACAAGCAATCGTTTGAGAAATTTAACGCGATTCTTTGCCCACATCTCGGGTGTGTGGAGTACAATGCTGAGAACAATTTGATAGATAGGTCCATCGATGTCGTAAGAAGATTCAAGCCATTTCTCACTGATTGGTTGATTTAGGAAAGCTTGCAATGCTTTTTCCTCGCGAGTATACGATCGTGTTGAAAGAGATATGTAGAGTGAGAAAAACATGAGATATGGAACAAGATGCATGTTAGATTGTGGACCACCTTAAAAAAAAAGATAAAAAAATTTATAATATTTATAAATTTAAAAATAGTTTTAAAATTTACCACCACCGCAATCATCGTGGAAAGTCTTCTCGTGAGCAAATCTCAAAATTAGTAACTTCAAATCGTGAATTCCACTAGTGAAAGTGATTTCAATTCTTTGTGTGCTATCCTGGAGATAACTATGTTGACGCGCCATGCAAGCTGAGAAGGCAGTTTCACTTACATCCGGACCCCAAAGTGGCAATAAACCATTGCATTTAGTGTTAGTATTCTGAAGACTCGCGCTTTCCCATTCATCTCTTCCACGCGACATTCGAATTGCGTTCATGTGACAATTTGTGTGAACAATATTGAAATGAGTGACGGTCGTGTAGCCCATAGATTTGCGTGATTTTTGTTCGAAATCTTCAATTGGACATCTTTTTGTGAAAGTATAAATTCCCATGACTTGATTTGGCTGCGATGCATAGCCTTCGCGACAAATAAAGCAAACTAATCCCGTCTCTTGCTTAACTAGATCGGCCATTGCACTATCGAGATCTTGAAGAACTTGTTCTTTAGCCGTTACCTGGCCTTTCTCATTTGTTCTCATTCCCATTGCATTAAGTTGTTTTTCACGCGTTGCCATTGCGAGTCGCTTCTTCTCAGCTCTCGTCGAATCACGATACTCTTGGACGGTCTTTGCCGTAGCTGGTTCTGAGCTTAGTGCTTCCAAGAGATTTTCAGCTAAACTTCCAACGTGTTCGTCCGATGAAACCTGCTCTAATTGATGGAGAATGGGAATTAATTCTCGTGCGACAGCGAGTTGAGTTCTCTCGTGTTTTGCTGCGAGGCCAGATAAGAATTGCAGGATGTATTTAAGCGATGGTTTTGCGATGAAAACTTTAAGCTCCTCAGAATCGAGTGATGATGCGAAGGGAAGTAAAATCAAGCGATTTGCTGGCGAATGTTTTACGATGTAGCTTACAGCTTTATCGACAATGCCAAGACCCATGATGTAGTCCTTTAGAATTCCTCCGATTGTATTTCTCTCAATTGCAGAACACAAAATGCAGAAAAGTTCAAGTTGGAATTCTTCCTCGGCAGTTCTTTCACTATCAAATTTGTCGAATTCAAAAAGATTTTTGAAGTGATCGCAGAGTAATGCCATTTTAATGTCATTTCCATAAACCAGTGCTGCGACAACTCTAATCAAGCATCTTAAAACGTGTGGATTATTGCGAACGTTGGCGTGATTGGTGCATGATAGAAGTGCTTCAATATATTCGGGTCCTCCAAATGTAAGTGAAAATTGCAGGAAGGAATCAAGCGAATCTGATGCAGCTTTCGCTAAAATTGTCTCCATAATTTCAAGCAATTGTTCGGTTACTGTTGTCATTTGTGGATCACTTTCGTGTACTTGATGTTGCAAGCAGAGATGAAGAACTTTAAGTAGTGATGAAATTGCTCCCAATTCCGGTTGACAAAGTTCCTCGCGACATTTTTTAACTTTCACACACATCAAGAAGAGCTTGAGGAGAGTTTGCAGGAAAGGTTTTGACTTGCTAACATTTTGCAAGTAACTCATTCGGTCTAAAATCACTTTTAAACCTCTACAATCGACGACCACATTTACCATTCGATAGACCTGTTAAAGATTTATTTTAGATTAAAAAATGAAGATAAATTCCTGGTGGTGCATACCTGTTCATTATCCTCCTCACGATCACTAATCGGCTTCAAATTCTCAATAAACTCTTCAGTTGCGTCACCAGAAAGTCCTCGAATTCGATAGATTATTCTCATTGTGTCTTTCTCGCCGCCTCCAGCCAGCCAAACTCTTTTATAAACTTCCTTAACTTGCAAGTCTAAGCTCATTATTTTATTATGCACAAGCAATTCCATTCCATTATCGTCCTCTAGCATCGCCATAATTTCACAATCGAAGCAAATTTTATTCTTAACATCTCGCATTAATGGACCGAGCCCTGGCTCTGATGAAGGATATGGATTTCCAAGCATTCTGCCTTGAATGAATTCCTCTTGCAATTGATCTTTCTCGAGACTGAGGAAAAATTCATCATTATCTGAATCTTCCGAGTGAATTGTATTGCATAAACGTTCAAACATAAAGAGAGGCGTCTTTAAATCATTTGGCGGTGTGTTCTTGACAATATCAATGCAGATAGCCATAAATGCTGCCGTTTCCTCCTCAGTTCCACTCGTTAATTCCTCAAGTAAATTCATTAAGCTCCTTTGAGCCTCATCAATATACATTGTGCGTTGAACGACAAGTTTACGAAGATTCAAATAACTTTGAATTATGGACTGAAGAACCAAGCCTTTATATGCTTTTCTTATTTGCAGATTATCGAAGAACATTGAGATTAAATCGACATATTGTTTGAGAGCATATCCCTGTCCCAAATCTGTTGAGAGTGTTGTTGATTCTTCGAGCTTGTAAATTTTCTCAAACTCAAAATTGAGTAAATCTGCGATTTTAATGATGACATTATTAAGCGCGAGATATTGCCGATATGGTTTTTCTTGCGAGAGCTGCTTGTAGAGCTCAATAAATTCAGCACTCGCCTCTCCAGACACACCGATGTACTTGAGGAAGCATGTGAGGAGATTTAATAGATGAATTTTTCTCTCATTAGTCGTCATCCACGAAGTGACTAAAGCACAAGCGTTAACGCGAGATAATCTTGATGTGGGGTGGAAGAGAATACTTGGCAAATAAGCTGGAATTAATTTCAGCGGCATATTTGATTTTTTCTTGATGGTCTTCAAATGCCAGCGATTTCCATATTTCTCAAACAAGTAGAGTTTTCTGATTTGATGACGTTTCTCTTCGAGCACTGCCATAAATGTGTCGGCCTTTGATTTTGTACCATCGACTGTGAGTGAAATATTTGGAGATTGACGCGACTTCCATGCTTCATAAGTGTGATCTGGATCTCCCTCAATCCATTTAGTTGTATTGACTGAAATTCCCTCCGTTGACGATTTAATTGAGCTCATTTCAAGTGGTGTTTTTCCCTTGTGTTTCTTGGACGTTGCTGGAGGTGGATTACACATGAAATGAATTACTCTCAAACATGGCTGAACGACAGAAGTTACTGGTCCACGTGGATCATTACTGGCTTTTTTAAAGAGCTCAACAATTGGTTTTAATTTCATTTGCCAACAACTATCTTCCTGCAATGCCATCGCTTCGAGTAAAGCCATCTCACATCTAACGGAAGTGTCGATATTAGCAATAGAAACGCCTCCATCTAATGCATTCACAACTCTTGATTTAAGCAAATTACATAATCTCTCAGTTGGTTCGGATAAATCACGTGTTAAAAGACACAACAAATTTTTAACTTCATCTTGAATTTTCTGATCAGTTCCGTGACGCATATTATTAATTACCAATTCTTCAATTAATCCCTCATTGCAAAGCATAACACGGCATTGCATTTGACTTGCCATTCCTTTCAAGAGTGTTAAAATTTGTTCGATTGAAGCGAGAGCACATCCAAAGCATCTCGAATGACTTGTCTCTGATTCCATTGTCATTAAAACAGGCGTCGCAGGTACAGAGTCTAATTGTGATTTATCATAAGCCACCAGCTCACGACGACATGCTTGAATTTTCTGAACAATTTTAGTCAAATCTTCAAAGTGTGTTCGACCCTCATTCCAATATTTCTTCTCAATTTGCTGAACATATCTGTTAATGTGCACGGCATTACTTCCAACCATGCCCATTTCTACATTTCCGTCAGCAATTTTAGGAATTAAAATTTCAATTGTTTGCCGAATATTCATCAATTCTCGATAACATTTATCTGCCTTCTCTAATGAGCTGTTAATTGTCTGAACTGTCTTTGCTCGATCCTCGTCTGATTCCACAGTATCCACAGCTGATGTGGGACGTCCATAGATACTGAAATCGAACTTGGCGTACTTGCAGAAGCCACACGATTGACAAATGAATGGATCTTTCTCGTCGTAGTGAATTGCGCGGCATTTATGACATTGAAAGACGTGTTCACCACAATTATTGCAAACACCTGGATTAGCGGGAACCGTAGCACTGCAGCGTGGACATTGTAGACTCTCGGGAAGGCTTGTTACTGTTTCATAAAAGTCTTCATACTCAATCATTAAGTTTGACGCTGTTATTGGCAGTGAGAGTTCAATTTTTACCTAAATTAGAAATTAAAGAAAATATTAAATAGAGATCCTGACGGTGATCACCGGACTTTTTCTTTACCAAAATTGATACATTTTCTAGTTTTTACGATTCTTTTAAGGTTAAAAAAATTTTAAACTAACAAACTTTTATTGAGAAATTATAGAATACATTTAAAAACTTTTTTAAACCAAAATTAAATGGCTAAGAAAATTGTTTCTTAAATTTTTAGAATTTTTCGGCTATGAATTATTTTGTAAGTGGGCATATTTTGAGAGATTTTCTAAGTTATGTTTGCAAGTGTTAAACTAAATAAACTAAATGGAAACCAAAAAATTAGAAAAATTTGGTCTTTAACAATTTCCAAAGTGGTCGAAAAGTTTTTTCCTTTAGAAATGTTGGTCAAAAGTCGTCACCGGTGAATTCTCTAACATTAAACTATTTTAATTTTAAACTCACATCAGTTTGTCCCGACTGCAATGTAACCGATTTTGCTTTGTGCCACATCGATGGTCGATTTTTAAGCTCAACAACTGCCTGCACATTTCGACTATTGTAATAGACATTGATTGTTCTCACCATTTTCGTTCGCTTTAAATCTCCAATTCTCAAAATTATCTTCGAAATTATGTGAGAATTCAAGAGTTTGATGATGTTTGAATTTGTTGTGAATTTTGAGTCCATTTTAATTGATGTTAATTTAATAATGTTAAAGGACTGATCAACACTATTGCAAACTAGACATGGTTCCGACTCGAGATAAAATCCATCGAGTTCTAAGACTTGACCGAGAGATGCGTAGAGCGATGCCGAAGGATGTTTTGCAACAAATTCATTTTGGTCTCGCAATAATTTTACAGCCTTTGAGACTTTTTCTGGGAGGAGATGAATAAGTGATTTTGTGTTAAGTGTAAAAAATCCAATAAGATCCACAAATTGAGGTGTTCTCTTGCCATAATAAGGAATCAATGGCCACAAGTTGAAAAGAACATCCATGAGCTTGCTTTTGTTTGCTTCATTACTATTCTCATAGAAAGCATAAATTAAACCATGTACAAGCCATCTGATTGTGATGCTGTTGGTCTCCAGCAAAAATGTCTTTACGAAAAGTGTCATATTTGGAAGATGGACTTGATTGAAAATCTGCTGAACAAGCAAACTGCAGTTGGCTGGATCAAATTTAGCCTCGCTCGCATTTCCGTCGAGTTCTTCGCTTTTATCGCGATCTTTACGATCTTTTGTCTTCACGCTACTCGATGAGCTCATGTCTTGTGATGGCGTATTTGGTGTATTTAGTGCAGCTTGTAAGAGTTGAAGAACAATCGTCGAGATTTGTTCATGATCGAGTTGATGGCAGCACAAACTTAAAAGCATCGAGAGGATGTCGGTGTTGAGAAGACAGAATCGCTGCCAATTGCCAGTGCGAGCAGATGCAATCTCATAGCATGATTTAAGATGATCCATTAGAGAAACAAGAGCTTGATAAGTCAATCCGGAATTATTCATCGACGCTCTAATCGCTTTCATGTGCTCATTTAGTGAATGCAGATCTCTCAATTTACGATAACGTTCCTTATTTCCACACATGTAGAGCAATAGTTTTCTAACTTGTCGACGAATCGATGGAGATTGCATGTGCAACATGTATTCACAAAGTGTGAAAGTTAATGCAGAGTCATAAGAATGTTGTTGATTTCCGGAATTGGCATTGGTTAATTTAAGAATTTGATAGGGCAATCGAACAGCCATTTCAGTAAGGACCTAAGTAAAGATATTTATGTTCACATTTATTTATTTTGTTATGGTTTCTATTCAACTCACCTGAGGATAAAGTTCGAAAATATCACTCAATCCTTTAATGTATTGTCTTGCAAAGAAAGGCTGCATATCAAGTACAGGTCCATGAATAGCTGGTTTTAAGAGTGAATTTGTTGGCATTCCACCTGAAGTGACAATGTGAGCTCCCGTCATTGTATTTTGTGAATTTTCTAAATTATTTGAATTTTGTTTCCAATACGGTAAAAATGATTCGAGAATTGCCAAGCAGTATGCGACAGCACCGCCTCTCATCAAGAACGAGGCTGTAGCTGCTGCCACAAATTGAATGTTGTCAGCACTCGATGTTGTAATCATTGACGATGACTTTGATGAATTCAAAGTTTTTAGTTTTCCCATTAAAATTCCAACAAATCTCAAAATTATCAATTGAACTTCTGATTTTGGCGAACGACGTGAAAGTTGTGTTGCTTGTGATGGCGGACTCATTTCTAATTTTTCAACGCAAACATTCAAGAGTTTTGTCATGATATTTCTTTCAGTCTCTTGTGACCCATCGAGATCAGTTGTTAGCATGAGAATCACTTGCATAAACGGAATAACTTGTTTCCCATTAACTTCGCTAATTCCGCTAAAGTTTTCGATAATCTTTTCCAAGATTGCAACTCTCAATTGATGAAGTTTAGTGAGATTTTCTTGCTCACACATACCTTCGTCATCTTTGACAGCTTCAAGTTTAGATGAAAGTTTAGGCGGTGAGCTTGTCGACGTCACCATAGGTTCATCATAAGTTGAACTTCTTCCCGAAGCTCCGCCAATGCTCTCCGCACTTCCATCAGATCCATTGCCTGTGTCAATTTGTTCATCTCCACTCGGTGAAGCGACATTCATTTGATTTACATCGGTGGCGGCTGCCTCATCATCATCACTTCCACCCGCAGAATTATTTGCTCGTGTATTATTTTGAGGAACACTTCCTAAATCAATTCCAGCAGCTTGTGCGACAGCTATTAAATATATTTAAAATTAATATTGTGAAATAATTGAATAAAAATTGTGATTAAAATACCTTGAAAAGCTTGATTTCCTCTCAAACGATTCGCGAGACCTTGGAAAGTTTGAATATCGCCATCGTATTCTTGCAAATAAAGCTCGAGAGCAAACTCCATTAATGCCTCTCCGTGAATATCTCTCGCACCACCTTGTAAATTTCCAGCAGCCATACTCAACAAAGCTTCTAGCGAAGGCTCAGCACCTCCTGCTATCAATCCAAGGGGTTCGATTAAATCAACATCTTGTATGCTTGCACTCTCTCCGGGTTGTAAAGCTGTCGGTTCGATAGATGCTGTCGGCATTGGTGTTTGACAACTTGGAGGTGTTGTTGGTTCTATTAAAACTCTTCTCATATTTCTCTTAAACTTTGGCCTCAAAAGTCTTATCATTGCATATTTTGCACTATGACTAACTTGTGGATCGCTATCGAGCAGCAATTCAACCATGAATTTAATCATGGGATCAATAAGAGACGAATCAGTATAGATGAATGCATAAAAGATCTCGATAAGTGATTGAATTGTTGCCTCCTTGTGTGTCAAACCATAAGCAATAATTCTTTCTTCGCCAAAATTACTTCCCGAGATGCGATGAAGTTCCTTTGTTAAATTCATCAAAGATGTCACTATTGAGAATTGATTTTCTTGACAAATCTTAACGAGTTGCTGTGGTCGTTGAATTGCAATGCTTCGGACCATCAAAATCAGACGATAAAAACCTATATATATTTTTTTTTTATTTAGTACATTTTAAATAAAAATAGCCTCAAAACTTACCCTCAGGATCAATGCTTTTGAAATTTGTAGCAGTCAACATCCCTTGAAGTTCACGCGAGACATAATTCAAAATCTCACTATCCTTGTAATGATGGTATTGAGTTTTTGTGGCATGGAGAGTTGACAAAACTGATTTCGATAATTGTTGAACAACACCTGGAGTTGGAAGAAGTAAAAGAGCTGTTGTGACATCCACTGCATTTTGTTTAAGAGTCGAATCTACTAACGATCCACCAAAAAAAGAGAAGCCAGTTTCAATTACATCTAACATACTCGAAATCATCTTATCAAGTGGAGTAATGTTAAATGCTTGATTTTCATCAATCGGGACAACTATTGTTGCCTGTGTAGACATAGGATCATCAAAAATCTCATCGGGGAACCCAAATTGTTCTTTTGTCTTGCCATAAATTTTAATTGTATCGAGAATTGTAACAAATTCAGGATCTTGTGATGGCGAGAAATGAATGCTGACTTTTTTATCAGCCTGCAAGCTTTCTTCGCGTGTCAATGGAATTGCAAACCATCTCGATCGGGTGCAGATTGTTGGAACTTTTCTCCCCACAATAGTCACAGCTGTAGGTGCACGAGAAATATCTTGACTTCCCACCATTATTCGAATTCCAGTGATGACCATGTTGATGTCTTTATTTGTAATTTCAAGGGTAAATCCATTGAATCTTGTCGATGCCACATATAAGTTTGAGGCCGAGAGACGATGTTGAAGCTGTTGACTATTGTAAATTTCCAATAAATCATTTCCGCCAAACTCAACGTCATGAAGAGCTGTGCAATGCTCGAAGAAATCAACGGGGAAAATGGGATTTGTGGAAGTTCCAGTATTAGTTGGAATTGAAGCTAATTTTTTCCCAGCACTCTTCTTAGCTTTCTTCTTGCCTTTCTCTTTTAGGGTTAAACCAGAATTGTAATAATTTCCAATCGGTTGAATTTCAGATGAAAGCCAGTAGTTTGTTGTCTCTGGATTAGCAGCATAAATCCTCAAACTTCCATCTTCGCACAACAAAATGAGAGTAGTTTTTTCAACACCACTCACTTGATGACGAATTGCAACCATATCCATAATTTTAGCTTTTGAGTTTTGAGGCTTAATCTCTTGAACCATGTAGCCGTCTGGTTTGAGCATAAAAATAAATGGATTATTGTTATTCTGCATCATCGCACAAATGAGACCAGGATGTCCTTGAATTTCCACCCATTGACAGAGAGGAGATTGTGCACCGCTTGAACTTCCCTTGCTGAAAACTTTACTCGAATGCATTAAATTAATCACACATTTAACGCCTTCATTAACATCAATCAGTGGGGCCATAAAGCTTTTTCCTGCAGCATAACTGAAGAACAGCATTTGCAGAGTGTGCGAGTAGTAAATCGAACAGCCACCTCCCAAAATTTGTCCATTAACATCTCTGATATACGAATGATCTAAAGCGAGTGTGTTTGTGACATAAAAAGCTCCATGTGTCGCTAAACTTTCATCGCAAAGTGGCTGCGTATAAATATATCCGAGGGATGACATAATGAGAAGGAAGTAAGTGTTTTCTTGAAATACAAAGCAAACATCTCGAATATCGCCAGATGGAACTACGAAGTTGTAGAGTGGCGAGATCGTGTCCTCAGCTAGATCATAAATTTTAACATTTTCAGCTGTTACAAGTGCAAGTTTAGTTTGTGATGCTGGTAGCCAAATAGCTCTTCTCAAATAATTTCCATTGTCGAGCATTAGTGTGAGGACAATGTGTTCGGAAACAGTTCCTGTTGCATTAAATGTAAGTACATGACATTCTCTTAATCCACAAACTGCCAATAAATCTTCATTAGCTGAGTTTGCTGTGAGCGAAAGAACACTGCAGGTTATTGGAACTGATGAAAGTCGCGTGAGCGTTAATTTCTTTTTCGCTGCATCGGCTTGTTTGAGCAGTGCCGAAAGTTGTAAAATTGTAACTTTTCCTTTCTCGTGCGATACCGCGAGATGTTGACGTTTTCCATGTGGCGATGATAAGGCACAAAGAGCTACGCGACGAATAAGGTTTGCGGAGAGAAGTTGTCGAATTGTTTGTCCTTGATCTCCTGAATAATTCATTCGAACATTCTCAAATGCACCTTCCTGTGAACCCAATGTTGCAATCATTACTTGTTCACTGTATGAAAAAGCTTTTTCAGCTTGATGAAGTCTTTCCAATGCACTTTTTGCTCTCGCATGGCAGCCAACTGTCGAAAATTTAGCGCAATTCTCTTTTACAATTGGAATCAAGTTGTTGCAGAAATTAACGAGACATTTTATAACATTTCTCCATAATTCTACAGAATTCAATTGATCTTTCGATGCATCAATCATTTTAACCAGTAATGTTTTGTTAAAGAGGAGATTTAGAATGTCAGTACATGGCTGAGTTAAGCCAGCTGATGTTTGTCTTTTTAATGAGCTGACAAGAATTTCACCATGATCCATAGTTGTCGATGATAGCACAGCCGAAGATGCATTATTATCTAGCAAACTCATCGCTCTGCAAGTTCCATCTTCCTTTGCTCCACAGTCACAATAAAAATTGCCATATTTAGCATAGCAGACGTCGTGATTTTTGTGGCATACTTTAGCACAAATTGAACAGCATCCTTTATCGTCGACCATTTTGCAAGTATAACACCAATACCTAAAGTTAAATTGGTTAAATTTTAAACTCAATTTTTAAACAAAGATACATCATCGGTGCGCTACGAATCTATAACACATTAAAACTCACCAATGCTGGTTCATAAAGTCCTTTTGTGTTATTGTATATGTGCACAATTTAGTATTTGTGTCCTCATCAGAATCATCAGCTGTATTCTCAGTTTCATCAACGTCCGCACTCTCTCGTTCATTGGCAATAATTTCTTCAATATCGAAAGTTAAATCGTCTTCCCAAACACTCGAAAGTGGTCTTTGTTGTCCACTCAGACCAACCAACAAATCGCTGAGATATTTCAACAGCGCTGTGACATTTTCAAGTTGAATTTTAGCGGTGTTTGAGCCACTTGTGAAGACAATCGTCTGACTTTTACTAAACTTTTCAAGAGCACGATTTTTGCAAATTTCCAGCCACTCAATGGTTGATGAAAACAACAAGGCATGTCCACGTCCTTGATCAGCATCAGCGAGTGTAATCATAACTTGGAAGAGAGATGAGAAATCACTCAAAACAGTATCGGTAACGGTTGCGCTTAACAAAAGTGTATTCCCAAGCTGGAGCATTGCTTGAAAAAGCGCATGTGAAACATTCGGAGCGACACGTGTCTCAGAAACAAGATATTTAGTGAGAGATTGCAAAAGCTTCCCATTATTTTCAATTGTCTCTGTAATTCCACCCACAGCTTGATCATTCGAAGAATGTCCGATTGGTGTCCAATTTGTAATCGATAATAATCCACCGCATGTTCTGCTTGCATCATCATCGATTTCCATAGCTTCTGTTTCGTTCTTTTTGTCGATCGGAAGTGAAGGAGGGGCTGAAGATTGAGTTGTGCCACAGAGATTTGTTGGTGTTGGGAAATTACTCGATGCAGCACTCGAAAACCCTTTTAAAAAAGTATTTAAATTAAAATAATAAAATCAATAAAAAGTTTAAATAAAGTACCTTCAAGCGAAAGTCCCTTTGGTCCCAATAAAATGTGACTAAGCCAGTTTCTCAATTTTCCAGAATCAATTGTTCCCAAATCAGCCAACGATGCACAAACTTCATCAATGCCATATGACGAGTCCATGTTTTCGGAAACTTGGAATAATTTCTCAAAGAATTTTAAGACTTTGTGGCTATATTGTTGACTCATATTTGTTCCACTGAATGATAGTAAAATATTTACCAAATTTCCCTTCCTTTGTTCAAAGAAAAATTCACGGAGTGCTTTTAATCCATTTGGTTTGTCAGTTAAGCTCTCCCAAAATCTAATCACATCGTGTAACGCCGACTCTTCAATATTAATAGATTTTGAACTTCCAAAAGCACTCAATTCACAATATTCAATAAGAATGGTGTACGTTTGTTGAATGATATGCATGTAGGCAGGAATTTGAAAGCTCTCTGAATTTGAATCATTTCCAATTAAAGTCTCAAGACATTTTACAATCATGTCATAGATAAAGTCAGTACGAACATCAAACAGAATTTGAATGAGGATGTCGTGAAGTTTTCCATCGACCAAAGTCGGCAAGTTATAGGGAAGCATGAAGTGAATCCAATTAACAACGCTACGAATGACACTTTTAAGCGAAAGTAAAATGGAAAAGGTTTGATGACGAAAAACTTCCACCAAATGAGCTTCGACAATGTTGAGTGTGATTTGTTCTGGTTGCTGTAAGCTTGAGTCATCGCCAAGAATCATTGGTCGTCTCCATTCGATATTAAGTACTTCTTTATCGGCTGATAAAATGCTACGAATAAGACTCTCCGGTAAATCTCCCGAAAGGTTGTTCTTCGTGCTTGTGACTGAGATAATTGCGTCCATGATTTTCTGGGGAACCTGCCCGCTCAAACTGTGTGACATTGATTTATTAAAGACATTCATCAACAATTCTAACGTTTGAATTAGTTTTTCCATTAAACTCTTGCTTAAACTATCATCAATCGCAAGTGTTGGACTCGGTTTCTCTTCACCATTTGTCGCGAGTATTTGATAGAAATAGAGATGCGATAAAAGACTATCAAGCATGATGCATCGTGAGAGACGTGGCGACTCTAAAAAATTATTTTAATTAAATATACGTAATAAATTTATTAAAATTAAATTTAAAACTTACGTGTCTGAACTGTTAAAAAAGATTCGAGGGCAAGCTGAACTGATTTTAAAATGTGATTACAGTCATTGAGTCTTTCAGTTAAGTTACTCCACATATTTTCAGCCGCTTGAGTGTACATTCCTTGTCGTATGAGACAATCGACGATTAGATTGTGAGCATGAACTCCACTCGATACTGGCTTGAGACATCTTGTTGACCAGAGAAGTGTATGTAGATTAATTTGCTTGTCTTCCAAAGTAATCAAATTCTCAACATGCGATGTAGATGGAGGCAATCCTAAGAGAAGTTTCCATGCAAGACTGTGGCAATAAAAGATCGAAAATTGCGAGTGGTGAGGAATCTTCCCTGTGCTCATGTCCGTAATGTTAAGAATGCTAATCAATGAGTCAATCAAGAGAGGATATTTGACTTTATCGGGAGTGCAGAGAATAAAATTCCATGCCAATCCGTCGAGCTTAAATTCATTGCCCTTCGATGGATCAATTGTTAGCGAATATAGCTTTGGCTTGATTGTTATTGCGTCGTGAACGGTAGAAAGTTTTCTATATTTTTCCTCCAACTCTTTCCTATAGAACATCGACATCTTCATCTTGTAGTTCATCAATCCTGCTGATTTTTCCTCTGATTCAGTTGAGAACACACTGAAAAGATTCCATCCGACTTGCTCAAGTAAAAATTCAGGTGGATTGTAGAGATGTTTCATCAGATATTCCAATAAGAGTAAAAGTCGCGAAAGCAACATTAGCTGTGCGTCTCTTAATGGTTTTTCAGGTGTCACCTTTGTTAATAAAATAAAATTTTAATTAAACATGATTGTTTGATAAATTATTAACTCACTTGACGGCAAACTTCAGCGCATCGAATCACACCGCCAGCCACAAGCAATAAAATTGACTTTTTCTGCATTAGATTGAGTGAATGGAAGAGAAAAAGTAAGAGTTGTGCATGTTCCATATTGAGATCTTCATAATCATCAAATTGACTGCTAGTTGTTCCGCAAACTCCTTCGACAAGTGTATTAACAAGTCTATGCCAAACCGATAAGCAAGCCGCCTCCTTCTCCTGATTTGGTTTGAGTAATAAAATTTGAACTACAACGGCAAGAATTCTCGAATAAACTTCCAATGGCCATGTGTTTGTGTCATTTGCCCATGGACTTACGCCAAGATTTTGAAGCAAAAGTGATTGAAGAGATTCGCTTAACAAAGAATTTGAAATCAAGTTATGCATGTATTTTCCAATTGAGCTCGAAAATTTCATCATAGATGAACGCCATTGAATTGCGGCATTTGAAGCGTCATTTGCGGAGGCGTTATTAGATGTGACAATTGGTGGATTATGAATTCCCATTTGAATATCCGAATCTAAATCTTTAAGAATATTTGCAAGTAAAACCATCTGTTGCTCGCTTAAGCCATGACGGACGTACTTTATCAAAAATTTATTCTCAGAATCACCCAATTTAGCGTCTAGAAATTGAAAGATGAGTTCAGCTAACTCTAGATATGCATGAGGCTCATCTTTGGCAGCCAACTGTGAGTTTGACTTTTGATTTTCTTCTTGTTTGTCCTTTTCTTTAGTTTGTTCATTGCCACTTTCGTTTCCTTCAGGCGAAAGTGCTTCCTTTAGCCATGATCCTAAATAGCCATCACTACTCTCCTCATCTGAATCTTCAGCACCATCTTCTTCCTCTTCAGTATCGCTTTCATCTGAACACGATAATGTATCATTGTAGTATGTTGTAGAATCACTATAACTCAACTGTTCACCACCAAAGTCAGTAAGATGTTTAAGTGAGCATGCTTTTCGATAAGAGATGGTTGCGAGAAAAGTCATAAGCTGTTGAATTGTGGTTCCATTCAGCGTACAAATGATTCGGTCCATTGTGGAGTATGGCTTTAAAACGCTAAAGTTAACAAGTTCACTGCTCAGCTGCTGTTGTTGGCTAATGAGAATATCTTCGCTTAATTTTTCATCAAAACCATTTCCAGCGTCAATTTTAAGTCCTAAAAGTAGTTCCTCAAGGAGATTAATGCAGTTCTTTGCGATGGACACATTGAGGATGCCAAAACTCTGTTGGACTTTAAAGAGATTTACGCGCGGCTGTTGTGGATCTCTCTTTACAAAATCATCAGGTGCCGCCTGTTGAAGTTGGGAAGACTTTTGTGATCCGCTTGTCGCACTCATAGCTCCTTGAATGCCAGCCAAAAGCATCCATGCTCCCATACAGAGATGATTTTGATAGACATAATTCTGTGAAAATTTCTTGAATATTTCAGCAACATTCTTGAAGATTTCGAGCGATTGATTTACGACACTTCGTGAGATTTCTTCATGTGGATCAATTTCAACGGAAGATTCCTTAGTACTCGCTGAAGATGATGGTTGCTGCTGTTGTTGGGTCATTGATGTTGAGGTTGAGACATTTTTCGGTGTGGATGTTTGAGTACCAGTCGATGTGTTTGAAATCATGCTGATACTGTGAGCGATAGAAGTAACAATACAACAATATAATGCGCATATTGAGAGCTGTGAAAGCTGGATGATTTTCTCTTTGCTCAATGGTTCCATAACGGGAAGTTGAAGGACACATAAAATGTTGCTTGTATCGATATCAATTTGCTTAAGACATTGCTTAATACTCTGCGCATCTGACTGAGATTGTGGTAGATGCAATGTTTTATGTTGCAGCACTAAGTCAGTGCTATATTTTAGTGTATATGTCGGTGATATGATTGGAATGCAGTTAATGCACCATTTGAGAAATATCTCACTTGCATTTAATGACTTCAAAAGTTCTTTAACTTCCTTTTTGAACAAGTCAGAGAAATCAAATTGAGCTTCACTGAAATTTGTGAGCGGAACTGCATTAGAACCTAATGGGTGTGTGAGTTGATTGATGATAACGATTGATAGTTCACTTTTCGATCGTTTAACTTCAGATTTTGGGCTGTCCTTATCTGATCCGGAGCCATTCGATGTCTTTAAGCCTTCCGGAAATTTCATATACTTAATGGATGAGTAAGCTTGTTCATTCTCAAGCGATGGCGCTGCCTCACAAAGCGCCTTTAAAGCTTTTAGCAAAATAATGGTAGCATTTGCATTTTCAAATCGCTTGACAATGTAGCGCACGATGAGATTTGAGGCATGCAGCAGACTCAGCAATTTTGTTTGTGACACTAAAATAGAAAATCACGAGTCATATTGAAAAAATTCACTGGATATGTTTGACTAAAATGGCTTAATCTACAGATAATTTTGTAGCTGGATGTTTTTGCTGGATCTTGTGACAATTGAATGTTTCGAAACTTACCGGAAACGGGAATTTGAGCGATGCTTTCAGCCACTAGGGCGACGAGATGATCAAAAAAGACATTATACTCTTCATTGTGATTAAAGAGCTCCTGTTCTCTGATAGAAGAAAATAATAAATTTTTAGAATAAGAAGAAATATCGATTTTTCATTGTTGCGAAATTAGCCTTAAAGATTAGATTTTAAAGCTTTTAATGACGATTACATGCATGACCGTGACGAGCTTAAGCTTATGACATAGAAGTTTCTTGAAAAATGCAAGATATTGCGTAAAAAATTAAATTTTGCAATGTCATGGGTGAGGAAAATTTTTACGTCACTTTTCGCCATATTTAAGCTTTTTTCAAGCCACTTTTACCATCTGCCTACCTCTTATCTAGTATCTTAATGATATTAAACGTTTCAGTACGTAAAAGCAAGCCATTCTCGCTTTTTTCTTTAAAAATATTTATTACGTCGATCCAATTTGACATTTTTATTTGAAAATGGCTGAATTCATCAATGATGTCACGATGAACATGAAATATAGAAAAACTAATTTTGAAATGAGATATCAAGATAAGATTTTGTATCTTGAAAAATTATATCAGAACTAGGACATTTACGAAGTGTGAAGATTTAAATTTTTAAGGTTTTACGATATTATTATGTTAGTGACGTTCATTTTCATTAAACCCCAAGATGACGTTCTGAAAATGATAAATAAGAAAATATTTGACCGGCTTTTAGATGCTTAAACTTAATTGAATTAAATTTATTTAATGAAGAAAAATTCTTTGAAATGGAAATTGGGAGTTGTTTACCCCTTGAAAAGTAAACATTAAAATTAAAATTAATTTCATCATTTTTAGTGTTTAAGTGTTAATTTTAGTGTTAATTATACTTCCAATGTGTTCCTTAGTCATCAGGTCGTCAACGTAACATCAAGTTCATCTAATTAAGTCAGGTATTAAGTAAGAATGAGTGAAAATTTTTATTGGTTTTTTTTCCATTATTTTCATTAATACATAAGGTATTTAGATACCTAAAAATGCACTCATTCTTGCTTTAGTAGTATAATTAAGCACTTCCTAGCCTTTCTTTCACTTTGAAACTTTAGTATTCGGGAAATTCCAAATATTATTTGTTTTGATCCTACTGGATCTCTACTGGATCTTTATAACCTCAAAAACTTCATTTTCAAGTATCGCATTTTTTCTCTTTTGTCCCTTTTTCAATTTTAAAACTACTTTCAACTTCTGTTTAGCAGAGAGTTGATAATTGATAGAAATTTATTAATTAACTTAACCAGGGGGATAATAAGCGCATTTTGAGGGTTATTCATAAAAAAATACATTTTTGAATTGATTTGAATAAAGAAAGCGTAGATTAATTCAGTCAGAGAGTTGATATAGAAAACTTAATTAATTTCACCAGGGGGAAAAAGCGTTTTCGCATGGTTTTTAAAAAAATACAATTTTGAGTAGTTTTGAATGGAGGAGGTATGGATTCATTCAGGGAGTTGATAAAGAGAAATTAATTAAATTAACCAGGGGGAAATTAGCGAATTTTTATGGTTTTTCATAAAAAATAAATTTTTGGGTTGATTTGAATAAAGGAAGCAAAGATTTAGTCAGAGAGTTAATTGAGAAAACGTAATTAACTTCACCAGGGGGAAATATGTGGTTTTAGTTAAATGTTATTTTTATAATTTATCTTATAATTTTAATCAAAATAATGACATTTTAATCTCGTATTCCTTGGTATCCAACAAAACCAACTGTTAATCTTAGTGACCAGTTGAGGAAGAAAGTAGCGAGTACTTACGGACAAAGCTTTACGACCTGTACATCCCATGCTAATCGACTAGATTAGATGGAGGAAGGTAGAAGATACCAAGACTTTTATAAAATTGGTATTGACTATTCTGTTTAATGTTTGTTTGTTTTGTATTGTGGGTGGGCCAGTTCCTAACAGCTTGTCAGGGCTGAGGAAGGATGTAGTGACGGCAACTTTTATACAATGCCGTCGAAACCACCTTTGATTTATTTATTTAAATATTCTAACTGCAATCGTAAGGTTCAGTTAACTAACCCATAATTGTGATTAGTTGGAAACACTCTATGAGTGATCACAAGACTGTTCATAATGAAAAAATTTACGTCATGGATTATGGCGCCCTGATTGGTTTTTTCCGCTGGGCGTTCCATGATAACTAACATTAAAACTCTGATGGGGGTTTATTCGATCACTAGTGCGTCTTTTTCAAGACGTGTGTTGCAGCTCCCGAGGTGGACGATTCCTGAGGGGACGTCCATTGTTGAGGGGGAAAAAAGGGGTATTTATACTCTATTCTTAAGAGCAATCTTAAGAGTTCTGCATGGTTTGCGTCTATCCTGATTAAGTTCTGTGTCGCTACCCATCAGCAATCAATCAATCAATCAATCAAAAATTCTTTGAAATGGAAATTGGAATTTTTGGGTGACACTTTTTCAAAAATTTTAATAAAATTGAAGGGCAATTTATTCAGTGAAGGCGATGGCTGAAAAAAGTGGAACTCTCTTTGTAACGAAAAGTTAAGATTTAAACTTACTGAATACAAAAAAAAGTGCGGGAAATTTTTTCACCTGCAAGATTAAGATTCAGCTAAAAACCATACGTGAGATTTAAATTAAACGTTATGAATTGTAAGAGTAAACTAATTATAGCTCCGCTATATATTAATTTTGAATTTCTCCAAACCAGTTTAGGCCCCTAGTGCCAAGACATTGCACTGTACAATATCAAAACTTCCTGAACCAATGACGAGTTGAACGACATACATGAAGCCATAGTTCTGAAAAATGGACATTATGGCAGACCTAGCAGGCCATGATGGACAATCCTCAAAAATCGTCAATCGATTCTTGATGCAATTACGAGTTCAACGATACCCATGAAGCCATATAAGAGAAAATTTGTATGAAAAAGGACATTTTTGCACCCACGGACGGTCATTGGAGGGTCGTACCCCAAAGCTTAATACTAGAGCCAAAACCCGATTTTTACTCACAAACCCGAGTCAAATAAAACCAGCCGTTCTTTAGATATGCCGCCAACTAAGATCGTAAGAAAGTAAGATGACTTAAATGGTTCTAACTCCTAGTATGATCAACCTATTTCAAATCTGTTTTCGCCAGTTTGAAGAGTGTGACTTATCATTGTATAGACTATCATTTGAGTATATGTTTTGATATAGCACAATGTAATGTCTTGGTACTAGGGGCTGAAAACTGGTTTTGGAGAAATCCAAAATTAACATATAGCGGAGCTATCGATAAATTGAATGCTTAGCAGAATAAGAAAAAAATATTTCGCTTTGTTGTATACTTGCAAAGCATTTGCCCGGGAGTGTGCAAAAACAGAAAACACACAACTAATGGAAGAAAGCTTCTGATCATAGGCCTCGTTAAAAGCTCATATTTGTATGGAAAAAAGGGTCGAATTGTAGGCCTTAGATTCGCGGAACTTATTATCCCCTTGAAAACAATTTTGGTAATTTATGAATTTTCTTCAAATTTAAAAAATTTTTCCCCTTGGCAATCCTATTTTTTTTAACAAATTCAGTTTTTAAATTAAATAGTTGTCAATTTTATTTTCATTCCATATTTTTTGTCATTTGAAAAAAAAAACATTATATAGATTTTTAATTTCTATAGAACTATTTTTCATAAAATTATCGCTTTTTGGTATTTTTCTTTCTTTTTTGGGAGAAAAAAATTTAAAATTTTCACGGATTTTTATTTATCATGGGAAGGTGCATAATTTTGTGAGTGCAATTTTGTTGAATAATGAAAGTACCACGCTAAAGTGACATCGAGTTTAGCTCAAAAATGGCGACTAAAGAGAATAAGCCCCTGTTAAGCAGTTCGCAGAAAGAAACGTACAATCTCATTTTACAATATTACAATAATTATTAATTCGCGATTATTACTAGCCATTACACATATAATAAGATTAATGAGAAGTAAGATTTCATTATTTATAATTTAAATGTATTTTATCCTCGCCGCTTGTGAGTGCTGAAGAATACGATTTTGTCCCCTTTTTAGATTGCAATGTCTCTGAAAACTGCTTAAAATCTTTTTAGTCATACTTTTATTCAGCTCGATTGCGTGTTGCACTTTCTTTTTGAAAAAAATAAATAAATTTTGAGAAAATGTATCCGCTTACAGTCATTCAAGCTGTTCACTAATTTTTTTATATTATTTTAATGAGACTGTGTGAGAATTTTTCATCTTTTGAGTCCGACTGACCTATAAATGGTTTTTTCAAAATCCTTGAAATTATTTTTCACTTTCACTTTGATGTAAAGCTATTTTTTCTCTTTTTAAATATTGAAATTTTATCTTTCGCACATTTCCAAAAACTTTTTAAGTTTTTTTCTTTTTTGAATATATGAAAATTCTTTGCCCAAGTTTTAAATTGATCGTTAAACTTTTCAAATTTTTTAAATAACTTAAAGATCAATTTTAAGTGTTGGGGGTTTCATTTATGATCAATTTTATCGAATATTAGAGTTTTTTACTTGTAGCATAATTTTTGAAATATTTTTTCTGTAAATATTTTTCTTCTTATCTTTAAGTTTTTCCATTTCTCTGATTTTCTTCTTCTCTGTTCTATAAAAATCGATTAGCACTGGATACGAATACTGCCAATACTAATCACCGATCATCGGTTTAGAAAAAGTTGCAATTGTTGAGTCCTGGCTGGGTGACAATCGGTGGCTGCTGCAAATGCTGATAATTATTTAATGTCGTGTGGTAAAAATTGCGATGATCATAGAGATTCGGAAGTGGCTGTGGCTGTAATTGTGGCTGCTGGAAATGGACACGAGCTTGTTGCCGTGACTTCTGATGCTTTCGCTGTGGCTCGACGCCAATCCTTAGATGATCGTGTTGGTGGATTTTTATTGGTTGTCATATCTGCGGCTTATGCTTCCCACCACACACACCGCACTGGATGCCGATTAAATGGCACGCTTTGAGTGGTGGATAGCACCATAGACATGGAACCAAAAGCGATAGAAGTGCAAGACCGATCCATCGCTTTGTGCAACTTACTTCGTCGGCCGCATTGGCACTACACGAGCATGGATGATTTATAAGATCACCTTCAGAGTCACTCATACAGTGGTAGAGCATACAACGTGCACACATCATGCCTGATATCGTATCAATTCCATTTTTTATGCAATCCGGTGAAAATGCACACGAACCTTTCCTATTCCACTCTTCTTGGTAAAATTCTTGGCAATACCTATAAAAAATATTAAATAATTTAAAAAAGTATGATAACAAAATTAAATCACTCACCGACACCGCAACCTTGCTTTAATCATTGTGTTATCTTTAATAATCGATTCTGGCATATCGAGTGGCGGCCTCTTTTTCAGACTGCATGTTGAATCGCGTCGTAATACAGAAGAGACTGGATCGTCAACGGGATAGTTATAGTCGTGCACGGCCGTAAGTTGAACGTAAGAATAATTATCGGCTGGAATTATTGATGGCTGTGTTGCAGGCGTAAGCTGATGCTGACCATTTGAGTCGGTATTATTGGAATTATTTGATGTGAGCTCACACGATATGTACTGAATGTGGGGTTTCTTGCTTGGCTGACTCTCGACGCTCTCTGCGAAAAAGTTAAAATATTTAAAAGTTACTTTTAGAAATTAAATTAAATTTCACTTACGATTACTTCCTGTGCCTTCAGAACTAGATTTTGATTCTGATGTTTCGAGTGGCAAGTCCAAAGTCTTTTAAAGATACAAAATTAACATTAAAATTTTACACATCAACGCGAGAGATTTTTTATCTCACCATAAAAACATCATCTTCACCCACTAGTGTGTCATCGTAATTGCACGATTCATTTGAGTTTTGTTTATGCCAATTGTAATTTAGCGATATACCTGGAAGTGAAAAGAGATAAATTTGTTTGATAAAAGTGTATTTTTAATTTGAATTAAGTTTTCACAATTGTTTTCGTGGAATTTAAATTTTAGTTAAAACAAAAAAATAAATTATGATTTTTAAAAATTTATGTAATAAATTACGTTTGCCTTAATTGTAAATTTTAATTCATG
Source organism: Tanytarsus gracilentus (assembly GCA_038502055.1). Classification (NCBI taxonomy): domain Eukaryota; kingdom Metazoa; phylum Arthropoda; class Insecta; order Diptera; family Chironomidae; genus Tanytarsus; species Tanytarsus gracilentus. The sequence goes on along the minus strand of JAXRKN010000045.1, from coordinate 286,178 downwards.
CAAAGAAGCAATTATCTTTAACCTATTTTTTTTGCAGATTTAAAAAATTTTGACTACGTGAAGTATGAGAGGAATTTATTATAAAATTAAATTATTATCATTTTTTTCACATAATTTCACTCAACATTAACATTTAGAAAAATATTTAATTTTTAAATACAAACACATTTAAAAAAACAGTAAAAGAAAACTCACCATAAAATAATTTTTAAGGTTGAATAAAATTAGTTGAAAGAAGCGCAGTAAAAATTAAATTTAGGAAGAAAAAGAGAATTTAAATTAGTAAAAAAGTCAATTGGTACAAATTTATTCTGGAAAGGAAAAAATATGAAAAAGTTTTAAAATTAGAAAATAAGCTTCTAAGAGAATTGAAAAAAGGCAAGTCAAACTAATAAAAAAATGTCACGTGCACTTTCAAATAAAAAATTTTCTGCTTCAAGCATCGTAAAATATTAAAATCTACAGCATAAATTTTTTAATTTCTTACCATCAATAAGATCATCATATGCTTTAATGATTCCCTTATCAAAAGCTCTCGCATCTGCTGCCGTTTGAAATGTGAGACCGTTTCGTTGCTTGCCCGCACGCCAATGATGAAATGTTGGCATAACCTTATAATATTGGAGATCGCGGTTGATGACACAACTGAGGATGACCTAAAATAAAAGAGGAACGTAAGAAAATCCCAAATCAATAAATTGCACCGAACACGACAAGAGGTGTCTCTATGTGCGCGTAAGAGGGGTTTTTTATATCATTATTACCGTTTGATCGGATATTCGCTTGCCATAGATGATGTATTCATGTCCACCGACATCTGGCATTCGAGGACGTTTTCTTATGGAGACATTTGCTAAGCCGCCGCCTGCTGCTGGTAGCCATCCCTCCGTACTTTCGTCTCGAGTCATCACCTGTGCACGAACTTTTACTAATGAATCACTGTGGAGAGAAAGAGAGAGGGGATGGAAGATTTAAATTAGGTCATTCATGATGTCATAGAGTTAATGTCGGTCACTTAAACTGAAACTCACTCTTCATATAGCTCGGTCATGTTTTTGTGGAACGTATTGTGAGATGAGCTTAATTTTTTGTTTTATTGACGACGACGATGACACGAAATTCAACATTTTTAATCAAATCGTGTAAAGACATCCAGGCTGACATCAATTTTTAAGCGCCTCTAATTTTATAATTTTATATTCTCTCCGCGATTTATAAAATTAAATTAAAAATTCGAGAACAAAATTTACTAAAAACTTTTTCTTATTCACGTTTCATTTATCACTTTTTATTTTATTTCACTACTACAGCTGCTCTCTGGTGAAGTGTTTCGACTTTTTACTGTGCTGAAAATAAATTTGAAGTTGAATTACTAAAAATTACTAAAAAACTAAAAATTTAATTTTTTAATTCAAAATTGTTGATTTTGACCTTCTTGAAATTTAATTCAAAATTGTTATTTTAAGTTAACTTCAAAATTCAAAATTTTTCCAGAAAAAAATTGCCAGTTTTAAATTTAGACTGAATTCTTTTAACCTACATTATTTTTTAACTATTTTTAGAGAATTTAAAAATTCCCACGCAATTTAATTAACGTTTTTTTTCACGTTCAAAAACTCTTTATACATTATATCTAGATAATAAGTTTTTCGAGCGTTTTTATTTCTATTCTGTTCTGAAGTTTAATTTAGAATGAATGTGAAAATTTCATTAAGGAAACAAAAAAGGAAGAGCGACGCACGAGAAAGTAACGACCCTGGATTGAATAATACACAGAGATTTGCAAAATAGAAATTCATTCAGTAGAATGTCCCACATTTTTATCAATGAAAAAAGACAGGAGGAAAAAGGGAATTCTGAAACGTTCGTCCTTTCGCTTTTGGTCTAATTTTGCGCACGCTATCTCACTCTTGCCAACGCACTTTTTCGCTCTTACTCTCCTTATTTAATGGCTCTATACTTTTCATTCAAATTTTTCCAAACCTAAATTTTCATTCAGAGAATTATTTCTCATTCACTCTCTCAATTTTTCCGTTTTTTCATCCCTTAAAAGACTTTTTCACTTGAGAATTTTTTTAGTTTTTGTCATATTTTACGCTATATTTTCACTAAACTCCATATTTGCATGCACTCATGATCAAATCTATCTGTTTTCAAAGCACTTTTGAATAATTAAATTGCCTCAATACTAGTTTTTTGTCTTTTCATTTTGCCACTTCGACTATCACTTTATCTTCACCAACCAACACCATTGAGAGCTTGGAAAACTTTTTTCATGCCCTTCTCTCTCGTAAAATTTCCAAGTTCAAGTTTTCCAAGCTCTTTCTCACTCTCTCTTTTACAAACTTTCACGGAAAAAAGTGAGAGAATTTTCTCGCTCTCGATCTGACTGTAAGTGTGTTTGTGTATGTAGGTGCCTTTGGTTGATTGTCGTTTATGGATGCTTCTTTTCGTGAACTACATTTTCGTTTAAAACGCTTTCTTTTTCAAGGATTTTTTAAAGGATTTTTTTAAGGTTGGTGATGGTAGTTTTCAGACAGGATAAACCCGGATTTTTACGAAATGTCCTGTGTCCTAGAAAAATTTCCCTCAATACCAAATCTTTGTTGTCTTTGAAAAAAATTTCAATGTACTCGATCGACAGTGTTTCACTTTCCCGATTTTCGTGCAAAAATTCAGCGCATGAAACTCACTTATGTAGTTTGACCTCAGGAATACGGGAAAAATATTTTTTTCCCGATCCGGCCAACGACTGACCCGCTACGAGACCTTAAAAATTCGAAATTTCAAAAAATCACAGAAAAATCTACGCTTAATATTTTTTAAATTTCTTTGCCGTTATGATTAGTATATTAATAGAGCTTCAAATTGAGTATAAAAACATGGCCACTCCGACCCTTCCTTGGCTTTTTAATCTCAGCTTAAAATCTTCATTTTAAAAAACAAGACAAAGGCACCAATTGCGCGAGCTGCGCATAATGTCTAAAAGATTCCCCAGTTCAAATCCTTTAAGAAAAGAAACCTCCTACTGTGGTCATTTCGCTTTTTTCTATGAGTTTTTTCAATAAAACTGATTTTGATATTCAAAAAAATGCACTTTTTTGCTATAAATTTTTGACGTAAAGTTTTAATTTTTTGATTTCTTATATCAAAACCTTTATTTTGATACCAAATACAAAAAGGTTTGATTTTTTTTGCATTCTCTAGACCCCTTCAAATTTTCAATCCTTATCACATTGCGCCGATTAACCATTCCATCACGAAGCCAATATATATTAAATTATTTTTGGCAAAAGGAATATTTAAACAAAAATTTTCCAAAGGAATTTATCCGTTGGAAATCTAAAGGAATTCCGTTGGAAATTTAAAAGAATTCCGTTGGAAACCTAAAGGAATTTTTATGTCCAATTATTCAAAACGAAATTTTGATGGAAAATAAATTCTTTAAAAATTCCACAACTTTCCTTAAACTGAACTTGACGGAATTTTGATGGAAAATAAATTCCGTTAAAATTCCATCAGTTTCCTTAAACGAAATTTTGAAGGAATATTTTTTCCGTTAAAATTCCTAAAGATTTCCATAAGAAATTTGATGGAAGAGAAATGGAAAAAATTTCCTATACTTTTCCATCGAAATTCCAAAACTTTCCTAAAAAAATCCAATGAAATTTTGAAATTTCCAGTAAAGTGGTTAAAATAAAATTATAAAAAAAATTGATTTCGAATCCTAAATTTGAAAAATATATGCTGCTTTACAAAAAATTATTCTCAAAAAGTAATGCCGTGGCAAAATACTCCTCCAATTCATTCATAAGTCACATCAGTGAACATTAGTATGGAGATTTATCGCAAGGCAAGGCAATTGTTATAATTTTTCATGAATGAAAAAAGCACTTGAGAGGGAAAAAAGATTGAAAAAGGTATCCTCGAAGGAGGAGGAAAAATAAATGTATTTCAATATTCTTTCCCTATTTGTAATTATTGCTCGCCGAAGAGGAAAGCAAACTCACGAATGTGCTTCGCTCAAAAAAAGAACCAAAAATTTATTTTTTATGCCCTCGAAACAATTTTTTTCCTACACGTTCATGTTGGTATAGGATATGCAGATATGAAAAATTTAGATATAGTTTTACTCACTCGGAGTATAGAAGAAAGATTAAGATCCATGCAAAAATTTATTTTAGCCCACCTTTAACTTATTTTTTTGCTATCATGCCCATTATGTGAACTCAGCGAAAGACAATTGTGTGAGTGTATAAAGTCTATGCATCCCTAACACACATACGAAAAGAGAACAAAAAACATTTTTTTTTTCATTAATGAAAAGCTCTTGAAGAAAATTTTCATTCAATAAATTTCCGAATTTTGAGAGCGAGAAAAAAGTGAGAGAATGAGAGAGAATCCACATGGCTGAACGATAAGAGTGCTTTCGCATCGTGTGTGCAAAAAAAAGGACTTGTTGTGTGCTGTGTGAAGAGAAAGCATGAATGAAAAAAGAAAGATGGTGGTCGTGGAAAAAGCCCTTCTCACTTCCTCGTTAGTTTAAAAACTTTTTTGGATTTTTGAAATTATTTTTTTAATAATTTAAATTTAAATTTCAACCTTAAATTAGGTATATTTCTAAATTTTGCTGTAAAACGCAAAAAGGAAGATAAAGAAATTTCTCAAAATATTCCTTCTAGAGCGCAAGAGCTATAGATTGTGGAAGCTGGTACTCTCATCTCTCTAGCAAGTTTTCCCATGGCCTTATCTCCCCTTTTTTAACTAAGAGTGTGTGGGCTTCAATTGCGTTGCTGATAAAAAAAATCATTTCTTGTTATAGAGATAATTTTACGGAATTGTTTTTTCTAGAACCATTTTCATAAGTTTTTTATGAATCAAAAATATCGTGAAAATGCTAAAATGTCAAAACTTAAATTTAGTGTCAGTTGAATGAATGAATTTTTGACTGCAAATGCGAACAAAATTTTCTTTGATTTTGATTGATTGTCATATGAACGAGGGCACAAGCACGTAGGCCCAGTCATATATTTTCATCCTGCTTGGGACATGCCCTAAAGTTACCGTTAAAATTCAAAAATCCCCATACAAATAAGATTTAAATCTCGGCCCCATCGTATTTTCAATAGACAATTGTACACCAAAAGTATAATTTTATTTAAATTTACGGCACGCAGGTTTTTCAGGTGTCCAAGCTGTTTTCAATTTTGCGAGATTTTTGAGGAAATATTGGAAAAGTTTTGATTTTTAAAGAAATAAAAATGTAAAATTATAACTGCTTGAATTCAGCTTTTGTGGACGTAAATTTTTGCATTGAAAATTCTTTAAATTTTAAAGAAGAATACTTTTTTCGTTTCAAAAAAATATTTTTTTATTCTAAAAATCACCCTTGACAATGAAAATTGTCCTCTTATTGGATGACTTCACTGTTCGCTGACATGAAATTCACTCTCTCTCTCTCTCTCCCACTCTCTCAAGTCACTTTCACTCTCTCAAACTTGGATATCCGCCCTGAATTTTTCCCTTGTTTCATTTCGATCTCTCTCTAAAAGTCTTTTAGATTTCTCCACACATCATTTTTAACTAAAAAATGTTTCAAAACCCACACGTGGGTGTTGCCGCGTAACCCACTTGTAACAGATCCTTGTTTGAAAATCAAGTGCATAAAAAATGAGTTTAAGTCAATCCGGACACTTTGGCTGTCCGTGGCAGTCCTGTTCGACCATTCCTCAAAAATCATCTATGTCAATAGATTCCTGGTCCAATCACGAGTTCAACGAACAAAATTAAAAATGAATATGGATCCTCCATATGGACATTCAAAAAAAAATCATTGATTCCTGGTCCAATTACGAGTTAAGAACCATAAGCATAGTCTAAAAATGGACATTTTGTTTCTAATATTTTTAAAAATTTTTTTTTTCTTTCTTTTGTACAACCATAAGTAACAACCCAAAAATTCATAATGTAATTTTCCTTGTCAACGATCTATCTTTTAATCCCACACACCATCATGACTCAAAAAAAAGTCTTTTAGATTCCTCCACAATAAACCCAAAAACAACCATCTGGCAAAAAAAAAATTCTCTATCTGGTCCAGGGACCGAGATCTCCCTTTTGCAAACAGACGGACGGACGGACGGACGGACGGAATCACGAGCATATAAGCTTACACCACTTTGTGGGTTACACTAAAAAAGAAATGATCCATCAAATCGTCATCTGCAGAATGTAATTAATGAATTCACTTAAGAATACGTCCGCGTTTTCTCCCGCTTCTATGAGCGATGAATAATTTTTTTTAACTTAGCAATGAGAGTTTTTACAATATTGGTCGATTCTAATTTGATGAGTGTTCTTATGTTTAAGACTGTGGACAAGTATGGGAAATAATTGAGTTCTTTTTTATTGTCAAACTTTCGGAGATGCCGAAAATTTCCTGTTTAATTACAGAACGGACAAAAGTTAGAAGCGACTAAGCTCAATTCACACAATCATTTAGATTCATTCATGTGTGGATCTCACATTCATTCATTGTTTTGCGCGAGATCTGAAAATTTCCGCTCTCTTTCATATATTCGGGGCTCTCTTTGAAAAACTTTTTTTCATCATCAGGAGGAATAATGCAAAACCATCTGATTCGATGCTCTTTGGCAAAATTCGACGCGCAATTAAATGTCGGAGAAATTTGGATATCATATCCGGTCGATGTGTCATCATTATTACCTTCTTTTTATGAGACTCGTTTGCGAAATTTCTCACTTTTTCTTTTTTCCATTTAACAACTTTTTTTGCTCTTTACTTTTTTCCTTTCTAAGAATTTTCACATAACTCTTTTGCACAGTTCCTGATCAGTTTCACACGTCACATGTTCAATGCTTCACATTTGAGCCTTTAGGGCTGCAAGAATTACACAATTTGATAGAATTTTCTTATTTATTAGAAATCTGTAACTGAAAAATTGAGAGGTCTGCAAAACGAAACGAGTCCCACTGAGAAAGTTTTTAACTCCAATAGTCAGAGAAGGTTTTATGAATTATTGTGTCCAGGTTCTGAATGTTTTTATTAAATAAACTATCAATTTGTGACCCAAAAATTATTTCACTTTCAATCGAAAAATCAATTCAAATTTCTGAGTGGGATTATTTTTTAGTAAACTTTTAGGAGAGCACGAGGGGAGCAGTTAGAGAAGAAAAATGGTGGATAATGAGCAATTTTTAAAAAACAAAATAATGTTGAAAAATAATAAAAAAAACAACCATTTTTCAAGGAAATTCAATAAAATTTTTATTTTTTTATTTTTAAAGAATAAAATCATCATCTTTAAAATTAGTGAAGCTGAAAATAATTCTAAAGCATGGACACATTGAGGTTAGATTGCTGTCTAGCGTCATCTTTGAGAGAAAAGTAAAAATAAACCCACGAAGTGGTGTAACACTTATATGCTCTTGATTCCGTCCGTCTGTCTATGGCTTCAAAATCTCGGCCCCTGGACCAGCTAGAGACTTCGAGTTTTCGCCAGATGGTAGATCTGAGGCTCTAGTTTCAATTCGGAAATTTAAATTTTAAAAGTTTAATTTAAATTTTAATTCGATGAAACTAATTAATTAATTCAATGAATTCATAATGCTAAGTAGCATTTTTGATTTCAACATGACAGCTTTACCTCAGTTCTTGATAAATTTTAAACAAAATGCTGAAATATAATTAAGAAACAAAACTGAATTTTTGATTAATTAAATTTTTAATGCTTTTTTTCCTTTTTCTTTGTCAACATGCTTTTTAACATCATTTTTTACAAAATAGAACTATACAGTAATAAAAAGTTTAATGAGAGAGAGAGAGAGAGAGAGAGAGAGAGAGAGAGAGAAAAAAGTTGTCGTAACTTAAGTTTAAATATAAGAAATGAAACCCAAAATAAATTAACTTTTGTTTCTAATGGATTTTCTTGTAAAACACATTTTCAACATACATCTTTCGTGTTACGAATTATTTTAAAATTTATCATTTAAGAAAAGGTTGTTAAAAATTATTATTTTCAAAGTCTTGCGAAAAATAATTTGAATGTTGTGAAAATGATTTTTTAAATTAATTCTTTTGGTGAGTCAACAATGCAATGCGTTATGACAGGCGAGAATATGATTATGACAGAATATTATGACTTTCTAGCGAGTCCTTCAATATCTAATTTACTGCGATGAAATATCTTAAGTGGATCATTACATTGAGTTACTAACTAAGTAAAACTGGCAAAAAGTAGGGTTTTGATTTTTCAGTTTAATTTACTTTAAGCGATGAAGTTTTTTAATTCTTTCTTATTCAACAATATCCAACAAAATGTTTCTTCTTTACATGAAATAAGAAAAAATATCACAAAAATTGAATGTAGCAAGGGACAAAAATTTTGATGAATTTTGATTTTTGGTAATTTGCAAAAGAGCCAATTGAAATTTGAGATTCGAAAAAACTTTTGCGATATTTTTTATCTAAACATCTTTATCAATCGAGATTTAAAGCGATTTTAATTTTTAAGGTGATATCAATTTTTATTCTTGATAAATTATAATTATCACAGTACAACTAAGAGGAAATTTTTTTACTGCGTTGTCGCAACTTCGCAGGTTTTCATAAAAATATTTTTTTGCTTATCTCTACGTTTTTCTAATCGGAATTTTTGTGATGTATATATACTTATATGTATATTGTGTGGACTATAATGACTTTTAAATGATATCATGTGACCTCAAACATAAGAATTTTAAGGTCTAATAAGATTGACTAAAGTGTGGATTTAATTCGAATTAAATTCAACGGACTTTAAGGTTTTATATAATTTTGCCTTTTTGAAATGTTTCTATTCTGATTTAAATTTTAGTTCAGATTTATATATTGTTCACCCACCTAGGTCAATCATTGATTACATTATACATGAGATTTTTGTTATCATTTTCATTATAAGTTATAGCGACAGCGAGAGAAATACGAAGGTGATGAATTATTATTTTATTATTTAAGTCATCTGAAAGTTGTTCTTGTTTAGGCACAATATTTTTTTCTCATAAATATTAAATGTATCAAAAGATAAAGTGAATAACTTTTTTATCATCCATCCTATGGCGAATTTTTGTTGTCACATCAAACAATTTTTAAAGTTTAACTAACGTGCAATTAAACGTTGAGCGACATTTTTTTTTCTTTTAACTCTCAATAGACCACAAAATGGCATTATTTTCGCGCATTTCAAGCGAATCAACTCCTTCGGCCATTGTTTCACGGCCGTCAAACTCCTCCTGTTCTTCCTCATAATCATAATCATCGCCATACTCGATGCTATCGTAAAACTTTTCTGAGCCCGCTTGATGAACGTCAAACGCTCCGTCATCATCGCCGTTAAAATTGAATGGCTTTCTTACAAATAAGACATAACTTTGTTTATCCTCTTCCATGCCACTCATTTTTTCTTCATCGTCTTCGTCATCATTATTGCTAACTTCATTCATTGCACTCGATAATTGTTCCCACGTCCTAGCAATGTTCGGTGTCACTTTACCAATTAAGTGTGGTCGATCGCCGGATAATTTTCGATTATATCCCAACGAATTCTTTTGTGGTACGATGATGGATCTTGATTGGTTTTGAAGGGAAACTGAATCTGTGGCCAAAGCCTCACCGGCATCATGTTGCAATTCTTCCAAAATCACCAACGGATGTTTATAAGCCAAGTTAATCTCTGAGGACATGGCTGATTGTTGGAAGTTTGACGATGTCTTAAGAATTTCGGGTACTCGTGTCTTGCCCATGTACTCTCGAATTAATTCGCGCGATCGAAATAGAATTGGATTTTCATTCTCAACTGCTGATGATATATTTGACTCTGTCCACGATTTCTTTATCACATTTGAATTTGAATGTACCTGCAAAAAGGTTGATAAAAAATTTAATGCTTTTGTTCACGTTAAGGGGTGTGGAGGTGTATTTATAGTTAGTGGATTTTGTGCTAAAGCAATGATTACACGCGAAAAATTAGTATTATTTTTTACAGAAAGTTATTAGCTTTTATGAGTTTCATGTGGTAGGAGTAGAAAAAGTAAAAGTCAACCAAAAAAATGTGCATTGCTTTAAATATCGCTTTTTGATTGAACTTAATAAAAAGGTTTTTTTGTAACAAAAATTAAAAAAATTTTAAATTTAAATAAAGTTATTATAAATATAAGTTCCAGTCCTAACTTTACATAAAAAATATATTATCTATCATCAATTTAACTAATGATTTTTTCATGATGATGATGCACATTGGAACGATTAGAAAACGAAAACCGCCACAATTCAGGATCTGTGAGATGCAGTTTGTCCTTAAGTTATCATACTTAAAGATGCCTTGAAGCATCCTCTAATGATGTGCATCAAAAAAAATTTTCTTGTTCAGTCACAATAGTCTTTTTGAAGCCTCCAAAGTCGACCCCTCTTAAGCTCGAGAAAAATCATGATTTTTTATTTATTGAATTAATTGAGTTTTGACAACTGTCACTGAACATTTTTAGATTTTTAATTGAAGAAAATTGTGTAATATATTTTATTTCGCTTCAAATTTCTCATTTTAAGCATTGGAAGTGCTCTAAACTTAACTTCAAAATATGTTAAAACGGACTCACACTAAAACTGCCAAATCTGTGGAACCTAATGGAACCTAAATTTGAAAGCATTTTCATAAAGACAAGAAAAAAGCGCAAGAATGGGAAGGAACATCTGCTCATTTTCCCTTTAAAAGTTATATGAGCTTGAAGATGACTCAAATTTTTCCAGTTTTGTATGAAGTGTTATTAAAATTATAAATTTGTCTAAAAGGAGGCTTTGATTTTTGCACTCAATAAAATATTTAGAGGCTATTTTAGTGGTCATTGGCGATGCTAAAAAATGTTTGCTGGTTAAATAAACAAGTTAACAGACCCAAATTAAGGTTGCTAGTCATAAAAAACACTTAAATGAGTGTTCTATATTACACAACTTTATTTCATGTTTGGAGGCGCTAAGAGCCTATTCCAAGGCTGATCATAAAAAATAAGAATGAAATGCATCACTACTTCCAACCCTTTTACTATTTTGCACCTTTTCAAATCCAATTATATGTTCGAATTGTTAAATTTTTTTTATTAAAATAAAATATATGGTAATCCTACATGAATAATAAAAATCCTAATGCCACTTTAAAAATAATTAAAAAACTAGAATTAGAAAACTTATAAAATAAAACCAAATTAACACATAATAATGGAGCGATAAAAGTGATTAGTGATTATTATAATTATCCTAATTATAAAAAATAATTAGGAAAATAATTAAAAACCAATCGAAGAAAATCTAAATCTTAAAATTTCAAACAAGAAAAATGGAATTAACAATATAAAGCTCCACTTTTGAAAGAATGTGGCGATGTTGTAATATAATTTATAGCGCTCTAACAAGAATCTAATGAGAATTTAGGGTAAATTTTAAGAAGAAATTTTAATCTTCACTTTTTTAAAAAAAATAATAAAGTTTTAATTAGCTTAGGTAAAATTTTAGGGGCGTGGCTATAAAATTTAATTGAATTATTCGAAAATAATTAGCAAAATATAATCGACTTAAATCTTAAAATTTCAAACAAGAAAAATGAAATGGAACTTATTAAAAGGAGCACAGAAATTTTTTACAATGAACCGAAAATTTGGGTTTCTTTTATGAACTGTTTAAAATTAATATAAAATATATTTAGACCAGATATCCGTTTGAGATTGAAAGTGCATAAATTATAGAAAGTGGAACTTTCAACAAAGTTCCAGCAATAAGCTTACTGCCTCCACAGTCTATATCTATGACAGAATCGCAGTATATTATTTTAAAACAGAGCTACGGGCGGCTTGCCGCCTATAAACTTTTTAGTATTTAATAAATGCCATCAGCTAATCGATCACACTTTTAACCAAATAAATTATGCGCCGATTGATCATCGAGTTTGTGTGCATTGCAATGTGATTTTATTGGTCTTAAGCTTTTTCTTTTCGTGGGTTTCGTAGAAAGTGGTTTTAAGACAATCAGAAAATTTCCTATTGAATTGCCATAAGAAACAAACAGCTATAGAAGAAATTTTTCATACACATGTCAAATGATCTATTTTCGTTTTCAAATAGATTTGGGCGTGAATTATTAAATAACGTGTAACTCAACATATCAAATCAGTATTTGAAAATCAAGTGCATTTAAAATTCAGTTTATGACAATCCGGACATTTTGGTTAATCCAAACAGTTATAGCTTGAAAAATAAGTTTGACCTTACGGCTTATATTTGTCTCTAGGCTTTAAGAACCTAAGTCCTAAGTACCTCGCAACTATTCCATCCTACTAGGCATCAAAAGACGAGTTCAACGGGCATTCCTGGTCGGCCATGATTGACATTCCTGAAAAATCATCAATGCCAGTCGATTCTTGATCCAATAACGAGTTCAACGGTATAAAAAGTTGGAATTATGAAAATTAAGTAAGAAGAACTCAATAAAAATAAAACGAAATAATCCATCGGAAAAATTATACTTTGTTTCGGATCTTTATAGCTCGGGACTACTTCTAGATCTAGATCCTGGAAGGGTCTGTTGAGGTTACATTTGAAACCAGTCAATTTCCATGAAATTCCGTCAATCAATTTTTTTTCGTCAAGTTCCCATTGGTTCCATGCAAGTTCCATCAAAGTTTCTTTATTTTTCATTTTCTGTGCTACATGGTAACATGTGTGAATGGGAAACTCTCAACAATGCCTAAAAAAGAAGTCATTAATTGACTTTCACTCTACAAATATTTGCACAATCGAACAATATAGAAGAGAGAGAGAGAGAGAGAGAGAGAGTGCGACAAAAACAACTTTGCTACAATAATCTCTTCAATCGGAACTTAATTGGATTAGAAGTGAAGATTGAGACATCGTTTAAGAGCTTTGTTAATGGGCTAAAATAATTGAAGACTATTAACAACGTGTGCATTATGAATCTAATCCTGTGCCGGCTGTATGACCGAACACTATCTGTCGCTGTTTCGTAGAGTCAATGCTGTCTAAAAATAGTCAGAGCATAAAAATGCACATCGAACTGTGCAAATTAAAGAGGCGAGTGTGCAAAGGCGAGTATGAAAAGACGAAGAAATGGGTCAACTTGAATCATTGTACTGTATAAAAGCGTTGCCTTTTAACTTGTTTTGCTTTCGCTCTCATTTTCTAAACGGCTGCAGTTAGGTTTGCTGTTCTTTTCTCAATTAAGACATCACTCGGAATATGAACAAAATTGATCACTAAATATATAAATGTTCTGTTATTTTTGTACGTTTGATATTTATTAAATAAATTAAGTCGGTTTTCATAATAAAAGTAACGAGACTTTAATTATTTTGTTATGTTTAGATAAAAAAAAAGTTGAAACATACACTAAAGATATAATTTTTAATCTTTCAATAATCCTATTGATCGGTTTTGTACATATTGAGGTTATGACTTAACCTGCATACAATTTTTTGTAAAAAAATAAATTGAATAAGAACTATTTTGAAGTTTTTTAATTCCGCTTAAAATTGTTATAAGAACCTCAACACGCTCTCGTATTAATCGCTCTGCAATTTACAGTAAAAAGTTAACATAATTGTACAGTTTTAAAATTTAAAGCATTAATCATCAAATTACTTTTTATCTTTCAATTTCTTCACTGCTTGAAATCTCATTTTTAATCGATATAAAAATTCATTGGTAAATAAATATTTCGAAATCGACAACTTTCATGTTCGGCTCTTACTCGCGTTTGATAATTAAAAGTCGCACTTGAAGGCGCAGTTTCATTGCGTTCACAATTAAATAATTAGTAATGATGGATTTTTGGAGTTTTTACATCATAAAAGGAATTCTCATTTTAAATTTCACATTGGGGATTGGCATTTGCTTAAAGCTTCACATAATCAAATAATCTTCGAAAAGAAGAATAGTTACGTCAAGTTGAGTGCTTGCGATTGTCGATGATGTTCAGCGATGCATTGAAAAGCAATAAAGGCATACATTTTGTAATTTTGCACATTTGAAGAAACATAAATTAGTTTGTACATTGTATGTGCATATTTGGATTCACGTAAAGTGGTATTTTTTGAAACTAGAAAGCAAAAATATTTTTTCGCATTTTGAGGGTGTTGCTTTAGATTAATTTTCGCTCGATCATCAACAATGCCATTACCATTAATTTTGTAAGTTGTTGAGAGAGTTGAAAAAAAAATTATTATTCAAAATTAATTTTTAAAAATTCTAACAAATTCATGTCAACAAATCATTCAACTTTTACCATATTCATCTTTACTGTACCCATCATAATTTTCAATATTCATTCACCTCGTGTCGATTTTCTTTCTGCTAAAAGTGTAAGTGAAAATGATTGTGCAGAAAAGCTTCGTGAAATTATAAAGAGTGTGAAATTAATTGATTGCATCTAAAATCTATCTGAGTAAAATAAAGAGTTTGTTTACTTTATGTCTGTTGTTAAAATCAACAAGTTTCTTGATATATGCAACGACACAGCGAGCATAAAATACGCTTTATTAAGACAGTACTTACTTAATCCTACAGAAAATGGTAACTTGCAAGTTGCAACGATTTTACGCTAACAACAATAAAATAATGAAAAAATTATTTTAAAAGTCATTTTGTAGACTTTTATCAAAGATCAATTTTAAATGTAATTGGCAATTGAAAACGAATATTAAATTAAGTAATGATTCGGTGCATCGCGATTTAACCGAAATTAAAGATATAAGCAAAAAATTATGAAAAGGTCGAAATGTTAATTATTAAATTTGAGATTTTTTGAAAAACTTTTTATGTTTTTGTTTAGCATTTATTTCGGCCATTTCAAAAATTTATGAATTTTTTTTCACTCATATTTCAAATTAAAAAAGCTTTTGAAATTTTCGACCTTTTTCAAAAACTTTTTGGAGGCCGCAAATGGCCGAAATAAATGCTTAACAAAAACATAAAAAGTAAGAGGGCCGAAAATGGCCGTAAAAAGTTCGAAATAATATCCAAATTTCAGACCGATCTGAAAAAATCTCTCGCGCACTTTTCACACATTCATTGACGGTCATTGACAAGTTCGTATTATATTTTCAGTAGCCTCGAAAAATTCCACAGCCAAATTGGTATACTAATGTTCTCAACCATACAAAATTAATTTTTGATTGTTAAAATAGATATAAGCAAAAAAACTTAACCAAGCCAAAAAAAATTAAATAAATTAGTAAACCTAATTAAAAATTAAATAAACACTTACACGATGATAACAAAAGAAGGCCGCACGATCATTTTAAGGCGAGAAAGGAAATCTCCGTTGTTCCATAATGTGGAGGATTGAGTGTAAGTATGTATGTATGTGTGTGAGTTGTGTTATCAAAAAAGGAGATCATTTTAACATTTTGGGGTTAATTAATTTTATTTCATGTTGATATGTGTTTGAATTTCGCGTCATGATTTAAAACATTTGGATTAAGCAACTCTTTTTTAACAAAAATGTAATTTAAAGAGATTCTTGGGTGGAAGAGCGAAAAAGAGAGCATCTTTAATTATTTGACATGTCATCTCGCTTTAACAAGAGATTTTTGTAGAGTTGGCAGGTGCCGCGGCACCTCCGCGGCTCCAAAATAAGAAGAAAAAAATATTTTTTTTAATTTCATGAAATATTACAATATTTCAACTTATTATGTTTGAATATGCAACAAGATAACTAAGGAAAGCAAAATATCTTTATAAAAAGTTAAATTTTTGGGCGTGGCTATAAAATTTAAATGAAGATTATTCGAAAGTAATTAGCAAAATAAGATCGACTTAAATCTTCGAAATTTTAAACAAGAAAAATGAAATAGAACTTATTAAAAGAACCGAATTTTTTTAAGTGTGGTTACTTATACAGAAAATTTGAATTTCTTTTATGAATTGTATAAAAATGAATATTAAAAAGTGGAGCTTTCAAAATAGTTCCAGCAATAAGCTTAACTAGCTTCACAGTATAGACCTATGATCGCAGTATACTCGAAACAGAGCTTCGGGCGGCTTGCCGCCAACAAACTTTCTAGTTAAAAATAATTAAATACATCAATAAAAAGTTCAAAAAAACTTCTCACAATCCAAAAGACATTCAAAAAATATCCACTTTCTCTTAGCTCTCCGGTGGGTGCAAATATTCGGTGCGCTCATTATTAAATGATGGATGAGGTAAAAAGCAAAAATGAAATTAATGTATGAGTAAAGCCATCGTTAATAATTAAGAAATTAATCACATGACGCGAAAAGACTGCGATGTTAGTTATGTCCAACATTGAAAATATCATTATTATTATTATAATTTATTTTTATAGGAAGAAAAGGAGAGTGGAAAGATAGAAAGGAGATGCTTGTGAATCCCACACACATTTTAGTTTTGTAGTTTGAACACTAAACGAACAACCTTTCATCATTTTAAGTTCTTTTTTTTTATTTTGCACATCGCAAAAAAGAGAAGATCTGGCAGTTTAGATCTTTAGCCAATTCCAGATGGAACTTCGAATATTTCGTACCTTGCCGCTACTATTCACTGATTCACCACCACTCACATTTGAACTATTATGATAATGATTATTATTACTGTGATGATGATCATCGCGAACCGTATTGCTCATGCGACGTACGGGAAGTGCAGTATACTTTCTATTATTATTACTACCGTTCGTTACCAAATGATTATTATTGCTATTCTGACTATTAGGTAATCGCATTATTGTGCCACTCGAGGGAGATGTTGTAGTCGAGAGAGTGCCAGTCGACGACGACTGGAGCCGTGAGAGTGAATCAAGATTTTTCACTCGTGTGGTCAATGAATCCCGTTTAGGTCTTGGTAGTGGTGAGGATGTCACGTACTTAGAGTTGAGGGGTGACGATGCCGGAATATTGACTCCGGTTGTGAATGCAGTGGCGGCCGATGGCGAAGATCCATTAAAATTCGTAATCGGCTTGCTTGAAATCGGTATTGAGGAACTGCGGAGGATTTTACCATCAATCGAGGTATTTCGAAGAGAGTCAGGACGGCTGAGACTTAAATCTCTCATTCCTCTGGTAATCGATGGCGGTCCACTAAGTCTCGCGCCATTGTATAGACTACTCGTACTTTTTGTTAAGCTACGATTGGAAGGCGGACCCGTTGTGTTAGCACTTCCTCGACCACTTGGTGGCTTTGCAGAGGAAATCGGACTAATTGCACTTTTACTCATGCCAGGGAGGGGAATTTTACTGGGCTTTGCCCTTCGGGGTGTCTCGACACATTTAGCGTCCCTCTCCTGCTGATCTTGTGCCGATTCCGTTGAACTGCTAAGTTGAAAAGTCTCATCCATCGGAAGTGGGATCATTGCCTTCATTGAAGGTGTTGAAATTGTTTGTTGCATAAGTCGACTATTGGGTGTTGATGTATGCATCACAGTTATGCCATCCCGCGAAAGTCTTGCGGTTGACGACAGTTGATGATCGGAACTACCACCATCGAAACGACTAGCCAATTTTGACTCCATCACACGTAATTGAGCCCGAGTGCCTTCAAGCTCAATGTTACGCTCCTCAATCTGTTTTTTTAAATAGGTAAGAAATGTGCCTTTAGGGTATTTGGGACAGATATGACCTTTTTCTTCAAAATTATGAAATATCTCAAATTATCTTACCTGAAATCTCAAGTCCTCGACGTCTTCCTTTGACTTGTCGAATTTCCTAGTTAAATATATTTTTGACTTTGTGGCCTGATCGAGACGTTGCTGCAGCACCTAAAGGAAGTGAATAAAAAGAGAGATCAGGACAAATTATGTTATGATATGGCAAAATGATTAGCAAATTAACATTTTAACAAACTTTAAAATCAGAAACAGCTGCTGGCAATTTTCAAAAAAATCAATGAATTTCATCGAGCATGCTCGTGATCCAAAGTTATAAAAGATTTTAATTTCAGATATCGACTTCGAGCCTTTAAATTTTAATAATGAACTTGCAAATTTTAACTATAAAACAAGTTACTCTCGGAAGCTTCAACGCTCGATCGCGTCCACCCATCGATGCTATTTATTGTGCCCTCAATCACACGAACTGAATTCATTGACCCATCATTGAAAATTATCAGATATTTAAATGCTTTATGGACGATGCCGTGATGTTTGACGGTTGCATTTTGTAGTCAAAAATCAGCAAATGAATTCAATTGAACGGTTCGAGGTATGTAAATACTGGTGAATTTTTGTAATTTAAAAAATTTGTTCATTGGTTTCATTTACTTGTACCGAACGATAACAAATGTGCAGAAAAGTGTAACACATAAAAATTATTAAAATGTAAGTCTGGAAGTGTACATAGCTTTTGGATTTCAAGAGTTAGGAATAGCTGTGGAAAGCTACATCTCTAGAATGTTTAGTGTATGTGATGCATTGACGTCTAGGGGCGAAGTGTAGTCCTGAAATCTGCTTAGTGTAGGTGGATGGCAAGCGGTGGTTTTCAACACAAACATCTATCATGTATTAAACAAAATTTTTTTAATGATGCACACTATATCACTTTACTCTGAAACAAGTTGGCGCACTGTGTTAAAAAGAGAAGAAGAGATCCATCATTGTTACGAGCAGTGAAAGCCTCCACGTTTTGCTGCATATATAGCAGACACAATGGCAAAATGTTTTTAGACTCACACTAACTGATTTCACTCAGACTATTGTGCGCGCTGCAGTTTTTCAACACATCTATAACAAAAGACCGAACGCACGTGCTGCTGCCAATTAATCCAAAAAGCTCAATACAATTAGAAAGTATTAATATTTTTCTTCTCCTTCGAAATAGAGCTCCGCTCTCTTTTGTTTTCAGTTTTCTAAGAATTCTCTCTTTTGTCCATTCTGTCCTTCCACGAGCCTTAATCGAAAATCTGCTGATTACAAACGTTGGGCCTGCTACATGGCCCGAGCTACTGTTAAAAACCGCATCTCAATCGGTGGCTCGGATCAGGCTGTAGAGTCATTTAAGTGGTGTGAGCATGTATACATGGACACATCTTAACATGGCAACATGGACACATCCGGGAATTTAGTTGGCGATGTAACTCGAAAACGGGCGCACGGATTTGGATCGGGTTTGTTGCTAAAGATTCCTTTTGTGCTCTAGTTTTGCAATAATACTCTTTTTTTCGACAAGTCGGCCATTAAGCACTGCCAATGTCCAAAAAGACTCAAAAAATGCCGAATAATTTGTGAGGAATGGCAAGTGCTGGAAATGAGATCCAGTAGGTTTTAGAGGCATGTCCATCATGGCCTGCCAGGACTGCCATAATGTTCATTTTTCAGAACTATAACTTCATGTATGTTTTTGAACTCGTCTTTTGCTGCTAAGTAGGAATCGATTAGCACTAATGTTTTTTGAGGAATGTCCATCATGGTTGATCAGAACATTTTATTTACTTAAGATTGAATTGCTTTTTATATTTTAATAAATAACAACGAATACTTGTGGTCTGCATGTAAAATGTGAGCTACAAGAAAATAATAAAAAGCGGAGCTCTCACGGAACATTGCAAACATTAAAATTAGAAATTGTTATATGGACTATTTTTTTCTGACAAAAAAACTATTTGAAAGTTTTAGAAGAAAATTTCTCTATGGTTTTTTGTAATTTTTATTACAACAGAGCAAAAATAAAAACTCTGAACATTCGTATCAATATTTTTAAGAAATTTCTCGGTAATGAGACATTACTCTTCAAAAGCTGGCTGAATTTTAGTAAGAATTGATCGTAAAGTTTTATTTAAAACCACTTTCAGTCCCTGTCAGTCACAGACAAGCGAGAAAATTGCAATTTTTCAGCGTGAGTAATTGATGTCTACTCAAATTTTTAATCAAATTTGACTTATTTAATATTTAAAGTGAAAATCACAAAAATAGAACTAATATCATTTTATCAGTCGCGATAAAATTATTGGTTAATTTACTTAAATAAATGACATATTTTATCGTGTAGATTAAAATTACTCACGCTGAATGTCTACTTATTTTTGCCCTACATCATTTTTCCAAGTTAAGTTAATGTTTTTTAAATCGTAAAATGTCGAAAGTGATTTGTAAAAATTTGTTCAAAAGCTTAATTTTTGATCCCACCTCCAACCTTTAAATCCCAAAAAAAGACTCACCTGATTTTGTACAGTAATAGTCAGCAAGTGTCTCTGCAATTCAATAATATTCGTCTCGAGGAGTATTGCTGCAATTTTTTTTGAATCAAGCACACGAACTTTGTTTAATTTACTACTCGGATTACTTATAAGACCATCGAGTCTTCCGAGTTTATTGAGCTCATCTTTTAATGCTTTTTGTGGCACTAGAGCAGCTACACCATCTTCAGATGGCTTTATCGGTTGGAAGGTTCGATTGCTATTTGGACGGGTATTTCTATCATCATCCTTGGTGTTGCTTAAGAACTTATTAAAATCGTGCTTTTGGCTGAGAGCATATTTAAGTTGATGCTCGAGATCTGCTTTGGTCTGTTGCAGTTCCAAAATTTGATCCTGAAGTTTCGACTCCTTTATTCGACTGGCAAGGAGTTCGGCTTCAAAATCACCCAGTTTATCCATCATGTGATCTCGTTCTTTTCGCATTTGCTGCACTTCTTCCTTTGGCATGAAATTCATTTGACTCTGGAATGCAGTTGCAGCAGACGATGAAGATTTGCCGTTGGCAAATTTTTGATCACTTACATCCGTTCCACGTGACGTTCGCATATGTATCACATCGAGTAAATTCCATAGCTCATTATCGGAACTACTGCAAGTTGGGTCGGAGGTGAGTCGAGCTGTTAATGCACCTGAATTGCTCTGTGATGATGTAAAGAGAGAGAAATTGGATATAATTAACTTTCGAAAAAGCACGCGCCTCTCTCGAAAACATACATACACACACACACATTTTGATTTTCAATGTCAGCCACTCACCTGAGCAATCGCCGAACCAGCACTAGATGAAGCGCTGTGCGCCTCCTTCGAAGAACTGGTTTCAGTCGAAAAACCTGAATCCTGTATGACACTTCCATTGCCCTCGCCACTCTTTGGTTCTTTTTTGCCACTGTGCGAGTTGCTCCGACTTCGAGTTAGTGATGACGATTGAATTATTTCACCGCTATTGCTTCCATCTTTGCTGCTGCTAAAATTGCTATTTAATTTACGCCGAACGCGTATTCCAGGCTCCCATTCACGTCTAAATTAAAATGAATTGTTCGTTCATTATTTTTAACTAGAAAGTTTGTAGGCGGCAAGCCGCCCATAGCTCTGTTTCGAGTATACTGTGATCACACACGCTAAAGCGCAACCATTAAGCTTATTGCTGGAATTTTTTAAACAGTTTATAAAAGAAACCCTAATTTTTGGTTACTCTTAAAAAAAATTCGGTTCTCCTTTTAATAAGTTCTCCTTCTCCCTTCTCCCACAATCTCATTTAGATTTCTTTCTGTTCATGTGCGGAAGTTGAAAAAAAATCAAACATTGAGCAACAATGCTGTGCGACATCTGTTGTGTAAGACTAATTCAAGGTTTGAAAAATAGATGTTGCTTTTCTGATTGGAAATTTCAAAACAGCCGTTGAGTACATAAAATAATTTTTATTTAATTTCGTCCATCTTAATAATTTAATAGAAAATAAAATAATATTTTGTTTAAATCAATGAAAAAAATCAGAACAAAATAAGTCAATTTAAATGTATTTTCTTAATGTTCAAATTTAAATCTTGGTCGAGGGATTAGAAAAAAAAGTAAACAAAAAGCATTAAAGCTTTAATTGATTGATTGATGACTGAGAGGTCAAAAAGCATTCAAGCTTTAATCTCATCCAAAAGTATTCTAAACTTTCACACAACAAATTAAAATTTCTAAATGATATTTGTGCTTCAAGCTCAAATAATTTGAACAGGAAAAAGAATTTTAATAAAATATTTAAAAAAAACTTTTAAAACTTTCCCTTCTCGTTAATTAGACATTCCGGGCGGAAAAGTACTAAGTAAAATAAGTTCATTATAAATTTTATATTTTGATATATTTTGTTTAACTTCCTTGAAAACTTAAAATTTAATTTTAATATTTGCTATCGTGATATATTAAACAAGTGTACACAAATATGAATTGAAAATTAGCTATAGAGATAAAGTTGGCAGGTGCCGCGGCACTAAAACAACAACAAAAAAATAATTTTTTTAATTTTATGAAATATTCCAATATTTCAACTTATTATGCTTAAATATGCAACAAGATAACTAAGGAAAGCAAAATATCTTTAAAAAAGTTATATTTAAGAAAAGATTTTTTTTTTCGAAAAGTTTCAAAAAAAAATTTTAAACACTTTTATCAACAATTATTTTTTCAATAACTTTGAAAATTTTTTAAAAATTTAATATATTGAAATTTAAAAATTTAAGTCGATTTTATTTTGCTAATTATTTTCGCAAAAATAAAAAATTTAAATTATATAGTCACGCTTCAAAAATTTTACCTAAGCTGATTAAAACTTTTTTATTTTAAAAAAAAATAATTGAAGATTAAAATTTCTTCTTAAAATTTACCCTAAATTCTCATTAGATTCTTGTTAGAGCGTTATAAATTACATTGCTACTTTCTTACAAAAGTGGAGCTTTATTTTAATTGGACTAGGAAGTTTAGTAGTCTCAAGCGACCCCGGAATTTAATTTTTGTTACACTGAAATAACAGATTTTTTTTATCAGCAAGTTTTCTCGAGCGAGGCGCTTTTTTCGGGAATTAGGTTCCATTGCAAACAACAGTAATTGAGAAATTTATTTTCAAAGGCTGCAGCGGTTGTAATTTTTTTTAAATTTTTCTTTGAACAATTTAATTTAGTTCAATTTATCAAATATTCCTACCTGAAAGTTAAAAACTTAAAATCTTCACGAAAAATTCACGGGCCTTAAAAACAGAAAAAATATTTGTTTTTTAAAAAAAAATACAAGTAAAAATTTTTTGATGTGCCTTTCATCCTCTAAACTTTAATTTTCTTAGAGTTTTGGCGGGCCTTGACGGGCCATCACGGGCCATCAAGAGCCTTGGCGGGCCTTCACGGGCCATCAAGAGCCTTGGCGGGCCTTCACGGGCCCAGCTACCTCTATGTTCTCAGCCCTTGAACAATCGTGAAGATTCAAATTGAAATTTTTATTGGAGCGTGATGCGACAGAGGACAGTGTTTAATATATTATTGATTGTTTGAAAGCGATTTAAAAAATCAATGAAAACTTTTAAGTTACCTGGATACTATAGAAGAAGACTGAAGGCCGGTAATTGTACTACTTGCGCCCGATGATGCCATTTTGTGTTTGAGATCAGGAAAGGTTTCAATAACCAAATCGCGAAACTCCAATAAAGCGCCGACTTCATTCTGTAGCTCCTGCAGCGATTTAGTTTGATCCGTATGGTGATGAAAATTATGGACGAGATTGTTAAGTTGATGATGCGTGTGATAAGGACCATGTGCTGGTGTTCTTGAAATAACATCCATGCCAGGCTCCAATGCACACAAGTCGGTCTGAAAATGGAAGAAGGAAAAGAAAAAAGTTAATAAAAGCTGGCTTCTTGACGTCAAATTTTTCTTGGGAGGTGTAATTTAGATAGGTAAGAGAATTTGTTTGCGCTAGAGAATAGTTGAGTAATCAAAAGAGTGGACGCATGCGATCGTGTAAAAATTCTCTTTTATGGAGCGCCATGTGTAAAAATTACACGTCTAACAAAAAAGATTAGAAAGAGCTGAAGACGATCGTAGGAGACAAATCACTGATTTGAAATCACGTTTTTCATGAAATTTGCATGCAAATGTTTAAACAATTTCATGATTTGCTTGCAATTTGTCTATTATAGGGCGATGATTACAAAAATTTTAAGAGTGATTTTAAAAATGATTTTCCGGTTCTTTTTCTTTTTTCATCTTTAGACTGCGTAAATTTTTTTTACTTGTAAAATTTTTTGTTTTCTCGATTACTCTGCCCATAATATAACATTTAACATGCAATAAGAACAGTTCAAATTGAAATAGAAGAGAAATTACGATATTTTCCTGCGTGGGACATGACCAAATGTTACCGTTAAAATTCAAAAAATCCTCATACAAATAAAATTTAAATCTCGGCTTCATCGTATTTTCAATAGACAATTGTATACAAAAAGTATACTTTTATTTAAATTTACGGCTTCAACGGTTTTCATGTCCCACGCAGGGATATTTTGAGCTCTCGAGGAAACAATAAAATTTAATTTTTTTGCCATTTCCCCTCATTTCAATTTTCTCTTTCTCTCTCGCTCTCTCTGTTTGTTCAATAATTTTATTTGTTAGCATGATTCTAATGCCGTAATCTTTCGAATAAGCACTTCGACTTATTTTCATATTTTTTTATACGGTACATTGTTTTAATTTTTTCTTCTTCTCTTTCTCGCAATGTCGTCACATCAAAA
The DNA here is from genome assembly GCA_038502055.1 of Tanytarsus gracilentus. Taxonomy (NCBI): domain Eukaryota; kingdom Metazoa; phylum Arthropoda; class Insecta; order Diptera; family Chironomidae; genus Tanytarsus; species Tanytarsus gracilentus. The sequence continues at coordinate 261,649 of JAXRKN010000045.1, read as the reverse complement.
CCATTTTCTTTGAATAGCGAAAATTAATTGTCTTAAACATGTCGGTTACCCATATTGTACCAAATAAATTCTTAATCGCCATTTATGATTTACAGTTTCAGAAATCCCGTAGTTTCTCGTTCATTCATGCACATGCTACAAATAATTTTCTATTTCTTGATTTCTATTTTTTTCCTAACAAATCCGATTTGCAGTTTCAAAAAAACTTCCTTATGAGAGAGATTTTCAAACGTTTAATGCATATGCATAAACCAAAAAGTATATACTTAACCGTTAACTAAGAATATAAAATATAAATTTACCATATGATTGAGTATTGACTTATGGCATTGCAATAAAGAAGCAACATTATTAGTTTTATCATCGCAACCCCCACCGACTGGTACTACGATTATTGATTATTAACAAAGAGAAATTCTGCTGTTGTTGCTCGAAAAATTCAACGGAGTACGACGTAGTACGGAAACAAAAGCGTAGTGCAATACTTTAACCTACATTTGTAAATTGAGGGGTGTTAGACAAAAACATTATTACTAATTTACTAATTAATACTATTGTATTGTATTGCGGAAGTGGGCAGACTGGAGCTGACATTTTTAGTAAATCAGACAGTCAAGGCACTGCGAACTTGCGCTCTATTGTACCGTACCCTTTTTGCAATGACCATCTTATTCAGACGTCTTTACTTGCTCTTATGATAGACTTGTATACGCAAGGTGCACCTTATGAGCGATATCCATCTTACTCAGAGGAATCCTCAGTAGATTAGCGATACTACCCTTAGGCAGCCGACACCTCTCTGCGAATTCATGAGCGGTGGAGGCACCAAATGCCTAAATCGGTGATACTCGCACCAAGCACACGGCCCAACACTCAATTAATACTAGGTAGTTTACTAATTTTTTCATCATGATGCAAATAAAAATTTTACGGAAATATTTCAAAAATCAAGTCTTCTAAATTCAACATATTTTTTTAATCGTGTAAAAATTTGTCCTCGCGCATTATTGGCTACCAGAAATTTTCCACCTCTCACAATGCATATCGATTTTTATGCTATTTTTTTAAACAAAGTCACAGCTGCTCCTCTTTCTCTCTTCACGTTTACATAACTTATGTTATTACAATGTTCATGTTTCAAGACGAAAAATTACAACAAAAAGTTTTCGCAGTTTAAGCTTTTAACACAATAAGAATTAACTTTTTATTTGTCATCGATGAAAGAAAGTTAATATAACTATGTTCTGAGGCATCATTTGCATTTTATGTGATAAAACAACAATACATAGAGCATGAATCAATAAACGAGGGGAAATATTTATAAAGCGTTTTTAGTGTAACCCACAAAGTGGTTTAACACTTATATGCCCTAATTTTCGTCCGTCTGTATGTCTGTATCGTCGAGATCTCGGCCCCTGGACCAGCTAGAGACTTCGGGTTTTCGCCAGATGGTAGGTCTTAGGGTTTTTATTAGCCCATTTTAAGAATTTTTGAGATCGTGCCCACAGGTCGTGCCACGGATAGCCACACGTCCATGTTTCATACAAATTTTCTCTTAATAATATATGGCTTCATGGGTATTGTTGAACTCATAATTGTACCAGGAATCGATTGGCATTGATGTTGGTTCCTCTGCTGGATGTTAGTTACTCTCCTGGATGTTAGTTTTTCTGCTGGATGTTGGTTCCTCTACTGGATTTTAATTCCTCTGCTGGATGTTAGTTCTTCCAAAATGGTTTCTGAAGCTAAAAGGGAAGCCACTTTAGGGAAGCCATTTTTGGGGAAGCCATTTTGGGGATGCCAGAAAGGGAAGCGAATACTGATCTGTTACAAGTGGGTTACGTGACAACACCCACGTTTGGGTTTTGAAACATTTTTTCGCGTGTTATCGATATTTTTTTCTTTTCCTGAAAAAAGCTTATTTATGCCAATTAGGTAAATGTGCATTATATCGATTATTCGATTGCAAATATTAAATTTTGTCGACTCGTGCTACGCTTAAAGTTTTGTTTTTAAATCTCTCACATTTTTATTTATAAAAAATAAGTTAAAACTTAAAAAAATCCACCATTGCACTACATTTTCCATTTATCTATCAAACATCACTTTCCGTTCCCATTTCGACCTCGTTATCTTATTGTTTAATGTGCAATATGCTTTCTCGGATATAAACAACTCGTAAAAAAATAAAGTTAGATAAATATTTAGCTAAGCATGCACCACATTTTCCAACAGAGTTCAACTAGGGAGCAAGGGAACTTCTCGAAAATATTTTATCATCATGCGAGTATCCATATTATAGACCGTATCGGCATTAAATAGACGCGTGAAGGTATAATAGCATGCAAAGCAATCAATCATGATTCAATATTGTTCGAAATCTTTTTTATTTACGAGCTTTTAAAATTCATTTTCTCTCAGAATATCGATATACTTAAATGAACATCAATAACAGCGTCGAGGGTTTAAAAAATTTTCTGGAGTTTTAAGAGGTATTTATTAAAAATATCTTGGAGGACTTGAGAAGAGGGTAAATTGCTATTTATTCGATAGTCTATTAAAAACTCGCTAAAACCTTAAAAACATTTATGAAGTTTTAAAATTTCACAAACCCACGTCCATTATCAACGCTTTACAAAAAACAGCCTGAAAAAAGATAAACATATCAATTATGCATGTGATAAATGAGTTGTAATGATAGTCCAATCGTATAGAGGCAGACACAATTCACTAACTTTCGAAAAGAGAAAGAATCACTTTTTCATGGATGATCATCGAAAGAGTTTAAAAACAATTTTCGTGGGCAATTTGGCTGACATAACAATTTCTCTGTTAAATGTTTTGTTCGTCTGGAAACTTTGAATGCGATTTCAATTTCAACTGACTGAGTCGTTGATTGTCTTCCGAAAGTAATGTTGACAATCCGCTCATCACGCTCTTCAACTTTACATAGATGGGATATCACGTCATGTATGATTGAGTGTTTGAGTCTCATAAAATGAGCAAATCAACATCGAGTTCCTGCTTGACAGGCGCATTTGAGAGAGAGAGGGAGAGAGAGAGAGAGAGCTAGTTATTAATCATATACAGACCCACTTTTGTAACTTTATAATTTATAACGCTCCAATAAGAACTCCAAGAAAAATCATAATTATATTGTTTTACTTGGTTTTACTCTTGCTCTAATCTTCAGTAATAATTTTTCAAAATATTTTTATACAATAGGTACATTTGGGGGCGTGGCTATAAAATTTAAGTGAAGATTATTATAAATTCGATTAAAATTCGTGAAAAGAAATAATTTTTTGAAAGTTACGAATTTAATGTTTTAATATACAATAATAAAAATTACAACTCGAAATATTCATGAGTGGATCATTGTTTTACTAAATTGTTAAAATGTAAAAGTGTTAACAAAGTGTTTCTTGTCAACTCCTTCAACCCAATCAAATCGAGTTCTCATCGATTACCCAGATAAGAAGTCAATATTAGCGAAATAAGAGAGGTGATTTTTCTTTGTTATTGTTTCAATTTTCTTTTCTGAAAAAAAAATTCTGGGTCTTCCATTAATATAATTAGTCGCTAATTCTAACTTAAATGTTAATATAAGTCAAAATAACATAAAGCGTATATTCGAAACCATTGATTTAAAAAAAAATTAAAAAATTAAAATAAAATAAAACAAATTTCTTAGATGTTCGAAACAGATCTAAGGACGGTATGCCGCCTCCATACTTTCTAGTGACTAAAATAATATGTTAACGATTCAGCTTGAAATTTTCTTAAATCATTTAAAACATTTTTCTAAAAAGTTCCCATCCGCATCCCTTGATTGGTTAATTATAAGAGTTCATCAGTCACAAATTAATTTTAACGGAATTTAGGTGACAATGTCACTTTCGTTTGGTAAAAAATTGTTGTGGAGATGTCAGAAAGAAAAGAAGATAATTCAAGTTAAAAAGCTTCTTACACCCTTCAATCACTTAATAACCATGATCTGCCAGTAATTCTTTGAAATATTTTAACTATGTGTGACATAAAAAATGTTTAAATTTTCCAGACAAGCGATGAGAATTGAGTGAAATTTGTTTGTACTTTAAATGCTCTCCGCAGTGTCAATTAAAAAGGCACTAAAACTTATTTTCTAATACATTACATAAAATGTCGACTCGCTTTTACTCGCACTTTCTTTTTCTCGCCTCAATTCTCAATGAAACATGCACGCACTCGCATAAACGCGTGTTGCACATTTGCATAACTCAAAAAAGGCACAACATCTTTTTGTTTATTTCTCCAAAGGAGCGACACGAAATGGGCTCTGCCGAAATTAGCACAGCTGTTATTGCACGGTTGCCGAGTAGGAGCGAATAAATGTGGATCTATTTATCATTTTAATGAGAGAATAATGGAATATAAAACTTTCATTCACCACCGAGTTAAAGGCAATTTGTGAGCATTTGTGTATCAAGCTGATGAATGAAGCCATTATGAGTAACTTGAATCTCTAAAAAGAGCTGAAGAAATACATTTTTCGATTTTGCTTTATGTCATCAAAGCAGATCGACATTAAAAATTATCATAAAAATTTATTCACCCTTCTCACAAATATAAAATTTCAACTAAAAATGTTAAATACGTTAAATTAAGACTAATTCCAACAGAAAAAATTAAATTTTATAAAAATTTTAAGCTTGGTAATGGAAAAATTGAAAAAAAAAGAAAAGTAAAAAAAACATTGAAAGCGAAACAAAATAAAAAACTCTGTGGTAATTATTTAATTCAATGAATCAATTTACTTTGCTCTCTTTTTTATCTTTTTATCCACAACTTTAGACTTTGCCCTATGGTACTTTGATTTTCTTCGATTGCATGCGCGAGATTTGTAAGGCGTAAAAGACAAAGAGATCGTGCAGTGCTGTCTTGTGAAGGAACGAAAATTTATTATGTTTCATCACATATATGTGCACTCTTTCACTTCATCGCACTTAATAGTAATTTTTTTAGCATGGTAAAAGAGTCTGCGCATGTTTGAGCATGTATGCCTAAATTTATTTATTCAGTTTTCACTTGATAGGGAATCGAAAGATAACATTAGATAGATAGATGACACTGGAGCATGACACTCTGATTTAGCACTCTGGAGTTACCAGGATGGACGCGCCCGTTTTAGGTTCCTTTTTCGAAGGCGTACCAACTATCGACTTTTGGATCCATTTTTGAATATTTTCTTTAGAGTATAAATACTAGGGATCCTCACGGGGTCCCCGGGGACGGGGATCCCCGGGGATCCCCGTTGTCTTTCCCCGTCCCCGTCCCCGGATTTTTGACGGGGAATCCCCGGGGAAAAATTTAGTAGTAAATTTAGGCGAAAGACAAATTTTGAGGCTAAAAAATTTGAAAAAAATTAATTTCAAAATATAAGTTTTTCATTTCTAAATAAAACATCATCAACATATTGATTGAAGCTCATAATAAAATCAAATAATTGAATAATTTATCACAAAAACTACAAAAATTACTCAAGTACAGCCTATTTTAATTTGCAGAATTAATTAATTCTAATTTAAAAAAATTATTGGCGATTGTCAGAAACCCTACAGAAACCTTCTTTTAATTATATCTTTAAGTCTTTTTAGTTTTTTTTAAAAATACTTTAATTACAGTTAAAGTTATGAAAATATTATGAGCAAAAGAGAGTTTCAAAATAGACATGTCGTGATGGATAAAAAAATTAGAACGAGAAATTTCTTATTCAGCGCTTGATTTTCTTTAATTAATATTAAAAATAATTAACTTCACCTAAAGAATGCCTAAATTTTTTTATTTCAATTTTCAAAGTTTTTTTAAATCAGAAAGTTAAAAAAACTTTTAAAATAAAAATAAAAAAATTAACCCAATCTTAAGATGACAGTAACTTTAAAATTAATTGGAAAAAAATGAATTGGAAAAGTATTTTTAAGAATTTTTAACTTCAATATTTATAGGGAAAATCAAGCGCTGAATAAAAAGTTAGTAACTCTTAAAATTTTTAAATCGTGTGCATTTAATTTTTTTGCCATTTTGCATAAATGAATTATTTTTTTGTGACATTATTGATTTGAAGTCTTAAAATGAAAAAAAAATCATATTTAGTCTTTAACTTTAAAGTTTTTTAAGTTTTTTGGTTTAAAAACGGTCTTTATCTCGTCCCCGTCCCCGTCCCCGGGGATCCCCGGGGAAGAGCGTTTTCATCCCCGGGGTCCCCGAAATCCCATTCCCCGGGGAATCGAGGATCCCTAATAAATACCCCTTTTTTCCCCTCAACAGCTTGTCAATACTCTCATGGCCCTAGTTCTTCTTCCATGCCTCTTTTTCGTTTTTTAAACTTTTTAGAAAACTTTTCAAAAAACCTTTAGTGAGAAGTGAAAATTTCTCACTAATCTTTGACATGAAGATGATGATTGAAGACATTAATTTCATCTCCTTATGCATTTTTCGTATATCCTAGTAGCAATTAAGTGCTGAGTCTTTGACTAATTTGTTTAATATTCGATTTCAAAAAATAATAAAAATTAGTTTCGCCTTCACTTTTCACATCTAATGCATAATGTTATGTCACAGTCGGATGTCAAAGTCAACCGAGATTTATCTAAATTATTACATAAACTTGATATATCACTGACTTTTCGAGAAAATTATACTTTAAAATTTTTTCTAGATGTAAAAAAAGGTTCACAAAATTCATGGTAAGTAACTGGTAGATATTGACAATTTTCGTTTTAACTAATGATTGAATGCATGAAACTTGGCATGAAATAAGAACAAAAACTGATTAATCAACCGATATTTAACTTGGATCAATTGAATTCACTAATAAGTTGATAAAATGATCGAAATTTTGAGTAGACAAAAATTACTCGCCCTGAAAAATATTTTATTCTTGCTCAATTTATAAAATGATAATAAGGCAAAAGAGCCGTGGAGAGTGAGAGAGAGGCTTTTACGGCAGTGAGTTAAGTTTATTGTCAGAAAAAATTGAAAAAATTGTAAAAATGTTCTGAATATTACATTAGAGCCCATGTTGTGGCATAATTAGGGAGATAAAATGCAAAGAGTTTTATTTAAGAGCTTTAATTGATTTTTTAGCGCAACCCACCAAAGTGGGGAACGCTTATATGCTCGATATTCCGTCCATCCGTGTCAATCACACAGCCTCTCCCAGACTACCTAGAGACTTAGGGTTTTCGCTAATAGATTACTGCTATGTCGAGGATAACGCATCACAAATTAGTTTTGCGGACCGCCTTCCGGAGAAGTCACATTAATTAAATTAAGTTTTCATGCAGAGGAAATGTGTGAGAGAGTATTTGTGAGAGCGTGAGAGTAAGAATAAAGAGCGAGAGAGTAAGAATAAAGAGCGAAAGAGTAAGAAAGGAGAGAGAGTCTTTGAGTAAGTTTCGAGGAAGTCATTTGGAAAATTTTTGGGGAAGTGTTAGGGAAGTGTTGGCGAAGTTTTTGGGGAAGTGTCGGGGAAGATTTTGGGGAAGTCATATGGGGAAGTTTTAGAGAAGTCTTATAAGAAAAAAAATTAAGAATATATTTTTTGAGAAGAAATTTCCCCACTAAGTCCACAAAAACTTCCACAAAATTTTCTCGTTTTAAGTCATTTGGAACAAATACTCAAATATGGTTAGTTGCGCCTGCAACACCCACGTGTGGGTTTTGTCTTACTTGTTTTTTATTCTTCCGCAATAATAACACTCATCTCATGTAGGAAACGATGTGCGGTTATTGTCGACACTCATTAGGTGCGCTCATTATAACGATGGGAAAATCCTCCTTCGCATATAACTCTAACTGCCGTTGGCAATAGCAATAAAATTAAAAGAATTCACAAAATGCAAAAAGTCAATAGATTTTGAAAGTACAAGTTTCGACAACTTAAATGGTTGTAGAAATCATACGAGAGAGATTTAAGACAAGAATTGTTGATGTAGAAATAGAAACACGTCGTTAATGAGCCATTAAAATTGGTTTAAATTGATAATAGTAAATACGAGACAGCTGACACACATTCTGAGAGTATAAAAAAATTTAAAGAATTTTATAGAAGCTTTAATGTGCCAATGGCAATATATTCCTAATAATAGTCTCATGTTTATTTGGGTTCAAAGATATGATTTTAGCCGATTTTAGAAAGAAAAATTATCTGCAGCACAAGTCTTGGAAAGACGCTCTAGTGATCGAATAAATCAAGACCCCGTATTGTATTGCGGTGGTGGGCAGACTGGAGCTGACATTAGTAAATCAGACAGTCAAGCACTGATGATATACAGATCATATTGTGCTATACCCTTTTGCAATGACCATCTTATTCAGACGTCTTTTACTTGCTCTTATGATAGACTCGTATACGCAAGGTGCAACTTATGAGCGATATCCATTTTACTCAGAGGAATCCTCAGTAGATTAGCGACACTTCCTTTTTAGGCAGCCGACACCTCAGTAGATTAGCGACACTTCCCTTAGGCAGCCGACACCTCTCTGCGAATTCATGAGCGGTGGAGGCACCAAATGCCTAAATCGGTCATACTCGCACCCAGCACACGGCCCAACACTCTTAAGCTCTGCGACATTGTCGAAACACGAAATAAGTGTAACGGCAATGGGCCCATCCGAAATTCAAGTGCGTAAGCCGTTCCATTTCAATGTGTCTCATGTTCCACATTTCAACTCACGACCAACACAAGAAACGAGCTTGGCGGATGGAACTGAGAAAAACACTCGACGGTCACCCATCTAATACACAGTATGAGACAAATGTCGCTTAACATTGTCAGTGTACGCTCAATCCAATGAGCTATTAAAGTGATTTCTCAGCTAAGACCCCGTAATCCAAGACGTAATAAATTTTCATTGTGAATAATAAATTCAAAAAAGTATTTTTTTCAAAAATTTTAAGCAAGTTTTTTGCACTCATAAAAAAATCTTTTCAAAAATCAAATTTTAATTCAACTGAAGGCCACGACACAACAATTAAGAAGGTTATACGCTCCCGCAATGTTATTTTTTATATCCAAAAATAGTTTCGGGAACTCACGAGAACACAATGAGGCAGCACATATAGTTACAATTCGGTTGAGCTCTATTTAGAATATTTTTTGCATGTTCAGTCTTCTGGAACTGAAAATGATTTTTTAATTGTAGAAACGTAAATGTAGAGTTAAACATTAAAATACTTGTTACACATTCAAACAAACACTTTTGGTTTAAAAACATGTGTTTCTTAATTATATAAAATATCGTTGAACGTATTGGAAATGTGAATATTTTTAGCGCAACCCACCAAAGTGGGGAACGCTTATATGCTCGATATTCCGTCCATCCGTCCAGCCGTACAAATCACACAGCCTCTCCCAGACTACCTAGAGACTTCGGGTTTTCGCTAATAGATTACTGCTATGTCGAGGATAACGCATCACAAATTTGTTTTGCGGTCCGCCTTCCGGAGAAGTCACATTAAATAAATTAAATTTTCATACAGAGGAAATGTGTGAGAGAGTATTTGTGAGAGCGTGAGAGTAAGAGTAATGAGCGAGAGAGTAAGAAAGGAGAGAGAGAGAGAGTCTTTGAGTAAGTTTCGGGGAAGTCATTTGAGAAATTTTTGTGGAAGTGTTGGTAAAGTCATTTGGGGAAAAGTTGGCGAAGTTTTTGGGGAAGTGTTGGGAAAGATTTTGGGGAAGTTTTTAGGAAAGTGTTGGGGAAGTTTTCGGGAAGTGTCGTGGCAGTACCTAGCAGACAAAAATCACGTTTTTCATGAAATTTGCATGAAAATGTTTAAACAACTGAATGATTTGCTTGCAATTTGTCTATTAAGGAGTAATTTGGGAAAGTTTAAGGGAAGTCTTTACAAGAAAAAAAAATAAGAATATATTTTTTGAGAAGAAGTCCCCACTAAGTCCCCAAAAACTTCCCCAAAACTTTCTCATTTTAAGTCATTTGGAACAAATACTCAACTATGGTGGGTTGCGCCTGCAACACCCACGTGTGGGTTTTGTCTTACTTGTTTCTTTTTTACAACCTAATTTGCCCACCAATGGTCTATGCATGAGTAAAAAATATACAAAATAGGGTTGCTGGGTCAATACCCTATTTTCTATTTTTATAAACGTGAGGATTTAGAGCTTAGATAACTCATCCTTGAAGGCAATGCAGAAAAGCACGACTTGTAAATATATTACTTAGTTTTACATTTAATTTTTTTTTCACTCTGAAATAATTTTCTTCGCAAAATATTTTTATTGTAATTGTAAATAATGTCGAAGGGAGCGTAACTGAAAATTTAGTTTAGCATGAATTCAAAATTTATCGACCTTTATTTTTACACAGCTGATATCCCAAGCGATGAGAATCTGTCCGGACAGAGCAGAAAGAAGAAAGAGAGAGAGAGAGAAATGAAATTGAAAGCAAAAAAAAATGTAAGAGAGAAGTGGGAATAAAAATTTCTAAAATTGTGCAAAGTGTTAATGACTGTGATGTGGATTGCAATTTCTCAGCTGGTTATTTATTGTCACTGCTTTTCAGCTCTACCGTTAACTAACCAAACGCAATTTTATAAAAACTTTAAGTGTGTAAAGTGAAAATTTCTTTCTTTCGGATTATACTCATCTCATTTAATTTTTTGCTTTTAATTTGGTTTTGCTTTCATATGAGTACCCCTCGAATTGAACTAATATATAATATGATTCAACTGGTGAAATAAGATGAAATTTTATAGTCTTTGAATGACTCCGTTAAGGCGGAAACTATAAAATTCATCGCTTATGTGTTGATGTGTGTGCCGCAACAACAAACCAACATGACTCAACAAATACGCATCAAAATAAAAACCGCTTAATTATGAAAATTTACCACCTTTAAACTCATAAATTCCTCACTCATCACAACCGTTGATAAGACACACACTTCACATACAATCCTCATTTATAATTAAAAATTGATGAATAAGAAGCTGCCATGAAGCATTTCTTCACACAACCGACTAATTCGTTAGCAATACTTCCCCAAACACTCATCGTACTTGTTCGTTAGAAAAATTAGTGCGCATTTTCAAGTATCAAGATCATTTACACAAGTAATTGCAAGTATTATAATCAGTGATCAGTACCAACCGGAGGAACGATGCTATTGATCAAAATGTCTCCCATTGGCTGATTTGTTGGTGTATGAACAGACTCTCATCCTTTTCCTCCTTAACATCCGACTTAACTAAAATGTAGTTGATCGTGATCGAAGAGATCTCAATCATTACCGGTATTTTTATTCTTATTTCTTTCTTTTGTATGATTTATAATAAATGCGTGTGTGGTTTTTCGAATGCTAATTACTTTGAACATAAATGTTAAATTACCACATCACATTTCGTCTCCATCACATCCATCATGTGACTTAAACTTACGAGAGATTTCCTCATCGGAACTGTATTTTTATTTAAGATCTTTTGTTCGACTTTCTTCCAGCTAGATTAAGAAACGTATTTAATTTTGCATGACGAGCTGTTGAAAAAAATAGCGAAGAAGAAATTTTTCACCAGACAGTTAAGTTCTCAATCACGTAGCACTCGGTCAACGTTGATGTATAGAAGAAGAGACATGGATAGACAGCTTAGTTGACAGTTATACATTTAAATGCCTTCGAGCCATGTTCTCAATCTTTCAATTTCTCTCCTTTGCATTTTTTCGTAAGAATTATTTTAATAAACTTCAGCAAGTCCATTTCAAATAATAGAAGAAGTTTTAAAAAATTTCACTTACACCCCAAATCAAGCTTATCATCTCGACCTTACCATCTCGCTAATTTTATTATTTTCTTCACATGTTGGCATGTTCAAATTTTGTTAATGGATGTTTTAAAACACAATTTTTGTCCTTCACATCTAGTAAACTTAACAAGCAGTGTGCGTACTTGTTACATTTTAAGATTTCATGTATGTCCGCTTCATGATAATGAGCTGCAACAAATGTCCTCACAATAAAATGTGGCTCCATAAAAGTTGGCAACGGTCTTAAAAATAAGCGGCAATTGAAGGTCAGCAATGAAATAAAATAAAAAAAGTAAATCCGAATCAAATTAATTTATCGGGGAGAGGAAAATAGAAATCGATTAATTGCGCGATCGGCTTTTTATCAAAATCAGATTTTGCGTAAATTTCCTCAATACTTTGACTCTAAAAAGAGCTGTGTCCGATTAGGTACACTCTCTTTTCACGTATATGAACGTGACAAAAGAAGGACAAAAAAATAACTTCGTCTCACTTTTTGTTGAGATATCTGTAGCGGACTTTATAATTTTGAATTACTGTGTGCACACCACATGTATAAGTTTAGTTGAAAATTAGATGTCAAAAACCGATAATATCTTATTTGCATTATTGCGTAAATAAAATTAATTAAAGGACGTTTGTCCACTAATTTTATCACTTTTTAAGTCTTATGTCCACATAGATGACTTATTAGTCGCATTAGTATGAGAAATTAATGAACCGATGTGTGGAAACATAAGAGAGCACGTTAATCCCCATGTTACAATTTTCCCTGCGTGGGACATGACCAAATGTTACCGTTAAAATTCAAAAAATCATCATATAAATAAAATTTAAATCTCGGCTTCAACGTATTTTCAATAGACAATTGTATACAAAAAGTATACTTTTATTTAAATTTACGGCTTCAACGGTTTTCATGTCCCACGCAGGCAATTTTCGAATAAAAATTCCAATTATTTTGTTTAAAATGGACTCGCCAACTTGAGCTAAAAATAATATATAACATCGAAGCGAGAGAAAAGATACAGAGAGAAAAGTTAATTATATGCTTCAATTTTCATTCGTTAATCGTTACCAATCGAATCTATTAAAAAAAATTGGGTTTTATTTTTCAATATTTTCAAAAATTGTTTCAATTTCTCTTTTTGCACTTTTTAGTTGGGTGAAAGCCATTGAAGGAAAATTTTCTTTAATCAAATTAAAAAATTATATTTTAGAAAAATAATTTAATAACTTTTAAACTCTCTCTCCCGCTTCGCTTAATTTTCAGGTCAACGATGATGTCAACACGTGATTTGCTGTGAAATACTTCTCAACTCTTCGCATGCGTCCAATAACCTGCTAACGATTATCATGCTTGACATGTTTAAATGCTACACATTTTCTTATTATTTTTCTAAATTTTTATAATCGTCTTTCATCTTATATGAAACTCGGGGAGATCATTAAACAAACTATACGCGATGGCCTTACAAACATTTCACTCGCGCACATTTATAACGTAAATTCTATATTCATCTCTAAAACTACATACAATGGAATGCCCTTTTTTCTCAAGCAGCAGGAAAGCTTCAGTAAATCTGAATTTATTTGAATGTTGAGTAGTTAAATGTGAAATGTAGATCATATGTAAGCATAATAATAATAATTATGTACATTTACATCGTGTTAAAACTATTGTTAGAAATGCTCTCCATGCATACTATGCTTGCTGCCGCGGCTACTCTTAATTTTATTCAGGAAAATTGAACGAATATTTGCAATTTTAATTCTATTTTATCAAAATCTATATGGCACTTCTTTTTTTTGGAAGTGGAATTATTTAAGAAAGTTTTTTGAATCTTGTGTTTTTTTAATTAATCATTTAACTAGATAGACAGCCTTACATGTTTGTCTCACTTTTCCTTAAAATTTTATCATCGCCCGTATGTGTTCTCGAACAGTCATGCACAGCGCACACTCATGCATAAAATTGTTATTTTTCACTCTTCTCTTAATTAAACTCAATTGGAGAATCGATATAAAAAGAAGAAACGCTAAAGTGAATTTTTGTCGTTAGCGGTGCCGGATTTGAGTGAGACAAACAAGAGAAACATTTTTTGTGATGAGTTTAGGAAAAAAGTTATAAGGTGATTTTCATGGAAATTTATGACAACAATTTTAAATGATGAGAGACAGAGATGATGAAGAGTTTCAATTAATTAAATGTTTCAATGCAACCGGAGCCGTATGATCAATTGCGAAAAAGTTAAAATTGCATAGAAGTGAAAGAATAGTGTGTGTGTGTGTGAGAGAGAGAGAGAGAGATATGGCGGCTGATGAAGGGCATAAACGACTCAATTTCCTTCTTTGAACGAGCAACTGTTATCTACTTCATGAATTGTATGTGTATTTGATATCTTTGGTACAGCCGACCGCATTAACGAGAAAACTCAACTCGATAAGCGTAAAAAAACCATTTGCCTCAATTCGTCTTTCTTCCTCACTTCGCATTGCAAGACGTTTGCGATAAAAAGAACGAAAGAATGTTGCCCTCGAGAATCTTGTCTCACCATAAATAAACTATCAATGTTGCATGAGTCGCTTTAAAAGTGACCGAAAGAGACATTGTCAAGGTTCCGACGTAAAAACTAAAATGATGGAATTTTAGTACAATGTTTTTTTTTGGAATTAAAATCCTTAATTTCCAGCATTTTATATATTGATTTCATCTGGAGAGAAAACTCTCTTTGTCACTGCTGCCCTCAAAAAACATTATTTCGATGTAGAACTTTTGTCACATGCAAGGCCATCGAATTTTTGATCTATGAAGGATACATGCTTGGACGATCCACTGACCAGGTAGAGCAGATCGTTCAAAGAGAGCTGTTACTTTCTACTGTTGATTCAACTTTTTGAATTCTATTGATTTTAGTTTCCTGGATATTTTATTTTCATTACTTTCGATTGGTTTTCTTTAAAATATTTTTTTTCACATAATTCCTCGCTTTATCCTCGGATACATTTTACATTACATAAAATTCTATATGCTTTTCTCGTGTCAATGCCTGCATAAGATAAATTGTGAATGTAATGGAAAGTGGAATCTTTCATTTAAACGCAAAAAAGTACATTGACCTAATCTGGAATTGAACCAGATACCTTCTCTTGACCGTAGAGATGTGCAAAGCTAAACACCGATGCCACCCACTACACTTTAGATCGTACTTGATCACGTTTTAGCCTCTAAAGACCCTCTAACTCATTACATTCCTTTTTAGGAATGTTTCACTTTTCGCTCCTCTCCATGTTTCTAGCAATGCTAGGATATACGGAGAAGTGATGAGCTAAGCTCATACTTGTGCGAACTGAATCCCATAACAGACATAGAGAAAATCCTCTACAATGCCTGCATACATTAGAGATCACTGCACAGCTGAGAGAATATGAAGAACCCTGTGAAGAACATTCTCTTCAGTGCACACATATAAATTTATTTTTGCAACAAAGACTTCAATTCATGATGAAAGGAATTTTTAAGAATGCTGTTTGCTCAAACAAAAAATTGTGCAAACACTTTGTCGTTAGTAAAAAAGATGAATGTAAAAATTTACCATTCATTCATTCACAAGATAAAGATTCCTTCCGAATTTATACTCTCTCCGATATTAGCAATTAACAAATAATTCATTGTTTCCTTTCTTGCGTGATTTTCACTCATTTTTTGTCCACCCATCACTTAATTCTTTCAAGATCAAAATAATTTTTTTTAATATACTAAACGCACTTTGAGTTTATTTTACTTGAAATAACTTTTTCGCTTTTAAATTATTATTATTATTCGCTGAACTAAATTTTTCGCATTTGCTCAATTTATATTTTTGCGTCACACACATTATTTTTTTCTGAGTTTACGAGACAATGAAGTTTCACTATAGACATTTAAAATTGCACATAATCCAATAAAGTTGCTTTTTGATATATATCTCTCACTCTCTAATTCCTTAATTCCAGCATCTAAAACACGATTATATTAATCAAACAATTGATGATTTGTTAATTAGATTGAGGAAGTTAAAAAGTTATTTTTCACACAAGCTAAAATAATTTAATCAAGTAAATTGTTAACATGAAATTTTATTTATTTTATTTTTCACTCAGCGACGTGAATCATTTGCGACTGTTGCCGATTCCAACACCACGAAAACTGTATTAAAAAATAAAGTTGCGCGATTTTTGCTTTCTCGATTCATTTTTAGTGTAACCCACGAAGTGGTGTAACACTTATATGCGCCTATTTCCGTCCGTCTGTCTGTCTGTCTGTCTGTCTGTCTGTCCGTCTGTTCCATCGAGATCTCGGCTCCTGAGATAGCTAGAGACTTCTAGTTTTCGCCAAATGGTAGGTCTATGAATTTAGATTCGGCCATTTTAGGAATTATGAGGGTCATGACCACAGGTCGTGCCATGGACAGCCCTAAATGCCATTTTTCATACAAATTTCCTGTTATATGGCTTCATGTATGTCGTTGAACTCGTATTTGCATCAGGAATCGAAGGCATTGATGATATTTAGGAATGTCTATCATGCCATCCAAGAGTCCACCAATTCCATCACGGCCGGCCAGTAGTGCCCCTAATTCCATTTTTTAAAAGTATGGCTTCATGTACCTCGTTAACTCGTAATTCATCAGAATTATTAGCATTATGATTTTTAAGAATACCTCACGGCCGGCCAGGAGTGTCCAAGGAATGCCACTAATGTCCATTTTTTAAAAGTATGCTTCATTACCTCGTTGAACTCGTAATTCATCAGGAATTGATTAGCATTATGATTTTAAGAATACCGTCACGGCCGGCCAGGAGTGTCCAAGGAATGCCTCTAATGTCCATTTTTTAAAGTATGGCTTCATGTACCTCATTAACTCGTAATTCACCAGGAATCGATTACATGATCTAAAATGGAACACAATGAAAATGGAACACAATTAAAACGGAACGCAATGGAAAATGGAACACAATAAAATGAACACAATGAAAATAAACACAATGGAAAATGAACACAATGAAAATGGAACACAATAGAAAATGGAACACAATGGAAAATAAACACAATGAAAATGAAACACAATGAAAATAAACACAATGAAAATGAACACAGTGGAAAATAAACACAATGAAAATAAACACAATGAAAATAAACACAATGGAAAATAAACACAATGAAAATGAACACAATGAAAATGGAACACAGTGGAAAATGAAACACAATGAAAATAAAACACAATGAAATTAAACACAGTCAAACACAGGAAGCCATATTGGAAGCCATTTTGGAAGCAATTTTGGAAGCCATTTTAGAAGCCATTTTGGAAGCCATTTTGGAACCATTTTGGGAAGCCATTTTGGAAGCCAAAAGGGGAGGCCAGAAGGGGAAGCCAATACTGATCTGTTACAATGGTTACACGCAACACCCACGTGGGGTTTTGAAACATTTTTTCAGTTTGCTTGTATGTGATGGAGTGCAACAACACAAGCATAATATGAAGAGAAAATTAACAACAAAAACAACGTGATCGCAATGTTTTCGCTAAAACATGGAAACATTGACGATAATTATTCAAGTAGAGCTTGAGAGTTGCATTTAAAAACTGTAATTAAATTCTTCATTTATGTACAACTGTATTCATTGTTATAAACACACATATGCACACCATGCCATGTATCTAACTGAATATGTAAGAATCACATGAGCGTAAAAAGCAAAGCAGCAAGTGTATGTTTGCTTATGGCTCGATTTTATGAATTTTTTGTGATTGACTTAATTCTCCCCCTTTTTTCATTTATATATTATTTACATTTTCTTGAACTTTAGAACTCTATGCTTCACATGTTACATATCACTAAACAGCTTGTTCTTCTCACACCATAAAATACTTTCATTCTTGAAAAATATGATTTAAAAAGAACGATAATATACATAGAGAGATGAATAAATTTCACATATATTTTGCTTTCGAGGCAAAGAAGGAATTGTTAAAAATAAATTTGATTAAATGTTGTTGTTTTAAAAAAGAGTTAATCCACAAAGATAATACTAATGTTAAGGTGTGTAGTAACTTTTAGAATTTAAAGCAAATATTTAAAAAAAAAGAATTTTTCTGATTAGTTTTTAGGTATTAAGAATCTTTAAATTTAGAGACTAAAATTGCAAAACAAAAATTAAAATTTAGAATTTTCTAAAAAACTTTTTAAATTTCCATCACTCGCTGAACAGCTCGCGAACAACTCGCGAGAATATGAGACATAATAAAGAGAGAAATAGAGAATATTTCCGCTTTGCTTTTTACTTTTGCCTCAATCGGGAGTAAAAAGCAGCGGAGACCACGCGTGAAAAATTTAATTTGAAATTAAATAATCTCTCATCAGTCGTTCGAGATATTTTCTTATTGAATTATAATGGAAAAAATGCAGTTGTTTGAAACGGCATTTCATAAATACAAAATTCCCACACAGGTAAGCAAACGATACCAGACCAGGGTGATTAACTCAACTCCTTCGCTTCTTGTGCCATTCATTGACTACATCACTTTAATCCTATTCGTCTCAATTATGTCTCTCGTATTTAGCTACTTTTCGATGCACACTTACACTTGCATGTAGCACACTTCATGCCCTTTTTACTATGTTTCTTCACACAATTTGATTACTAAAATCGAATTAAGCATTGATCAATTTCAATCGGTATTCAAAATGATTTCAACAAAAAAAATATGCATTTGTCTGCAATTTTCTTCACGCAGTAAGAGATTTGTCACGTAAGATATAAATTATCGACTGTATGTATGTATATGTCTTTTTTCTGTTTGTATTGGGATTGTTCCTTGAAATTTAGCGTTTTATCGGTGCTCCATTCTTATGCTTGGTTTGCCTTAATTAGTAAAGCTAAAATTTTCAAACAAAAAGTATTTGACAGAGAAAAAAAACAAAGGAAGTTTTTCAAATACTTTTTAGTTTTCTAAGTCACTTGACAAACTCGCTAATCGTCCCCAAAGTTTTAAAAAATATTACATTTTTTTCACAAAATAACTTTGCTTTGGTTACTCTCTAGGGCGGGCCTTTAAGTTAAAAATTTCATTATCTCTAAAACTTTAAAGATTTGACTTCAATCTTTCAGATTATATCGTTTTTAAATTTTTTCACTTGCTAGTTTTTGCTTGACCTAACTTTTTTCAGAGCTCTTTAGAAAAATCGCATTTTCAAAAAAGTTAATTTAATTAAATATGTTGCAAGCAAATGTATAAAGCTAAATATGAGGTATTATGTAAAAATAAATTAGCTTCAATAAAGCATCATTAAAAACGTAATTTTTGAATGCGGCCCGGGGTCTGTACGAAGAGTCAATCATATGTAACGTTTTTTGAGAAACTAAATATGCCATCATGTTTTAAATTACGATAATAAAAAATTTATCATAATTTGACGTGTTTTTAAATTTTTCTCAGAGCCCTGCAGGGCTGAGAACATCAAAATATTGCGGGCCTTCATAGGCATTGACGGGCCTTAGTAACAATGAAAAAAACTGATTAAAAAAAATTATACAAGTAAATTTTTTTAGATTCGCCAATCATTCTCGAACTTAAAATTTTCTTAGAGTTTGGTGTACCTTAGTAGTCAAGGCCCGTCAAAACTCTAAGAAAATTAAAGTTTAGAGGATGAATTACTTGTACAATTTTTTTTAAAAACAATTATTTTCTTTGTTTTTAAGGCCCACAATATATTGATGTTCTCAATCCTGTAATACATTTAACAATTTTTTCAAAACCAAAATTAAATGGCTAAGAAAATTGTTTCTGTGTCATAAGTTTCGATCCATTAAATTTTAAGTTTGTTGCAATTGAAGAATGAATGCGAGAGGAAAAACAACATTTTTCAGACACTAATTCACTTAAGTAGTTTCTTCAAAATTATCAAATAACTGCTTCTACTTGCTGCTTTGTCTCAATGCCGTCTTACTATCATTATTATGAGTTTATGTTTATATGCTGATGTTTGATTTTGTTTTTATTACATAAAAAAATTCTGTCTTACTCAATAAAGTCTAGTTTATGCTCTAATCGCGAGAACATAAAGAAGAACAAGAGAGAAAAAAAAATTTAATTTTCCTCGGACGTGATTGAAAGTATTTTTGGATGATCATTGTGGGGAAATTTTGTGCTATTTTGAGAATATATTTGAAATAAAAATTTATTTTTGACTAACTCTAAAAAAACTATATTTTTATTCATAACCTAAAAATGGAAAATATTGTCATGTAGAAATAAAATGAAAATTCGTAAAGATTCGTGCATCCGTGACAATATTGGATGGTAAAATATTTTTTGTGAAAGTCTCTCTCGCGTGTTGTATTGTCTTGTCGCATTACGTTCGACAATGAAATTTGAGCACTTTATGACATTACAAAATGAAACATGCATATTGCTTCTTATAAATTTTGAAAAAGGTGTGACCCCTTGAAGTTTATTGAATTTTTTTTATGAATTCATACATTTTCAATTTTAAAACAATTCGAAAAACTTTGCAAGATCAATTTCAAGTTTGTCAAAAAGAGAAAGGGCTGGTTCATCTTGAGGAATTGGAACTGGATTAGCAGAAACTGAAAAATTAAAATTAAATTAAGTTTAAAAGCGTTGACTAATTAGTTTACCAGTAAAAAGAACCAAGCAAAGAGCAACGATCCAAATAAACAAAGTCAAAGCTCTCATCTTTTTTCAGTTATTTTTTATCTTCAGTTCACGTCAAAGATACAATTAAGACTGATAGTAATAATTTTTTCTCAATTAGTTAAAATCGTCATCATGCAACTGTATAAATAATTAAATTTTACCACATGTTCATTTGTTGTACAAAAAAATAATTTATTTTTAATTTTCAGGAAATTTTAATGACGTTTTTTTGTTTTAATAAACGTAATCAGGTTTAAAATGTCTTATTCCTGACTCATTATCAGTCGCATCCAAAAATATATATAGTTTTAAAGCCTCAGTTCGCTATACAATTTACATATAATGCGAGCGAGTACAAAATCGCGTATCAGCTCTTTGCCATGAGATCGATTACATTGGAAAGAGAAAGAGATTTTTCAATTTACAAAAAAAAACTCTTTCGGTATTTCCTCTTCTTTGCCTACTTATTCATGAACTGTATTCACGTTGTTTGTATTTGCTCAAGTTAAACACCTTCCACACGCCCTACAAATGTATTTATACCGCACTCGCTTCTCAGATTTAATAAATTTCGCGCCTGTATTTAAGGAATCAAACCTTTGCCTTTATTTTTAAAAAGATAAATCGTCTCTTCCTAATTAAAATATTTTTTAATTTTATTAGACTATAAAAAGGTAGCGGGAAGAGACAATCATATGGAGTCAGATAATCACCGGCGAGAGTGCTAGAGCTCAATGGAGTCCGATAATCACCGTGAAGAGCGTTAGAAGTTAAGAAAAAGTTGTGTGTGAAAATAAATAGTAAATAAGAACGAATAAAGTTTGAATATGTTTTAAGTGAAGTTGCAAAATAGAGTGTTGTGACTATACGTCGAAGTTTGCAGTGGTTCACGCCTTGTGCGACGTGACACGTGCCCAGCACGCTACACTGCCTTTCCTTGACCTAATGCTCATAAGAGCCAATGGTAAAATCGAGATCGACATTTATAGAAAGCCCACAGATGCGCCACTTTGCATCCCGCGAGATTCTCATCATCATTTCACCCACCAATATGCTGTCTTCGAATCATTCTTATATAGAGCGTTCAACCTCCCGCTAAGTGCAGAGGGGAAGAAATCTTGTACATCAAAAGAATGGCAAAGATAAACGGTTACTCTGAAGAGTTAATCGACAGGTTATGCAACAAACAGAAGTTGAGACAACAATTGAGAAATATAACCACCCTTCAGCCCTTAAAAAATGAAAAAAAGAAGAACTACTCTAGATCACACAGGGAGGGAAGTGTCACGCTTCGCGGTTATCCCATACCATTCCCGTTTGACATCCAAAATTGAGAAAATACTAAAAAACCATAACATAAATGCTATGTTCTCAAATAGTGGGACATTAAAAGGAATATTAAACACAGTAAAGGTGAAGAGGCACGATATGGAGAGAGCAGGAATATACGAAATCTCGTGCCAAGGCAGTAGAGACACCGGATGTGAGGCAAAATATGTCGGACAGACTAAGCGGACGCACGAGAAGAGGGATAAAGAGCACTCAAGGGCAACATTAAAAAATGATATCACGAAGTCCTCAGTAGCACGACATTGCGCTGAAGAGAGTCACAAGAAAGGTGAAATTACGTTGACAATCCGATGATGCTGGATAGCTATGAAAGCCTTTTTATTAGTAAATATACAGACCTGATGAATGAGAGGGAGGCTCCGATATCATCGAAACTTTTTAAGCTTGCGATATAGAGACAACGACTTCTCTCAAAGAATTCTTTGAGAGTAAATTTATTCAGTATTGACCATAAGTCTGAAGATGTGAGCATCGCTCACGAAATGTACATCACAAATATTTAATAAAAATTGACATAGCAAAGAGTCTAAGAGTATAAATGGTTGATATTCGTAAATTTTAGTTACGTATATGACTGTAAATTCAATTTAAAAAAAATTAAAATAAAATTACTCAGAAGTCATGGTCGCGAACTCAGAAGTTTTGGTCCGAAAGTATAAGCGCAGCGTAAAACAAGCAACACATAAATTTTTTTAAAAAATCTTAACTTTGAAATTTCCTTCATGAAAAAGTGTGAAATTCTTCATTTTGGTGCGAAATTTTGAGCAAAACTCCGAAGTTTTGAGTCTCAACCCCATTTGGATATCAAAATAAAGTTTTGAAAGTGAACGATCATTTTGAGAAGAAATAATTTGTTCCGGGATCCCGTGATTTTCGAAGGCATTAACTATCCTTAGCATTTTAAACCATTAAAAGTAGTTTTCAGTATATATACCTCAAGCACTATCGTGAAGATTATGGTGAGAATGATGGGAACATGTTCTGCGTCTCTCTCCTCTCCTACACACAAGTGTTTATTAACCCGTGAGAATCTTTATGCGCGAAACTTTATTGTGAATAAAATAAGTAAAAAAAATTTAACAACACTCCCTTCTCTTTGTACTACTAGGTATTTCGCACGGAAAAGTATTAAATAAAATAAAATCAGTAAACATTTTGACATTTTTATACATTTTGTTATGGCTCTCTTGTAAACTTAAAACTAAATTTTGGTATTTGCTTTATCGCAACATATTAAACATATGTATGCAATACTTGAATGAATTTAATATTGGAATTTAAGATCCAAAAATTAGAGAAGTGGAGCGGTAATTTTTGTCTGTTTGATGTTTTTTAAAACCGCTCCACTTCTCTAATTTTTGGATCTTAAATTCCAATATTAAATTCATTCAAGTATTGCATACATATGTTTAATATGTTGCGATAAAGCAAATACCAAAATTTAGTTTTAAGTTTACAAGAGAGCCATAACAAAATGTATAAAAATGTCAAAATGTTTACTGATTTTATTTTATTTAATACTTTTCCGTGCGAAATACCTAGTAGTACAAAGAGAAGGGAGTGTTGTTAAATTTTTTTTACTTATTTTATTTAGTCCTTTTTCCAGATCAAATTTATTGTACTTAATTTGGTAACAAAAATTACTTTTTGAAAATTAAGCATGTGAATGTTTGAATTGATCGCGAGCAAGATTTTAATTTCAACAAGAATTTAGTTCCAACAAGAATTAACTCTTTCTAAAATTATTATTTATTTCATCTTTGGTAACATGAATGATTTTGCACTTCTTCTCTCGTTGTCTTTAATCTTGTCACTGTATGAAAATGAATTGGGGGTACGACAGTGAGAGCGCATGATTATCGAGGGAAGAGGGTGAGTGGTGAAGTTGATGGTGTTGAAGTATTGGAGCGCATGTAAGAATTTTTTTTAAATATTTTTTGACCGTTTTTTTTACACAACATCTTTCTTCCAACAGCGTTATCCTCGAACGACCGAAAAAGAGAAAGAGAAAAAAGAATGGGGGAGTAAGAGAGAAGGGAGAAAAAAGGAGAATTCCGGGCAGCGAATAAAAAAATAGCCATAAGAATCGAATATGTGAGTATTCGCGCGTGGAGCAAATAGCACAACAACAATTGAATAGTAGATGACGTTTTATGTTATGGAGTTATGATTGAGCTAAACTTCAATGTCATTTCTATTTTTTATTCATTACCAGCAATAAAGACCGGAAGAGGTTAAGCTCAATGTCTTCTTGTGTGAAGAAGAAGTAGCTACTTTGTAATATCAATTTATGACGTCACAATGATGATTTCATCGCGATTAATTTCGCCAACTTGGAAAAAATTTCAAAAAAATTCTTTTTTTCTGTAATTCACAGAATGTTGTTGTTAAATATGATTATCGCTATAAGATGTGACGATCTTAATTTATCATGAATAAAAATACCCTATTTGTACGCATTTTACTGTTTTGTTGTTCAGACTAAATTCTAGTTAGACTGAATATCTCATCTTGTGTAATATATCTTGAAATTAATTTCAGAGGCTTCGCGAAGCTAATATAAAAATTATAAATTATTGACCCTACCATCAATTTTTATTCTCTGATGCTTATCTCAAGCCCTAATTCTTCGTAATTGAATTCGTTTTATCCTCTTTCGGTTTCTCATATTTCAAGACTCAAGAAATTTTCACGGAAAAAATATTTTGTGACATTTGTGTCTCATTGAACAATTTATTAATATTTTCACTTCTTATCATCATAAACAACCCAAAAAATTTCATCCACTCTTATCATTAGCTCATTGGTTTTGAAGTAACTTGGAAATAGAGTCAATACGCATGCACACTTGAACATGATTGGTTTGTGCTAGATAAGAAAAATTCGTGAGATATCTTTTTTCAGTTCTAATGTGGCTAAAAGGTCAACGAGGTTCGAAATTAATGAAATGCTTCAGCATTATTTTTTTTCTTCCCGATTTACTAGCCAAAGTAAATTTTTGTTGATGTTCCAACTGTTTTTTACGAACAATAATTATGAAAAGGTCAAATTTTTCTCAAATTGTATATTAACATTTTTAAATAAATTTTGCTGTAAAATTTCAAAAAGAAAAAATTTGATAAATCCAGGAATTTAAACCGATTCGTTTTAGTCGAGTGAGTTGATCGACTCTTAGCGTCGAGTCGATTGCTATTTTTTTCAATCAAATCGAACCGGTTCGAGTCAACTCGAGTCGATTGCGTTTTACTTGTAAATTTTATTTCATTTTTTCTGAACCAAGATTCAGTGAAGTGAAATCTGGTGCAGGAAAAAAGACCAAGTGCTGAAAGTGAAATCCAACAGATCAACATACTGTCATGAAAGTAATAACTGGTGCTGGAAGTGAGATAGAGTTGATCCAAGATACAGTCCTGAAGGCAAGAATCAGTGCTGAATGTGAGATCCAGTGAACTTAAATTTCAGTGCTGGAAGAGAGATCCAGTCAACCTAAGTTCTAGTGAGACTCGAGTCGACTCACTCCGTTTAAATGCCTGGAAAAATCCATAAAGAACTCGGCTAACTGCCCAACACTGCAAAATTTTATGATTTAAATGGAAGGTAACTTCTCCAACAATTTCTTACAAAACAATTAACTTAATGATTTTTAATAATTAATTATTTTTGTGAATTTAAAAAGCTAGATTATAATCGATTAAGTAAAAAAACTGAATTAATAAATTTAGTTATATGGTGGTTATTTAAGACCAGTTCGAATGTTTCGGACGATTTTTTTTAATGGGGGCAAATACAAAATACGTCACTTTTAAAAGTTTCCCTAAAATCCCGTAAATGTTTTGTTTTTAAGTAAATCTTTAAATTTTTACTCTTTTCAACCAATTAAAAAAACTAGTAAAAACAAAAAGCCTAATTGACAAAATTTAATGAATTAATAAAATCAGATGTATGGTGACGCAACTTATGGTTAGTTCGAATGTTTCAATCGGTTTCGAATGATTTTTTTCTTGGCATAGCTATTAAAAAAATGACCCCTCAACTAGATTTAGATTTAACCACCACTTTTCATCAATGAGTTTGCGTGTGTACCAATGTACCGAAAAGTTTCTTGCAAAATTTACTACTGTCGCCACATGTACGAAATAATTGGTCATTAGGTTTGATGATGTTGACATGCTCTGCAGATTTCAGGAGTTTTGAGTTTATATTTTAAAAAAATAAACCGCGAAATCAGGGGGCGGACGACTAAGATAAAATTTATATGCCTATCCGATCAGGAATTTCTCATTTGTCGAACACAGGTCGAACATTGTTCTCTTTTCATGTCATTTCAACGTATCTTATGTGATTTACTGTAGGCGATTCTCTCTTTCTCTCTCTATCTCTTTCTTATCTACAGCTCATCTCCGCTCTGATCCCTCTCGTAACTATTTTTTAATGATTTCACTTTAGTCAATAAATTTTTTTATTTTTTCTTGCAAAAAAAGAGCTCTATTTGCGTTTATCATGATTACCTTCAACAGCCTTACCTTGGTAGGTAATTAAAAATGTACCGATGGTTGTGTGTACTTGTAAATGTATTCAACATAGAATAATTTCACAATTGGACAGTCATGAAATTTTTATATCGGAATTACAAATTTGATATCAACCAGACACACAGCAAAGAGAGAAGAAGAAAACACAGACATAAAAATTTAGTGGTGCCCTTTGGCACTCACTCTCAAGTATTTTTACTGGGGGCGTGAAGTGGGTAATGAGAGCTGCGAAGTTTTTACTGATAAATTACCACATAGAGAACTACTCACCATCAGCAAGGGAAGCGATTGACTTGACGGTGTCGTCATTGCCAACGATTTGTTGTTGTCATTTTTGCTGTTCATTTCCCTTAGATTCTTCTTTTTCTCGTCATCCATTCTGTTGAATTCTTTATCCATACGGATTTTTCTTAAACTTTATTCTCACTCTTAATTTTTAAGTTTAACTATTTTCATATTATAATTTCTTCATCATTTCTCTCGTCATCAATTTTTTTCCTTATTTTGAATTTAGTTTTTAACTTTTATCCATTTTTATATCGTTACGAGACTAAACATTCCTACATCCAGTATTTTAAACACGTACTTTGCTTAAGCATTAAATTTCGCGACATACAACTTAAAATAAGAAACTAGAAATCGTCAAAAAATTAAATCTTTAATTTTGCACAAATCTGTCGAATATTTTACTAGCACATCACTGAAGTATACTTTTTTGAAGGAACCGATGGCAATTTAAATTTTTTAACAACGTTAAAAGCAGCACACTAGTTTTCGGTTTGTACATCACGCGCTGTATTCGTATGAATTATTTTCTTAGTGAACTCTGTAAAAGTTTAAGTAAAACGTTGTTATGAAAATTAATGAAAATGTTTAAAAATTTAAAAATTTGAAAAAATTAAAAAATGGTTACTCAATTGAATTTTTGCCAAGATTTATTTCTCAATATTTTATTTTTCACCAAATGAATTTCAAAGGTTACTGGATCCGTTTTAAACATTTTTTCGAACTTGGGGGACATTTCGAAAAGTTGTTTACATTGATGTCCACACAAGGATTTTATCAAATAAATAAAAAATTATTCTCGCAGCATAACCTACATTGATAAGGCATTAGTCATAAGTATTATTCGTAACGTGTATGTGTGAGGAGGAGAAAAAGTATAAAAGAAGAGAATTTTCATGAATAATCTTTCAGTTGAATTTATTTCGTTCACGATGGCTTCAGTGATTGTTCTAGCGCTTTACGCGATTCTTTTTGCAATTCTCACTTACAAATATTGCTTCTTTAGACCGAAAGGAGCTCCTCCTGGACCACCACGACTTCCTTTCGTGGGTTCATATCCTTTTCTCTTTATGATCGATTTCTTTAATCTCCATTTAGCGATCGCAAAATTGTGCAAATATTATAAAACAAACGTGTTGGGATTTTATTACGGAAAAGCTTTTTGTGTGGTTGCAAACGACCAAGAAACTGTTCGTGAAGTGCTATTTAATCCCGATTTTGATGGACGTAACGATTTATTTATTTTTCGTCTTCGTACCGAAGATTTTAAACTCAAAGGCATTTTTTTCCTCGATGGCCCTTATTGGCAAGATCAACGTAGATTCACGTTAAGAAATATGAGAGATTTTGGATTCGGCAGAAGATTTGAAGAATATGAATTGGAAGTGAAAAACGAATTGGAACAAATGTTGCATATTTTTAAAGATGGTCCGAGGCACAATTATGAGAAAGAATACCTTCGGCTGAATGGCATTGTGAATCTTCCAAAAGCTTTGATTAACACAGTTGCAAACTGTTATCTTCAAGTGGTCGCCAATGAAAGACTTCCACGTGGCTCTCAGGAAAAAATGTTTAATGCAGGAAAGGCTTCATTCTCGTTCCAAATCTCTAGCGACGAATATGGCAAGTTTATCTCCATTTTCCCATGGCTCAGATTTGTACTTCCTGGGATTTCGCGCTATAGACATTTACGCAATGCATCGATTGTTATGTATGAGTTTATGCGCGAGTTTGTTGAACGACAAATCGAAACTTATCAGGAAGGGCACATTAGGTCATTCATGGACACTTATATTAAAGAAATGAAAGAGAATGATGGAAGACAGCGAGGATACTTGAAAGAACAATTCACAATGATTTTAACTGATTTTCTATTTCCGTCATTATCGGCCATTGAATCGCAAGTAGCTTTCATGTTGAGACACCTGATGAATCGTCCTGATTTGATGCAAAGAATTCAAAAAGAAATCGACGATGTGGTCGGTCTAGGAAGATTACCAAGCTTGGATGATCGAGTAAATTTGCCGCTTTGTGAAGCGACGTTGAGAGAGAGCATGAGGTAAATGATTTTAGAGCTTTCATAATTTTTTGTAATACTTTTTTTTATTATAATAAAATAGATTCGACACTCTGGTGCCTTCGTCTGTTGCCCATCGAGCAATGGTTGATACAAAATTAGGCGGATATGACATTCCAAAAGACACAGCAGTTTTGGCAAGTCTCTTTGCCCTCCATAATGCCTCCAGTGTGTGGAAAGATCCCGATAATTTTAGACCAGAACGCTATCTCAATTCGAAAGGAGAATTAACACTTAAATATGATAAGTCATTGCCGTTTGGAGGTGAGTGAAAAATATAAGGGAAGGATGATTAAAATTGTAATATTGTAAAATGTTGTGATTTCGTTATTTTCCCCTTAGAAAAATTAATCATAGAAAAACTTTTTTGCTTTGTTGAAAAAAAACGAAAATATTTATTGATCAGCGAAACGAAATTTAGGACAATCGTTTTAATCTAATCAAAATTACTGAACCTTGGTTTATTTGACAAAGTTCGCTGTTCTATTAAAAAAGATGTTTGGCCTTTTTGAACCTAAAATTATTTTTTTTTTCAAATTTTACTGAATTGTAAATGTTATGATTGAATGTTTTCTATAGGCCGTGAAGAAATTTAAATTTTCATTCTTATCAGTTAAAAACAATTAATCATTAACGTCTAGAAATAGTAAACTCCTTTAGCACCGTTATGATAAAAATTTCACGCACTTTTTTATCAACCTTAATTTTTAAAAGATTTAAAATATTTGATTTCTCCCTATAAGGTGGCCGACGTCTGTGTGCTGGTGAAACTTTTGCAAGGAACACAATGTTTTTGTGCGCTACCACAATTCTGCAAAATTTTAATTTAAAACCATCTGGGAATAAGTTACCAAGTGTCGATGATACTGTTTGTGGATTGATTCGCATACCTAATGATTTTTGGGTTAAACTAGAAGCAAGATAAAATTTTATATGTTAACTTTTAAAATTTATTTTATTGTGCGATAAAACTATTAGCTGTTCTTATAATAAGAACAAAATTTTTAGTGTAACCCACGAAGTGGTGTAACACTTATATGCGCCTATTTCCGTCCGTCCGTCTGTCCGTCCGTCTGTCTGTCTGTTCCTTCGAGATCTCGGCTCCTGAGATAGCTAGAGACTTCTAGTTTTCGCCAAATGGTAGGTCTATGAATTTAGATTCGGCCATTTTAGGAATTATGAGGGTCATGACCACAGGTCGTGCCATGGACAGCCCTAAATGCCATTTTTCATACAAATTTCCTGTTATATGGCTTCATGTATGTCGTTGAACTCGTATTTGTATCAGGAATCGAAAGGCATTGATGATATTTGAGGAATGTCTATCATGGCCATCCAAGAGTGCCACCAATGTCCATCAGTGCCGGCCAGTAGTGCCCCTAATGTCCATTTTTTAAAAGTATGGCTTCATGTACCTCGTTGAACTCGTAATTGCATCAGGAATTGATTAGCATTGATGATTTTGAAGAATGACCGTCACGGCCGGCCAGGAGTGTCCAAGGAATGCCACTAATGTCCATTTTTTAGAAGTATGGCTTCATGTACCTCATTGAACTCGGAATTTGACCAGGAATCGATTGGCATGGATCTGAAAATGGAACACTGTGGAAAATGGAACACAGTGGAAAATGGAACACAATGGAAAATGGAACACAATGGTAAATGAAACACAATGGAAAATGGAACACAATGGAAAATGGAACACAATGGAAAATTAAACACAATGGAAAATTAAACACAATGGAAAATGAAACACAATGGAAAATGGAACACAATGGAAAATGAAACACAATGGAAAATGAAACACAATGGAAAATGAAACACAATGGAAAATGAAACACAATGGAAAATGGAACACAGTGGAAAATGAAACACAGTCGAAACACAGTGGGAAGCCATTTTGGGAAGCCATTTTTGAGAAGCCATTTTGGGAAGCCATTTTTGGGAAGCCATTTTTGGGAAGCCATTTTGGGAAGCCATTTTTGGGAAGCCATTTTGGGAAGCCATTTTTGGGAAGCCAAAAGGGGAGGCCAGAAGAGGAAGCCAAAGGGGAAGCCAATACTGATCTGTTACAAGTGGGTTACACGGCAACACCCACGTGTGGGTTTTGAAACATTTTTTATATCTTTTGTTAAGAAAATATGAAAATCCATGAAAATAAAATTTTATATTATGTTTGAATTTTTTTTTTGAAATAAAGTTGCGCATGCCTGCAGTACCATTTTTATACAACAGTCGTTAAATTCAAACTTCACGTGACTTTATTTTTGGTGCGATTCGCAAGTAATTGCGTAAATCCGACCCTGCCAAACTGAATCGCATGCATTTCAATTTTGAAAATTGATAATAATGAAAAAAATTATTACCTTAAAAATTGAATTGGGATGAAAATTCCCAGTATTTTTTCATTTATGGTTTATATATTTCCATTAAAATTTCAAAAAGCTACAATTAATTTTGTTTAAAAACGCATAATTCGTGCATTTATTTCTCTCAACGTCGCTGTCTTAAAATAATAATTATTATTTATACATTTAAATGAGAAAAAGAAGCAATATGTAAAAAAATGTTATGTTCCATTTTTGATATTTGATGCATCATCTCTTTATTTTTTTAAAAACACTAATGGATTATGCTTTGATAATTATTTTATTACCGAAACTTAATGTTAAACCCAATGAGTAAATCAAAAAAAAATTAAATTATTAACAAAACAACATACAAAAAAAGTCAAGGTGTGTTAATGTCGCGCTTCGACGATCCTTGAAAACTATTTTCCTGCTCTAAAAATATTAATTTGCCTCAAAAATATGGTTTTTTTTTCAAACTTTTTCCATCAATAGGGTTTCTTCTTTTTTATTTCTTTTAAACGTTTTTGTTATTGTAATAATTGCGTATTTGGATTTTTAATTTTCCTCGGTTGATATCAATATCTCCATCAAAAATTTGTTAAAAGTTCTGTTATGTCTGTGGGTGTGTGTACGTTTCATATATTTTTAATCAATGACAACGTAAGGCAGAATAGTTAAGATTTCATCATTACATGATCGAATATTCATCACTTCATGCCATTCGCGAAATTGGATATCACGAACATGCTCACTCGATGAGAATCTTGGAATTTTGATGTCATCAGATGACATTTCAGCGTCAACGTTCATTTCCTTCTTGATTTTAACGTCACCATTAAGTTCTGGAATATTTGGTGGTGCAGGCGGAATCGATAATGGCGAGTCGTCGTCAAAAGATTTTGGTACTTTGTCGAGAGTTAGAAAGTTGTAGCGTGGCACAACACGTTTCCAAAGTCGATGTCTTGTATAATCGATATTTTCGGCATCCTTAGAAAAATCTTGCTCCTGCTGTTCCTCAATCATTCCATTGAAGTAACCATTTACACCCGGTATGTGGTAGTTGTGGAGTCGTTCAACATCATTGTTCGTAACCGGATCACGTTGAAAGTGAGCACGAGCGGGGCACATAGGATCTTCATGACAAACGTAATTAATTATTGGCACACGTTCCATTTGATGCTGTGTCGCAGGCATTGTTTCAGGCACAACAAGATTTTTCATCATTGACTCAATGCATGACGATTTTACGGCATCCTTTGTTATTTTTACCTCGATGACTTTCGAGTTTTCGCTGCCTCGCAGCTTAGTACGACTTCGCACCATTTCTTCTATGAGATTCTCGTTTGCATCATATTCGGGGTCGAAAATTGATTTCACAGCACTTCGCGGCAGCGGGGATGAAGATTTCTCCGCAATATCTTCCACCGCACAAAAATCATCAGTCTCATCGTCGTCCTCCTCCTCTTCACTCATATCACCGTTTGTATCAACTTTGACTAAATTACTCTCGAGTCGAGGAGTGCCGCTTTTGTCAGTCTCAGCGCCGTCACCATTTGCTGCTTGCTCCACTTCGTCGCTGTACGTAATGACTTCACGATAAGTGCATGTGCACTCGACAACATCGCCATGCTCATTGAAAGTGGCAAAATCATTGAAAATTTCGCGTGCTGCTGCTTGATAGTCGATTGGCGGCAGTTTAGCCTCAAGACTCGCAATTTCATCTTCAATTGTAAAAGAACGAATGATGTTTCTAGATAATTGAGGTCCTTGAGTCGATTCATCATCGACATGCTCCTTCTTGAATTCTTTTTTAATTTTCTTTTCTTCAAACAGAAAATCTGAAGACTTTGATTGATGACATGAGAAAGAAGCTTTGCTGTTGTTATTTGTTGCGATTGCATTTGATGATGCGAAATTAACTAAAAATAGAATAGGCGAAAATAAACTAACTAATTGTACAATAAATATGTATCCGTATTTATATATATATAGTAAATATATTTAATTATGAGAGCATATGTGTTTGTGTGTCTTCAAGCGAGGCCAATTGTGACATTTAGCAAAAGTTTCATGAAATATTGAACAGTTGCTTGCAAAAAAAATCGATAAAAATTATTCGCGCATTAGAATTTCTAATTTAGAAATGATGGACTAAAGTAGAATTCGCATGGCTCTCCCACTAATATGAAATTGCACTGATTTATATAGTTACAAGGTAATTTATCAACTAACCTCGATCTAGTGTACTAGAATCAACAACGTCTCCATTAGTGAGCGAGGCATTAATTGATGCATTTTGATGTGATTCGGCGAGCATTCTTTGAAGCTCGAAGGTGGTCTTGTTGCGTTTACCAGCGGACAATGCAAGTTTTTGTGAAATTTCAGCTTGAAAATCTGGAATCGAGCTTCCATTGAGATTTGAGTCGATGCCTAATGAGCCCTTTTTTCGTCCCCTCTTCTTGGTCGTCGCAAGGGGTTCAACAGCAGCAGCTGCTTGAAGTGGTATTTGCAATGGTGGTTGAGGTTGGTTTTGAAGTTGCGGTTGAAGTACAGCAGGCACGGGTTTAACACTATTATTATTTACAACGAAGCTATTGGCTAGTGGTGGAATATTTGGCGATGAAATTGCACCAAATTCCGATTTCTTCATCATCTTTCTTCGGCTTTGATTACTATTTTCGTCAATATCATTACCATTGCTTTCGATTGCTTTCCTTTTGCCCAACAACATACTCGATGATGATGACGATGACTCCACAAATCCACCATTTTGATGAATTTGCAAATTATTGACATTGTTATTTAGAAAAGATGGAAAGGAGGTAGGCGGCGGCGACGTTAAGGGTGGAGCTTTTGGTAGAAGATTCTTGAAGGTTGTTGGTCCATTTATGAGACGTGGTGGATGCCGCGAGGGTAAACTATTTGGTGGCGATAGTGATTGTTGGGTCATGAATATTGTAGCATCGGATGAGCCCTGAGAGAAGTTTTGCGGGGAGTTTGGGTGTGATGCTGTGGACACTGGAACTGATGCCAGTCGATCCTTCCATTTTCTCAGCAAGTTCTTAATACGCTTCGCTAGGACTTGGTCGTTAGCTTTGTTTTGTCTCAGCGCCTGAAGATCTTTGATGATTCGGGTGTTCTATGGAAATAAATCTTCCTTTAGCATAGCACAAGCTTGTGTATCATCCAGTAAAATAACACGGTCAAATTTCAAGCCTTTCTAGAGTATTGCAAATCACTCACCTGAACTTCCCGATAAGATTCGTGTGTGATATTGAATGCCTCGAGACATGATACTACTTTTGTGACCGCACTTTGATTCTTAATCTGTAGCAAGTAACGAAAGTTAATTGAGTGTTGGCAACTCTTTTAAACACACAATCAAGTCCAAAATCTTTGGACTTTTCGAGAGAAATTTAGCTCAAAATGTAGCAGATCCTGAGATCTATCTGAGTGTTTAGCTAAAGTAAGATCCAGCAAGTAAAAATAATGAGAAAATTGGCATTTAATGAAACTCAATTTCATGGCTGCCATCTTGCTTTTTCGATTAAAAATTTTCAATTCTTTTTACTCGAATAATCAAGAGAGTTCTCTCAAATTTCTCCCGTGCTCTCTCGTTCACATATGCGCCCTTGAGGTGTATTTGCTTCGGCTCTTTTTCCCACTACGAACGACTCGTTACGGTACTTCGGCCCTCACTTTTGTATTAGTGAGAGAAGAGAGTGTTTTGCGATAATCGTCTAAGTTTACATACATTTTCTATGTGCACAAACTCACTTTTGTTAATCACATCACAACCCGAGCGAGTTTTCAACGAGCACGAATTCAATTTTTGTGAGCATAATTTTTATTTTTCTTAGTCGCACAGTCGGTTTTTCAGTCCTCTGCGAACTTTTTTCAACGACTCAAATAATTTCATCATTTTTATTTTTCCCTATACCATACAGTCGTTTCGTTTTTGTGTATAGAATTTTTTTTCTTTTTTTCTTTTCTCATCAGTGAAAAAAAAATTGTAATGGAGTTTGAATTTTTTTCTGTGTAAAAATTTTCCATAAGGTTAAAACTGAAAAATTAAGGATCACACTGGGTAATTATTCAGGACTGCTTTTTGTGTTTAATTTTTTGTAATTTTCATTTTTATTTCGACTAAATTTCTCTCGCTTTGCCCATCATCAGATTTTTTTTCATACGTTTTTACTTATAATTTTTTACTTACAACAAAATTCTCATCCAAAGCTCCCGTTAATATTTGTGCCAGTTCGAGAACAGAGTTATTCATATTATTGTGTGCACTACTGGAGGCCTGAAGAAAGCTTTCGGCGCTTATTTCCCAATTTTTTTTCGATGGGGGTTTTTAAATTTTAACTCTCAATTTTTTTTCTCTTTTCAAATGGCACGAGATATAGAGATATAGTATGAATAATTTAAAAATGATAATTTGTCGAGCTTAGGCGCTACTTTTCACCTCAACTCGATACTTTTGTGTTATATTATGTTTATTATGTGCTAGGAATTGATCAGATATCAACCGGAAGTTCCTTATTACTCTAATATTAAATTATTTTATCAGACATAAACCTCCTTCGACTGCGATCAAATGAGAACTAAATGAGAACGTTAAAACGTTGCTTGCCCTGCGTCACATTTTTTCACATTCGTACGTTACCCCTCGCTGCGAATCGCAATGAAATTCAAAATTTTTTGTTCCGGTGAATAATTACAGGTGAATAAAATCAAAGGACAAAAATAAAAAATGGTTTTTCTTTGAAAAGAAGACAATTTTTTCATTCATTTTATTTTATCACAAAAAAAGGCGAGAAGAAATCTTTCTAAACTCGTCGCATCCTTTTCATAAAAATTTAGTTTTCAGGATTTTTTTTTCAGTTAAACGAAAATTATTTAATTTCACAACTAAACGTGTTTGCAAAAAAATCACATTTTCTATCGAGGAGATTCTTCAAGAGGACACACATCGAGGATACAAAAAGTGATTCTGCACATGGGACAACTTGCTTTTGAACTTAGCCACGTTTCTCTCTCACTCTGTTCCTGACGACTTGCAAACCACCTCGCTAAACACGAACTGCACCTGTAAATAAGAAGACAGACAAGATAAAATACATATACATTTTTTTTCAGGTCGATATTGCCCTCTTTCCAGTAGAAATTTGGATTAATTTTTGTTAACATGCAGAATACGTATATTTTATTATTTTTATATTTGACACTCACCACATTGGTCTGCAAAAGCAATTTGAACACTTAGTTTCTCCATTTCTATCGAGACATGTTTTATTAATTTTCACATCGGGCCTCTTCACCATGCAAGCAAAGCATGAGTCAATATTCGACTCGAAGGGATAGCTTGGATTACGTTTGATTTCTTCATTAAATACCGCTACAAATCTATCAATGATATTTGTATGAAATTTAACAGACGATAAAATCGTGATGGGTCGATTAAGTCGGTCCTGGAGATCTCGAAAGTCGAGCGAATTTATTCGAATTGTGAAGTGCTTGACACCCTTCCGTGTGGGCTTAACTGCTATGTTAACGAATTGCGCAGAGTCACTTGTGGTGTCTTGAATTGATATGTTGTGTGAGTCACTATCAACAGCAATGAGTGCGGTATCACTTTGATGGGCAAAATATACGAAATAAAGTGAAGTTTTCATAATCCAATTTTCAGTGACGCAAATCCTAGTAATTGCTGAAAATCTCTTAACAAGCTTATCCTGTCTTCGAAATTCATTATTAATTTCGGCGGCAACTGTGGTCCAACTCGAAGCAACGTCCGGCGTGTTACTATACTTTCTAATAATTTTTGCCATTGGATGATTTTCCCAGTTATTATGTTTGTAGTATGTGATAAGACATATTGTAAAAATCGGCAATATTAGTGCCAGGACGATAAGAATCGACCAAATATACTGGAGTGTATAATTTGGCAAACGAGCACCACCAAAGTAGAGGTAATATGTAATAAAATATAATATGGGAAGAATGGAGTGTATCATGAGCATCAGACATGATTTATTAATGTGATATTGAACGTAAAGAATAGACTCCGAACCGAGATATTTGGCAAAAATATTCTCAATGGTGAATCCTAAAATAAAAATTTATCACGTGGCAATTCGCCGTTAAAAATTTAATCAATGCCAAGTATTTCTAATGAAGAAAATAATTTCTAAAAAATCTTTAATTTTTTTTCCAATTCCGTTTTCCTAATTATTTTTAAGGATCAGGCAATAATTATAAAAATAATCAAAAATAATTTTAAAAAATGCTTTAAAACCCACACGTTGGTGTTGCCGTGTAACCCACTTGCTGCTGATCAGTATTTGAAATGTAATTATGGAGAAGTCCTATGAAGAAGCTTTGGAGAAGCCAAAAGGGAAGCCTTTTAGAAAATATTTTTAAGGAAGCCAAAAGGGAAACAAGGGAAAATATTTTTTTGGGCAAGTCATTTGCCACTATGTTCCATTTTCCACTAAATTCTTTATACACCCTGTTCCATTTTCAGTTATGTTCTATTTTCCATTTTCATATCCATGCCAAATTGCCAATCGATTGCTATTTCAATCACCAGTTCAACGATACCCATGACCATATAAGATAAATGTTGTATAAAAAATAGACGTTAAGGCAGTCCATGACACGACCTATGGTCATGACCCAAAAAATTCCTAAAATGGCTAATAAAGACCTTCAGAGCTATCATCTGGCGAAAACCCGAAGTCTCTAGCTGGTCCAGGGGCTGAGATCTCGAAGGAACAGGCAGACGGACGGACGGACGGAAATATTAGTATACAACCGTTACCACCTTTGTGTGGGTTAGGCCAAAAATAATCAAAAATAAGGAGGAAAATGTAATTGGAAAAAAATGATAATACCTGCAGCCTCGAACTCTTTTGGAGGATAAATTACAGCAAACAATAAAACCAGGAAAAGGAGATTGAAAAATATTTCGTCTTCAGACATTTTCATGTACTTCTTGATCGATTTTATTTCTTTTTTACTTATTATATCGTTTCCATATAAATTTCTTACTTCATTAAAGTGTTTTCTTTAATGCGAATCGCAGACAATATTTAAACTCATAAAAATACGTTGCATTTAAATTTGTGACAAAAAATATTCATGAAGGTATGCGAATTCCTTTTCGTTATTATTAGCTTTATGTTTTTTGAATACTGGCTCTTCGAAATCTGGGAGGGTCATTTGTGGATCAGTTTGTCTTGGAATATCACCAAATGTCAAGTGACTAATATCCGGTGTAACTTCGATTGATTGAACTTCCTGCATCTCGGTCTTGACAATTATTTCATAATTTGGTTCAATCTGGGATTTTTCAAGTATCACATGGGATGAGTGTCCTTCTTCTTCGTCTTTGGTGGGAATCACACTGGATTGATCCTCAAAGTCAGCAGTCTCTATGGGTCGTATTCGATGTCCTTGGTCATTATCACATATTGGAGAGACTGCTTTAGAACTAAATGGTGCAGCAATTATTTGCACGTCCTCATCATCATCATCGTCGTCATTGATTTCGACGACAGCTTCAATGACCTTCTGGATTTTTGTTACGCTAACAAATTGAATATCTTCATCGTCTGAAATTTCGATGCCAGTCAGATCGACAAGAGGTGGTGGCTGAAGTTTTTTCTTTAAGGCCTCCATTTGCTCTTTAATTTGATTGCTCTCCGCTTGCAATTTTTCATTTTGTTCTTTGAGCTTTTGGTTGTTTTGAAGGTATTCATTGTTAAAGGAATCGATTATGTGATAAGCCTGACACTTTATGCCCAGTTCCGTTTTCACTCTACTTAGCTCATTCCTGGGTGTGTGTAAGAAAAAAAATAGTTTCATTTGTTAAAATAATGATGTCACTAGCGTGAACTTACATGTACTCTTGTTTTTCATACTTCTCGCGATTTTTCTTCTTCCAACTTCTGAAGATCTTTCTTGAAATCCTTTTCCGACTCAGCGACACCGAGGAAGAGCTTTGTAAGGGATCTTTTGTTATAGGTAACTCGGCACAGTGGACATGTGTTTGAGAGACTCTGCTTGCTGGATGATTAAAAATCAAATTTATAATTTTTCCATCTAATCTTTATAATTTTTCCATCCGACATTTTGAACGACAATAATAAAATTACCTCGATCGCCACTCATTTAAGCAATCAAGATGAACTGATGCTGGAAGTAAGATAGTTATCGACTTATCTAACGATGAAATTGCGAACATCAATGAGAACACTTTCAACTCACTGTCAAAATTTAAGTTCTAATAAAACTCTAAACTCAAAGCATTCTACTCGTAATTCCTATATTTTATTCGCCTAACAAATTTTACGTTAATAATTTTCGTTAAAAGCTCCAAAATAAAAAAATAACTAGAGATATAAAATACCTCGATGCCTCAAATATATAAATTTATATGCGAGTGAGCAAACACGTGCTAAGGCGAAGTGGAAGGAGAAGAAATTTTCTCAATTAAAATTATAAAAATTACATCAAATGTGTACCAAAATGGCTAAGTAAATTGCATCTGCCTTTGTATGTGTTGCCACAATAATCACAGATTCTGAATAAAGTATCACGCTTCTTTCCGATTTGCTTGTGCCGGTGGCCATAGGCTTTCGTATATCGTGTTTGACAAACATCACAAAATGCCGAATTAACATCATGTACAATAGCTAAGTGTCGATGCATGTGTCCGATTATTGAGAAATTTTGACCACACTCTGAGCATTTGTAACCATGACTTTCGCGAGTATGTAACCTGAGTGTAGCTTGGTTTTTGGCAATGAAGCCGCAAGTGGGACATGTCGAATGCTAAGAAAAATATAAATTAATTAAATTTCTTTTCGGGGTATCGACAATTCGATTTACCTTGCCATTTCTCAACTTGACTATTTTTCCATTAGCATATTGCTGAATAATTTTTGCATGTACTGTAGAATTGTCTCGGTGGTCCACAAAATCGAGAGCGCTCTTAAAGGAGATTCCACAACATAGCTTGAAATCTATTAAATGAAATAATAATTTTAATAATATTAATTTTAAAAAATACCTTGTCAAACCTCTGCAGTTGTCATTGTGATGTGTGTCGAAAATGGAGCTGTCAAAATTAAAAACTCCGCATACCCAACATGAACCTTTTTTTGGAATGAAAAATTTCGCAATTAAAAAAAGGTGAAAATATATGCGTAATGTCATCCTGGTGAATAATTTAAATAATTTTCTGTAAAAATATTAATTTTTTTGGATATTTTATTTCAACTTTAAATACAGAATTATTTTAATTTTCGGGGGCCAGTAGTCGCGGGTTCATAGCAGTGCTCATTCGGCTATGTAAAAAGTTGATATCACCATAGAGCGAATCAATGTTTTCGAACTGAATGTCGTGGTACAAAAGCTCTTCTGTGAATGCATCGACAATTAGTGTTTCTGGGGCTCTACGATCTGCACGCAAATAAGTTCGAAGCGCCTCTACGACAACTAGTGTGAATGCAAATCCAATAAAGCGATGTTGCGGATGACGACGGTGTATTTCACTTATAGCTCTCAGTGAATTTGCAAATGCATAATAAGTAGTTTTTTGTTTATTAACGGGCTCGATTGTTCTCTTAAGGTAAATTCCAATGGCTTCATATAATGGCTGAGTTATGTCGTTGAGATCAAGCGGAAGAAGTCGATAAGTTACGTCGACAGCCAATAAAAATTCGAGCAGATATAAAGTCTCAATTAACATTCCACGGTTATCAAAAATTAAATTTTGAGCAAGATAATTCGCAAGAGCTTCATGTGCAGGAGCAAGAACATCTGCTTGCAGCAACATGTGCATGACGAGGTGAGCTCGAGAGAAAGCTACGGGTTGTTTTTCCATGAAAACTGCCGACAAGATGTCGTTGAATATTTCACCCGGAAAATTTGGCATGTGTCGGAAAAGTCTACACGCTTCGAGAAAGTGTTTTGTCTTTTAAGAGAAGACAGAAGAAATTAAACATTTTTAAACACTTTAAAAAAAGATCACGGACCCGAATGTGTGTCCGTTGCGACGAAATTCTTCTCCTTCCAACAACTGAGAGAAGATGTTTGTTTGGCAATGGGTTAGGCAGAAGATTTTTGGAAGATCCGTATCGATTCTCTAGAGAAATTTAAAATATAAATTCAAAAAATTCATGCCTTAAAAATTGACATCATACATTTGAAACAAAGTGATCGCACACTAATGCCACATCGCCATGATTTGTGTACTCTCTTGTCTGCATTTTGTTTATCGCTCTGGACATTGACGATTTTACATGACCAACTTTTTTCACACTCGCTACCATTTCGTACTCATTAAAGTCATAGCATCGATTCAAGAAATTAAATGCCGCTTGTTGTGAGCTCATGTTATTAAACGTCAATAGTGTTGGAACTTTTGGTACAAAGGAAAATTTTATGTAAAATAATAAAGTTCATAGAAATTAAATGATTTTTCATATTGAAAAGATATTTCGGGATTTCATAGAAATTAAATGATTTTTCATATTGAAAAGAATTTTTAAATTTCATAGAAATATCGAGCATTTTTACATACCCCATGATCGAGTAGTTTTTGTCTTGGTTGTTGATGAAATTTTACTTGTTGCACGTTTCTCAACAACTGCGCTTAGCTTCAGATTTTCAATTTCAAGTCCTTGAGTTATGGCGTTGTTAAAATTAGAATTAGTTTTGATAATTGGATGGCTCATTAATGATTGGCCAGATTTAATTATACACCATCTCATAAGCCAAAACACCTAAAAAATATAAAAAATTAGGACAATAAACATAAAGAATTTAAATTTTATTTCTCATCCTATCAGCACTCAAAATTATAAATTAAGTAGCCTGGCTGTTGAGCCTTGAAGAAATTAATTCCCGGCATTGTCAACAATTTCTTTTTATCCTCTTCTCTCACTCTCTCCATCACGCACATTGCAGCTCTCATGGTAGAAATTAAAAATTCGCGTGCAACTCTAGCTCCATCGTAAGAAAAGTCCTTAAGTGTTTGCTCGATCCATGCATCATAATGTGCTAATTAAAAATTGAAAATCGTTTTGTAACAATTTAATTATTTTTCATCATATTTTTACTCTCACCCATGCTCGTGTCATCTTCACCAGCAGGTGTCTCATTAATTGGTATTATATCTTTAAAAATATTTCGATGTTAATTTAAGTCACTTAAAAAATATTTTTTAATACCGTAATTTATGCCATGGAATGAGCTCTCTTCACTGTCAATTTCCATCGCATTTGGCTCTTCTGTCGAATGAAAAAAAAATATTTAGTAAAAAACTATCATGATCAAAGTTACAAATTAAAGGCTGTGAAATTATATTAAATTATACCGTCGATATTTTCTTGATTTTTGATTTTATTTTCTTCTCGCGCTGAATATTAAATTATTTATTAGTGTTAAATTTATTGGCGATGGAAATATGTGAAGAAAAAATATTTAATATCTTACATTGTGGAATCGGAAAACCTTCCAAGTCGAAGATTTTAACAGCTTGCTCTCTCTTTAGCATATTCCAAAGAAGCTTTTGAATTTCGAGCTCACCCCATGTCTCGCAGAGGAAGTTTGATGTCTCGCTGTTTTCACATGTCACGCATGTACACGTGCTGATGTCGACCACTTGAAATTTTAAATAAATTAAATAAATTTTTCATTCTGAAAGAGAATTTCAATTTCACAGAAATTGATAAAAATTCATGTTGAAAAAGCGAAAACGTTTCATAGAAATTAAAATGATTTTTCGTATCGAAAAAAAGAGGAAATATTTCATTGAAATCTGATGAGCTATCAATATGATTTAAATAGATGTCTTAAAAGAGATTTAAATGTGATATTGAACGTAAAGAATAGACTCCAAACCGAGATATTTGGCAAAAATATTCTCAATGGTGAATCCTAAAATAAAAATTTATCACGTGGCAATTCGCCGTTAAAAATTTAAGTATTTAAGTATCTCAATTCAATGCCAAGTATTTCTAATGAAGAAAATAATTTCTAAAAAATCTTTAATTATTTTTTCCAATTCCGTTTTCCTAATTATTTTTAAGGATCAGGCAATAATTATAAAAATAATCAAAAATAATTTTAAAAAATGATTTAAAACCCACACGTTGTTGTTGCCGTGTAACCCACTTGCTGCTGATCAGTATTTGAAATGTAATTATGAAGAAGTCCTATGAAGAAGCTTTGGAGAAGCCAAAAGGGAAGCCTTATGGAAAATATTTTTAAGGAAGCCAAAAGGGAAACATAAGGGAAAATATTTTTTTGGGCAAGTTATTTGCCACTATGTTCCATTTTCCACTAAATTCTTTCTACACCCTGTTCCATTTTCAGTTATGTTCTATTTTCCATTTTCATATCCATGCCAAATTGCCAATCGATTGCTATTTCAATCACCAGTTCAACGATACCCATGACCATATAAGATAAATTTTGTATAAAAAATAGACGTTAAGGCAGTCCATGACACGACCTATTGTCATGACCCAAAAAATTCCTAAAATGACTAATATAGACCTTCAGAGCTATCATCTGGCGAAAACCCGAAGTCTCTAGCTGGTCCAGGGGCTGAGATCTCGAAGGAACAGGCAAACGGACGGACGGACGAAAATATTAGTATACAACCGTTACCACTTTTGTGTGGGTTAGGCCAAAAATAATCAAAAATAAGGAGGAAAATGTAATTGGAAAAAAATGATAATACCTGCAGCCTCTAACTCTTTTGGAGGATAAATTACAGCAAACAATAAAACCAGGAAAAGG
Organism: Tanytarsus gracilentus; assembly: GCA_038502055.1. Taxonomy (NCBI): domain Eukaryota; kingdom Metazoa; phylum Arthropoda; class Insecta; order Diptera; family Chironomidae; genus Tanytarsus; species Tanytarsus gracilentus. Next base: position 217,733 of record JAXRKN010000045.1, on the reverse strand, counting down.
AGATTGAAAAATATTTCGTCTTCAGACATTTTCATGTACTTCTTGATCGATTTTATTTCTTTTTTACTTATTATATCGTTTCCATATAAATTTCTTACTTCATTAAAGTGTTTTCTTTAATGCGAATCGCAGACAATATTTAAACTCATAAAAATACGTTGCTTTTAAATTTGTGACAAAAAATATTCATGAAGGTATGCGAATTCCTTTTCGTTATTATTAGCTTTATGTTTTTTGAATACTGGCTCTTCGAAATCTGGGAGGGTCATTTGTGGATCAGTTTGTCTTGGAATATCACCAAATGTCAAGTGACTAATATCCGGTGTAACTTCGATTGATTGAACTTCCTGCATCTCGGTCTTGACAATTATTTCATAATTTGGTTCAATCTGGGATTTTTCAAGTATCACATGGGATGAGTGTCCTTCTTCTTCGTCTTTGGTGGGAATCACACTGGATTGATCCTCAAAGTCAGCAGTCTCTATGGGTCGTATTCGATGTCCTTGGTCATTATCACATATTGGAGAGACTGCTTTAGAACTAAATGGTGCAGCAATTATTTGCACGTCCTCATCATCATCATCGTCGTCATTGATTTCGACGACAGCTTCAATGACCTTCTGGATTTTTGTTACGCTAACAAATTGAATATCTTCATCGTCTGAAATTTCGATGCCAGTCAGATCGACAAGAGGTGGTGGCTGAAGTTTCTTCTTTAAGGCCTCCATTTGCTCTTTAATTTGATTGCTCTCCGCTTGCAATTTTTCATTTTGTTCTTTGAGCTTTTGGTTGTTTTGAAGGTATTCATTGTTAAAGGAATCGATTATGTGATAAGCCTGACACTTTATGCCCAGTTCCGTTTTCACTCTACTTAGCTCATTCCTGGGTGTGTGTAAGAAAAAAAATAGTTTCATTTGTTAAATGATGTCACTAGCGTGAACTTACATGTACTCTTGTTTTTCATACTTCTCGCGATTTTTTTCTTCTTCCAACTTCTGAAGATCTTTCTTGAAATCCTTTTCCGACTCAGCGACACCGAGGAAGAGCTTTGTAAGGGATCTTTTGTTATAGGTAACTCGGCACAGTGGACATGTGTTTGAGAGACTCTGCTTGCTGGATGATTAAAAATCAAATTTATAATTTTTCCATCTAATCTTTATAATTTTTCCATCCGACATTTTGAACGACAATAATAAAATTACCTCGATCGCCACTCATTAAGGCAATGAGCATGAAATACATGCCCGCATCGATTGATAGACACGACTTCTGCAGTTGGTTCGAAATTTTCTAAGCACACGAGGCAGGAAATTGACATTTTTTCATGAATTACTTTTTCCTAAAATCTTTTTTTAAAGTTCTTTTTTTAAATACAAATCGACACCACACTTTTGCGAAACGTTTCGATTTTTGGAAATTATTCCGCGAATCGCCAGTAAAAAATTTTAACAGGAAAATTATTTTTTCTCTTTTGTGACAAAAATTATCTTTCGAGAAATTAAATTAAAATTATGTATGTTCTCGAAGCTTACGATTTTGTTATTTGATCTGTTTGATTCGGGAATTTTTCGACCCTACGCGTCTTCCGAACAACATTTCAGTTGAGTTGGGAACTCATTTAAGTGTATGCTGGCTCTTATTGGATGTCTCCTCACTACGATTTAAGGGTATTTCCGGTACCTTTTGAACCAAACATCATAAAATAAAGTTTTCGCTAACTTTACAAAATGCATAAATTTATATTGCGCTCTTGTAGAAGAAGAAATAATTCCGACCAAGAGAAAATTAACACAAGAAAATTGTGAGCGTGCAAGAAGGAGAATTGACAAGAACAAAGGTCGCTCTTATGTAGCGACGATTGGAAAATATCGAAGAGAAAAAATTAAAGGCAGATTGTGGTTTAAAATGTAGCATGGAATGAAATTCACGTGTTAAAAATTTGCCAAGTTCTACGAACTCGAGCTACAACAAGATGGGTCTGCAAACGGCGTTGCCATTTCCAATAGCTCCGCTGTCTTAGATTAGTACCCCGTAGTTCTGAAAAATGGACATTAGTGGCACTCCTGGCCGACCATGATGGACATTCTTTAAAAATCGTCAATGTCAATCGATTCCTGATGCAATGACGAGTTGAACGACATACATGAAGCCATAGTTCTGAAAAATGGACATTAGTGGCACTCCTGGCCGGCCATGATGGACATTCTTCAAAAATCGTCAATGTCAATCGATTCCTGATGCAATGACGAGTTCAACGACATACATGAAGCCATAGTTCTGAAAAATGGGCATTAGTGGCACTCCAGGCCGGCCATGATGGACACTCCTCAAAAATCGTCAATTCCAATCGATTCCTGATGCAATTACGAGTTCAACGATACCCATGAAGCCATATAAAAAAAAAAAAAAAAAAAAAACCCGAGTCAAATCCGACCAGCCGTTCTTGAGATATGGCGTTCACTAAGATCGTAGGAAAGTAAGAAAGTGAGAAAGTGAGAAAGTAAGATGACTTAAATGGCTCTAACTCCTCGTAGGATCAACCGATTTCAAATCTGTTTTCGACAGTTTGTAGGGTTTGGCTAGGCCTATCATTTGAGTACAAGTTTTGATATTGCAAAATGTAATGTCTTAGCACTAGGGGCCGAAAACAGGTTTTGGAAAAATCCAAAATTAATATATAGCGGAGCTACAAAAAACTTGACCAGGTTCACAACCCTCGACACAACTAAATTTAAAGCATCAAATTTTAGTAGTATGCTGATTTTCGGAGACGATATACAAGAAAAAAAAAACATTAAGTCTTTGAAGAAATGCAATTTTTATTTTCTTGATGTCAATAAAATTCTAAGATTAAAGTTTGAGAGTTTAAAAATCTTGTTCTTCGTACCGCATAGCAATTCCCGTCCTTCCCTTTTCAACTATAGAAGGAGAGTCAAGGCCTAATCGAGTCTCAAGTCCACGAAAAGTTCTCTCTTGGAATTTATTGAGCGAATCTATTTCACTAACTTGTTGGTTATTTCCACGCTCCATTAGTGTACCACCACCATGACTCGCTTCATTAACTTCATTTTCGCAAGATCTCAATTTCCCTGTAATCAACGATATCTCGGTTGATGAGATCATTGCTTCGTTAAACGATTTATGAAGTTTTCCCTCGGGTAGTACTTCACGGAAGTCTGTGCTGTATGTTTCGGCTAATTGATTTGACCATGCTGGATTTAGTGCCATTTCAACTTCAAAAACTGATATTAATGGCTTGTAAAATTCACGCGAATTGTAGAGGCTATTTTCGGAGCAGCCAACAAGTACAAAACAATCGATCTCACCGAAATTAGCTAGCTTTGCTGGATTTACTTTTCCAACCGATACTATGTACGTTTTAATTCTTCTCTTTTTAGCCAACTCTTGAACGTGCTTGATAATGTCTAAATATCCCTTTGAAGTAAGTGTGGCTACAACTATACCGAGTGTCTGTGCATCTTTACACTTTTCAATGTAATGGCTTCTCTTCAACATAAACTTAGTGTCCATTGCCTGAACTTTACTCATGACGTTTGTGGAAATATCAAAAAGAAGCCATTTTTTGCACTTGATACCCATCGAAATGTTGAAAAGTGATTGATTATCATTTCCAATATAGACACACGTATAGTTTTCCGTTGTTTGATTGTTTTTCAGTGACCAACAAAGAATGTCTGGCTCCTCATTCTCTGCCAATCTTCCAATATCCAAATTAAGATAATTCAATTGGTGAAGTCGATTAGCGATAATATCAATGGTGGAGAAAGCACCAACATCATAAAACACAAAAATCTTTTCTAATTTATCGGGAAGTTGAGTAGTAAATTGATTAGTAAATGCATCAACGTCGATGGGATACTTGTTAAAGACATAGAGCACCGGAAGTCGAGTAACTTTGGATAGGCAAGCATGTCCAAAATGAATGATAGAGTCCGCCTGTATATGCGCTGCCGCAATCTGCAATCATAAATTATTTCTATTAATATTTATGTGAAAAACTTGCGCAATTGAAAAATTTGTTGCGCAATAGATGGCGTTTCAAGCGCTAGTTAATTAATTAAATTTACCTCATCAACACAGCAACTTCCATAGCTCGTATCAGCTAATATGAAAATATTTGAGTCCACGTGCTTCCTCAATTGTTCCTCAATCTCAACAGAGAAGCTTAAAATTTCATCCGAAAATTGTAAACATATGCGATTAAGAAATTTCTCTGTAATAAACTTAATGCACCGATTTAGATCATTCGAGGTCCATATGTCGCTGAGTTTTGACACTTTATTCGCAATCTCAATTGTTGATGTTTCAATGGAGTCGCTTGTGGAGAAATTTAGCGACATTTTAATTGATTTTTGATTTTCTAACCACTTTGTGCTATTTTTACAGTAAAACCTGAGTTTTAGTTTTAGAAGTAGGAGTAGAATTGTATGTTTTTTTTATTATGATTTTAATTGAAATTTTTTCTTCTCTCAATTAATCGCTTTCAGTATAAAAAATAATATTTTAAAAAAGAGTTAAAACATTTAAAATCCATGTTTTTCAATCTGGTGAGGTTTTTGGTATTTTTTAAGTTACACGGCCCTGCGAATCGCATTTGCGAGTATCGAGTTGAAAATCGAGAAAAATTTTCTTAATTTCGGCATAAAAAGGATATAGTTTCTATGGCATCGCGAATTTTAAAACTCACCTCGACAATTCGAGCATTGCCGAAAGCAGGAAACCTCCAAGTGAGTAGAGTTAAGAGCTGTTGTGAAATGTTATGAATGAATTTTCAAAATCACTGATTATGCAATTCAAATTTATTAAACTTTTTGTTATTTCTTGCATCATTCAGTTGTAATTTAATTCAACTTCATTACCTCCATAACATGGATAACCATTTTAAACATCGCCACCGTTTACAGAAAAAAAAAAATTTCTCTCATTTTAGCGATTCAAATCCAGCAATGCAGCCGACTATGCACGAGCCCTTGTCAATTTGCCACCAACGATGACAACAACATTAGACAATGGGCTTCGCGTTGCGACCGAAGATAGTGGTGCTGCAACAGCGACCGTTGGTTTGTGGATTGATGCCGGATCTCGCTATGAGACAGCTCAAAACAACGGTGTTGCCCATTTTCTCGAACATATGGCCTTCAAGGGAACTGCAAAGAGATCTCAGACCGATCTTGAATTGGAAGTTGAAAATATGGGTGCTCATCTAAATGCGTACACGAGTCGTGAGCAAACTGTTTTCTACGCCAAATGTCTCTCAAAGGATGTCCCAAAGGCCGTTGAAATCCTCGGCGACATCATTACAAACTCAAAACTTGGCGAGTCTGAAATCGAACGTGAGCGCAGTGTCATTTTGCGTGAAATGCAAGAGGTCGAGAGCAATCTTCAGGAAGTAGTTTTCGATCACCTTCACGCGACTGCTTATCAAGGAACACCTTTGGGCAATACAATCCTTGGACCAACCAAAAATATCAAGTCCATTACTCGTCAGGATTTGAAAGACTACATTGACACCCATTATCACACACCAAGACTTGTGCTCGCTGCTGCTGGCGGTGTCAATCATAGTGAATTAGTTAATTTGGCTCAAAAGGAACTTGGAAAATTGAAGAATACCTTTGATGGAAAAGCACCAACGCTTCAGCCATGCCGTTTCACCGGGTCAGAAGTTCGTGTGCGTGATGATTCACTTCCATTGGCTCATATCGCCATCGCTGTCGAAGGATGTGGTTGGGCTGATCAAGATAATGTTCCATTAATGGTCGCCAACACATTGATTGGATCATGGGATCGTTCACAAGGTGGCGGCGTTAATAATGCATCTAACTTGGCACGTGCTTCAGCTGAAGACAGTAGGTTTAATTATTTTTAAAATTATGTTGCTTCATAAAGGCGAAATCTCTTTTAGACTTGTGCCACAGCTTCCAGTCATTCAACACTTGCTATAAGGATACAGGATTGTGGGGTATCTACTATGTGTGTGAACCAATGCAGTGCGAAGACATGCTTTTTAACATTCAAACCGAATGGATGAAGCTCTGCACAATTGTAACCGAGAAAGATGTTGATCGCGCCAAGAACTTACTCAAGACAAACATGCTCTTGCAACTCGATGGAACAACACCAATTTGCGAAGACATTGGTAGACAAATGCTCTGCTATAACCGCAGAATTCCACTCCATGAACTCGAGAAGAGAATCGATGTGAGATTTTAGTTATTTTAGCTTAATTAAGCTCTCTCTACTAATGAGTTATTTTTATTTTTTAGAATGTGACAGCCGACAATGTGCGTGACGTGTGTATGAAATACATCTATGATCGTTGCCCAGCAGTTGCTGCTGTAGGTCCAGTTGAAAACTTACCCGACTACGTGCGTATCCGCTCCAGCATGTACTGGCTTAGAGTCTAAATCTTCAAGTTATATTCAATTAAGTAATTAGAAGAAAAACAAATATTTCAAAAATAAAATTTGCGAAAAAAATACTTTTGTTGAATGTTAGTTAATTATCTATTTAACTATTAATTGCCTCGTCGCTTCTTTCAACCCGTATGAAGGGGTCACTTAATTTCCACATTAGCTTTACTGAAGCATAGTCGATTTCCTTTCATTTTGCATCCTATAACTTGATCATATTTCATTAATTCATTCTTTGCAAGACTGCCAGGGAAGGTTCCCGAAGATAATTTCATAAAAATTGTTGCGTCGAATGAGTTCGATATTCAAATAAATTCGAAGGAATAATAAAAACAACTAACTAAAAATTTTGGAAGTTATTGAAAAACCACGAAGGCTCGGGCCTAGAAAAATAATATTTTAAGAGCTTTTATAGCAATCAACAATATTTTGTTTAGAAATTTTAATTTCTTGCGATTCGCATACAAAAATAAACAAAATATCAATAAAAATATAAATTAAAGTTTTTTAATCTTAATAATACTCACGCGAAAATGGACGCTAAACGGATGAAATTCGATGATGGCTTTACGTACAAAGAGTGTTGCGCGTGTGGAGAGTCAGGAATGTGTAGTTTGGATCCAGTATTGGGCATTAAATTTCAAAATAAAACATTCATTGAAATAATTCGAGAAACAATCAGTATTAGGGTAAATAACTAGTTAAAATATATTCCAAACTTATCTTTATGCTTTTAGGTTCCTTCGAGCTCATCAATATGCTCTCATTGCAAGCAAAAAATGAAAGATTTTTACATTTTTAAAAAAGTTTGCCATAAATTCAATGCGACCTCAATTCTTGAGCCTAGCGTTGAAGATCCATTATCTACTCAAAATTCCACTAAAGACTCATTAGCGGCAGTTCGACCCGAGTCTATTGAGCAACTCATTAATCTCAACCACAAAATTTACAGTCAAATGCAAACAATAGAAAATAAAATTGATCAAATGAGAGGAGCTGAAATTGCAGGGGAGGGTGATGACGATACGGGGGACTTATCTGACGATGATGATTCTAAGCTATTTACTCAATTTACAACACAGTTTCATGAGCCATCTGGACCTTCCATTAACTTGTCACCACAAACTCGCCACGATCAAAAGCAATTGATTTTTAATCCTACAAATAAGCCTGCTGGATTTCCAGATAACATTCACTTTTCAAGAGTAGAGGATGTCGTGGCATTCGATTATCTCCTATACAATAATCCCAATAACAAAATTTACTTTAAGGAACTAATCAAGCGCAATATATCCAAGATTGGTGATTACAGGAGCTTCCTAAGGTCTTCCTTGAATTTCCTCATGGCACGCGACACACAAGTTTCATTCACTTTCAAGTCCCTCTTGAATCTCAACAGCGTTGACACACTATTGGAATTAGCACTCGAACTTTATCCAAACGCCAATCGCGACACAATAATCAAGTACCTCAGAAATCATCTATTCAATAAGAAAAACTATGTTAGCAAGAAATTTGATTAATTTATATATTTTTTTGACGCAAGAAGTCAGGATTATCCTACACTATTTTTGATAGTTAAGCAATAATTATTTTCAAACGCGCTTAATCTAAAAAAAATATTAAAAAAATAAGGAAATTTTCGCAACAATTGAGCAGCTTGAAATTAAATTGATAGTACTCCAAGTTTAGGCGTTTTAATTTTAAATAAAATTTTATAATTTAAATTTCATTAAATTACTTTATTCTCTCTGCGGTCTAATAGCATTTGTAAGCTTATAAGGAACAATATTACTTTTTGCCTTGGATGTAGACGGTCTCATCTCGTTAATCTTGTAATCCAACGAGCTAATTACGTTGAAAATTTCTTTATTGAGATTCAGAATTTGGTCGAGTTTCGTCAAATCAGAATTTTCTACAATTACGTTAGAGTTTGGCTGTGTTGAAGATAAATCTTCAACGAGTCCATTATTAGGGAGTGAAATTTCATGAGTACTTAAACTTTCATCAATATCGAGTGGTTCCTGTTTGATTGCGAGTTCATTGACAATCTCTTCTTTGATAATTATGTCGGGTTCCATTAAACTATCTTGACTAACTTCCACTTCCAAAGCCACTGATGATCCGGATTCTCTCTTAACTTCAATAATTTCATTAAATTCTTGCGAGACGGGTTGTTGTGGGTGTATCTTTTCCATTAGTACAAGTTTTTCTCGGCTCTCCTCGATCGTTATTGCTTTGATGTTGTTCTTTGTTATATAATTATTAACAATTTTCATAATTTCTTGAATTAAAGGCGACAGTTTCTTCTGTATCGACTGAGATCGCTTCTTAAAGTGATAATATTCGATAATCTTTGGCTTGCAGCTGATGCAAATGTCTGAAGATTCTTGATTGACCTTAAAATTTAGCGATAACTAAGTGAATCAAATTAATTTAAAAAATTTATAAAATTTTTACCTCAATTCCTAGCACAAAACTTACGACCTCAACAAATGAAATCAAGAAATCATCCTTTTCTCGTAGACTTATGTTGTAAGTGTTCGTGAATCCATTTGAACCCGACTCCCCACATACGCAACATTCGAAATGTGGCGACGTTTCACTTAATTTTCTTTTCTTTGCTTCCATTTTTCAATTCTTAAATTTTTTGTCGCACTTTGTTTACAAACACAAAGGGTTAAGGTAACGCTTATATGCTCATCTTTCCGTCCGTCTGTCTGTCCGTCTATAACTTCGAAAATTCAGCTCCTGGATCAGCTAGACACTTCTAGTTTTCGCCAGATGGTAAATCTGAGGGTCTATAAGTGCAGACACCAAGAATTTTTCGAGTCATGACCATAGGTCATCAATCAATCAATCAATTACATTCCATTTTTCTTGTTTGAAATTCAATTCTAAAATTTATCTTACAAATTATTTTCGAATAATCTTCACTTAAATTTAAAAGATTTCAAACATGTGCACATAGGGAAACGACCAACGTATTTTATATTTTTGAATGAATTCCTTCACTAACACCACTTTAACGAATTCAGCACATTCAGCTTTTTTTACAAACTAACCGCAAATTGCACCAACACAACCTCAAACAACGCCATATTCTCAAAAGAAAAATCTCTCTGATTAAGAATATATTTAAAATTAGGAGGGAAATGTCCTCGAAACAGATCAAAATCAGCGACACCTTTGAGCAGAGTACGTGTGGTGTCTGTGGATGTTGTGAAATTAATCAATATTTCACGATAAACGATAATTTTATTGAATATTCAGGAACTTTTATATCCCTGAGAGAAGTTCTCAAGGAGGCGCTCGACTTAAAAGTAAATTTTAGTGTGAAAAGTTTTTTTGAAGTGGTATTAAAATTGTTATTTCATTACAGGTGGACACAAAATCACTCGAGATATGTTTGGATTGCAAAGATAAGGTGATTAAGTTCTATCATTTTAAGCGAAAAGTTCATGATGCTCAAAAAACCAAACATTTCCGGCCCGGACGGTCGCCGCGTCAAAAAGAAAAACGTAGCAAAGTCGTTCATAGCATCGTGAAAATTGTTGAAGACTACACAGAAAAATGTTCCGTATCTACGATTAAAGTCGATGAGAACAGCCGTAAATTAATAATAGAGCCAAAGGTACATCCAGCTGCCGCTCCAACTACAACGATTACATCTCACACAAAACACGCATCAGCAACTCGCTCACTTGCGAATGAAAATGACGAGCTGCTCGATGAAATGTTCGTAGAAACTCCGACTTTCGATACCTCTGAAAATATGATGGCAGACCCGGTTAATATTAAGCAAGAAGAAGTATTTGGAGAACCCATAAACTACATTGACCCGAGCGATACAAGCAATATGCAGGATGACAATGACGACATGGGAGATGACGACAGCAACTATAACGATCCTGACTATTCTTACAATTATGGCGCTTCTACCTCCTCCCAGGCGTTTCCACCCGTATCAAAGAAACGAAAAACAGACGCTAACAAATCATCCAATGAAGGTGAGCACTCACGTTTGTCCTAATCTTTGAGCAAGTAGATGGTTGATTGAGCATAAATTAGCAAGGGTTCGTTTACATCGCAATGAGAATGTAATTGTTTCATTTTTCTGGCACATCTTTTTGTGCCAACTCCCCACATCTGACTCAATCTGCCAACTTCTCGCAGAGTAGTTTTGTTTTTCGTTTATGTATGTTTATATATTGGGGATGGTCGCGCTAGTCTTTTTCGATCAACAAATTTCTATAATCCTTTTTTGCTTTCCTTAAAAAATTATCGAACGAATCAATCTTACTCGAAATTTTCAATACTTTTCTCTTAAGCTCCACCTCCTCACCCCTCTCTGAGCAATAAGACACGCGGAAAATATCGAAATTATTCATATGAAGATCTTGAAAGAGCAAAAGAAGCAATAGCGAACGGAGAAAGCATAACAAAAACTGCAATTGCGTTCGGAATACCGTACAATACTTTATATAGCTTTAAGGGCAAAATTGCGCCAACTAGGAAACAAATGAAATTACTCAGTACCATGGGCATGCCTCCTCTGCCTATCACCCAATGGCATCAGCCAGATGCGGGTTTTTAAATTAGACAATGATGTAGAAGAAGAAGAAGAAAGTTGAGAAGGAATAATAAAAATATTTCAAACATTTTTTACTTTTGCGTATCCTATACGTAGAATCAATACTTTTTAAAATGCGGTATGTACGCGGGCATAATATAAATTCAGAGAATTTTATCGAGAGGGGTAAAACGACAAATTTAAAGAAAAACTTTACAATGAGAGCGAGATAAAAATTTAAATTATTTATAAGTATATAAGAGAGAAAAGTTTTTTCTTGTCAACCAAAAAAAATTAGTTTCCGTTCTTCTTATTTAAGATCCCTAATACAAACGGCTTCATACGAAAAAATATACGCATGGTGATGTAAGGGCGGCTTTTAATGAAGTTCTCAATGGCATGAGTACACTGCAAGCACAACGTGCCCAGAAGAACATTGGGATATCATGTAGCTAAGGCAACAAAAATGCTAGTTAAAAGCAAAAAGCCTTAAAAAAAGGCACCTCGTTAATTTGTCAATTATAAACACGAAAGAAATTTTACGCGTCCTTATCTCATAAAATCATTTCTTTCTAATTTAAAGCCCAATCTTTGCGTGTAACTAAAGCGAGAGCATATACTGAAAATGATCTTGAAGCGGCACTCGAAGACATTCGTAACGGCAAGCGTATATCTCATTCTGCTCGAGACTATAATATTCCGCGTCGAACTTTAAGGGATCGGCTCAAGAGAGAGGAGAAGAAATTAAAGGATGTGGCAGTGCATGCGGGTCTTGATCGAGCTTATATTATAGGGAGGATAAAAGAGTATAACAAAAATCTCACCTTGAACTTTGATGATAATGTCGAAGTTTCATGAAATAATATTTTAAATTCTAACAAAGTTTCAATTCAAAAATTGGAGTACAGTGACCTATGATTTAATTTTCATCGATGAAATTATCTTGTATAGGCCATCAAATTTTTATAAACAAACTTAGTTGTACTCGAATAAATTCATTCGAGCGAATTGCATTAAAAAATAATTTTATAAAGGCTGAAGAAAATTAATCATTCCGATAAAATTATTAAAGTAACTCCCGTTAATTTAAAGGACCACCGTGTTAGTAAAAGCTTTGTTTTCGTTTAAGATTGCTTTAAGGGCAAACAATTATAGCTCCGCTATATATTTTGAAAATCTACTTTGAGTTAGAGATCCAAAAAAGAATAAAAAGCCAAGCATTTCTAATTAAATATATTCATTTTAAAAAAAAGTCCATGTTCAAATATAACTTCGAACTTATAATTACTAAAAGAGCGTTTTATTCTTTTAGATAGAAAATCAAATGCATATGTTAAATCATACTTTGAACGAACTGAACCTACTAAGGATATTTGGACATGCAAATTATGCGGTAAAATAGTTAAAGGTCGTGGATCTCAAAAAAGATTTCATCTTGTTGGAAGACATAAGAAAGTTAGCAAGGCTCTGGGTCTTAGTCCTCGTAAAAGATATTATAAGTTGAAGAAATAATACTAGTAAATTCATTGAAAAAAATTCGTCTAATAAAGAGGTGCATGGTAGTTCACTGATATCGCTAACTTTTGCGATAAATTACATCTTCGAATCTCCGACAGGGAATACGTTTATGGATTCGAGAGCAACTTGAAAATGCTATTTAGGGCATTTAAGGTTATCTTTAATTGAGGTGTATTGAAAAACTCTATTTAAATTTCCCAAAATCGTCATTTATTTAAAATTTTCAATAACCTCGTTATCATCCTTTAGAAATCACGATACACAATCTCGTCAATTAAAGATAGTTGTCGATTCCCAATTGCTCCAAAAAAAGACGCCCTAAATGGATTAAAACCTATTGATATAGTTAAAAAATTTAACATTCCGGAGTTGTTCACGATAATGTCCAAAAAAGGAAGAAAAAATTGTAAATTAAGCCTAAAAGTTGCTCGTGCGATAAAACAAAAACTAAAATTATATTCATTAAGCAAATACCGAATTAAAAATCTTTAAGTTTCGAAGTCGCCTAAATACAAATTACATGGAAGAAGATCTTGAAAATGTGATAAAGTAATGTTGAAAGGTGGTATGACCATAATAATGTGTAAAAAAGAGAAAGTTGCAAGGAAATTTCAAAAACGATTCTAGTGATTAAGCTTACATAAAATGTTTAATAAACGTTTGAAATCCAAAAAAATTAATAAAATTCCAAAAATTGCTCTTTATTTTTCAAAGATTGTAACCAAAACTACACAAAGGCTGATTTAGAAAGGGCGGTTGAAATTGTCTTGCTAGCAAGAGGACGCCTGGTTGAAACTGCTCAAGCGTACAATATTCCCGTTAGTACGCTAAGCGGCCGAGTTATTAAGACTTCAAAAACAATGGGTGTTATTCCGAAAAAGAAACCAAGACTTAAAAATCGTAGCCGTATTTCCAATCGATACTCTCCGGAAGATCTTCAGAATGCTATTGATGCCGTTTTAATTAATGGATCTAAAATTGCACATGCTGCAAAAAATTTTAATATACCAAACATGACACTTTACGATACGATCAAAAGAATGAAGAAGAATTAAAATTTTTAATTTAAATTAATTTCAATTTTTATCATCCCTAAAAGATCTCTTTCTACGTACGAAGGAAAAATATTCGACTTACGATTTAGAAAATGCGATAATTGCGGTAACACATGGCGAGGCGATTCTAAATGCGGCTCGAAGATTTAACATTCCGAAGTCAACTTTGTACGATAAAATTCAAAAGTATAGACAACGTTCAAGTCTAGACAAAAAGTCTAATAAGAATTTTAAAAAATATCCATGACATGTAAACTTTTTTGATGAATTCAATAAAAACCTATTAAATTAAAAAAAAATGCTTTTAAACTTGCTTTATTTAACCACCTAAATGTCAGAAGATTAAGAATACCTTTCATATCGTGTTAACCAGAAAAATGAATGCGTGCGGTTGACAGATACAGAATCCCTTCTAAAAAGCGGCATAAAGGGAAAGTGAACTAAATTATTTTTCAATATTTTTGATCAAATGTGGTAGTAATTTAGTTTAAATATTTTTTTTAAAGCGCGTTAATTTGACTCATTTTGGATTTCTTTCACTAAAACAACAAACTTTAATCTCGCCACGTCCGTTTTCTCTCTCTAGCACTTCCGAAGAAGTCAAGAATCCGTCTTAAGAGATTTTATACAAAGGAACATTTGCAGAGTGCTATAAACGAGGTTCTGGCGGGTCACATGAAGGTTTCGGAAGCGGCCAAATATTTTGATGTGCCTCGGGAAACACTTAGAGTTAAGACCTTAAAATATCGAGCGGGAATTTCCTACCAAGATGACTTTCAATAATTTTGAGTTTGCTTAATCAACTAATAAAAGAAGTCTAGAAGTCTCGTAAAATGTCCAATTTAATTGCTCTCGACTGATATAAGATTCATCTCTCTAATTTAAATTGTTAAACTACTGTTAAACTACTCTTCCAATCAGACGCAAATATAGACAATATACCGATGGAGCTATGTACTATGCCCTGCAAGCCACAATTAATAAATCTTATAGTGCACAACGGGCAGCCATCACTTTTAAAGCTCTCTTAAAACCAATCTCAAAAAGTTAGAACTGAAAATAGTAACTCACTCAACTCGCAAAGCTTAATTTTAATAAAACTTTCATAAACTTATACTTTATGGAATTGTTCAAAATAATTTTGAGAGCAAAATAATAAATTAGATATAATTTTCTTCAAGGATTGGTTCGAGGTCTTTGGAGTTATACACGTGATCAACTTAAGCATGCAGTTGCTGAGGTCTTGAGCGGTAATATGACAACCTTTCAGGCATCTAAAAATTTTAAAATTCCTCATACAACGATCCGTGATAACGTTAAGAAAAATGAAGGCTCGAAGCCCATCAAGATGAAACCAAAAATCAAGAAAATCTTGAAAATCGAAAGTAAATTATACTGAAAAGTATCACAAAATCGAAATTATTTTAAAATTTTTTCAAGTTGCGCCACCTCGCAAGAAAACCCAACATGCGTACTCGAGTGAAGATCTCAAAACTGCAATAAAGAAAGTCATTAAGGGTGATTTGACCACAAAACAAGCAGCAGATAGATTTAAGATTCCACACACGACTGTTCGAGATAATGTTAAGAAAATTCTCGAGGCCGAAGATCCCTACGAAAGAGATCATAATTTTTAATTTTTAGTAACAAATGCTTTTAACATTCCGTGTGCGAGTATTTTTAAAGCGGTTCGAAGACGAATTGAAACGTTAGAATCTTCGAGTAAACAATTTGTAAATCCCCAGAAATTTCTATTCTGAAAATGTAAAATAATAGAAATCAATAAAAATTATTTAACGCTAATTTAACTTTTAAAATTTCAACGGTCTCTTATTTTCTTTTTAACGTTAGAAAAATCCCTGCGTGGGACATGACCAAATGTTACCGTTAAAGTTCAAAAAATCCTCATACAAATAAAATTTAAATCTCGGCTTCAACGTATTTTCAATAGACAATTGTATACAAAAAGTATACTTTTATTTAAATTTACGGCTTCAACGTCCCACGCAGGGAAAAATCAAGTCCGCTCATCCGTAGATATACTGTTGAAAATCTTGAAAAGCAGTGAATGGATTAATTGACGTTACAATAAAGTAGACCGAGGCAAAGATTAAATATAATATACCGAGCACTACACTCCATCGGCACTTAATGTTTAAACGGCAACAAATGGCTCAAGCTGCTGCAAATAATTATTCATAAAAACATTTTTGAGAGAGTTTATGCTATTTTCAGAATAAATTAATTTTGGAGGTTTAAATCAAGTTCCTTTTGCTCTTCTATTTTAAGACGTTCCATCAATTTCACCCTCGAAACGCTCTAAATGTTTTGCCCCACAAGATCTCACTCGCGCTGTAAGCATGGTAATTGATGGAGGCTCCACAATTAATGCGGCATCGAAACAGTTTAAAATTCCCATATCAGTAGTCAGTCAGGGTGTTAAGAACGCGTTAGAAAAGAGACACTCGAAAGTGAATGAATTGTTTAATATACAAACACAATTTACGAAATAAAAAAACAGAATTTGTAAACTAAAAAAAACTATTATATCCTTCAACAGGTTTCGGTGACCTCAATCCTTACAATATTATTAACGAAATTGAAGGAAAGTATGACGAATACCTTAAAATCGATATTGGAACGTTTTACTGCCTTATTTGTAAGGACAACAGGCGATATGAAGGGTCGATTACTCAGGCAAAGGAACATTTAAAAATTAAGCATACACAGATTGCGGATCAGTTACAAAGTGAGGCTAACAAAAAGACAAAAGAACTTTTCAACTTTGACAAATCCACGAGATCTTTTGTGTGTTCTTTTTGTAATAATTCGTTCAAAGGTTCATTATTTAATGCAAAAGATCATGTGGCTTCAAGGCATAAGGATATTGCTTTTAAATTGGGATTTTTAGAGGAACAAAAATCGCGAAAGCAACTCAAGCACAAAAATTTTAGGAGATCTCGTTAATTATGATTTAAATCAATTCGTTATTTCAAAACCTCGCAAATTCATCAACGCCCCGAATCTGAAAACCAGAAGTTTGTATCAATCAATAAATGAAAAAAAAATTAATTTTGCAAAAAAACAGAACATTAATATACAATGATGGAAAACAATTCTAAGTGCGAAGTCTTTAGAGAAAGACAAAAGCAAAGAAAGTCAAACAAAAAATCTCGAACATTTTCAAAAATTTAAAATTATTATAAACTTTTCACTTAAGGACAAAATTAAAATTAAAAATATCCAATATTTTTATTTATTTTTTTTAAAGATTTTTCGCTTCTTCTTTATTCGAAAGGACTTAAAAGTGAAAGGACTTATACGAAAGGCAAACTTGAGAATGCGATTAGGGATGTGATTGAAAAAAATTTGACCATTACTGCAGTATCAAAAAAATATAATATTCCAAGAACAACTGTCAGTCGAAATGTCCATCGTGTAATGAAAGAAAGAAAATCTAAATAAAATATTTTTTGTGTAAAATTTTGATTAAAATTAGATTTTGTGAAATTCTTTGCTAAAAGAAATTGTCTTTAAATTCTTTAGGATCAGTTTCGTTCGGGATACGACAAGAAACAAGAGGTGCGTGGTCAGGGGGCATAAAGAAAGTTTTGCAGAAGCAAAGAGATACCAAAGAAGAAGAACCGGCTTTTAAAATTGAATTCGATAGGACCAATGATATTCTCGGATGGGAAGATGTTCCAGGACCTTTGTGGAGGCAAAATTTCGAATATAATGAGGAAACAAAAATTACGCGTTGTAAAATTTGTGGAGTAACAACTCGCGGAATGTATTTCTCAAACATGAAGGTTCACCTTAATGCTAAACACACTGACATTGCTTTATCCATGAACGCATCAATTAAGAAATATGTCGAAGATCTGTAAAATTATCAATGCTTAAAAACATAAAAATAAATGAGTTTCAAGTAAAATCTTTAACTTTTTTTATTTACAATTTAGGAAAGGCAACTTTTACATGTAAAGTGCAGCGCTAGAAGATTTTAAAAATTAAGGTTGTATTGGTAAAAGTTGCATTAGTGTTGAATGAGTCTGCACTCGGCAAAAACCAAATTTATTTACATTTTTCTCACAAATAATTTTTTTGTTATTTTATTTCTGAGTTGCAACTCTTTGAAACCGAATTCGAACTGATCCAAATTCGAAAGAAAATATTTAAAAATGGATAAGTTGCCTTTCAAAATTTAGAAAGAGCTTTTTTACTAAAAGCACATTTAAGCATTAAAAAATTACGACATGAACTTTTTGCTTTTTTCAGAAACGTAAACTTTTTAAAGTTCAATAAATTTTTCTTTATTCTTCAGACGGAAATACTTCGGCTACTCCTTACCGCCTTGCCACACTACCGGTAAAAGCTCAAGATATTAAAAACATTTATGATAAAAAAGCATCGAAATTTTCACTAGACAAAGGAACTACAATGCGTCGGTTATTCTTTGAAAAATTCAGAATCAGAATTGTTATCACAAAATCTTATTTGGGAAAGAGCAAAGTTAATATAAGATTCAGATGCGATAGCTGCAAGCAAACATATTTTCTTGATGGAAGACGATTAGATTTAGATTTGGAAATTAATACAGTTTTTTTGGTGCACTCAGATAAAAATAAGTTTTGCAACTGCAATGCCAAGAGAATTGACTCCAATATGAATAACTGAACGTACAAATTTAAATGCAATTATAAATTTTTAAAAATGTTTTAATAAAAATGAACTTTAAAATAAATGTCATAAGTATCACGAACTTTTAAATTCGTTTATTTAACCTTTTCAAAAGCTGTTGAACTTCTCATTATTTTCTTTTTTTCCTTCAGACGGAAATACTTCGGCTACTCCTTATCGCCTTGCTACATTACCGGTTAAAGCTCAACAAATCAAGAAATTTTACGATAAAAATACATCTAAATTTTCTGAGCAGAAAGTCACTGCAGTGCGTCGTTTGTTCTATGAAAAATTCCAAATCAGAATTGTTATAACAAAATCTTATTTGGGAAAAAGCAAAGTAAATATCCGAGTTAGATGCGATAGCTGCAAGCAGACATATTTTCTTGATGGAAGACGATTAGATTTAGATTTGGAAATTGATACGGTTTTTGTGGTTAATTCCGATAAGAAAAAGTTTTGTACTTGCGACTCCAGGAAATGTGATCCGGAATTAGATGATCTTAGGAAATAATAATATAAAATGTTTTAAAATAAAATAAATAATTTTTTAAAGATAATATTAAAAAGTAGACTCACAATTTTTTTTCCTTTTTCAATTCAGTTTATCCATATCAATTGGGAACGTTACCTATTGACACCAGCATCATTCATAAAGTTTATAGCTTTAAAGATAAGAAATATTTTGGAAAGTATGGCAGTGTCTTTCAAGATCTTCTGTTTTATAGATTCGAAATAAAACCTAATCTCATTAACTCGTATGCAGGAAAACATAAGACTGCAATTCACATGCGATGCGGACATTGTAAGCAACAGTACAAACTTATGGCTCGAACGTTAGAGCTTTGCAATGAATTTGGAATGGAATACTCTCTAGTGTCCAATCATTCAAACTTTTGTCATTGTGGCATTTAAAGAATTAATGTTAAAAATATAATAAAGTACCTAAAGCTTTTTGAAAAATATGAAAGTCAACTCAAAAAAATTATTTTTCTTCTAATTCAATTCAGCATATCCACATCAATTGGGAACTTTAACCATCAACACCAGCATCATTCATATACTTTACAGCTTTAAAGATAAGAAATATTTTGGAAAGTAATGCGGTTTCTGTCAAGATATCCTGTTTTATAAAACCTAACCTCGTTTACTCGTATGCAGGAAAACATAAGACTACAATTCACATGTGATGCGGACATTGTAATCAAATGTACAAACTTATGGCTCGAACGCGTGAGCTCTCAAATGAATTCGGAATGGAATACGTTCTAATGTCAAATAATTCAAATTTTAGTCCATGTTATATGTAAAAACATTAATAAATTTCCATGCACCTAAAATTGCAAAATACTTAGATTAAAAATGTTTCAAAACCCACTCGTGGGTGTTGCCGTGTAACCCACTTGTAACCCAACATATCAGATCAGTATTTGATAATCAAGTGCATAAAAAAATCAGTTTAAGTCAATCCGCACATTTTGGTTAATCCAAACAGTTATAGCTTTAAAAATAAGTTTAGCTGAAGTTTTGAAAATTTTACTTTACGACTTATATTTGACTCTAGGCTTTAAGAACCTAAGTACCTCGGACCCATTCCATACTACTCGCAATCAAAAGACAAGTTCAACAAGATACATGAATAATTAGAATAAAATGGACTTTATGGCTGTCCGTGGCACGACCTATGGTCATGACTCCAAAAATTCCTAAAATGTTCCAATGTAGACCCTAAGAGCTACCATCTGGAGAAAAGAAGAAGTCTAAAGGTATCTCAGGAGCTGAGATCTCGATGAAACAGACGGACGGAAAGATGAGTATATACTACAACTTTGTTCGAAATGGAACAATCATGCAACAAAAAATGGGAAGAAAATTTATGCTTTAAATACTTTTTTATAGAGTTGGCAGGTAACGCGGCTACCTACAAACAACAAAAAAAAAATTTTTTAATATCATGAAATATTACAATATTACAATATAAAGAAAGCAAAATATCTTTAAAAAAGGTTATATTTAAGAAAAATTTTTTTTTCGAAAATTTCAAAAAAGTTTGATCACTTTAATCCTTACTTTTATCAATAATTTCTTTACCAATTAGCTTAGTAACTAACATATTAAAATAAGGGTTGAAAATTCTTCCTTGATATCGCCAATATACTTTTTACTATTCAGATAGCTCAAAATAAAGAGATTTTAAAATAAAAAAAATTAGGCGTTGAAATTATTTTCAATGTATTTTCCGAAGCGGGCATGTGCATTTTTTTATTTTAGTCGTTCAGCAGTTTTTGCAAAAATGCGTTCAGTTAAGCTTTGTGATTGAAGCACAGAATGTTTAAAACTATTAATCGATTTAAAAACAAATTTATTATTTGCTAGCCTTGGTGCCGCGGCATCAAAATTGCCATCCCTACTTTTTTAAAATCGTGTTTTTAATTCCTACACAGAGACTTCACAAGATACGTTCGAAGAGGAAAATTCGATGACTGAAAAAAAATCAAACAATTTTAAGAGGACATCTGTGAAAGAAAGTCTTGATTTCCGTGATGTTATTTCGGTATGTTTCAAATTGAAACTTTCAATTAGTTTTAAAAACTCCATTTATAAATGTTTAAAGGAGCTTTCAAAAGTTATTCATGATGGCAACGAGCGAATCTTGAAGAAGATCCAATCTGTTCATCGTCGCATCGATGGAGTAGAAGGGAAAGGATCATTCTTTCTACAGGATGAAATTATTTTCAAAAAAATTAAGAGTGACGAAGAGCTTATGGCATTTAATCAAAAAATGGGAGTTCCCGAGGAGAAATTAAAAATTGTAAGTTGTTGAAATTACATATGAGGATGCAAAGCAAGCTAAATAAAATTTTCGTTTTAGATTAAATACTTTCGAAAGATCCCTGATTTTACACACTCATACAAAGAATCACATGGAAAGGTAGCCATGATTATCGAAGAATTGTTTGAAAAGGAATTAATCGCCAGAATGTCATGGAGCTCAATGCCCAAGTAAGAAATTTTTAGCTGCATAATACAAATTTTTATATCAATTTCCTCATTAAGATCATCAGCAACTGTTAAAACGAAAATCCAATTGGTAAATTATCCTTGGATATTTGAAATTGCAACCAAACTCTTGGAGAAACGTGATGGCGATGACACTCTGAAAGTTGATGCTGAATCAGTGCGTCGTAGTTTCCAACATTATTTTCGTTTCCGTGCAAAGAACTACTTGAAAGAGCTTTCCCTTAAATAATGTTTTATTATCAGTTTATTGAAATTCAGTTAACTAATGAATTAAAAGAATTTATTTCTTATCAAATCATTTTATGAGATATTTTTAGGGATCCTCACGGTGAATACCGGTACGGTGATCACCGGTGATCACCGAAACTTTTCGTCACCGGTGATCACCGATTTTTTGTCCGGTGACACCGGTGACGAAATTAATATATTTTTCTATACTTTTTGAGATTTTTTAAAGCTAAAATTTTTTTAAACTACTAAATTTTAATTGAGAAATTATAGAATACATTTAAAAACTTTTTTAAACCAAAATTAAATGGCTAAGAAAATTCGTTCAAAATATGCCAACTTATAAAAAGTTTTTTCAGTCACTTAAACTTTTAGAATTTTTTAGGTAAATAATCAAAAAATTACATACTCAAAAAAACTAAAAATTTAAATGAGTGAAAAAACTTTTTAGTAAGTGCACTTAAGTGGGCATATTTTGAAAGATTTGTTCAAAAGACAACAAATTTACATGTAACTTTGATATCTTATCAAAAACAAAACTTTAAAAATCGGTAAAAATTAATGAGAAAGAAAAATCTCTACAAATAATAAGAAAAACCTAAATTTTTTAGTGTTAAACTTTATAATTCATATGGAAACCAAAAAAAAGTATCTAAAAATTGGTCCATAACAACTTCCAAAATGGCCGAAAAAGTAGTTTTTTCCTTCAGAAATGTTTGTCAAAAGTCGTCACCGGTGTACCGGTGATCACCGGTGACGGCATTTTATTCACCGGTGATCACCGAAATCGCATTCACCGGTGAATTAAGGATCCCTAGATATTTTAATAAAATTTTACAAGTGCTGCAGTATTTCATCAGAAGCTTAATTAAAATATTTATCGAAGATCACTTATGCGATAGAATTGGTCTCAAAGAAAGTGCTAATTCGAAAATGATTGCAATCCCTAATAATTTAATTAGTCTTGTAACATCGTGTGCGTTTCTAAATCTCCTGAAAGTGAAGTTTTAGAAATTGTGAAAAGAGTCTTAGCGTTCAGGCATTTTTAAATCTAGGAGGGATAAAATTAATAGATCAAATTAGAATAAAAATTGTTAAATTCGTAAATATAATTTATTTTGCAATATTGTTCAAGATAGTTTATTTTTCCATTTTCCTAATTATTCTTGATTATTTTTGATAATTATGGGCGGTATAAAATTTGAAAAAATAATAAGGAAATTTTTAATATGGAAAAAATAAATTAAAATTCATTTAACATTCATCGCGTCTTGAGAGTTTCGAACTTTACTGGCCCAAGTTATTTCTTCTTCTTCTTCAGGTATCGATGCTTGATGAGAAAGTTGTTTCGGCTGATAGAGCGGTTCTAGATTGATCTCTGAAGGTCTCCTTAAAAAATTCCACCAGTTATCATTGTTGGATGATTTAAATGAGTTTTTGAGCTTTTCAAGTTGCAATGCAACTCGTTCATTTTCTTCTTCTTCTTCACCACTTTCCCAAACATTTATTGTCTCGTCAGGTACATCGGGAATTTTTGGAGTTCTTAAGTACTCAATAATGCCAAGATTTTTAACAATTATCCACTCTTCATTTTGCATTGCATGGAATTGATAGTTTTCAAATTTAAAATCGGCAATCCAGCGATCAGATTTGAGCTTATGAAGCTCTTTAAGAAGAACATAATTTAGATTTGTGTACCGCTGTGAATGTCTAATCAATGTGTTATCCCACTCATTGACGGGCCTGTCAAAAAAGTTTTGGAAACACATGACACCATAAGCTTTAAGCATAGATAAAAATTCAATTTTAGCATCTTCCGTGACCGTGCTGATCATAATGTGGAAACTTCTTTTAGTCGTTTGACGATTGTTAAGCTCAACTGAATAAAAATATCGAATTAAGGATGAAGAAAATTCGAGCATTTCGCAGAGTCTGTCGACAAATATTTTTGCACGGTTAATTTTAAATGGAAATCCTTTAATAATTATATCACATTCCATCTGTCTCTGTAGATTTTTATTATTATTATTAAAGTTATGTTCCTCAGTTGGCTCGTTAACATCATCAACTTTCTCAATCGGCTCAATATAGTTCAAATCCTTGCGAAGGTAAATTTTCTTCGAAACTGTGTTCACTTCGCCATTTCCATACACACAAATTGCATTTGTCAATTTATATCCAATTTTCATGTAAAATTCACCACTGTCATAGGTTGATAAAAATATGTATTTAAGTTTCAAAACCTCCTCGCAATATTGTTCAGCTTTTTTAATGAAAAACGATCCAATTCCTTTCCCTCGAAATTCGTGATTTACGATCATTGACTCAATAAAGCATGCTTTTTTATCAGCAGGCACTGGCACCAGTCTCAAGTGCGCCAAAACATTTATAGGTTTGCCGGTTTCGCTGCACCTTGCTGGCACATCTGCATTTTGTCTTTCGAAAAATATGTCGTTCATAATTAAAGTTTCTTTCTTTATGTCTCGCTCTTTTTTCTTAAATGTAAGAATTAATGAAATTGGTAGGTCTTTCTTGCCAGCGCCCTTCAATATTGTAAGTCGTTCCGATCTGGATTTCGGCCAATGGCCATTAATAAGGCTAATAGTTTCGTCAAGAAGATCTTGACGTTTTTGAATTGGTACGAGTTGATAGTAAGAGTTAATTAAATCGGTTTTTTGAATTTTCTTCTTCTTAAGTTTTTGCGACGGAATACCCTAAAGAAATTTAAAATAAAGCATAAAAATATTTTAACAAATTAATTTCTTACATAATCAGTTGAATTACCGCACCAGTAGGTGAAAAAGCACATAATATTTATTTTATTTCGCTAATCGCTGTGTTCAGGAGTTATTAATTGTTGTTTCCGTTGCTTCTAATTATTTTCCTAATTATATTTGATAATTAAGATAATTATTATAATTACTGCGCGTTTGTCGCTTTTTGTCAAAAATAATTAGGAAAATTAGGTAACATTACTTACTTGTTTAGGAGAAAGAAAAGGATTTTTGAGTTAAGATAGAAAATAAAAGATTATTATGAAGATCATGATCGTTATGTGAAAATGTTAGTGACACGTGAGCGTTCGTAAAAAATTTTACACTTCATCTGATGTCGACTCCACGAGGATTTTCTTCATGTATTTCTTCTTTGTCACCGGACGAAATGGCAATGAACATGGACCGCCAAAAATTGAGACTGGCTCGCAAGGCTCATAGCAAAGCTTTTTGTAAAAATCCTCTTTGTCCGTGGTGCAAAGATAAAGTTCAGTTAGTTTGAGACTGTATCGACAGTACTCTTCGGCTTTTGACATTAAATATCGACCGATTCCTTGACCTCGAAGTTCCTTCCAAACGACAACGGACTCTATGAAACACGCAAAAGGAATTGATGGAATAGATGTTAACTTTAGATGAGCTAAAACAGTTTTTTCACACTCATTTTTGTTATCACTTATTAGCACGAGGCAAGTTGGCAGTGAATCTTTACTCGATTGAAGCTGGTGCATTCGGGCACCTATCGATTTCGGCCACTCTTCATTTATGAGCCTAATTGTCTGATTTATGAGCTCGGGATAACGATGGATTGGAACTATCGAAAATTTTGATGGATCACAGTTTATTCCCTGGATGATCAATTAAAAGAATTTAACTTTTCCAGAATTTATTAACTTTTTGTACGTCCTCACCATAGCGTTTAAAAATGCTTCCGCAACAAATGCCACAAAATAAATGAGAGGAATTATACAGGAACCATCACATAGAGAGTCGAATGAACTTGAAAATTTATTTTCTCTTATGAAAAATTTGTACGAACGAAATTTCAGCCGCGGAAATTATTTTTAGATCGATGATGACGAAAAGAGACTTTTTCATTAACATGAAAATTAGCATAAACAGAAAAACTCGTGCGGTGGTTGCCACCTGAACTGATGATGATCGTGAAAAGCGTTTCAAGCTTTCTCACCGAATTAAGGTCAAACTTTTGATTTTAAATAAATATAATAGTTTCGAAACAATTATTTGAGATTAATGGAATGTTAAAAATTTCTAAATATCACGATTTATAAAATTATAGAATTTTTTTAATTTTAATTTTTTGCTTTGAAGTTTGTAAACAAAAAGTAAGTAATTATTAGATTTCGTAAAATCAGTAAATTTATTTTTTTTTTGGAAAATTGATCTTTACAAACAAACAAATTCGCCTTGAATCGTCAACAATTTTAAAAATAAGATTTTCATTGAGTTTCCGTGTGCTAAAAATAACTCAATTAAATAAGTGAAAGTTACTAAGTAAAAATGGCACGATTGGCAGATGGATCCAATCCGCTACATCTCTCTTGGCACGATAGCACATGGCTTCCATTTCTAAATCCCACGAATGTACTGGATTATTTTTCAGAAAAATCAAATTCATTTTATGATCGCTCGTGCAACAATGAAATCATCAAAATGCAACGTCAGTCTATGGACCATTTAAAAAATATGATCGGTACTGAGTACATCTTGCTGCACGTAAAAGAACCAATTCTTTATGTTGTACGTAAACAGCATAGACACTCTCCAGAAGAAACTACACCATTAGCAGATTATTATATTATTGCTGGTCGTGTCTATCAAGCACCCGATCTTGCTAGCGTTTTTAACTCGAGAATTCTCAACACCGTTCATCATCTCCAGCAAGGTATAAAATTTTTTTTTCCCAATTACTCAATCGTAGTAATCATTTGTTTTTTATCGTCAACAACTATGTATATTGAAGCGTTTGATGATGCTAATTCTTTTGCGAGATATCATCCCGGCAAGGGGTATTTCTTTGATTTTTCAGCGAGCAAATTGGGTAAGTGAAGTCAAGTGATTTTCGTTAGTCATTTAAAAAAACTATTATATTTTTTATTTATAAGGTATTACTGAAGAGAAGAAAGAAGTAAAAAAAGAGAAGCCCAAAGAGGAGCCAAGTTCGTTATTTCAGCGGCAACGTGTCGATATCTTACTCAGCGAGCTTCTTCGCAAGTTCCCAATTCCACAACTCGCACAAACTGATTCAAAGGCTGACGACGAAAAAACAGCAAGCGCAAGTAAGGATGGACAAAATTCTAATCCAGAGTCATCGATCGATGGAACAGAGAATGTTAATTCACAACTTCCGAAAATTAAACAAGAACCGCCCGAAAAACGTATAAAGATGTGAACAAACTCACGTGATTTATAATTTAAACGAATATTTTAATTCTTTTTTCCCGATCATTTGACTTTCACTTGTCGAATAAAACTGGCAATTGATTGCGATTAATTAAAATCAATAATTCTAGCTTTTTAAAGTAATTTTCAAACGTATTTTAGAAATTTGAATCACACGTAGTTTCTCAAAAATTGCAATAAAATTTCTGAAAAAAAAATTAAATTAAATTGAGCATTAACTAATAAGGATCAAACAAGTTAAAAGATGGCTGTCGGCGTGTTTCCAGCTGCCAAATTGGGAGGTGAATAAAGAGTTGCTCGTAATTTCGTAAATTTTACTATTTTTTCTACTTTTTTTAGTTTTGGCACTTAAACAAATTGCAAAACCAATAGCGAACATTATCAAAACTCGAGCAAAAAGCTCTCCAGTCTTTAGGAAGTACATCTGCATGCCGCCCGCGCAAATTTACAATTGGATGGAAGTGAAAACAAAAATGTGGGCTCTGAACTTGGGACCAAGAGCAGTCCCAAAACTGTCGGAAGCGATGGCAATTGAACTAGGAGCAAATCTACTAGGAGAAGTTGTGATTTTTGTTGTTGGCGCTGGCGTACTCATTTTTGAATATCATAGACAGAGTAACAAAGAACATCTAAAAGAACAAATGATAATGCAGGAAAAAGCGGAACTTCAGGCGATGCTTAATGAACTCGCTTTTCAGGCTGAACGACAAGACACACAAATAAGAGAAATGTCAAGAATTATTGCCGATTTAGGTAATTATTTGCAACCTAAATTATTAAACTTAAATCTTATTGATCTCTCGTAGATTCCAAATCATGGGTCAATCCCACGAAAATCGTAGATATGGTAACGGGCAAAAAGAAGCCTCAATATAGAAGAGATGATGAGGAGGACAATCCTTTGGAATTTTTGCCAGAAAAGCGAACAAAATCAACTCGAAAAGTTACCAAGGAAGTGTCAAATCTAACGAGCAACTCTAAAACGCCCTGTGATCCTGGTAGCCTTTTCCGATCATTGTCCTTCCTTTTTGATGACTTAAAACTTTTAAATTATAGCGTCAACGCCATCGAGCAAGTAAATAGTTTGTCAGAAAATTCATTAGAGAGAGCAGTAAATGACTTATTTACTGATGCAGATGAGATTAACGGAGACTTTATTGGTGATAGACATTGATATATAGTCCATATCTTTTTTGTTCGTTGTAAATACCCCAAAATTATTATCTAATTATCTATGATTATCAAATAATTAGAAATATTTAGGAAAAGTCAAAATGAAATATTTGAACATCTCATTGCTTTAAATAAAAATAACAGAAATTGAGTATTTGAGTTTTTTCACTTTTACCTACCCTTCGAAATTTACCCGCCTTTTTATTTTTCATAGGAATTCAGTTTTTTTTTGACATTTCGATCGTAATATTAATTAAAATGAATATTGAAACTTTGCGAGAGCAGTTTGATGAATTGGGCGTGAATGCATCGGAGGATGTCCTCGTAAAATGTAAGAAGAACCGTATGATCTAAGTAAGCATAAGAATTAAATTAAATATAAATTTCAGGCTTAGAAATTTGTTTCTCTCATGATCTCGATGATGCGGAAGAATTTGTTGAGAAATGGATGGCGTACAGCATTTCCAACCTCGGTGGTGCTGATCCATCCATTGAATTTCTTATTCAAATGGAAAATCGTGAACTCAGCAATGTTAAGGGAAAGCAAACTAAAAATTTGAAAAGATCTAGTGAAAAGCCAACAAAATTAAAAGTATATAAGCAAGGAAACGAACTCTACGATGAAGTCGATGAGGAAGAAAGTGCACTATTAGGATCGTATGTGTGTCTTACGCCAAAGGTGAGTCAAATAATTTTTTATATTACTTAAGTTGTCAGGATTGAGCAGTTAAACTTTTCATAGAATTAAATATCGATGATATTCATTAATCTGATATCGAATTTCCATTTAAATTAATAGGTTCAACT
The DNA here is from genome assembly GCA_038502055.1 of Tanytarsus gracilentus. Taxonomy (NCBI): domain Eukaryota; kingdom Metazoa; phylum Arthropoda; class Insecta; order Diptera; family Chironomidae; genus Tanytarsus; species Tanytarsus gracilentus. Next base: position 189,046 of record JAXRKN010000045.1, on the reverse strand, counting down.
GCTAATCCTCTATAACATCTTAGGAAGTTTATCATCTCTGTTTTTCCTATTTACTTCGCATATTTTTTAATGACTTCATTCCGTGCGATCTCACGTTGCTTTAAAATTATTTATCACTTTTCCGCGCGACACATCACAGCAGCATTTGATCTTCTCGAAACTATAAATTAAATCTCAATCATTATATATCTCTACAATTTCATAATTTTTCCATTTGTAAGTCAATCAGATTTTTAAGCTTTTATACCATATTACTCCTATAATATACACGACAAAAATGTATAAGAGAGTAAGTGCTAGTTTAAAAGCGGGAGTAAAAGAGAGCGGGTGAGAGAGTTCCAACATGAGTCTTTGAGGTTTAACAATGTTTAGTGAGGAAAAAAGTTTCACGTTAGTTTGAGTGCGATCATGTCAGTGACTGGTTGTGTGTTGTTAAGTGCTCTGTGTATTATTAAGGCAAAAATTCTATTTAACTGTGCTCTTGTCTCCGAGTCAATCTTCTTTCAAAAATAATTTAATCACACACATATATGTGAGATGCTGAGTTGAATAAAAAAATAATATTAAATTGATTCGAGGAAAATGAGATGAAAAAAACGTGACGTTTGCCAATATGAGATCTTCTTTTTCTGCGGGAGGACTTTACACGCGATCATTTGTCATCAACAAGTGGTTTAAATGTACGTTAATTATGTCTCCATTTACTGTTTCCATTTCGCGCCAAATCGTTAGTTGTAAGAAGAGCGTTTGTTGCGGAAGAGTTCCTATATGCTAAAATACGAATGTTCTTCTTATATGCCATTGTCTCGCGACGATGATGATGATGGTGGAAATAAAAGGCAAGAAAGAAGTGAAGCCAAGCCAAATGGGGAAAAAGGAGAGGAGAGAAAAAGCAAGAAAAAATATTCAGGTTTCTTTAACACATTCTTCTTTTTTCTCGATTACCTTTCCGTCCCAGTTCGTACGTGAACCATCATTAAATCATCATTTTCTTGGAGAAACAATTTGTTTTAACATTATGGAGGGGATGAAATTTTTCTCAGCTATAAAAAACCCAATTAGTTTCGAGTTAGAATATAAGCAAAAATTTTACGAATAATCTTAACGCGATGTTTGTTGGGGTGCAAGACAATTTCCAAGGTCAGAGAAAATAAATGATGATAAACTTAATGATAGGGCGGCCAGAGGTTTTTGAAAAAATTCCAGGACGTTGAAATTTAATTCAAGGACAGATTTATTTTCATATCATCTTCGAAAAATTTTCTTCAGTTACCTTAACTACATAATCCAATATTCACGACCTTTTTGCAATCCCGTTATCACATTAAAGGACAGTTTTCCAAATAAAAGACACAGGACATTTTCTAGAATTAAAGGACTGTCTTGTAAAATGCCTAGCAGATGATCGCCCATCTTAATGATCTTCTTGCCGTCAAGAAAAATTTTTCTTACAACAATTCTCGTTCGACGACTACATTGAAAGAAAATTTTCTGCTCTTGTGAGTCGAGACCCTTTTTTAATGACATAGTAGTCGAAGAGGAACAATGAATTCTTTAGAAATCATCACAGCTACATACACATGCAAGGCATATGACTGAGTGTGTGGAACAGAATTCCTTCGGAGAGCAAGAGCTAAAACTCTACAAGCACAAAAGAGCGTTCGAATTTCAGTTTCTTATGTGTTTCACTCACACAACTCGATGTCGTGAGAAGAAATATAAAGCTATTGAGTGCGGAGTAAATAAGAAAATTGCTCTGGAACCGATTTTCAGTTAGTTTCGTGCGCTCGCCTGATCGAGAGACGCCTGAAAAAAATTATTTCTGAAAAAAGTTTAATTTTTTCCTCTCTTATATTCCTTTTCACTTTTTATTTTTCATCATCAATTTTTTCTTTCCTCTCGGATACACAAAAGGTTCAGGCAAGAAAAAAAAAATAATGCTGTAGATTCATTATTATTGTGCCTCTCTTGATCGCTTTTTCTTGTGTGTTGAAAAAAAAGGAATTTTTTTCGAAGTCGAACCACCACACGAAAGAAAAAAATTCATTTTTTACTTTTATTTGATCGATTGGGCAAACATGTAAGAATGAGTATAAAATACCGGCAGTAAATCAACATGTTTTAGAGTGTGTGAAAAAATAAATAAAATAAGTGTAATATAAATTCTCCTCCCCTGCTCCCCCCCCCCCCCTACCACACCATCACCATCATCGGCGTCGACGTCGCAGAGCATAAAAAAAATCACATACTATCATTATATCGAGTAAGTGCAATCAGGAGAGAGTGAAAGAGGGTGAAGAAATCATGGAACCATGATAATAATTATAAAAACAACAAAAATTGCTTCAATCCGGTTGCGGGAACTTAATTTTACATTTCATTTTTCGCCACTTCCATTGAATTGACACAATGGGAATATTTCAAATATACATGAGTGTGGATTTTTATTTCTCAAGTACGAGATTGGCGATAATAAATTCCGGAGTTATAATTTTTCTGAGCACAGAAACATGCGGGTTTACTGGTTCACTCACCCTAAAATAGTAAAATGCCATGAATCGTATAGTCATCTTGAGTTACTCAACAGTCGAAAAAAAATTTCTTCTGTTATTAAATGAATATTAGCAATGACGATTATTATTAATTTTTTTTGAGATAGGGTTGAGCTAATGTACCATGAATTTTCATAATGTGTTGAATAATGTCCTAAAGAAAAAAAATGTAAAATTTTAATTGAAAAGCACTCAGAAAAAATTGCATAACCTAAAAAGGTTGAAATTGAAAAATCGTCTCATTTTAATGGCGTCACGGTAAGAAGGCAATTTTGATTTAATTCCTAAGAAAGTGGTTATCTCCTATTGGGCTTACACGCTCATAATACAGATAGATGAATATAATAGAAGCAAAATCCCATGAAATGCGAAATGAATTTTAATTACGCGTCTTTCATTAAGTTTTTACTTTTTACACAAAAAAACGAACAAGAAGGCAAAAGAAGAATTGAATGAAAGAAAAGAAAAGAGCGATCATGGAGGAATGTAAATTTTCTGCCGAGCTGTTATTTCTTTATTTTCTACATTACAACCACAGCTGAAGAAAAATAAATCAAACTTCTCCCGCATAATGTCGATTTATTGTACGACAAAAAGTCAAAGATAAGTAATTATTAAAGAAATTTTTGTTTTTTTTTATTAAATCAAACGTTCACTTATAAGTTATGTTTCCACGTACATAGTCATTGTTGTTGATTCCAATCGAGTCTGTACTTAATTTTCCGACTGATCCGAGGCCAAAGGTTAAAATTATTTAATTCGTGCAGTAAATACACACACACTCTGACTTTTATATTCTCATTTTTAATATTTCACAAATGAAATTTAAATTTCTGATAATGAAAAGACAAATTCAAGTAAATATACAATGTCGAATAAAACTTATGGGAGTTATTTTTTGAGTGATACTCATGCTCAAGGTTCATAAAGAAATGATTTTCTAGATTTTATTCTCATGGAAAATTTTTTCTGATGACCCGTTAATTAATTTCAATTATTCAATGAAGAATTCTGCAGTAATTTTTTTCTCTCAATTCACATGTTCGTGCGTATAAAAAAGTCACAAAGCTTTATATTGTCTTTTGTGTCTTGTGAGCGAAAAATCTAAAAAGTTTCTTTTTTGATGAAACTGATGCATTCACATGATACAGTTGCAGAACTTAAAACCTTTTACCTAGAAAAAAGGTTCAAATATTTAATAACAATCAAGAATAGCCTGATCGTATATTTATCTACCTGCCGTTTACATCTAAAAAAGATCATTTTTTAACTTCATGAACTTGCCATCAAGTATAAGGCAAAAAAGAAGAATATTCTTTCTGGTTCTTCTATTTCTCCCTCATTCTTTGTGTGTCTTTTTTAACAACGTCAGCCTATACAATTTATACAGATGACTCGATGTCCGAATGAGTTTGGGAAAAAGAAGTAACAAAAAGTCGTTATTTTAGAGCCTATTTTTTAAGTGATTGGCTCTAAGAAAGATCAAATAATAAAGTGTGTGTATAACAATTTTCGAGGAATTTATGCCGTGCGTCAGTGTTTGTGGGCAATGAGGTATGAGAATTCCTCAAACCTGCGTCTGAGATTGATCGACAAAAAAATATTACTAAAATAGATCTTTCTAATTTTCAAAAAAAAACATTTGAGTCAGAAGCACAGGGATAAAACTTTAAAAGTTTATCGCGTAAATTTAATTATTAATTCAAAAAGTTTATTATTCCTCCGAAAAATCTTCCCCTCTGCTCAGATTCATCCGGCGTCTACCTTACAAAATTACCGCTTCTGGCGTCACATTAAAAAATAAGCAGCACTGACGCTCAAAACTTTTTCAGTTACAAACAAAAAATAACTTCAATATTAATTAACCACTCTCTGTGCCAGGCGGGCGTCAATCTCACATGTATATAACAATTTATTTCGCATTGCGTTTACGATTGTATTTGTTTGTTGAAACACCAAAAAAGCTTTTTTCTTCTTCAGCTATTCGATTTTCATCGAGCTTAGCCGTGAAATAAAGTTGAAGGTCATGGTAAAAAAAATATTAATGATCTCGGGCTAAAGCTACCCGCCAGGTTATGATTGTATGTACGAGTAGAATGGTAACAGAAATTAGATTTGGCCAGTTTTTAGTTCTCTGCGGTTAAAAAATAATTTTATGAAATACGAATAAAGTTTTTTTTACATTCGATCTTCCTTTCATGTGTTAATGATTTATTGTGAAGCACTTCACTACCACCTCGTCATCCATGGACCATAATTTTCAATTGAAATATGAACACACACTCTCTTTCTATACAACCTTACATTGTTCCTCGATCCGGTGTAATTACCAATTCTTTATTTCACGCTTATGGAATACGCAAATCAGCTATATAGAGAGTAAAAAACATCAACAAACCGTAAATTGATGACAAGAAGAAGAAAAGTTATTTAAATTTTTTTTGCAATTCTATAAAAAGACTACATTAAAAAATTGATATCGGATTAATCTTTTAGAGCACAGTTCCGAAATAATAAAAATTCTGGTTTTTGGCGAAGTTTCTTGAACTTTAAAACTACTTGGTTCGTCCAGTAAAGTCAATTAAAAAACTGTTGCTAAAAATCAATTTGAATGATTCAAAATTTCCCATGAATATTCTCTCAAAGTGTCAATGGCATGCCACGAAAAAAAAAGATATGATAATATTTAGTAACGTACTCAGAATATTAAGTGGTATTTACTTAGACATTCAGTTAGTGAAAGGCCTAGACATTCAGTAAAATTCACAAACAGAGTAATGAGTCAGTTTTATTGATTTAAATATTTTTCATTTTTTTTCTTCGAAAATTCAAAGAGTACGGAATAAAAAGAGGAAGAAAAAATTTGAATGAAAAATCTTTTTTTCACTCGCATACATATGTCAACTAGCATTTCTTATTTTCGCATATTATTTTCTCTCGTTTTCGTTATCGTATAACTAACCGGATATGAGTGAGTAAAGGAAAAAACTGAGTTAAATAAACTCACACATGCTGATGACTGATGGATCAACTAAAACTTCGAATTTGATTTCCATCGAGAAACTACCGCTACTTTCATTTTCAATGAGTTTGTGTCTAGTGTCGCATTGAAATTTTTCATTTTTCCATTGGAAATTGTGACTAGATCCACACTCATTAAAAATGGCAGTCCATAATTGGCAATAACAACAAACAGCGGCGGACGTGCATGTAAAGCCAAATTATCATCAACCAACTACTTTTTTTGCGCGGTTTTTCTCTCCATCGCATCCTCAACGCCGAAACTCCAATCATTGTTTACACACAATCCGTTGTTTATGTTCCTCTTCTTCATGCACAGTGCAACACCATTGAAATTGCGCAGTTATAAAGCTTGTGCATAAAATGTGCATTGTATTATTTTTTTCGGGGGGAGAGGAGCATAAGAGCGAAACGAGTTGTACATATTTAAACAGGAAAAAACAAGCAAGCAAAAAAAATTCTCTTCATTTTAATGAATCGAGTTCGAAAAAATATTGACTTGTGGACTTGGCCAAGGATATGCTTTACTTTATAACCACATACATAAGTTCATGTCATTCACATCACAACAAATTTTCCGAAAATGTTGAATTTAAATCGTGATGAAACAAAGAAAAGTTCACGCGGGGTCAATTGAGATTAATGCAATTTCCTTTTGTTCCAAACATGCTATTTCCATTTCTTTCTTGTTCTGTTAGACTTTCTAAGACATGTTTCAATTCAATTTCCACAACTAACTGACAAAAAAGCGTTTAAGTTAGACTAATTGACGGCTTAGCGATTTTCTCATCTTATTTTGTGTCGTCGTGAGAACTTTCATGACTCATAAAAGGCAAAAGAGTGCATACAAAAAAGAAATATAGAGAGAGAGAGAGAGAGAGAGAGAGAGAGAGAGAGAGAATATTTCAAGGCACGTCATCGAGTGCATAATTGTCTTCAATAGAAGTACAAGAGAAAGAGCAAAAATAATTGTTTCTGCTTTTTCAAAATGTTAAAAAAATATAGACCAACTCACGGGGCGAGTATGAATCTAGTGCACGGTTCATGACATTCTAAATTCTTCTCACGGATGATACCACAAATGGAAAGAAGAAAAATTGAAAACGTTTTTTTTAACTTTTCGGGAAAGGCATCGAGAGATGTGAGCAAGAGCGTTGAATGAATTTTGTTAATATTCGTGACTAGATTACATGCTCGTCTATTAAGTTGGATATACGCTTGCTTTACGAAGGAGAGGAGAAGATGCTGCTGATGTTGTCAGAGTATATAGGATGTGACAGAGTAATGTTAATGTTTTCCCACCATAAAATGCCTTTCTTTTCATTCCATAAAATGCCTTTCTTTTCATTCCATAAAATGTGTCGATCTTTATGTTGTGATTCGAATTAACAAAATTGTTAGCTAACAATGTGAATAATTTTTATGAGGACGAAGTGTACTCCTTTGGCGGGAAAATAAATTTAAAAAAGTTAACATTGTACGTAAAAATATTAGTGTTGACAGGTGCGGCACCAAAACAAATAATTTTTTTAATCTCTTTAAATATTACTATATTTCAACTTATTATATGTTAAAATATGGATATGCAACAAGTTAGTTAAAGAAAGCAAAATATCTTTAAAAAAGGTTATATTTAAGAAATTTTTTTTTTCAAAATTTTACTAACCTTTAGGAACATTAGGAGTAAAATATTTGAAATCGACGCAAATAAGATGTGAGTGAGTGAGAGAAAGAAAAATCACGAAACGAAAGATGATGATCACTTTTTTCTTATGAGAAGTACATAAGAAACAATTTAGTTGTTTCCATGATAGGCATTTCTTTGAGAGCAATTTTCTTAATCATACATCTCCTCGTTTTACGTTTCTCAAAAGACTTTTATCCTCTCCCTTTTGCGCCTCGTTCGATATTTAAGAAATGTTTGTTGGATGTTGGTCTCTTATATATTTTTTGCTCTCAGGGCTGCTTCGGCATAGAGTGAGATTTATGCTGATTTTTTTTCCAGCAAAGTTTAATCAATTAGTGAACTTTTCAATTCTCACCATTCTGTTTAAACACATGATATATAAATTTACACAAAGAACATATATGTGGATACACAATAGGCATCTCTTTTACGATGAAACCGGTCAGCAGCCTCTCTATAACAGCAGCCGCAACAGCTTGAGAATGAAACAAAGAAAAATGAAATTTAAGGTTCCATGACGCGCGAGATGTGATGAAAGTTGAGAGAGAGAGAGAAAAAAAATCTTGATCCTTAGAAGATTTAAATTTCTCGAAGGCAAAGCATGATCATTGAATTATAAGTGTACAACCGCCACCTTTTAAGAAGAAAAATCCCAAAAAGGATTAGTATGTATTAAGAAAAAGGTCAAGAGATAAGAGAACTAAATTTATATGCTCAGAGCACACTGCAGTACCGCGATGTAATTTTTCGCAATTTTTTTCGGCAATACTGCCCATGTAACAATTGAATTTTGAGTTTATAAAAAAACAATGAGAGAATAAATTTGATAAACAAGAAACAACGTTGTAGATATGTGTACACGAGAGTAAAAAAGCGAAGAAGGAAAGATGGAGCAAATTTCCAAGAAATTTATATTTTAATGCTTCATGACTTCTTTTTCGTTGAGAAAATAATTTTTTTAATTTTTTGTAGAATGACCGTAAAGCTGTGTCGAGGATTCAGAAGAACACGCCCGATATTACAAAGAAGGCAACTTTTAGTCCTGTCAGCTATTCGCCGTTGTAAGTATTTCTTGTTCAAGAAAATCATTTTCAAGGACCGAGAAATTTTTAATGGCAGAAATTATGACGAAACACAAAATTTTACGAAGGAGAGAGAAATCAAATAAGGGAGAATGAAATTAAATTTGTAGCAATGATGAAGGAGAAATACTTAAATAGCAATCTCTCGATCAAATAATTTTCGATGAAACTTCTTTTGATTTCGTAACGAAATTTTTGTTTCAACTCGAAATCAAATTAGATTTTTTATAAATTTTTAAATTAGAAAATGCTAAAATGCTAAAATTGAATTTTGATGATAGTAATTTTTGAGGGCTCGCCATTTTTTATGCTTAAATTATTTTTTAATTACAGAGCAACCAAAAAATCTCGCATTGAGTCGGTTAAAGCTGGAAATGTCGTCGTTTCATTTGGAAATTATGCGGCAGCTTCAGCTGCAATCACTCAAAGTCGTAAGCCAACCGTATCAATTTGTATCGACGCATCTAAATGGATTGACGAGAAAGCTAAATACATGACAACATCAATGGTTGACGACGGTCAATTCGTGACTGAGAGAATATTTAGCGTTAGTGCTGAAATTTCACGCAAAATTTTAGCCGATCAAAATAAAAATGATAATGATGATCAGCTAGCGTTAAATCATTGCGATGAATTGTCACAAGAGAATGTCCAATGCATGGGAAAAATTTTCTCATGTAGCCGAACGAATAAATTAGATCAAAAATCTGCAATCTTCATTGGCTTCGATGAAAATAAAATGCGTCCAGTTCAATTGGATTTGGCGCGTTTAAAGCCTTCCGCCTCAATTTTTCCGGGTGAGATTTGCGTCGTAGCTGGAAATAATCCGCGTGGCAAGAGCTTTGCTGTAACAGAAATTCATTCAGAGATATTATTGACTCAATGTCAACTTCCATTGAATTTAAGTGATCCGATGAGTTTTGTTATTGCCTCCGCTCCGTTTACGATCGATGAAAATTTACTGTTTGAGCCACTTGAGAAGCTGATTGAAAATTGTCAGAATACCAAGCCAAATGTTGTAATTCTCACGGGATCTTTCTTCGAATCGTCTTCAAAGCTTATTTTTGATCTTGCAACAGAAGTTGATGAACATTTCAAGAAGATGCTGACGGATATTAGCGAACGATTGGGTGAGGATACAAAAATAGTTGTTGTGGCATCGGTCGACGATATTAATGGCGCTGCTTGTTATCCAACACGTCCATATAGCTTTAAACGTGGCGGTTTACCATCAAATGTTTTTCTTGCACCCGATCCATGCATGCTAGATATTAACGGAATTAAAATTGCAGTCACTTCAGTCGACATCGCTCAGCATTTAGCTGACTCAGAATTTTGCATGTGAGTAACATATTAACCTTAATTAATCCCTACGGTCACTCTCAATAAAAATTTATTCCCATTTTATTTTGCAGTAATGCGGGTGGTGATAAAATTCGACGCTACATGAACTGTTTGTTCCATCAGAAATCGTTTTATCCACTATTTCCACCTAAAATGCCAACTGATATTAGATTGATGCACGAGTATGCCGCCCTCGATAAGATACCTCACATTCTCGTGGTGCCAAGTGATTTAAAGTATTACATGAGGGTTAGCGTGTTTTTGTTAATGCATTTATAAATAGTGATAATTATTTTAATTTAATTTTAGGACTTTAACAACTGCTTGTGCATCAACCCTGGTAGACTTTCACCCACAGAAAAATCAGCCATACCTGAAGGATCTTTTGCACGCTTAATAGTTCAAACTCCACCAAAAGATGTTAAGAACAGCAACGCTTGGATATCGGGACAAGTTGTTTATCTTTAATCTTACTTTTTAATCACAAAAAATAATAAATTTTATTCATCTTAATCTATTTCACCGCAGTTATAATGTACAAGGGATTAAATTAAATTGAATTTTAATTCAGATCATAAATTTTTACAGTCAGTTTTCCTCCCCAGTGTCATCGAGATGTTCTTCCTCCATAGATTGATCGGAGGTGCTATCTGTAGAGATTAATAAATTAACTATTTTTAATTATTTTTGAGTACTTTAGTAATTATCGCTCGCATTTTCTCTCTATTAACAATTTTTCATAATTATTATGAGAAAATATAATGAAAAACCGGACTTAGAAAAGCTGTTAAAAAAATTCGAACTTCCAGCGCAGCGGGAAGAAAGAGGTAAAGTTTTGGAAAGAGTAGAGAAACCAGTTCTATATTAAACAGGGACATATAAAATATTGCAGTTATTCAAAAATTTACACAAAATTGAAGCGAAAATTAATGAATGTTATGGAAAACGTGTTTATAAACTTTAACCATCTCTCATAATAATTATTATTAACGTGTTTGGCGCTATCGCGATAATCAAAAAAATAATTAATAAAATAAGCATCACCAATGACAGAGCCAGAAGAGGAACTTGATGAACTAGTGTCCATGTAGCTTGCATTGTTTCGCTCTTGAATTTCTGCGTGTATGTCCTCTTGTTGTTCGGCAGCTTCGCTTGGAGGATGAGCCTCCTCCTCTTCACTATCACTAGAATCTGACGAAGAAATTGGTTCTATATTGTACGTATTACTATCGCTATCAGCAGGTGTCACTCGAACCCTTAAATGTTGCTCTAATAGTGGAATAAGTGGAATTTGCCGATTACTTTGTATCTTTTTCTGATTCTGTATCACTCGTTGTATAAATCTATGATGTTGTTCCAGCTTTAATTCGCATGGGATGCAAATAACTTTTGGCAGAGGGTCATAGCGGCTAAGGTTGATTTTAAGGTAGACATTAATCTTTTGTTCAAGTTTCTTCTGAATTCCTTCATCCGTATATAAATGTATGACATTTCTTTCTATATTTGAACAGAGTCTACACACAAAACCTAAAGATATAATTAGTATAGGTTTAAGTTAATGTGATTAGGGTAGTTCATTTTTGTTACTAATATCAGCTGAGACACAGAGAGAGATAGAAGAGACTCGAGTGAGCTCGCGAGTCAAAATGAGTAGATTTTAACTAGCGACATTTGTGACTTTATTTCTTACCTTCAATTCTACATTCCGATAAACTTCCCATAATTAATTAAACTCGCAGATTATAAAATATAAATTTTTATTGTTAACAAAATAAAGGCGAATTAGCAGGGCGAATGAAGTTTATGAGGAAAAGTAAAAGTAAGGCTTAAAAGCGCTTTGATGTTTGGCTGACCACCTGCAAGCAATCTTTGAAAACAACTTTTTAAAAATTTATATTTTTTAAGTCATATCCTGGATTTTTTATTTTATTTTTACATTTAACCCTAAAATATATTAGCGAAAATTAAAATTTAGTACAAAGTCTTTTTATTTTCACCTAGTTCGTTGATAGTATTATTATTATTATTATTAATAAAATTAAAAATATTTAAAAAAATTAATTTAAACCTAATTCAGTCCCTTCATTCTAGTTAACACGGCTGGTTGTTGCTCTCTGTAACGTGAAAAAAACAAAAAACCATGAACTCCGTGCACAAATAATAAAAAATCAGTTTATCGTTAGATTGCAATCGGTGAAGTAACTAAAAAATTCATCATGCCAAATCCTTTTTTAGATGAAATTTGCTCTATGCTAGATAGTTATACGGGAAGAGACAAGGTGGGTAATAATATGAAGTTTTCGTGGCAAAAAGATACATCTGAACTACCCACGTTGTCTATCAGGATCACTTTTGAACTCCTTTTACTATTTTTTGGAATGAAATGTTGGTGAAACAAAGATTTGTTAACTTTTATTAAAAAAGTGAAAAATTGAGCTGATATGATAACAAATGATTATTCATTTAAAAAAGAAAAAAAACATTTTTAACTTAATGATTGTTTGCCACCTTGACACCCTGCGTTACTTTATTAAAATGCAAATTTCTTTCAAACTAGATTTGCAGAATTTATACTTCCTCGTTTTTTGTTAAGAAAGCTAATTTCGGGTTTTTAAATCCAGTTTGAAGTTTAAAAATGTCATAATTTTATTCCAGATCGTGCGAACATTATGCTATGTAACAAAATTAATGTCTGCGATCCAGGTGGAAAAGGGCAACAGTGACTTGGCGAAGAAATTTGCAATTTTCAGCACAAAAATGAGTCAAACACGTGCCAACCTACGACTTTTTGATGACATCCCAATGATTCAACAATCAATGGAGTATGGTCTAGGTGAAAAAGAGCCCGACCAATTAATGGCATCCATCGGTGTTCTTACAAATCTTATTGATCATCTTTACTACCCGGTTGATAAAATTTGCTGGGGTCTTGACTCGGGAATTTTACAGTTTGAAAAAAGAGATAAATGGGATTTTATAAATTCAGTGAGCACCGAATATATTTCATTAAAAAATATTTATGTTTACTTAAATTTCTATCTATATTTTAGATTTTTTGGACATCATCTATTTATTTGAATTTAATGAAGTAAGTTAAAATTTCTTTTTAAAAAGGCTTAAACATTACACTCTTATCATGTACGTATGTCTGGATAAATTTTTTTGCTGTTACTTAATATCTTTTTTTGTATCAAAACATTTTTGTTTGTCATGCTTCCTTTCTTATCTAGTCTACCTATCACACGACTTTGAAGCCTTTAAAGAATGATAAAGAATCATTAAATAATTGTATATTTTTTCGTCGCTGTTTAAATGCGTGCCAAAGACAAAAGTAATTGATCCACTGTTTGTTTTAATTACAGAACTATTCGCCTCGTGTACTTGATGAGAATTCACCGACAAAATATTGATAAGATCGAGAATGAACAGGCGGTCACCTTGAAAAAACTGGAGGCTAAGGAAAAATTGGAAATGATAAGCATTTTTAGATTGACACTCGATTTTGTTCATGCAGCATCGACGCTACCAGATGGCTATCTCTGGGGTGGTAAATTAACCAGCTATACTGTGGGAATAATTGGAAGTTCTTCATCATTAATTGGACTGTATCAGTATTTTGCAAGAAAAAGACTCGCCAGAAGCTAAGCACCATTGTTAATGTTTCCAATTTTATTATTTTTGGTTAAACTTTGAATTAATTAGCGGTTTTTTATGACCATTTTGACATTATTTAAGATGACAATTTATTTTAAGGCTGGCCTTTAATCGACTCGTAAATATTTGTATTTAAATAAAAATTCCATTCTTAACGAGTTTAAAGTAATTTTTTATTCAGTTTTGATTTCATAAAATTTATAAGGTGACATTGTACATGCATTTTCGGAAAAATTAAATGATATATTGAAATGCAAAAGTTAAATAGAATGCGTAAAATAAAAAAAAATAAATAGAATTATTGATAGACAAAATTAAAAGTTTTCACAAAAAAAGTGATCGTCAGAATTATTGATTTAGTTAAATGCATTATGGAAATTATTTTAAAGATCTTTACATTAAAGTAGCAAAAAAGTTTAGTTTGCGTTTTGTGCCTTGCTAAATCGTTTGTGTGGAAGTTCAGCGAGAGGCACTACGTTACGAATAGTTTTGAGATTTTCGTCATTGCAATAAATGTCATATGTCAATTCTTCAACTTTGACACCAGAATCGGATTTTGCCTTCTTGACAGCTTCCTCAACTTCCTTCTTTATTTCGCTGTCTATTGTCTTAATTTCGGCCTCGGTCACAAGACCGGCCGTGATTATTTTCTCCTTGAAATGAGTAATTGGATCTCTTTTTTGACGCACATCTTGGATTTCATCGCGTGAACGATAGCTCGTTCCTGGATCACTCATCGAGTGTCCAGAATAGCGATAGGTGGCCATTTCCATAAGAATTGGACCTTTACCACTCGAAGCGTGTTCGACAGCATAGCGAGTCGCCTCACGTACAGCTAAAATATCCATTCCATCAACCCAAATTCCTGGAATATAATCTCCACGGGTGTAATATTCAGTATTTGCAGAAGCACGTTCGGCTGATGTTCCCATGCCGTATCTAAAAGTTAAATCAATTTTTAATTTCTTTAAAGATTACTGACCGATATTAATTACCCATTATTTTCACAAACATAAATGACTGGAGTGTTCCATAGCTTTGACATGTTGTAGACTTCAAAGATTTGCCCTTGATTGGCGGCACCATCACCATACAGCGCCACACAAACGCCATTAGTGCCACGATATTTTTGTGCAAAAGCAATTCCAGCACCCAATGGAACCTGTGCGCCTACAATGCCATTTCCGCCATAGAAGTTTGGGGCGTAGAGATGCTAAAATATCAAGTTAATATTGTTGAGTTGTATAACAGTGAATTTATCCAAAAAAAAAATAATAATTAGAATATAATTAGGAATAATTGAATTACCATAGAGCCACCTTTAGCTCTTGAGCAGCCGTCAATGTGACCAGTCAATTCGCATAAAATTTTAAAAAGACTGACACCCATCAGGTAAGTCCATCCGTGGCAACGATAAGCAGTTATAACATCATCGCCAGCACGAAGCGCGGCTTTTATACCAACTGCACATGCTTCTTGACCAGAATATAGATGACAAAAGCCACGAATTGCTTTCTCCTTATAAAGCGCTCCACTTGCTGTCTCGAGACGACGAATTGCCAACATTTGTCGATAGTAAGTAAGCGCATCTTCCTTGTTGATGGTTGATTTGGTACTGGGACCACCGTCAGGGATTTTATGAAGCTTAAAGTCCTAAAATTATCAAAAGTTAAAATAAAATCAACTGAATTTTTCTAAATTTCTTAAACCTTTGTTTCAAATTCGGCCTCAGATGATGAGAACTTAGCCTTGGGAAGTGCTGCTGATGAAACTTTCTAGAATCGGTCGATTTAAAAATAGTCGCAAGTCATCAATTTTACCAAATCAATCATGAGATTTAATTAATTACAATGACATATTCTGGTTGTGGTGGATTACGAAAGAAAATTTCCCAAAACTTTCTTATGAAAGACATTAGAACGAAATTCAAATTCTTTCACTTCACACTAAGCAAACTAATAATTAATGTTAGATAACAACTTTTATCGCCTTCCTTTTTTTTGTCCTCACACAATTAATCGATTAATTTTACCAATTTTCACTTACGAGTGAGTTAAACAGCGATTGCTGCGAAAAGTTAAAGCACTTTCTTAACATTTTTCAGCAAATTTTATAGGAATTTATTTTTTTAAACAAGAGACCGAATGTGAAAAATAATAACAGCAGGCATGAGAAAATCGCGCTAATTTAAAATTTATATAAAATACGTTATGTATATATGAAAAGAATACTTACCAATACAACGATATAAATTTCTTGCATCAAATGAAACTAAAGTTGTCCTATTAAATTAAAGGAGTATATAAAAGTTTGCCGTTCAAAATGAATTCATGGAGCTATGGATTAATTGAAGCAATCAAGGACAGCAAAAAAATAATCTTTAGATCTGAAACGCTTGTGTGCATAGGAGATAGCTTTCCAAAGGCTAGACACCACTATTTAATCATACCCGAGAAAAGAAGTGATCTCGATAATATTTATGATTTAAGGAAAGATGACATAGAAGTGGTACAAGACATGGAACTTATGGGTATTAATTCGATTGAGCTGGTTGGAAATAAAATTGAAAACTTCAGAATGGGATTTCACATCCAACCGTCTATGAAAAGGTGCCGCTTATAATTCCATTAAAAATATCCAGTTTATACCCTCTAGAATTCAATTTTCAGATTGCACCTCCACGTAATCTCGAAAGATTTTGATAGTTCAAGCTTGAAGTACAAAAAACACTGGAATAGCTTTACTACAGACTTTTTAATGCATCCTTCGACCGTTATTGAGCACCTTGAAAAATATGGAGAGGTACAAAGAATATCAGAACTGAAAATTAAGCAGTACATTGATACACCAATACAATGCAATACTTGTTCCTACATACCGAAAAATTTAAGAGATCTCAAAATGCATCTTAAAACTCATGTTACTCAATATAAAGGAATTCGATAGACTTCCAAAAAGAAAATTATTTTATTTGGTTGTCGATGATGAGAAAGGTGTGAAAACAGTTTTTTTTTTTTTTTTTTTTTTTTTTTTTTTTTTTTTTTTTTTTTTTTTTTTTTTTTTTTTTTTTTTTTAAAAAAAAAAAAAAAAAAAAAAACAAAAAAACACCACCCACACCACCACAAATCCAAATTACAATCTAGGATATTAGCCATAATATTAATATTATTAACTCGAAAAAATGAATTCATAAATTAGTTATGATTAAATGGTGAAAAAATAATTTTGTTTTGTTTCAGAGCTCTTCCCACGCATTGCTAAATTTTGGAAAGTTTCAAGCCATTATGGCAATAATGTAAAAAATCTTAACTTGCCTTTTTCGGACATGATAAATTATTTAAAAATGAAAAACTTTGTAGGGAATATTTTTTTTTAAATTTCTCAACGACGACGTTCAAAAAGGCAACTATGAACTATATGTAATATTGTGAACATCATTTTAGAGCTCCGCTCTCTTTTGTTTTCAGTTTGGCTTGAATTCTCTCTTTTGTCCATTCTGTCCTTCCACGAGCCTTAATCGAAAAACTGCTGGGTACAAAAGTTGGGCCTGCCAAAGCCCGAGCTACTGTCGAAAACCGCATCTCAATCGGTGGCTCCGTTTGGGTTGTAGAGTCATTTAAGTGGTGTGAGCATCTCCACATCTCCGCATCCGGGAATTTAGTTGGCGATGTAACTCGAGAACGGGCGAACGGATTTGGATTGGGTTTGTTGCTAAAGATTCCTTTTGTGCTCTAGTTTTGCAACAATACTTTTTTTTTCGACAAGTCAGTCATTAAGCACTGCCAATGTCCAAAAAACCTCAAAAAATGCTGAAAACACGTGTTTTTCACGTGGTGAGAGTAAGAGAGAGACTTGCAATGAGAAAAATTGGTTAGCAATGACAGCGGCTGGAAGTGAGATCCGGCGGAACCAAGATCCAGTGCTGGAAGTGAGATCCAGGTTGAGGCACTAAAATTTTTTTAGCACTAATTTTTTTTAGCACTAAATTTTTTTTAGCACTAAAATTTTTTAGCACTAATTTTTTTTTAGCACAAAATTTTTTAGAGAGTATAATTTGTCACTAATGGCATGTGCTGGAAGTGAGATCCAGTACTGGAAGTGACATCCAGTAGACGTTTTGTGAGGAATGTCAATCATGGCCGGCCAGGAGTGCCACTAATGTCCATTTTTCAGAACTATGGCTTCATGTATGTCGTTGAACTCGTGATTGGACCGGGAATCGAATGGCGTTGATGATTTTTGATGAGGAATGTCCATCATGGTTAACCACAACATTTTATTAGAGCTCCGCTCTCTTTATACTTTAGATTGAATTTTTTTATTTTTTAATAAGTAACAACGTATATTTGTGGTCTGCGCGCAAAATGTGAGCTACAAGAAAAAAAAATAAAAAGCGGAGCTCTCACGGAAAAGGCGAATGCCTTTTGCAAGTGAACAGTGCAACTGAGAACACTGCGTACCGGGCACCCACTTGTTTGTGTTTCTTTTTGGTCATCCAATAACGATTTTTGTGTACTTTAATTCAAAGATGGGATTCGATCTTGATTCCAATTAATTTCAATGCTCGGCCATTTAGTCTGAAGCACCGTCAGCATTTGATTTGACTGGCTGAACATCTCAGATGTGTGACTTTCGAGGAGAATAGCTTGACCATGACTGTAGCGCACCTTATGAAATTCATTGGAATTTGGTATGCCATTGTAGTGAAATAGCTCAAAAGTGTCGGGCGTAGATTTTTTGTCTTCGGGAAAGAATTCATACATAAAGTCACTCAGGAGAATAATGCTAGTACCATCCGCATCGAGTTTCTTTCGCATGATTTCCACATAGTCGGGGTCACTTTCAAGGCCGAGGGAACTCAAGATATCTTGCAAAACTGAACTAGAGATGAAGCCTAAAAAAATATTAGAAACCCATTGTATATAGTTAAAATTACAAAGTATTTAGTTAAAACTCACCAGTATTTTCAGTATCATACTGGCTAAAAACACGTCGAGCTTGTTCTGCTGCCGTCTCAGGGGAAACTAAGCTCTTCTCGTTACTAAAAAGCACTGTCAGATGTGTTTCGCTTGCCAAAATCCAAACGGGAAATTTAGGATTTTTAAAAAATGAGCCAACTGTACAGTATCTTAGCTGTTCCATGAGCGTGATAAATCCAATGTCAGATTGTTTATCGATACCCTTTAATTTCATGCCACCAATGTCTTGGTCATTATCGAACACGTGAGCTACTGCACGTCCAGTCAGGAAGAGATTGATAAGAGACTGTGAACCATATCCAAACTGCGAATGAATGAGGGGTTCCGATGTGTCGCTAATTTCACTCAACAATTTCTCAATGCCTTTTGTTAATAGCACACTGTAGAGAAACAGCAATACACCATATCGATTACTTAAGATAGTGTAATTTTCTACGAAGAACTTCTCCACTTCCTCAATAGACTCAAATTCATTTATAACAAGACACTCGTGAAATAAATTAGGCGGCAATTCGTCATTTTCATGTAAGCCTCTATCTTCAGTAACTAGGGACGTTTCCATAGCACTATT
This sequence comes from Tanytarsus gracilentus, assembly GCA_038502055.1. NCBI lineage: Eukaryota > Metazoa > Arthropoda > Insecta > Diptera > Chironomidae > Tanytarsus > Tanytarsus gracilentus. Next base: position 170,156 of record JAXRKN010000045.1, on the reverse strand, counting down.
GTGTGAATCTGGTCGCTGCTGCTGCTATTTAATAGAATAAATGATAAATTTGGAACTATATTATAATTAAAGTTGAGTACCTGATGATCAATTGATTCTTCTTCATTCTCTGCAGCTTCTTGTGCCTTTTCCACATTAACATCATTTGATCTATCTAACGTTACGATTTTAAATACTGTAGACTCCTTGCAATTGCTGAGAATGTTACAAATCGCTTGCACCAGTACTTTCCTACATTTATCCTCTGTCAGATCTTTAAATTGAATTCCGGGGAGTTCCATAAGATGTTTTAATATATAAGCTTGGCATGCAGCAATGACACTGCAGGGTCCTGAAATTAAAAAAGTTTCGTTCAATTGATCATTAATTAGGCAGAAACTCACCTCCTGTGTGCTGGACTAGAGCGCTAGTCTCATCTTTGGAAAGTTCAAAGCCTTGAGACCAAAATCGAAAAACTACATCCTGAACTGCTCGCCCCCAAAGTAAATCTTTAAGCAGTGACAACTCTCGTGCATCGTCAACTGATAATTTGAATAAATTCTCACCGCTAGCCTGTACCGACGATGCCTCAGTGGGATGCATTTTACAAGAAATTAGAAAGGCTGTACAGAACAACAATCATTGAGAAAGTGAGTGAGAGAGAGATAAAAAATGAGACTGAATTGCTGAATAGTCTGACAATTGAAATATATTTGACCGTTAATAAAAATAATTTCTTATCTTGTTAATTAGTTTATTTGGAAATCTTTGAAGTTACAGTTGAAAGTTAGAAATAACAGTTATTTAAATTCAATGCTAATCATTTCTAATTATTTTCTTAATTTTTTTTGGATAATTAGATAATTAGTCGAAGTTTTATCAAGTTTGCTTTTTGGTTATACATTCTCGCATAAGTGAGATGTGTGGGAAAATTTCATTTCATCAAAAGTATAGAAAATCGCAATTTTAAATAAATATTTTTACTCGAAAATGTCACTAAGAGTTGCACTAATTGGATTTAATTCGAGTATATTCATTTACAGCTGTCCATCACTGATAACACAACCACTTAAGATTCGATGAGATGAAAAGGCAAAGGCGACTAATTATCTAATTATCCAAAAAATAAAATAAGAAAATAAGAAAAAAAAAATCAATGGAAAGCATAATTGGTTGTTACCATGTTTTGCAGTTGCTGATGTTCCATTGAGAAAGGGATTTGTGTTTGGAATGCTTTTACGTGGAGGAACCGGTGGTGGAACTGACGTTGAAGAGAATCCACAAGCAAGCTTAACTGCGCGGTCGTGTTCAATTTTCAGTTGTGCTGTTAAGCCCTCGATTTCATTAGCATGTTTCAATTTAAGTTCGTTGAATTGCTGTTCCAAGAGAGATTGTTGCTCTGCAAGTCGATTATTTTCCACAAGAATCATCAAATATTCCTTATTATCAACAATGTTATGATTGCTGGGCTTTGTGCTAACAACTTGTTTCATCAGTTTCTGGATGTTTTCAATTTTTTCCGAATCGACAGTTTTGCTTTCTAAAACGTCCTCAATTTGAAGATCTCTAACCCATATGTCCGTACATTCCTGACTCTTTTCGCGAAACTGCTTCTTAAGATCATCATTTTCTGTGATAGTTTTATTTAAAGCTACAAAAAGTGTATTTTTCTCCTCAATGAGTTCATTTTTGGACTTTTTAAGGTCATCCTGTGATAATTTAAATGATAACTTGCTTTATTTCATTAAACACTTCTTCATTCTCACCATTATAATGTTAAATATCCTTTAATTAGTTTAGAAATTATTAAAAAAGCTCCTAAAGTTTTTAACTCAAAAAACGTGAAAATTGGACGCTATATTCTCGGGGACAGTTTGAAAATTTTGGCTGTGAATGCTCAATCATTGATAAAAGATGATAAGAAATTTAAGTATTGCCGCTCATTTTTTGCGCAGCTTTCAACCCTGTTAATTTTAAAAATTTTTATATCGGCAAAATGGGGTCTGTTCTTGTTGTTCTGTAATGTGATAGCTCTCAGCTATCTTTTGCAAACCAGCGCAACCATTCTTTCTATATTACAAATTATTTTTCTTTGTAAATTATTTGAAACTTATATAAAATCATAAAAAAGAGTAGCCATGCCTTGATACAGCATAAGAGAGAGAGAGAGAGAAAGAGAGCGCGCGCGAGAGCGAGAGAGTAAAATTTCTTTTATTTCTTCACAAAACTTCAGTGAAAATACACATGTATAAGAACTGTGAAATTAAAATAAATGTGAAAGATCTAGGAAAAATAAAGAAGTTCATTGTGTAAGTGTAAGTGACAAAGGATTCAATTGAATAATTGAAAGCAATACACTCGGTGACAAGTGGCGGTGATTGGAAAAATCTGACAGAAATTTTCTTCTTTAATAAGTTTGTGCAACAAAAAAAAGAGGAAAAACGAAAGTAGATACACACGTTAAGTAATCGCCACGATGCTTTCGTCCATTGCCAGCTTAGTGGGATGTAGTGAGCCTGCGTTGCGTCTATTAATTTCAGTTTTAGTAGGTGAGTAGAGTGGAAATCGTACGATTTTTTTTTCGAAATATCGATTTTTCATTTGTACATAAAATTATCGATTTTTCCTTTTTCGCTCGCAGCTTTTCCTATCGTCATAATTTATCGCCTGTTTCTTCACAATAATAGCAACATTACACCAAGAAGATCTCATGCGATTTTCATAGTGAGCGGTTTTATTATTTGTTTATTTAATTATGGCTGGGAAGGTAAAATTAATTAAATGAGGTGAAAATTACCATTCCTAATCGAATTTTATCCACACACAGTTTATCATACATTTGTCAGCGTGCTCTTCACATATATCATCAACAATCTTTTATATAAATCTAAGCTCCTTGTGCCGGTAGCGTTCATCTTTCATATGACTTATCTGTTAGTAGGTGAGTATAAATTGTCAGAATTGACGCAATACTAAAATAAAATTATTGGAATTTTTATTATTATTAGGATATTATAAGACATCAACGGAACACTACGATATTTGCTGGACTATGTGTCATTGTGTAATGGTTTTACGTTTAATTGGTCTGTCAGTTGATGTATCAGATAGCGTTAAGAAGCCAGAAGTGCTCGCAATAAATGACTCGAGACCATATAAAATACCCACAATCCGAGAGGTCTTTGGATTTGCATATTTTCCTCCGACTGTAATCATAGGACCCCAAGTCAGTTTTAAGCGATACATGGAATTCGTTGATCACAAATATGACGTTGGACAGGACTACTTTAAGCATGGTCTCAAAAGATTCGCGGTTGGCGCCTTCTATTTAGCCGTTTATCAAATGTTGGCACTATTTGTTGTGCCAGAAAATCTCTTCATGACGGAGGAATTTGGTGAGAGAAATTTCGCATATAAACTCGTAATCGTGAGTATTTGGGGACGTGCAAGTTTGTATAAGTACATCTCATGTTGGATAATGAGTGAAGGTGCCACTACATGTTCCGGAATGACTTTTGTATCGCGCGATGAGGAAACAGGCAAAGAGGACTGGAGCGGATGTACAAACATTAAATTAAGGACTTTCGAAAACACTTATAGTTTCGGAGATTATGTGGCTTCTTTCAACGTACAGACCAACTTATGGGTATTGAATTATGTTTACAAGCGTCTTAAGTTCCTCAACAATAAGAACATAAGTCACATTTCCGCACTCTTTTTTCTCGCTGTTTGGCATGGCTTCCACGATGGATACTACATGACATTCTTTATGGAATTTTTGCTCATTCACTTTGAGAAAGAAGTAAGTTTTAAACAAAATCTAAACATAGAAAACTAATTTTTTTGCATAACATTCCATAGGTTACGCCACTTTTCACAAAGAATCCAAAGTTTCAAAAGTTTCTCCACAACGGCTTTATGCCGCAACTCGTTGTGTTTCTCATTTTAAAAACGTACACATTCGTAATTGCCGGCTATTGTCTCATTCCCTTCGTCTATCTCAGTTTTCACAAGTGGTGGGCAATTTATAAGAAATTCTATTTTATCGGACACATCGTTATCTTACCAATGTCAATTTTGTGGAAGCCCTTGGTGGTTAAATTTTTAAAGATCTATTTCCCGCTCGATAAGAAAGAAGTGTTTAAAAATGCCAACATTGCTGCTGCAATCTCGAGTAATTTAAATCATGAAAAAACAAATTAATGTAACTTTTTCGACAAATGACTCTATTCGTTGGTGAGTAATGTTTTAGGAATGTTAAAGACAATATGAAGGATGATTAGAAAGTACACCAACCATTTGAATTTTATGTAAAAATCTCAAAGAAGAATAATATCAAAACCCATATAATACAACGTTTATTTATGGAAACTAGAAAGTTTTAAGGTGGAACGCCGCCCGTAATTTTATTTAGAATGTACTACGATCACGGCAAAGCGCAACTTTAGGCTTTTTGCTAGAATTATTTTAAACATCTTAAAAAATAACAATTCTTTTTCTGTATTCTCATTTTGAACACTTTCATCACAAACATTTTCTTTTAATTTTAAGTAAAAAACAAAGTAAAAATATTCTGGAATTTCATTTTACGTCGTGAAATTAAATTTTACTGTCATATGCATAGTTCTTTCTGAAAAATTCCCTTTTAACTTGCGAAAGAAATGTGAATTTTAAGATTATTTACAGTTTTTATTGTTTTGCGAAAAAGGAGTTCCTTAAAATTCTTGTTGAACGCGTTATGCTTCTAGCAAAACTGGGGCTTACATGAATAATAACAAAGTGTAGAAAATCTAGTCATATAGAATGAGAGTTATTTTCAGCAACATTAATGTTCCAAATAGAAAATTATTTCTAGAGTCAAATTTCTTTATACGTTTCAAGATACACTTTTACGTATCTATTAATTACTAATAATTCATGATATGATATGCCGTTTAGTCAATTAATTAATAATTACATTATTAAAAATCAATGGTTGAAAGTGTGTTGGAAATGCTGCCATGAAATGTCTCGAAAGATTTTTTATGTTTATTTTACCTTTATGCTAAGACCCTGTCAGGGACATGGCCTAATGTTACCGTTAAAAATCAAAAATCCTCATAAAAAATAAAATTTAAATCTCGGCCCCAACGGTTTTAATGTCTCAAGCTTTTTATAGAGGAGAGGAAATGATTAGATTATAGGTAGTCAAAATAAAACATCTGATAAAATATTCAACATTGATCTCGGAACTTTATGAGAGCACATGCATGCTACAGATCTAGAGATTTATCTTGTAAATTTCAAAAATTATCATCTCAATTATCGCGTAGTTTTGTAAGCTAGGTTTTTCTGAAAATTTAAAATATATCAGCCACTTTCTTCATATAATTACAATCTACTTAGTCAATTTTTTTAAATCACCATGCGTTAATGCTATAACAACATTTAATAATCACACTAATAACTATTCTCTTTCTCTATGTAATATTGATTTTTATGACTTTGGCGAGTGTGTGAGAATAATGTCACAAAAAACCTTGCATGTTCATTATACATATTTTTAATAAATGATTATCTACGTGTGTTGAGAGATTGCAGATTGTTACATTATACAAACTTACTTACTTACTCGAAAGAAAACAATTGTTATAGCATTTCTTTCACTAGATGAAAGAAGCAAGCGATTTCTTAGATTTTGATGAATTACAGGAAAGACGTATTAGAATTTGGGGAGTACGTGAAGAAAAATAGGTTTGAAAAAAAAACTTTGCTCATGATGTGAAAAAAATGTCGATTAGAAAATTTAAATTATATACCAAAGAACTTTTCCTAGAATAGGATTAAGAATTGGTTAAATTGTGAATATAAAAGCACAATGGCCTATGAAAAATTTATAAATGCTAGTTATGAAAAATTTACTCAAAAATTGAACAATCGAAGAGTCCATTATCATTAGAGATTAATTTTTAGTCTTTCTTTAAAAACTCTTCAGTGGACAAGTTAAGAAAAATTCAATATCTATAGCTCATGATAGGGTTTTTTATTTCTTTTAAAACACAATGACTGTAAGGGCCACTAAATTAAATTTAAATTGAATATATTGTTGATTGATTTAAGTCGTATGATTCTTGAATTGCACTTGTATGTCGATATATTTCAAATCTGTTTTTTAATTTTGATATATCCATCACATTTTTTTAATCTCTTGCTCTAAAACAACTTGCAAAAACTTGATTGCACGCATTCTATTGAGAAAAAATATAACGATAATAACTCTCGAACTAAATTTTAAGAGATCGAAAGAAAAACTTCTCACAATTAAATTATCTAAAGAGGATAAGAGAGAAATAATGTGATATAGGGGCAAACAATATTGATGATTTTAAATAAGATCGCAGAGATTCTACGATTTTAATCAATTTAGTGATTAGTATTTAAAAAATGTTTCAAAACCCACCAGTGGGTGTTGCCGCGCAACCCCACTTATCAGATCAGTATTTGAAAATCAATTTGAACAGTTATAGCTTTAAAAATAAGTTTAGCAGACAAAATTTTGAAAATTTAACTTTACGATTTATTTATATTTCAGAATTTTATCTTAATTAATTTCCGAATTATGAACAAAAGTTTAGATGGACGAATTTTTATAGTGAACAACCCAAAACATGAAGTCATAGCTCTGAAAAATGTACATTTTGGCTGTCCGTCGCACTCCTGGTCGACCATGATGGACATTCCTAAATAATCATCTATGTCAATCGATTGCAGGTTCAAGCACGAGTTCAACGATACCCCTAAAGCCATATAAGAGAAAATTTGTATGTAAAATGGGCGTTATGGCTGTCAGCGGCACGACCAATGGTCATGACTCGAAAAATGCTTGGTGCTTGCACATATAAACCCTCAGAACTACCATCTGGCGAAAGTCTCTAGATAGCTCAAGGGCTGAGAAATATGAGTATATAAGCGTTACCACACTTTGTGGGTTACGCTAAAAATTTGGAGTGTATAAAAACTTTGTAAAAAGTTGGAATTATGAAAATTAAGTATGAAGAACTCAATAAAAATGAAACGAAATTGTAAATGTTTGGTGCAACGTTTATTGACCTCTTTTTATTATCAAGTGTATTTTAAAAACATCTATCTTATCACCACGATTGTTTCCTTTTTTGGTAAATGTATAAACAATATAAATTTTATTTTAGATAATTTCTCAATGGACATAACAAAATTTCTTTTCCTTGCCTTTAAACTTTCAAGTCAAAAATTTCTCTTAACAATGGCTCAACCTCACCGGGATTGACATTTAAGTATACGGAAATGACTTCTGTAAGAGAACAGAAACAAATTAATAATTCATAACATACAAAATGCTACGCACAAAATATCCAAACCTTCATTCAAACGTCGCACTTCATAAAGTTTGTGTAATAACTGCAAAAATATCGAACGCGATTCACAACCCTCGAAAATGCTTTCGAGATAACGCCGGAGTAAAAAGTAATATGAGTTCTGTAAATTAATCAATTTTTTTTGAAGATAACGCCGTTTGAGTCGATATTTTTCAGTAATTAAAATCTCACCTGTTCCAATTTAATAACGTCACGATGAATGACGTTCGCTCGAGAGGGACAAAAAAGTGTAATGGCACACAGGATTAAAATAATACGCTCATCCTTTCGCAATCTTATGTCGAAAGTTTTTATAAAGTTCTCATGTTCTTCATAGACATTTCCTTTGGGACAGAGCTTTAGAATATCCGCCCGTAGCTTTGTGGTACTCATCGATGGAATTTTCCAAAAAGCTTCATCGGAATTGTATTGCATTACACTTCTTAAAATCATCATTTCTGTACAGCCACCTTTAAGCAGTGCAATTTGGTCTTCCTGACACATTTTTTTAAAACCTGAAATTTTCTTAGCCATCTTAATAAGACGTCTAATTGCAACAGCTGTCAAATTTATAACTTTTAAAAGAATCGGATCCATAAATTGTCCAGTTTCCGACTAGAAATATTTAAATTTAAGATTAAAGTTTTTGCGCCAAAACAAAATATATAAGTTGAACTCACTTTAATGGGCGAATCTTCACCAAAAAAGCCAAGAAACGAGAGATGATCCTCCTCAATTGGCGTTTGCAATGAGGCATTAGCATCTATTAGCTCCTGAATCTTTGCAAGTTCGACCTCATTTAAATCGCAACTCGCGCTATACATTTGTGCAAATTGAGGCGTTGTATATTCCAACTTTATTGCTTCATTTATAATTTGATCAATTGAATTTGTCTTCGCTGACATTTGCGGCTTACCCGTCAAGTCATGTGCGATTTCTTTTAATATTGCCGCTGTCATCTGCTGATAATCATTATTGTTGGAATCTGACTCTTGATAAGAGTCTGCAGGTGTACTTATGCTCTGCGGTGACGCAATGGAATTTGGGCTATCAACTGAACTTGCATCCAGCATCGACTTAATCACCTCATTTTCATCATCGTCTGCTTTATGTGTATTAATGAGCTTATTTACATTATGAATTGTTTCAAGGGAATTTGGCATGAACTGATTCATTATGTCGAGCGCGTTTTGGGGTGATTTTGTCAGTTCAGTCATAAATTTTAAAACCTCATTTGGTGAGGACATAACTTTAAATATGATATGGAGCGCGTGTGTTGGTGAACTAAGGAATTGAGTGAAAACGGAAAGGGCGTCCAGAGGCGATTGTGACATCATTTTAGAAATTATGAGCATACCGTCGCTGGGAAATTTAATTAAATGCGAAATCAGCAGAAGTGCTTGACTTGGTTCCTGAATAATTTTGCTCATCAATAGGAGCGTCTCATTTTGAGTCTTCATAACTCGCTGTATGACTGCACTAGCCTCGTTGGGGAGTTCTGTTATTGCATTTACAATTTCAGCCACACTCGAATCGGACGTAATTTGAAATCGATCGAGAGATAGCCCTTGATCTTGATCATCAGACACATCCGAGGTGGTTGATGTTGGTGAACATTGCTCCTTAATTTTCTTCTTACACGAAGCTAAAGTTGTTTTTCCAATGCTATTTCCCTATTTATTTTGATTATTTTCTTAATTATTTTCCTATTTTTTTGATTATTCTCCTAATTATTTTTGATATCATGAAAAATAATTAGAAAATAATCAAAATAATTAGGTAAATAATCAAAAACAAAAGCTCCATTTCATTGTACTTTAATTTTCCTTTTAATACGATTCTGTTCAATTTTCTTCTTTTTCATCTCCTTATCCTCCTCTGTCATTATATACTCCTTTTTCATGCCGACCTTGAAACATTTATCAAGTCTACATTTCTGGCAAAAACGTCGCGTTATGATCGTTATCTCGCACGAATTAGAAAATGGACAAGTGAACTTTTTACTTGAAATCGCATTGCGACGAAAAAATGCTTTGCAGCTCTCACAGCTGATAACATTGAAATTAAATCCTAGTGAACGATCTCCACAAACCTTTGAATAAAAGGCGATGGAATTTTTTAAAGGATTTAAGAAGCCTTTATAGAGCTTAATTGCATCACATACCACGCAAATTTTATCGCATTGATGTTTACTCATGGCTCATTACTAAATTTATTGCACTTCGAAAGTTAGAAAGAGTTAAAAATGAATTCGCGATTTTTTTTCGGTGTGGATGATTCAGAAAAGTTTATGTTGACAATTTTCCTGTACATATACCTACTATTTTTTCGGAGAGATTTTTTTAAAGCGGTTGAGATAATGTAAAAAAAATTTCTCGGGTTGCCAACAGTGAAATAAAATCGTGGAGAGATTAGAAAAACTTTGTAATTTTTATTTTTAGCAGAGTATTAAATGAAGAAGGGAATTTAAGATGTTTGCGAGGAATTTAACTGTCAAATTTAAGCCGATTAAAAATAATTTTGTGGTAATTTAATTAAACATTAACTTTAACATTGGTAATTTCCTAAAATTTTAATTTAATTTCAGATTCTCCCTGAAAACTACCGAAGATTAGTGGCGACCTGCAAGACAGGATGTCTGTTAATTAATTTTAATCACAGTGCTACAAACCAATATAAAACGGTAATTCAATTGAGTCTAAAAATTTAATGCCGACCTTGACATAATTTTCTTTGACATTTCCCTTAATTCCTTGAATTATTTTAAAATATTTCAACTTTAAATTTTAAATTTTTTTAATTACAGGTTTACGTTTCATGGTCAACTGCAATTCAGGCAACGAATCCATTCGAAGACGAGCAGCTAGGCATAAATTCTCAGGTTGCGGAGGCCCTTGGCATTCGCGAGGGCATGAGTTTAACATGCTCTGTTATTCAAAATACATCCCCTCTGAAATCCATTTCCATCATAATGTCCGCGGAAGATTATCAAATGGCCGAATGTTCTCTCGATAGAATACAATATGACATGCTTGATCAAATATCTGTCTTAGGTCGTTATCAACCCATCATCATATGGCTAAACAAATCAATTTCTATCGTTGCCAACGTCGGTAAGTGACGAATATTTTTCTCTCGCAGAATTTTTTTTCTCTCATTTTAAATCTCAATCATCAATCTATAATTATACGCTGAGCTCGCAATTCTATTTTTAGACAACTTAAGTCCATCTTTCAACTACGGTCGGATACAAAATGACACTGAAATATCAATCAATAGGAAGCTGACTCCCGATTTCATGCGTCCAAAGACAAAGCTAGACTCGATTTTGGATTCAGACGCAAAAATGAAACGAAAGAGTGCAATTGAACGTTCGGAGACGATGGATTTCTCGAATTTATCGCCTCTTCGACGAAATAATAGCTTTATCGAAACGCGTAGCTATCTGGAACCGCTCGATTGGCGTAATTGTAGCCCATTGGGCAATGCAGTGACTGAAAAGAGACCACCAGTCAGTCCGAGAGGCAGTTTTCAACGTACAAAAGATAATAGTGAAACGTTCACGAAAGGAAAGATTTTATTTCTGATTATTTTCCTAATTATTTTTTGATTTTATTTTTTTTTATATATAATTATTCAAAGGCAACTTATTCTCGAGTGGATGGATACGTTTTTGAATATTTTCTTTCGAATTTAGATCCTTTCGACTCAGTTCGACTAAGTAAATTTATTCGAACTCATCAATACTAATTTAAAATTCACCAATGCTAATGATTTTTTAAAATTTCTCTAACGGTTCACTTTACATGAATAAGTTACCTTTCTAATTATTAAAAATAATCAAAAATAATTAGGAAAATAATCAAAAAATATTTAGAAAATGGATCCATTGAATCGTTTTCAAAGAAAACTAATTCACTAAAGACTAGTGCAAGTTTAAGTAATATGAAAAATGAAGACACAAGTGCAGCGATTTCGAATAACCTTAATGCAAGCAACATTCGGAGAGTACAGGAAAAATCAAATAAATTTCTCGAACAACTTATGCAGAAAGAATCGCCAAAGAAAAAGCTTTTAACAAGTGCTAGTTCCAGTAGCATTCCAGCTAAAATGCTAGAAGCAGTCGCCACTGCGACTATCGAGGGACAAAAGCAAAATCATAAATTGGCGCTCGAAGACATTAAGAAGGCACTCGCTCGCGAAACACACAAAAGATATTTCCTAAAGATAAAAATCGTAGATAAAAAGAAGGCGAAAAAGTTTATGCAAATTAACGATGTGTTTATCTCAAAATCATCAAAATCGCACATTAACGCAAATCAAATTTACATATTACGAACGAAGGATGTGAAAGAATATCATGTGCGGATGAAATTTAATGAGGCCATTCCGGATGGTGCAATTGAAATGCATCCAGTGCTGGCTAAAGTGCTTAATACTGAGTCGGGTTTTTGTGTAGAAATTTGCGAGACTAATCTGGTTTGCAATTGTATTGAAAATATTGAAATAGTTCCTCACTCTGATATTAGTGAGAACAATTTTGGAGTTCAAATTGCGAAAGATATTGAAGAGAAGTTTAAGAAATACGTAAATTTTAACACAAAAATTCTACCGCTGATTCTAAATCAAAGTCAAATATTTAAGCTCGATGACTATATGCTTACCATCAAACTTTTTCCACAATCAACGTTAGCCTGTTGCATTAACTCGGAAATACTCCGAGAAGGAATTATTGATGTCACCAAAAGAGGCAAACCACACGAGCTTGCAGTCATGCTCACGGAAGAGAATGAAAAGAAAAAGAAAAGCCCAGAGGTTTCAAATAAAATTCCTCTCAAGAAGCATCAAGAGATTATCGATCAAATGACGAAGAACATACATCCGTTATGTAATAAATTTCGTTTATTTAATTTTGAGCAGAATAATGCAATAATCGCGGGATCACCGCACTCTGGAAAGACTACAATTTGTGGAGAAATTAAAAAGACTCTCGAACTGAAAAGCATTAATATAACAATTTTCAATTGTGCTCAATATAAAGGCAGAAAAGTGGACTCGATAGTTAAGGACATGAAAGCAATGCTAATGAGTTGTCTTCAGACATCACCAGCTCTTTATATTGTTTACAATTTAGACACATTATGTGCTCAATCGCATGACGAACAACATACGCAGGAAGGCGAATATCTTCAGAAACTTTCAAACAACATTCGTCATCTCTTCGAAAATTTTACGCACGACTATGGAAATCATGTGTCAATTATTGTCACGTCATCAAGTTTATCGAGCCTAAATAAGTCAATTCATAGGAGCTTTGGAAGTTATCTCTTCAGCACAGTCTTAAAAATTCCCAATCTCGATGCAACTGATCGCAGAGAATTATTCAAAAAGCTTTTCGAGTCATCGCAAATTAAAATCGATTCATCGCTTGATTGGGAAAAATGTGTTCGTACAACAGAAGGTTATAAAATCGGGGATGTCTGTCAGTTTGCTGATCGTGCAATATATTTTGCTATCAAAGACAATTATAAGAGTCCAATTTTAACTGATGAAATTGTGCAGAAATCTTTAACAATTTCCAATCAATTATGCCTCGAGGGAATTAAAACAGAAATTGGCAATATTGACGACGATTGTTTTGATACGGATAACGAAATTCCCGGAATGGATAATGTAATTGAAATTCTCGAAGAGGTTCTCGTTTGGCCGACTAAATTTACAAAAATATTTCAAAATTCACCGCTCAGAAACCAAGCCGGGGTTTTGCTTTTTGGCATTCCAGGCTCGGGTAAAGGTTTTATTGTGTCACAAATCGCAAAAAGATGGAATTTGAGATTGATTTCTATAAAAGGACCCGAGTTACTGGCAAAATATATTGGACAGTCTGAGGAGAATGTAAGAAATACTTTTGAGAAGGCAAAAAGTGCTAAACCTTGCGTGCTATTCTTTGATGAGTTTGAGAGTTTGGCACCTCGACGAGGGCACGATTCAACGGGTGTAACTGACCGTGTTGTCAATCAATTGCTTACTGAACTCGATGGCGTTAAGAGCTTAGAAGGTGTCTCAATTATTTGTGCAACCTCACGACCCGACTTGATTGATACCGCATTGCTGAGAAGTGGACGAATTGATCGCTTAGTCGAGTGTGTCCTACCGAATACCATCGAAAGACTTGAAATATTGAAATGGCTCTCGAAATCTCTCAATATTGATGAGAGCATTAATCTTAAAAATCTCGCAGCAAAAATGAATAATTTTACTGGCGCAGATATAAAAAGCGTCCTGACCACAGCCAACATGAATGCGATTGAGGAAGAGTTGAAGAAAAATGTGGGTGGCTTTGTAGATCGAGTTGTTGTGAGGAGAGAACATCTCGAAAATGCATTGGCAAATACAAAACCGTCGTTAAATCAACTAGATATTCTCAAGTATCGAGGTCTTTACGATAAATTCAAGAGTAAAAAATCGGTCACTATTGAGACACCTCAAAAAGTTAGTTTGGCTTAGAATTTAATATTCAAATGTATAATGGTGATTGTTGCCTAGTTTCTATATAAAACAAGTTTTTATTTATTTTTTTTGGTGAAAGAATTAAAATTTATTGAAACAATAATTCAGTTGCGTTGTCCATCATTGTCTGAATCACCCCTCGTGTTGTTCTTATATTTCAATCGGTTATTTTTGGAGAGAATATTCCTATCGGAAAATTTTGTAAAAACCTGTTGCATATAGAAATTTTTAAATTTAAAATTAATTTCAAACTGTAAAAACTATTCAAAATATAACGTTGTTCAAAAAAAGTCAATAATTTTATTAGTAAAATTTTCAATAACCTAACTTAATGTTAAAGAGATATCGATGAAGTCTACATTGCATTGATTTAAATATCACTCCTTCAGGTAAAAACGAACAAGAATAACAAAGATGCCCAAAAGAATCGGTAGTGCCAAAAGCAGTTTTGTATACCTAAAGAAAAATTAATATCATTAACATAATAATTTTTAAAATTCCTCCTTACTCATTATTTTCACTCTTTTTCTCTATTGTTGTCACGTTTAGAGGATTTTTTCTTCGATCACTCTCAACAAGTTCACCGATTTTGAACTTTTTCATCATCTCACGAGCATCTTCTGAGTGCTTAGCATCTTCAAATTCTTCCGTCGCTTCCTTTCCAGCGACCTCAATAAGGGGGTCTTGACCACTAGGATGCTTAAAGATTATTATTATTTTAAATTTTTATTTATCATTGACGAGGATTTTCCCAGACCTTCGGACGGACAATTTATATCAGCATAGTTTAATCTCAGGATTTTTTATAATGTCTTGCGATCTCTTTTCATTATCTAAGGCTAAAATATTTTCAATAAAATTCGATATCAATTGATAAGAACAACGGCTACTAACTTAGAGTTTAATCAGGAAATGAATTTTTCCGAGAAGGAAAAATGTTATTAAAATTTGTTGAATTTAAAGGAGAGCAAGGGTGATCAGCTTTAAGACAAAATTAATTGAGTTAATTTGCTTACCTCGTGAAGAAAACTCGTTACATCGTAAACCTGCATCAAAACATTTACTCATTTTTCTTTAGAATTATAGTTAGAAAATTTAAAATACCTGGTCATAAATTACAAACCAGCAACTTTTTTCAGAATTGTGCTCAGCAACTTCTTTTAACGTAAATTGTTTCATGTCTTTGAAATATAGTTTTTAATAATTTTTAGACGCTGCTGTCTTTTCAAAACTCTGATAAATAATGAAGAACATGTGACAGAGAAAACGATCAAAAGCGGTTAAAAGCATTTCGGCTACGTGAGAATTATTTAAGAAAATTTATCAAAACCCGCACGTGGTTGTTGTCACGCAGCAATAATTTAATAATTTTAATTGAATTGACTGGGACCTCGCGAAGAACACTCTTGGTGAATTGCGTTAAAAATCCCTTGAAAAAATACATGGTGTATGAACGTAAATTTTTTATTTAGGGGAAAAATTGCTATAATTATATCAAATAAATTTTCTTTCTCTTAAAAAAATTGTCAGTTTATCGAATTTATTTAATTTTTATGATGGCTTCGAAGTGCTCAAAATGACAGAATGACATCCTCTTAAAGCCTTTCCAATATTAAGTTACCACCTCATTACATTAAAAACATCATTTTCATAAGGGCAAACCGATTCGCTATCAAAAGTAGCTTTTCATCACATAGCCACTGACTTTTTTTTGGGAATTTCTAACGCTTAGAATCGCCTCAAAAACTTTAATTAATAATGTCTGAAACAAAGCAAATTTCGCTTAAGGACGTAGCATTGCATAACACCAACAGATCATCCTGGTTCGTGATTCATAATGAGGTGACTTTAATTACCTACTTAAGGTTTTTTAATTGCTAAGTAAATAATATGTGCTAACAATGCAGGTTTACGATGTGACAAATTTCTTAAATGAGGTGAGTTTATACATTATTAAAAAATATTCAAAAGACCTTGAACTAGTAGTCCAAAAAAAGATCATACACACTCACACATTTAATTTAATAATTTTTTATTAATGATCAAAGTTCGAAAGTGACAAGATAAATAATATGTGCATCGTTAAACGTGCATTTTATTTCTTTTGTCATTTTTAGATTTTCATGATTACGTTCAGTTGTCCAAACTTGCTTATCAAAGCTTAGTGATTAAATAAATTTCATCGCGCATCGATAAGATATTCACACTCACACTCCCTTGTATTTCTTCTTTTAAAGCTTATAAAGAACGACAAATTACAATAACTCTTTTTTATTATTTCTTTTCAAGCATCCGGGCGGAGAAGAGGCTAGTAACTCGAAAAAAATTTGCTAGCTCCTAAACTAATTTTTTTTAACATTTCAGGTCCTTTTGGAGGTCGCTGGAAAAGAAGCGACGGAAGCATTCGAGGATGTTGGACATTCAACAGACGCACGTGAAATGATGAAAAAGTTCAAAATCGGCGAACTTGTGGAGAGTGAACGCACAGTAACACAAGTGAAAACTCAACCCGACTGGAGTTCATCCGAAAAAAGCGACGATAAGTAAGTGTTTACTTTTATGAGTGTTTTTTTTGCAACAAACAAAGCTTAGTTAAAAGCTTGTCAAAAAGATAAAAAAGAAAATCAATCCATGAAAGTCCAAATCCAACTTATTCATGTTTAACTTTCCCAACAAAGAATTTCAAAAATGAAGCTTGTAGAGATCCTGAAATCACCGGTGACGACTGACTTTTGACCAAAATTTCTGAAGGAAAAAACAACATGATGGAGAAATATAATTTTTCCATCTTTAAAAAGTCTTTTTTGACTTGACTGGATATCTTTATCTAAAAATCAGAAGTCAATTAATTTTGGTTCAAAAAAGAAGAAAATTATGCAAAGGACGCGTCGAGCAGCAATTTAAAAATGGATTTTACAAACATAATTTTTTTTTCTCCTTTTAGCTCAATGAAAAACTGGATCGTACCGATTATTTTGGGAATTTTTGCAACAATTTTATATCACTACTACTTTAAAAACTAGGCAATGACAAAATGGCATTCCAGTGCATTTGCTAAATTCTAAATTGTTAAAAAGTGGACAGTAAATTTTTCTTTTTCTTTATAAATTTTTTATTGCACGTATCAAGCTTTTATTTTCTCTTTTAAGGATTCAGTTGATGGCTAATGATTATTTGAATTCAATTTGGAAAATCAACTTAACAAAATTTTCCATAAGTGGTGAAAATTACAAAAATTCCCTATTGAACTCAAAAAATCTTTAGCGTGCGTGTGAGAAATTTATTCTTTTCCGGTGTTAAGTTGAATTTTTTATGATCATTATTATTATTATAAACTGAGAAATACAAACACTAATCAAAGTTAAAAATATGTTGTTCTTTAATTTTTTTAAGGAGGCAAAATTACCTTCTATATATGTAAATGTTTAGTCTCTTTGTAACAATTTGAGCTTGAATGGTGTGCTCTTGAAAATAAATGAGCAACGAAGAATGCATTCTTGAAGGCACGAGATTTCATGACATGGATAGTTCGAGTCCATCTTAACGAGATACTCACAATACTCTTTGAAGCGATTCTTCGCAGTTTCCGTATTCATTTCAGCAAGCGCGGCCACGTCGTTGCCAAGAAAACGATCAAAGTTGATGTCAAGTCGTCGAAGTTTTTGAAATAATGGATAATCATTGATGCACGCGTAACAGCTACACTTGAACATGTATTGATTTTGAAGGTGGGCTCTGCGAGAGGGGACGTTTTCGAGACAGTGATGAAATCCATAATTGTCAAAAAGCTGTTCGCCTACGTCAATAAGACGGTTGACCATGAGATAGTTCTTACAATTCATCGAGACCCGAACAATGTTGGGAGCACATGAGTGGTTAATAAGTGAACAGAATGGAAAACTTCCAGACGCAAATTGCGGAGAGAGCGATGATTGTGATTTTGTCATGATTCCATCAAAAATTCCATGATAATTAATTGCAGCGATTTGAGTTTGCTTGTAAATATATTTGCGAAAGAAGTCTCTAAATTCTTTTTTTATAAGAACATCTTTGAGAATTGAATGATTGAGGAAGAGATGAGTCACCGTTGCAACGATTCCAGCGCGTTGAAATAAATCAGATTGACTTCGAGAATTCTCATTTGTTTCCAACGAGTCGATTGTGGATAAGATTCGAGACTTTTTCATGTGCTCGACGCTCAAATCGTGATCGAAAACTGTTGTTGACATATCTAAAGTTTCAACGAGAGCATTCATCAATGTGAGCACATTATGATTAAAGATTGAAAGAGATTCAAAGAACGTATGAATTGAAATTCTCATGATCTTTGTGCAAATTTTACGAAGAGTATCGGCGATGTTGCATTCATAGCGATGAAATTTTGTACATCCTTCTTGAGCGCACTGCTTTGAGCAGAACATTGCTTGCGTGCAGTTAGGGCATGGCAATAGACTTAAGCAGTTATCTTGTAGACAGTTGCAGCAGTATTTATAGTTCTCATCTTTTAGTAGACACTTACTGAATGGCTCTTCGATGGCGATGATTTCACCAGGCTTTAGTTTCTTATTTGTTACGACATATCGACCAAACATATTGCTTGATTTCAGCTCCAAACAGTTGGCAATAAAAGGGATCTTTGGATTTGGTGGGTGGCTGAGTTTGAAGTACTCGTGTCCGATTGGTTCGTGGACAAGCTGGAGATCATGATTGTTGTTGATCTTTTCTAAGCATTTTTTTCCTCGCTCTTCAAGCTTTTCGGCATTTTTATAACCATTGGTGATTGCTAGCCTAACATTTTCGAGGCTTTTATCGTAAAGTTTAAGCTCAAAGAAGACGGCAGATCGATCTGGAAGTTGAAAAGACCCAGTTGAACGTATTTTTTTAGAATATTTCTTCTTCATTTTGATTATATAACAATATAATTATTGTGCGAGTCTCAATGAAACAACTAAAATATAAGTCCAGTTAAAATATAGAAAGTGAAGAGAGAAAAATTCTCCAATTTATAGTTGCCAAAGATAAAAAAATTAAAAATGTGCAAAAAAAGAAGAAAAAAATTAAAATTTTAGTACAACTTAAGATCAAGTCAAATTATTTATGAGGTAACTATACTAGTATTAAATTTTTAGGAGCTACGTTAATGATTTCTCACTTCCAGAAAGAATTTTTTGAATGGTTTGTTTTGAGATATTTATAAATGCTTATATATACCCACTTGCATAAACAGTTCCAATATTTTCACAGCCATCAGGTGAAAAACAGAGGGATTTATTATAAAATTCCAGTGCACCAAGGAAGTTTTTGCGTTGATATTTTCCATTTCCCTGATTTCGATACGCTTTTGCTTTCTCTTCATTCTTTTCCTTCTTAAATACATTTCCTGGCATGAGCTCATTATTTACCAGCAGTTTTCTACGTAAATTAAGCACAATTAAGAAAATAAATTCGCAAGTTTCGGTTATTTTTGTACTCACTCTAAATATATGACTTTTTCTGCATTGTCAGTAATTGATTTAAACTTTTTCGACACTTCTTCGATTCTGGATTGGCTAATCAGTACTTCCTTCAACTTATCTACATAGTCGTATGCGTCTGTCACATTCATTTTCGTTAATTTCTTATAAATTTTCTTGTCTCAAAAAATATTTGGCTCCTTAGAAGGAAAAAATGTTTCAAAACCCACTCGTGGGTGTTGCCGCGTAACCCAACCTATCAGATCAGTATTGGAGAAGTATAAAGGGAAATATTTTAGGGAAGCCTTGTCGTATCTAGAAAACCCGAATTCTCTAGCTGGCTCAGAAGCCGAGATCTCGGAGGAACGAACGGACAGACAGAAATGGAGCATATAAGCTTTACCACACCTTTGTTGAGTTACGCTAAAAACAACAAAAATTTTGAATTTTTTCTCAACCGACAAAAAATGTTCGGAGAGAAATTTTTTTTTTGTGCTGTAACTGTAAGATGTCAAAAATAATTATCGAACACCGTTTTTACTAATTAATATTTTATTACCCTTTTTATAAATTTATAACATCTTATGCTTTAAAGTTTATAATTGTTAAAATTTAATATAAAAATTATCTATTTGAAATAATAAATTGAAACGCAAAAGTCTACAAAAGTAGAATCAAGAAGAGGGGTACAAAATAGTGTAAAATAGTAAACAAAATGTTTAGAATTCGTAAGCCGAGAAATTTTAACTGGAAAAGTATTTTTTTGACTTCAACCTTAGGTAATTCTACTGGAATTTTTGTTTTTATTTTCTTTATTAATTATTATTTTCTAGGAATTTTGGGCGGATACTACATTTACCAACCACTTTTTACTAATAATAAAAAAGTCATAGCAAATAATCAGATTGAAGAAACAACTCAAGGTAAGATGAGAAATTTTAAAATGAGAACATTGAAGACATTGATTTAGATATATATATATATATTTTTTAAATAGATGTCCGGTAATCCATACACTAAAAGTTTTGCCGCTACTAGCATAGCTGCTGTTTCAGGCATGACATTCATCATACTTAGTTATAGATTTTACATTGCGCCATACTTAAAGAAGAGGGATTATGAAAGAAATTCTAAGTTTGCCAGCTTTGTTTATGATCAGGAGGAAAAATTAAAATCAAAAAACAATTCATCATCTGAATAGAAATAACTTTAGTATGTATAGAAACTTTGTCAATAAAAGATTATGTTGAAAATTATTAATTTTTTCCATTCTACATTCGTGATCGTTCAGAAAGCATTTTTCATAAAAATTTGATGCAGGAAGGACAGAAGTTTTAAAATGATTACAGTTAATGGTTGGATTGCAGTTAACAGAATAACATAAATTTTAAAGAATCTTGAGTGATTATCATCGTTTTTTTAGAAATTTTAAATACGCAATCCCCACTTTATCAAATTAAAACAGGTTAAAAAATTATTCCTGGATGTCATCAAAAATATCATAAATGCTTTTCAGTATTATTTTTTGGAACTGCAATGAGAGTAACTAAACTTTTTCAACCTTTTATCCGTTAGGCCACGGATACGTCCGTTCACTCAGACCGGCAGAAACCCGACTGAGTCTAGACACACACTAAGCAGTGTACTGCGCCGACATCCATATCACGAACTAAGCCATGATGGATTGGAAGCAACGTACTGCTCATTGGAGCCGCAAAACCGCTTCAAGTGAAACAGCCATCTCTTGCCTAAGAAGATCTAATAACATCGAATGAAATTTACTTTAATTTAAATGTCCTCAGCGGGCACTTACCTACCTTTCCTCATCATTGGACTATTGTATTGTATTGCGGTGGTGGGCAGACTGGAGCTGACATTAGTAAATCAGACAGTCAAGCACTGATGATATACAGATCATATTGTACTATACCCTTTTTGCAATGACCAACTTATTCATACATCATTGGACTAACTTATTTTACATATTTCACTTAAATCTCCATGATCTTGTCATCTTCCTCACTATCCTTATCGTCAGAGATGCCAAAATCCCAGTCGAGGTTCGAGTTGTATCCATCGAGATTAGAGATCCTGACGGTTTTCACCGAATTTTCATTTCGGTTAACTGTGACCGCCGCTTCCTATTTTCGATATCAACTTGCATTTTTGATTACTCGCGTCGATTCTCGTTCTCTCATTCTTTTCCGTCCTGGTCGTGAGAGGAGATAGACGTGAAGTAAGCAGCTCTGATTATTTGTGTCACATTTATTATATTTGATTTATTTATTTAGCCAAATAAATCGCGAATATTCACATTAGCCGATCTTATTTTTCACGCTCGGCCGGGACAACACTTGACTTAAAGTTTTAGACTTGATTTGGCCATGAAAAGCAAGTTTTAATTTTTTTTATACAAAAATCCTCTTGATTTATCTCATCAATTAAATCAGTTGCAATTTTTCCATTAGTATATTTCTTGAGTCACGAAGGTCTTCATCCACACATTTTTATACCAACTTAAATTTTATATGTCCCCAAAGTGCTTTAAAAAATTAACATTTATGACGTGCTTATAATTCCGGAGTAAATTGAAATGTGAACATTAGTAGGCAATGAAATTTTCATCAGTAATTTTTTTTTATCGGGATAAAATCTAAAATGAATGAAAAAATAAACAGAAAATAATCGAGGGCGTGACTCGGTTGTTGCAAATCAGTATTAAAAAGGAAATAAAAGACTTAAAAGATTTTCCAAAACTCCAACGAGGGAACCAACACCCAGCATAAAGCATGTCTTAAAAATAGATTTTAGTAGAGGAAACAACATCCAGCCGAGGAAGTAATATCCAGCGGAGTAACTAACTTCCACTGGAGGAACTGGTTTACAGCGGAGGAATTAACTTCCAGCAAAGGAACTAACTTTTATTGAAGGAACTTAGTAACTTACTTCCAGCGGAAGAACCAAGATCGAATAACAGGTTAAACTAACATTACAGTAGCCAAAATCATGTCCAAGAACTAGTATCCATTGCAGGAACCAGGATCCATTTTGAAAACTAAATATAGATTAGAGTACAGTATCAAAAATTTCCTCGGCAACTTTAAAATTATTTTACTCACATTAAAATCTCAGAACGCGTTCGAACGAAGAGAAATAAAAATATTCAGAGATGCTTTTTAGGGGTGAGTATTGAGTTCTATTCTTAATTGACCCCTGAAGTGGTTTAGGTCTTATTTTATCTACTATTGAAAGTAAAAAGTTACAAAAGTCATAAAAAAGAGATTTTGGAGGTTGTTGAAAGCCCTGCTTGCACTTGTCAGACATTGAAATTTAAGATGAACATTTGTCGATACTGACTCGGGCAGGTGTTAAAAACATTACATATTAATTTAATTTAAGTTTTCAGAGTGTTTATAAAATATTTAAATTACGATTATTGTGTTGATAAGTCATCGATTCTTCAAAGTTCCATCGAGTTTAATTAATTTCATTAATTTTAATAATGGAATTAAACTCATTCTTGCTTTAGAGTATTCAATAAAGCACTTCTTTGCTATTGTTTCACTTTGAGACAGTAATAATAAATAGAAAAAATGTATATTTATTTCGCTGGATCTTTACTGGATCTTTGTTATTGATAACCTCTTAATTTTTCCTTTATATTCCAAGATTCATTTCTCATGCGATCTATTTCTCTTTCTTTAACGTTTTAAAGAAACTCAAATTTTTTCTTTTATCAAAATTTAATTAATTAAGGCAGGGGAAAATAAGCGCATAATGATGTTTTTTTTATAAAAATTACATTTTTTTAGTTGTTTTGAATAGAGGAAGCATGGATTCGGTCAGGGAGTTGATAGAGAAACCTTAATTAACTTAACTAGGGGGCAATTTTTAGAACTTCTATGCAATTCGTTTGACCATTTCCAATTTAATAATTAATTTTATTGATCTAAATAATAGCCTGTGCCAGTCAGCAAGGACTAATAAAAAGCTCAAATGACAAGAGTGTTCAAAAAAGGTTTTTAATAAGATCTCAAAGACAAGCGAGGCATAAAAAATCCTTGATCTTTTTTTTAAATAACAAATACTTTTAAACACGGTTAATGAGCGTAGCTCCTTAAAGATCGCGTGTCTTACGGTTTGACAGCTTGGTGTGACAAGTAGAGAATGTGCGTAAATTCAACGAAAATGATTGACATCGCTAAATGTGTTGGTTAAGTCGCGGTTGGATCGGTATCTAATCTGAGTATGTTGAGGTCCTTCTCAGACTTTACGCGCTTTCCAAATTTTTCACCAGGATTTCGGATGAAAACACGACCACGGGAAATAGCAACTTTTTGGTTGATCGACTTTGCCATTACTCTTGCACGCATAAAAAGAATTCGATTAAGCGATGTTAACGAGTAGTTAAAGTTAACAGTGCGTTTTTTTCCTCTATCGCCTAATCTTTTCTTGTCCAGCACTTTCATCTTTTCCTCGTATGTATCAAAGTTGACAATAAGCAAACTTTTTCGTTCAGACTTGACTGTGAGATGACGTTTGTAAGCACTCTTAAAATGTTGCACATTGTAGATACTGAGGACTTGTCTTGCTATTTCTCGCGCTGACTTTTGAGAGATCATTGTCGCTGAATTTAGACTTGATATTTCGATGCTGTTGTTGTATTTTTCCTGTTCAAGTTGATTAAGACGTGCTGAAATATCTATCTGTGCTGATGAAATATTATCGACGGTCCTGACATGTTCAACGTTTACCACCTTGAGATTTGTATTTTGTAATTTCGGCAATCAATTTTTTAATTTCTTTCAACATTAAATCTTGGAGGTGTGTAACGCTAGCGGATGTACTTTCATTCATTTGTGTTACCAATTTTTCCATATCCTCAATAAATTTTTCGTACGACTGGTAGATTAATCCTTTCAATTCATTCGCACTCGTATTAATTTTTATTCTCTCCTTGCAAATTTACTATTTTAATTTTTGGTGCAAGAGTTTGAATTCAAGATGCGTTTAATGTTGAAATTTTAAAAATATAACTAATTTTTCTCGTTAAATTTTCAACATTTCTAAGATTAAAAATACGATATACGTTGGTTGTTTCCCTATGAGGCTTAAATATAAATTATCAATTAAACTTGCTTAAATCATTTCATTTGCATGCTGTGCGCCTGCATATGAATGCAAGCATCGTCAACTGTTGTTGCTTCACGAGAAAAGAAAGAAAAAAAATAACAATGAATCGCGATGAGAAAATTGCTATAGCGCAGAGCAAGCAAGCAAATTGTTTTTTTTTCTCCTTCATCTAACAAGACATTCTCGTAGTATCAAAAACGAGCAATGCACGTAAAAAAATTAAAGAGTGAGAGATGCAAGCCAATATTTGCTGTTTTATATTTCTCTATGTGCAATAGTTTTGCAAATGTGCCGTCAACGATGAAGCTCTGGTAGCGAAATGCGAAAAATGTCGTTCAGGAATGGAAAATTTAAGCTCAACGAGACCGGTTTAACATTTCTCAGCATGAATCGGATTGTGCTCGTGGACATAGCCTGTTGCCGATGTCCTGAAAACTTGCTTCGAAACTCGTGTGGAAACTCTTCTTACTCGTTTTGCAACTACCAGGCAGACTCTTGTCCAGAGACTCATGTTGCAGCATTGCATGTTAGATTAAAATTCTTTTATGTACCTCTGTTATGACAGCGTGGAAATTTAAAGTTTAAAAAACGTCATCAAGGAAGTGAAATAGATAAGAGATTTGGAAAAAGTTTTTATTTAAAATAGATTTAAAATATTCTCGCGGCTAGCACAGAGAAAAAAGTTTAAGAACTTTTTCGAGTCACTTTTGGAAGCCATTGGAAATTTGTTGTGCTCTTAACCAGGAGGAGATGTGCATTAAGCTTGAGTTGAAAATAGCGAAAAGCGCAATACGCGCAAAACTTCCTAGTGCATTGTGTGCAAAAGCGTAAAAACACTTTCATGAGTTCTTAATAGTTTTTTAAATTTCTTCTTCATCTTTTGCGCTCTTCGTCTAGCGATGTCGATTGTAAAAAGAGTTCTTTTTCTATGCATTTTTATCTTGCATGTGCTGCAACTACGAACGTATATCAGCGACTAAATGAGATTTCCTTTCTCTTAGCTAAGAGTTTTTTTGGGTTGCACGTGTGTAAAGCGTTGCAAAGAAGCTGAGGAGGAGATTTCTCACAGCTGCATATATTTTTCCATTAGCACTCTAATAGGAAAGCAGCCGATGATGAGGAGGATCATTAGTCATTTCTTCATCAATTAAAAATGATTTTTTTTCGTAAATAATCAAAGAGTAATGAAACTGTGTACGAAAATAAATTTAAAATAAGCATATAATTTAGGAAAAGTTTTTCGTAAAGACTTTTGAGAGTCTCTACATAAATTCTGAAACTTTTAGTTTACGATATAATATTTGTAGTAAAGTCACATACAAAGTAGAAATAATAAAATCTTCAAACAGTTCACTTGTTATTAGGCGAACATGAGAGTCAACAGCACAAACATTTTTAATAAAGTTTAAAATTTTCCCACGATCATGTGCAATTTGAAAGAATATTTTACACATGTGGGGTTTGTCATTGGAGGTTTGGCGATTGTTGAAAAATATTTTGAAATAATTCCATTGAATTTTAAACTTTATTGAGGATGATTTTAAACATTTTAATGTTTTCTAAATTATTTTAAATAGGGTGGGTGTATATTATTTAAGAGTGCATATAATTTGTGAGTAAATTTATCAATGGGTATTTTCTTTTGTCTGTCCTTTAAAGTGTGTAACAACCAATATTAAAATTAAAGCTAAGATTGATCCCTTCATTTTAGAAAAGGTTTGATAGACATTGAGCCTTTGGAAATGCCTTAAAGTCTCTTTATAAGATTTCCCATACATTTATTCCTCATTTTATTCTTTCTATATTTCTATGAAAATAAATCCGATCATTTTCGAAAAAAATATTTTTGAGTTCCTGGCTATCTCCTCAGTTTATTTATGAAAAAAATTGGAAATCAAATGACCGGGAAGTGCGCTAAAAATTAATTCTTCTGATGTCTATAATTTGTGAGTAAAAGTGTATATAATTTGTGAGTGAATTTTAGTCAAGTAGGCTTTGAAAAATTCCACCACAATTTTTATTAATTAGGTTTAAAAAGGAGATTTTTCATGAATAATGCATCATTTTTGTCATTGTTTGGCTAATATAACGCCGCGCATGCAGCCTATGTCTATTTTTATCTCCATACAAATCAAATGAGAAGATAGATTTTAGACGGACATGCACCAAAACTGATGCTAATGTCCTTTAT
Organism: Tanytarsus gracilentus; assembly: GCA_038502055.1. NCBI lineage: Eukaryota > Metazoa > Arthropoda > Insecta > Diptera > Chironomidae > Tanytarsus > Tanytarsus gracilentus. The sequence goes on along the minus strand of JAXRKN010000045.1, from coordinate 143,517 downwards.
TCTCAAATAAGCAGTTAAAAGCAGTTGTGATATCTTATTTGATCAATAGAAGCATCGAGATCGCGAAGATATTTTTTAGTGTAACCCACGAAGTGGTGTAACACTTATATGCTCGTGATTCCGTCCGTCTGTCTGTCTATGGCTTCGAGATCTCGGCCCCTGGACCAGCTAGAGACTTCAGGTTTTCACCAGATGGTAGCTCTGAGGGTCTAGTTTCAGCTATTTTAGGAATTATTTAAGCAGTGACCATAGGTCGTGCCACGGACAGCTCTAATGTCCATTTTCCATACAAATTTTCTCTTATATGGCTTCATGGGTATCGTTGAACTCGGAATTCGATCAGCAATCGAGTGACATTGATGTTGGTGCTTGTACTGGATGTTAGTTCCTACACTGGATGTTGGTTCCTCAGTTGGATGTTGGTTCCTTCGCTGGATGTTGGTTCCTCCGCTGGAAGTTGGTTCCTCTATAGGATATCTTCTCCGAGACTTCCCCAAAATGACCTCTCTTAAACTTGTCCATGGCTTCTCTATTCTAGGAAGTAACTAGGTCTTTGCAATACAAGATGACACAAAAACAATAGCTTAAAAATTAAACCAATCGTTTTCAGACAGCGCCATCAAGAAAACAAAAAATATTAAGAAAATGATGGACATGACTCAAAAAATATCCACACCAATCGATTAACCATTTAATTACGAATTCAATAAGGTACATGAAGATATAGTTTTGTAATATGGACATGATCGCTGCCAGTGGCACTGCCAGTAAATCCAAAAATATCTCATTTGATTGCGCAACGAGATTTAAGGAAAAATTTAAAAATTTAAGTAAAAAATAGAAGATGTGAGAATGCTAGTTAAAAAAATCAATGCTGGAAGCGATTAAATAAGAGGCACCTGCAAGTGAGTGCAGTTATTGAAAGAAAAATAAAACTTATATTTTACAAGAATCCTTATCTTTTTTTATATTTGCTAATAAATTATTTTTAAAATAAACATGCAAAGGAACCAAGATCCAGAGTAACTTAGATCCAGCGGAACCAATATCCAACAAATATTTTTTTCAAAAAATTCTTTAGAAATAAAATAAAATTTTTAAGCGCTGCAGAAGATTGTGCCATCATTAGTACTATTACAGAATTATTTTAAGCTCATAAACTGATTACTAGATAAAACTTTGATCGGAAGTGACACTAAGGAACGTAAAAATAAAAATTTTCTTTTCATTTGTCATCAATATCAAAAGCCGTCAATAATTTATCAATACATCTAATTTATTTTACACTTGGGAATGCATTAATACCCTAGCTATCATTTTGTGTACCTTTTGAGCATGCCTTAAACGAGGAGTCTCAAGGAAAATTCTTAAAAATTTAATTATTTCGTTTAAACTTGAATTTATCATGTAAAAATCATGTTAAATGAGTTAATTTGCATTAAAACAGAGAGTTTCCAGCATAGACAGAGCCATAAGCAGCTTTATCAGTGACAAAATATTTTTTTTCCACAATTTCATATGTTTCTGAAAAATTACATCCCAAAAATTTATTTCATTGACAGTGATTTACAGGTGAAATGATTTTTCAAAGTTTAACTCACAAATTATAGACACTTTTACTCACAAATTATATACATCAACTCACAAATTCTATACACAAAAGAGAGACCATTTTAGACATGATCCCGGTCTCATAGAACTTTTGCAAATGTCTCAAATTAAAGATAAACACATGAGGTTTTTAAAAATACCTAAATATTGAGAATTGAGTCATTGGAAGTAAGAAAAAAATGGACTTCTTTGTTGACTTTTACAGTTTTACTCATAAATAATATACACCCACCCTATATAAGATTAAAATTTTAAGCTTAAAAATGTAAGAGTTTCTTCATCATCACAAAAATCAAAAAGTATAATTGCTTTATAAATAAAAGTTAAATTTTTTCTCTCTTTCATTAAAATATTTTCATACGTCCACATACTGATGTGCACCTAATACGCACCTCCTTCGATATTTTGTGTTTGCGGTGTTTTATGTTTTTTGGCCGCGAGCGTGCCATGAGAGAGAGAGAGAGAGAGAGAGATACCCAATAGAGTGGAAAAATTGTGTATTGTCTCGTGCTACAAGATTAAGAAGAGCATTCGAAGCTCCGCTGATCATCAGAAAAAAGAATATTAGCACTAAATGCTGTCATCATTTCTGTTTTCCGCTTAAAAATCTCACGAACGAAGTATGACGAGAAAAATTGCGGTGTTTGGAAACTTTTTTCAAATTCACTCTCCCTCTCTCACTTACTCGAAGAGCCAAAAAATTCCTCTGTTATTTGGTTCTGACTACATTGTGCAATGGCTAACATACAACAGTCTTTTATTCACAATCATCATATAATAATATGTTTGGCAATAGAGAATGGCGAAAGAGTCCTCCGGTATTAGAAATTGAACATTGTGGATTTTCAATAGGACGCCATAAGACGCGGCAGTATTTTCTAATGCATATATATGAGTCTAGTGTGTGGGAAGAGCTCCTAACGTGGTTGAGTAAACGAGAACGAGAGACTGAGACCGACTGGATGAGAATGAGAGAGAGAGAGCATGACTCGAAAGAGGAGGAACTACAAGAACATACATGACGACGATGGTAATATTCAATATACATAAACACAGTCTGCGATTCAAAGTGGATTTTCAGATTTTTCAATTTTCGTGTCTGTCGAGATGTAGCCAAAAATTTATGTGTTCTGTGGATTTCATTTCGATAACCGAAAAAGTGCGAAGGAGAAAATCTTTGAGTGAGTGATAGAGAGCGAATGAGTTGATGGAGACACAATAGACTCGCAATTTTGAACCACAAATCGGTTTTTTATCAAGTAGGAAATAAAAAATTTGTGCTAAAATTTTGGGAGATGCTTAAAAAAATTAATCATAAAAAATGCTTTTAAAAGTTGATATTTGTTAATAATTTTTTAAATTAATGACAAAAATTAATTTATTTTTTAAAAATTCTAATTATGTACTCGACGTTGTTACGGTAAAAGATATAAAAAATAAGTATAAAATTATTTATAATTGCTAAAGCTTGAAACGCTCGGCGCATTTTAAAAAAATTATAAAACTTCAAATAAAATAATGAATTCCTTATAGCCCAAAATTTTCAATTAATTATTCCCCCTTAACTTCTCCCATTCAAAATCCTTTCTCGATCTAAATGTAAAGTTTCCATATCTACAAGTTGCCTCTTTTGCCTATTTGCTTTTGCAACAAAATTTCTGTTACTGAAAAACCCACCCGGCTCTCATAAGTTTTAAGGCACAACACTGTGGTTTTAAAATTCACGTCGGTGTGTACGAAAGAGAGAGAATCGTTTACTCAGAACCATTCACGATTAACGAATTTTTATTCTCCTCGCATACATTCGAAAAGGGGGAAAAAAATTATGCTGATTGAAATATATGTGCAAATTTATAGTTTACTTCACTTTGATGTGAAACTACAAAACTATTTCTTGAAGTATTATAGTTGTGCATTGAATAGGGCTTCAGAATGCACTGCATGTTTCTGCTCGCCGCAAGCTCTCTCTCTCGACACGGAATCAACTCAACTTGTTGGATGATGAGAAATGCTAAGCTGAAACTAAAGTTCAGTTATAGTTTAATGCACTAGTGAAGCAGAAAAATTGAGAGAGGGAGAAAGAGAGATGGAGAAAAAGCTTTTTTGTTACGGGTTGGTAGTTTTGGGGTTTAATTAGAATTGCTTAAATGTTTTCGGTTAAAAAAATAATTGAATTTAGTTCAAAGCCTTAGAATTTCGTCACACAAAACGAGAAAAACATGTGAGCGGCAGCACAGAAAGTGAAGAACAAACAAACTCTATGAGCTTATGATTGCTGGGTAAAATGGTGAAAAATATTGGTTATAAAATAGTGTTACTAACAAAATTTCGATTTTCCAATTCGAAAAAACCTGCCTCGCAATTGGAGGAAATACATGCGGCGCTCTTTAGTTGGTCGAAAGTTTGATCAAATGATTTTTCGCCACTCTACTGAGTGCGAGGCCAGCGTTCTGTGTGAGCTTGATATTGGTGATGATGGAAATCGCTAATAAATGCATTTTAGAAGATTATGCGACTATTTTTTTGGGTAATTGTGGGTGTTGCTAAATAAGCCGAAGTTAATTTTCTCAATGCTAAAGTTTGACTTTGAACGGTCGAAATTATTTTTGAGGTTAACACTCCATAGTCTTCATAATTTCCTGATTTAATTGCAAAACTTTTCACCTATTACACCGTAAGTGTGTTCTAATTCGCTAGAAAGCGCATTTTAGAGCAAGTTGTGGACGAATCGAGAGAGCAGAAAACAAAATGGTGTAGTTATCGGTACGGTTAAGAGCAAGCAGAGTTGGCAAAGCAAATCCAATAGAAAATCATAAAATTTCACTTTGTGACAGCACTCAAAAGTCACTCGAAATGGTAAAAGCCTAAAAGCGAGTGAATGCGAAAACGCGAATAAAGTGAGAAGCGTCACAAGTCAGCCACTTAGTACGGTTCAACTTTGAGTTAAATTTGAAATTATACCAGCACCCCAAAATCGCGTTGAGTGTCTCAAATCGACTCTTTCTCTCTCACGAAATTGGCTGCACTGTTTGGCTCCTCTCCCTCATGTAACTCATTTCACGTTCAACACAAACAACAAATTTACTAGGTTCTCATAATGCGACAGCAACTGCGCTGCCTCATCGTGAAGAAATATTTTTTTTCCACTGCGCACACCACTAAATTATTTTGCGCGCTCGTTACATTCCAATGAAATTGTTTCCTCGAGAATTTCTTTTCGTGGCGTGCAGCGTTTTCTTCTCTTCTGCGAATTGAAATTCATTTCGACATGGGGCTTCCCTCTCTTTTCTCGCTCTCGCATTCATAAAAAAAATGTTTTCTTGGTTTTACTCATCTTCGTCGCACGCGATGAGTGATGAAATGGAATATGAGATTGGCAGAAATTATTTGAATGGCATTTTAGCTTATCAAACCATACACGCAGGGATTATTAAACCACCCGTAAAATAAAAGTTAATCATTACATGGAAATTAAAGCTTCCGGATTGGACACGATGATTGAATCTTGATACATCGAATATTCCTCCCATTATCGAATTTCTCCAGCATCCTCCAAAGCTCTCCCCATTATAAATGTGTTTTGAGAAGTTATTGAAAATTAATCGATAACTGATAGGAAAAGGAAAGATTCATTTATAACAAATCGATTGCATCAGGAGAACAGAAACGAAGCGATTGGAAACGATGAAAATTTTCGAACTGTTTTGTGTGTTTGGATACGGAATTTCTTCACGTTTTTCGTTTCCCCCTAAAATAACAACGTGCTGGCGTGGAGAAGAGAACATTTGTACTTTTTGGGCATAGCACGGCGCATGATATTAGATACGAGCGAATCAAGTGGAAAGAAAAGAGAAAACAAAAATTTATCCGGAATTTCTTACAATTTTTTTTCATACTTAAATGTATTTCTAAATGCTCTTTAGAATTTTTAATGAGTCTGTAAACATTTCTCTCAATTTTTTGTGGAGGCATTTTTGAACAGAATTCTCTTTGCAAAGGAAAATTTATTAAAAAATATATCTGGACAGAATTCTTTTTAGATTAAAATGTAATAATTTTAGAACATTAAATTATTCGTACAATAAAAACTACAAAAACTATTTTATAAAATTAAAATCTCCACTGTTTGATTAAAAAAATTAATCCTTAAATAAATACAACAACAATAAATATTCTTAAGTGTTTTTTGGTCCTAATTACAGTTTTTTTTACAAAAGCAAGCAACATGTATATATACACTATAGTTCCGTTGTTTCCAATTTCTTAGCAATTATGGTGCCGTTTGAGAGTTTATCTATGTGCTGATACATGTTGAGATGTTTAATCAAGTTGTTTTGTGTATGGAGTCCATTAAATTCCTTCGATGTCGAGACGGTTTTTGTGTTACTCTCAAATTCACTAACCAGCACATTTTCATCAAGAGAATCGTGAGTCGACGAGCTTTGACTGAAACTATCATCATGCTTGTACCAGTCATTTTCATATGCTTGCAACCAGATCGGATTACTTCCTTCCAAACTGTGCTTATTTGTGTTTGGTACGCGTGCTATCGCAATTTTGCCCGTGTCTGTTGGAACTAAAAAAAATTGTGTAAAAGTATTCATAAGAGTAACATAAGATTAATTTGAGATTAATCGCTTGCTCACCATATGAGTTCACTCGTGCCGCTTTGAGTTCGCGCCGATAATTTGTTCGTTGCGATAAGCACATGGTAACAACGATTATCAACAAAGCACCCATAATTAAGTTTACCATCACAAGCCAGATAATCGCTTGAGTGTGATTCCCCAATTCTGCTTGAAATACCAAGGCCTCAGAAGCTCTAGTATCGAGTACGTTAAATTCTTTGAAAAGCTCGTCTAATTGTTCAATATTTCGATCGACTAATCGCAGTACTTCGGACACTTCAATCACACTATTGTCATTTTTATTGACCAAATGAAGGTACAAGTCAGTCTTTGTTCTATCGACAGTGCCATCTTTGTTCTCGTGCACTTTAAAGTAATCAATATTAACAATTGATTTTGTTACGTTGCTGAAAGCGCTATAAAAAGTTTAAATTTTTAAAAAATAATTAACAACTTATAAATTTTTTTTTCTCAAAACAAAACTCACTCTCTAAATTTATCAACTTTTTCTCTTATCTCAAAATTTTGTTGCCTCAGCACAAATTTAACTCTTTGGTCTTCTCTCAGTAAATAAATAAAAACGTGAGCAGTGTCATTGAGTCCATCTCGATCTCTAACTACGACTGTAAAGTCAAAATATCCTTTCATGTTCTTTTGGGGATCAAAATTCAGTTTCAAACTTCCCGTGTCCTTTTCAATCAAAAACGAAGGCTCTTTAACGTTCTCTAGTCCTTCAGCAATTGTTCTATGAACTTTTCCAATTTTAAAGTATGAAAGTTTGGCATTGGGACCGAGATCGAGATCGAAAGCCTTTAGTGTCATAATTTCACTGCCAAAATCTGCGGAAGTTGAAACACCACCCGTGAAAATTTTTTTCTCAAATTTCGGTGGGTTGTCGTTAATGTCTTGAACTTGCACTAGCACTTCAATAAGAGTAGCATCAGCAGCAACCATCGAGTCCCCTTCAATAGCCTCAAATTCAGTTGAATCTGTAAATCGATTTAATTCACTCTTCGCTTTCCTATTAATTAACTTTGCCGCCTTCGGAATTCGAGCGACAGTTTCATTAAGTGGTTGTGGTGGATTTAGACAATCTTTCGTCGCTTTAATAATTAAGCTATAATTTTGTTTCCTTTCTCGGTCAAGTTCACCAGTGACACTCAAGACATGCGTCACACGATCTAATTTAAAAAGACCATCATCATTGCCATGAACAATGAAGTAACATACGGCAGTCGGATCATCCTCCAAGTCATCGACCTCCCTATCAACAGTATCTGGTAGTTTCCTCTTCTCTATACCCGGCTCCACATGTTCTGTGAGTGTGTAAGAATGTTTGCAATAGACAGAGAGAAAATGAGAAGGGAGCGTGAAACACATAAAGTAAATAAATAAGCAATAATATGGAAAATTTATGACCACAATAAATCAAAGTGAATTTGAGCTCGAAAATTTCATGTGAACCTGTGACGTTGACAGACCGAATGTTTTGTAAAGCTTTTGAAATTGTTTTGTGTTTTATTACTTGAATTATTAATGAAAAATGACTCTTGATTTTCTCTCTCTCTCTCTCTCTCTCTCTTGCTCACTTCAAGCAACCAAAAATTTCATACAAACCTGTGAAGTTGACTGAAATCGATTGCATTAAAAATGATGGCTCGTAGTTGTCTACGCTATGTACGTAAATTATTAAATCTAAATCGGATGAGAGCTCTTTGGGGATGCCGTGGTCGTAAGCTTCGACTCGAATCTTCGAAGAGATTAATTTAATTCAATTTTCTAATCGGATGCCAACAATTAATAAATACCTCATAAAGCTTTTGCTTTTCACGGTCAAGTGGCACACGAAGTCCAATTAAGCCGGTGTTTTCATCAATATTAAACGATTTATAGTTGCCAAATAGATCAGGCTTAAAGCGATATTTAACGAGTGCATTAAGACCAACATCTTCATCTTTGGCCACTACTTGAGCGATCGATTGACCAACAGTTGCATTCTACAAAAAATTATTTTTAAAATAAAAAACCATTTAGTGCACTTTAAAATTTCAAAATTTACCTCGGCTATTCGAATTGTATGATTGTTAATTGGTGATACAAAATAAGGCGCATGATCATTAAAATCTTGCACGCAAATGTCTAATTTCATATCGACAAACAGTTGAGGTGTTCCCAAGTCTTTCACTGAAATTTCCAAGGTATAATTTCCATATCTTTTATTGAGACGATTTCTTGCAAAAATGTTTGCATTCCACGGGTCAGTTTGCTTAAGTAAAAACATGTCAACTCCTGAACCTCCTCGAATCTCAAATCTGACCTGACCATTTGGCGATGATGGATCGTCAGCATCGCTAGCTTTAATTGATGTCACAACCTCTTTGATATCATGAAATTCAGTTACTGAACTACAAGATGGCTCTTTTTGCGATGGAAATTCAATCACCGGCCCATGATCATTTTCGTCCAAGATTTTAATGTAAAATTGCTTAAATGCATTTCGACTTTCTCCACTCGAAGCGCCAAACTGATAGTTATCGATTATTTCAATTACAATCATATATGAGGACTTTTCTTCTCGATCAATTTTATCAGCAACTTTTAGAACGCCAGTGTCAGGGTCAATTGCAAATTTTTTCTCAGCACTCAGTCGATCAATCAAAAAAGTAATTTTTCCATAATCGCCAGAGTCCAAATCACTGGCTTCGATGACTGCAATTTGAGTACCAATTGGCTGATTTTCATAAATTGAGAGATTTTGAAAGTCGGTAATGAAGTAAGGCTGGTTGTCGTTTTCATCAAGTATTTGGATGTACACTTCAGCCATTGAAGATCTTTGAGGGGTTCCGAAGTCACGTGCACGCACCGTAAAATTCAACCACCTAAATTGCTCATGATCAATTTTTTCTTGAACTAAAATTTCTCCTGATTCCGTATCGAGATAGAGAAAATTTAAAATCTCATCCGGACCCTCGAGGTCATAAGACACTGATTTATTTTTATCGGCGTCAGTCGCCACTACACTTAAAATATTTGATCCAATCTGGCTATTTTCCATGATTGATCTTTTGTAGAATGGTTTTTGAAATTTTGGATTGTTATCATTTTCATCTAGAATCACAACATTCAGAATCCCTGTTGCTGTTTGCTTTACATTAATACCTGCAATGTCCTCAACAACGACACCTATTTTAATAGTCTCAATTTTCTCTCGATCTAGAATTTTTAAAACTCTAATGAGGCCGTCGTTGGCATTGAGATCAAAGGCTGTGAAAACAAAGTTTGTTTAAATATCTAATTTGTTTTCTTTAACATTTTTGATTTTTAACGTTTTCTTACCTTGCATGTAATCGTACTCTGATTGCTTAATAATTGCACCGTTTTCATTTCTCGCTTCGGAAGATTCACTGTCAAAGAAGTACCTTAAGGTTGCATCACTATCCAAGTCATTGGCAATTAGCCGATAGACAGAGGTGCCAACTGCTGTATTTTCTTGTATATAAACAGTCTCGAGATCAACGAAAGTTGGAAGTTTGTTGTTAACGTCAATGATACTGATATTAACAGTGGTTATGCTACTGAACTGTTGATCTCCGATTCCTCCATCCAAAGCGACTATAGTCAATAAAAAATGATATCTTTTGGGATGCGATAAATCGGGATCAAGTGATGCACCGTTGGCGATTGAAATAATGCCAGAATCAGATCCGATAACAAATTTATCGAAAGCACCATCGAGAATGCGATAAAAAACTAAATTATTTGGAGATGAACCATCAAAATCTACCGCCTTAACGGTCAAGATGGAAGTTCCGCTCTCTAAATTTTCCATTATTTCAGCGGCATAAGAAGTTTTCTCAAAAACTGGAACGAAATCATTTTCATCTTGCACATAAATCACAACGGGTACTTGAGATGCTTGCGAAGGTCTTCCGCCGTCTGATGCTTGTACAGTTAAGTAAATTGGTCTTATCGATAAAGATTTTTGGCTAAGCGGTACAGTTAATTTTTCAAAATCAATAGGACTATTTAATCTTATAATTCCACTTTTAATATCGATCGTAAAGTTATGACGAAAATCGCCCGCGACAATTTCATAGAAAATTTCACTATTTCTTGTTCCATTCACGTCACCATCGCGTGCCTCCAACTCTAGTGGAGTTTCAAATGTCGGTTGATTCTCAAAGAGACGCGTCTCGTATTTGCGTTGCAAGAAAGTCGGAATTTCATCGTTCACATCAACGATGCTGATTATCATCGGTACGGTATTACGATTTCCTTCTCCCAAGTTATCGCGCGCTTCAATCGTTAAATGATGCTTTTCGTACATCTCACGATCAAAAAAGTGTCCCGCGTTGCTTTTGATCGTTATGACACCCGTATTTGGGTCCATGTTAAGCAGTTGTGAAATACTTCCTGCATTTATTTATGTTCACATCAATTAAACGAAAGCGAAATTAACGACTTACCCGTAATGCCAGTGTAGCGAATTCCTTGGGTTCCAAAATTGCCCGAGTCAAGATCCATGGCATCGATTTTTGCTATGCTCACACCTCCGGCCACATTTTCAGCAATAGCAATGTTGTAAGATTGTTTTGAAAATTGTGGAATGTTGTCATTGCGATCCTTTATGTATATAATTAGGGGAACAGAACTTTTTGAAATTTTATAGGGTTAGAAATCTAAAAAAAAATTTAATTAAATTTAATGCACCTAGATTTTCCTTCTGTCGTAATTTCCTTAGCAACTATGGTAAAGTTGAGCACTTTAATCTTCTCATAATCCAAAATTTTCGGATTTCTAACTCGAATAACGAAAGTTGCCTCATTCAAGCTTCTTTTTGGTGAAATGTCAAAAATATCGTTTGGCGGATCAAGATAAAGTTCAAACGTTCCATTATTTCCTAAATCGTAGTCGAAAACATCGTTTTTGGGGTCGATTTGAAGAAAGTTCACGGGAGTATTTTGCTGTGCATTTTCGGGTATTTCACATTCATAGCGATTACTTTTGAACTGGGGCGTCGAATCATTTTCATCAATCAATATGATGGTGATTTCAGTCTTAACTGATGGTGCTGGTTTCTTTTTCGAACGTTCGACGGCTTGTATTTCGAGTATGTAAGCGCCATTGATGAGATTCCTGCTGTCTTCCCTGTCCAATACCTTTAATGTTGTTATTATTCCAGTGTCTTCATCGATCTTGAACATATTGTTGCCTCCACGCACTATCGAGTATTTAATTTTATTATTTACACCTCGGTCTCCATCCACTGCTTTAACGGTAGTGACATAACTTCCCTTCAGTATGCTTTCTGATATTCGCGTTACCGGTGATTGCGAGACAAATTCTGGCCCATTGTCTTCCAGATCGGTTACTTTAACAACTATGGCAGCAGTGCCGGTGTTTACTCGACCTTGATTGGCGCGATCAATCGCCAACACTTTAATTTGATAGAGACTCTTGCGTTCATAGTCGAGAGATTTTCTTAGTCGAATGACTCCCTTGCCTTGTGATGTCGAGATGGAAAACGCATCGTTTTCACCGTCGAGCTCTTCTAGATAATATACAACTTGACCGTATGCACCTTCGTCTCGATCAGTGGCTTCGACTGTTAGCAAAACACCAGGTTGACTATTTTCAGGCACTTCAATTGCCGATGGAAATGAAGTGAACAAAGGTTCCGAGTCATTTACGTCCTCAACGAGAAGCAAAAGTGATTGGGTCACAAATCGACCGTCACCTAGTTTATTGTCAGTCAGTGTAAGAATGATTGTATAAGCGTCTTTGGTCTGGAAATAATTTAATTTGCGGTTAAAAATTGTTAAAATGAATTTGAATGCGGTAATTGAGAGCGTTTAAAATTACTAAAAAAATAGTGGGACAGAAAAGTTGGAAAAATTGAATTTTTTAAACTAAGTTATTATTCAGTTTTCATGAACGTTTTTAAAATTCAATAATTTTTTCAATTACCTCACGATCAAGCTCCTTCTCTAAATAAATGCCAGCCTCATGGTCGGTTAAGCTCTTCACACAAATTATGTCGCTATCATAAGTGCCCTGCACACCAAAATCAAGTGCATCTCCATCTTGATCAAATCCCTTGAGTGTATAAATTAAGCTGCCTATATTATGCGCAAATAGACATAAATTAAGTTAACACATGTATGAGAATACAAAATATTTTTTTTAATTTACCAACTGGCGTTTCAGGTCCCTCTTTCAGACGAATAACAATCTCTGAGTGATGATCATCGATGACAAAGCGCGGTGGATTATTTCGTTCATTACAATTTACTTTATTTACATTACTTAACAATATTGTGACTAAAGCAATCACCAATAAGCGGTACCACTTTAATCGAACTTTTCGGTGCGAGTTATTTGGCGATTGTGATTGAATGTTGCTTGATAATTTCATAATGGCGTTTTGAGCTACTACTTTTTACTTTGCGTAATTGGTTTTAATTTCTTTATGTTGATTGCTTCATTTACTGTGTCACATTTTCCTCATTTTATTATTTAGCTACGGAGATTCTGTAATAGAAAAAATTTCAGTGATTTATGATTGTGACCAAATGCGTTTTCTTTAAAGATCCTGAAATAACTGGTTATAAAGGGGTTTTAAAACCTCATTAAAATTCATTTTTACGAGTTTTTGAATTGAATAATTTTATTTGTTCATGAAATAAACTAACGTAATTTCTTTTAAAAAGTTCATTCAAGTGTTTTTGAAGCTTTTAATGTTGTTTGTTCATCAACATTAAATCAAATCTGATTCCGAGTGCAACAAACTGCATTAAGAATAAATAATATTGCTAGATAGAGGCATAGAGTTTTTCCTTAGTCAAAACTTCGTGGGTTACACTAAAAATACAAGAAAAATCGAGCATTTAAGCAATTATTTCACTAGGTATCGTCTAATAGATTATTTTAGTTGATTTCTTGGTTTCATCAATTTTGAGATTTTCATTTATTTTATTAAAGAAGTTGGAAAATTTTTAATCAACGAATAATAATCTTGAAAAAATTGATGTAATGAAACTATCCCAATAAAATAAATGATTTGGCCATTGCATTGAGAAACAATGGGATTATATCAAGGGATGGTCGACTTTTTGAATTTATTGGACTAGAATGACCACAAAAATTAAATTTAGACTAAATTTTTTGTTTAAATAATGCAAACAAAGCAAATTTTATTCGACTGAGCTGCCATCTAAATTCAAATAATTATTGGTTTATAAAACCAACAAAAACTTTAATTTAAATCTATAAAATATTTCCGTGATTTACGGGTAAATTTACGACTAAAATTTGTTTAATAATTATTATTACTCAATTTTTTTAGTTCCAAACTTTTGGATCATACGTATTTTTACTTTAATACAACGCAATTTTGTTTTCATTTAATTCACAAAATGTTAAAATACGAGCTCATTACAAGCTTTAAAAATATGTGTTTAAACATTGTGCAACAGGGGTTTTAATTAAAAGTGTGCACACATATAAATAATTGAGACTGAACAATTGAGACAAAAAAATTTACTGGTAATAAAATAATTTTTGTACGTTTTGCATGCAGACAAAAATTTGGATTTTTAGTCGACCGCCAATTGTGACGTTTTTATGCCTGAGGTTATCAACATTAACTCATCTCCTGGATTCATAGTGTAAGAGTGACGCAAAATGTCACTGCTGTAATTAAAGTTCACATACAGCATAAAAAAGTAGGAGATAATTTTTTAAAAAAATTTGGTTTGAATATTGTAGATAAATAAATTTGTAAAAATTTAATCCTTTATGTTCTTTAAAATCTTCTAACAAAACGTCCATAAACGAAAGAAATCTATAAAGCCATAATATCCATAGCTACTCTTTTTCACGTCAAGCTTTGTTGACTTTAGACAAGAAGCACGTGAGATGGAACGATGTGAATGAAAAAGTAAACACATCACCGATGATACTCACAATGCAATGAAAAATATTAAAATAATATTTCAGGTGTAAAAATGCTTTTTTTGCCGGTTTAAAGAGAGAAAAATTTCTTCATTTATTGTTAGCATCTTCGTGCAGTCTCGTGGAAAGAAGTCATAAGCGTCTCTGCAGACAGTTTCGGTTCATGAATTCTTAAATAGAAACGATCTACATTTTTAATTCATCATAATCATATGCACACAGACGCGACGAGACTTTCAAGTGAAAAATTTCACTTTTCATCATTCGCAAATATGTCTATGGCTTAGTTAAAATCGTGGGAATTAAACAAACACTGAATTCAATGAGCGCTTTTATGAATAATCGCATTAAAATATGCGCGGCATTAAAAACTGAATTGAAATAATTTTGTGATTTTAAATAGCTTTCTGATCAGAATGCAAAAAGAATTTTGCAAAATGATGAAGGACACGACCAATCAAATTGAGAAAGAATCAATCCCAGAAAAGTTTGATAATCCCTTCAAAGGTGGATTAGAGCCATCGCACATCACCAATGTAGAGAAAAAATGCAACGATTTCATATACACAGTTAAATGAAAACACGGAAAAGTTTAAAATATTTCATCGGCAGTAATTTGCAAAGAGTGTCCACAGCTTGTAATTGACTTTTATTCTGACATTGATTTTGAGGAGCTGGAGAAAAGTGAGTAGAAAACTGTACTGTTTATGCGAGTTACCCGGTTGCTAAAATAACACCGTCATAAATTTAAAACATGGCACGAAAAAAAGACCTGATTTAATTATATGACCATATTAAAATTTATTTTTATATGTCGTGTGTGCCATTGACAATTATAAAAATCTTCGTACATCTCAATGACACTGAAAAAGTCATTTGTTAAAATTTCCCGCTTCATTTTCATTGCCCTTTAACTTTCAATTAAGTCCTATGAAAATAGCTTAATTTCATTGCGAACCATGTGACTTTCTCAACAGCTTTTGAGTGATTCTGGTGCATGAAAAATGTGAGATTCACTTTCATTTTTTCTCACAGCTGTAACGGTTCAAGCACTTTTTCGGTATTACGCGATTCGTTTTAAAAATTTATTTCAACTGTTTTGCAAGAATATTTTTACACTTCTTACCATCTTAGTTCATCTGATTTTTACCAGATTTTTATTTCTTATGGTGACATTACGACATTTTGTGTGCAATTTTAGTCCAATTCTCATCATCATTACGTATGAAAGCCCCATTTGACCTTGTTCGAGATTTTGTACAAGTATTAAAAATTTTTGGCGGTTTTTTATGTGAGAAAATCCTTTAGGTAATTTTCGTAAATTGGAAAATTTTTAAAGTGGTAATTTCATCATTATCTGTCTCATATACCATTTGAGGATAATATTGGGTTGTTCACTATAAAAATTCGTATTTAACGGCCATCTAAACTTTTGTTCATAATTCGGAAATTAATTAAGATAAAATTCTGAAACAAAAAGTTAATGATAGAAGAAACACAGAGACAGTGTTTTAAATATTTAATCTTTTACAGGTGACAAAACTTGAAGAAAAAAAATTCATATGCTTTTACATTCCAGTAGATTGAAATTTTTCCTTAGCTTAGTTTTTGCTGGACGTCAGGTTGAATTGACCCCATATAAAATATAGGTGTTTAACAAAAGTTAATTTAACTAACTTTTTTGTCAACCAAGTTGAAAACCAAGTATGAGGAAATGTGACAAACTTAGTACTGTCTTCTATCATTTACTTTTTATTTCAGAATTTTATAGATAAAAATTAGAAATTAATTTCCGAATTATGAACAAAAGTTAGATGGCCGTTAAATAAGAATTTTTTTATAGTGAACAACCCAATATTGTAAATTAGAACAATTTTACATTAGCTGAAAAACTTTTTTTTCCTTGAAATTATAAAATTTTACAAATCAGTTTTTGCATAAAATAAAAGAACATTAATTAGCATCAATATTATAATATAGAAGGACCCGTGGCGAGCCGCCCCATAAAATAATTTAATAATACTGCGATCACAGATCTAGATTGTGGAGGCTGCGCTAAAGCGCAACCATTAAGCTTGTTGCTGGAACTATTTTGAAGGTTCCACTTTTTATTGTTTCATTTTTAATTTGATTGTCAATCTCAAGCGGATATCTGCTCTAAAGTTTTTGTAAAAATTTGAGCTTTAAATAAATTCTGTGTACTGAATGTAAAAAATTAATTCTTTTTTCTTGTACATTTTTTTTTGAATGTTAAGTTCTTGATCTCTGTCGGTCAAAATTTTATATTAAACAGTTCAAAAAAACCTAAAGTTCTTTTGGAATTTTATTTCATCGTGATGGTTTATATTGATAAATTCTGTGTCCGCCCTTTAATAAGTTCCATTCCATTTGAAATTTGAATATTTAATTCGATAATTTATCTTGCTAATTTTTTTCAAATAATCTTCACTCAATTTTAAACAACGCCCTTAAATTGCTACCTGACATGTAAAACTTCTAAAAAACGACTGCAGCGCCACCTAGCAGCGTTACGCACAGAAAGACGCGTTAGATGATTATCTAAAAGATGACAAATTTACTTTCAGTTTCTTAATTCACTTACCGGCGTGTAAAAATTGGATCAAGAGAAGAAAAGTCATCACCATGACTGTTAAAAGGAACTAAAAGATGTATCTCGTTTTGCACAAACATGAAAATTTCATTTGCTTTAAGTTGTTTTAACATTTGAGTATTTAGTTAAATTTCATTATTTTTGAACTGAATTTGAACTGAGTTTCATGCGCATTAATTTTTCGATCTGCATTTTTCTATTTGTTGAGACAATAAACTCCACCAAAGTTGTGTTCATCAAATCCACTAATTAATCCCTCGTTTTCGAACAAAAAATCAACGCATTTCTCACAAAAATAATCGGCTGCAAATGTAGCACAATTTCACAATTTTTAACGCACTTTTCGAGACAAATTACTGCGGTCAGCACGTTTACAAAATACTTGCTCTTTGTTTTTAAGTTCACAAAATAATACATTTCGGTGGCACTTTAAAAATAAAGATTGCGATTCTCTTCCGTCATTTTTTTGCTGAGTCGTGTAAAATAATGAATCATAAAAATTCTTTTAGTGACGAATACTTTCCGGGGCAACCGAAAATGGTTCGATCAAAAATGTAAATAGAAAAAAAGAACAATAAAAATCACATGTGGCGTGCAATGCAATTTGAATGAGGTGATGGACGGACGGGCAGCGGTTCTATAGTGAGACCACCGGAAATTACACATTCGCCTGCTTCGATATTCGATCGGAGTCAGGTTGAAGTTAAAATTTAAAAATTTGGCTTCTCATTAAATTGGAGATGCTTAATGACTTTTTAAATTTTAATTTTTTTAATTGCTTATTACCCTCGCAACATACGAAAAAGTTTTAAGCTTTTCATCGTTTATCGGCGTTTATCGTTACATATTTATTACATTAGAAAAAGAAGTCTGTTTTATGTTTCAAGTGCATCATCATAATTTATCCATGCAGTCGTTGTTGGAACATGTGTTTAAAAATTCAAATTTTTTAATTTCAGTGCAATGAACTCGCACACAATCGATAACAAATACACTTTGGATGGAAAGTTAAGTAGACAAACAAAAATTGTGCAATGTTGAGAAAATTCTCACAATTCTCATGACATTGAATGCAAAAAGAAAAAAAATTGAAAGTGAAAATTTTTCGCATCGCGAGAGAAAATTTATATTTTTTAAAACACGTAAAATCTTGTCGTGATACTGTTTCCACTTGTTTTAAACCCTCATGTAGGTCTCGCAAACTCGACGAAGCCGAAAGAAATTAGAAACATTGAGGTAGAAACATATGTACATGCATGATATTGGGGAAAGAATAAAATAATGGTCTACTAATTAATGAGAAATGACAGTAAGCCGGAAATTATGTTAGGGAATTTTATGGCTTTGGATTTTGCGTTGACGAAAATTGATTGTCGTAAAATTTAGAAGTAAATTAAATAGTTAAGTACATCTTAAATATTGAACTTTTAAATATTCGATTTTGTTACCTCAATCAAAAGCTTTTTTTGGACAATTAATTTAAGAAATCGTATTTCATGCGTAAGAAAACTCATAAAATAATGTGCATATCCAAAAAATAATACAAGTTCATTCCTAAAAATCATGTCGTTTCACATGAATTAAGAAAATTTTTACAGTCACTTGTTTTCTTTCTCCATGTCTTGTGACTAAAACGTTCATCAATTTTAGATTTTAACAACATGTGTGTTAAAACTCATTGTCAAAGTGAAAGTGTCCAAAGTAGTTTTAAGAAAAGAATTGTTAGCGTCTGAAAAAAAGATTGAAATTGAATATTGGAAGCAAACGATGATGGAACCAATTGACATCGGCAAACAATATAGGCCAATAATTCCTTCCGAGAATTAAACAGTAAAGCTCTTTTTGAAAAAATGTATTTTCATTTTCGCTCCAAGTTATTTCGTGCGCAATATTTTTTTAATCTATTTCTTTTCCCGACAATAAAAGACTATAAAAATAGTTTGGGAGTGTTTTACAGTAACTTTCGTGCTTTATGAATTCATCTCACTTAATCAACTTACCACAAAAAATCGTTAATCCTATTTTACACGGTTTATTTCACTTGTGATGATGAAGTGAGAGACCGCAGAAAATCTCCAATTAATTGCTAACGACTTTATCCAATCAAATGTTAAAGTTTTTTATTAAAAAATGCCAAGTTCGTTTAATAAGTTTTTGCCTTTAATTTTAAAGTTTTTTTATTGTTTTCTTGAACTTTTTTGTAACTAAAAGAAAAATTTCATCGATGCATGACAAACACTGAAGTTATTATTTAAAAAATCATGTCTTTTTTGCTCAAATAAAAACTCTGCAGGTTAACTTTTGCAGGTTTAATTATTTCCAACCGCTCACGTTAACGATCAAAATAAAACTGAAAGAGAAAATTTTTTCTTCGTTTTTTGGTGCATGCTTGCAGTTGAAACGAAAATGTTGTAAGAGAGAGAGAGAGAAAATTGAAATGCCCCCGCGTGTAAGTTGAAGAAGAGTTTATCGCGCTCACGTGGTTTATTTAATTAATAATGCATACGCCGGTTCCTTATGGCTTCTCTTTCAGCTGTCTTCGTAAGATGTGCGAATAGGAGCCAGTTGGTCTAATTAACTTTTTTGATATCTATTTATGATCTTTGTAGAATTTCATATGCACTTTAATAAGTGCCATATGGATAAGTATAAATTATGCAAATTTTTATTAGAGCTCCGCTCTCTTTTGTTTTCAGTTTTATAAGAATTCACTCTTTTGACCGGTTTTGACCATTCTGTCCTTCCACGAGCCTTAATCGAAAAACTGCTGGGTACAAACGTTGGGCCTGCCAAAGCTCGAGCTATTGTCGAAAACCGCATGTCAATCGGTGGCTCGGATCGGGCTGTATAATCATTTAATTAATAACAACGAATATTTGTATTCTGCACGTAAAATGTGAGCTACAAGAAAAAAATGTTTCAAAACCCACTCGTGGGTATTGCCGCGTAACCCAACATAACAGATCAGTATTTGAAAATCAAGTTCATAAAAAATTAAGACTCATATTTGACTCAAGGCTTTAAGAACCTAAGTCCTAAGTACCTCGGATCTATTCCATCCTACTCGGCATCAAAAGACGAGTTTAACGATACCCATGAAGTCATAGTTCTGAAAAATGGACATTTATTCCTATTTATTCCTAATTATCCTAATTATTCCTAATTATCTAATTATTCTAATTATCCTAATTATTTCTAATTATTTTCTTAATTTTCTTAATTTTTTTTTTAATTTTTAAATTTTTTTTGATAATTAGATAATTAGAAATAATTAGGAATAATTAGAATAATTAGTTGAAGTTGTCGCGCAGCGACAACCCTTTTCCTAATTATCCTAATTACGCTGTCGAATAAGTGAGATGTGTGGGAAAATTTCATTTAATAAAATCACTTGAAATTCGCAATTTTAAATAAATGTTTTTACTCTAAAATGTCATTAAGAGTTGCACAAATTGGATTTAATTCGAGTTCATTCATTTACAGCTGTCAATCACTGATATCACTGCCACCAAAGATTTTAATTTTCACTTTTGTTTACTATTGACACTTTTCGCTTCAACACACACTAACACACATTAACAAAATATAGAGTGAGAGAGAGAGACGCGAAAAGTTAAACCCCCCTCCCTTTCAAAATTTTAATGGCGGTTACGTTAACCGCGACAATTTCATTCGAGCTGTAGAAAAAAAAGATAATTATCATAATTATCTCGACTAATTATCAAAAAAAATTAAGAAAATAATTAGGATAATTAGATAATTAGGAATAATTAGAATAATCAACTGATAAAATGGACATTTAGGCTGTCCGTGGCACTACTGGCCGGCCTTGATTAGCATTCAAAAATCATCAATGTCAATCGATTCCTGGTCCAATCACGAGTTCAACGATACCCATGAAGCCATATAAGAGAAAATTTGTATGAAAAATGGACATTATGGCGGTCCATGGCACGACCTATGGTTATGACTCGAAAAATTCCTAAAATGGGCTAATATAGACCCTAAGAGCTAAAAAGGGTTACGCTAAAAAGCGGAGCTCTCGTTGTTATGATTACGTTTAGATATATTTTCTTTAATATGACAAAGGCTTAATTTTTTTAGTAAAATGTGGAATGAAAAAAGAAAAATATTTATGCAATTAGTCAGTCATCTTGTATGACACGACTGTATCGACTTTTTGTAAGCCCGTAGAGAATGATTTTAGAGTGACTACTTGACTGTTAGCAATGGTAGCATTCTCCGTTTCGTTCCAGTTTTCGGGCACCTCACAATTTTTATCCGTATACAAGTGCAAGTCAAAGCTGCAAAGACATTCAAGGAGTGGCAAATACGAAACAGTGGCAGCAATTTGTCGCATAACAGCTCGAATTTCATCTTGTATCTTCTTGAGGTCCTTTGAGGAAGTTGGATGATTAGGGACAGAGTTACTGGTGTCCTTGTTCTCATCGGAAGATTCTGCGTCAATTCTGAAATCCCAGCGCTCTATAACTTCTCTAGTGGTCACACTGCTGATGATCATTGAGAACTTTTCAACCTTATTTTGTGAGAGCCATTCTAAAGATACATAAAAGTTTTTTAAATATATAAGCTTTAAATATTCAACTTACGTTCAGCCTGACCAAGCACATTATTCAAAAATTCTTTAATTTTATCATCTTTAGACATAAAGAGAGTGATTCCATACTTCTGTACAGGATGAAATTGCTCGGAAGGATAGATTCCGCGTTGAAACAGAATTGAGTTTACACCATAATCTAAAATTATCATCCAGATGATTTAAATATTTTTCAAAATTTTTTATTCAACCACTCACTTAAGTAGTCCTTGATTATAGCAGCTGATCCTTTGAGTGTAATGCAGTTTTTTGAAGCAGTCTTAGACATTTTAATTCTTCCCGTCTCGTTTTTCTTTATTTTTTAATATTTGTAAAAAACACCGGCAGTTTGAATGAATATTGCCGTTAGGTCGGATAATCGGATATCAAGTCATTTGTCCGGTTGGCTGAGTGGTGACTGTCAATAACAAATCAAAAATAATTGCTGAAAAATGCTACTGAAAATATTAATTCTTGCAAATATTCACTTTGCAAAGTCTCACGCGTATAAGGATCGTGATAGTAAGGATGCTAAAGAACAAAAGGAATACAATCCACTCGGTGCACTCGTTCGGTTAGCTAATTTAATATTTTTAAAAAAATACTTATTTATTTTTAAATGATTTATTTAATTATAGTTGTAATATGCTTCCGCTGGAATTTCTCGATTGTCAAGAACTCAAAGATCATAAAGGAAACAAAACGGCTTTGGAGGCTGCTGATGGTCTTGGATGTATTAGTTTTGGAGGTAATTTATGGCATGAAGTTGAAAGAGGGAAACGTGAATGTTCAGTCTTATCAGAAATCGAATGCTATGGTCAAAGAAACTTTAAACGGGACGGATTTCCATGCGTTAAATTTGGAGATCACTACTTTCTTACAACCTTGCTATACAGTATACTCCTAGGATTCTTAGGAATGGATCGATTTAGTTTGGGGCAGACTGGAGTGGCAGTTATGAAGTTGCTTTCATTGGGTGGGCTTGGATTGTGGTGGATTATTGATATCTTTTTACTTGTTACAAATAATTTAACTCCTGAAGATAGTAATTGGAATCAGTTTGTTTGATAGTAACTTTATATAGAGAGTCATAAAATAATGAAATACACCAAATACAACCTTTATGAATTAAAAACTAGATTTAATTTCGTTTAAAACTGTAATTAAATTTATTATAAAAATAAATGCCTAACTATAAATTTCAATTTTCTTAAATTAAAAGTTTCTTATCATCTTGAATTTTCATTATTTGATTACTTTGAAGTACAATGTTCTGGAAAAATTTACTGTATTCAGCATTTTTTACCGCTTATCCAAATTTTCTTCAATGTCATCAAATTCCACACTTCAATTGATACGATTGATATTGTTTGAAAGTCTTGATTTCCACAATTGTGAAATGCATATTCAAAATTTTCCCGAGAATCAATAAAGGTTTGTTACAAGCTCGATGCGCAATATAAATGATGACCACCAGGGTCGAGAGATACCTGAGAGCTATCACTTTGTAAAATACCAATTTCTTATCCTTTGAAAAATAAAGTTTTGAATTTTTCAAATCCGTCAGCCACTAAATTTTTCTCACACATTTGTAAAAAGTTTCATCAAATCGCGAGATAGTTTAATTTTTGTGAGCGTTTGAGGGAGGATATTTGTGGAATTTTTTTAAAGAAAAAAAAAACGTTTTTAATTTTTTTCTTATGCTATTTTCTACAACTTTTTTTTTGCCGACAACTCCTATATGAATCCATATGAAATTTTTATGAAACCATATAAAAATATAAAATTTATATGGCTGTTTCAAAATCCATATAAATTGTACATGGGACTGTGACACATTGTTCATAATTTTTTAACTGTTCCAAAGTGTAGCAAAACCAAAATTTAAGAAAACCACGACGCATGCATATCGTCAGTTGATAATCTGTGGGAAGAGAAGCCAACAAATTATAGATGCTGAATAGCTGTCAAACAAAGTAAAAATATATTTAGAATCACTTTCTTTCATCTCCTTCAAGCTAATATGAAGATGTCAAAATGGTCAATAATTAATATCTTACAGTAATTGAATAAAGATGTAAATCAAGGTCTGAGGATAAATTTATCTCGCCGCCCAGTCATGGTGACATCATCGGTCATTCCAATTATTTCAAATTTGCAATAATTAGAAATAACGGAGATTATGATATAAATTGTTGTAATTGATAATTTAATTATGCAAATGTGCAATGCATTGAAAGAGTGCAAAAATAATTGCTATGTTGACGTCATCAGACCACCTGTTGATTCTTCCTGTTTTTTCTGTGCCAGCACATCAATGATCATGAAAAAGTAAACTTCAATTATCAGCGCGATGAGTAAAGAGACGACAATTTCGTTTTTGTAACGAAGTCTTTTTGGATGACTGAGAACTGTCCATGCGAATGAGAGAAGCAAAATTACTAGTGAGATCAACAAAGTTGTTTTAAATCTAAGAATTTTCCACACGTCTTTCTGAAAAATTGAAAAATGAATATTATTGGGGTATTACTGTCATTTTATAATGACTTTATAAAATTTATGTATGAAAAACAAAATTTTTTACTAACTTTTGAGGCTCCTTTTATGAGATCAACGCACAATTTCATATAGAATGCTATCACACATAAAATAATCACATAAATCATCCCAACCGCAAGCTCTGCAGGTTTACAAAAAAAAATTTTTTCTATTATATAAAATCTAATTTTAATTTTTGTGTCACTGTTCATTTTTTTACCATGCGTAATTAATGAGAAACCAATAATTGTAAGGTGGATCACTGACAAAGCTGAAAATAAAAAATGAAACCAGCCGATAATTTTTGCCCCGAGTTCAAGGGACATGCAGCAGAGAAAGCTATTTAATCGCATCATTTTAAGATATTGTTCTTTCGAATGCCGCGATCGATCACAAACTGATCAAGATGAGAGCAATTTTTTGAGTGTGAGCAAGTTGCGCGAAAATGAGAATTGAAGCCGGAGAAAACTTTACGATGTGGATATTTTCCGCGCGAAAAAATAATCTTCACCTAAATTTTAAAGCCACAATTCTACCTAAGATGACACAAATTTTTGATGTTTTTAAAAAATAAATAAAGATTAAAATTTCATCTTAATTATTATTAGATTCTTATTGGAGCGTTACAAATTACAAACAAAGCTGGGGTTTTATTATAATTGGATTGATGAGTTGATTCGTTGGCATCTCTTCCTGCTTACTCTACATGGAACACGAAGTCGGTAATTTGATCGCCGGGATTCGATTTGATTCTTTTAGGTGGCTTTTCTGACTTGGTTGAAAGATACGAATTGTTCTTTGTTACATCATCGTCATCATCAATAAAATTACTACACACTAAGTTTCTTCGGCATCGGTGCAATATAAATTGTATCTGGATTTCGATAAACTTGTCTTCTTTTTTCTTGGTATTTTACTGTTTCATAAAGCGAGTAAATGCAGAGGGTAAAATAAATGCTAAGTATCAGCGTGAAAATGCAGATCGTCAGGTTGTACCAACTTATTTTTTCGAGATCAATCTGAGAGGGTAAAATGCAAAGACAGGCAGCGGTTTGGACGATCGTGATAATGAGATATGGCATGATGAGGAGAGACTTTAACTGTGGGAAGATAGAAGAGACGGAAAACAATTTTAAAAATTTTTTGCCTTAAAAAATGTATAAACTTACAAATTTAATTCCACAAAGAAGCAAAACGTGGAGAACTGCCGCAATCAAAAGTAGAATCATAAATAAAATATGAAGATGATTAAATTTCTCATTGTCATAGAAATTACTCTGTGCCTTCAATGATTTTTTACCGGTCAATATTAAAAAAATCGCATAAGCCAAAAGCACACAACAAACCAGGCCCACCCATCCAATACATTTTCCAAATGACTTGAGATTGATGCAACACAAAAAGCTATCAATAATGATCATTTTCCTTGCACTTGCAATGAAATTTGTAAACTTTTTACGTGCGAAATTATTTTTTGAGTTATCAGATGACAGATAGATTTGAGGTCAAAATAGACGCGTGTCCGGAATTTACTTTTATTCGCACAATTTAATTTTTTGTAACTTTTTTCACGGTGTCTCAAATAAAATTAGTTCTCCCTTTTAAAAAACTATTCAAATTTTTCTTTTTCCTCTTTTTTTAGCTGAATTTTGTAAACACACTAAAAATACTTCTCATTCAGAGAGAGAGCTCTCGCACTTACTTCTCACACCACAACATAATAGAACTTTTTTTCGGTGATCATTTTCTTTTCTCGAAATAACGCTTGCTTGACCAGAGATGGGCAATTTCATTGGAATCGAGTAAAAATTACATTAAATTACAATAAATGTAATTAATTACAATTTCATACAAATTAATATAATTTCCCAAAATTTAATTACATTACATCTATTTTTTGTAATTGCACATCTCGGATTGCTTGATGTTCCTCGTGCATCTGTTCTGTTCATTTCGAATGATTTTCTTTTTAAAAATATTGAAGTATAGCTTTGAATTTTTCCGTTTTTAATTTTTTGATCACTCATGGATTGTAGGTCGTGAAATTCGTGAAATTTTCCATAAATTTTTTCATGAAAACATGGAGTTCTACCTGAGTTCTACAAAAAATTCTATGAAAAATTCTTTGGAAAATTTCATGAAATATTGAACGACCAGGTTCCCGCTCATGAAGAAGAAGTAAATAAGTACCTAAACTTAAATTTTGTGAACTTTTATTGTTTATTTTTAGAAACAAGAAAAAAATAAACTTTACGGCCAATACGGAAAATTTTTAAGACTTACTTTTTTTTGGGAAGCCATTTTGGGAAACCAAAGGGGAAGCCAATACTGATCTGTTATAACTTATAACTTGTAAGTGGTTTGCACGGCAACAACCACGTGTGGGTTTTGAAACATTTTTTTAGTATTTAATGAATTATTCGGAGAATAATTTTTCTTGTCTTTATATTTTTGTATAATTTCCATTTTATCACTTGTAAAGATCGTTTAAAGTTTATTTCAAGTTTTTTTGACCTATCGAGACTTTAACAAAGTAAAACATTGAAACAATATCGTACATGCACACAAGTGTTAAAATTTTGCTAAAATCAACTGACAAATTTTTCAAGTTTATTTTTACTAAAAATCCAGCCACTGTTATTTTATTACAATTTAACTAAACGTTTAAATATTTTTGCAATGTCGAGAAGTAAAAATATTTACATCAAATCAATGCTTCCTTTCAAGCAGATTAATGTAATATTTTAAACTCGTATATTTTAGAAGCTTTAATTTTTCTCCACCTTCTTGTGCATGTTTTGTACCCACAAAATGTCAATGCACCTAATTAGTGCATTGCATGACGACAAGCACTTGTACAAGGATTTAGTTATTTGAATTGATTAATTACATTTTTATGTGGATAACTTTAATCAAATGCGCATTATATAAATCAGTCTAATTTTACACCTTCACAAGTTCACAGTTTAAAAAAAAATATGAAAATTTTTCTGGTTTTTATTCAAATTTCATTAACAAACTGCATTGTTTATCTTCGTCCATGGAATGATCGAGGACCTGCTGGTTTTACTAAAAGTTCTTGGGTATTATTTCAATATCTAAAAATGTTCTTTTTTAGCTGTTAAATCTGGCATTGAGTGCATTGAAAAAATCGAAAGAATTTATTTTGATGGCTCGGTCTCAGATCAAACGCCAAATCTAGAAATTTTTCACACCAAAAATCTTTCATCACCAGCAATGGAGATTGAAGTTCAATATTTATTTGAATTACACGATAGAGTGTTGCATCAAGAGGAAGACGAAAAAAGGTGAATTTTTATTAAGTTTGAATGATGATTTAAGTATATTAAAATGAATTGAATTTTTTAGCTTTCAGCTTAAACTTATTTCTGACGACCAAATTTTTAATCAAGATAACACAATTTTGGATGTCACATTAACTAATTTTTACATACTTGTTATCGATAATGAAGACACGGTAAAAAATTAAGTAATAAATTTTAAATACGAAAAGTTAACAAATTTTTTTAGTTCACCGAAAACTTAAAACTCATAAGCCTGACAAAATCATTCAATCAAGAGGCAAAATTTTTAATTCTTTTCAACGACATTGAAAAGCGTGATGGTGGAAAAGTGTTGGCGTGCAATTTTATGAACTTTTTATTTAAACAGTATCGTGCAATTAATGTCGTGGTGATGTTTGCTAACGATGCATTCTCATATGTAATTTACACAGGCAATCCATACGGTGGGTTGGGTGAAAGATGTGGAGAAAATAGTCAAACACCATCAACATGTGGCCGAATGAAAATTATAACTGTCGGTATGTGCACACGTGGTCAGTTGTCTGATAAAAAACAAATCAAAAAAATTTTAAAAATGGATAAAATTCCGGATAAAATGGCAGATGATTGTGTTTTTAGATTCTGTGCACGTGTTTATGAGCCATTTATTGATGAAAACTGTCAAGAGGGTCTTGAGCTTCAGATTATGAACTTTTTGCAAAGTGAAATGGGATTTAAGTTGAACACCACGTGTTTAAATATGGATCGAGGAGAACCGATTGGAAATGGAAGTTGGAATCATCTGTTAGGAGAGGTTTGATTTTTATAAAATACCCTGTTTTTGGTTAAATTTTATCGAAAATTTTTAAAAAATATTCGAGAAAATTAAGTTAAATCAAAATAGCATAATCAAAAAATCTATAGCTACAGAGCATTTCAAGAAATATTTTTTTAAGAGCGACACACTTTTTATTAAGTTGCATGAGCCCAAAAAACACTTTTAAAATACAGTGCCTTCTTCTAACCAAAAACAGGATTAAAAATTCAATTCATAAAAATTTTTAACTCTAGATTCGCGGTGACAAATGTGACATAATTGCCGGAGCATTTTTTCCTGATCACGATGTTCGTGCCTCATTTGCAGCGACAGACTTTTACTTGGAAAATCTCTACACATTTTTCGTACCAAAAGCTTCAATTGAACCTCGTTGGAAAGGTTTAATAACAATTTTTAAACCTCGACTTTGGCACGCAGTTTTAACAGTTTTCCTCATTTCCTGGATTTTTTGGTTGATTCTTGGAAAATCAACGAATGAAACTAATCAGCATGAAAACTTTTCCATAGTGTTTCTCTATGTGCTTGCAGTCACCATGGGAGTATCAATCAATAATCACCCAATTTTAAATCCATTAAGGATGTTTTTAGCTCTTTTAGCACTTTATTCATTAATTTTATCGACTTTATACACATCAAAATTAATTACAGTATTTACAAATCCAAAACTTGGTTATCAAATAAATAGCATTGAGGAACTTTTAGAGACAGAATTACTAATTGGTGGCCGATCTGAAAATATTGACTGGTTTGAAAATGACAATAAAGTCGATAGACAAGTTTATGAGAAATATAATTTCTCAGAAGAGTATCGACCCTCACTTAAAACCCTCAAAAAAATTGCCAAAAATGAGATGGCTTTAGTTGTTAGCAAATCGTACGTCAAGCAAACCGAATATCGCGATAAAATCTATGGCTTTACAAATCCGCTTTTCTCTAGTCAACTTGAGATGCTTTGTGAGCGTGGATTTCCTCTCTTGAGAAGAATTAATATGATTTTAGGGGTGTTTCGTGATGCTGGAATTATGAGTAAACTTCGAAATGATTTCGTGTTCAATTCGACAATTTTAATTGCAGTCAAAGAGTTGGTTGAAGTGTTGAAAAAAGAAGGTGATTTGGATGAAAAGACATTGAATTTATTAGACGGCATAACTGATAGCGATGACGAAGAGGATGAATCAGGCCCAATTCCTTTAAGACCTGAGCATGTAATGGGTGCCATAACAATTCTTATTCTGGGACTTTGTGTAAGTTTTCTCTTATTTTCAATCGAGCACGTAACAAACACAATTTTTTTCAAGAAAATTAAAAATAAGTTTAAAACTATTATTGATAAGATAATTTTGAGATTTAAAAATAATTTTAAAATTTTTTTTCACAAAATCGGAAGGTTTATAAAAAAAATCAATTTCCTTAAACTATTCAACTTTCCAAATTTCAGCAAGAAGAAAAATATTAAAGAGAAGAAAATTAAGTTATTAAAGAGAAGGGGAAGAAATTTTACATATCGGTCGATCAGATTTACTTCAAATTTTGGATCCCAAAAGGATGTCTATAATTGAAAAATTAATTTGATTTTTAAATATTTATTTATTGAATTTGTGTAATAAATAGCACCTTTTGAGCAAAAGACAAATTTTTCTGATGTTCACTATAAATTGTTTTCAATGAAATATATTGCATTTGAAACGTTAAACTCACAAAAAATATAAGTTTAGTAAAAAACACCAACTTTTGTTGTCGATTTCGAAGGGTTACATCTCGGAAATAAAATAACAAAAAAAATTAATAATTCGAGTTCCCTAAGAGGGTAAGATATTTTATTTTTAGTTATTTCTTTTAAATATATTTTTTGTGCTTTGGTCGACGACTCCTTGGGATGAATTTGGTTTTTGTGTACTTCATGACTTTTGATGGAAGCCAGCTAAAAAATAATATTTTTTGAAGCAATTTAAAGTTAATTTTTAAAAATCAAAAATTGTTTACTCACTTAGCCAATAAAAGTAGTCTTGCAGTTGCTGGCAAAATTATTGTCTTCTTGTTTAGTTTGACTGCCTCAACAATTTCATTGGCAACATATGATGGTGACATTCTCTGACCAACGCCATCCATTTGGTCCAAAATATCGGTCAACTCCTTTCGCGTGTTGATATAACTCGGAAACACGCAAGTAGTGTGAATGAACTCGTCATGATCTAACACGCAAAGTTCGTCATTAAGTGCACTAAATATACATTTAGTTTATTTTGAAAGGAATAATTTAAATATTAAAATAATTACCGATAAAATCCATCGACTCCAAATTTTGTAGCGCAATATGAAATTGCCAGTGGCAGTGTTACCTGCAAATATTTTTTTATAAATTTTTTGATTCTTCAACTGTCACATTTTCTCGATAATTTGTGCTTTTTTACAGGAAAGCAAATAAAATTAATTGATGTGTAAATTTCGGTTCTCGAATTGTCATTTAAAAAGCTAACTATTGGAATTTATTTACCTTTCCACCGAGTGACGCTATTCCAACAATGTGTCCTCTTTTCTTTTCAATCATCTTAGGTAAAAAGACTCGAGTTGTCTGTTTAAAGTTTTGCATTAATTTTTTGAAGAGTAAATGAGTAAATAAAGTTAAAACTTACCCAAAAATGCGATGTGAGATTAACATCGATAACTTTTTGAACCTGCTTGTAGTGTCCTTCTCTCAATGAAATTGCAGACAAAATTCCAGCATTATTTACTAAAATATCTACTGATTGACCGAAACTTTCTTCGATTTCATCGCGTAAGTTTTCTATTGCTTCAAAGTCTGAAATATCAATTTTAAAAGATTTCGCAGTTCCATTAAACTGTTCTTCAATTTCTTTAGCTGTTCTCTCTCCTTCTTTTTGGTTGATGTCGGCAATCACAATGTTGCAATTTTCTCTAGCAAAACGAAATGCAGTCGCACGTCCAAGTCCATTTGCGCCACCTTTAAACAGCATTTTATCATTTTTTACAGAAGTTAAAAATTTTTTTCACCTGTAACTAACACCAATTGTCCGGATAAATTTTTTTTCTCCTTTTTGTAGAAAATATTTTCAAAAATTTCCTTTATAAAAAACACAAGAATTCTTAGGCTAAATTTTAACATGGAATATAAATAAGCGAAATGATCTTTGAACTCAAAATTAGGTTTTATTCCCTCTTGATAGCTTTTTTCCTCAAAATCATCGAAATTATCCATCTTGACGTATCAACACGCTACGAAAGACTGAGGCATTGGATGAAATAAATCAAAGGTAAAAATAATAAGCCAACTTGCTTTCATAAGTCGACCTTCACACTGTTGAAGTTTAGGTAATTTAAGTTTAATATAAAAAAAAATTTTAAAATTCAAAAACATTTAAAATATCCTAAAATAGTGATATAAAAATAGATTTTATCTAATGATAAATTTTTAAATTGAAAAAACTCTAACTTATTAATTATGATTGAGAAACATGGTGCACCATATTTTTTTAAATCATTATGCTTCATTTTAAAACATTAGCCTGCAACAATAAGTTCCAACATTGCAACATTAACCTGAAACATTAAACGCGATAATATCTATTCGAATCATTTAAAAACGTTAGTTTTAGTGTTGTACACTTATGAGGTGGTACTTTGATATTTTCAACTATTCTTTATTTGCTCGAATATTTTTAAAACATACATTTCCTTTCACTTTAACAACCAATATTCGATTATGGCTTTTCTTGATATTTTAACTAACAATCACATTTTTTTTAATATTTACTTCGGGTCGTTATATGATATCAACATTAATATTACGGATTAACTATAGAGATAGAGATGGGGCAAAATATATTTATTTGCCTTAAAAAATGCAGCTTTTTTGTTTTTTTAAAGAGATAATTTGTTCATGCAAAGAGAAAAATTTAGCATTAATAAGATTTTTTCATTGCTCGAAGTTTGAATTTTTTTCCTATTTCACTCCAGCTCACAAAATAAGGAGATCAATGAATTATAAATATTGATTTCAATTTGTTTTAATTGTTCCACAATTGTACTCGATATCAGGCTAGAACTAAAATTTTAGCTTGTTTATTTTGATGGTCAGCATTTTTTCGCGATAGTTTACTGAAATAATTAAGTTGTTCGGAAAGAGGACTTCGAAAAGAGGACTTCGAAAAGAGGTAAAAGCGAGAATAAATTCCTTACGTTTCCATAGATTTAATATTTGATAATAACTGAGGTGTGAAGTGCCTGAGGGTTTAATAACTACAAATAAATGTTTTATTTTGGTTACACTTTAAGTCCGCATTTTTAATTTTTAAAAATTTAACCATTAAATATAAAATTAAAAATAAAAATCGTTTTATAAACCCAAATTTTGTCACACCAACCAAAATTCCTGTACTAAATTTACGAACTTTATACATTTTCATAAAGCTCCCAAATTTTTCACTTCTTATAATTAAGCTCACAATTTATGCTGCTCTTCTTTTAATCATATTAAGTTTTTTTTTAAAAAGACATGAAGAGGAGGGAAAATTTTCATAATTTCTATTATCACAAATTAAATTTTTTCATTCCAATGCAATGCACATTCATTGTTCCACATTAATTAAGGATTTCATCGCATCATGCATATGCATCTAAAGTTTTTAAATATCATATTTTATTCGCGTCGACGTCTTTTCCCATTCAAATTCATAATACTTTTTATGCAAGTCAATGCAAGTCACTGACTTGCAGCTCAAATTATTCATGCTTTCTGCTCTCATGTCTGAACTATAGGTGTTGCCATTCGATGGAGAATATTGAGAATATCTTGTCGATAAAGTTGATTCACCGCCATAGCGTGAAGGCGAATTTTCTGCTGATTTTGATGCTCTATCGCCTGTGGGAGATTTCAGAAATCTAGACGAGATACTCGGTGATGTAGGTGAGCGATCAATTCGTGAATACCGATCTAGAGTATTTCGTTCTCTATTCGGACTGAGACTCATTGGCGATTTTCGTCCCGCAATATAATCTTCTGTTGACAAACATCTCAATTTAGCTAAATAATTGGGATCAAGCTCGGGCGTTTTTGATTTAGGAATATTTTCGGCTTCAAAGCGAGAAAAATTGCTTCTTAATGATGACAAGTCCTTATAAATTCGTTGAGATTTTGTGTTTGACATAGGTGGGGACTCTAATTTCTTGGTGAACTTATAGAAGTGCCATTCACGATCCGATTCACAAATCTTCTCAATACTTTCCATTGCTTTATCGAGTTTTTTGTAATTGTAAATTTCCGATCTTTGACATGCGGAATCAAGTGACTTAATTGTGTTCTGTATTGAAGACAGTGTACTATTAATATTGCTTGGCGATGAGGAGAGACTACTCGAGGGGCTCGATTTGAAAGGTCGTCGTGTTTGCTGTTGACTCTCGAGGGATGCAATATCGCGTCGACGGATATCATTGCGCGGCTCATGGTCGTAGAGAGCGGAGGTGGAAGAGGAATTGACGGTCAATGGTTGAGGTGATTCGTCATAGCGATATGTAGCTGATTTAGACATTTTTTCGGGGTCACGCTCTTTAAGAAGTGCATCAAGTTCTTTCTTATAGTCATTCATTCGTTCGGCCGAAGGACTTCGATGTTGTTTTCGTGAGTTTATAGGCTCTTCGTAGCGTTGTAGTTGAGCATTAAGTTTTTTCAGAATAACACTAGAATCTTTAGCTGGTGACACTTCATATTCATTTAACGAATTAATTTTTTCATTACTCGTGGCCGCAACGGTTACCTCAATTCGATGAGTTTCATCCAATTGCGTATTTAGTTTCTTTTGCACTGAATCTGATTCAATTTTGTCATCGATTTTCTTCTCCTGCTTTTCAAGGTCAATAACATGGTTTTCAATGTTTTTCTTCGCTTCAATAGGCTTTTCATCCACACAATTTATCGTAATTTTCACACTCACCTTTTCCTTGACATTTATCTCTGCAGCGACCTCGTCCACGCTCTCTTTTTTCGTGATATCATTTTCTGCTGCATTATTTTCAACTGAATCAATTTTTTCGTCCTTTTTTAATTCACTTTCCATATCGCGCTTTAATTTATCCACCAATGCCGAAATCTCGTTAAACTTTGGTGAAATTACTTTCTCACTCTTCACATCTACATCTTTCAATGGTAAGGACCTTTGAGCAAGTACCTTGCTGTCGAGCGTACGTGAAGTATTGCAAGTCGTGTGTAGAGTTGCCAGCATTTCATCCTCGCTATTTTTGCCATTCATCGATTTTTCATTTTGCAATATGACGTCATCGTCGTTGAAT
The DNA here is from genome assembly GCA_038502055.1 of Tanytarsus gracilentus. Classification (NCBI taxonomy): domain Eukaryota; kingdom Metazoa; phylum Arthropoda; class Insecta; order Diptera; family Chironomidae; genus Tanytarsus; species Tanytarsus gracilentus. The sequence continues at coordinate 109,154 of JAXRKN010000045.1, read as the reverse complement.
TCAGCATTGCACGCCAACATCGATAATGTTGCGGAAGGTTTTATATCGATGTATGATGAATAATTGGAGTTTTGAGACTCAAATGGTATATCCGCAATGTCTTGAATTCCATCGTCCATTGTAGATGTACATTCTTCGGCGACATCTATTGCGGCTATTTCTTCGCATTCGGATGAATTGTCCTCTGACGATTTGGTCTCTTCAAGGATTGTTTCGACAATTGGCGTCCTAGTGGAGGATGAAAGACTTTCATTTGAAAATTTTGTGAGAATTTTAGTATTTTCAGCAATTATTTTTTGAAATATGTCACCCGCATCATTGTAGATTATGGTGCCATCAGAAAAGGACCGATTTATTCTACATAATTTTTCTTTCACATCCAGCGACTCTTCTTCCATTGAAAGTGACTTTTGATTGACATGCTTGAGTTTTATGAACGAATTATCGCGACTCGATGATGATGATGGTAACAAGTTGAATACATTGGAAGACGTAACACGTTCGAAGAATTCATTCGTAACGCCCTGTTCACTGACTTCGAACTTATTTTCTTCTTCTTTCTCGGGCGCCTGAATGACTGGTGCGTTAGAAAACGAACTTAAGTCGGGAAAATCATAATAGTTTGAGGGTAACTTAATAGGACTAATGGCAGTACTGAAATACGAAGAAATATCGGGCATTGGTGATAACTGACTTATGCTACTTATGATTTCACTATGGGGAACACTTAAATTTACATTTTCTAATGTCGCTTGTGGCTCTTTATCATCATCAGTCGGTACAGAATCATTGGACGTGGATTTAACCTCGTCAACGACAGTCAATGGAGTCATTAAGTTAAAGTGACTTTGACTTGAAGCACTTTTGGCACTGTTACTTTCACCCACCACTTCCCTCTTCTTAATGTCTTTATGTCTCTTCTTCTTAACTGGCGTTGTATCTAATGACTTGAGATTTTCATCGTCACATAAACTCGTACTTGGACTCGACTCTGAATCGCTATTTTCACTGTAAGACGAAGAATCGCTTCTTGTCTTAGTTGGCAATTCTGCATTTATTTCCTTCCATGTAAGGCTATTCTTTCTACGGTTTGATTCATCAGTATTTTTCCCATGAAGCATGTCGAGTTCTTTCATTACTGCTGTTTTTTTTTCTACCATCGTAGATGATAAAGAAGTCTTTTGCGCATTCACCATCTTCCGCGCGGGTGGAATCGCACCTAAAATGATTATTTTTAAAGCTTTTGTTTTAGGTTTTGGTGAAAATATATTTTAAATAAATTTTTAGATCGTATCCTTTAAAAGCTAGCTACTCTTAAGAAAAATTTTCTAAGTAATAAACTCATAAAATTTAATCCTAACATTTTTATTCCTATCAATTAAGCTTGATTAATTAAATTATCTTGTTTACCTTTTGGTGGTCCCTTCCTTCCCTTCGATATGATTGCATGCTTTCCAGCCAGCAATTTATTGACATTTGTCGTTGCTGCTGTCATTGGTGTCGTTTGCTCTTGTTGATTTTGTTTTGATACGGCAGAGGTAAGGATAATATGAGCTTGCTTCTGCCGTTCTCTAAGCTTGTCATATTGCTTCCTTAATATCGTTATGTCTAAAGCTATTTTCTCACGATCTGATTGCAATTGCTGTGAACCTCGTCTTACACGGTTATTCTGCCATGCATTAGCCACCGCAAGTCTCTCTGTGTCTCCCTCCGCTTTTGAGTACATCATTCTATAGAAAAAAATAAGAAAATTCAATTTACCTCTAAAATAAATTTGCATTTAGAGCTTTACTTTAGCTGCTTTTGATCATTGTATGAGGCGGTCAGGTGCTTTTGTCGAAGCTTTTGCAAGTCCGTGATAGGACCAAGGTCACTTATCATCTGAACCATAACATTCGAGTCAATCGTTTGGTCTTTCGAAAACTCAGTCATTAAAGGTTCCATTTTGCAATAAAAATCGTCAGCAGTGCGAACTTCACGGAGAATTTTACTGTAAATTGAAGAAATTTGTAGAATAAAAGCCTTTTAACATTTTAAATTTTTTCGCTCACTCTTCCAACAGTTTCCATATCGACAAAGCCGTCCTCAGCAACACATCGCTTCCCTCTGTCATTATTAAATCCCAAATTCTCAAGACACTTGTCATTGGCAAACAGTTGCAGAATAAAGTTAAGAACCATTGCATAGTAAAAACATTTATTAGCGGCGGTTCCACAGATGTTGGCTCACTGTTGGCTTGGTACTGTAATTTATGTAAATGTCTAGCTAATTTTGGCATTTTTTTCCCTAATAATTCTCGAAACACGGCCATATCCACTTGGAGACCCATAAGGGAACCACAAAAATAGCCAGCACTAAAAAATTATAAAAATTAATCTTATCAATTTTTTATCATAAAAATGTATATCAGCAGTCTTACGGCAAAAGTCCTTCAATGAGAAAAATGAGAACTTTAATCGAGTCAACTTCACTTTTGTCCATTACTTGTAAAATTATAGCTCCCAACATATTAAAGCCCTGACAATATCCAACCTCTGGATTCCATCGCGTGAAGCCCATTAGAATTCGCTTCAATTTGGCTTGATTTAATTCTCCAGTTGGTCCACTTAAAAGACTATGACCAGTTCGATGCAAGTCTTTAACTATTTGTATCCCCAACTCTTCATCGTCAGCTCTCCAATTCTCACTAAACCACTTGACTTTCTCAATATCCCAATCGACCCCACGTCGTTTCAAATATCTTTCCGCCAATGCGAGCCAAAGCTGTAAAAGGAGATGTTATGACGTACTTAATATACTTTCAAGTGCTTTCCCTCAAGTGTCCATTTATTCTAATTATTCCTAATTATTCCTAATTATTCTAATTATCCTAATTATTCCTAATTATCTAATTATAGCTATAATTAGGATAATTAGAAATAATTAGTATAATTAGGATAATTAGGATAATTAGATAATTAGAAATAATTAGGAATAATTAGAATAATTAGGAATAATTATAAATGTCCATTTTTCCCTACCTTTCGACGAAATTCGACCGGCATTCCACCAGGCAATCGAGCCACCATTTTAATACCCTCAAGCCAGTCCTTAAAATCGGATGTCGACTCCGGTATCGTCACACGACTGCCACTCGATGGAACTATGTAAGCCATGCTCGATGTCGTCGATTCCGCTTTTACATTCTCGACCACTTTAAAAATGAAAATAAATTGAAAACAATTATGATGGAGACTAAAAACTTCGGAGTAAATCTTATTTGATAAAAATGAACGAACAATGCGTAGTGGCTGAATAAAATAAAAATTATTATTGTGCAGGTTGTTCAGATATTGAATTGATTCTGAAATAAGTCATAGTTGCATAAGTCATCACACCATTGTTTGAGCATCAAGAACCTGTGAAAATACTAACAATAGTGGGCACAAATTTAAAAAAAAATGAAGCGTCTTTCCTGTAACAGCTGTGATCAAATCATGGGAAGGAGAGAAGTGTCTTTCGAATGCGCGACTTGTGATTACAAGTGTCATGCCAAATGTGACAAGAGATTTTTTGAGGTGAAAGATAGAATTGCTGATGTGACGTACAAGAATTTTGAAAATTTAGGATATCTTTGGTTTTGCACCAGTTGCATTTCCGAATTGACATGGCGAAAACGTGAAAAGGTTTAACAAGTGACGCGAGATAAACAATTCAAGAAAGAAGAAGAAAAGAAGTCAAATTTTCAAGCAACACTTGAGTTTTTATCAAATTGACAGCGGAGCTATTGGAAATGGCAACGCCGTTTGCAGACCCATCTTGTTTTATCATGCTTCTTCCCCTCAAAACAAGAATCATCTCTAAATTGTACCTTTTTTCCACATCATCGTTGATCACGGGTTTTATGCTTAATTAAATCCATAAATCTCGCAATGCATTTTGTGTCTTAAAAGGCTTTCCGGAAATACTCGTAAACATTACTATTAGATTCAAAATTTCAATTGATTTTTATTAAACAAGAAATGAATTTGAGCACGAAAATTATCACGCTTTACTTGTTGATCGAAAAATTTCAAAAAAATTTCCTCGATTTTTTTAGAAATTATGCATCGGGGTATTGATCTTATCTTATAACAAATAAAAAACAAAGGAGCATTTTAAATAATTGGACTTTAAATAAGGATTTTTTAATCCCAAGAATAGTCATAAAAGCTTAACGCTTATGTATGCATTCGCATAATTTTCTATTTTGAATTTAATTCTTTTGCTTTTTATCACGCAAATTTAATCAAATTGATGCTGTGTGCAAAAAGCTTTAGATGACATTTCGCGGTATATGTAGTTGAGTTTACTCTACAAGGCATCCCATAAAGAATTTATTTCTCTCGTAACATATAACAATATAGCAACTGTTATGGCACAACATTTATTACCTCTTTTATTGCAATAATCCTCAGCTACAACAACCATTTCGTCTTTATTCTCACGTTGCATCTGACTATTGACTGATTGCTCATCCGACTGCGCACTCATGTCAAGAAGGATTGTTGGCGATTATCCGAGTGTTTGATGGAAATGAATTGCAATTTCCTTGTTGTTTTATAGCGAGTAATTTGCTTGTCACTTTCAATTTACTTTCCATTGCAAAAATTCATTATTGCTGCCTCTAATTTATTCTTAATAAATCTGTTGAAATTTTTAAAAAATTATTCAATTTGGATAATAACAACCACTGCTCTTTGTAATTGAAAAAAGAAAACCACAGAAAGGACGCTATAATAATTATTCTTGAAATGCTCGAAATTGCGTAAATTCTTAAGTGTAGCAACATCCCACTCACATACGCTCGCACTTATTTAATTATGCACGTGGAGAAATTTTTCTGAATTGCAATATACTTTTTCAACGTATATTTGCCATCACTACACAGGGTGAATTCACGGTCATAATTTTTATAAATACGAAATGTAACCATTTTCCCTGGTTACCGCAATTTGCAACCAAGCAAGGATCGATTTAATAATAAACAAAAAAGTTTTCTTGAGTCAAGTAAACTATTTTGGTGGTCACAAACGACAAATTATTTTGATCTCTGACGAAAAATTCTTCAATTAAACACGTAAAAGTAATTATTTGTAAGCTAGATGGACGATCCAATCAAATATTGTAAATATAAAACCACCGATTGTACTATCAACACGAGAGATCTTTATAAAGGACTCAATCTTTCCAGGCGTTTTGAGTGTCCTTGTAAGTATCATGACTGAAGATAACTTATTAATTTCTGAAAAGTCAACATCCGATTTGGACAAACAAATCGATTTTCAGCAGCACAATTAAGTTTCAAATTATACAATCTTGTGTCCAACTTTGAATCAATTAAAATTCAGAAGTAAAAAAAACTTAATGGTCGATGAAGTGATCGTATCCATTGTAAAAATATTTTTTTAAAACATTTAAGTGTGTCTTGTACTTAAATTAGACCTCTGGTTGCATGAAAACTTATTTTAAGTGGTTTAAAAATTAAATTAAGCATGATGCAAAAATGTAGTCAAAGATGAGCTTAGGACACTCTTTAACGATATTTTTTGTAGCCTAACATCAATATAATGATTTTTAAAGGTTTTTAATGTCAAATGAAGTCATTTTAACAGTTTTGTCGTTTCTTGAAGTACTTTCACCCCAATGTGTAGAGAAAAGTCATTTTAAGTATTTACAGGGGGCGGACGACTTGGATATAAATTTTTTGGGTATATAAAAATCTAAAATTTATATTTTTATATTTTTATATACCTCATTTATATTTTTATATTTTTTATATTTTTTATATTTTTATATTTTTATATACTTTTCGATCGGAATTTACTCTATATTGTGACTTTTCAACTAAAATTTAAAGCTGGAAGTGAGATCCAGTAGAAGTAAAATCAATCGATGGATCGAAACCATTCGAACTAGATTCAGAACTTAAATTGAGATCCATTGGAACTAAGATCCAGCTCTGGAAGTGAGATCCAGTAGCTAAGATTTAGTGCAGGAAGTCTGGAAGTGAGATCCAGAGAAGTAAAACAAGCAGGATATAGGCACGAACAGATAGATAATTAGACCATACACCACCAAACATATAAATTAGCAGGACAAAACAAAAAAAAAGCAAAAAATCAAAAAATAGTTACCTAAAAATACGATCAAGGAAAAGCAAACACCGCTAAATAGACGAAGAAAAAGACATTGGAACTAGATCCAGCTCTGGAGTGAGATCCATACTTTAAGATTTAGTGAGGAAGTCTGAAGTGAGATCCAGTAGAAGTAAAATCAAGCGATGATTTGATAGATTCAACTAATTCAGTGCTTAAATTGAGATCCATTGAACTAAGATCCAGCTCTGGAAGTAGATCCAGCAGTTTTAAAATTTAGTCTGGAAGTGAGATCCAGTAGAACTAAGATCCAGCGATGGATTTGATAGCCATTCGAACAAAGATTTAGTGCTTAAATTGAGATCCAAATCTCGATATGCAATTAAAAAAATTTTGTCGTAAAAACAAACAAAAAGATAAAATAATAAAATATCAATTTATATTTTTAAATAAATTTATATTTTTATATTTCTATTTATATTTTTATATTTTTAGGTATATAAAGATATAAAATTTATATACTAGTCGCCGCCCCCTGGTATTTATCAGAAAGCAAACAGAGCTTGAAAGGACTTTCACACAGACGTGAATGAATCATTCTTAAATGGGATAAAATCAGTTTCGAGTTTAGATGGGAGAAGAGGAATCTTGTCAAATAAACCCTTTCATCCTCTATCATATGGTTGTTGTGAGTTGTTCTCAGTAGAAATGAGACAAAGCCAGGAGGCCTCTACTTTTTAAGGTCTTTACTCTCCATTTTAAATCTGTCTTTCAAATAAAGTTACCACATTCCATTAAAGCTTACCTACGGTTACGAGCTTAATTTTCTCTTTTAACAAAATTTCTAGATAGCTATCATTTTTTCATTCAACCTCAATTTTTTAGTGTTTAATTTTTGCTTTTTTCCTTTTTAGACTCTTTCAGTGGCTATGGCATTCAACGTGAGACAAAAAATGTAGTTTATCGCACAACCAGCTCTGATTACGGTTATTATACCCCGGCACCGCACACTGTGTCGAGCAGGTAAAGTGAAGTGGAATATTTTAATATAAAATTGAAGAACACTATCCTCATTGGGGCTCTTTTTACGTGTTGCAGATATTTTCCATTGAATCAACAATTTAGTTCGCATTTAGCGGCGACAGGAATGTACAGGAACTATTCGCTGAATACTAACTTCGATAAGCCTTTCTGCAATCAATTTTAAATTAATTTCTCGATCAAAACATCGGAACAGTGCCAAGTCACAAACATCTATCTCATCACAGACATCTCGTCGTCTTCACATTTTTGCAATAAAAGCTTGTGAAGCCACGTTTGACACTAAAATAGCTTTTGCAATCGAGCACAATATTTGCATAGCAAAAAACTGAAAGGTTTGACTTATCAATGCAATGCGCAAATTTAGACCCTTATTTTCTGGCTTGAAATAAATTAGAAAAAGTTTGCTGATATAATTTTTGAATTATTGAATGGTAATGTGTAAAGGATTTCTTTCAGAGAAAATTATTAATTATAAATTTTTCAAAATTGTTACTATGATTCCATGTGCGGACATCAATATAAAAACTTTTCGAAATGTCCCGAAAAAATGTTCGAAACAGATCTAGTAACCTTAGAAATTTATTTGGTGAAAAATATAATCCCGAGAAAAAACATATTGCGATACTTTATTCACTGGAAATGTACTATAACAACAATTTTACATTTGCTTGAAGTGCATCATGAGAGCATTTTTCGATTTTGAAATGTAATTAATTTATTTATTAATTAAATCTTAAATATTTTATACGCTGTCGCATAAGTGAGATGTTTGTGAAAATTTCATTTATTAAAATCACATGAATCTCGATTGATTGTAAAGGAACATAAAAAAGTGAGAAAGAAAAAATAAGAAATTATCAAACAGAATTCCCTGCGTGGGACATGACCAAATGTTACCGTTAAAATTCAAAAAATCCTCATACAAATAAAATTTAAATCCCGTCCCCAACGTATTTTCAATAGACAATTGTATACAAAAAGTATACTTTTATTTAAATTTACGTCCCCAACGGTTTTCATGTCCCACGCAGGCAGAATTCGAGTTTTGCTGTGTGGGAGCGAAACAGAATGAACTGCTGCTGAATGAAAATATAGCAGGGATATTTGAAGAGAAAAGAGAGTGTGTGAGTGGGCGCTTTTCCACCATGTCGATCGATATTTTTCTCTCTCGAAATTTTTCCTCATTTTCTGTGTTTTTCTCACTTTTAACTATAAATTTTAATGTAATTCCATCAAAATTCTTTTTCCATTACATTTTGTGCAATTTTTAACTGTGTCATTTGCGTCCAGTGTGTCCTATTTTCAGTTTACACTAGTCTTGCAAAAATTAAACCTCATTTAGTTCAGTTGTGGACTTTTAAAATTATCAAATTTTCACTTATCACCACATTTAGAATGATTTTCACAATTTTATTTTTATTTTTAGAACTTTCAAATATTTACCTTACTTTATTTCATTAATTGCAATTTTTTAGAGAGTTTTTCACCAAAAGTGTCTTTGATTACGCGAGCGCACAAAAAATTGAGAACTTACATCATGAAAGTTTCAACTCTGACTGAATGAGTGAGAGAAGAAAATTTTATATTTGAGAATTTTCACAATTTTTTCTCCTGAAAGCTCTCGCAATTGTGCAATGTTGAATGTTTTATTTTGTTTCGTAAAAGCACGTGGCAATTGCAATTTGGATGGATTTAAATTCGAGAGAGAATTTGAGACAATTACCGCATGCTTTTGTTTGGCTGTTGTTTGCTGCTTTCCCGTAATTTTTTTAAATAAATTGAATTACCTAAACGTTCAAGCTTTTCTGCGATAACAAAGTTTGATGATTCGGCAAAACTCAAGGCAAACTCAGCATTCAACAGTTTGGCTGCCCGTGGCACGACCTGTGGTCATGATTCCAAAAATTACTAAAATGGACTAATTAAGACCCTAAGACCTATCATCTGGTGAAAACCCGAAGTCTCTAGCTGGCTCAGGAGCCGAGATCTCGAAGGAAAAGATGGACGGAATTACGAGCGTATAAGTGTTACCATCTCTGGTGGGCTTTCATTAAAGAGCGGACAAAATCAAATTGTCAAAATTTTTAACGAATATTCTGAATTAAAATTTTAATTTACTAAAATCTGAAATGCAACTTTGCATGGACAAAATAAAAAAAGGGTAAGTGACGCGAAGTTTTTGAGAGCTAAATCCAAATTTTGTGGATTAAATATTAAAAATTTAGTTAATTTTCGTTAGAACTTTTCAAGACGCGTCGTTTAAGCCAAGAAATACTTAGTAGATGCTGAGAAATTAATTTTATTAACTGCGTCACTTACCTTTTTCTTCGGCACTTTTTTTTTGTTGTGATTTCAGAAAGATATTCGTATTTCTTGAATGATTAAAGATAAAAATTTGATCTTTACGGAGTAATAGCTAATACATTAAGGTTTATTTTTAATTCTGAATGACATTTTACAGTATTCCTGGAAGTGATTTTCGAATCCAGGAGGATTTTTAAGGAAAATTTGAATGGTGTCTCTTTTTTCCTCATGTTGAAAAGAATAAAAAACTTTAAAAACTATTTTTTTAAATTTTTATTTTACCTTACTTTGTAACCATTTTCTGAAACTTAGAATCATTTATGGATTTTTAATAAAATTGTGTGTGATACGAGGCAAATAACATTGAATGCCACGCGATAAGGATTAGTAGACATTTATAGTTTTATTCCTTTTTTTCAATAACATATTTCTTAATTATTAAATTTTCATTTATTTTCGATATTTTCTTATGAGATTATTCAAATGATTTTTTAAAGAGATGAACGAGAACAAGCTAAATTACAATTACTGTTCATTAATATTTATATGGCTTAACAAGTTAGCATAATGTAAAATAATTATTTTCTGTTCAATGGGTTGTTTAGTAACATTTAATTTTTATGGTTCGTTAATGATTGATAATAAAAACAATTTAAATTGAAATTTAACTGCGATGAACTTTTTAACTAATTTAACTCAATTAAGTTGTGTCAGTAAAGTAGGGCGGGCCAAAATCTCAGATCAGGCCAAAATCCCAGATTTGCAATACTTTTAAACATTCGTTTTTTTCAGGCTTTCGGGAAAAATTTGAAGTTGGATATCTGGAAAACTAGAGGGTGTCGAAATTTTTCAAAGAGGTGTCGCAAATAGTCGCAAATATTTTTAAAAGTGTTGCAAATTTCAGCCTGATCTGAGATTTTGGCCCGCATACTGACACATTAAGTTGAAAGTTGAACTAACATTTCAGTTTAATAAGCTAAAAATTAATTTTTCCTCTTTTTTTTATTGTCGACAAACTTAGAGAAGCTCGGAAACGCAATGTAAATTAGCAAGAACATCATAAATCAATCAAGCAACTAGCTTATACGTGAAATAATATAACAATGTAAATACTCTTAACCTTCATCGTCATATTCCTTTTGCCGAACTGATTTTCGTGTCCACAATAATCTTATAGTATCATCAAATGCCTTTTTGTGTATAATACTCATCATTTTCATGTAAAATTGTTCTTTAAAAATATTTTAATCGTTATATTGTCAGTATATGATATCTTGTGATTCACTATCACCTACTTATAAAACAAATTTCCTCATAATTTTTAAAACTGTTTTCAATATAGCAATATTGTGATTCTCTTGAGTTTAAGATAAATATATTTTTTTAAAAAAAACAGGCGGGATAAGAGTTAATAGTTAATCGAAGTAAATTATTTGTCAAAGAGTGCATACTGTATTATTTTATATAGATATAGAAAACGGCAAAAAATCAATATGTCCATTTGTAGACCTAAGATTTTAATTTGGTTTTCACTAATCGAAAGCTTAATAATTTTCTTGGATTCTCAAAAGTTTTTCCTTAAAAAATACCGTTTGTAACTTAACGAAAATATTTAATATTTTTTGTTGGAATTTTCACATTTGACTTCATGCACTTTGAATAAGAATGAAATTTTAATGATGGTAATTTCTTCAATATCATAAAATAGTCTTATTTTGCCATTTTAAAAAACTTTTTTCATGCCATTAAGAGATAAGATTTGACTTTTAATTCAAGTTTTTACACAAAATTGTCAATTTGTTTACAAATCGCGTTGTAAAAAATTTTAAAATTTGAACGCAACGTCGGCAGAACATTTAGTTCGGTATTTAGGTTTTGGTAATCGATGTCTTCATAAAGATTTTTAATTTTTTAACTTTTAAGTTTGCTGTTTTTATTGAAAATTGAAAGCTGTTTTTTGAAAGTAAATAGTGGAAATTTAAATTAATTTAACTATTTTTTTGAAAAGGCGATTTTTCTTTGTTTATAAATCTCCACTTTTGTTAGAATGTAGCAATGTAATTTATAACGAGAACTCTAACAAGAATCCAATGAGAATTTAGAGAAAATTTTAAGGAGAAATTTTAATCTTCACTTATTTTTTTTAAATAATAAAGTTTTAATCAGCTTAGGTAGAATTTTTTGGGGCGTGGCTATAAAATTTATTTGAAAATTTTTCGAAAATAATTAGTAACATAAAATCGATTTAAATCTTTAAATTTTAAACAAAAAAATGAAATAGAATTTATTAAAAGGAGGACAGAATTTTTTTAAGATGAACCGAGTAGTGTTATGCATGATTGTTTTAGATGGCCTATGAGTGCCGGCTCTGCATTTTAATGAATTCATTATTCGTGCAATTTTTCAAGGTGAATGTGCTCAGTTCTTCGCTTGTTTATTTTTAATATATTTTGTAAATGAGGAAGTAATTGACATTTACAAGGTTACTTTCACCGCAACTACTCTCGAGTGTATAATCATCTAAACCTTGCAAGACACTTATCAACCAATCAGGCTATCTATGTCACTCTCAATATTTTCAATCTACATTCCTATTTTAATTTTTTCCTTTATTTTAGCTTTAAGTAATTTTCTTTAAGAGTTGAATGCATATTTGCAAAAACTGCTGAACGACTAAAATAAAAAATGCACATGCCTGCTTCGCAAAACACATATATTTGAAATAAATTTCCAACTGTTTATTTTTATTTTATAAAACCAATCTTAATTTGCCTTAAAAATTAAAAGAAAGGTTTAAAATTCTCCCTTGATGTCGCCAATATACATTTTACTATTCAGATCGCTCAAAAAATGAGATTTTTATTTAAATAAAATTATGCGCTTTCATATATATGTGTTTTGCGAAGCAGACATAAGCATTTTTTATTTTACTCGTTCAGCTGTTTTTGGAAATATGCGTTCAGTTAAAGTAGGAAAATTAAATTGAGTTGTAATTAAATGAGCTCTATTTAGGATTGTTCGTGAGGTCCTGTTTTGTGATCTCAGCACATCATTAAAGGAATGAAAAAATTAAAAACTTGCCTCATTTTCAATAAAATCTCCTTTCTAAAAAATATTAAATTAAATTAATTGATATTATTGCGCATTGCGAATATTTTATTTTATCTTGTATATGGAGGTTAGTTTTTAACGATATAATTTTTTTCACATATAAATTTTCCCAATTTTGAATAAAATCATGCTCATGCATTTTTTTAAAGAGATGTTAAGCGGGTTGAAGAAAGAGTATTAAATTTATTTAAGGTCAAATTCATCATCATTATTACTCCATATATTTTTGGCGGCTGGTTTGCTCAATGCTGGCGATTCAAAGTCTGAGAAAGCATCGTTATTAATGCCTGATCGCGTTGAGAGCACTTCTGGATCGTGTGTAAAATCACCGTCCTTGTCAGATGAAACACTCAAACTTTTCTGAAATGAATTTTCTTTTCTCGCATCGCGACTTCCGTAGACATAATCAGTGTCGGTTGTGGAACTCGTAAAACTGGAATTCGATCGATTGCGACCGTATCCAGTCGCACCGCCTACACCGCTACTATACTTGTACGATGAATAATCTACGGTTGGCTTCGCACCAAAAATTAAGTCTGCATCCGATAATTTTCTTTCCAGTTCTGGTCTCTTAAATTCAGACCTTTCTTCAATTATTGCTGTCGTTGTTTGTAGTTCTGCTTTATCGACAGAGTCTCGAGTAGAGTAAACCATCAGAGGCTTGTATGAGTAATCAAAACCACTCGATGAGCCGATATCTGATACTGACTTTACAACTGGTGCTGAAGCTGTGTAAGTACTCGATGGAGTGTACGAGAATGAACTTATGGCTGTCGTTACTGTCGGTTTATTTTTATCAAACGGATTTGTTCGTTCGAGAGAAATTGGTGGTCTAAAAGTCTCATTAGTTGTTGAAATTGGGGTTGGCTCATACGAAGAAGAAGAAACAATCGACGAGGGCTGTTTTAGGGCGGATGTTCCTGAGCTTATAGTGCCATTTTGAAGTTTTTCACTTGCCGACACACTGGTGGTAGTTGATGGTTTTGGTTGAATAACAATTGTGTCATTGATCGAGTCAATGCTCTCTTGCGAGACAACAGCATTGCCGGCTCGTTGTTGCTTCTTCTTCTTCGCTAAATCCTACATATCACCGAATATGCCGGCAAAGGTTTTACGTAAATTTTTCATCGTATCTTCGGCCTCATCGACGACTGACGACTGCTGTACTGGTCTTGAGGGCTGTGATGTCTTTGAGCCTGATTGCGATGATTGTGATGCTTGTGAATCACGACGACCTGTACTGGCCAATGAGGGTGCTGATGATTCAGATGTGCTTTCAAAGTTTGTTGCGCCACTTAAGCTGCCATGACGTGCAATTGAGCCAACACCTGGTGTATGTCTTTCAGGAATGGGCGGTGGTGGGCCTGGCTGGGGGAAACTACCCGTGATTGAACTGCGTGGACCAGCGGAAACTGGAGGAGTTTCTTCCGTTGGACTTCCACCGCGGGAAGTAACTATCGGTCTTGATTGAGATTTCAGCAATGGTGGCCGACAGACATTCTAAAAAATGTAATTTGAAATCAAAAAAAAATTACATCATAACATGACGATCAACTTACTTGCATACGAGCACTAACTATATCGGCTATGGCGCGACGATCTTCTTCTTGAGTGTCTCCAATAAGATTGAATGTGCAATCTGATGCCTTGAGAATGTACTCCTTATTATCTTTTCCAACGATTACATTGATGGAGCAAATTTCCATGCCACCAAAGAGCTCGGACACCTAAAATGTCATAAATGTACATCTTTAGACAAAAAACTTATTATTTTTTCGTATTTGCCTGTCCACAGTCAGAGTGGAGAGAGATCATTTACAAACTATGGCAGTCTTTATTGAGTTATCGATTTCTCCGGTTATACTTGGGTTTTAATTATCGGTTAAATTTATCTAGGCATGAGAATTTTTATTCTTTACTCGAGTATACTCGTTCAATTTCATAAATTTAAAAACATATAAACCTTTTAATTTTGAAATATATTTCTAAATATTAATAAATATTAAAAACAAAAATAAAATGAATATTTCTGACGTATTCTTTATTCAAATCAACTAAAAAATGTTATTTTTTATGAAAAATCATTCGAATGCGCTTATTCCCCCTGGTTAAGTTAATTAAATTTTCTCCATCAACTCACTGACTGTCAATCCACGCTTCCTCTATTTGAATCAACTCAAAAATGTAATTTTTATGAAAAACCATTCGAATGCGCTTATTTCCCCCTGGTTAAGTTAATTAAATTTTCTCATTCTCAGATATCATTGACTCATATAAAAATAAACTCTCAAAAAAATTCTCATTTTTTCTCCTTCCAAAATTTCTTACGCTCACCACGTGTTTATCTCACCACGTGTTTCTCTCTCCCATACAAACTTATTTATTTAATATTTTAATTTAATTAACTTTAATGGGTCTGCGAGAATTTTCTAGTAACACAAAAGTTAAGTCCGGAGTAGCAGAATCAAATTAAAAAAATTCGAAGGAAATCCGTTAATCCGTGTGGCCTGTAGGCCTGCGACAAAAAACGTCACCCGGATCCGAGAAAGTAACAGCTCTCTTTTAACGATCTGCTCTACCTGGCCAGTGGATCGTCCAAGCATGTATCCTTCATAGATCAGAAATTCGATGGCATTGTATTTGGCAAAATTTCTATATCGAAATAATGCTTTTTGAGGGCAGTAGATGACAAAGAGAGTTTTCTCTCCAGATCGAAAACAATATATGGCGTAGCCATAATAATACCAAAATTATTACTAACATGAGGCATTAATGCTCTTAAATGTACGTTAATTTAAGTGATTGCATGAAAGAGTGTTCGTAAATGTACGTAAATATATACGAGAGTGTCCGTAATGTACTTGATTGTACGTCAATTTTTGAAGTTCTCAGCATTATTGTGACGTCGATAAAAAATGATTAATTATTCACTTAAAGCCCTTTTAATCCTTCTTCATTCAATTAAAATATTTTACTCAAGAAAAAGATTTTATCCTGCGTGGAACATGACCAAATGTTACCGTTAAAATTCAAAAAATCCTCATACAAATAGAATTTAAATCTCGGCTTCAACGTATTTTCAATAGACAATTGTATACAAAAAGTATACTTTTATTTAAATTTACGGCTTCAACGGTTTTCATGTCCCACGCAGGGATTTTATGTGTGAATTTAAGTTGGATTTCATTAAAAATTCAAAAACAAAGTTTCTGTGGGAGTCAAGGGAGAAAAACTTAAGTTAGATTTTCATGCAATTAGCAAATTGCTAAGAGACTTGAATGGCGGCGGCGCTTAAGGCAGTGGAGTGAAAAATTTACAAGATTTTCACGTATAGCGGATAAAGTCACGAGCGTTAAAAGAAAGAGATGGAAGATATAAAAAATTTCTTTCTCTCTCTTTTTATATCAGTTTGAAATTATAACAAAAAAAAACGATGGGCGAACACGTGGTAACAATTATTTGAAAATTTAAAATTAATTCAATATTTTTACCTTCATTCGATCGATTTGATCCTTTGAAAAGTACATACTTAAGGTTAGCTTAAGAGTTTTGAGCTGATCCTCCAGTAAACAAACTTTCAATTAATTTGTTTACTCTTTTACTTCTATTTAAATTTCCCGCAAATAAAATTTCCCTACAAATTATTACAATTTTTACCGCCAATTTTATGACAGCTTTAGGACAGCTTCACGTGGCAAGATTTAATTCATGGAATTTTCAAACAAATTAAAGAAAAGTAGTAAATTTGGAATCGTTAAATAATTTTAGGTAATCTTATAATATTTTTGAAGCAAAAAATATTTTTTCTTCTTTGTAACATTTTTTCTTCAAAAAATTTGAAATTAATTTCTCCAATTTTATATTCATTCAATTTTTTACACGTCTTCAATTTAAATTAATTTGAGTCAATAAATGTTTTTCTCTCATCAAAAGAGAACATGGCACGACGCTCAATAATATTATTCGAAAAAATTGCCATACATTGCAGAAAGTAAATAATATAAACCGCTCACTCACCTCATCAATCCAATTCTTGTATTTCTCGGTGATTTGTAACTGCTCCAACATCGCAGAGCCCTGATTTGTCTTCCAATTTCCAGTCATTGACTTGCGCCTGCAAATATGGATATTAGCCATACATTGACCACAATGTCAGCATGTAAAATGATCAATAAACTGTCTAATTCATTGTCAAAGCCGTTAAGTTCATTTGAAATATGCGCTTATGTCGGTTTTTTCACGAGGATAGTGTCACACTGAGCAAGAGTCGATCGCGAGTAAAGACAATCGACAACTCCAAAACGCGATTTTTAATTAAAAATGTGGTTAAGTCTATGTGTACAAATATGTGTGGTTTTGAGGACCCCTTTCATAGCTAAAATCATTAAAATGTTTCCGACCTAACTTCGATCACAAGATTCCTAAGTTCGATCACTTTTTCGACTTAAATTCGATCACTTTTTCAACTTAAATTCGATCACTTTCATCTGAATGTAAATTTAGTTAAATAAATGGAAATTTAAATGCAATTAGATAAAAAATTGAAGAGTCTTGGAGTTAAAAGTCACAAAACATGATTAAAAAATATTTTAGTGTGTCCACGGTCAATGGGCATGCCTTTTTAGTGTAACCCACCAGAGGTGGTAGCACTTATACGCTCGTGATTCCGTCCATCCGTCTGTCCGTTCCTTCGAGATCTCAGCTTCTGAGCCAGCTAGAGACTTCGGGTTTTCGCCAGAGGGTAGGTCTTAGGGTCTATATTAGCCCATTTTAGGAATTTTTGGGATCGTGACCTAAGTGAACCTTTACAGAAGTTTTAAAATTTTCCCACTGTCAGTTCCACAAGATCCTCCACAGGAGAGTGGATCTCATTTCCATTCCAGTTGTATAAGAGTATCAACACGTGAAAAACACGTGTTAGAAAAATGCTCATCTCACATGTTTAGAGTTTCGGCTCGAGCTAAGCTTGAGCTTGAAAGCTTGGTGATTTTTAGTTCCCATTGTGGTTGGTGTGCATCATATTTTGAATGACTTTAAAATCCAGTTCCTTGAGTAAATCCCTATCGAACAATATACATATATCTTGGGTTTTGAGCTATTGCAAGCATAGGCGGAGGCAAAAACTATCTACTGGATCTTTTTTTGCCATCGGAACCAACAAGATCCAGCTGTACAGCCTTAATGGAAGTGCTTTTAATTTATTTTTTTGCAGATTTAAGTTCGTCTAGTTGCAACGAACAAACTTTGTGAACATTATATATGTTCTTGAATACCTGGAAGTACAAGTTATTTTGAGCTTTTCATCCAAATGACTATTTCTCTTAGTATTTGTATGAAGAAGCCTTAAATTTCCTCTCTTTGATTTAAAACTTGAAATAACTTGTACTTCCAGGTATTCAAGAACATATATAAAATGTTCAAAAAGTTTGTTCGTTGCAACTAGACGAACTTAAATCTGCAAAAAAATAAATTAAAAATAAGCTGGATCTTGTTGGTTACGATAAAAAAAAAGGAAAAAATTTTTGCCTCCGCCTATGCTTGCAATAGCTCAAAACCCAAGATATATGTATATTGTTGGATAGGTATTTACTCAAGGAACTGGATTTTAAAGTCTTATTCAAAATATGATGCACACTAACTACAGTGGGAGCTCAAAACTGCATTTTATATATCGGCACTGGATCTTGCGGAACCGATGATCCAAAAAATTTGAAACTTATGTCAGTAATAGTTCATGAACTGTTCTAACTCTGTGAATTTTTTCAGATTTTTGTGAAGTGGTTTTCATCACAAACTGACCCATATTTTGATTTTCAGCTAGTAAAAGAAAATCCACTTTTGGAACTATGGTCGATTTCAGACCAAGACATGATTTGTTTCAAAAAAGAGAAATGCCAATTAATTGCTTTTTTAATGCATTATTTAAAAAATATAACATGTATAGCATTATTAATCTTTCTCTAACGCCGAAACTTCATTTTTACCAAGTGTTCGTAATATTTTGTCCATTTACTGTAACTTAACTAAATACTGTGACAAATAGAGTTCGAGGTGTTTTTTTACTGATTTTGCTTTGTCCTAATAATATTCTATAAAATTTGATTGTAATTATAACGCGAAAATGTAAAATGATGTTCAAAAATTTTTGGTCACAAATTTGAAAATTTTCATACAAACTCAGTCTTGAAAGCTTGACAAAATGATCGAGCTCGAGCCGAGCTGAGCCCAAGCTTCAAACACCAAGCTTTCCGAAACTCTAGATCCATTCAACGTAAGATACAGTGCTGGAAGTGATATCCAGTCAACCTAAGAACTTTTATCGCATATTTAGGTTCCTCTTAATGCAAGGAACAAATATTCTGAACATTATACCCACTCTTGAATGGGTGAAAGTATGACTCAAATTCTTAGAGTCATTTTGAACATCTCAAAAAAATTTGTTTGAGACTATATCAGAATTTTTGGAGTGAAGGAAATGTGAAAGATTAAATAAAACAAAAGTGATCGAAATTGGGTGGTTAAATTTAGTGATCAGATTTAGGGCCTTTAATCCTATTTAAATTTAACAGTTAGTTCTGGTAAATCCAAAAAACCGTTAAATTTTCAAACTTACATGAATGCTCGATAATTGCTGCCAATCTTCTGAACCAAAATGTCGAATTTGCCTTCAACATAGGGCTCGATGCAGCAATATGAACCTTGTGTGTTGAGAACAGGACCACATAGCAATCCAGCAGCATCATGGAGTGCACCGGAGATGTCAAGTTTAGCAATTGCTTTGCCACCGTGACAATGTCCCTGATTAAGTAAACACGAGAGAGATATTTTGATTTGCCATAATTGATATAAAAATCAACTACCAACTGCTTTTACTTACCGCTTTTAAGACACAAGGAAACTTGTTCCAATTGCACTGAAAATAAGAGAGAGAGAGAGAGAGAGAGAGAGAGAGAGAGAGAGAGAGAGAGAGAGAGAGAAGTCGCTTCAATTGATTGAACAATAAATAAGAGCGAGACGTGTGCTCTCAAACGTTAATTCGTGATGGACAAGAATTATATAATGAGCATGTAAATAAATATGAAAACATATGAACGTGTAAAAATTGGTGGGAAAAAATTTTCCCTTACGGCCAGAATATAGAAATTTAATTTTTTTTTGTTTCAATAAATACACGGGGCATAATGTGAATTTCCTATAAGTATATGCATTATTTCTGAGGTTGTTTTGAATGCTTACGAAACTGTTTATTTTTCAGTGTAAGATTTTAAAGAAAGAAGGTTTTTTTTAAAATAAATTTAAGTACTTGGTATTGGTATTTTTCAAAGTGATAGCTCTCAGGTATCTTTCGACCCTGGTCAGATGCAAACCAGCGCAGCTTCCGTCCTTACCGTTGTTCTCGCGTCTTTTAAAATAAATTTAGGTACTTACAAATTAATTTGTATTTAACCGTATTTAATAACTAATATTTATTCCTTGTCAAAAAAAATATTTTGCATCAGTTTATAATTGAGAAAACTATTATTCAAAAATTGTGCTGCCAAAAAACCCTCATGACGCGAAAATTTCTCACATTTGGCATCGATGAACTTCCTCACATTCCTCATAAACTCTGTTTTCTTTTGCAAATTGATTGCGTGCAGTTTAAATAACATCATTCACATTTTGAGACTCTTATTTTGTTTTGCCTTGACATTGAAGACGAGAGTATTTTTTATTCAACACGCTGAAACACGGTACATGCTGCCTTTTTTAAGAAATACGTTCTAGTTTTGGCCTCAAAATGATGACGATGATGGATTGGCATGTAGCCAGGCAGTCAGTGAAATTATGAAGAGAAGAAAACCTGTAAAAGTCGTCAACATCGAGCGATGTGATGAGAGAAAAATATCACACGAGAAGTGCTTTATGCTTTTAAGAAACCGTCAAAAACGAGTAAAATTTAAATAACACTTTCATTTCTGTCACAATTTACATTAATGGCATCATTTGCGCGCGCCAACCCTCAGTTCGCAGATCATCGGGCACGGTGAAAAGTGTTGAGATAATTATGTTAATCGACACACGATTTTTTAATGTAATTGCGGAAATCAAATCGGCATCCCATGAAATTTGTTCTTTGTTTCATCAGCGATTTCAATTAGCGTTTGGATGCTACTTTAATCGAGTGTCATTTACATTTTACAACTCAAAGGTTAAATATATTTAAAAGCTTTTTTTGGTTTAATTTTGAGATTGAATTGAATAAGTCACAATAATTTATATTCTAAAAAACCGTCAAAATTTTTAAAAATATTTTTGCAAATTTATGGAGGTTAATTTAACCTTAATCTTTCAAAATTCAAATAAAATCCAGAGAAGCATTTTTAAACATCCGAGAAAATAAATATTTTCATAATTAATTTCATCATAATCCTCAATCTCAGTTTTATTTTTAAACATCAATTTTTCCAAGAATCAAATCCCGCAGCTTTAAAAACGGAATATGAGTCACTAGCTAATAATTGAGAATTTTATTATAATTTAGTGCGCACGTGGTAGCAAGAGGGCAGATCTTGCAACTAAAATAGATCGGATAGTCATCACTCAAATATAGCAAGTCAGTGAGAGAGTAATAAAACGAAAATTGTTGTGTCGATGCCAAGTTCATCCCTAAAAAGTTTTTAGTAAAAACAAATCCGGCA
This sequence comes from Tanytarsus gracilentus, assembly GCA_038502055.1. Taxonomy (NCBI): domain Eukaryota; kingdom Metazoa; phylum Arthropoda; class Insecta; order Diptera; family Chironomidae; genus Tanytarsus; species Tanytarsus gracilentus. The sequence goes on along the minus strand of JAXRKN010000045.1, from coordinate 87,898 downwards.
TCCATTTAATTGAATGCAAATAACTTTTTAATTAAATGCAACATCGAGCACCCACTGACTCAACTTTTTTGGCCTTATAAGTCTGTTGTTTTGGACGCAAACGCACACTTCAGTCAGGTTGAAGCGAAAATAAATCATCGGAATGACGAAAAATCAATCAATAAGCATCTGGTATGTGCATGCACTATATTAGAGAGCATTTGTAAGTTGCTAATTAACTCTAAAATTTCCTTCTCTCTCTCTCATGGCTATATAGATTTGAAAAAAGAGCGAATGAATTTTGTGTGAGTAGTTGTGAAAAAGAAAATAAAAAAGAAGAGAATTGAGAAAAGAAATTAAATATAAAAATTGAGCGTTGAGAGCGTTAGCGCTTCAGTTCGTCTTGACTGTTCGCGTTGTGAACAACATCATCGAAAAAAAGCGTTTAAAAATCTGACCGCGAAATTGTAAATAAAATTCATAAGAAAAATTTTCTCCTTTAATATTGCGAGACTTAAAAAGTGAAAAAATATATTTTTCCATCAACTTTCAAGTTGTTAGTTAAAAACACTGTAAGTGCTAAGGAAAAGAAGAAAATTAAAAAAGTGTTGTGAGTTAAAAACGAAAAAAGATCATAAAAGAATTTTAAAATTTCAATATACTAAAAGAAAGAAAGAGAAGTAAAAAAATTAACCTTGATGAAAGAAAGGCTTAAGCTCAAGTGAAGTTAACGCAACACGCAGAAATCGCCTCTGGAGATTATAATAAAGCAACTGCTTTTGCACACACAAAATAAGACGAAATTAACGGTGTGAGTAGCCTCAACGGCTTAATTTATATCTTTTTCTCTCTTTACTTCTGATCCAATTAATTTTTTCTGATTTTTAATTTGTGTCGTCTTCGTTTATTTTTTTCTTAAAAAAATGACACAATTCGTTCTTGATATTGTCATGTCGACTATATAAAAATAGAATTCAAAATAGCATCAAATTTTTTATGAAAAATTAAAATCGTCTTTGGTGCTTCTGATCATAAAACAATTTTTTCTCTTAAAACCCATGAGAACATCACATTTATCTATTAACCACCTAACATCTCCTCACCGCAATTCACATAAATTTTCTTCTTTGAGCTCCCATCGTGGTGACACTTTTTCGCCAACAATAATAATAATTTCTTTTTCCCGCGAATCCACTAGCTGATATCATCATTGAGTTACGTGTGACAAATACACGAGAATGAATGAATGAGTGGATTAAAAATAAAACGTATAAAACAATAATGTTTAGGCTCCTCTTTTTTTAAATTTCAGTAAAAAATTTAAGTTCAAGTTTTCCGTTTCTCTTAATATGTAATTGTATTCTTCATCAACAACCGAACATTCTTTAAAGTTCTTTATCGCTATTGCGTCTGATGCCTTTCGGAGATTCATTAAGTGACGAAATTTATTTTTCTCTCTTCTTCTTCATTAACGGCTATTTTTATAAATCAAAACATCACGATTTCCATTCGTGTCGCGAGACTTCGCTCCTTCATCGACACTATCAAAATTCTGGCAAATTCACACAAAAACATAATTTTTTTGAAAGCACATGGCAAAGAAATTTTTAAGAGTGACGAGACGATTGAAAAAAGTGTCGCTAATCGAATTAGATGGTTGCGTTAATCTCGACTATCTGTCATTACCGAGCGGCGAAATGAATTTATGAGCCTCAATGTTCGAAAAGAATTATTGTGTTGATGTTTAAAAATATTTTGCACATTTATTCCAATGATAATAGCTTTTCGAGAAATAAGTAAAATGACTTCAGAGAGGTATAAAATGTGTGTCGCTAAAATACGGCTGGCCGAAATCTCAGATCAGCTTGAAATTTCCAACACTTTTTGACACGCTACCATCTGGCAAAAGCCCGAAGTCTATAGCTGGTCACATTTTCAGTTTGAACGTGTCCATTTTTTTATACGCTGTCGCATAAATGAGATGTGTGTGAAACTTTTATTTAATAAAATCACTTGTAAATCGCAAGTTTAAATAAATATTTTTACTCGAAAATGTCTATAAGAGTTGCACAAATTAGATTTCATTCGAGTTGATTCATTTACAGCTGTCAATCACTGATAACACAACCACCAAAGATTTTAATTTTCTTCTGTTTACTATTGACACTTTTCGCCTCAAAAAAGAAAAAGATGTGAAAAGAAAAAGATGCGAAAAGTTAAACCCCCCCTCCCTTTCAAAATTTCAATGGCGGTTACGTTAACCGCAACAATTTCATTCGAGCGGTGAAAAAAAAAAAAATTAGGAATAATTAGGAATAATTAGATAATTAGGAATAATTAGAATAATTAGGAATAATTAGGAATAATTAGGAATAATTAGGAATAATTAGGAATAATTAGGAACAACATGGACAAGCATTGAACGGGAAAACTAGCTGGTCCAGGAGCCGAGTTCTCGATGGAACGAACATACTGACAGACGGACAGACGACGGAATTACGTGCATATAAGCGTTTCCATACCTTGTATGGATTACACTAAAAAGTGAAGATTATAAAAAACTTTATTAGATTTTTCTGTTGTAGTTGTAAATACGTCTAAAAGTGTTGCAAATTTAGGGTGATCTGAGATTTCGGCCAGCCGTATTTTAGCGACACTAAAATGTGGGTGGAAGAGTAAGAAGAATATTTTACTCACTCTCTCTTTCGTGAGTCTAATTTATTAATCCATCTTGTGAGCTCATCTGGGTGAATTTAAATATTCGAGAAAGATATTTTGTAGGAGTTTCAAATTAACAATCATAAATATTTTTTTGTAAATTTCTACGAATTTAATAACTCACGAATTTCGTCATTTCACTGCAGGTAATTTTTTATCAGCGCAGTCTTATATTTCGATGTGAGATAAAACAAAAAAAAAATCATTTAGGTTAAAAATTAATTTTTAAGACATAATTGTAATCAATATAGCGAATCATTTCCGGTTCATCCTCTCGTCTCGGTTGCTTTATTTTCCTTTTTGGTCTGACCACAATCTTCAGCCCAAAAAAGAACAAACGAGAAGTAAAATGCAAAAAACCGTTGCACCGCTAATTAATATTTTCATGATTTTTCTTTGCTTTATTGCTTCTGTGCACGGACGTTCGAAGCATGGTTTCATGAAATTTTTTGTTAGCTGTCTTGCGCTCATCGAAGAAAGACATTGAGAAAAATTAAGGTCTATTAAAGCACGATTTTTGCTGTTGTTTATCAGCTATTTATCTTTTTTTTCTCTCGCGTCACTTCTTCTGCATTTGTAGTTGTGATTTCTACGATAATTTTCTACACTTTTCGCTTTTCAAATATTTAATCAAGAAATTCCTGAGAGAGGAGAAAACAAACATATATACGAGAACAATATACTATTTTAGTTTTTTTTTCTCTCAGCGTTTTACTCTTTTTGTGATAAAGTTTAAATTTTTCCTCATATAGCGTTTAGCGTCTCCTTCACCTTCTCGCTGTGATTTCGAAGGTAATAAATTTTTAACTCGGAGTGATTATGATGGATTCTTATTTTCAACAAATAATTAAGTGAAATTAAAATGAACTGAAATTATTATTTTTTGTATTTTAATATAATACATTAGATTTTCAATTATTTAATTAATTTAACTATAACTATAATAGTTGCTTATTCCCTCTTTGCGGTAAGAACATTTTTAATAATCTCTTAATTTATTGTATTTAAAATAATAAAATCAGGTTTTATTCTCGCTTATTATTTCGAATATTCTCTCGCTTGAGTGTATTGTAAACAATTAAATTGTACTAATTATACGAAAATGAGAAGAAAGAACGCAGAAAAATTATTGAGTAAGAAGAAGGAGACACGACTGAAATTGCCACATTATGCGAAACAGAATCGCGCGATGTCGATAAGCTTAAACGAAAAAGTGGTTAGTATATGAAGTAATTCGGTGTGTAAATTGAGTAGATGAGAGATTCAAAAAATATTTGCACTTGAGCTAAATAAGTTAGTGTCCATGGAGTTAACTCAGATCCTTTTCAAATGCACAGCCACGAAGTAACATTACTCAACCAGCTTTTGTGTGTATTTGCATATCACTGTGGAATTTTTACGATATATTTGCGAGCACATTTTCGACAACCTGTACCGGTGATGGTTATCTAATCGCACAAATTTATATACATACATTTTCATGTGTGTCGTGCTCTCTTTATATAGTTTTTATTTCAGGCCTGATTTGTGGCCGATAAGAATAGGCACAAAAAATTGTTTAAATGAATAATTGTGCAAATATTAATGGCAGTCTTTCAAGAAAAGAAAAAAAAGATAAAAATTGATATTTTTTTCGCGGGTCATGATTGAAGTGATAGAGTTGTTTTTTTGGAAACATATATTCAATATTTTTTAATAAAATAAAATTAAAAACTTTCCATAGAAAATTCAAAGATTTTTATACTTTTCAACAACGTAGTTCTCTACTCATATTTCACCTACTTCCAAGAAAACGAATTCCTTTCGCTCAATTGACAGGCGAAGTGCAAGCGTGAACATTTTAAATTTAATCATCATCGTCATCATCACTCCCGCAAGTGAGTGATATATATATATATATATAAGTGTTTATATAATGAAATATGAATCACTCATGCGGTCTAGATTGTTTGGTGTGTTTGCTAATTAATCACATCATAATGTCATTTCAATGCAAATTTTTTATATAAGTCAGGTAATCAGAATTTTATATTGAGTTTAACTAGCAATTCTGTTCTTAATTAATTGAGTTATTGAAGTGTTAATTTATGTTGTTTTTATCAATTCAACAAAAACACATAAAAATGTCACGTTGGCCTAGAAGGTAATGAAATTGTCAATAAAATGCAATTTGCACGCACGAAATGCCCCATAATTTGCTTGTTGATTGTCCATCAATTCAATTATGATCTAGAAATGTGTATCAAGTTGAGAGCTAAATAATTATTAATTTTGCAATATGTGTGCAGTGTTTCCACAATATATGAGAACCGCACACGATGAGTTTTCAAGGGATTGACACTAAAGATTATTAAAAAATGTTTTCGAGAATTTTTTATATCATATACATATATAAAATCCCTGACCGAAGCAGTGATTACTTCACTTTTCAGCATTTTACTACAGTTTGTTGCAACTTACTGCAGTTTAGTTCGCTACACCACTTTACTCTACACCATTTAAATATTCTACACAGTTTATACAATTCAACATACATTTTCTTACTTTTAAGGAAAGAGAATTGATATTTTTTCTCTGTTGTTAGTTTTTAATCTCTCGTATGAGCTGAGGGAAACCTCAAATCTACATAAACCTCTGAATTCTGAGAAAGTGAGAGCAGATCTCATTACTATTTGTTATGTAAACAGAAATCACATACCGGCTTTAAGTCCTCTGCTCAAACCGAAGAGAATGAAACTCGGCCAATTTCATTAATGAATTGTAAAGAAGAGATAAAAGTGACAAATATTGTTTTATTTAGATGACTCGTGCTTCAAAATAAAAAAATTAACCCCAAAAATAACGCGACTCATTACTTTGCCGACTCAAAACGTTTTAAAAATTCTCGTAGAGCTTTGCGTTCAAAAAGTTGTCCATCACTGACGCATTTCCAATATATCTTTTGTAATAATCGAACTGATTTTTAATTAATAAACATGAAAATTTTAATCCCTTGAAATCAATTTAAAAAAATTCGTGAATATTTGGCATTAATAAACAAGATGGGTCTGCAAACGGCGTTGCCATTTCCAATAGCTCCGCTGACATATTTTAGTACCCTACTCCATTGTAATGGGCATTAGTGCCACTCCTGGTCGGTCATGAAGGACATATGGGGGCGAATCACGAAGATATAAATTTTATATCTTTGATATCTTTGATATCTTTGATATCTTTTATATCTTTTATATCCCAAAATTTATATCTTTTATATCATTTATATCTTTTTAACATTGGCGAATCAATTCTTTTAAATTAAATAAAAGTTTTAATTAACGTTAATTGAGTGACTTTACAAGAAGAAAAAACATCTTTAAATTTAATAAAAATATTTTTAAAAATTTATTATTGATAATTTTCATTGGTGTCACTCCACCTCATTTTTAGCGTAACCCTACAAAGTTCTGGTATATACTCATCTTTCCGTCCGTCCATCCGTCTGTCCGTCCGTCCGTCTGTTCCATCGAGATCTCGGCCCCTGGACCAGCTAGAGACTTCTAGTTTTCGCCAGATGGTAGCTCTTAGGGTCTATCATGGACGGCCAGTAGTGCCACAGACAGCCAAAATGTCCATTTTTCAGAACTATGACTTCATGGGTATCGTTAAACTCGTCTTTTGATGCTGAGTAGGATGGAATAGGTCCGAGGTACTTAGGACTTAGTTTCTTAAAGCTTAGGTCAAATATAAGTCGTAAAGTCAAATTTTCGAATTTTTGTCTACTAAACATGGTATGGACATTTTGGCCAATGGCATAGACATTAAGGCCAATAGCATAGACATTAAGGCCAATAGCATGGACATTTTGGCCAACAGCATAGACATTTTTTACATTCACAAAAATCAGATTCAAGGTAAAAATCTGAATTTTTTTGCATGTTTGAAACTGGAGACAAAAATTATAAAATCATTACCCAAATGAAAAGTTAGGAAACAAAATCATATTTTTTATCACTTAAAGACATGGACGAAAAAAGAGACACCATTCAAATTTTCCTCAAAAATTTTCCTGGATTCGAAAATCAAATCCGGTTTTTTTCGGATTGGCCGATTATTCAATTTTTTTTGTGTAACAAACAAAATTTAAGATACATAATATGTTAGTAATTTTTTATTCCCAATGCTAATCCAATTATTAATTGTTGGCATTAATGTCTATGCCATTGGCCAAAATGTCCATACCATTGGCCAAAATGTCTTGGCTTTTTTGTCATTGGCTTTTTTGTACACGCGTCGTCCGGATTGACTGACTTTGATTTTTTTATGCATTCGATTTTCAAATAATGATCTGATTCGATGGGTTACGCGGCAACACCCGCTAGTTTATTTTGAAACAGTTTTATTAATCGCGTTAGAAAGAAACTGAGAATAAATTTTATTCAAAAAAATTTTAAAGTATTTTTTTATATCAAGAAACATTTAAAGTTTGTTAAATTTAATTAAATCTTGATTTAATTTTTGTAAAAAGATATAAAAGATATAAATTTTATATCAATTTTGTATGGAAGATATAAATGATATAAAAGAGATAAAAGATATAAAAGATATAAATTTATATCTTTGATATCTGATATAAAATTTATATCGCCGTGCTACGCCCCCCGAAGGACATTCCTCAAAAATCGTCAGTGTCAATCGATTCCTGATCCAATGATGAGTTCAACGAGGTGCATGAAGGCATAGTTCTGAAAAATGGACATTAGTGGCACTCCTGGCCGGCCATGAAGGACATTCCTCAAAAATCGTCAGTGTCAATCGATTCCTGATCCAATGATGAGTTCAACGAGGTGCATGAAGGCATAGTTCTGAAAAATGGACATTAGTGGCACTCCTGGCCGGCCATGAAGGACATTCCTCAAAAATCGTCAGTGTCAATCGATTCCTGATCCAATGATGAGTTCAACGAGGTGCATGAAGGCATAGTTCTGAAAAATGGACATTAGTGGCACTCCTGGCCGGCCATGAAGGACATTCCTCAAAAATCGTCAGTGTCAATCGATTCCTGATCCAATGATGAGTTCAACGAGGTGCATGAAGGCATAGTTCTGAAAAATGGACATTAGTGGCACTCCTGGCCGGCCATGAAGGACATTCCTCAAAAATCGTCAGTGTCAATCGATTCCTGATCCAATGATGAGTTCAACGAGGTGCATGAAGGCATAGTTCTGAAAAATGGACATTAGTGGCACTCAGGGACGGTCATTGGAGGGTCGTTTAAAATGGTTTTGGAGAAATCCAAAATTAATATACAGCGCGCGCTATAGCGTATTCATAATGAGACCACAAAATAAAAGTTGAAAAATATTTTACAAAATAAGCGCAAAAGTTCGTAAAGGTGATGCAAAAAAGTGTATACACAAAAAAGATCTTTCTTTTACATCATTAGCCACAACACCGTTAAACATATTTACGTCGAGAGAGTTTCGTCGATGACCCCTGAAAGATTATTTTGTACGCGAAAAAAATTTTCTTACAGACATTCATTTTTCATAAAATTAAAAAAAATCATTTCATTCCGGTCGACTCACATTGTGCCATGTGAGTATCTTGCCACTTAGAATGAATGATTTATGAATTTAATAATCTGTGAGAGTGAGTCGAGATGGATTGAACGAGAGAATCAAAAAAAAAATATGCAACTTAAATGCAAAAATTGTGCTAAATGTGAGAATGTCGATAAACAGACAATTTTTTTCATTCGTATTCTATTTCCTCATTGTTTCGCTCCTTTTGATGCCAGATGCCACCCTGCAGGAACGCTTGGTTTTATTCACTTAATTGAAACGTCTGAATTGAGGTTGCTTAGAAATGAATTAAATGCTCGATGGAATGTTGGAAATTTTCTGTGATCATCTTTAAAAAAAGGTCTCGTGATATAATATATCGTGACACCCAAATATACTCGGGAAATATTCGGAGAGTCCTCATTTTTAGTGTAACCCACGAAGTGGTGTAACACTTATATGCGCCTATTTCCGTCCGTCTGTCTGTCTGTCTGTCTGTCTGTCTGTCTGTCTGTTCCTTCGAGATCTCGGCTCCTGAGATAGCTAGAGACTTCTAGTTTTCGCCAAATGGTAGGTCTATGAATTTAGATTCGGCCATTTTAGGAATTATGAGGGTCATGACCACAGGTCGTGCCATGGACAGCCCTAAATGCCATTTTTCATACAAATTTCCTGTTATATGGCTTCATGTATGTCGTTGAACTCGTATTTGTATCAGGAATCGAAAGGCATTGATGATATTTGAGGAATGTCTATCATGGCCATCCAAGAGTGCCACCAATGTCCATCACGGCCGGCCAGTAGTGCCCTTAATGTCCATTTTTTAAAAGTATGGCTTCATGTACCTCGTTGAACTCGTAATGGCATCAGGAATTGATTAGCATTGATGATTTTTGAAGAATGACCGTCACGGCCGGCCAGGAGTGTCCAAGGAATGCCACTAATGTCCATTTTTTAAAAGTATGGCTTCATGTACCTCGTTGAACTCGTAATTGCATCAGGAATTGATTAGCATTAATGATTTTGAAGAATGACCGTCACGGCCGGCCAGGAGTGTCCAAGGAATGCCACTAATGTCCATTTTTTGGAAGTATGGCTTCATGTACCTCATTGAACTCGTAATTGCATCAGGAACTGATTGACATGGATCTGAAAATGGAACGCAATGGAAAATGGAACACAATGGAAAATGAAACACAATGGAAAATGGAACACAATGGAAAATGGAACACAATGGAAAATGAAACACAATGGAAAATGAAACACAATGGAAAATGAAACACAATGGAAAATGAAACACAATGGAAAATGGAACACAGTGGAAAATAAAACACAATGGAAAATGAAACACAATGGAAAATGAAACACAATGGAAAATGGAACACAATGGAAAATGGAACACAATGGAAAATGAAACACAGTGGAAAATGAAACTCAATGGAAAATAAAACACAATGGAAAATAAAACACAGTCGAAACACAGTGGGAAGCCATTTTGGGAAGCCATTTTTGGGAAGCCATTTTGGGAAGCCATTTTGGGAAGCCATTTTTGGGAAGCCAAAAGGGGAGGCCAGAAGGGGAAGCCAAAGGGGAAGCCAATACTGATCTGTTACAAGTGGGTTACACGGCAACACCCACGTGTGGGTTTTGAAACATTTTTTTCTTAAATTTTGCGCGCATTCGCTTGCATATAACAAAACACATTTTTCATGGTGGGCTATAACATACTTGTTAAAAACTTTAGAAGATGTCTAATGATTTATGCATCGTGATGGGACTCCCAAAAATTCTGGAACACAGAAACATGTTGTTATGGGATGAATTGCGTGATCAAAAGAATATTTTGCGAGGCATATAAAATAGGATTTTAGAATCTCATTTTTTGGTAAGTTAATTAAATTGTTTTTTTGTCGGTTGATCTTAAAGGTCAGTTTTTAAAATTGCTTTAAGTAGTGTAAAATAATTCATTTGAAAAAAAATCAAATAGACGTTGCCCTTGTGGCACAGAAAAGGGAAAGTAACTGAACTTTACTGGAATTTTGGTGGAACTTGACGGAAAAATTCGAATTTTGGCATTTTTTGAGGCATTGGCAGTGCTTAATGACTTTCTTGTCAAAAAAAAGTATTCTTGCAAAACTAGAGCACAAACGGAATCTTTAGCAAAAAATCCGATTCAAATCCGTGCGCCCCTTCTCGAGTTATGCGCGCTACTAAATTCCCGGATGTGGAGATGTTAAGATGCCGAACGGAGCCACCGATTGAGATGCGGTTTTCGGCAGCAGCTTGGGCTGTGACAGGCCCAATTTTTGTATTCTGCAGTTTTTCGATTAAGGCTCGTAGAAGGACAGAATGGACAAAAGAGCGAATTCTTAGGAAACTGAAAACAAAAGAGAGCTGAGCTTTAATTAAGAAATTTTTTAAGATTATGAAAATAAAATGAAAAGTTTTTGAGGTGTTTTTATTTCTTTCATGAAGAAGAGTAAAACTTAACTACGGGTTTTAAAATATTTTTAAAAGAATAATGGAAAAAAGATTCCAGGTAAAAATAAAATTTATTTGCTTAATTTCAACAATCAAAAAAGTTTTGATGACTCCACAAATTTCAAAGAATATTTGAAGGTTTTTTTCTTGAACTTACCTGACAGTTTTCATTAATGACCACTCAAAACTTTCATTAAAATAGATTCACGCCATAAAAAACATTGAATATTCATAAAATTTCATCTCACAACACTTGATTCACAAGAAGCCTTCGGTATTTCTATTTTTAGTGTCAATTTATTCCATTTTTCTTGCACATTGCTGTACCATCTTACAGCTTATGAATCACATTGCGTTGTCCTTTTTAACATTGAATTTTTCGCCTTGAATAATTCGCTTAGCGTTTAGACATGACGCACTCTCGCAATTTCCGACACCAACCGGCGTTTTTTATTCTCATTTCTCTCTTTTACTCGCGCGAATATTCAAATAAACAAAAAAATAGTATTTGTGAAAATCATAAACTTTTTATTTTTCTAGCACAAAAAAATAATTTTTTTTAAATTTCCCGCAGTCTTAAATTTTCCCGCCCATTTTCTCACAGTCTTTACCACAGTCCCAGATTCAAATTCTTGCAGTTAAAGAGATCTCTTTAATAAACGTAGTTCAAGTGGAATTAATTTTTAGTATAACCCCCCAAAGGTGGTTAGTCTAGGCATCCTCGATTCCCCGGGGACGACGATTTCGGGGAACCCGGGTATGAAATAGCTCTTCACCGGGGAAGAACTTTAGAAAAATAATATTGTTTTTTAAAATTTGTGTTTTTTGTTTCAAGTGGGTTACTCGGCAACACTCATCAATGATTTTTAAATTTAATTTTATTTAGATTAAAATCTAACGGATGTGATAATTAAATATTTCGATTGATGGATAGAAAAATTCTTTTACAAAAAAATAATTTTAAATTTCACTTTTACGCTTTTCAGCTTCATAAGTCCGCCCGGAATTAATTTATTAATTATCTATCAATAAAACATAATCAATCTGATTAATCATTAAGCCGACTTAAGCTCATTTAATAATTAAATTAATTAATAAATTTTTACTAACTTTGTTGACACTATCATGAATGTGCGACGCCAGGTCTTCGATTAAGACGACCACAAAACTAGTACAACTACCTTGCTTCAGATTTGACAGATTTATGATGCTCTGAATCTGATCTCATCATAAATCTTTCGGATCTCATTTTGTTGTTGCGGTGCAGCCGCGTCTGTCGCATTTTAATTTGTAATGCACTACATGTAATCCGTCAGAGTGTAAAAGAGCGGTATGAAATCATTACTATTAAATTAATTGATATTATTTTGCTCGCTCATTCACTAATAAAGTATCTAATAGGAGCAGCAAAGATTTCATGAGAAGTCAAAATCGACAATTCATGCGAAAAAGAGCTGATACTTTCATCATGCAATCAACGAGTATTAAATGTGCCACAAAAGGAAATTGGATGATTGACACCTTTATTAATGCTATTTAAGCTTCCTCTAAAACGATTAGTTCAATCTCGCTATTATAGTGCGGCTCAAGATAATTTTATTGGGGGTTTATTGCGAGATTTGTAACATAATTTAAAACGACATGGACGAAATAAAATAGGGTAAGTGACGCGAAGGTTTTGAGAGCTAAATCCAAATTTTGTGGATTAAACATTAAAAATTTAGTTAATTTTTCATTAGGCTTTTTTGTCATTGGCTTTTTTGTCTTTATATTACAATAAGGTTTAATTATAATCCTGAAGACATTTTACAGCATTCCTGGAAGTGATTTTCGAATCCAGGAAAATCGCTTCGTAAATAAATTGTTTTGTTTACTTTTTTTGGGATTTGTGCATAAGAGGCGTCACATGTTTTTGAATAAACGGTTATTCAACTATTTAAAATAAGAGTGACGTCATTTGTGATCGAGGGTTTTGTGAGTGACGTCACTTGTGTTTACTATTGGCACTTTTCGCTTCGAAAAAAGTAAAAGATGCGAAAAGTTATACCCCCCCCCTTTCAAAATTTTAATGGCGGTTAAGTTAACCGCGACAATTTCATTCGAGTGGTAAGAAAAAAGATAATTAGATAATTATCTCTAATTATCCAAAAAAAATAAGAAAATACAAAATACTAAAAAAAAATTAGTAATAATTAGGAAAATTTGAAAAATCCCTGCTTACTCCACATAGATCACGGTAATTCGATCGCCGGGTGAATAGGGTTATGTTCCTAATTCATCTAGTGGCAATTCTTGAGTCGTAGCATATCCGAACTACGGTAAGGACGGAAGCTGTGCTGGTTCGCGTCTCTCCAAATTGAAAGATCCATTTGTTACTATCATTAATATTAAAAATCTAAAAACTTTTTGTTTGATTTTTTTTAATTTCAAGCACACCCAACAAAAAACAAATAATTTTCCATAATTTTAAATTGTACTTCAAGCGTTCAATGACATGTCAAATTAAAATAGAGTTATGATCAAAGCATAAAAAGTTCGAGCTATGGACATATGAGTAAAATGCCAAATAATTTAGTTATTACTTCTATTTTTGTCAATACATATAGTATGTGGTGCGAGTTTGCCGCAGTGCCCTGAGTAATTTCAATTAACATGATAAAACCATTAAGTGCTTTTTTATTAACTCGACACATAATTTTTATATTTTTTTTTCTGATACAGCTCGCTTTTAAATGATCCGAAAACTCGATGTTTCACGTTAATTGCATTCAAATATCGACATTAAAGTGGTGATTTCATGACATATAAATTGTTAATAAATTCCTCAATCGATTAGATATTCAATCGGAGATATTTTGAAACAAAACACTGTGCAGCGCATATTAATCAATGATAATTGACCCATTAAAAAACTTCAAGTACAACCCCGACGCGGGTTATGCAGGAGAGACGAAAAATGAAATTATGATAAAATTGTGCGAAAACTCGTTTATCACCTTTTGCCGCACTCGAGCGTGAAATCGGTCGGCTGTTGTGAATATTGCCGATAAATTCTTTTCCAGAGCGTGCAAGTTTACACAAAAAAGTCTCTATGTACGCTCAAAGATTGTGAAATATTGCCTGATTATGATTAGACATTGATGATTACTCGATTCAAGCACACTCCACTACTTTCTATGAAAACGATAACGAAGACACTATAAGGCTTGAAGCTAAGTAAGGAGCTAGGTTTGTCTATAAGAAATAAAATAGATTAAAAACTTTTTAAAAGCTCCCCACTTCTCATATCACTAAGTATATACATTCCGCACGAAAAAGTAAAATAATTTCTGTCACTTTTATTTCTATTTACTAGTTTTAAGCCCGGCAAGCCGCCCGTAATTTAAATGTATATTACATTCGTCACTCTATAATTTATTTTTTTAACATGAAAACTTTGAAATATCCACATTCTATTAATACTAGTTCTCACCCCTAGGAAATATTGTGGGCCAAGGTTCAAAGTATTTTTAAGAAAATCCATTGTGAAATTAACGTTTTAAAATTCAAATAAAATGTTGCCTCAAATTAAAAACAAAAATTAAGGGGGCGTGGAACTCCCAAATAAATATAAATCCACTTATAAATATAAAAAATATAAAAACTTTAAAATTATATGTGGATTTATACTTATATGGGAGCTCCACACCCCTGCAAAAATTATTGAATTGATAAATTTTTTCAAACGAATCACGACTCTCATAGTCCGACCTTGATACTCCCACACAACTAATTGAAAATTGTTTCAATTAATTTTTCTCTCAAGTTATTCTATTTAATACTTCAACGCATTCTCGATAAAACCACAACGTAACTATTCAAATTACATTAAACTGTAGAAATCTTTCTTTCTCGATGTTTTCAAAAATATTATTTTTACTCGCTGGTTTCTTAAGCTCTTCCAGTCCGTCATGGCTTAGTTCGTGATATGATATGGATTTCGGTCTGAGTGTATGGACGTATCCGGACCTAATGATTTTTATTGAGTCTGCTCAGTAAACATAACAGTTTATTTTCAAATTAACAGCTGTTACTCAGATTCTCAGATAATTAACAACGAGAGAGTTAGCGAGACTTTATACTGTTGCTTTAATAAATTATGTTGACTGATTTTCGTGGAAGAAAATCAGTGATTATAAACGTAATACGTAAGTGCTTCATTATAATGACAATTATTGTTAGTTAACTTGATATACTTGATATACTTTAATGTTGAGTCGGAGGATAAAAGTTTTCATCAAGTATAACACTCAAACTTTTTTTGATTGATATATACCCGTATATACGTTTTAAACTTTGAGATAAGACTTGTATGGATTGATAACTGCACACGTAAAAACATTTGCATTGTTTTGCAATGAATTATCCCTTATAAATAAAACTCCACGTTTTTCCCAATGTAATCAAAACGCTCTAATAAGAATCCAATGAGAATAGTGGAAATTTTAAGGAGAAATTTTAATCTTCACTTATTTTTAAAAAATAATAAAGTTTTATTCAGCTTAGGTAGAATTTTGGGGCGTGGCTATTAAATTAATAAGAAAACAAAGTTTAAATTTATTGATTAAATTTATATTCACTTGAAAACTAATATCATTTTTTTAATGGAAAAGTATAGTTATTAGTTTTTCTTTTCAAAATTCAATTTCTTTTTGTTCAATTACATTGTATTTGTAATTGCCCAACTCTGATTCACTAATAGTTTAATGAAATATTAGTACAGAGCTCACTTTAACCTTTGTGAACTTTTTTAAAAAAATTGTAATTTATTATTTACGCAAAAACGAAACGAAATATTTTTTTGACGTAAAATAAACTTTCCAGCTCAGATGTCATTCAACCTTTCACACATGTGAGACCGCGCATTCGTTGCGTAAACGTTAAACATATAAAAATTGCTTCCATAATTGATGCGATGTGTGCTTGAAAGAGAGATGTGCTTTGCTGAATATCGCTGAATTCTTTGTTGCTTTTAAATTACTTATGATTTTTTTTCTCTTGTTATAGCTTTTTTGGATTATTACAACGAAAAACAAACCAGACACAAAATGAGTCAGAAAAAACTGTTACTGACGATACTTGCGATATCGTTTTCACTCTTAATGCTTGCTGACGATACACTTGCCTGCTCATGTTTACCATCCCACCCACAGACGAGCTATTGCAACGCTGAATATGGTAAGAAAAATAAATCAAGTCATTCACTTATAGCATCGAATAATTTAATTAAAAAATTCTCTTTTTACAAATTGCAGTTATTGTGACTAGAATTTTAAGGAAGTCAAATCGCAAAATCAACAATCATCACATCTATAAAATTGATATTGTGAAAACATACAAAACGTCCGAGAAAGCACAGCAATATCTCAAGCAGTCTCGCTTAATTACAGCGCCAAATGACGGATTATGTGGCATTAATTTTAGTGAGTGACGACCGGGAAATTTATTGTTATAAATCTTAATTGACTCTTTTGCTAATTTTTATTTACAGAAATTGGTCAACTTTATGCCATAGCGGGAAATACGCAGAAGGTTGGGTTGTGTCAATATGTTAAAGAATATTCAAAAATGTCACAAGTCGAGAAGAGAGGAATTGCTGGAGCATACAAGAAGGGATGCGGATGTGAAGTGAGTTAAGCTAATTCTTTTTAACGTATTTTATTATTTTAATTACGAATGTTTTTTCACAGATTAATCTCTGCATGAGCCATTCCGGATGCGACACCCAACCAAGAAGCTGCGGATGGTCATTATACAATGAATGTGAGACAAACTTGGGAATTTGTGTGCCCGTCAAAAGTTCAAAGAACCTCTCGAAACAAACGAAATGTCAATGGCGACGTAGTCCTTTATATACAGCATGCCTCCTCGACCCATAAAATATATTTCTCGTAAAACGATAAAAAAAAATTGTAAAAAGTATTCTGTCTGAGCGTTTATGAGCGTAAAAATGGAAATTTTATTTTTAAATTATTTTTCTATCAATATTTTTCCGATATTTTTTGGCATTTAAAATATTTATTCCTATTACATGCGTCAAGAGTTCGCTTCAAGCTTAGTGCACACATTCAAAACGTCTTTGATTTCTGCAAAATATATGTGTATAAAGTTCGTGAAGCCTATCCATCGAGCATATGATTAAGATAATTTGAAACAGACGTAATTTAAACTTCAATGATTTGCCTTTTGGCTTTGCAAAAAATAAAATATTAAGAGCGCACAGCTAGTTAACATGATTGTAATTGGCTCATTATAATTTGCGAGTAACCAAAAAATATATGAATTTAATATTTTGATTTAATGTACATAAAAAACTATTTTTGCAAAAAATTATTAATTTTAGTTAAATTTATGAAAATAATTTTTTAACCAAGTTTTTATTTAAATCATAATAAAGATTATCAATTGCGCACTGAAACTAAAATTTTTTCCTTGATTTGATCGAATTTTTTTTATTAAATTTTGAAACAAGTGGTATAATAACAAAATTATGCAAAATGTTCTGGTTTTTATGAGCACAAGAAAGATTTTCAATGATTTTTTTTATTGAAAATTTAAACTGATAAATTTTAATATATTTTTCTCTTCGAACAATTTAAACTTCTTACAACGCAAAATAAAATCGATCAAATCTTTAAAAGCCCGTGCGCCTATTTTTTTCCCTTTACATTTTATTTTTTTTATTCATAGTACAAATTTTATAGACGCTAAGTGAAAATCGCATTGAAACGAGCTTTTTCTAACCGATGATCTATGTATGAGAGAAATTCTGGCTTTTTTCGTGAGAAATTATCTAAGTAAAGCATAATTTTATGAAAATATCGTTGAATATTTTATTAATGCCGTAAGGAATTTGTTAAAATTATGACAAGGAAAAATAAAAATTCAGAACCGCATAAAAAAATTTTTACTCACAATTTCAGTTGGACTTGGAAAGAAATGTTGCTCAATCAATGGAAATTGATCTTTGCCCAAGCGACGTTGGAGTTGGAGAAGTGCTGCAAAGACATTCGGTCGATCCTAATGAAAAACAGAAAAAAAAATCACAAATTAGCAATTTTACACGATTGAAATATTTTCTGTGGAATAAGTTAAAAAGTTAAAGCATGTTGAAGAAAGCAAATTCGTTTTTAAAGCTTTGCGGGGCACACCCCTTTAAAGGGGTTCATATTGGCCACAAATAATTTTGTAAAGATATCTTCGTTCTTGTTTTTAATTTTCTTAATGGTTAATTTAATTTTCTTCATACAAAACATGAGAGTTTGGGTCAATTTAAAAGTTAAATATATTCTCTCAATCTGCAGATGTCTGCAGATGTAATTAGTCATAAGGAATAGGTTAGACTTTCATTTACATTATCTAATAGTTTTTTAGTTGTTCCACAAATGACGGTGGAAGCATTTTACTAAAGTGTGATTTTACGAAATTTCTTACCCCAATTCCGTGGAACCAAAAATATTATTTCGTCTTAAAATGATTGTGCACTTTCAATTATTTTTGCTCATTGAACGTAGTTTTGCATAAACCAAAAAAAATGACTGTAAAAAACACCACATGCCTGCTTCGAAATCACATTTTTTTTGAAATATTTTTTAACCGCTTGATTTTCATTTGGGAAAAACACTTTTTTTAACTACCAGACAAGAAAACAGTTTGGTGGCGATTTTTATGAAGTGTTATCATTCTTTTATCTTAATTTTTAAGATTTTAGCAAATAAAAATCGAGCGGTTGAAAAAATTTCAAAAAAATGTGATTTCGAAGCAGGCATGTGGTGATTTTTTTACAGTCATTTTTTGGTTTATGCAAAACTATGTTCAATTAAGAAAAGTTAAAAATCATCAAAGAAAAATAGGGTTTTTTCAACTTTCGCAGAGGATTCAGCTTTGAAATGCGAGCAAGGTAATCTCTCAAATTTAATGAAATTTTCGGAGCAAGTAGAACAAAACATAGGCAATAGAAAAAATGCATTCAAAAGTTTAAATCCACACCCTGGTTGTTGGCCTCTACAAACGCCAAACCAATTGATGGAAAACAAATTTTCATCAATTAATTTCTTAAATAGTGCAGCATTATTTCAAAACCGTTAGACGTTCAACCATGGTCATTAATTGAATTATCATGTTCATTCATAAAACACTATGCTTTCAAAGAAAGCATATGTACGTTAGCGGAAGAAAGAAGAAAGCAGTTAAGGGATGTACGGTGACTTCCAACACCTAGGCTACCAAGCAAAAGCCAACATTTCATATCACGTCTTTGGACAATTACATGGTTGCTTTAGTGATGAAAGCGGTTTCTTTTATATATAAAGTATCCAGCTTGTACACACACGCTTACACACAATACGCATAATCTCAGCTTGCATGGTATAAAATTTAATCATACTAAGAAATTCCTTAGATAATAAATTTAATTTATTGGACTTATTCCTCGTCCTCAAACATGCTTCGGAGAAAATTGAAGCTGTATTAAGCACTTTATTTTAGAGCTCCGCTCTCTTTTGTTTTCAGTTTCCTCTAGAATTCTCTCTTTTGTTCATTCTGTCCATCCCCGAGCCTTAATCGAAAAACTGCGGGGTAAAAAAGTTGGGCCTGCCAAAGCTCAAGCTATTGTCGAAAACCGCATGTCAATCGGTGGCTCCGTTCGGGCTGTAGAGTCATTTAAGTGGTGTGAGCATGTATACATCTCCACATCCGGGAATTTAGTAGCGCGCATAACTTGAGAACGGGTGCACGAATTTGGATAGGGTTTGTTGTTAAAGATTTCTTTTGTGCTCTAGTTTTGCAAGAATACTTTTTTCTCAACAAGTCAGTCACTAAGCACTGTCAATGTCCAAAAAATGCCGAAATCACGTGTTTTTCACGTGGTGAGAGTAAAGGTTTCGGACAGAATCCCGGACGGTTTTCAATCCCGGGTCCCCACTAACTTGGTCGCATTCGCACTTGAAAGTCGACGCATTAACGAAAGTTGAAAAAACACTTTTTTAGGACCTTTAACTTTTTTAATGAAAAGCAACAAGAATATATTTGGATTTAAAAATAAGGGTTTGAAAGTGCACGATCATTTTAAGAGGAAATAATTTTTTTGCGTGACGAAAGTGGTGAATATTGAGGGAAGATATTTCCTTTTTTTTAATGCAACAAGTGGGTGCCCGGTACGCAGCGTTCTCAGTTGCACTGTTCACTTGCAAAAGGCATACGCCTTTTCCGTGAGAGCTCCGCTTTTTATTTTTTTTCTTGTGGCTCACATTTTGTGCGCAGACCACAAATAAATATTCATTGTTATTTATTAAAAAATAAAAATAAGTATTCAATCTAAAGAAAATAAAATGTTCTCATCAACCATGATGGACATTCCTCAAAAAAACATAAGTTTCAATCGATACCTGATTTAATCACGAGTTCAACGACATACATGAAGCCATATTTCTGAAAAACTGGACATTAGGGGCACTCCTGGCCGGCCATGATGGACATGCCTCAAAAATCATCAATGTCAATCAATTCCTGATTCAAAGACGAGTTCAACGATACCCATGAAGCCATAGTTCTGAAAAATGGACATTAGTGGCACTCCTGCCCGGCCATGATGGACATGCCTCAAAAATCATCTATGTCAATCGATTCCTGATCCAAGGACAAATTCAACGATACCCATGAAGCCATAGTTCTGAAAAATGGACATTAGTGGCACTCCTGGCCGGCCATGATGGACATGCCTCAAAAATCATCAATGTCAATCGATTCCTGATTCCTGATGCAATGACGAGTTCAACGACATACATGAAGCCATAGTTCTGAAAAATGGACATTAGTGGCACTCCTGGCCGGCCATGAAGGACATGTCTCACAAAATGTCTACTGGATCTCACTTTCAGTACTGGCTCTCACTTCCAGCACATGCCATTACTCACAAATTATACTCTTTGAAAGTCTCTCTCTTACTCTCACCACGTGAAAAACACGTGTTTTCGGCATTTTTGAGGTTTTTTGGACATTGACAGTGCTTAGTGACTGACTTGTCGAAAAAAAAAGTATTCTTGCAAAACTAGAGCACAAAAGGAATCTTTAGCAACAAATTCCTGGCAAATTCCCGGATGTTAAGATGTTAAGATGCTCACATCACTTAAATGACTCTACAGCCCGAACGGAGCCACCGATTGAGATGCGGTTTTTGGCAGTAGCTCGGGCTTTGGCATACCCAACTTTTGTACCCAGCAGTTTTTCGATTAAGGCTCGTGGAAGGACAGAATGGACAAAAGAGAGAATACTTAGAGCTCTATTTGCAAAATGAAAGCTCCACAAAAAAAAATTAAAATCGAAGCTCTCTCCGAAAGGCGAATTTTGCCTTTTGCAAGTGAACAGTACAACTGAGAATGCTGCGCACCGGGAACCCACTTTTTTGGTATCGTAAACAAAAGTTTTTGTTGGATGGAAAATTTGTCAATCATAATCATTCTGCAAGTCAATTGAGCGACATAAAAATTATAAAAGCAACAAAAGAGCAAAAAATAAAATACAAGGAGTGGGAACTCTTATTTTAATAAAAAAAATTTTAAATTTGATCCAAAATTTAAAAAATTATATCCAAGTGTCCACTCTTTTATTAAAATAAATTTAACTGTTAGCGATAACAAAAAAAAATTCACTCACTTGGAATTGATAGATTGAATTGAGCGAATTGATGGATGGAACACCTCCGTATTTCAATCCAAGCAATGTCGATCGATAATCTTTGCTTCCATCTCTTGGTGGCTGTCGGACTAGAACAAAGTCCGGACGGAATGACCTCGACGCCTATTTCAATATCACAAACATTGATGAAAAAAAAGTATATTAGCAAAAGTGCCTGTCAAAATGTCACGAACACACAAAGATGATGTTTCACCTTCGATCCAGATCGATAACTCACAATAGAGACAGTTGGACCATTCTCACCGCTGGCAGTCACGGAGATTTCACTGAAATCGGCCTGCTCAACGCGAATATCGTAGTCACCATGCAATCGCTTGCCTCGGAAATATTTCGACCAGTCGGTATTGTGATCGTCGATTACGAGCAGCGTAAAACAGCGATCTTTATTGAATGCTTGCACACGAGACACGGTCGAGGCTGCAGCGCCAATAATGCTTGCGCCTTGGTCACGTGCGGCGCCCGTTAAACTTTGCACACGTTGTAAAAGACTTTCACGCGATTTTGCGGGACTCGATGGAGCTGATGTGTGCTTGGGACCTCCTTTCCCAAAAGTCAATGACAACTCGGGTCCTGTTGATGTAGGACCGGCCGATGTAGGCGGAGCTATTAACAATCATAAAAATATTAATTTTAAGTCATTTAATTCATTATTTATTCACATACCAATGGGTGGTGGAATACTGGGTGGACCACTACCAACAGGTTGCGTTTGAAGAGGTGGTGGGCGATTTCCCGTGGCAGCACCAGCAGCAGCAACATCGCCAGGTGGAAGTTGTTCTCCCTCAAGCTCAGAACTCAAGTCACCCGAGCTAAACCTGCACGAACGAGAAAATTTGACAATGCATTCGGGCGTGCTTTGGACTCAGTTAAGTACGATTATGGAAATTGCAGTGAGTTTTGTGAAAAATGAGTGAAGCTTGTTGTATGATTTAAAGAAATAATTATAAAAAGTTGATAAATTTATAGAAAACAAAATTTATAAATAATTTTATTTAAATTTTTTCCCTGTTTGCACATATGACCTGACTTTCACCTGATTTAAAGCTGGCTTTTGCCTGATCCTGACTTTAACCCTTAGTAGCAGATGGCAGGCCTACTTTTACCTGATATAAGCCTGGTTTTAACCTGATTAATGATAAATTTTGACACTACTTGATGTTTTCTATGCAATGGGTTCAGTTTTTTGCTAATTCAATTTATATTAAAACAAAATATTCGTTTCTCGTACAAGGATTACTCTTTCGATTCAAATATTTTCTTTAATATGCGGAATAAATTAGAGATATTTCTTTAATAAACTATTTCGATGTAAAAACATGCTCTGAAAATTCAAAACAAATTCTCTTTAATGAAGATTTAAGACATGATGCAATGTTAAAAGTTAAGGGTTTGAAAGTTTTTTTAAATTTATCGAATTTTTTTCATAATGGAAAAAAGTTTAAATTAATTGAAATAATTTATTTATTATTTGTAATAAATGCGACTTTCAATGCGCGAGAATATGAGCATCGTGAAGTAAGCGAGAAAATTTGTAAATATAAATTGGATGGGTGACCAAAACCGAACTTTAACCTGACCTGTTTTCTCTCTAAATTTCAGAAATTTCTAGAAAAATGACTTTCACCTGACATAAGCCAGATATAAAAAAAATATTTTTTTCACATCAGGCAAAACTCAGGTCAGGCTTAAAAAGTGTCCTAAAACAATCAAAGTTAAATCTGATTTTTACTCATACTTTAACCTGATTGAAGCCTGACTTTACTTGACTTTTTTACTTTGTGCAAACAGGGTTGGAACACAAATTAAATGTAAAAAATCTTCAAATTAAAACTTTAAACCTCTTTTTTTTATGAATTATTCATTTCAAATCTACACCATTTCTGCAAAACAATGACATCATAACGAAAACAAACTCAATCAGTAATTTCTACATAAAAATCAGAAAAAAGTGAAAGACAGAGAGTTTCGCCAATAAAAATTTCTACAAATAATTTTTTTCAACTGCCACAAGAAAGGATACACAATTATCCATTTATTTACTCATTCATAACAGTATGAATTTTATTTAATTATGTAATCGAATGAATTGCATGTTTTATGGATATTTGTTTCATATTTTTTATAGCGATAAAATAACATTAATAATAAATTGAGAGATTAATAAATTTATGATTAAAATTACTGCTTTTTATATTTAAACTTCAACTTGTAAAAATTATGATGAATAGCAAAAACTATTAACGGTTATACTAAACAATTTAGACTTTCTATCAAATCTTATAATCAATAAATTTTAATTGATCAGAGGAAGTTAAAAATTTATCTATAGAAAAAATTAATTTTTTCAAATGAAATGATTCAAATTAAATTCTTTTTTATTCAATTTTAAAACTATTTTTATGCGTATAAATTTATTAAATTTCCTAATTGTTATATAACTTTAGATCAAGCTCATGCTTAATTAATTATTCCAATTTTATTACTAAATTAAGTATTAACTACGTAAATTGTTCCAATTATTTCATCACGTGTTCGATCAATCAATTATCAAAAACAAATCCCCAAAAAAGGAGGTTAATGACACGAATGAAATTAATTGAAATTAGCATAGAAAAGCAAAGCCGCAAAAAAAAGTGTGTCCGTAAAGTAAGGCGGACCAAAATCTCAGATCAGGCCGAAATTTGCAACACTTTTAGACTTATTTGCGACACCTCTTTAAAAAATTTCGACACCCTCTAGTTTTTCAGATATCCAACTTCAAAGTTTTCCCGAAAACCCGCCGTACTTGACCAGGTTTTTTATATGAAATTGATCTTTCGAACTCCAAGTGATGTTTTTTCTACTCTATATATTTCGACTATTTGCGACACCAAAAAATTTTCCCGGAAAATCAATTAGTTTTTCCAGGAAATGACTTCAAAGTTTCAAGGAAAATTTTCATAACAAAATCTACCAAGAATCAAAAAAATCTTATTGGAATTTCTGGAAAACTAGAGGGTGTCGAATTTTTTTAAAGAGGTTTCACAAATAGTTGCAAATATGTCTAAAAGTGTTTCAAATTTCAGCCTGATCTGAGATTTTGGTCCGCCTTACTTTACTGACACAAAAAAGTTGAACTGTAAATTTAAATAATTTTAATTCAGTTGTCACAAAATGCCTTGCTAAAACACAGTACTTAAATTATACAACTAATAATAAGTTGTGTACTTCATAGCTTATAAATTCATTAATAATTTAGTTGTAATTTGTAACAAGATAAAGCGGGCTAAAATAATAAGCGGATTTAGTCAAAATTTCATGACAAAAACTTATCTGCTCGTGAGCTTTGATAACTGCTCGCTATTTTATAGAGTATTTTCGATTTTATTTTAATTTTTCGATTGATGATAGAAAAATATGAACAAGAAGAAAAAAATTAAAAATTATTTTAGAGAAAAAAGAAGAAATTTTGAAGTTCAACGAAAAAGGGTCCGAATAGTATTAAAATTCATCATCACATTAATGAAAACTAATTTTACACCATCATGAGGATCTTACCTTCTTTTCAGGAAATTAACATTCGTAGTAAAACTACTTTTGAAGCTTGCGAAAGACAGGGTGCCGGCTGGTTGTTCCTAAACAAATTTGGAGATTTTATAGAAAAATTTGATGCCATTAGTTATGATGAAATTATGAAAAAATTGACACATCAAGAGATTGAGGAAATACATTACTAAAAGGATTTTTTAAGAGAGGAAATTTTTTTGAACAGTCGTTCGAGTTTGGTTTTGTGTAAACTTTAAGTACTTTAAGGGTACTTTAGAGAATAAAAATTGGAGGTGTATGAAATAATAATAATTTTTAGGCATCGTCGATTCCCCGGGGACGATGCCTAACCCGGGTGACTAAAGAGGAACTAAAGACTGTTTTTTAAATTTTAAATCTCAAAAAATAAATAAATTTAAAGAAAAATAATATTGATTTTTTAAACAAATTCTATTTTCAAAGATTATAAAAACTTTAAAATCTTAAAAAATTAATTATCATAATTCCCTTGACTAAATTCCAAAAATAATCGTTGAATAGATCAAATAGAACTCATATCACTAAGTACACTGTCTATCAAAATTTTTACACATTTCTCTTATACATAATATGAAACCCACATACCAGATCATTCACCTTCATACTTTATACGATATGATACCAGGGTTGAGAACATTGATATATTGCGGGCCTTCACGAGCCATTGCGGTCTTTGACAGGTTTTTGTGGGTTCACATACCTCTATGTTCTCAGCCCTTGATAAGATAACACACCCAAAAGCATTTTAGTGTAAATAAATTTTCTCATATGATTTTCTGCCAAGTTTTCAAAAAGCATTTTCATGCAATAATGACTATATAATCCATGAGCGTGTGTGTGTGTTTGTGTGTAAAGAATGAACAAGTGTAATGCTTTAATCCGCGACAGGCTCTAAAGAAATTAAGATTTTAAATGATGAGAAGTGAGTGAGTAATGGGGTTATGTGTCCGGCGGAGTGAATTAATTTTAACAAACCTAACAAAGTGAAATTTTCAACTGTCATAAGCTGTAATTTAATACGTTTAAAGGTCATGATATCTTAAAGAACCTGAAATTTTTTTAAAAAAATTATAAATTTACTTAGTTTTGTTTAAAGGATTTAAAGCTTTTATCTTATAAAGGACGTGATAAGAGATAATGAATAGTTCTTTTTTTTGCGTCCTTGTTGAAAATATACTCAAGATCACAAATAGAGATTGACAAAAACTCCCTCAAGAATTGAGTTTACTCTTAGGGTGAAAAATATGTTTTAGGATAGTTTAAATAGGGTAAAGTAAATGTGTATAAGCTGCAGATTAATATTTCAAGTTACTAAGAGCTATTTTATTAAAATATGCAACATTTGTTAGGCTAAGAATAGCGGTGAGGGTTTGAGGTGTTAAATGGGCTCTTAAACAGATGAAAAATGTGTATTTAAGGAAATTGAAAAAGAAAGCTTTTAATTTGTTTCGTCTTTACCTTTGCTTGAGTAATTGAGGGACAAACAGCCCCTCCACAATTTATTGCGTCTATAGCGCTAATATTGAAAACTTTTTCCAAAGAAAGAACAACTTTCTCGCTCGAAAATTGCTCCTCACACCACGTGCAATACGCCCGAAACGTACAAATTTGTTTTATCTACAACTGAACAGTTCGCCTTGAAAAGTAAAAGAAAATTTTTGATATTTTTATTTCGTCAAATTCAAAAGAGTTATTTTCTCTGTGGGTTGGGATTGGTTCATTTAAAAATATAAGATGAGAATAATGATTAAAAATTAAATGTAATTTCCATTTCAATGTCATTAACATTTTTACCTACATAAATACTTAAAAAATGATTTTAAAGTAACATCGATTTTCGGAAAAGGGTTTGACGTTATCACCATTCTCCTACACCCTTACATTCTCTTACACCTTTATTTCTACAGTGCTCTGCTAGCCATATCTAAAGATAACTTATCCCAATATGATATGAACTAGAGCATCAATCAAATTAAATTAAATCACATTAGGTATGTAACATTATTTTACGTTCTTAATAATGCAAGGGGTACGAACGGACGCTTGAATGTTAATCTTGAAGCGGAAAAATCCATTGAAGAGCTTCTGAGAATTTAGAAATTAAAATGATTCATAGTAAAATTATGTATATCAGAAGTTATTAAAAGTTTAATTTTCCTGTAATATTTGAGAAATAATTTCTAATTATTAGTCTGGTTGTAAATTTTTACAAAATTACCTAAACAATATTTTAAATTTTAAATCCAGAAAATCTTTGATACTAAATTTATTGCTGCAAATTAGTTTTTTTTTGATTGAATTTTTTTAAAGTAATTTCATACTCATTCTCAATGCTTTTTAGGGTATCCCACAAAGTGGTGACGAGGATTTTAAAAACAAATACCCACAATTTACAATAATAATAATCTATATAGATACACATAAGGTTTGGGTAATATTGAGAAAAAGATTATGGGATGTAAAAGAGAGGAGCGAAGGGAAAGAGGAGAGCTTACCTTAACACGAAATGAAAAGAGTTTTTCTTTTATTATTTATATGTGTTTGCGAGTTTTGCTCAATCGACTGAGTTCAAAGACACCGAGGGCATATATTTTCAAGGAAAACTGAAAGCTCTACCAGCTTTTTATTGTTAAACTTTTACAAGCGCCTCTGAAAAGAAAGCGGAGCACAACATTGTATGGTTATCGATTTACGATATTGTTAATATGAGTCAGCATCCAAATATTCATGTCACAATTCACTCAATCTCGAGCCTACAGAAAAGGGATCAATTTTGACACATCTCATTGACACAACCCATGTTGAGGACAAAAATGAAGAGAAAAAAAATGTTTCAAAACCCACTCGTGGGTATTGCCCAAAAAATTTACTTGTTGAACTACCCTAATTTTTTTAAAAACAATTATTTTTTTGTTTTTAAGGCCCGTGAAGGCCCACAATATATTGATGTTCTCAGCCCTGGCATTTATTTCTATATTTTTTGACATGTATCACTTGAGGGCACTCTTAAATTATTGATCTCTCATTATTATTATTTTCTGCATTTTTTCGTTAAAGATCGATCCTAGGTCGAAACCTGTGGAAATTTAGTATTACCATTAAACACATCCAAGAAATTTTTTTTTGCTCTCGTATCAATAATCAATAACGAAAATTTTTTTTTGTTGCAAGCTAGAAGAAAAAACTGAAAGCTTTTTACGATTCAGGCACGTGACACATCGTAAGAAGAGGTAAGGAGGGAGGAAACAGATTCATTGAGAAAGAAAATCGATAAACGCAACTGGATGAAATTAGGTTTTTGCTAATATGGTTAAGTTCTTTCATATTTTGCGGTAATGAGCAGGACTTTAATTTTCATAGTAACGGAATCATAATAATTTGTTGATTACATGATTCAAGTGTCGAGACAAATTTAACGTTTAATGACATGGGCGTTGAGTGAATTTTCTTTTTACTGACATTTCTACTGCTCTATAAAAAATATAATTTCAAACTCACCCGTTTGTCTAAGTTTATAAATTTATAATCCAATTAATTGCGGAATTTTCAATATATATTTTCTTCCCTGAAATGCACTGTAAAAAAATAATTAACACAATTTTTCACGGAAGCGGAACACAAAATACAATTTTCTCTTGGCCCAGAACATAACTTCATAAATTTCCTCAACCTAAATTGGGAATTTTTCTCTTATTCTTTTTTAGACAAATTTCATTTGATTTTTTTTGTAAAATTTAAGTTCTGTTTTAATTTTATTCATTTCCAAATTGATTTAATCAACCCTTGTGAATTTTTTAATTATAATTTAAGAGTTTGAACTAAACTTTACTCACAATTTTCACTAAAAGATTTCGAATAGGATTTTTTTATTGAAGAGCTGAATCGAGAATAAAAAAGTTTTTCCAATTTTTCGATCGAACGCTTTTCGTCGCATGCGCGATAAAAAAAATATCCTTATCGAGCATTCGAAAACTTCTTTGTATGGGGATATTTTCTGACGTAAACTGTGACATGACCGGAAAATTTTTAAGAAAATTTAAAAGAATTATTTTAAGATCAGCTTAAAAAACCTTTCAAATTTTACCTTTATTTTGTATTCATGTATGATAACCATAAAATAATTATTCTCATAAAAAACTAAAAGGTAACAAATAATTTTACACTATATATTTAGTAATACTTTTTTACTAATAATATCAATACTACTAATTCTAGTCTTAAGTATTTTTTTTTGTTTTTTTGTGTCGTTGCGAATTCATAGCACTTGAAAAAAATAAATAAAAGAAAATTAATTAAAGAAGAAAAAATTTAAATCTAGTTTTTTGTACGTTTCGACGATGGTTTTTTACTGCTTTTTGGATCTTCGTCTGAAAGAGATATGGACTCGCGTTCAGCACAAATCAAATAAAAGCACAAATTGTGAAAGAAAACAACAATTTGTACTAAATCAAGAATTTTATTGCTTATAAAAAAAGTGCACAAAAAAAGTTGGAACAATCTTGCTTTCATACTAAGAAATGAAAATGACAAATTCTTTCTTCAGTCATGAATGAATATATTGATTGAGAGAGCTGTCATTCTGTCTATAATTGTTTAAAAGCTTATTGAGAACGTGTTTAAATCAAAAATAAGAGGATATGGAAAAATTGAAATTGAGAGATTTTCTATTCGATGTATTTTTAAGCTTCAAAACTGTTGTTTTCTCTCAATATATTCTCACCTGATGTCGAAAGCTCTTCAATCACTTTGGTGCGATTTGAAGCGCGAGAGGCACGTGGTTTGCGGGATTGTGAAATTTTTCTTGGCATTGGCTCATCGTCATCGGAATCAGACGCAATGACACGTTGCTTTGCTTTTTCGCGACGAGGATTTTCCTTTTCAATCTCGTTGTCACTACTATCATCATCATCGCTGCTCGGCATGATACGGCGACCTACACGTGTTGGACGTCCTTTTTGCACTTTGCTTTTGGTTTTACCTACGCGATTTTGGGGCTTTCGCTTGACAATTGGAACATTTGTACGTCGACTTACATCAGAATCGTTTTCGTTGTCTGCATTTCGGATATCATTGACAGCTAGGCACTCTTCCAATCGCATCTCAAAGTCTTGTACTGCCGCCTATTTTTTAAAGAATTATATACAATTTAATTAAATTAGGAAATATATGGAAAGGAAGACTCACCTTAACTTCAGGTTTTGCTAATTTAAGTGTATTTGAGATAATGTTGCGGAAAAAGTCATAAACTTCCTGAATTTGAACTTTGTCTTTGTAGAGTCCAATGTTATCAACCAGCTTCTTAATTGTTTTCTCAGTGTACGAAAGGAGCGAAAGGCAAAAGGCAATGTCACGCCATTGGCGCTCTAGATCAGTGATTTTAAAGCGATAGCAGAGCTTATCAACCAAATTTTCAATTTGCCGATCCTTATTGATAAGACCGATGATGTATCGCATAATTATCTGATATTTACCCTCTTCGAGATTCAAGTTTGTATCGCCAAGTCGACTAATGATGTCGGGAAGAACGTTATAGAGAATATTCGATTTATGAGCGATTTCCTTGAAGAAAACTTCGGTGCACTTCCGAATTTCTTCGTCCTTATCGACAAGGCACATTGCAAGATCGGATATTTGCCCTTTAATTAAAATCATCTCGTGGGAAATTAAATGCGAGAGAATTCTTACGCTGGTAAGGCGAAGCTCACGATTTTCGTCATGAAGTGTTGAGTACATGTGCGAACTCCATGGCTCGATGATGTTTGGAAAGCGAAAAGTTAAATCACTCATACCAATAATCACATTGCACTTGATATCAATGTCTTGCGTGTGTAGGAAAATGTTCATGAGGAAATGCATGTTTTTCTCACAAAACTCTGAGCTTACAGACATGAAGTGAATTAAGGCGAGAACTGCGGATCGTTGGAGTTCGGGATGTGGATATTTCTTGGGGAATTTCAATACTTCCAGAACCATCGGAAGAAATTTACGGAAAATACTGTCTTTTTGGAAAAGCAATTCATGCTCACAAATCATGTTAATTTGCTCAGCAAACGCATCCTCAGCCGATGGGCCTATGACATCGTCTTCATTGTTCTCTTCTTCCTCATGTTGTAACAATCCCGGTGGAGCAATGGATTTTCTCATTACTGCCGTTGCTGACATATTGAGTGTTAGTCGTCGTCCCTTATCTAGGGCTTTTAGATCTTTTTTCTTATTTTTCTGTATATCTGCCAATTCTTGACGGTATTTTAGATTCGAGTAAATGTCAATATCAAGATAAATTAGTTCCTTCATGGCAACATGGCCAATCATGAAGATGAATCGAGAGAGAAGGAAAACTGGAATTGCCACTGGTATCTTGTGCAAGTGCAACATAGAACCACTTTGACTTGGTCTTACAGAGGGAATTTCTGAATGACCTTGTTGTGAGCCAGAAGCATCTTCTTCGCTCTCATGATTTGCTTCAATTTGTTCGGATATCTTTTTCACTTCAGCCCAAAAGTCACAGATAATTTGCTGCGAAATGATGTTCGGTTGATGGCACATTTTGTAGATAAATTGGAAAGATCGACTGCAAATGTCATCGAAATTTGAGACTTTGGGATCGAAAAAGAATTTCTTGTAGAGACCGCTAATTATTTTAACACGCTCATGCTCGATATCTATTCGCGGATAAATCTGATCCTCCTTGTCGCAAGTAATGTTCATGAGAAATTCGAGTGTCTGAACAAATACACGAGGATCTTTTTGCCCACGCACACCAAAGCCAAGTTCTTCCATTAGCTCAGAATTGGCACGAATAATTGACGGTTTTGCCCTAAAAACGAAATTTAAATCAAGCTAATATAATGTGTTCGTAAATATTTGACTTACGAAGAAGAAATGATAAGAAGTTGAAGGGCTAAACGTGCCTCATTATCGTCGACATTTTCGAGTTTTTTCGTGTAGACTTCAAACATAACTTGAATCATATTGTTATCGATATCATCGTTGAGGACATATTCACGAAATAATTCCTCGAAGGCAATGTAGTGACTATAGGTTAATCCCTCGACAAATTTCAGCAAATTAAACACGACTTTTACTGAATGAGCTCTAAAAAATTAACAAAATTTTTGAATTTATGGAAATTTATGATTTTAAAGATTTTTTTTACCTTCCAGCATGATCAGTTTTAAGTAAGACATTACGATATGCCTCACGCACTGGCTCTCGCTTATCTTTTGCGGTTGACCAAACGAGATACAACATTTGACGCATTCCACTCTCTGTATTTTTAATTCCAAACAAAAAAGCCGCAGTGAAGAAATTAATTGCCTCAATCGAGTCCGAGTCAGTTTTTGACATGAGCAGCTCTTGAAGTTTTGGAACTGCATTTACAACTAATCGTGAGAATTCAAGTGAATCTTCTAGGAAACGAACAGCATTCTCGGTCTTTTTATAATCCTCTTCAAAATCCTTGCAGTTAGTTTGAAGCAAGTAATACGACTTGATTAAAGACTCGATGTAGAGTTGAGCAGCTTCCGGTTCAAAAGTTTGTATTGTCTTCCAGTTCCCATTGAGTTCTTCTGCTTTTCGAATAAGCAGTAAAAGTCGTTTATATCGTTTAGCTTCAACAAGTTGACCAAATTCTTTAATTAATTCGTTACATTCCTCCGCACTAATGCCTTCCTCGTCGATAGACTCCTGACGAAGGCACTTAATGATGTATGGTTTCATTTCAGCCAGAATCTCATTAGATTTTACATTCACTTCATCCATCTTATTTGCTTCCTCATTGATTTTTGCACGAAAGTCACTCAACTCTTTGTTCTTTTCCTCGTAGCGCTTTTCGAGTTCTTCAATTGAGAGCTTGGCCGCAAAGGGATTGCGTTCGAGGAATGATTTGATGAGATGTATTGCATTTTTACGAACGAGAGCGGATTTATCTTCTAGTCTCGCAACGGTAACTTTCATGACGGGTGAGAGCCAAACGATCGGTACGCCATTTTCATTCTTCATGTGATTCCATAAAAAGAGTGCCTTTGATCGAACGTGTGCATTAACGTCATGAATATGGCAAAAGATGTGCTCCAGATATTCATCGCGAATTTCACGCTGTTCTTGTGTCAACTCTTCGCCCGTCAATTCAGAGAGAACGATTTCGGACATAAGTTGAAGTATACAGATACGAAGCTGATAGGATTCCAAGCTCAAAACATCACTGGCAATTTCACGAATGTAAGGCATAAGGAGTGTCGGTGCAATGTTTCCAAGTTCCGTAAGGAAATTGGAAATGTTGCGGACGATCGCTGTATCTGCAGAATCATCGAGTCCTTCAAGTATTTGCTCAATAATCACCTTGAATATTGTATGAATTTGATATTGTTCATGAAGGATAATCATTCCTTGCGCAAGTGCCGGCACTGCCATATCACAGCCCTTGAGAATGCCAAAAATTCGAACGGGAAACACAAGTGAATGATTGTACTTTTTCAATAGAGTTCCAAGGACTTGAAAAGATGTGTCGGCGACATTCTTTGACTTGATGCTGGGATGTTCGATTGTACGATAGGCAAGATCAGCACAGAGATTCACGAAATTCTCCTCGGCAACAGGTGGTTGCCAGAGATTGTTGAGGGGCAGTTGTGTGATGTTAAAGAGTTGAAGGAGTGCCTTATATCGTCTCTCTTCCCACTGTCCATTTTCAAGATCTTCTGGCGAATGCTTCTTTAACCTAGCTGCTTTTCCCTCGGCAGCTGGAAAAAGTTCTTTGTCTATCTTCTTAATGAGTGTCACTTGTGCAAAGATAAACATTTTAAGGGAATTAAGCTTCACGCTTCGCTCTTCCGGGCTAACATTTGTGTTTTGAAGAAAAACCGCAAGTTCCTGACCAAGCTGATCTATTGCTTTGAATAGTAAATCGATAGCGCGAAAGACGGTTTGTTTCTGTAAGTCTCGTACATTTTCAATTATCGAGAAAAACATCTCAAAACTATCAAAAATAAATGGACAGCCATGTTCTGTAAATGCAATTCGTGCAACTGCAAGGAATATGAATAGATTAGTAAGAGCATTTTAAAATGTTTAGTTTTTAAATACTAACGCCGCAATTTTTCGACGCATTCACGTTCATTGTACACTTTGCTCACGCAATAGGCATTTCCCGAGCCTGAAACCAACAGATCAGAGTTCTTCTGCGGTATAATAAACTCAAACTCCATTAAATCTTAACTATTTACGCTAATTTTCAATAATTAAGCTTTCTATTCGATGCTAACGTCTTTTTATAAATTTAGGGGAATTTAAGCGAGATGAAAAATTAAAATAATACGTTACGTGAAAGTTGAAGGTCGGATAATCGTGTGAGAGTGAGAGAGCGAGAGAGAGAGAGAGAGTGAGATAGAAAGAAAGTCGAAGAAAGTTTTCAAATCAAAAAAATTATTCAATTTAATTAAAGGAAATATTTGGTTAATTAAGTTTAATCATTTCTAAAAACACACAAGATTGTTATTCCTTCACAGTGATGGTAAGTTGAGTATTTTTGTATTTCACTTAAAATTGAAAATTAAATTTTAGGAGGACATTGAAGAATTAAAATCAGCCCACAATAGGGCAGTTGGGGAGTTTTTCAAAAGTGATTTAAAAAAATGCGATCAATTCAAGAAGTCTCTCATATCGTTAACAAATCAAAATGAGATCCAAACGTTTCCTATTGTGGAAATTTCATCTGTCAACCTATGTCCGCTCTACTACAATTATGCGGTTATTTTGTTTCATCAAAGGCATCTCTATTCAGCTCTTAAAATCATGACTGGGATCTTACAGCACGTTGATCATCTCAATAACAATTTTCTCGAAAAAGTGGGACTACTCACAGTATGTCTTTTACTAGACACAAATCAAACGAAAAAGGCTGACTTGCTTTTAGAAATGCTTCAGAATAGGCTCAATATTAATAATGATGATATTCTCATGGCCGACGATGACACACTCGAACCTGAACAAAGTAAAAAGCATGAAGATTTAGATGAAGTTCAGGAAATTTATCGAAATCTCTTTAGATTGGCATTGATCAGATCCAGATTGCTCAATGGAAAGTCTGTGACCATTCCTCTGGAGGATTCATCTAATTTTTGTATCCTTAAAGCACATCAATTCTTTCTCATGAATGACTTTCAAATGGCAGCAAAAGAACTCTCGAGACCATTTAAAAATGAGGTGATTTCGGTGAAGAAGTATGGCGAGGATCAAAATATGTGCATCGCCAATAATATGGGATTGATTCATTTTAGTGTCAAACACTATTCGATAGCTGTCCGATTCTTTCAACAAGCCCTCATATTCGATCAAAAGTCGTTTGATGGTGTTAGAAAAGAGCACACTAATCAACTTCCCTTGCATTGTCTAGGCGCAACAAAGAGAGCTGAAATTCTATATAATCTTGGCATCGCTCTGCTCTATCTTCAGCGTCCGAAGGATGCTTTTGACTGTCTGCTCGTTCCATTAAATGTTTATCACAAGAATCCACGATTATGGTTGAGATTAGCTGAGGCTTGTATAATGGTCCACAAACAGCACTTGAAAGAGCAAGAAAATAAGCATATTGTTTCGTCAGTAAATGGGCCCCTTAGAGATTTCTAATATTTCTAACTATCCTAATTATCAAAAATAATTAAAATAATTATAAATAATTAGGATAGTTAGAAATAATTAGGATAATACGAAATAATTAGGATAATTAGAAATAATTTAAATAATTACAGTGCGTTTATTGGCAGTGGTGTCCATAGGAAATTTGTCATTACTCCATCGCAGCCAAAATACTCACCCGACGAGTCAGGATCTTCCGCAATTCCTTCAGCTAATCTTGAGTTTGCGTCGCTCTGCTTAAGAAATGCATTAACATTGGCCACTCACTACATGCAGTTAGCACATGGAATTGACATGAGAGCGAATAAGAGTGAAACATTTGGAATATTTGGCAATAATTGGAATAAAATATACGACGATGGAATTCTTTGCAACCCTTCAAAACCACTCACAAAGTTGGCAATTGAAAAATTACTTCTTCACATCCTCACCGCTTCGAGTTATGTCTCAATTTGCTTGGGCGATTACACAATGTCACTTCATTATGCAAAAGAGATGCTGAAGCTTGAAAACATAGCGGATACTCATAAACTCCTAGCATATCTGTACGCGGCAGAAAGCTGCATTATGCTAGACAGAATTCCCGATGCAATCGCTTTTCTCGATCCTAAACTAATGGTTGATTTAAAGAGTACAGATTTTGAGACACGATCGTCGCCCGAGTGGTCAATTAATAAGTAATAAATTAATTTTAACCACTTTTTAGTGTAATCCACCAAAGGTGTGGTAACACTTATATGCCCTGATTTCCGTCTGTCTGTATCGTACCAGCTAGAGATTTCGGGTTTTCGCCAAATGGTAGCTCTTAGGGTCTTTATTAGCCCATTTTAGGAATTTTTTGGGTTTTGACAGCCAGTCGCGCCACGGACAGCCAAAATGTCCATTTTATCAGTTGATTATTCTAATTTTTATAATTATCATAATTAGGAATAATTATAAATGTCCATTTTTCATACAATTTTTCTCTTATATGGCTTCATGGGTATCGTTGAACTCGTAATTGTACCAGGAATTGATTGGCATTGATAGTCAAGGGGAAGCCAGGATACTGATCTGTTACAAGTGGGTTACACGGCAACACCCACGTGTGGGTTTTAACTACTTTTATTTTTTCAGCTTGGAAGCAGCCAATGCAGTTTTTACTTACAATCTATCCGTATCCCTCGCGATTTATGGTGATTATGAGCTCGCAAAAACAAGGATTGTCATGTGCAGACATCCAGTGGTAGCTTATCATGTTAAAATGTTGGAATTATATCTCGAACTGCAGACTGGAAATATTGATAACTGCAAAAAATTGATTGCACACGGTCCATTTACCTAATTATTTTTAACTTCAATTTATTTGAAATAAATGTATAAAGTTTTTCAAAATTTAAGCTTTACAATTTCTTTAAAATATTTCCATTTCTATTAGTTTTTCGGTTATTCTGCACGAGTACATCTTCCGTCAT
Organism: Tanytarsus gracilentus; assembly: GCA_038502055.1. NCBI lineage: Eukaryota > Metazoa > Arthropoda > Insecta > Diptera > Chironomidae > Tanytarsus > Tanytarsus gracilentus. Next base: position 50,796 of record JAXRKN010000045.1, on the reverse strand, counting down.
TGGCTCAATGATTGTTCCTGATTTAGTGACTACACTTGGAGCCGTAAGCTTGCGGAAAGCTGACTCGGGAACAAAATCTTTGCCAACTGGAAGTCGCATAGAAGCTTCAAAGTCCTTGACAGTTGTAAATGGAAATGGAACTGAAGATATTAAGTGCTTCCGGAGTTTTTCATTTGGCGCATTATTGATGATGATTCGATCTTTACGCTTAAGGGCTAAGGGTTTTTCAACCTTTTGTCTATTTTTTTTGACATTGTGACCACCCCATGAACCCCAGCCGGGAAGACATTGATTGACATCCTCGTTCTTGGACGTTACTTCAGTCTCCTCAATGAAATCATTTATAATGTCGTCGTTCTCAAATGCTTCGGCTAAGCTCAATTTATTGGATTTTGACAAATCTTCCATTTCATCCTCGTCAAAGTCATCGAATTCTTGAGATTTAGGGATTGCTGTTAAGAGATGCTTTGACTTGACATTTAAAAATGAATGCGGATCAATTTCACCACCGACGGTGCCTCTCATGAAAGCTTTCCTTTCTTCCTTAATTTCATTAATCTCTTTCAGGAGTCTTTTTGATGGACGCATTTTTTCTTCAACCTCCGGGTCACTTCCCTCATTTAAGGCCACATCGACATCAGCAAGTTTCGCTTCCTTTACAAACTCCAAATATTTTGGATCATGGAGATTTTTTCCATTTTTCTTCTTTTTATTAGTGTTTTTTTTCTCGAAAATATCGAGTAGCTTAGGCTTTAGGTTCATTAATTTTGAATCAAAATTACTTATTGCTTCCTCTTCGGCCTTATCAAAGAGATTTTCAATGTAATTTGAGTCATCGTTGCCCGATAAATCTTCCTCAACCCATGCACTATTATCTTTTTCTGAAATATTTTCCGGGTCATCAGATGAGCTTTCATTAATTACTTCTTCGACAGGCTCTGGCATCTTTACTAATTTCTTCTTTTTCTTTTCAACTTTATTTTTCTCCTCCCAAAACTTTCTATAGCCACTGAAAATCTCATCTAGATCGTTGCCTTTACTGACACTTTCTAGCCATGGATTGTCGGCAAGAGTTCCGGTCGTTACCATTTCTTCATCTTCAGAGTCACCACTTGAGTCGTTATTTTGGTTTTTCTGCGTCAATTCACGACCCAATGCGAGCTGAGCTTCAAGTTCCTGCTTCGCCGTATCATCATATTGGGCTCGAACCTACAATTTAATAAATTAGCATCTAATATGAATAAAAAGAAATTAATTTTACCTTCATATTTTTAGCCCAGGTTCCAGTGTTTTTATGTCTCAAATTTGCACGTTCCTGAATTCGATACTTTTCGATTTTTTCAAGTTCTTTTAGTGCCGCTTCTGGATTGGAAATTTTAAGTTCCTCAAAATCCTTCAATTTCCGTTCAAGCTCATCGCGTTTCCTTAGTCGATGGTACTTTTTACTCTTGATCTTTCCCTGCAATCGCTTCTTGGCAATTTTCTGGGACTCTTTGAGCTTAAGTCTGGCTATTTCACGACGTCTCTCCTTAATCTCCTCGAGTGTCAAAATTTCATTTGAAATTTCGTCTCTTTCCTCATTTTGAGCCTTAGGGAAGCACTCATTATTGATCTCTTCAATGTCCTTCATCATTTGTGTTTTGTAGCGGAATTGAGAGAAAGCCGGTTCCTCCTTATCGATTGTAAATCGGACGCGCTCGTTCGTAAGAGGAAAATGTAGTTGCTCTGCATTTTTATTCTTCGTGACAATGGCATCCCATCTTCGTGATAACTTGTTTCTCGTATTATCATAAGCGACAGTTCTTTGGATACGATCAGAATGGACTTTTTCCAATGGTCTCTTTAAAACTTTATCTTCCTTAAAAGTCGCCTGAAGTTGATTACCAATTTTCTTCTGATTTTCATTTTTACGCACAATACTGGCTACTGACTTGACGAAGACAGTCTTTTTATCATATTTCACCTCCTCACTATCGTTGTCAGCCTTAGATTTTACGAGATGAAATTCACTAATCTTAACTGATGGCTCTGATCTTTTCGGCTTCTTAACATGCTGAAATTTGACAATATCGTTGATTTCCGATAGAAGATTCTTATGCGAAACTGCGTTAACTTCCTCCTCGTCCGATGACATTTTAATTAAATAGCGTAGAATAGCTAGAAAAATATCAAATTTTAATGTCAACACGTGAGTTTGTTTTGAAAAAAAAATTAATTAAATTTAAAAAATAAAAGAACGTTAGAAAATTATTCATATGTACCAAGGGATGCACAGTGGGCGATTGCTCAAAATTTTGTTCGATAAGTCGATTGAGCAAAAAAATTATTTTCATCATGTGGAGAAATTATTCCATTTAATTTATTATTTAACATTGTATAATTTAAGGCATTGATTTATTTCAGTATATATTTACAGCATGAATCGATTAAATGTTTTCAATGCGTGATGATATAAAAATGTATTTAAACTAAATTATATGAGATTATTCCTCTGCGTCATTAATCCCATCAGCCTTAATTGCAAACATTGCTTCCGATTCGGGAAGACATGGGGAATCATAGACCTTGCAGACACGACTCTCTCCACGACCCTTACGCAAGAATAAACGAGTAGTTGATGCATGAGCGATAATATTGCCTCCAATCGGTTTCTTTGCCTCTGACTGATATAATGCTGCACCACCCTCAACATTTGCTACAACCTGTTGAATACATAAATTATAATTAACAATTTTAAATAAAGTTGTTTCATGTACCTGATTAGTGATCAATACAGCAACCCCATATTCATCGGCCATACGGAGAAGATGACGAAGGAATTTAGCGAGATGAACTTGACGATTGGCGAGTTCTCCACGGCCAGTAAAGTCCGTGCGGTACAAGTGAGTGGCAGAGTCAACGATGAGCAATGAGAAGCGGTTTTCAGACATGATTGCACTTGCATCAATGAGAAGTTGCATTTGATGATCAGTGTTGTGAGCACGAGCGACGGCAACATTATCAAGAACACCAGCTGGATCCATTTTAAACCGTTCTGCAATGGCCGATAAACGTTCTGGACGGAAAGTTCCTTCGGTGTCGATATACAAGCATTTTCCTTCAGCTCCTCCTTGGCTAATAGGCAATTGACAAGTAACGGCGAGAGTATGTGCGATTTGTGTCTTTCCCGAACGAAATTCCCCAATAAATTCAGTGACTGAACCCGTCTCGAGTCCTCCACCAAGCAATTTGTCCAATTCGCGAGATCCAGTTGTGATGTAGAGTAAGTCCGCGCGAGCTTGTGCGACCATTGAAGCAGTCTTGAAGCCCATGTCAACATACTTCTGTGCTTCAGAAAGTAATTTTTCAGCTTTTATATCTGAAATATTTTTAATGGCAGCCAAATTTTTTTTCAAAGCATAAGCCACTGACTCGACTGTATGATAGCCAGCCTCCATCAACTTTTTGATGTCACCCGCTTGAATCCCATTTAATCCCTGCCGAAATTTTAATTATGAAATTCAATTCGACAATGACAAAAATAATTCTATGAAATTTACCTCCAATTTTGAGATTGGCTTGAAAGGACAAGCTTCCTGGTCAAGAGTATCGTTAGCTGCTGTGTTTGCAACATCACGAGAAGTGCTTGCGGCAGTTGTTGTCGTCATTTTTAATTATTTTTAATTCTTATGAATGATTTGCGCGGATTCGAGAAAAATTTAAAAATTTTGTGAGTTCAATTCGAGAGAACACTTTTAATTTAAAAAATTTCTTGTCCGTTAAAAATATTATTTTCCAAAGTGTAAACAACAATTTACAATTTATTCAAAGAAATGAAAAGTGATGGAATTTTGTTGGTTTTGTTAATTAAAATATTTTTTGTAATTAAATTAACATTAGGATATAACAATTTTGATGTAGATGCGCAGGGATATGTTGTTTATTGTCCTTGTATGGGACGTAAGTACTTAGATTTTATAAATTGTCGCCAATTTAATAAAACAAATCAATAACAACCAAATTAATATATTCAAGGTTTCGGTAACCAAGCAGATCACTTTTTGGGATCATTGTCCTTTGCTCATGCACTGAATCGCACGCTCATATTGCCACCTTGGGTTGAATATCGAAAGGGAGAGACAAAATCAATTCAAATCCCCTTTGATGATTATTTTAAAGTGGAAGAGCTTGCAAAGTACTCGAAAGTGATCACGATGGAAAATTTCATGAAATACTTGGCTGATGATATTTGGCCAGAGCCAAAGAGAATCTCGTTTTGTTACTCTGAAAGGACAAAGTTGGACGGAACATCCAGCGGAAGTTGCAATGCGAAAGAAGGGAATCCATTTTTTTCGTTCTGGGACACATTTAAAGTTGATTTTGTTGCATCGGAATTCTTCGGCACATCTTTAAGCTATGACGTCATTCATCGAGGCATGGATGTGCTTTGGAATGAAAAGTATAATCCTAAAAAGTGGCCCGTTTTGGCGTTTACAGGAGCACCAGCTAGCTTTCCCGTACAATGTTTGTCCATTTATTCCTAATTATTCCTAATTATTCTAATTATTCCTAATTATGCTAATTATTCCTAATTATTCTAATTATTCCTAATTATTTTCTTAATTTTTAAATTTTCTTAATTTTCTTAATTTTTTTGATAATTAGAATAATTAGCATAATTAGATAATTAGGAAAAGGGTTGTCGCTGCGCGACAACATCAACTAATTATCCTAATTATTCCTAATTATCCTAATTATCTAATTATCAAAAAAAATTAAAAAAATAATTAGGAATAATTAGAAATAATTAGGAATAATTAGGAATAATTAGAATAATTAGAATAATTAGAATAATTAGAATAATTAGGAATAAATGGACAAAATATCACATATGCTGATAAATGAAAACTCTTTCAAGCTGAAAATGCGTATCTTCAAAAGTATCTCAAGTGGAGTGACTCGATAGATAAGAGGGCAAATGAATTTATTAAAAGAATCCTGCCTAAGGGAGCTTTTATTGGAATTCATTTGAGAAATGGAATTGATTGGGTTCGAGCATGTGACCACATTAAAGATGTTAAAAATCTCTTTGCATCAGCCCAATGCTTGGGATATAATAACGAAAGAGGAGCACTTACCATGGAAATATGCATGTCAACTCGAGAGGTTGTTTTAAGAAAAATAAAGAGAGTCATTAAGCGTGTTAAAGAATCTCAAAAAAACAACGAGATTAAATCAGTTTTTGTCGCGTCCGATAACAATCACCTAATCGAGTATCTCAATGAGCAGTTGAGAAGAATGAAGGTTCAAGCCTACCGGCTACCGGAAAACAATCCTCATGTCGATTTGGCCATATTGGGCAGATCAAATTATTTCATCGGCAATTGTGTGTCATCATTCTCGGCGTTTGTAAAGAGAGAACGGGATTCTCGAGGATTTCCTTCGCAATTTTTTGGATTTCCAATTGAAAAATCTCATTCTAAAATTAATCGTCATACTGAATTGTAATAACGTAAAGCATATAATTTTAATTTTTTGTAAGAATAAATTTTATTTTCACTCAAACAATATCCCAAATTTCCTCAAATGCACTGCATACTTTTGCGCACGTGAGTGCAGCCGATAGTGGATAGTTGCTTATAGAAACATTATCTTCTGTGTAGTCTACATTTAAATGTCCATGAGCAAATGCACCTATAACGAAAGCAATAGGCTCATCAACGGTCGGAACTAGCTCCCTGCAATTCTTAACAGTTTTTGAGCTGAATGTCATGGCAATTTTCTTGCAGCCAACAGGTAAATGACTTGTGACGGGATTCTTAATGACATGAAGCAATTTAATTGAGTTCTCTGAAGCTTTAACTGCAAATTTATGAAGTAATTGTACCATGAGTCCTGCAAATCTCTTAAAAGTTCTCGGGATTCTTGTTTGTGGATTCACTTCTATGAGTACATTTTTTTCGGTATGAATGTAGACTTGAAGTAATCCAGCTCGATTGAGGGGCGAATCGAGAAGCATAAGAAGCGACTGATGAGTGATGTCTAGAATGATTTGAATTTAAATTTAATTAGCTTTAATATAAATTAAACATTTTACCTGGTCGACATGAGCCTGGATCTCGATGATTTTTTCTCATGATCGAAATATGGTCATCGCAATTGAGCAGCTCAAATGTTTGTTTAATCTAATTGAATTAAATTGTTAAAACTTTAATTGTTATTAAATTTTCACATACCTTCACAGTTTCAAGTTGCGCGCCAGATAAAATTACAATTAATCGTTTCTGATTAGGCTGCACGTGGACCATCTTCAGATGCTTGTGTCCTAAATCAAACTCATTTTCAGCTTTCGGTTTGCCATCGTGCTTTCTCTTGCTCATTTTTTAAAAATGTAATTATTTTAAATTTGTAAACAACGTGCTACCGGCGAATGTCAATAAAAGAAATCGTACGTTGCTGCAAGGGTTTTCTGTTCAATGGTTGTCCATGTTGTTCCTAATTATTCCTAATTATTTCTAATTATCCTAATTATTCTAATTATTCCTAATTATTTTTTTAATTTTTTTTGATAATTAGATAATTAGAATAATTAGGAATAAATGGACAAAATATCACATATGCTGATAAATTAAATGTCGTGAATGAAAACCCGTTCAAGACACAAACTTTTTTGCGTCTCTACTATTCTGAGAACTTCGAGACATTAGAAAAACGCTGCTCTACTTTAAAAATAAAAAATTATAATTGAAGTAGTAAATCGAAATATTTCGAGTTAAAAATAACATTAACACAATTAATAGAGACGCAACTACACATTGCGAATGGATTAAAATTGAAATCTAAGGAGTTCGAAGTGTTAAGAGAAATAAATTTTGTTTGGAGGCGAAAAAGAAGCCTCTCGAAAACGTTCTTTAAAATCGATCAAAAAGAGCATAGAAGAGACAATAAACATCACTCACGATGTCTTCGGACTCGAAGGCACCGGTCCGCATGGTAAAGCGAGTGCAATTTGGAATCTTATCACCTGATGAAATTGTAAGTGGAAAATTCCAACAACAACAACATCCAGTGAACTAATATTTTTTCCTTTTAGCGTCGAATGTCAGTCACCGAGGGTGGAATTTTATTTCCTGAGACCATGGAAGGTGGCAGACCGAAATTGGGCGGTCTGATGGACCCACGTCAGGGAGTAATCGATAGAACTTCTCGATGCCAAACGTGTGCTGGAAATCTCACAGAGTGTCCAGGTCATTTTGGACATATAGACTTGGCCAAGCCCGTTTTTCATGTGGGCTTTCTCACCAAAACCATTAAAATCTTGCGCTGTGTCTGTTTCTATTGCTCGAAACTCCTCGTAACACCACACAATCCGAAAATCAAGGAAATTGTGATGAAATCAAAGGGTCAGCCGCGAAAACGTCTTTCATATGTCTATGACTTGTGCAAGGGAAAAAATGTTTGCGAGGGTGGTGAGGATATGGACTTGACAAAGGACGGACAACAACTTGATCCCTCAAAGAAAATGGGACATGGCGGTTGCGGAAATCATCAGCCTTCAATTAGACGTGCTGGACTTGAACTGACAGCCGAATGGAAACATCTCAATGAGGAGACGCAAGAAAAAAAGATTGTCGTTACGGCCGAGAGGGTTTTGGAAATTTTTAAGCACATTACCGATGAAGAGTGCTATATCCTCGGCATGGATCCTAAATTTGCACGTCCCGATTGGATGATTGTTAGCGTTCTGCCCGTTCCACCATTGCCCGTTCGTCCTGCTGTCGTAATGTTTGGAGCGACCAAGAATCAGGATGATTTGACACACAAATTGGCGGACATTATCAAATCAAATAATGAGTTGAAGAAAAATGAGACTTCAGGAGCAGCTGCTCACGTCATTGCAGAGAACATTAAAATGCTACAGTATCATGTTGCAACATTTGTTGATAACGATATGCCAGGCATGCCTAGAGCTATGCAGAAATCCGGTAAACCATTGAAGGCAATCAAGGCTCGATTGAAGGGTAAAGAGGGTCGTATTCGTGGCAATTTGATGGGAAAGCGTGTCGATTTTTCAGCACGTACCGTCATTACGCCAGATCCCAATCTTCGAATCGATCAGGTGGGCGTCCCACGTTCGATCGCACAAAATTTGACCTTCCCGGAACTCGTTACACCCTTCAATATTGATCGAATGCAGGAGCTTGTACGCCGCGGTAATTCTCAATATCCCGGCGCAAAATATATCATCCGCGACAATGGTGAACGTGTCGATTTGCGTTTTCATCCAAAAGCTAGCGATCTTCACTTGCAGTGCGGATATAAAGTCGAGAGGCACTTGCGCGACGATGACTTGGTTATTTTCAATCGTCAGCCGACACTTCATAAGATGAGTATGATGGGTCATCGTGTTAAGGTTCTGCCATGGTCGACTTTCAGAATGAATTTATCTTGCACATCGCCCTACAATGCTGATTTCGATGGAGATGAAATGAACTTGCATGTTCCGCAATCAATGGAGACGCGTGCTGAAGTTGAAAACATTCACATTACACCTCGACAAATTATCACGCCGCAATGTAATAAGCCAGTTATGGGTATTGTGCAGGATACTCTCACGGCCGCTCGTAAAATGACGAAACGTGATGTATTCATTGATAAGGAACAAATGATGAATTTACTCATGTTTTTGCCGACATGGGATGGAAAAATGCCTCAGCCGTGCATCTTTAAACCGAAACCATTGTGGACAGGCAAACAGTTGTTCTCATTGATTATTCCCGGAAATGTTAATGTAATTAAAACTCACTCAACACATCCCGATGACGAAGACGATGGTCCCTACAAGTGGATTTCACCAGGTGATACAAAAGTAGTGGTCGAGCATGGCGAACTCTTAATGGGCATATTGTGTAAGAAAACCCTCGGTGCATCGGCCGGTTCATTGCTTCACATTGTCTTCCTCGAGCTCGGTCATGAGATTTGTGGACGATTTTATGGAAACATTCAAACTGTCATCAATAACTGGCTGCTTTTTGAGGGTCACAGTATTGGTATTGGGGACACAATTGCCGATCCTCAAACATACCAGGAAATTCAAAAAACAATTCGCAAGGCTAAGGAAGATGTCATTGGTGTTATTCAAAAAGCTCACAATATGGAATTGGAGCCGACACCTGGTAATACACTTCGACAGACCTTTGAAAATCAAGTAAATCGAATTCTAAACGATGCTCGTGACAAGACTGGTGGATCGGCTAAGAAATCACTGACTGAGTATAATAATCTCAAGGCTATGGTCGTTGCGGGCTCAAAAGGATCTAATATCAATATTTCCCAAGTTATTGCGTGCGTGGGTCAACAGAATGTTGAGGGTAAACGTATTCCATTCGGATTTCGTAAGCGAACACTTCCTCACTTCATCAAAGACGATTACGGTCCCGAGTCTCGTGGTTTTGTCGAGAATTCGTATCTCGCCGGATTGACGCCATCCGAATTCTATTTTCACGCTATGGGAGGTCGTGAAGGCCTTATCGATACTGCTGTCAAAACAGCTGAAACTGGCTATATTCAACGTCGTTTAATCAAAGCTATGGAGTCAGTAATGGTGAACTACGATGGCACCGTTAGAAATTCAGTCGGACAACTTATTCAATTGAGGTATGGAGAGGATGGTTTATGCGGTGAACTTGTCGAATTTCAATCGCTGCCAACCATAAAGCTCTCGAATAAAGTTTTTGAGAAAAAGTTCCGCTTTGACGTTTCGAATGAGCGCCAAATGAAGAAACTCTTTACGGAAGATGTTGTAAAAAATTTAACCGAATCTGGCTATGGAATACAGGAACTTGAGAATGAGTACGATCAACTGACAAAGGATCGAAATACACTACGCGAGATTTTCCCAAGTGGTGAGAATAAAGTTGTCTTGCCCTGCAATCTCCTCCGTATGATTTGGAATGTTCAGAAAATTTTCCACATTAATAAGCGAGCACCGACAGACTTGAGTCCCGTCCAGGTGATTAAAGGCGTGCGAGATTTACTAAGCAAGTGTATAATTGTCGCGGGAAATGATCGATTGTCGAAGCAGGCTAATGAGAATGCAACAATTCTATTTCAATGTCTTGTTCGCTCGACACTATGTACAAAACTAGTAGCCGAAGATCATCGCTTAAACACTGAAGCTTTCGAATGGTTGATTGGTGAAATTGAAACACGCTTCCAACAAGCACAATGTAATCCAGGAGAGATGGTCGGTGCTCTCGCTGCACAATCTCTTGGCGAGCCCGCTACGCAGATGACCGTAAGATTTTACATTACTCTTTAGTATATATTTTTAAAATTTTAATTTTTTTAATAGCTCAACACTTTTCATTTTGCTGGTGTATCTTCCAAGAACGTAACTCTTGGTGTGCCTCGATTGAAGGAAATCATTAACATCTCAAAGAAGCCTAAAGCTCCTTCACTCACAGTTTTTCTCACTGGTGGAGCAGCGCGCGATGCTGAAAAGGCTAAGAATGTCCTGTGTCGACTTGAACATACAACTCTTCGCAAAGTCACTGCAAATACGGCAATTTACTACGATCCTGATCCACAAAGAACTGTAATTCAGGAGGATCAAGAGTTCGTTAACATCTATTATGAAATGCCCGATTTCGATCCAACTAAAATTTCACCTTGGCTTCTCCGCATTGAGCTCGACCGTAAGCGTATGACTGATAAAAAATTGACCATGGAACAGATCGCAGAAAAAATAAATGCTGGCTTTGGAGATGATTTGAATTGCATTTTTAATGACGATAACGCGGACAAGCTGGTTTTGCGTATTCGAATTATGAACAAGGGCGACAATAAATTTGGAATGGACGGCGAAGAGGATATGGAAAAGATGGAGGAAGACATGTTCTTGCGTTGCATTGAGTCTAACATGCTGTCAGAATTGACACTTCAAGGCATTGAGGCAATTGGAAAAGTCTACATGCATGTGAGTAGATATTAGAAAATTTTTTTATACAACTTACATGATAAAATTTAATTTTAAAAATTATTTATTTAGCTCCCACAAACAGACTCAAAGAAGAGAATCGTCATTACCGAGAGTGGAGAATTTAAGGCCATTGCTGAGTGGCTTTTAGAAACTGACGGTACATCGCTTATGAAAGTTCTTAGCGAGCGCGACGTAGATCCAGTTCGGACATTCAGCAACGATATTTGTGAAATATTTAGTGTACTTGGAATTGAGGCTGTTCGTAAGTCAGTTGAAAAGGAAATGAATGCAGTCTTGCAGTTCTACGGTCTTTACGTCAATTATCGACATTTGGCTTTGCTTTGTGACGTCATGACGGCAAAGGGACATTTGATGGCTATAACTCGACACGGAATCAATAGACAGGATACTGGTGCCCTCATGCGATGTTCATTTGAGGAAACTGTCGATGTGCTCATGGATGCCGCAAGTCACGCTGAAGTTGATCCAATGAGAGGTGTATCTGAGAATATTATAATGGGACAGTTGCCTCGAATGGGCACTGGATGTTTTGATCTCTTGCTCGATGCTGAAAAATGTAAGGAGGGAATGGAGATACCTCATACAAGCATCATGGGAACGACTGGAATGTTCTTTGGACCCGGTACTTCACCCTCAAGCATGAGTCCATCGATGACACCTTGGCAGACAGGAACACCAGCTTATGGTGAATGGTCACCATCGGGACCAGTTAGTGGCATGACACCAGGCGGTCCTAGTTTCTCGCCTAGCGCTCAATCGGATGCTTCCGGGATGTCACCGAGCTGGTCACCAAATCCCAGCTCGCCAGGCGGCGGTGGAATGTCACCATATTTCCAACACTCACCATCGGCATCTCCTTCATACTCACCGTCGAGTCCAAATTACATGCCCGGAGCATCTGCATCTCCCTCTTATTCGCCAACGAGCCCATCATACAGTCCAACAAGCACAATTTATTCGCCAACAAGTCCGCATTACTCACCAACTTCACCAAACTATAATCCAACATCACCGAGCTATTCGCCATCAAACTCATATTCACCATCGAGTCCTAGCTATTCTCCGACGAGTCCAAAATATCAGACAACAAGTCCCAACTACTCAGCATCATACTCACCAACAAGCCCATATTCGCCGACAAGTCCTTCATATAGTCCAACATCGCCCGTCTATTCACCGACATCGCCAAGCTATTCACCAAGCTCTCCAAACTATTCCGGTCGATCACCACCATTCTCGGCAACCACACCGAGCTATTCACCAAGCAGTCCCAACTATACGCCAACAACACCAAGCTATAGTCCATCAAGTCCTCAATATTCGACTCATTACTCACCCAGCTCACCAAGTTACTCGCCGAGCTCAACTAAATATTCACCGTCGAGTCCATCTTATAGTCCGACATCACCATCGCACTGCGCCTCACCTCAATATACACCGACAAGCCCTCAAAGCTACTATTCACCCGTTTCACCGAGTTATCCGAGCTCACCCACTGCCGGCTACTCTCCAACATACAGTCCAGGCAGCACCAAGTATTCACCAACAAGTCCCGTTTATAGCCCAACAAGCCCAGTCTATCCTGAAGATCCTGATCAAGATCCAAGCCCATCATACACAAGTCCAGCGGCCAGCAGTCCCGAAGAGGAGCATCAACAACAACATCAGCAGGATAAATATGGCAAGCGCTGGTAAAACTTTTACTGTAAAAGCGGTAAGTTAAACTTTTCAAATTTTTTTCAACTTGTTAATAATTTTTTTTTATCACAGATAAACAAATACATTTGAAAATCAACTTTTTTCTTATAAAACGGAAATTTTGGCAAGCTGCATATAAAAAATCTTTATTGCCATATTTAAGTACTTTTAAGAAAATTGAATAAAAAATATTTCAATTAATTGCGCAATTAAAGATCTTCGCCTGATACACTTCCTCGAAGTTCCTCGAGGACTCTTAGAGCCGCAGGTTTTCTTCTCACTTTAGGATCTAATTGTTCCAATTTTTCTCGTTTTCTCTCATTAGAAATTCGACGTAATATATATCTAATTCGAGGATTATCGAGTGGATTTATAGGGGCTTCAATTTCATCGGAATATTCTTCAGTTTCCTCGCTAAAGACACCGGCAGCTTGCTGTGCCATTCGTTGATATTGTTTGAGAATTTGAACTAAAAAACACTCAACGTATTTTTAAGAAATTTTATTAAATAATTAAGTAATTAATTACCCATCGGAATTGTCAGTACAGGAATGTCATCGTCTTCATTAAAAGCGCTTTCGTCACTCTCCATTTGTCGCATATCTAGATCTAGTTGATCATCAACAACTTGTTTACTGAGCGCATTATTGAGTTCCTCTTTATTTTTGCGTCGCACTTCATTAGATGTCGTTACTTTCTTATTCTTTCTCTTAATCTCAACAAATCGCTCGCTCTCAGTCGATTGCTCCACAAACTTCTCAATAGAATTTCCATCTGAATCAAATCTCTGTACGTGCTCTTCAACTGAAGATGATTTTTTAACTGGTTGTTGAGGAACTTCGAGAGATTTTTTCTCAGTTTCATCGTGACATCCTATGGCATTGCCAGTTTGTGCTCTAGAATTCTCAATAGATTCTCCCTTGCTATTGAAACGAATAGCTTCGCTGGAAACATCATCGTTATTTTCTTCTTGTTCTTGTTGCGGTGTCTCAATTTGAATTTTCTCAAGCACTTCATCCACGATTATTTCAGCATCAGTCTCGGCGGGAGGCAACACGTTATTTATAATTTCAAAAGCAGTCCCGTCGTCACCACGTGCGAACTCTTCTAAAGCACCCTGAAAATCCTAATTATTCTAATTATTCTAATTATTCTAATTATTCCTAATTATTCCTAATTATTTTTTTAATTTTTTTTGATAATTAGATAATTAGAATAATTAGGAATAATTAGGATAATTAGCATAATTAGATAATTAGGAAAAGGGTTGTCGCTGCGCGACAATATCAACTAATTATCCTAATTATCTAATTATTCTAATTATGCTAATTATTCTAATTATCTAATTATCAAAAAAAAAATTTAGAAATTAAGAAAATAATTAGGAATAATTAGGAATAATTAGAATAATTAGGAATAATTAGAATAATTAGGAATAATTAGGAACAACATGGACAAACCTGAAGTTTATTAATCAAGAGATTTGGATCGGAAGGTCGTTGATTGACTGTTATGACAATATAATATTTATATATAATTTTTAAAAAATGTTGAATGTGAAATTGCAATCTCTAGCACTCACCCAACGGAACGGCACAGTGGGAGATGAAAATGCAAAAAGCGAAAATCACAAAAGCTTTCACGAGAACCATGTTGATGCCAAAGAGAATGTGCTTCAACTGAAATACCCGTAACGATAGCAAATGAATGCATATATGAGTAAACGATGATGATGATATGAAGTCTTTATTTATTCAGATGGTATTTTTAAAATTCTCTCTCAGAAAATAAAATAAAAATTATTTTTGGTGATAAATTTATCACACTTAAAAATATTAAATTTCCTCTCTTTTGAGTTAATCAACAGAGCGCTTAATTTACTCAAAAAAACGTAGCTGTTGCCGTGTAACTCACTTGTAACAGATCAGTATTGGCTTCCCAAAAATGGCTTGCCAGTGTCAATAGTAAACAAAAGAAAATAACAAATTCTAATTATTCTAACTATCCTAATTATCTAATTATCAAAAAAAAATTAGAAAAAATTAGGAAAAATTTAGAAAAAAATACAATGTGTCGAAAAAATAAGCCATTTCATCTTTTATTTTTCTATGAATATGAATTTCCATAATCATTTCAGTTCATATCGATTTTAAAAATATTTCTCCTCAGTCTTTACATGCTCTGTGAAAATGTTTCGAATGTTATGACAGCAGTTATAGTTTAAGTAATTGAGATTCGCTAGTATTTCCTTTCGGCTTTTCTTCGTTTTCATCTGCCTCGACTTTCATGAACGAGTGAGGAATTTCTTGAATTTGAACGCTCGGAACGGCTGGTAAATTTGACAAGTTTTCGAAGACACCTCTAATGGTATCGTGCAAGTACTTTGTAGAATTGTAATTTTCCAAGGTTTGAATGGGTTCAATGTGTAGCTTATGATCGGGTTCGAAGTAGTTGAAATAGGTGCAGTTAGGCAAATTAATATCAATCTCAACACCCAAAGCAACTGCAGTCTCGTAAGCCCAACAGCGTGATACATTTTTAATGGTGTAACCTCCGCCACCTAGAAATTTTTAAAATATTTCATTTAAATTAATTTAATTATAATTTCAAGTCTTACCGAGCATTATTAAAGGAATATTCAGGTTACGAATGTACTCGACACATTTTCCATGTCCTTTGAGCGTCAAATTAAAATTTCCGAGCTTATCACCAGCAAGCGAGTCTGCTCCGCACTGCAAAACTATAACAGAAGGTGCAAAGACTTGCAGAAAATTGGAAAACAACAATAAATTATTATTTATAACTATTTTTTGTAATTATTTTTGATAGTTATGCGCACCTTGAAGAACTTTGGCCATGACGGGGACAAAAATTCTCTCGTAATCATCGTCGTTTATACCAGCCATAAAAGGTACATTAACAGAATAGTAGCGTCCTTTCCCCGCTCCGATGTCCATGACTGAACCAGTTCCAGGAAAAAAGTCTTCGCCGAATTGATGAAAGCTCAAAGTCATTACACGATTGGTTATATAAAAAGCTTCCTCAACTCCATCTCCGTGATGACAATCAATATCAACATACAGTACGCGTGGATGAAATTTCAATAGCTCAATAATGCACAAAACAATATCGTTGATGTAACAAAATCCAGAAGCTTGCGATTTTTTCGCATGATGAAGACCCTGTAAAGTTTTATACAAATTTGTCAGTCTTCTAATCATCCCCCACTGAGATAATTTCCAATGAGCTACAATGAGCGCTTTAATTAAATTTCTTTGAAAAAGGATTATGTCGAGAATTTGTAAAAAGTTTAAAAGTTGAATGAACTAAAAATTATTTTAAACTAAATTATGAGAAAGCTTTTAGTTTTCAAACTTTAATGTTGTTCATCTAAATTAGATCTTTTTATCCCTTCTTTATTGAACAACTTTAAATTTGCTATTGTTTCACCAACATAAACAACAAAAACTTACGCCAGCGTAATTGATGCAGATATCGGCTTCTCCACGATTGATTTTAACAGCTGAACTTATTGATCCACCAGCAGATATTTGTGAGAGTGTAAACATACCTAATGATAATGGTAATTAGGTAAATAATTAGAAAATTTTAAAGGGTTCAAACAACCTTCGAAAACTGGACAGTCCAAGCGAGAATGAGTTCCAATATCGAATCGCTTCATAAGAGCCTTTATGTCGTTGTTCATGTTATTAACATTGATGCGTTGTAAAAATGTAACATAATCATCACTGTGAAACAACTTAAAGTCACTGGCAGTCGCTCGATAAGGCTTGTAAGCTTCCATTTTCTGAAAGTTACAAATGGAATTTATTTTTCTCGCTAGCTGTTATTTACTTTTGTATACCTGATAAAGTCCATAGTTAACAATCAAATCATGAGCCATAGCTATTCTTATGGGTTTCATTGGATGTTTTTCGCCGTAAAAACAATTTTCAACTTGCGCTAGAAGTAATAAATAGATTTACATTCACGAGAAATCAATTAAATTATAAACTTACAGTCATAAAAGTAGCAAACTTTCTTCTTTGAATGCTCAGCAACAGCCATTGTTAATTAAATCGTCCTTTTTCTCTTTTTAGTTGAGGTTAAAATTTAATATTCGAAATATTTCTTGTACAGTCAAACCTGAATTTAATGAACACTTGTTATTAAATTTCGAAACACGTAAAATTTTAAAAACATGAAAAAATCCCTTAATAAATAACTGAGGATTTAATTGGAAAGGAGTTCGAGACATGATTTGCATAAATGGAATAACTGGAGTTACTAAAAGAGCTTCTAAATCAGTTGCATGTGTAAGTATTTCCGGCCGATTATAATATTCGGGCCTTCGTACTCCACATTGGGGATTCAACAAGGGAATTTTACCGTTAATTAAATTTTTTGAACAAGTTGAGCAAATCATGCCTGAATCTATTCCAACAATCTTTTCTTTAAACTCTTTTATATTTTTAATCACGTAAGATTGAAACTTTAACCCCGAAGGACTATCTTCTTTTTTACTGTACTTGGCTTTCTTATTATACTTAATATGGTAAGAATTCAAATCAAATTTACTTGGATTATTTTTAAAAAATAATCCTTCGCAACAACAACAAACAATTTCTGGAACTTCCCGAAGTTCCTCAATAAATTTAAGCAAAACTTTTGCTTTCTTAATATCTAATTCGCAATTAACATTATCATTATTATTTAAAACCGCATTAATATCTTTAGAATGTGCTTTTCTAAAACTCATTTGAACATTTAAATCAACATCTTTCACTTCTTTACGAATTTCAGACTTATGAACTTTAATTTTATCTTTAAGCAATTTTTCGGAATCAAATTTCTTTTTCATTATTCGAGTTCCTCTAATATTTTCATTTTTAGCAAAATTTGGGTCTGTTTCTTTTTTTTTAGTTAAATAATCAAGACTTGAATTAATTTTTTCGACCCTATGCTCTAAATCATTATCGTACTTTACTTTTTTAAGATTAGCTAATCTTAATTTTTCTTTAATTTCAAAATCTGGGTCTGTTTCTTTCTTTTTTGTTAAATAATCAAGACTTGAATTAATTTTTTCGACCCTATGCTCTAAATCATTATCGTACTTTACTTTTTTAAGATTAGCTAATCTTAATTTTTCTTTAATTTCAAAATCTGGGTCTGTTTCTTTCTTTTTTGTTAAATAATCAAGACTTGAATTAATTTTTTCGACCCTATGCTCTAAATCATTATCGTACTTTACTTTTTTAAGATTAGCTAATCTTAATTTTTCTTTAATTTCAAAATCTGGGTCTGTTTCTTTCTTTTTTGTTAAATAATCAAGACTTGAATTAATTTTTTCGACCCTATGCTCTAAATCATTATCGTACTTTACTTTCATAAGATTAGCTAATCTTAATTTTTCATTAATTTCAAAATTTGGGTCTGTTTCTTTCTTTTTTGTTAAATAATCAAGACTTGAATTAATTTTTTCGACCCTATGCTCTAAATCATTATCGTACTTTACTTTCTTAAGATTAGCTAATCTTAATTTTTCATTAGTATCAAAATCTGGGTCTTTTTCTTTTTTCTCAATCTTATATCTTCGATTTTTATTGAGCTTTTGATTTTTAAAATCTGAGTCATTATTATATTTATCTCTCTGAGATCTAGCGGACTTTACTCTATTTTCTTCTAAAACATCAACATGTTCTCGATGAACTTTCATGAACTTTTTTTTAATTAACTTTTTAGTGCGAAAAGATTTTTTTCGCGTCATAACTTTTACTTTACTTTTTCACCAGATTTTGATATTAAAGAGTCTAAACTAACTTAATAACTATGAAAATCACTTACCACGTTTATGATACTGTATGGGTTGCTCTCTTCGTCGTCGTCGTCTCTCACTCTCGTCTTCTTGTCTCTCTGGTCGCACTGGCTCAAAATTCTATGTTCTGAAATAAAAAAAGAAATATTATTATTGAAATAAAAAAAGCTTAAAAACTTTAACTCAGGTAAAAAAGTTTTTGCTATTATAATTATTATAGTTAACGCTTACCTTCACTTTGTGAATTACACCACTTTTTATTTGGTTTTGACAAAAACCTTTTTGAATTCAACACTAACACAATTAACTTTCAATAGATTTAAAATAAAAACCTTCCAAAAATCAACAGGTATAATCTTGTATGTTTTTAAAAGTTTACAGGTAGTAAATTAGGTACAAGTACTTCAAAAAACTTATCAACGATTTATGAGAAACTTAAAATTACGATAATTATCATGTCATTCAACTAAATAAAATAAAATTTTAATATCATTTGTAACTGTTTTAAAATTAATTACACTTGCTTAAGAGCAATATTTTTTAATTTAACAGGGAGCGATAATTTTGTTAAAAAATGATGTATGAACATCTTTAAACTCGAGATTGAAGTCTTTCCATGATCAGAAGAGGCAAAAATCTTGATACCTGCATTGTTTTCTAAAAATTTTAACGATAAAAAAAATAAACTCTTTGATAATAAAAAGTTTTATCTTTTTGTTCATAACCAATTTTTGTTTATACCTTTTAAATAATTAGGTATTTTCAGGTAAATTTAATGTTTTGAAACTTTTAAAACATTAAATACCTGATAAATATCAATTTTTATGAATTAAAGCATGATTTTTTGAAGTAATATTTAAACTCTAGTAGCAGTCCTGGCCGGCCATGATAGACACTCCTCAAAAATCATCAATGCCAATCGATTCCTGGTCAAATTACGAGTTCAACGATACCCATGAAGCCATAGTTCTGAAAAATGGACATTAGTGGCACTCCAGGCCGGCCATGATAGACACTCCTCAAAAATCATCAATGCCAATCGATTCCTGGTCAAATTACGAGTTCAACGATACCCATGAAGCCATAGTTCTGGAAAATGGACATTAGTGGCACTCCAGGCCGGCCATGATAGACACTCCTCAAAAATCATCAATGCCAATCGATTCCTGGTCAAATTACGAGTTCAACGATACCCATGAAGCCATAGTTCTGAAAAATGGACATTAGTGGCACTCCAGGCCGGCCATGATGGACACTCCTCAAAAATCGTCAATGCCAATCGATTCCTGATGCAATTACGAGTTCAACGATACCCATGAAGCCATATAAAAGAAAATTTGTATGAAAAAGGACATTTTTGCACTCAGGGACGGTCCTTGGAGGGTCGGACCTCAAAACTAAATACTTCTTGCACAACTAGAGCCAAAACCCGATCTTTAGCCACAAACCCGAGTCAAATCCGATTAGCCGTTCTTGAGATATGCCGCCCACTAAGATCGTGAGAAAGTAAGAAAGTGAGAAAGTGAGAAAGTGAGAAAGTAAGATGACTTAAATGGCTCTAACTCCTCGTAGGATCAACCGATTTCAAATCTGTTTTCGCCAGTTTGTAGGGTTTGGCTAGGCCTATCATTTGAGTATAAGTTTTGATATTGCACAATGTAATGTCTTGGCACTAGGGGCCGAAAACAGGTTTTGGAAAAATCCAAAATTAATATATAGCGGAGCTATAATTGCAGATCTGAGAATTCAAAGGGAGTCTATTGTCTTCAGTACGACGACAACAAGATAGTATCAGGATTGCGCGATAACACTATTAAAATATGGGATCGTCATACATTGCAATGCAATAAGGTTTGTGCTAAACACCTATACGACTCCAATTTTTTTTATTGCAAAATTTTCTCTTGATCTAGATTTTGACAGGTCACACTGGATCAGTTTTGTGCTTACAGTACGATGACAAAGTAATTATCAGCGGATCAAGTGACTCCACTGTTCGAGTGTGGGACGTGAAAACCGTAGAGATGACAAACACTCTGATACATCATTGTGAGGCAGTCCTTCACTTGAGATTCAACAATGGCATGATGGTTACTTGTTCAAAAGTACAAACACAATTAACGTTTATCTTGCCTCAAATATTAAATAACTTAAATTTGTAGGATCATTCAATTGCGGCTTGGGACATAACGTCTCCAAAGGAAATAACTCTTCGGCGTGTGCTAGTTGGACATCGAGCCGCTGTTAATGTTGTAGACTTTGATGAAAAGTATATCGTATCGGCCTCTAGAGATAGGACAGGAGATTAAGGTCTGAAGGACTCTGTGACATTTTGCCCCTGTGACATTTTGCCCACACCCAAAATATGTGGGCAAGGGCAAAAAAATATAGGGTCAATTTGTCCATGGTCAAATGAGGGCAAAATTTGCAAAATATGTGGGCATGGTCAAATCTGTGGGCATATTGCCCTGGACAAATTGACCCTATATTTTTTGCCCATGGACAAATTGCCCATGAATAATTTTTTTTGTCAAACTATAAACTTAATTAAAATAATTTCAGGAATAATTTAAAGTTTTTATCGAGCCAATACGGAAAATTTTAAAGATTTACTTTTTGCCAATTTTTCGGGTTTTTCTAGTGGTTTTTACATTAACAAAATTCAGGTTGTATTTTTTCTTAATAGAAATTTTGATATATCACATGTACTATCTAGCATTCAAAGTTATGGAGCAGTCTGCTCTCAAACCTGGAAAAGAAAGTCTTAAAATTTCTGAAAAATTTCGAAGATTCCAGAGGGGTGTTTTTGATTTTGCCATAACTTTTGATTCTTTTAAGATAAAAATCTGACTTGTTTGCATGATGTAGATGAAAAACATTTACAATTTTTCAAAAAATTATAAATTTTTTTATCTGGAGGAAGTGCTTAATATCCTCAAAAGAATTTAATTTCAAAACTTACTCTCATTTAATAGTTTTATAAATTTTATGAAGAAGCAATTCGGTGTTTTATCACTTTCAGTTAAAAATTTTTGAGTATGGATACTCAAGAAGTGCCAATAGGTGCAAAATTAAAAATCGCTTATTTCTCTTTAAGTATATCATAGTGAAATTAGTGTAAAAACTTAGTATAAAAAATTTGAAAAAATATTAAAACAATTAAATAATTTATGGGCAAATTGTCTGTGGGCAAAAAATATAGGGTCAATTTGTCCATGGTCAAATGAGGGCAAAATTTGAAAAATATGTGGGCATGGTCAAATCTGTGGGCAAATTGCCCCGGACAAATTGACCCTATATTTTTTTTGCCCTTGCCCACGGATTTTGAGTGAGGGCAAAATGTCCCAGGGGCAAAATGTCCTAACCCCGGTCTGAAGATCAAAATTTAATTTTTTTCGTCCATAATTGTTTTGTAACTGTTTGATTATTAAATAACAAATGATATCTAATATGTACTTAAAGAGTGGAGCACTTCATCAATAACTCTACTAATGGTGACGCTTCTGCAGTTGCACGGAGTCCATCTCGTAAGTAACCAATAATAATTGTTTTCTCAATCTTTCACCAATGGAATGAATGTGATGATTTGATATGATATATTTATAATTTATACATACAACATATATTTGATCTGGTACACATTTCATTGATTTTTAATAGGAAAAAAACTGTTTAAAATTTGAAAAAAATATTTTTGGGATGCTTTGTGTCCTAGTTTCAAATATAATAGTTCAAAATAAATTTAGCATGACTCCGAAGTGCACTTTTGCGAAGGGACTATAACTTCGTAGTTAATTTTTCTATCGATAATTTTTCTGATCGACTAAAATCGATTCGAGTCGAGACAAGGTGTGGTAACGCTTATATGCTCGTGATTCCGTCCGTTCCATCGAGATCTCGGCTCCTGGACCAGCTAGAGACTTCGGGTTTTCGCCAATCCGATTTTTAAACTTTAATTTAATTATTTATATTTTTCTTAATATTCCATCACATTGGTTTGTTGTGGTCTACATTACAACTCGGTACATGAAAACACTGATTGTCTGATTCACATCATGTCATGCTCATCAATGGAACTTTTTTTGGCTTCACAGTCATCTTGATTGCCTTGTTCGCTGGCTTCATGATGGGAAATCCAATCAATAGAAGAATTGGTGAGTTTTAATTTTAAGAATTAAAAAATGAAAAATTTAAGTGAATTTTCAATATTTTATATCTTTTCATTTAAAACTTTAATGAACACACAGGCCGAATATTTAGACTATAGTTTGATGAATTTCAAATTGTATCCAGCTCTCACGACGATACCATTCTCATATGGGACTTCTTGAATTATTCATAGGAGAGTACAGACTCTTCAGGAAGTAGAACATTAGAAGTTTTCAAAGCATTCAACAGTTAATTTTTTAAATTTCCAAAAACACTTCAACAGCTTTAAAAAACTTTTAAACCGTTAAAATTATAATATCCATTTTTAAACATTAATTTAATTATTTATATTTTTCTTTATATTCCAGGTCATCACATTGGTTTTTTGTGGTCTACATTACAACTCGGTACATGAAAACACTGATTCACATCATGTCATGCTCATCAATGGAACTTTTGTTGGCTTCACAGTCATCTTGATCGCCTTGTTCGCTGGCTTCATGATGGGAAATCCAATCAATAGAAGAATTGGTGAGTTTTAATTTTAAGAATTAAAAAATGAAAAATTTAATTGAATTTTCAATATTTTAGATCTTTTCTTAATAGTCTTTCGTTAATAATAGTTCCTTAGCAATGAATAACTCTACTAATGATGACGCTTCTGCAGTTGCATAAAGTCCATCTCGTAAGTAAACTTTAGCAATCATCAACAAACAATAATAATTGTTTTCTCAATCGTTCAGCAATAGAATGAATGTGATGATTTGATATTCTTTCATCTGGATGTTGGTTCCTTCCTCCGCTGGATTAAGAATCAATCAATAGAAGAATTGGTGAGTTTTAATTTTAAGGCCTCTAACTCAACAAATTTGTTCTGGACCTATTTATTTTATAATTTTAATGTAAACTCGACAGCCAAATACACAATCTGATTGCATTAACATCCTTAAAAATGAGTTTGAAGAATTTTAGTGAAAATTTAATAAATCTCACTCTCACATTTTGCCCTCTAACTCGACAAATTTGTTCTGGACCTATTTATTTCATATTTTTAATGTAAACTTGACAGCCAAATACACAATCTGATTGCATTAACATCCTTAAAAGTGAGTTTTTAAGAATTTTAGTGAAAATTTAAAAAATCTCACTCTCACATTTTGCCCTCTAACTCAACAAATTTGTTCTGGACCTATTTATTTTATATTTTTAACGTAAACTCGACATCTAAATACACAATCTGATTGCATTAACATCCTTAAAAATGAGTTTGAAGAATTTTAGTGAAAATTTAAAAAATCTCACTCTCACATTTTGCCCTCTAACTCAACAAATTTGTTCTGGACCTATTTATTTTATATTTTTAACGTAAACTCGACATCTAAATACACAATCTGATTGCATTAACATCCTTAAAAATGAGTTTGAAGAATTTTAGTGAAAATTTAAAAAATCTCACTCTCACATTTTGCTCTCTAACTCGACAAATTTGTTCTGGACCTGTTTATTTTATAATTTTAATGTAAACGCGGTATAAGAGGTGCAGCATAGGTGGGAGTAGCAATACACCAATGAGATACCACCACTCTTACTGCTGCTTCACTTATTCGGTTAGGTGGAACAAGTATGCTATTTTGAGTGCGGCTTCGGTCGTTCCTCTTATAGTATGCACGTATTCTTGTTCAACGTATGGATAGTCGTCGCTGCATTACTATTTGTCGTTTTCGTTGTGGTGTCGTTCGTTGCTCGCAAGGGCGATGATGACGCTCGATGGTCGATAATAAACAATGTGGTGACATCAAAGGCTTCTGTACACTCCATGTCGAAGACATTGCCAGGTGGGGAGTTTGACTGGGGCGGTACATCTCCAAAACAATAACGGAGGTGTCCAAAGGTCAGCTCAGTGTGGACAGAAACCACACGTCGAGTATAAGGACAAAAGCTGGCTTGATCTTGATATTCAGTACGTATCGGGACGGCTAATGCCTGGCCTTACGATCCTTTTGGCTTTTAAGAGTTTTAAACAAGAGGTGTCAGAAAAGTTACCACAGGGATAACTGGCTTGTGGCCGCCAAGCGTTCATAGCGACGTGGCTTTTTGATCCTTCGATGTCGGCTCTTCCTATCATTGTGAAGCAAAATTCACAAAGCGTAGGATTGTTCACCCTTTCAAGGGAACGTGAGCTGGGTTTAGACCGTCGTGAGACAGGTTAGTTTTACCCTACTGGTGGCATTTAATACTGTTGGTATGGCATAGTTGTGCAGTACGAGAGGAACCACAACTACAAACCAATGGCACAATACTTGTCCGAGCGGACATTGGTATGAAGCTACGTTTGCCGGATTATGCCTGAACGCCTCTAAGGTCGTAGCCGTGCCAGAACAACAGTTCTATAAAGGCTCTTCTCGCAGTGTATCGGTTATGATGGACGGGTGTGTGAACAACTCGCTTGTTCTTGCACTCATCAAATCCATTCTAAATTATCCTCTGTGCTATACATATCATATGAGACTTGTAACATTGATAACGATGTGAATGTCCCGATATTGTCTAAAGTCAATCATGGATAATGCATTGTTAGAGCCTGAACCCCTTGCAAACGACAAGGATTCAAGCGGAGTGCCGTAAGTTGTAGAGAATATTTCATTCGATCTCCTAAGACTACTCTAGCTTGGCGGTTCTCACATCATCACTTTCTCTATTGAGATGTGTGCATATGATCCAACACTTGATAGTTGGGTGTGGTGTTTTTGGCGCTACAGAGAACGACTCATGTCGGTTATTTCTCTGTAGTGCCTTTTTTTAAATACTATGGCTTAACCGACTTTTGTAAAACTCAACTGGGACTTGAAATATTTTCAGCGAAATTTTTTAAAGAAAGGCTCAATTTTATTTAACTTTAGAAAATATTGTTAATTTAATAGGTGACGAAAAAAGCAAACGAAAAGTATCTATCACTTGCAGTTGTAAAAAAAAATAGCACAGCAATAGTTTCATCAAATGTTTACGTGCTTAAAGAAATGCAAAATAAAAGCAGAGAACACGAATAATCTTAAAAAACTCATTATCAAAAACAAAATAAAATCTAAATAATACCTCAAGCAACTCAAGCAACAAAATGAGAATGTACAGAACTTATTTCAACAAATGTTTGATTACTGTCATACAAAAAACCACAAAAGACTTCGTGAATTTACATACACCGTTTACTCTTTAGAAAATATTGTTAAAATTATAGGTGACCAGATACTCAATATTAACAATAGTATAATTGTGTCGACATACACTATCACTTGCAGTTGTACAGAAAATCACCCAACAGTTTCATCAAATGTTTATGTATTTAAAAAAATGCCAAATGAAAGCAGAAAACACGAATAATCTCAAATGCCATATTATCAAAAGACACACTGTATTTGTGAATGAATAACACACAAAATTGTATGAACAATAACATATACTAATTTATCAAATGTCAATACTCATTTAAGCATGAGCAAGAAACGAACATATACATAAATGATATTCACAAAAGGCTATTTGAAAGCGTTGTTAAAAGTCTTGGTGAGAGTAGAGAAAACACACAAACACAACATCATCATATAGTAAAATAACAATCATTGAGTGTGTACGTACAGTTTTATCTGTGTGTGTTGCAAGTAAGTACACGAAAAAACACATTTATGTGAGGGTATTGGAGAGCCGAAGAGACCGTTCGGGACTTATTTTTACCACCACTGCAATAATATTCTGGGACTTTGAAAAATTTTCGATGAAAAGTGCTCTCATTGGCTACGAGACGGTATCGTAAGCGGAGTGTGCTGCATGAAAAAATATGCCAACCAACTAAAAAATTTTGATTTCTCTGATATATTGAGCACGATGGATTCATCACGTTTTCAGACCGATGGTCAAAGTAAATTACTGTGTGAGAGAAAAACTAACTATTAAAAAAATTCATAAATTATTTCGTCTACTGTTAATTTGTAATATTTTATTTTCGGCTTCGGATATGTATAGCACAGACAAAATGTGAAGTGCGAAGGGGAAAAGAGAGAAAAGAATGTAAAGTTTGGTTGAATGACTGCGATTCGAGTTCTCTGTGGAATAATAAATGTTAAAATGAGTTTAGCATTTATGGTGTCGGCGCAATGATTGTGTTATTTACATAATTGTTGAATTGACATAAAAAAGATGTTTTGGTTTAGAGTAAGGTGAAAATGTTTCGGATACATTTCGTCAATTATAAATATAAAGGAAATGATATTTAGATGTGAAAGGAAGTGTAAAGAAAAATTGTAGAGAAAGTTATTAATGCACTAGTTTTTGTGTGTTAAGAATGAGTATTTAAAAAAAATGTGAGAGAATTCTGGTTGATCCTACCAGTAATGTACGCTCGTCTCAAAGGTTAAGCCATGCATGTCTAAGTACAAACTAAAATAAAGTGAAACCGCAAAAGGCTCAGTATAACAGCTGTAATTTCTTAGATCATATTCCCAGTACTTGGATAACTGTGGAAAATCTAGAGCTAATACATGCAAGAATGCGAGTACCGTAAAAAGTTCTCGTGCAGTTATTAGACAAACCAATCGACCTTCGGGTTGTTTTATGTGGTGGAACTCTAGATAACTTTGCTGATCGTATGGCCTAGTGCCGACGACAGATCTTTCAAATGTCTGCCCTATCAACTTTGATGTTAGTATAGAGGACTAACATGGTTGCAACGGGTAACGGGGAATCAGGGTTCGATTCCGGAGAGGGAGCCTGAGAAACGGCTACCACATCTAAGGAAGGCAGCAGGCGCGTAAATTACCCACTCCCGGCACGGGGAGGTAGTGACGAAAAATAACAATATAGAACTAGTAAACTATGTTCTGTAATTGGAATGAATCAAGTTTAAATCCTTTAGTGAGGATCAAGTGGAGGGCAAGTCTGGTGCCAGCAGCCGCGGTAATTCCAGCTCCACTAGCGTATGTTAAAATTGTTGCGGTTAAAACGTTCGAAGTTGATCATTGTCCAGTATGGGTGTGACGTCGTCATGAACGATTGTCATCGCTTTTTTACTCGGACTATATGACTGAACACTAAATGAATAGCAATGATGCCTTTCACTAGGCTAGTTGTCTATTTAGTTCGGCTTACTTTTACCTTGAACAAATTAAAGTGCTCAAAGCAGGCTCGATATGCTTGAATAGTTTTGCATGGAATAATGGAAAAAGACCTCGGTCTTATGCTAACGTATGCTTTCGGGTGTGCGGTGGATTTCTATTGGTTTGATACAGATCAAGAGGTAATGATTAATAGAAGCAGTTGGGGGCATTAGTATTACGGCGCGAGAGGTGAAATTCTTAGACCGTCGTACGACTAACTAAAGCGAAAGCATTTGCCAAGGATGTTTTCATTAATCAAGAACGAAAGTTAGAGGATCGAAGGCGATTAGATACCGCCCTAGTTCTAACTGTAAACGATGACAGCTAGCAATTGGGTGTCACTAAATAATGGTGCACTCAGTAGCTTTCCGGGAAACTAAAGCTAGTTTCCGGGGGAAGTATGGTTGCAAAGTTGAAACTTAAAGGAATTGACGGAAGACTACCACAAGCGATGGAATTTGCGGTTTAATTTGACTCAACACGGGAAAGCTTACCAGGTCAGAACT